>CM038669.1:526278844-527605745 GCA_021605145.1 Aegilops bicornis | reverse complement strand
TTCCCGCACTTAAAGCAAATAACTTGGGTTAAGTCCCTCTTGGTGGGTGTAGCTGGGTTAGAGCGATTCTGATTATTGTTGACTCCATTCCCATTCCCGTTCTTCGCACCATTTTGATTATGCGATCCTCCTCCAGTATGGTTATGACCTCCATGGTTATGAACAAGTCCTCCCAAGTTCGGGGTTAAGCAAGGCTTCTGGTGAGCTCCTGAGTTATACTTCCGTTGTCTATACTTCCTCTTACGACTCTCAATTTGCTGCTGCTTTCCTTCAATCATTAGGGCCTTATCTACCAACTCCTGGTAGTTGTTGAAAGTTGCCACCATCAACTGCATACTCATCTCATCATTCAGCCCTTCCATAAACTTCTCCTGCTTCGCGGCATCTGTGGCCACATCATCAGGGGCATAGCGTGATAACTTGCTAAACTCATCCACATATTGGGCCACGGTACGGTTCCCCTGGCGTAAGTTGCGACACTCACGATTCTTTATCTGCATGGCTCCAGTTGAGACATGGGTCGTGCGAAAATCTTGTTGGAACTGGTCCCAAGTGACATTGGTTATAGGAAAAGTAGCCGTGTAATTCTCCCACCATGCGGCTGCTGGTCCATCCAATTGATGTGCGGCAAAGCGCACCCTTTCAGCATCCGTGCATCCTGCGGTGGTTAACTCCCTTCCAATACGGCATAGCCAATCATCAGCAACTATTGGCTTGGTGCTACTGGAAAACACCGGCGGTTGTAGCCTCAGGAAACGGGTTAAATTGTCCACTGGCGGCGGGTTGTTGTTGGCATTGTTGTTGTTGTTGTCGCCCTAGTTTTGAACTAGCAATTGCATCAAGGCATTCTGCTGCGGGATCAACTGGGTGAGCTACGATTGGAAAACAAAACCGGGGTCACGTCTCGGAGGCATCTGAGGGTTTTAGATGGAAGAGATTAGAATAGAAAAAGATCTAGGGGAGAAACACTACCCATATGCATATGAGGCAAACACACATTCATTCAATCAATCAAGCAAGGGCATACAAAACGGTCTAGGACTATCGCATAAGTGCTCAACTACTACTAATTACATGGGGAGAATACTACTATTATATGGTGGTCATCTAGAAATTTTGATCGGTGGAAGACTCCATGATGTCTGCTCCAGCTTCGTCTTTGTAGTCATCATCACTTGGATCAGAGTCGGTGTCATCGATGATGATGTAGTTGTCCGGACAAGTGGGATCTTCTTCCTCTTCTTCCGGTGCTGGTCCTCCCATGAAGACTCCGATCTTCTTGACTAGGTCGTCATTCTTCTCCAGTAGGGTCTTGATTTCTTCCTCATATCCATTGCGTGTAAACTTGAGTTCTTCCTCCAGCTCGATGATCCTAGTTTTCGCCTTCTTCATCTCCATCATGTTTGCGCACATTTGGTTCTCCTGACGCCGAATGTGCTGGTTTAGCTCCTGGATGTAAGCTGCAATGGACCTATCCTTCTTGGTGCTGATTACTTCCCATTGCTCGTCTCGGCGCCAACATATTTGATATATGGTGTCTTTAAGCTCCCGGTTGTAGACTTCTCCAATGCTTCCCATGGTAATGTGAGCTGCAATACTCTTGCCAAGGCTCCAGGTGGGTGCTTCAAAAGAAAACTCTATGGGCTTGGAAGTTGGCGAGAACGTCCTTCCTGGAACTTGTACTTGAACCATCCAACGCTCTTCTTCTGGTAAAGTGGCGTTGTACGTCCTGGTGAAGCTTGGTATTCCAATATTCAGGTACCTAGTGACTTCCTTCAAGTGGCGTCCAAAAGGTGTGTCTTCATTCGGTTGTGCAAACTTGTTCTTCATCTCCGTCATCCTAAAGAGTGGAAAATGGAGAGGAGTCAGAAATGAGTAGAGAAGAGTGACCTATGGTTTTATCTTAGTGGTCGTGTCCTACACTCAACGTGCGCTCTGATACCATCTTGTAGCGACCCGACCTCAGATGGTCAAGTCTACGTGCTTCCGTGTCATCCTGGATCGGTAATCTTTGACACACACGATTACTCGAAGGATATATAATGAGTAGCAATCACACACTTATTACATCGAATGTCTCAAAAGAGAACTTATTACAATAATATGGCTTAAGGCCATCTAATACGATAACAGCGGAAGGCTTGGAAGATAAAGTGAGTCCATCAACTCCAACGGCATAGCTGAGCTGCACGGCAACGACCTATCGAACCTTACTCCTCGTCTGAAAAGTCTGCAACATAATACGTTGCAGCCGAGAACGGGTCGACACATGGAATATCTTTGGCAATGTAACACAATAGAGCAATAACAGAATAATGCTACCACTACATGCATATTTGGCTGGTGGAAAGCTCTACGTTTACAGTTTTGCGGAAAGCCAATTTTCCCTACAACAAAGGAATAAATTTTAATTTAACTATCATGGTGGTTGAAACATCATTGAGAAGGTATAACCCCAACTCAATCCCAATTAAAAATAGTTAACAACCCAACAATATTAATTTAGAGTGATGAGATACATGTGAAAACTCAAGTACTAGATACTCATAATTGTCCATAACCGGGGACACGGCTAACCATGATTAGATTGTACACTCTTCAGAGGTTTGCGCACTTTTCCCCACAAGACTCGATCGCCTCCGTTGATTTCTCGCACTGCATGGTGTTTGAGAAACGGATGACCGAGACACGGTTTTTCAGAAACATTAACTCTCTACTCCGGGTAGACCATACCAAACCTACAAAACCCACTACCTGCTGATCTACCTCTTCAAGAGCTTCACGTAACTTACTCAACTATGCTAGAGCCCATAATAGGTTGTGGCTGCACACGGAAGTTTCTAGCATGAATAATCTCAATTCCCTTTGAGCCTGGGTGGCGGTCCATAGGAAGATCACACGGGTACCCCGAGATTTCCAGAAATAAAACAGACAACACTGGGTTCCCCAGGTGCCTCAATCCACCCAGATGTGTATTAAAGTTGCCACCTTAAAGTAAACCATTAATTGACAATCACACATTTGTCATGGATAACTCTCAAACCCAATCCACGTCTACGAGCATAGCATGGCAATATAAGCATAACGTAGAAGTAACTCCCAAGGTTTGAATGCAGGACAATAGGTTCCTACCTCATCAACTACTTCCCAACCCACAAATTAATTACATCCTAACCATGCAATGTGTGAGGGTTGAAACTAATGCATAAAAACCGGGTATGAAAACAGTATGATCAAAGTGTTACTTGCCTTGCTGACGATCCGGGAATCCTAGAGACTCGTAGTAACACGCTTAGACTCCGGAATTCTATCGCAAACAAACAACAACATACATAAGCAACAAGCAAAGATGCACAAACAAAACTTCAACTGAAAGAGGTTGACCGGAGAGTTCAACTTAAGAACTCCGGTTCACAAGAAGAATCAAACCAATCGGAGGAACGAAACTCAAACGGCGAAAGAAAGAAGATCCGTTTACTAATCTGAACTAGGGTCAAATTTTACAGAGGCAAAAACTTGTTTGAGTTGGCTATTCGGAAAGAGGGTTTCGAGATGAAACTCCAGGCGCTTGAATCGCCTGATTCCGATAAACGAGCGAAAAGTTATACTAGTTCAAACATCGGATCAGAAATCACGATCGGAAAAATCGCGGAATAAATCCGATAAAAAGAAAACGACGAACGGCTAAACGAACGAACGTTAGGCGGCGGCGTCTAAAGGCAGCGGCGGCGGCTCGGCAGGGCGGCGGGCGGCGGCTCGGCTCGCCTGGCGCGGGCGGGCGAGGGCGGCGGTGTGGCGGGCTCTGGCCTGTGGGGGAGCTGGGTGGTATTTAAAGGGGAGGCGGCGCGGCTCCAACTTGGGAGGGGGTCGGGCGGGAGGCGGAGGCGATCCGGACTCTCCGAGTCCCGTGGCCTGTGAGGGGAGGCGGTGGCGCAGGCGGGCAGCTGGCTCGGCTGAGCTTGGCCCGATCGAGGTATGGTCCTCTTTTTTTAAAAAAAATGTTCCGCCGACTAAGAAAATCCTAGAAAAATAAATAAAAATCTAAAAATTCCAAATAAGTTTTCTCCGGCTCAATGGAATATGTAGAACAGGATGAACTTTTCTTGGCCCCTAAAATGCGATTTTTTAAAACATGCAAATTTTTCTAGGGCGAATAAAATTCCAAAATAAATCAAATAAAAACCAAATAATGGTTTCAATTATTTTGGAGAAGTCATATTATCTCCCCTCATTTATTATTAAAAAAATGAAATATTTTCCGGAGAGAAAAATCATTAAAACCAAAAATCCTCGTCTTCACTACTTGATAAAAATCAAATATGAAAATCGAAAAATCCCCAACTCTCTCCGTGGGTCCTTGAGTTGCTTAGGATTTCGAGGATTGCAAACAAAAGGTAATAAAATATGATATGCATGGATGACCTATGTATAACATGCCAAATTGAAAATTTGGGATGTTACAGTACACATTTGTTTTCTTAGTTTGTAGTGAACTAATCATTTGATGAAATTGTGAAATAAATATATTAGGCTATTGACTTCGAATGTAATGGTCTATACAATTCAATAGTTACAATCATTGTCGAATCCCAAGATGTATACAAGGTCTATAATACTTCACAACATGCTCAAACTCACATAATCCCAGTCAAATGAGAATCTAAATGCATTTCATAGTTATTACTTTGTAGGATGCAACAAAAACAACCAAAACTCTACATCAGCCATTATAGAAGCAACATTTTGACATATCCCATTGTGTGAATGAAACGTGCAGACAGAGCTTTTGAAGATGGAGAAGATAGGGCGGGAAAGATTGTATATATGTGGATGAGAGAGTAGGAGACAAACCTAACGAGATAGAGAGAGAGAGAGAGAGAGAGAGAGAGAGAGAGAGGAAGAAGTTAGGTCTGTGAGAAAGATGGAGACATGTAATATACGTGAGATGCGTGTGCATCCGGATTCTATATACGTGGAAGGAGAAGAGACAACATGTTTGATGAGAGAGCTGGAAAAACATGGACGAGAGGGGAAGGATCTCATGGGTTGAGGGATTGACAATTTTGTGCGGGGGAGAGAGGGATTGGTAATTTTGTGCAAGAGAGAGAGAGAGGGTGGGGGGAGGAGTCAGTCAGCCGTTGTCACATCACCCTGCTTCCAAATGACCCCGCATTCTCTAGCGCGATGTGGTCGCCGTCTTTGATCTGCTCGATGCCCTCTTTGAAGATTGAGGTGTTGTGAATGTTGGGGTGCAAAGAAGCACAAGCGAGAGTGGTCGCCGTATAACCTTGGATGGGGATGAATTGTGTGCTCGGGGGAGTGTGCGTGTGTGTTGTGCTGCGTGTGTGTGTGTGTGTGTGCGTGCGCGCACGTGTGTATGTGTGTGTGTGTGTGTGTGTGTGTGTGTGTGTGTGTGTGTGTGTGTGTGTGTGTGTCAGATAAGCGAAAAAAAAACAAAGGAGAGAAATGTGTATTAACGAAGAGATTGTGCGGGCCTTGAGGTGGGCAGGGGCCGAGTGAGGGTATCAAAATGTGCGTGTTGATGCATGTGTTGCATGCGATCGTGCGAGGGACGGACAAATCGAGAGAGATGGTTGTTGTGTTACGGATGCTCCTCTCTCTCTCTCTCTCACACACACACACACAAGTAAACTAGAAGACCGTTCTCTCATGTATACGCAACGTATCGGCATCTGTCTATGTCTCACTCATGCATGATCATTTGCACATTCACACCTCTCTATGTCTATATCACACGCACACCGTCTCCAAATTGCCCTTCCGCCACAACACACATATGGACACATACACACGTTCTCTCCCAGTCACACACACAAAATAAGTATTAAAAAAACTAGGGCGCACCTAAAACGTCCAAATCCAAATAAACACAAACTGGAGCTAAATTCAAATATATGGAAATATTGCAGCGTCAAGAACTTTCCCAGGAAAAAAAACTTGAGTAATATTCGAGGATTGTTTTCACACACACAAAAAGGTTCGGTGGATGTCCTTCGAGCGTGACACGGTGATGCACCGTTTGATCGACCGCGCGGCCGCGGTTCACGCGCTTGCACAGGATTCCATATCGTGGCTGTGGTACTAACTTCAATTTTTTTTAATAAAAGCGTTGCCTAAGTCTAATGTTTACGTGTACTGGTACGGTTTTCTTTTAAGTTTGACCAACCTTATATAAAAATAAAGTAAGCTCCCATACGCGCACTCATCAATATGCCGCCGCCGCCGTTGCGCATTCCGGCGCCCGCCTGCTCCGGCCAACAATTTCTCGCCCATCGCCGCCGTGTCGCCGCCATCCCTGTGCCATGAAGCCGAAGGCTCGCCCGCTCACGTCGTCTGCAGTCCCTCCTCGCGATGCCGCCGCGCTGCCAAGCACGTGAGCAGCTGGTGGAGCTGCGTCTATGCACGCAGCGTACGAAGAGGAGGACGAGCGCGTGCTCCAGCACACCGGCGAGGAGGAACTAGCATGTCATTGTCGTCTCCGCCCGTGCGGAGGAGGCGCGCATGGTGGCTGTCGTGGTGGAAGCCGGTCGCGCGCGCGTCGAGCCCGCAAACTAGGTGCGGACGCGGAATCTACCTTCGAGACCTTGAATGCCACGTGGATCCTGCAATCTGAAGGAGCAATTTGGGTCAGTCGACTCATGTGAGCCGTTTGATGCACCATGGATGGCTAGAAGGGCTTCTTCCACCTCTTCTGCCGTCTTCTTCCTTCGCTCTGTCGAACTTGTTTCACAAATCGACTGACGCAAATTATACTACTAGTATGAACGTATTAAGTACAGTAGGAACACGAAGATACAAGCAGTAGTACCAACTGCAAGAAGAACAGTAGTAAGACATAGTACTAGTACTACTCTACGTACTAAAGAGTTCAAATAACGAGAAAGAACATAAACATAGTTCTGCTGGGGCCTCAAAGACAACACACCCTTGAAAATAAACTAAGCAACTAGTCTGCTTGACACTGCAGAGAACCAGCATGAGAGACGGCATCGCCACCTACTCGAGTCCGAGTCCATGTCCTCGACTTCATCCTCGTCCCTCCTCCTCTTCCTCTTCACCGACGCTTCTTTGCTTGAAGGACCTTGGGCTCGCTTCTTCATCCAACCCATGTAGATATTTAAACAAAGGTAGGCATCCATTGCTGCGTATAGGATGTGATCTTCATCTAATGTCTTCGACTCCCATGCATGATGAAACTTCGTGATGAGGTTTCTTCAGTTTAAGCGTCTGAAGGATCAATCATGGCTGCTGCCAGGGTCAGCATTGAAGGTTGAGAGGAGGACACCAGGCTTGCCTTCTGGAGATCGAAGGGGTGGCCTACAGCGAGACCTATCCGACGCAGGACATCTCTGTCGTTCTTAAAGCCTACAGTAACGAATGTCACACTTTTGTCCTTGAGGAAGTTCTTAAAATCCTGGCACTCAACATCGGCATGGCATATGTGGTAGACCAAGCAAACGTTATGTACGCAAACCTGGATCACGGCGGGCTTCTTCCTCTCTTCGTCCTTTAGATCCTTCTCTCGTCCCAGGATTGTGGTGTACTCAACATCTAGCCCAACGACCCACTCATCCGTTGAACTGTTGAACAGGCGTAGGAAGCGAGCAAGCCATGCTTTCACCGTCGCAGATCCACATGTGTAGATGACGATGAACTGATTGCCGGTGATGGCTCTAACCTGGTAATCAGCGGCGACCATGGAGATTTGGGAGGCCATGGATTTTGGAGGAGGGTTAGGAGAATTTGAACTGTTGTACCCCGCAAAAACTGGGAGCAAACAAATGTGAAAGGACGGGACGACTGGGAGCGAACTGTTGTGAGGTAGAAGACGGGGACGAGTAGGGCGTGCGAACGGCGTGGGGTTGCTGGCTTGCCCGATGGATAAACGGCTGCAAGCCCCAAAAGTGTTCTCGAGAACTATGCGGGACCCACTAGATGTCATGTCTACTAGACCCATATCGTAGGCCTGACGGTATAGCTTCTGCCTGTTCGCACGCCATGCTGGCGCGTGGATGTAACTTCACTTAATTCCGTCAACCATCGTGCCTCCCACGACCTTCACATCCCTCGCGCGGTCGTGCCCTTTGAGACTTCGACCGGCTATAAATGAGCAACTTGTTTTGCCTACTCCGCATGCATGATACTCCCTCTAGTCCTTTTTACTCCCTTCAACCGTTTGCAAAGTGTTTGACCAAATATATACTTTTTTTGAACACCACCTTATATTAATTAACCAACCACACCAGTACACTCATTCGATACAATATTCACCACACAGGGCGATACGTTATTTACAAGAATACCATCTAATCTATTGTCAAAGCTATACTTAGCGATTAAGTGTGCCACCTTATTGGCGAACGGCTAATCTTTTGATAATTGAAGATTGTTGATCAACTTCGAGATGCTCAACGCTTTCATCTTCAGGTCACGCATAGCAGACCTGTCATAGTCCCCTGATGCAAGAGACGCTACCACAAAAGCGCAACCAGTCTCTAAAATTACAGGATTATGAAGAGAAATACCTATGTAGAGACTAGCAATGCAAGCCCTAAGGTCCGGTTCCTCCACCCTTTGGCAGGCATCAATGAAATCCCACGACCAAATTTATACTAAAAATATCAATATCTACAATACTGATTATAATGAGTATAAGAACTACGTTTTATAATGAGTGTAAAAATATTGACTTGACATTGTGAATGTTGATACTCCCTCCGTCTAGGTGAGTAAGTCATCTTAGGCTGTGCACCGTGACCAAGGAGGAGGGGAAAACGAGAGAAATTAATGTTTATTTGCTAGTTAAATAGTATTGCATGCAATGAACTAACCACTGCATGTCATGTTTGATAGTCTCGGGTCATTAAAAGCATGCACACCCTCGTCTCTTATTGGTTGATATGTCAAGAAACAAGAAACGAGGTAGAAGTTAATGCACCGCGCCTACGTGTTTTGGGATTATTTGGTTTTCATAAGATGACTTACACACCTAGCTATTAGAGTACCACTACCTCCCTTCTAGTGTAAAGGGCTCGACTCAAAAATTTCACCTACTCTTAGCAAGATAGTAGAGGCGATGGAATAGTTTTTGAAGTCTGCAAAAGTACTCAACTAATGCTGTCGTTCTTCACAAAAAAATGTGTTTACCAATGCATGGATGAACACTAGTTACTCTAACCCCCCTCTCTTCTTTAATTCTTTGCCACATCAGCATGTTTGCTATTCCCGTGTGCATGATACCAGCTAAGATTTAGTGCACCTTGAAATATGAACATGTGTGGGGCGTGTATGTTTTTAATGACTTGAGACTATACCTAGCCCGACATGCAAGATGACTTATTATGCACCGTTCCCCATACCTGCAGGAAGCCCGTTCGTCTCCAAATCTTTTCCTCTCCATGTGTGGAAACAATATGCCTGCCAAACTCTCCTTCTCCCTCCGGCGGTCCCACCACTCCACTCCGTGTGAAAAAAAATCTACATGCATGGCCCTCCTCTCCCCACGCTCTTCCAATCCGTTGTGACCAGCAATATTTCCACCCCTTCGCTCCCCCGTAATTTACTCCAACAAATATGCTCACGTAGCTTTTACTTAACTTCAGGTGCATTGGGTCACTGACATACGGGCCCAGCAGTGTACTGGCCCACATGTCGATGGCCTTGGACCTGCAGATTAAGTCGATCTGACTTCAGTCCATATCTTCCAGAGGTGTGCCATTGCTCGCTATAAATACTGCGCCTCCCACGAAATCGCTATCTCCTCCCCCTCACGTTCACGTTCATCGCTATCTCCTCCCCCTCCCTCTCACGTCGACCACCATGGCATCGCCCCTCCCAAGCCCTAGGAGCCCCTCGCTGCACCGCGCGGACGGTCACGCGTCGCCGTTCCGTTCCTCGCCGCCACTAGTCGAGGAGGACGCGTCGGCGTTCTGCTCCTTGCTGCCACTAGTCGAGGAGGACGCGCCGGTGTTCCGCTCCTCGCCGCGACGCGACGCGTTGCCGTTCCTCGCCGCCACTAGTCAAGGAGGACACGTCAGCGTTCCGCTCCTCGCCGCGACGTGTCGAGGTGGACGCGTCGGCGTTCCCAATCTCCCCAGCACGCGCGTCGGAGGACGCGTCGGCTCCCTTCTGAGGAGAACGCCGCCGCCGCCGAGCCCCCCAGCCTTGTGGAGCTTTGGCAAGAAATGGATGTCGCCTTGTGGGAGGCTTTGCCTCAGCAGCGCCAAAATAGAGGCGGAGAAGAAGCCGAGGAAGAGAAGCGCGCAGCGCAACAAGCTTTCTGGGAGATCTATGTCGCGTCCGAGAGAGTCAAGCAATTGGTTCTTTGGTAGAAGGCTCGTGCGAGGGCCGTGAGGGTGGCGGAGGACGCCCGTGCCGACGCCATGAGTGCAGTCGGGTCCAAGCGCCTCATCTACGCTTGGCGGTACGTGGACCGGGTGCACGCTTCCAGCCAGGGAGGAGTACTGTTGGCGCGGATCACCACACCGGTGAGATCGCGCTCGCCCGGCAAGCCGCCAATCAGCACCTCGCGAGTTGCGAGGCTGAGGAAGAGGCGTTGTGTCGGCCATTGGGAAACGGCCACGCGCAGGGCACTCGTGGCGTGCCGCATAAGCGCTCCGCTGGCGTCGTGGCTTTTAGGAGGAGTATAATTTTTGTTTCGTAAGGCGATCTCATTAGTTTTAGGACGCAAATGATAAATCCCGAACGTTCAGGAATTTTTAGCGTCCTTAATTAAGTATGTAAAAGGAAAAGTTTGGAAACGTTGTGTATTATTACGCATTTTGCAAGTACGTGCATATAGCAAAAACTTTACTATATACTATCGGACTACACATCTGTCTCGATATATGCTTGCAGACTTTTCTACTCCCTCCGTCCAGGTCAATAAGTCATCTTTGGTTGTGCACGGTGACCAAGAAGGAGGGAAGATTTGTACACCTAGACGGAGGGAATACTACTATTACTTATGTACGTGCAAATGCATGTTTTAACATTACGATGCGGTTTTTGTAAAAGTAGAAAAACAACACTAGTCAAGCTTGTGAAACGATTCCAACGTGAGTACTACTACTAGTAGGAGTACCAGGGGCCAGTTCTTTTAGGCTTCTAGATTAGTAATCCCATAACTACTACCTCCGTCCTGGTTTATTGGTCCCCATTGTAATCTGTGTCAAATTTTGATCATAAATTTAACTAATGAAATGTTAGTGCATGTCACATGCACTACTCCATCCGTCTAGGTGAGTAAGTCATCTGAGGTTGTGCACCATGACCAAGGAGGAGGAGTAAACGAGAAACGTTAATGTTTATTTGCTAATTAATAGTATTGCATGCAATGAACTAACCACTGCATGCACACTCTTTATCTCTTATTGGTTGATATGTCAAGAAACAAGAAATGAGGTAGAAGGTAATGCATCGCGCCTAAGTGTTTTGGGATTATTTGGTTTTCGTAAGATGACTTACACACCTAGATGCATCGCGCCTAAGTGTTTTGAGTAACATTTTATCAGTTAAATCTTTGGTCAAAATTTAGCACAAATTACAATGGTGAGGAATAAACCAGGACGGAGTAGTAGTTTAGAAGCGCAAATAAATGTGTGAGGCGCCTTATTGTTACTCTCCACTGTGACTAGTCTTGTGGGAAAAGCTGGCGAAGCCGCCAAAAGAACTGGCCATAGGAGTAGTAGCTAGGGATCGAGTGTGGGATATGAACCGGAGAAAGTAAATGCAGAGAGATGAAATGCAAAAAAGACGGAGGGATGTGATGGTTGCTTGTCCGTTTATTTTACAAGGCCTCTTATTACTGGGAGAGGTTGGGTTTTGTGATATGACGACTTTACTGCCACGCCACGAGTGAGAGGTGAGACTCCCGTGCAGCGCCGCCCTCTACACTTGTACTACATCGGTCGTGGTTTATTAGACCCCATTGAATTCGACTGAAGATTTAACTGACAAAATGTCAGTGCATGTCAACAAAAACTATATCGTTGGATTCGTATTTGAACATAGTTTTGAATGATATAATTTTAGGTGACATGCATCAGTTGTCGGCGTTCTGGGAACGGGGGTACCCAGACTTGCCTGCCTGCGGCCTGCGGCGTGGCTCAAGGGGTGGCCCAGTACGGCCCATCTTCATCAGCACAAGCTCAAGACCCTCGCGAGGGGCCAAGCCTCGCGGGGCGGACGACATGAAGCTTCCTCAGGAACGACCTCGTCAGGCTGGCTCACGAGGAGGAGGAGAGATCAAGGCGGGGTACCTCACGAGGTGCCCATGACGCAAGCCATGACGATCAAGGACGCCAGGCGGGCGCCAGCCCGCGTAGTGTCCTCATTTCCTATTTGGTGCAAAGGAGGCAAGCGCAGGCGAGAGTATCAAGCAAAGGCAACCATTTCGGTGCAACAAGACCAAGACCAACACAACGGCAGGAAGGAGGTCATCATGGAGCCCAAGTCGGCGTCATCGTGAGCCTTTGGCGGCGAGGACCAACTTTAGTCGAGATAAGTGTACTAGATGTTCCCTTCAAAATGGCCAATTGTGGGCGCCCTTCCCGATATTTGGGAATAGGCCCAGGGCATTTGCCTATAAATAGGACTAGCCACCCACAGGGTAGAGGGATCCGGAATCTTGAACAGAGCTAGAGATCAAGCAATCTAGAGAGAGAGAGCGACCGAACTCCCCCTAGCAGTTCGTCGCACCGGCCAAGAGCAGACCCTCGCAAGGCTGTTCTTCCTTGTACTGTTCATCATCAGCCCCAGAGGCAATCCACCACACCACACACTGGAGTAGGGTATTACACCACAATGGTGGCCCGAACCAGTATAAACCTTGTGTCCCTTGTGTTGCTCTTTGTGTAGTTTAGATCCTTGCGAGGCGACGAGGTGGAGGTAGATAGGGGGTGAGATCTCAGCGTGCACCCAGAGTTCGAACCTAGAGGATCTGCCTGAACCAGAAATCCGACATTTGGCGCGCGGGTAGGTGCACGGAATCCGCCTTTCCGCCTCGCCCGTTGCATCGTCATCATCATGTCCGGCGACCCAACGGCAACCTGATCCTGGCGGCTGGCCCGCCCACGCAGAGCCGCCCCGGACGACCTCAACCCCGTGCCCCAGGGAGCCCGCGGTCCGCAGGGCGCTGCAGGCCGTGTGCGACGCGGTCAGGCAACATCAGCTCTCACGCCCCGGCAGGTGCGGTTGGCGGCAAGGGCCTCGAACCACGCCGCGGCCACGGCGCCGTACACCCGACGGGAGCAGGCGAACTCAAGGGCCGCGCTCATGGTGGCCCGAGAGCTACTGCAATGCAGTGGCCGAGGAGGCGGCCACGACGTGCTGCTGGAGTGGGTGGCAGAGCTCCTGGGCTTCGCCACATCGGGGGCTCACCCCTTCTGCACCCCGCTGCCACCTCAGATCCAGGGCGGGCCACACGGAGGCCCCGCGCGTGCTCGCATAGCTCCAAGCGGTCTCCAAGGCCACTCCAACGCCAACCAGGCCGTCAGCACCGGGCTAACAGCGACGCTGCCTCCGCCCCCGGCCAGCGAAGGAGGACTCGCCACAGCCCACGGCCCTAGTGGGCCGCCGCGCTACCACCCCCAGGTGGGCGCTTCGAGCAGGGCTGCGTGGCACACGGGGCACTACGGCGAAGCATTCAGGGTGGCGGCCCCGGAAGAGTATGTGCCCCACATGATGGATCAAGGGCACGTGCAGGATGAATACCATGGCTCGCTCCTCGGCCCAAGCTTGGGGGGGAGAGGCACCCGAAGCTGAGCTCTTTCAGGAGCCCCGGGAAGGCCCCGTCGACCACGCTGGAGGCAGCAATTATCGGGTACTGCTAATTCCTTAGGAGCAGTCATACGCTAACCATGGATCGCAGGAGGTACAGGTCGTCGCGGCAGATGGCTGCCCCAATCCAGCGGCTTCCTACCCCTCAGGAGGAGGGCGCCGGGGGCTGCAGGAGAGGGGCCGAGATCCGGCATCACCACCGCGGCGTTCGGAGCAAGGCGTCCTCAGGAGGTAGGCCCTCTGCCGGGGAGGTGCCTCAGGGCCTACCCCTAGCAGAGGACCCGTGGTCGTCGGGGGAACCGCTGGCGACCGCTCTACCCCATCGGCGACATCCTCGGTCTCCGACAGTCGTCGATGGCACTAGAGTGTGGCGCAAGGCGGGGCCCTCGTCTGGCGATATGAAGCAAGGCCGGTACATGTGAAGAAGGCCCAGTGCCTGTGAAGCTCGCCGCCCCGTGACACTCTCACATAATAATGAGTGGGGCTATACACGCCCCGGAGTCTCAGGAGCACCGGCCTCAGGCCCTGAGGATCCCTCCCACGCCCAGTGGTAGCACTTAGTTCCGCGCTGGTGAGAAGACGTCCAAGACTAGACTAGGTGCCGGACACGGCTTTTTTCTGCTTTTCTTGCTCTTCCCTTGGCATCGCTTTTTCCCCCATTTGGATTTAAGTTGGATTTGAGCTTGAGATTTGTGTGTGTTCGGGGAAGGGGTGTTTAGTCTCGTTCGAGCAATCTCTCGCGTTCTGGTTACCACTTTGCCTCAGCTGCCTCCCCTCGTGAGCCCCTCGCGAGCCGGGCCAGGCCTAGCATGCGTGCAGCCCGGACTGCCGTCACCACGCCCTCTCAGGAGGTTCTCATTACAAGTTCAATGGGCTCGTTCAGGAGGCACTCGGGACACCACAGCCCTCCGCAGGCTATCTCGGGGCCCACGCGGGTCGAAGGTAAACAAGCCAGCCAGCTCGTCGCAAGGCCAGCCACTTGGCGCAGGCGTACGGGTGATATCGCATCTACTAATACGCTAACTGCAAGTTTTTACACGAGGGGCTCCCCCTCCCAAAATGCTCTTACAATCTTCAGGGCAAAGCCCGAACTCTATCTGCGCAGGGTAAGAAAGCAGGAACAACACGCGGTCAGTCGGATAAATCCCCCAATGCATCCTCAAGGGCACCTCCTGAATCGTCGCTGGCGTCGCTGGCCTCTCCATCGCCCTCCGCGTCATCGTCAGCGACATCAGGGTCGTTCACCATGCCGCCTTCATCAGCAGCCACGACCACGCCGTCGTTGTCAGTAGTGAAGGCCCTGATGAGGGCATCCACGTTGTCCTCCACCCAGTGCGCCAGGTCGCCCCGGATGGCCTGAGGAACCGGGGCGACGGCGGCATCAAAGTCAAAGTTGGGATCCATGTTCCGAAGATGGATGAAGACGCGAGAAAAAGCACGCCCGAGCAGGGCACGGCTCCTCTCCTCCACCAACCTGTTGGCTCTGCCCCACCACGCCTCCAGCTGCGTCACCACATCAGTGAAGAACTGGAGGTTACCAGCATAGTTAACCGCGTGAGGCTCCCCAACGGCCGCCTCACAGATGTTGCCCAGGGCTGTGTTACCTCTTTCCCGGAGCGTGCGGAGCATAGGTCCACGCTCGTGCTCCAGGATCTGCCGATGGCGTATCTCGTCCTCGTGCCGCCGCGCAACAGCCTCAGCCGCGTCCACCCATTGGCGGAGAAGAAGCACCTTGGCGCGGGAGGAAGTCAGCTCCTCCTGTGCCGCGCCAAGGGCGGCCTGGGAAGCATCAGCCCGCCGCGTCACCTCATCCAGCTTGGCCCTCAGGGCGGCGGTCCTGCCTTCCGCTTGGCCTGATCAACTCCAGCCTCTCCTCGAACTCGTGCTCGAGGTTCGGCGAACGCCGCCACCCGGCGATCAACCTCTTCCAAGACTCGGGCCTCCCGCGCAGCAACATCGTCCTCCGCCTGCGCCACCAAGTGCTCTCTCGTCTCCAGCTGCACGAGGTCACGGGCACGCTCGGCAGCTTCCAACATCAATGCCTCCTCACGTCTCTGGAGCTCCGCCTGGTAGACCGAAGCCCCCTTCATCGAAGTGAGGGCCGTCTCACGCAGCTCCACCTGCTGCTCGAGGGAATTGCTCCAGGCCTGGAGCTCCCACGCCCGCTCCTCCGTCGCCTCATGCCGCCGGTCAGCCTCCCGGGCCTCCTCGACGGCCTGGGGACGGGCCTCCTGAGAAGCCGTCAGCAACACCTCGGCCTTCTCATTGTCGAGGTCACGCTGGTGGCGCGCAAGGGCAACAGCCACCTTTAGCTTGCGCCTCTCTTCAGCTAGGCGCAGGCCCTCAGATTCAAGGCGCGCGTCTTCGTCAGCGAGCTCTACACCAAGCTGGCCCACTGCGTCAGCCGCCCTCCGGAGAAACCCTTGGCAAAAGGCGCAGCGCTCCCGGGCGCGCTCGAGCACGTCTTCTGCGTCGTCCTCCGCCCCAAGTGTGCGTGGGGGCCCACGAATCAGCACTCCCCCTCTAGGCAGGGGGCTGGGGGTTGGCACCCTCGCGATGGCCGGGCACGCCTCGCCACAAGCCCGGCCCGGAGTCGGCTCATCCTCAAATGAAGAGCGCAGGGCCGACCTCAGCCAATCGCCGTCCACGACCAATCGAAGAGCCCAAGGCAGGCTGGCTATACCCAGGGAAGGCTCGCGAAGGAGGGTCGCGAGGTGCGCAGAATCATGATGCATCACAGGATGGCTCACCTCTCCAACCGGCCTCACCGCGAGGGCAGTGCTTGAGCTTGGAGCGCTTGGGGACGGTGGAGAGGGTGAGGCCTGGGGGGATGGCTCCTCAGCCATCTCCGTGAGCTTGGCAGGAAGGACCCTGCAGAGCGAGGATCAGCTGAAGCAACGGGAAAATAAGGAACTAAGAAAGGGGAAGGCTTACTCATCAATGGAGAAATACTTCCTGCGCTTCAGTAGGCGGCAAGGGTAATCATCACCCAAGGCCTCCTTTCTCTTTTGGAGAGCCTCGAAGTCCACGCTGAAGCGCCCAGAGCTCGATCACGAGGTTCAGCTCTGACGAGGAAGAAGCACCAAAGTGGCCAGCGTCAGGGGCATCGTCCTAGCGCACGCCGCCAGTCGCCTCACCAAGAAGGGTAGCCGGGGCCTCAGGGGCCTCTGCCATGGGAGCCGCGGGCCGTGGCTCAACGCCTTCAGCCGCCGCAGGGCGGGCCGCAGGGGCTGCCACCTCAAGAGTGCCGACTGGCGTCGTCATCCCGGCGGAAGCCCCCTCAGCCCCCGGTGGCCCTTGCCTCCCTGCTCCACCACTCGAGGAAGGACCGTCGTGGGCAACTGGAAGAGCAGCCACCTGGCCCTGGTTCTCACGAGGTCCCATGAGGCTGCGGGCGCAGCCCCCATTCGTCAAGCTGGGCATCCGCTTCACGAAATCACCCCTATTCGAGCAAAGGTACAGCAGGCACCCCTTGCGGATGCTGCCAGGAAGGGTCCCAGTCGGGACCATGAGAACCTTCCTCGGCACTTCAGCGTGAGTCCTCCTCCACAGAGCCTCATGCGGTCTTCACGCCCGCCAAAGGCCCACATCCGGCGGGAATGGTGCTGGAGAGGGGCAATGCGGCATAGGAAGAACTCCTTCACCACCTTGGGCGCCGTCACGCCAAGAGACCTCAAGTACGCGAAGCGATGCCAGACGAAGACGAGCCGGGGGCTCGTGAGCGTCTCCTGGCCCCAGCCCTAATTGGGGATAGCGGGTAATGTTGGCTCCGAAAGCAGGGGGCTGGGCACCCGACATCCACATACAGCCACCGCTCACGGAACCCAGGCGCGGGCGGAGGAAGGCTGAAATCAATCCCTGAAGCCGTTGTTTCTGGTGCGGCAATGAAGCTCACGCACCCCGAGCATTGGGTGGGGTCGCTGAGGCACAAGGAGAAGAAGTGGCGCAACAAGCCAACTGAAGGAGGGATGCCCATCATCGCCTTGCAGAGAAAAGCAAAAACGGCAAGAAGAGTAATGGATTCGGGACCCAAATGCATCATGTGGATCTGGTAATGGGAAAGCACAGCGTTGAAGAAATTGGAAAAGGGGGGAACCAGTCCCGCCTACGTATGCCGACGGCACCGAACCTCGATGACTATTACATCAATGGAGAAGTGAGGCGGGCCAGGCCGTCGTCCTCCCTTTTCGTTGAAGATGGTGGCAAGGGCAGAGCTGACCTTGTCCAAGCCTTCTCGGTTGAGTATGATCGACCGATCGACAAAGATGAGCCGTCGGCGTGGCGAAGCGGGCGGAGGCACAGGTTTTTTCCCTTTCCCCTTCTTCGTCGGAGCCATACCGACAGAAAAGGGGGAGGATTCGAGATCGGATTGGAAGCAGAGACTGGAGCTCGAGAGGAAGAAGAGCAGGAGACGCTTGAGCGGCGAGAAGAGGGATGACTGTGTGCAACTACGGGTCCGCCTAGCTGGGCGCAAAATAAGGAGACATGGGGGAACAGGGACGCCCACGTCCAATCAATCGCCACGCCGCGCCCGAGACCGCAGGCTGTTAGGGCCCGTGGCGCTTCGCACTTGCCCCTTCGCTTCTCTGCTAAGCCAAGTCCAGGCACGCCTTGGGCCCAGGGGCTACTCTCGGTGTTCTGGGAACGGGGGTACCCAGACTTGCCTGCCTGCGGCGTGGCTCAAGGGGTGGCCCAGTACGGCCCATCTTCATCAGCATAAGCTCAAGACCCTCGCGAGGGGCCAAGCCTCGCGGGGCGAACGACAGGAAGCTTCCTCAGGCACGACCTCATCAGGCTGCCTCGCGAGGAGGCGGAGAGATCAAGTCAGGGTACCTCACGAGGTGCCCATGACACAAGCCATGACGACCAAGGACGCCAGGCGGGCGCCAGCCCATGCAGTGTCCTCATTTCCTCTTTGGTGCAAGGTAGGCAAGCGCAGGCGACATTATCAAGCAAAGGCAACCATTTCGGTGCAACAAGACCAAGACCAACACAACGGCAGGAAGGAGGTCATCGTGGAGCCCAAGCCGGCGTCATCGTCAGAGCCTTTGGCAGGCGAGGACCAACTTTAGTCAGGATAAGTGTACTAGATGTTCCCCTTCAAAATGGCCAATTGTTGGCGCCCTTCCGCTCAATATTTGGGAAGAGGCCCAGGGCCTTTGCCTATAAATAGGACTAGCCACCCACAGGGTAGAGGGATCCGGAATCTTGAACAGAGCTAGAGATCAAGCAATCTAGAGAGAGAGAGAGAGCAACCGAACTCCCCCTAGCAGTTCGTCGCACCGGCCAAGAGCAGACCCTCGCGAGGCTGTTCTTCCTTGTATTGTTCATCATCAGCCCCAGAGGCAATCCACCACACCACACACTAGAGTAGGGTATTACACCACAATGGTGGCCCGAACCAGTATAAACCTCGTGTCCCTTGTGTTGCTCTTTGTGTAGATTAGATCCTTGCGAGGCGACGAGGTGTAGGTAGGTAGGAGGTGAGATCTCCGCGTGCACCCCAGAGTTCGAACCTAGAGGGTCTGCCGGAACCTAAAATCCAACATCAGTATTTATCGTACTATATATAATGTTAGTTCATTTTTTGGTCGTACTAACCTATAGTAGTAAGGTGCCCGTGCGTTGCAATCAAGAGTGAAATGCATTGATCGAGGAGTTGTTTATTTTGACAAAGGATGTGGGGGTCATCTCATGTGTAACGGGTATCAATAGGTTTCTTCGGATATTATCTCATCTCTAGAGCTCACAAACATCCGGGTGAAATAGATAAAAAGGTATCTTTTGCAAACAAAACCGTTTAACTGTTCAACCTGCATCCAAAACTTGTGAAGAAATAACACTTATTGTGCTTTGCAAGAAATGAGCTTTAAGAATTAGATTTTGAGTATCGATTGTTATACATGTTGTGTAATACCCCAAAAAATTTAGCCTTGTTTTATTAATTAAAATTTTGCCAGGAACTTAAACTTTGGTTTTCTGGATTTTCTATTGATTTCAGAACCTTTCTTCCCTTTATCTTTATGGAGTTTTTACCCCTAGTGAAAAAAAAAACTTCCCAATTTTTATTGGACTCTTTTACCCTCTCAAATAAAACAATTCCTTTATCAGTGGGAATTATTTATATAATTATTTTTCCCTGAGCTTTATCTCTCTAATTTGGTTTTTCATAAGTTTAGGGTCCCATTTGCACTGCAACCCTTTTATAAATTCTTTCAAAAATTCCACCAAAATTTGGAGATGTCATGTGATGTCACCAAACCACTTTTATGCAAAAAGATATTTCATTCCTTGGATATTTTGAGCTCTACATCATATTTTCAAATCTGGTCCAGTGAGCAGTTTTACACTACAACCCATTTAAATATTTCTTTCTAGCCTTCACCAAAATTATCGGAGATCAGTGGTAGCATGCAATTCAACTTTATGCAAAAACCCAACTTTGTTCTTTGAAAGAATTGAGGGAATCAACTTCTTTTCTATTCTGGTCCAACTTGTAGATTTGTACAGCAACCACATTTTTAGTTGCTCCTTTATCCTTGATTCCTTTTCCTACTTGTAGTCCTCCCTGATAAACCCCTAAGTCCAGGAGCATGCACCCATTGGATCATTTTTGGATCATGAAGTAATGCCATTTACCTCCTATCCAGAATTGAAGTTTTGCAAAACTTGCACTAGCAAGTTTGTCCTTTGGACAAACTAACCTCACCACCCTCTCATGCATCTAAAGAGACCCCACCCTGGAAGATTTGGCCACTCCAAGAAATGCCTAGGTGCCTGTGGCATTTTGTCAAACACCTTGAGAGCATGGACAGATTGGGCATGAGTTTTTGTTTACATAGTGAACCTGATCCCCTGACCAGACCAGCATGTCCCATGGATTTGCCCTAACCTACAACCCCACCCTGCTAACCCTCTTGTAGTTTAGAGCCCCCTAGCATGCTTTAGCATTTTGTCGAGCATGTTCAGTGCGTGCTCTGGGCGCGCCCAGAGCGCGCGTTTTGCACGTGCCGCGCCCGAGCCGCCACGTTGCGCCCCTGGTTTTGCCCACACCACAAAGCCGCGCCACGCACTCTCCCTCTCACCAGAACACGCCAAGCAGCCCTGGTGCCCTGCAGCACCGCCGTCAGAGCTCCTTGGCGGCACGCCGGCGTCCGCAATGCGTCTCTGCCAGGTCGGTGCCGCCCAAGCCTCTCCCGCTCGCCACCTGCCCCTGGAACAGCTCAGCCTCATCCTCTCGCGCGTCCTCTAGCTCTCGTCGTCGCCATGACGCCCTGCCGCTACAGGGAGGCGGTTCGCCGACGAACTTATCCACGGCCGCCGCAAACCGACCTCGTCGCACTATAAGAAGAGGCCCCCGAGCACGTCCCGTTCAACAGGCAGCCACAGCGTGCTCCCCTAGTTTTCCCCGTGGCAGCCAATCGACCCGGAGAGGTCTTCTTCCCCATCTTCGGTAACTGCAGCCGCCGCCACTGCCCCAGCCATTCCGGCGCCACCAGGGCCTCCCCTCTCCACTCTCTTCACCAGAGCCCCTCTCCCTCTCGTGAGTCCATCCCTACTCAATCTTGATCGGGACTCGCCGGGCAAAACCCACTTTGCCCGACGGCCATCTCTTCTCAGCAGAGCCACGGCAGCCCGGCCCACCCCAGAGACCAAAGTGACCACCGATAGGACCGCCTCAATCCCCTGAGACCGCGGATGGCCTCGGTTTCCCGAACGGTGCCGCCGTTCGCCGGCGAGCCTCGCCGGAGTCCCACACCCCCGCTCGGGCAAAGAAAGAGGAGGGGAGGGAAGACCAGTCAAACCTGACCAGTGGGCCAGGCGGGCCCACTGTCAGTGACTCCCCGCGCGGTCCACGCTGGTTAAGTGGAAACATATTTCCAGAATACGCCTTGACGATAATGTATAATTGAACCGTTTTCTTTTTCTGTTTTATTTTAAATAATGATTTTGACCAAAACTTTGACTGCCTATAACTTTTTAATTATAACTCCAAATGAGTTGATTCTTTTCCTACCTCTCTCAAATATTGTCTAGTTTATTTTAAGATTTATTTGAAAAAATTTCAGACAACTTTTTGTGCTGTTTTGGAAATGTGTGTTAATTCAAACTTATTTACAATAGGATTTTTTTGGGAGGGAAAGAAGGAGGCTTTCAAAAGTTTCGGAGTGCACCCTGCCTTTCCACACCTTGAAGGCAAGCATTCTGAACCCTGGCATAATATTTTGCATGCATTGTTTGACACGATTATGGCACCACCTCAATACGTGGAACTCGTTATTTTATGTGGTGATGTGATCGTTTTCATAAATGCTTATTTGAAATTTCCTTGCTGTTGGAAATGGACATGCTTGTGATAATGATCATCCTCGTATGCATTTCGTGCCTACCGGAAGGAAAACGAGAAATTCTCTGTCTTGGGGTAGACCCGAGCTTGTCCCTAGTTCCTCGTCGAGACGAGTGTGTCTGGCATGGCATGAGGGGTATGATGAGTGGTGATTCTATCTGTTGGATGAAATATATTCGTTATGCTAATCATGTAGGGAATACTTAAACCTCCTGAGTCGACCATAGATCGAGTCTTGTTCCAGTAACCCCCATACTTGTTTCGTACTACCACTTGGCTCTACAACAAGTAGGTGCAGTTCGATAAGTCGTCAACCCCTTTCTAGAACACACCGCATGAGAGGCCATGGTGGAAGATACCGGGTTGTAGCTGGTAGGCAGGCTACAGTCCGGGGCATGGGTGTTTCCGGTTGAGACCGAGAGGGGAGGCCACCCCTTAGAGCGCGCGATACAAATTTGATCCCATGCTACGCGAGGTTGTAGCCTCCCCACTTAGAGTTTTGCTTGACAGGCGTCGTGGGTGATTCCAGACACCAGTAAGTTAAGCTGGTGTGTGCAAGTTAGGTGTGTTTTCAACTAAAAGGCCGTGAGAGCGGAATTAGTCGATGGACTAAAGGAATCCGTTACTCGTGGGTAAAGAGTACACCCTCCGCATGAAGTTTAAACCTATTCGAATAGCCGTGTCCGTGGTTAAGGATTACAGTCTGGGATGGGTCAAGTGTTGGTCTTAGTGTCGGTCTTCGGAGGAGAAACTGTTAAACCAGAACTAGGATCGCGACTTGAGACTTGTAATGATTATGATTATTATTTTGTTATGGACTAACCCGTTATATTATTTGAATTATCGAGTATCCCTGGGATGGTGCTACCTCCTGGATATTCACTGTGATTACTTATAAGCCCTTTATGTGGTGTCGCTGAGACGCCCGACTGTGGCATGCTTGTTATTTATTTACTCTATAAGCCCTTTATGTGGTGTCGCTAAGACGCCCGACTGTGGCATGCTTGTTATTTATTTACTTTATAACCCTTTATGTGGTATCATTTGAGGCGCCTGTTGTGGCATGCTTGTTATTTATTTACTTTATAAGCCCTTTATGTGGTGTCGCTAAGACGCCCGACTGTGACATTGCTTGTTATTTATTTACTTTATAAGCCCTTTATGTGGTGTCGCTGAGACGCCCGACTGTGGCATGCTTGTTATTTATTCACTTTATAAAGCCCTTTATGTGGTGTCGCACAGACGCCCGACTGTGGCCTTTTATTTACAATCCATCATTGCATATTCATGCTGCATATAAATAACCTGCTCGCATGCACAATAGATTTTAGTTATGACTGACGATGTGATTGTAGAATATTCCAGTGCTTGATTATCATTGATATTATTCCAGTGTTCACAATGTTCGTGAGAACATTCAAAGTACTCACTGGCTTGTCCCTGGCTATTGTCTTGGCCAGATTTCTTGCATGGAGAGGAGCGTTGCGATGACAGCCCCGGAACCTAAGCAATGGCGATAGCAGCCTCGCGAAGATAGGAGTTAACCTGGTCAGCTATTCCTGTGGGAAATGGAGTCCCATAGACGCTGATGATCCACAAACCGCTTCCGCCATCAACCACTAGAACCATTTGTTGTACTCACAGGCCAGAATGGTCTTGTACTACATATATTGTATTTTTGCTTGGAATTTCTGTATCAAGTTGGTGCCTCATCAGCTAACAGTAATCCTGGGGCTGGTGAGCACAACGGCCATTTTCTGGAATTTATTACCCGGAAAACCGGTTGCCACATGTTGGCTACAGATGACATGGCACTTTCTTATAGTCAACAATTGGCTATACTATTAAGTAATATTAACCATGCCCTTATACACCTAGACGGCGGGATTAAATCAGGATGACTTGCAAGGGGCGAGAGGAGATGTAAGAAATGGTTCATCGTAAGTCTTTCACCGATCTTGTAGTAAAAATTCATACATGGAAGATTCTAGACTAAACCATAAGCGGATACACTTTTATTCATGTGCGATACTCCAACGAGCAAGATCCTACATGGAAGTGTCCACATGCTTAGACAGCGGATTACATTGGCGAAGACTAATGATCAACATTTAACTTGATAATGCGTATTTTTTAGAAGAACAGGGAGGCTCCTCCCGGTTCCATTATCAAATGAAACCCAAAGTGTCTTACATCAGCTCCTTTGAGAGGAGCAGTTCAAAGGAAGGACTGCAGTGAAAGCCACTCAAGTTTGACGACAAGCTTACGAGAATCAAAAGCGGCAAAGACAACGGCCATAAGCGCCCACACACACACTACATGTTTTCTAAGTGCACTTGATAATGCGTATGTCGGTGAACCTCCTTGGAGTCCCGTGCACCGAGTCGGCGGGTAAAGGATGGAGCGGATGCCATGGGTTTTCCAAGTCCACATTGGTGGGATAGTCCCAGCTCCTCGAGTCCAAGTCTGTCCGATGAGGCCGGTTTACGCCCACGTGACCCGGAGGGTAGTAACATTGACCACGCACCCGTACATCTACCTCGTGTCGATTGTCGGCGTCGGTAGCGGCGCCCTGACGCCGCGTTACAAAGACGGGCGGCGGCCCTGCTGGCCTCGCCGGTGCCACGATCAAGAGGAAGACGCTGCCGTCCTCCTCCGAGACTAGCGGTAGCGGTGATCCTCCGGCGACTCCGTCATGGTGAACTGGTAGCACGTGGTCGTACTTGATGTTCTCCGCCAAGGGCCAGCGGTGACCGCTGCACGCATCCGTGAGGTGATGCACCATGTCCGCGGCGAGCCACAAAAGCGGCATCGGGCACTCATAGCTGATGGGCGAAGGGCTCCTTGGAGGCATCGACCAGGCCGTCCATGAAACGGGAGTGGCTGTAGGGGACGTTGCGCCAGTTGAATATGTGAGCAAGTTACTACAAGATTTAATCCAAATAAGCACAAAATAAATCATGACGGCTATAACAAAGATGAAACTAATCATGTGGACTGGCATAGTAGTAGGATACAGAGTAGAAACATGAATTCTACCACGATTTCGAACAGGAAGGACAGAAACACATACGGTGCAACGGGAGCAGCGTCGTTGGCGTTGAGGTTGTCGCCCATGTCATTGAGGAAGAGGTTGTCGAGGTCAGGGAAGAAGTCGTCGTCGGTGAAGTCGTGGCTGCCAGCAGTCGCGAGAGTGCGCTCCCCAGATTTCAACAACGCCCGCCGAATGGAGAGCAGGAGGGAGTGGCTGTAGGGGACGTTGCGGCTGCCGAATGGAGCGCAGGAGTAGCACACAAAGCAGTAGATGGTGTCCTTACTAGTACTCCCTAGTCTCTATCTATCTACTAGTACAATGCTCGTGCGTTGCCACGGGCCTTTAATTTTTTTTCATGTTGGTGTATAGAACTTGATGATATTTTTGTGCCTTTCAATGACATCGCATGGGGACCTTTGTCGATGTTTTTAAACATCGACATAATCCATCATTATCTCTCTCATCCCCTACAATAATAAACATATATGTAGAAATATAACTTTTGTGTTATCATGTGCAAAATATATACAAAAAATAACAATTATTTGTATGCACTTCTTCTGATTGTGTAAAACTCGACGAGGTCTCAGTACAATCCATCAAAGCATCATCTGAAGCCATCAGTTTTAAACTCTGACCCGAAAATGTAAAGATATATTCATCAGTTAGCTGCTAGATAACAACATGTGACATTTTTAGTCGAAGTGAGTGGCATCGTGCCTTCGATTAGAGTGGGTCACATCCAATTTCAATATGGCTCACCTTTGAATCACTTGTTGGTAATTATTCCATAGAAATGAGTTATTAGGATACGTGATATTATTCACTATGTAAAAAATGTGTGACATTTCTTTCAAAGCAAAAAGTGGCTTTTCCCTTAAAAAGCAATCAACAAATCCTTTTCTTCTTATCTAAAAAAGGCGATTCACTCTCTCAGCCCACAACACGTTGCTCACACTCATATCTCATTCCCCCAACCTACTCACCCCGCACCGTCGCCATCTCTCCCCACCGTGGAAAATCATATCCAAATAAATGCCAGCTCTGTCAAAAAAATGAGAAAAAAAAATCTAAAGATACTTTAACATTGTTACCTATCTTGGTATTGCTGCTCATCTCACTTGAAAAGAATATTTACAAATGATAACACTTTTGCTCATATCTCTTCTAAGCAACCTGATGAACATTGTAGTCAATGATACGTCCTTGGTGCTCAAATGATGAAGCTTCTACTTCACTCCTTGCTTTCTTTAAGAATTGGCACATATTACAATCAAGGACTCCTAATCTCTTGGGCATATATCACATCAAGCGATAGGGCATTCTACACAATTGTTTCCTCCCACCGAACCTGAAGTTATTAGCCCTACACAATGGAGTTATTCATGTTGATCTTAACCTTGATGGTATACTGGTGGATCTACCATTGAATATATCGATCGCATATGAGGATATATGTGCTTGAATGTGATAGGGACCTGCATCCTTGATCCCGGGCTTATTAATCTTGGTTGACTCGATGAGGTCGGTGTTGGCAATAGTGCCATCAGGAAGCCACATTTTATAATGGAAGCAACATGGTGAGACTCAAATGTTGTATTAGGATTTGCGAGCAGCATGTTGAACCCCAAAGTGGAGTCGATCTTGTCCTTGAGGCTGAGGTACAGCTTGGTAGCGATCTCTTCAAAGCGAAGTGGCGAAACTTGATCTTGTCTTCGCGGTCTTTTATTGGGTCAGCATGCTACCACACTTGTCGAACGACCCTCTATGAAAAAATATATTTTAAGAGACATTGGAACAATGCTTTGACAGTACAAGGTTTGTTAGCATGCACTAATCCACTAATCCTTGAAATGAATAAATGTTAGTAATTATATCAAAACCGGAAGATGAACAACACTACTGCTCTCTCCACGACATAAACCAACGAATTCTAGACTCTAACAATCCTGAATATGTATGAATAAAACAACCAGGCTCAACTATTTTGCATAAACCATGAAAATCTATAGGAACTTCAATGTGTTCAATTGAAAAAATAGCACATGACTATAGAAAGAACAGCAGGCTTGGTAATAACTAATCCATGAACAGAACTTGTTTAACACATGACTAATCCATGACTATAAAAAGTTCATTATACTCGGTCACTTTCGTCATTTGCATGCCAGGATTTTTCCGTCTTTATTGACCATCATTACTTTGATCCGTCTAACTTGTTTATCATGTAGCATGTATTCCCATATTGTATGGCTCAATCATTCAAACCTCTATATCCATCATTTACTTGCTTGTGTGGTTTGGGATGCCTTGTGTCCTGTCTATTTGTAATATGATTTTCTTTGGCAGGATTTGCTTGTCTTTTGGAAGTTACGGTTTATCGAGCGATTCTGATCAAGGTGGCCCATGTCAGCTATTTATGTCCATAGCGATGAATGACTCGATCACTTGGCGCTCCTATCTAGAAAAAAAGCATTATAAAGTTGGCCCTAGGCGTTTCTAGTGATTATACAAGAAGAATCGATATAAAGTCTTGTAGTCTTATAGTTATCAAATACCAAAATGTAACAGAACTAAACATTACATTTGTGAGATTTGAAATCACTACGCCAGAACAAGCCTATTGTCGCAAGAAAGTGCTAATGAAACACAAGTTTTATATCAACCACGATTTAATCATCATTTGGGACACGGTAAAGACCAACCACAAACCTAGTCAAGGAAGCAGCTTCCTGGCCATGAAGCACGCGAACTTATTGCTCGGGAGTACTCATACGGCACCCGACCACGGTGAGCAGCCACTCCAGGACCTCCTTGGCCTGGTCGGGCTCCGCGGTCTCGCACTCCAGCTCATAGTTTGTGCCGAAATCGAAGTGTGTCTCGTCGAGCTCTAGCACGAGCCCCTGCCCCTCGCCCTCCTCGAGCTCATACACACCGCGGGTGTTCCGAAAGCCGCCGAGGCAGACGAGCCGGACAATGGGGGAGTCGACCATGCCGAGACGGGCGGGGTTGTCGACGTAGGTGAGGGCGAGGGTGGGGTCGAGGGGCTCCACGACCCCCTCAATTCGGCTGACGCTGGTGTCGATGCGCGGGCGGCCCTTGAGCGTGAGGACGTCACGGGAGGTGTCGCGATCGTCGGTGCCGTAGAGGCGAACCCGCTAGGACCTTACGCCGTTCGGGAGATCGACATCGTGCGAACGCCATTGGATCGGACCGGGAGGAGGGGTGGAGAGGTCCGGATCCAGCAGCAAGGACCGGATCGACAGCATGGCGGCTGCAGCCACCTCTCTTGAACGCCATAGAGTGAATCCACGCCATGGAGGCAGAGTTGTGCGGGGCTGGCAGTGAGGAGTGGCGAGGAGGAGAGAGATCAACGGACTCGAGGCGGTGTGTGACGGCGGCGACTGGAGGAGGCGGTGCGTGTGGCGGCGACCTCGTTCCCGGAGGCGGCGGCTCCTCGGGGCTGGGGCGTCTCCTCTCGGCGGCGGCGGCAGCAGCGGTGGCTCCACTTGGGGCTGGGGCGTCTCCTCTCGTTGGCGGCGGCTCCTCTCAGGGCTGGAGGCTGAGATGAAACAGATCAAGATTGAGGGAGCCTCGTTGGCTGTTTGTTTTACGTGCGAGGTGAGATACAAAAGAAAAACCAGACAAAAAAATCTACGAAGGTTAACCTACGAAAAAAATCAGACGAAAGTGGTGGGACGAAAATTGACCGGCGGAGACTATCAACTGCTCAGGGCATTATCCATTTGTTCAACATCATGCTCACTGATAAGAATCCTTATGGGAACTCCTACATCTCAAAACAAAATGTTAATTTCAGGACGAGAAATGACACCAGTAAGTTTCAGATATTGTCATAGGCATGGTTAGGCATGCCCGCGAAAAATGATTATCTATACTCGACAATGGAGTATTAACATATTGCGAATTGCATTATCTGTTTCATACATGCAAGTAGCATCCAACAACTCAAATTTTGCAAACATTTTGTGAACAGATGACCAGCCATCTTCTTTTGGAGAGGTAGTCCTTCTATCAGGACACTTGAGTACACATCAATTAACTTGAGTTCATAAACATGTTTACATACACTTGTATATGTAATTATGTACCAACAGTTAGTCTACAAACAGGTATTTCTAACTATCCATCATTAATTCAGGTAAAAAAACATAATCATTAGTTGCATTGCATGGAGTTGCATGCCAGGATCCCATTTCAACAGTAACAAAATAAACTTCTATGTAGACCCTGAAGCAAAAACAGACCAAATATTGAAGAACTAAACGGGAGAACGATTCACATTGACACTACATGATCAATTTTGCCAAGGAGCTTAGATGCTATCTAATATATTTTTTGTTCCAATCTGCACAAACACTTACAACAAAAGTACTACTATCATATAGCAATACAGACATGCATGTAGCCCGCTAATTGTAACCAATTATGTGTATTATGTAGCATATAGTTCATGGGCAAACTGGAAAGCAATCTGGCGCAATAGAAGATAGTAGTTGTACAAATCAACAGAAAACTGATAATTTGTAAGTTAAGTGAAATAATTAAGACACGGAATCATCCTAGAGATAAGTTACAATTTTGAATAACATACTCTATCAAAGTCGACCACATTGTTCTATCTTCTATTCATTCCAATGAACTTTTCCATTATCTTCCTTGAATCTCTCTATGAAGATATTAGGCCAAGACCTTCGACATTTGGAAAGAGATTCCCCTTCTTATGCATTTCTCTTGTTAGTGTACTCACTGCAGCGAAGGGATAGACAAAAATGCAACAGTGGCAAAAATAGGCGGAAAACACTCACCATAATAATTTACCATTATAGTTCATCAAAGAACAACATGACAACGTGCTCCAATTTGCAGCAGTCACACGAGGGAAGTATTGGGCAAGAGATAACACGTCGAATCCTGCAAACAAATACAGGTGTTACCAGAATTCATAAAAAGAGTAAACAAAGTCATATCAAATAAAGAACCCATAAAGACACCTGGAAGTGAATGTAACAAAAAATTACTTTGGTCGGTTCTATACCAATAAATGCAACAACTAATAGACAATCCCGATGGACCTTACCGTAGTTGTACCACGACCATTGTTGCCCCTCTTGCATTTTCTTCATGCCATTCTCCCCATTTGTCACAGTGTGACCAACTCGTCTTGTGTGAGTCAAAGAACCAATCAGACACACAAGAGGAGAAAATGTTGAATAAAAAGAAAGACCACATTTCTTTGCTCAGAGATCATATGAACCTAATGTAATTTCGTATATATAACTAATTAAGTTTACCTTGTTCTACAATCTGCATGATAAATCTACAACCGCTTAAGCCATCGCACGAACGACTCATGAGGCCTTGAGCTGACTAACCTTAGGCTCGTTCTTTGCACGAGCTGCGGGCGTGCAGTGGATCAACGCACGCAACACCACCATTGCCTTGACTTTGCTACGCGAGGAGGCGGTGGCATCTCTGGCTGTTGGCGACGACATGTCAGAACCCATAGAGGGCGCACAATGGCAACAAGGGTCGAGCAGGTCCTGCAGTTGCATATCGCGTCATCATCGATCTGGTGTTCTTCCTCAATTTGAAAATACGGCTAGAAGTATTCATTTTTCCAAGGAAACACGGTCGGGCTGCTTAGTTTGCTGGCCGGCTGCAGGGACTAACGGGCATGGAAGGGAAGTAAAGCGCAAGGAACATACCAGCGGCAGATTGGGCGCATACTTAGCGGCGTGCTCTCGCGAGCTCCTCGCCACCGGGGATGGCGACCACCTCGCGGTCAAACGTCCACGGTGCCCATGGCAGTAGCATCATTGCCGCGGCAGGTCGTGGCCCACTGCGCAGGAACATCCATACGGACCGCCATCGACCACGATCATGCCTCGGCCCGGCCTGCCCGAGGTTCATGCGGCGGCGACGTCTCACAAGTCGTAGGCCTCGAATCTCGGCAGAGGCTGCTGATGGGAGCGGCGGAGGAGGAAGACCGCCAGCTGGCATGCCCTCGCCTGCCCTGTGGTTCCGCGGCGGTGGCGGCGACCCACAAATGGCGGCGGAAGAGGCAGATGGCGGCCGAGGCGGAGGAGGAAGACATTGGCGTCGGAGAACGGGAACCCTAGGAAAACGAGTTGAGGTTCTCGCTCGAGCGGCGGGGGCGAGGGATGGAAAGAAAAACCAGACGTAAAAAAATCTACGAAGTTTAACCTACGAAAAAACCGGACGAAAGTGATGGGACGAAAATTGACCGACGGAGACTACCAACTGCTCCATTAGGAGTAGAGATATCTATATATATCTACTCTTATAGAAAACCGAGTTGGTGACGATGGTATGCCTGCCATCTTGTAATATAGACCGTTCGATCTATATCTGACGGATAGAAAACCAACTATGACAATTTTACAAAAGATACCCGCACCTCTCTCCACATTTACAGATAAGGCCTTGCCTCGTTCATCGTTATCTCCCACAACCTCGTGCTCCTCCCTATGTCTCTATCTCTACTACTTTTGTTATAACAAATCGAATAGTGCTATGCCATCCGCTGCACGCCCGGCTGAACACGCCTCCTCGCATCCATCATCACCAATTGAGTCTTTTATAGGAGTAGGAGTAGAGAAAAAACCGAGTTGGTGATGATGGTGTGCCGTGCAATGCATGGGCATCTTGCTATTTGTTTTGCATATAAGTCCAAACACCACGTAGACACGGTCTTTAAGCACGGTCCGTAGTCGTTCCACGCTCGGGCATTGAAGTTTGTAACTATTTTAGAATAGAATATACTACTCCTCCGGTGCTAGTAGTAGAGCAGAGTCCTACTCTACTACTCTACTCTAGCAAGCTAGGGCATAATCTTTGTAGTAGGTACTATAGGGAGTACCGATCTTTGTGATCACTCAAGCAAGTAGTCCGGCATCGATATGACCCTCACGCTTTGGTATGTGTCTCGTAAGTCAAGCGGCGTGCTGTAGTCATCATCACCTGTCCACTTCCCGCAGCACATATTCGCTTCTCCATCTTTGTCCGCACATAATATCGTCCAAGATTCCATCCCCGCTAAGGCGCCTCCCCCCCCCTCGTCCGAGACCCAAGCTCTAACACTGGCAGAACCAAGCAGCGTCCGCCGAAAGAGTGGCTGGAATTCGCTCCCCACGGAGGTAATCAAGCTCATTGTTTCGCGTGTGGACAATCTCAGTACCATGCCGCTCGCCGCGTGCTCGTCGGGGCTGTACCGTTTACTCAAAGCCCTCGGTGGAGCTTTTAAGCCAACTCCTTGCTTGCGATGTCACCGATCTTTAGAAAGCGGCGTGTCACACAACATAACGATCGTGGGGTGGCGAGCATCAACCCCTTCATCGCGATCCGATCCCTGTCAGCCTCAGCTACATTAACGGTATGTACTGGGTCGGCATGAACACGTCTTGGATGGTGATCGTCGACGGTCGCGGCAGCTGGATGCTCGTGGAGGTATACAACCTGGCGATTGATCCCCCTTCCTTCGATTAGCACTGCACTGCTTTGGCACCGCGGCCCAGAATACTCGGAATCTTACAGTAGCCAACATGATACCAAGTTTGATTTGCTCAAGGTTGTAATCTGCCAAGTGCCCACAAGATCTGCGAATTATAAAGATTTCAGGCTAATTGCGTTCTTCAACCGCGGTCTCGCCTATCTGACAGGTCACTGCGGTAAGTGGATAAATCTGCACGTCCATCACAGGATCATACATCCTGCATGGTTCTCTGATGCCATTGAACACAAGGGCTTCATTTATGTTGTCGACTCCTTCTATGGCTGGACGTGTTGCTGGCCTACTCAAGTCATCGCTACAAACGGCTATTACTGACGGTATGTTACTTTCCTATGATATCATGATGGCTTGCTTATATTACTGTCAATATTTACTGAAAAAATATTCATGCTCATAACATGATGTTCTTAAGATTGACTAAATCAAGAGCCCTTTTTTATTTGACTCCAACTTGATATGATATTGTAGGCCGCCTGGTGTCCCTACCCTTCCTAATCACAGAACCTTTCAAAGAAAGAGGCATGGCAGTTGCAGGTGGTTCCTGGCTTGATTAGACGACGGTGAAAGATTGATGATCGTTCGCATGTATCGGACGTGTTGTTTCGCGGAATACAATCACAGTCACTGCAAGATCTTTGAGCAGGATCCCAGCTTCTCTGGGCCTTTAGGAATTTTTGACTGGAGGCTGGTAAGTAGCCTTGGTACACGCTCTCTGTTTTTTAGACTGAATTATCCGATTAACCAGGAGATAACCGACGGCAAGGATTATGATGGCAGCGCGGTTTCGTTCATCAGGCAAAACTGTGTGTACACAGCGTACCATGCGTCTCTGCATGCACCATACCCTGATATGTGCCGCCACGCTCTGCAGCCCAAAGTAGGAGAGAGGGTCGCAAGTATCAGACTTCGACCCTATTGGCTGGTGTTTCCCCGTCAGTACCCACAGTTCAAGCCGTCGACCAATCTCCACAGCTTAATAAATAGTAACGTCTAACCGAGCAGTTAGTTAGATGCGTACACTTGGTGTAGTAGGATCTTTATTTAGTTTGATGCATACACTTGTTCTTTTTGGCAGCCCTTTTGTAATGATGGCTGATGTTTGGTTTGGAAGAGAGTTGCGTCTTCACTCTTACGGCCTGCTTCTTATCATTGCACCCCAGGACCTGGTTCTTTGCTGCTGTTTTTAATGTACAATCAGTAGTATATTTAAATGCATTGGTTGAATAAATGTGTTGTTTTGGAAGTCGTTGCACGGTTCGATCCTTTAGTGTCCTGCATACATATAGCTCATACTATTTTTTCAGACTGAACACATTTTCCGCTTGTTGATAACATGCAGCCCAATCGATGAAGGCCCAGTAGAGAAGCCCATAATTAAGCTGGAAGGAGGCTCTCACATGAATCCGGCCCAGGTACATGCTCATGGTCCCCTAAACATAAATAAGTAAATAAATAAATAAAGCTAAATGCTCATGCACCAGTTCTTTGGGAAAATAGGTAGCCCACTATTTCTTTTTACAAGAATACCCAAGCTAGGCCTATTTGTTTTCTCCGAATTACTGGGCTGCAAATCTTTCAAGACGAGGAGGGATGCATTCCGTCCTAGCCAAAGAGTATGGTCAATGTCTATTAAAAGTAATATCAAAGGGTTGAAAATTCCAAAAAAAATTCTAGCAAATGGGATATTAGTTTTTTTTTGAATTTTGTTCTTCACTGATATCTTATACGTATTTCATTGGATTTAACATGACATAGTACTAATTTATTTTTAAATTTGTTTTAGTATGGCTATTAATTTTTGGATTAAGAATGTTTCGTTCCCCTCAAAAAAATTTGCGAATTTTCAAAATTTACCACATATTTAGTTAATATTTTGACCCTGGTACTGACCAGAAAATGGCCAGCAATTCTAAAAATGGAAAACAGGCTGCAATAAATTCCATATGAATTAGAAAATGAGTAAAATTATAAAAATAATAGCAAATTGGCTGTACACGCCACAGATTTCGAGGCTGACTTGTTTACGCAAGACTTTGTCAGTGAAAACACGATTCTAGCGAAGGATCGTTGGATGTCCATCCAACGGCCGACGTCTTCTTCAATCTCTTATCTTCCTGCTCCAACTGCCTAAACTAAGCGCCGGGACTGCCTACTCCCTCCTCTCGTGGCCATTGTGATACCGTAGGCTTCCAGCCCACCCTACTCCCTCCGCTGGCCTGGCCGCACGCAATCAACTGCCTCCTTATTACACGAAAAAAATGATTCCTCCCACTGACATCTTGGGCGCACCGGTTGGCAGGCTGACCTGTGGGCCTACTACATTGACGCGTACGCAAGGCTTGTCAACTTAGTCAACAAACAATTCTAGCAGCAGTAACCGTTGGATTTGAATCGAACGGTCCTGCTGCCTCTTCAATCGCTGCTCTTCTTGCACCAGCCGCCCAAACCAGCGCCGGGGAGACCGCCTGCTCATGCCTCCAGTGGACGATTGTGCTGCCGTTGAGGCCTCATCGCCCCCTACTACTCCCACCGCTAGCCAGGCCATGCAGCGACGGCAGCCTCACACCGCAGCCGAACCAGTGAACCCTTGTACTCCTCTATGCGTGGGCATCCACTGCCGCGTCTTCCCCGGCTCCGTGTCGTCCCCTTCCTAGGCCTCGCCGTCGTCCACCGCCTTGGTGCTCTCGGCGCGGCGTGGTCAATGTGGTCAACGACATTCCATCGGAAGAGTACTATACGTGGAGAGGTCGACAATCGGGTCCATGGCCTGACCCAGTTTTTGTGATTTGCCAAGTATATCGCTTTGTCAGGCCTGTTGGGCTGCAAATCTTTCAAGACAAGGAGAGATTTCATTCGGCTGGCCGAGAAAATGGCCCATCAGTAATGAGAAATGGGCTGTACATTTTTAAAACACATCAAACCGACAATTAGTTTCAAATATCTTTTTTTCATTTCGAGATTTTAAATTACATTAATTTTTATGCGTGGAGAATTTGTTGGATTTTATATTGATATACATTTACTTTTAAAATTAGTTTGAATGTGATTCGAAATTTCAGGATTAAAAACAGTTCGGACCGCTTTTGAAATATGCAAAATTTCGTACAATTTTTAACCGTGGCCACAGATGGGTTGTAATGCTAACAAAAGAATATGGGCTCCAAAAAACCTTAAGAATTAGCAAATGGGCTGTAAATTATTAGAAATAATGGCAGATGGGTTGTATGCTGTTTTCCACAGTTTGAGGCTTTCCTAAAAAGGTTGACGACAAGCAAAGGATCGTTGGATGTCCATCCAACGGCCGTCGTCTTCTTCAATCTCGATCTTCCTGCTCCAGCCGCTCAAACAAGCGCCGGCGGGACTGCCTGCTCCCTCCTCCCCGTGGCCGGCTGTGCTGCCGCGCAGGCCTCACCGCCCCACCGTACTCCCATCGCTGGCCTAGCCATCCCTCTACTCACTCACACCTGCTGTTATTCTCCGGCGACGGCAGACGAACCAGTAAACCCTCGTATAGTCATACTCCCCTCCGCGTGGGAAACAACTGCCAAGTCTTCCCTGCCTCCGTGTCGTTCCCTTCCTAGGCCTCACCGTCGTCCACCGCCCTGGTGCTCTCGGCGCGGCCTGGTCAACGTGGTCAACGACCGACATGCATCTGAAGTGGGCGGATCAGACGTGGAGAGGCCGACAGCTGGGTCCACGGCCGCATGCAAGGAAATGCCTCCTTATTACGCACAAAATAATGATTCCTCCAGCTGACATCAGGGACCCACCGAAAGGGCCTCTGTATTTCGCGAAAAAAATGTTACCGCCGCTGACAGCTCGGACCCATCAGCTATATCTTTGCACGCAAGGAAGTGCCTTCTTATTACGCACAAAAAAACGAATACTCCCCCTGTTAGCTGGGACCCCGTATAGTGGCAGGCTGACTTGTGGGCCTACTAAGTTGACGGGGACAGAGGGCTTTGTCAACTTAGTCAATATGCACGATTCTAGCTCAAGTGACCGTACGATGTCCATCCAACGGCCGTAGTGCTTCTTCAACTTATGGTCTTCTTGCTCCAGCCGCCTAAACCAGCGCCGGTCGTGCCTCGTGCTCCTGCCTCCCGTGGCCGGCTGCGATGCGGCGGAGGCCTCATCACCCCCTACTACTCCCACCGCTGGCCAGGCCATCCCTCTACTCACCCACACCCCCTGTTATTCTGCGGCGACGGCAGCCTCACACCGCAGCGAACCAGTGAACCCTCGTACTCCTCTACGCGTGGGCATCCACTGCTGCGTCTTCCCCGGCTCCGCGTCATCCCCTTCCTAGGCCTCGCCGTCGTCCACCGCCCTGGTGCTCTCGGCGCGGCGTGGTCAACGTGGTCAAGGAACGACTTCCATCGGACGTGGACTGTACGTGGAGAGGCTGACAGCTGGGTCCACGGCCGCAGCAAGGAAGTGCCTCCTTATTACGCGCAAAATAATTATTCCTCCACCTAACAGCAGGGACCCACCGGACGGGCCACCATATTTCGCGAAAAAAACGTTTCCCCCTGACTGCTGGGACCCACCAACTACACCTTCACACGCAAGGAAGTGTGTCCGGGCAAAAAAAACAAAACGATTCGCCCCCCTGACTGTTGGGACCCACCAGCTACATCTTTGCACGCAAGGAAGTGCGTCCGGGCAAAAAACGATTCGCCCGATTGCTGGGACCCACGGCTACATCTTTGCGAGCAAGGAAGTGCTCGGCGGTCCGGGACCCACCAGGTCGAAGCGTCGTGGCGTTGTCATTACGGTCACGAACGATATGCGTATATATATCTTGGTGGATGTAGAGGCGCCGCGTAGCATGTACTGCGTCACGCATACAGCGGCGAGGTGCAAGAAAGAAAATCTGACCGTATGTCGTACATACGGGCAGGGTCTCGAGCGCCTACCGGCGCATACGTACATGGCTGGGTCGGAATGGAGAAACAGCGTCGTCGTCGTGTTCATGGGGAGGCAACGGAATGCGTCGTGTTCATGGGGAGGCAACGGAATGCGTCGTGTTCATCAGGAGGCAACGGAACGCATGGGAGCCAACCGGCTGGGTTGGAACGGAATGCGTGGTCGTGTTCATCGGGAGGGCTTGGACGGAACAGGCGATGGAAGCGAGGCTGGCGTACCGCTGGCGGAGGAAAGCGGCCTTGTGTTCGACCGACCACATTCAAACAGGATCCTGTTCGCCGGGAGGGGTTTGGCGTGCCGCCAAAAGCGGAGGAAACGGACCTCCACGGTGGAAACGGGGTCTGTTGATCGGGAGGTGTGGCGTACCACAAAGCGGAGAAAGCGGACATCCTACGGTCGAAACGGGGTCCTGTTCGCCGGGAGGGTATGGCGCATCGCAAAAGCAGACGAAACGGACTTGTGTTGGGCGCTTCTGGTCGAAGCAGGGTCCTGTTCATCGGGAGGGTGTGGCGTCTTGCAAAGCAGGACTCCACGGGATACTGTTCATCTCCACCGTCAACCTCCTCCAGCCACCACAGGCTACCGTCGACCTCCTCCAGCCTCCACGGGCTCCTGTTCATCCAGCCTCCACCGCGCGCTACTCCACCGGCTACTGTTCAACCACCCCTCCACGGCCACCCCTCCACCATCTACTATTCATCCAGCCCTCCACACCACGGGGTCCTGTTCAACCACCCCTCCACGGCCACCCGTCTACTGTTCATCCAGCCCTCCACACCACGGGTTCCTGTTCATCCAGAGGCAACGCCACCGCTCCCTGTTCATCCACCCCGCATAGCGCTCACTTGTTCATCCAATCGATCGGCTTCACTTAGCAGCGATAGCGAAGGAATCGCTCGATCGGCTTCGATTAACATCCATCGATCGATCGCTCGGGTTCGATGAACGCGTAACTGCGGTGCAATCGCTCGGGTTGATTAGAAACCCAACGCCTCGCTCGGTTTAGTTAGAGCGAACGCCGCACACCTGCAGCAGACGTCACGAGAAACGCGCATCGCTCGGCCCCCGAACTCTCACCGTAACTGGCAACTCCCTGAAATTTTCCTCCCCCTCGCTTCTACCACGGGTTTTTCCGTCATGGACGGCCCAAAGAATGGCATGCAGCTGCGTCTCCAGCCCATTTTCTATCATGATTTTTGCCATAGAAGTAGGAGCCCACCACATCTATGATGATACCGGGTTTTGTCACAGTTATCGTCATAGAAGTGTCATATGTATGACAGAATTTTTTTTCGTTCGGCCCAAAATGTCACGGATGTGTCTTTTTTTGTAGTGGGAAACGACACGTATTGTATTGTTGCCATCGAGGATAACAAGATGGGGTTTATATCATATTGCATGAGTTTATCCCTCTACATCATGTCATCTTGCTTAAAGCGTTACTCTGTTCTTTTGAACTTAATACTCTAGGTGCATGCTGGATAGCGGTCGATGTATGGAGTAATAGTAGTAGATGCATAATTGTTTCGGTCTACTTGACACTGACGTGATGCCTATATACATGATAATGCCTAGATATTCTCATAACTATGCACCTTTCTATCAATTGCTCGATAGTAATTCGTTCACCCACCGTAGAATATGCTATCTTGAGAGAAGCCACTAGTGAAACCTATGGCCCCCGAGTCTATTTTCCATCATATAAGTTTCCGATCTATTTTATTTTGCAATCTTTACTTTTCAATCTATATAAATAAAATACCAAACATATTTATCTTATCATCTCTATCAGATCTCACTTTTGCAAGTGGCTGTGAAGGGATTGACAACCCCTTTATCGCGTTGGTTGCAAGGTTCTTATTTGTTTGTGCAGGTACGAGGGATTTGCGTGTATTCTCCTACTAGATTGATACCTTGGTTCTCAAAAATTGAGGGAAATACTTACGCTACTTTGCTGCATCAACCTTTCCTCTTCAACGGAAAACCAACGCATGCTCAAGAGGTAGCAGACACCGCAAGATTGAACCCAAAACAAAGCATCTCTCCCATTGCAAGAAAAATCAATCTAGTTGGCAAAACTAAATCCATAGATCGAAGAGAAATACAAAGCTATCTTAATCATGCATAAAAGAGTTCATAGAAGACTCAAATAATATTCATAGATAATCTGATCATAAATCCACAATTCATCGGATCTCAACAAACGCACCGCAAAAGAAGATTACATAGAATAGATCTCCAAGAACATCGAGGAGAACATTGTATTGAAGATCAAAGAGAGAGAAGAAGCCATCTAGCTACTATCTACGGATCCGTAGGTCTGTGGTAAACTACTCACACATCACCGGAAGGGCGGCAAGGTGAAGGAAATATGCCTTAGAGGCAATAATAAAGTTGTTATTTATGTTTCCTTATATCATGATAAATGTTTGTTATTCATGCTAGAATTGTATTAACCGAAAACTTGATACATGTGTGAATACATAGACAAAACACCATGTCCCTAGTAAGCCTCTAATAGACTAGCTCGTTAATCAAAGATGGTTAAGATTCCTAACATAGACATGTGTTGTCATTTGATGAACGGGATAACATCATTAGGAGAATGATGTGATGGACAATATCCATCCGTTAGCTTAGCATGTTGATCGTTCAGTTTTATTGCTATTGCTTTCTTCTTGTCAAATACATATTCCTTCGACTATGAGATTATGCAACTCCCGGATACCGGAGGAATGCCTTATGTGCTATCAAACGTCACAACGTAACTGGGTGATTATAAATATGCTCTACAGGTATCTCTGAAGGTGTTTGTTGGGTTGGCATAGATCGAGATTAGGATTTGTCACTCCGAGTATCGGAGAGGTATCTCTGGGCCCTATCGGTAATGCACATCATAATAAGCCTTGCAATCAATGTGACTAATGTGTTAGTTGCGGGATGATGCATTAAGGAACGAGTAAAAAGACTTGCCGGTAACGAGGTTGAACAATCTCGGGCAAGTAACATACCGATGACAAAGGGAATAACGTATGTTGTCATTATGATTTGACTGATAAAGATCTTCGTAGAATATGTACGAACCAATATGAGCATCCAGGTTACGCTGTTGGTTATTGACCGGAGAGGTGTCTCGGTCATGTCTACATAGTTCTCGAACCCATAGGGTCCGCATGCTTAATGTTCTATGACTCTTTTGTATTATATGAGTTATGTGATTTGGTGACTGAATGTTGTTCATAGTCCCGGATGAGATCACAGACATGACGAGGAGTCTCGAATGGCCGAGAGGTAAATATTCATATATAGGACGATATTATTCGGACACCGGAAGTGTTCCGGAGGTACCGGGTACATATCGGGTCACCGGAAGGGGTTTCGAGCAACCCCTGGCAAACTATATGGGCCTAATGGGCAAAGAGAGGGATAGACCAGCCCCTAAGGGGCTGTTGCGCCCCGTATAGGCTGAAATAAGGGGAGAAGGAAAGGGGGGAAGGGAGAAGGAAAGGGGAGGATTCGGCCTCCCCATTTCCTTCCCCTCCCCCCTCTCTTTCCTTCCCCCTCCGATGCATATGGAAGGGGGGAGGCCGACTTGGAGGAGGGGCCCAAGTAGGATCCCTCCTACTTGGGGCGCCCCTTGATGCCCCTCTCCCTATCCCACCAATATATATGTGGGGGGGGCACCGCTAGAACACACAACATTGATTCCTAGCCATGTGCGGCGCCCCCCTCCACAGTTTATGCCTCCAGCCATATTGTCGTAGTGCTTAGGCGAAGCCCTGCGCAGATCACTTCCCCATCACCGTCACCACGTCGTCGTGCTGTTGAAACTCTCCCTCAACACTTTGCTAGATCCAGAGTTCGAGAGACGTCATCGAGCTGAACGTGCGCAGAACTTGGAGGTACCGTACATTCGGTGCTTGATCGATCGGAACGAGAAGAAGTTCGACTACATCAACCACGTTGTCAAACGCTTCCTCTTTCGGTCTACGAGGGTACGTGGATGAACTCTCCCCCTCTCGTTGCTATGCATCTCCTAGATAGATCTTGTGTGAGCGTAGGAATTTTTTTGAAATTGCATGCTACGTTTCCCAATAGTGGTATCCGAGCCAGGTCTATGCGTAGATGATATGCACGAGTAGAACACAAAGAGTTGTGGGCGGTGATCATCATACTGCTTACCACCAATGCCTTATTTTGATTCGACGGTATTGTTGGATAAAGAGGCCCGGACCAACCTTACATGACCACGTTCATGAGACTGGTTCCACCGACAGACATGCAACTAGTTTTGCATAAAGGTGGCTGGCGGGTGTCTGTTTCTCCAACTTTAGTTGAATCGAATCTGACTGCGGCCGGTCCTTGTTGAAGATTAAAACAACAAACTTGATAAGTCACCGTTGTGGCTTTGATGCGTAGGTAAGAACGGTTCTTACTAGAAGCCCGTAGCAGCCACGTAAAAATTGCGACAACAATGTAGAGGACGTCTAACTTGTTTTTGCAGGGCATGTTGTGATGTGATATGGTCATAACTTTTTCTTCCTAGCGGAGTTCAATACGAAAATAAAGGCGCTCCGTGTTGGGAATGGCGTACTACGTACGGGTGGTATTTCAGGTATAACTGGTCAGGGTTGTTCTGAAAGCAAGTCAATTGGTATGATGTGATATACGTTATTGTATGAGATGATCATGTTTTGTAAAACTTATCGGCAACTGGCATGAGCGTTATGGTTGTCGCTTTATTGTATGAAATGCAAACACCATGTAATTGCTTTACTTTATCACTATGCGTTAGCGATAGTTGTAGAAGCAATAGTTGGCAAGACGACCACGACACTACGATGGAGATCAAGGTGTCAAGCCGGTGACCATGGAGATCATGACGGTGCTTTGGAGATGGAGATCAAAGGCACAAGATAATGATGGCCATATCATGTCACATATTTTGATTGCATGATATGTTTATCTTTTATGCATCTTATTTTGCTGAGTACGGCGGTAGCATTATAAGATGATCCCTTACAAAAATTTCAAGATATAAGTGTTCTCCCTGAGTATGCACCATTGCAACGGTAAGTCATGCTGAGACACCACGTGATGATCGGGTGTCATAAGCTCTAGTTCACATACAACGGGTGCAAGACAGTTTTGCACATGTAGAATACTCGGGTTAAACTTGACGAGCCTAGCTTGTACAGACATGGCCTCGGAAGACAGGAGACCGAAAGGTAGAACGTGAATCGTATCGTAGATATGATCAACATAGAGATGTTCACCATTGAAAACTTGTCCATCTCACGTGATGATCAGACATGGTTTATTTGATATGGATCACATGATCATTTAGATGACTCGAGAGGGATGTCTATCTAAGTGGGAGTTCTTAAGTAATATGATTAATTGAACTTAATTTATCATGAACTTAGTCCTAATAGTTTTTGCATATCTATGTTTTAGATTAATGGCCCATGCTACCGTTCTCTTGAATTTTAATGTGTTCCTAGAGAAAGCTAAGTTGAAAGATGATGGTAGCAACTACACGGACTAGGTCTGTAACTTGAGGATTATCCTCATTGTTGCACAGAAGAATTATGTCCTTTATGCACCGCTAGGTGATAAGCCCTGAGGGAGTCCTGGATTAGGGGGTGTCCGGGTAGCCGGACTATAGCCTTTGGCCGGACTCCTGGACTATGAAGATACAAGATTGAAGACTTCGTCCCGTGTCCGGATGGGACTTTCCTTGGCGTGGAAGGCAAGCTTGGCGTCTGGATATGTAGAACTCCTTCCATTGTAACCGACTGCGTGTAACCCTAACCCTCTCGGTGTCTATATAAACCAGAGGGTTTTAGTCCGTAGGGATCAACAACAATCATACCATAGGCTAGCTTCTAGGGTTTAGCCTCTACGATCTCGTGGTAGATCTACTCTTGTACTACCCATATCATCAATATTAATCAAGCAGAGTAGGGTTTTACCTCCATCGAGAGGGCCCGAACCTGGGTAAAAACATTGTGTCCCTTGTCTCCTGTTACCATCCGCCTAGACGCACAGTTCGGGACCCCCTACCCGAGATTCGCCGGTTTTGACACCGACATTGGTGCTTTCATGGAGAGTTCCTCTATGCCGCCGCCATCAGGAAGGATGCCTCATCCCGTCTTTAAAGACGGCACTGTTGCTAAAGGAGCTTTGGCTATCAGGCAAACTCTCCGGCTAGGTGGTTTTCTTATGACCGCCTGTTCGGCCGCCGCGCCGACGATGACTTCTTGGGTCATCGAAAGCAATCTTCACGTCAACTCAGAATTCGCCGAGCAGTTAGATCCGACGGAGCTCTCTTCCTTAAACGAGCTCCTAGATCGCATCGCCGCCCTGGGAGTCACTACAGACTACGATCAGATTGGGCCTAAACCCGATCTGAGAGAGATTAACTCTCCCCAGGTCACCCATCACATTGATGTGGTGGAGGAACAATGCGGCGACCCTTCATTTATCTTAAGGACTAGCTATGTCCGAATTCCCGATCCCTCCAAGCCGGATACCCGCGGAGGGGAGGACGTCACTCAAGACCAGAACTTAGAGTCAGACAACGGCCTAGATTCATTGCACAACATCCAAGAATCCAAGCTTCCGAGTTCGGAAACTCCTTGGCCCGTGATCCTCAGATCGGGTGAGGTTTCGGATCTAATTCCACCCACCCACCCGAACATAGGCGATCTATCCAAAATTAGGCAAGAGCACGAGGAAACAGTACATCATTACCGGGCCAGATTCCTCCTGGTTATGAACAGGATAAAGCACTGCCGCGAGGAAGACGCAATTTCATTCTTCTACAATAATTGCACGGACGAGGGAATCCTCAACGCCATAGGTCGCCGTGAAATTACACGCTTTGCTGACTTGGCGTCCATAGTACGAAAATCTTGTACCGATGGAAAGCGCTCGAAAACCGAAGTAAGATTTTGGGACAATCCGCCCGAATACAAACCCAGTCCAAAATAAAAGGGTGCATTATCGCCAATCACCTGGGTTTAACACCAAAAAACAAAAAACCCCTACGGGGCATGGAACCGTACTGGAGGGATGGCTCAACGGACCATGTAAAATTCATAGTACAGAGGGCGCCACACCAACTCATAGCCTTAGAGCATGTTGGATACTCCGGCAGGTGGCCAAAAGTGGCGAAGAGCTTCTAACCCCAGCATCCACAGAGCACCAGCCCAGGGATACCAGTACGGTATTAATAGTCTTCGAGACTTTTGCATCAAACAATATGCGAAAAAAAACACTCCACAGCCTTGCCGAAGTCTACCAAGTAGAAACAATAAATCCATGGAGTGACGCGGCTATTACCTTCAATGCCAGTGATGAACCTAAATTCCGAACAGCCCGAGCACCAGCAGCATTGGTCCTCAGTCCAATAGTGGACGGCTTTCGCCTTACCAAGGTACTCATAGACGGTGGCAGCGGATTGAACCTCATTTATGAGGAAACCCTACGAAAAATGGAAATAGACTGGAGCCGCATTGAGCGAAGTAGCACAACCTTTAGAGGAATAATACCCAGTCGGGAAGCATGCTGCACAGGAAAAATCACACTGGATTTGGTGTTCGGCACGCCGGTTAATTACAGGTCCAAGGAGGTCACGTTCCAAGTGGCCCCGTTTAGCAGCGGATACCACGCTCTATTAGGGCGAGAGGCATTCACATTTTTTCAAGTTATACCCCATTACGGGTACATGAAGCTCAAAATGCCCGGGCCCAACAGAATCATCACTCTTGCTAGTGACCCGGACATAGCACTCCGCACCAAAAATAAGACAGCCGCACTAGCCCTTGAGGCACTATTCGAAGCCCTAGCGGCCGAGGAACTGATCGCGCCAAGGCCCACGGTGAACAGGGACGATGTGATACTAGATAAAAGATCCAAGTCCACCTCTTTAAACCAGCGGATGAAATAGTCAAATTCCAAGTCCACCCAACGGACCCTACAAAACGGCCTCCATCGGGCACAATTAAACCCCGATGTAGACGCAGCACTACGAGAATTCCTACGTAAAATTGGGACATTTTGCTCGGCACCCTTCGAGACATGCCAGAATCCCACGCCGGTGGCCGAGCACAGCCTAAACATCCTAAAAGGATTCAAGCTACCAAACAGGCTCTTGGCGTTTCTAGAACCTAAGAGACAAGCCATGGGAGAGGAGCTAGCTAAACTATTGGAGGCCGGATTCATCAGAGATATAAAACATCCGGACTGGCTAGCAAACCTGGTGATGGTACCAAAGAAGGACAAATCTCGGCGCTTATGCGCCGATTTCAAGGACCTCAACAATGCTTGCCAAAAGTACCCCTTCCCCCTCCCCTGCATCGATCAAATTATCGACGCTACCGCAAGCCATGATTCATTGTGTTTCCTCGACGCATACTCCGGCTACCATCAAATTAAGATGGCAGAGCCTGACCAAGGCGCAACGGCATTTATCACCCCATACGGCCCATTCTGCTTCAACACAATGCCCTTCTGGCTCAAAAACGCCGGCTCAACATATCAGCACATGATTCAGACATGTCTGGCAAACCAGATCGGCAAAACAGTGGAGGCATACGTAGATGATGTGGTCGTCAAAACCAAGCATGTCGAAACTCTAGTAGACGACTTGAGGCTCACATTTTTATAATCTCCGAACATATGACATCAAGATTAACCCGGAAAAATGCGTTTTCGGCGTACCAGCCGGAAAGCTCTTGGGCTTCATTGTATCCGGTAGAGGAATTGAAGCAAACCCAGCCAAGATCCGAGCTCTGTCACAATTGGATATCCCAAAGGACCTCAAACAAATACAAAAATTGACTGGATGCGTGGTGGCTCTAAGCCGCTTTATCTCCCGCTTAGGAGAAAAGGCATTACCCCTTTATCGCCTCCTCCGGCGCACCGAACACTTCGAGTGGACGGATGCCGCCACGGCTGGACTCGAAGAAATAAAAGCCATATTGGCAACAAACCCGGTCCTGGCCGCGCCCAACATGGGCGAACCAATGCTATTATACATCGCGGCAACTCATCAAGTTGTAAGCGCGGTGCTCGTTGTCGAACGAGAAACGGACGGACACAAGTTCCCCCTTCAAAAACTAGTTTACTACGTGTCCACTGTCCTCACTCCATGCAAGTCACGGTATCCGCATTATCAAAAGATAGCATACGCGGTGTTTATGGCATCCCGGAAGCTGCGACACTACTATCAAGAGTGTTCAATAACAGTAGCCTCCGAAGTACCTCTTAATGACATTATAAACAACCGCGACGTGACAGGCCGGATTGCCAAATGGGCCATTGAGCTCCTCCCGTTCGACATAACCTATAAGCCACGTCGAGCCATTAAGTCGCAAGTTTATGCCGACTTCGTCGCCGAATGGACTGAAGCCGAACTCCCTAAAGAGTACGGCACATATTCCAATCGGATCATGCACTTCGACGGCTCCAAAATGTTGGCTGGTCTGGGGGCTGGCATCGTTCTGACGTCCCCAACAGGAGATACAGTTCAATACGTACTCCAGATAATGTATACGGACTCCAACAACGCAGCCGAATATGAGGCCCTTCTACATGGTCTCCGGATGGCATTATCCATGGGCATTCAACGCCTAGAGGTGCGCGATTCGAACCTCGCGATATCCCAAATAAATGGAGACTTTGATGCCAAGGATCCAAAATGGCAGCTTATCGCAACGCCGTTCTAAAATGTCACCGGTTCAAGGGCTCAATTTCACCATATAGCTCGGGAAAACAATCAGGCAGCAGACATCTTGGCACGCATTGGCGCGAAGCGCGATGCCGTCCCCCCCAATATCTTCTTAGAGAGGTTGTTCAAGCCTCCGTATTATGGGAAGGGGAGTCCAGAAATAACAGCCCGGACCCAACAGCACTGCCCGACACCGAACATTCTGACACAATTGGAGGCTCTTCCAACGAAGTAACATCTTCAGCCCACGTAATAATGGCAGTCATTGCCCCGTGGACGGAACCATTCCTAGCCTACCTAACCAGGCAGGAACTTCCCGAGGACCAAAACAAGGCACGCTGCATAGTGCGGCGATCTAAAGCCTATAAAGTCCATGAGGGAGAGCTTTATAAGAAAAGCACCACCGAGTTCTTCAAAGGTGTATCTCCGAAGAGGAAGGGCGGAATCTTCTGGCTGAAATTCATGCCGGACTCGGCGGGCACCACGCCGCAGCCCGGGCCCTTGTAAGCAAGGCCTTCCGTACAGGATTTTATTGGCCGACGGCCCGGGCAGATGTTCAGGACTTAGTCCAACGATGCGTCGGTTGCCAGCTCTTTGCTAATCAAGGCCACATGCCACCCACCGCCCTCCAAACTATACCCATCACTTGGCCCTTGAGTCCGGGGCTTGACATGGTTGGACCCCTTAAAGGAGGAACCCACAAGCAAAAATACCTACTAGTCATGGTGGATAAATTCACCAAATGGATAGAGGCCAAGCCTGTTAAGACGGCCGAGTCCGGACCGGTGATAGACTTCATATCAGGGGTCGTACAATGTTACGACGTCCCCCACAGCATCATCACTGATAACGGCACGAACTTCACGGCCGACGAGGTCAAACTCTGGTGCAAAAACATGGGCATCAAGCTCGACTATGCTTCAGTCTATCACCCTCAAACTAACGGTCAAGTCGAGCGAGAAAATAGTCTAATGAGCGGCATCAAACCTAGATTAGTGCGGTCCCTCAAGGAATCTAACACGCACTGGGTAGAGGAGCTCGACCAGACTGGGGGCTGCGGACCACGCCGAATCGCACCACCAGATTCACACCATTCTTTATGGTATACGGCGCAGAGGCAGTTGTGCCCTACGACATAATTCATGACTCACCCCGCGTGCGCATGTACGAAGAAAGAGAATCCGAGCTCGATCGGCAGGACAGTTTGGACGCCTTGGAGGAGGAGCGTGACATGGCCAAAGCCCGTTCCGCATTCTATCAACAGCAGGCCCGAAGATATCAAAGCAGAGAAGTACGGGCCAAAACTTACAATGTTGGCGAGTTAGTTCTACGTCACGGCAAGAAAAAGGACAAACTCAAGCCCAAATGGGAAGGTCCCTTTATTATCGACCAAGTCCTCGACCGGCGGAGCTGCATCGTCATGAGATGCATCGGATAACCGACTCGAGCCGAACCCATGGAACGTAGCCTGTCTCCGAAGATTCTACGCCTAGCGCCGGATTCTGAGTTCGTCGCCTTCCTCTGTCTATTTTTTACACATTAGCTGTCTTATATTTCTCTCCTTCTCCCTCCTTTTCTCTTACAGCCTTTAAAGGCTCGTCCGTGCATTGTTTGCACACACTTGACGCGCTATCCGCGCTCATTATACCTAGGGGATTCTTTGACAGAAGTTTATTTATACGGGCTTCATGCCCAACACATCTGTCACACTTCCGCATTTACCTTTTATTCACCATTATATGCATCGATATGACTTAAGTTTTGGCCAAGCTGGGTTGCTTCGGCTCTGTCAATTCTCACGTTCCCGATTGTTCGGCTAGGCGGTAAAGGGAGCACCTCTGCGATTGTTACTGTCGGGTCAGCCGGATGTGTACCTCAGACTGGGTGAAGCCGAAAGCTAGCATTCTTAAGGGAATATTCGGTCGGTGAACTAAAGATGATTTCTCACTTATTTATTTATCTGCCCCTAGATGCTTTTCTGTTTTTTTCGTAGTTCGGACATGCACTTTAAGGCATGCCTCCCAGGGAAAGGAACCCTTAACGGAACTACTCTCCCTGGAAGATGTTTCTTACTAACCATGTAATATAACATAACTAGTTGGGCACTTGTCTGTTCAAGCACTAATGACCCCACGCTTTGGTCTCCACGCATGCCCCGGTTCTTACATAATCGCGAGGGTATTCGGACACACCTGGACTATAGGGTCCCGAGGTTGAAGCGAAAAGGTCCGCCATGACAAACGATCTACAATCCGGCAAGAAGGCATTTTCACATGTCATCTTAAATTACATAGTCAATTTGACTGGGCTTTTTCCTCCTCAATACCATCTAATAGGCTGTCTAGTTTATAGTCCTGTTGGGAATATTTGGCGGCCAATTCTACTTGTCCGTACACTAAGCTCACAGGGATCTCTTTCCCATCAGGCCCCACAAGTCCGACCTCGGCCATGTGGTTTGGGTCAGCCTTCATGTACCGCATCTTCACCATGGCCCAGGCCTCCCTGGCGCCTTGACGGTAGGCCGATATCTTCAATAATCGGAAGCGTCGCCGTGCTCCCTTAAGCCTCTCTGCAAGCTCTCCAAGGCCTTCGGGCAGGGAGACAGATGGCCACAAGGCCTGGGCGACGCCTTTCATCACCTGCCGAACTCGTTCGTGCAGTTGTAAGAGCTCGGGAAGAAGGTCACCCGTAGAACCGGGCATTTCCTCTGCAGGACGACCTGTGAGCATACCTACAGACATAACTCTGTTAGTCGACTTCCTCGCCGAACTCTTTTTCAAAGTTCGTTCAAGCACTTACTAAAAATGCCGCGTCGAAGCCGTCGATTCTCCTTCACGGAGTTCGACAGCTAGGCACGAACATCCTTTAGTTCCTCGCCCAGCTGGGTGTTGGCATCTTGGAGATTATTCTTCTCCTGCCTCACCCTCGTAAGCACGCTCTCGCTGGCCTTTAAACCGGCGCAAGAGTTGTTGCTTGTACGGATCCACTCCGGCGCCATCTGCAATGATATTGTCAGATTTACACACACGCCGCACTTCACAACATACTTATCTTTCTAAGTGTATATTACCAGAGGGGGTCTCCTTGGACTCCCCTGCAGCGGCTAGTGCGGCCTCAAGTTGGGCTTGGCACTCTTCCAGCTCCCGGGACAGTTGGGTATTCTTTTTTGTAAGATCCTGCATAACAAATGATCCTTAAATCAGTTATTATAACGGTTTCAAGTCTCGGGGGCTACTGGCATATATAACCATCAAAATTTTCTCACCCGTATGTCTTTCACATACTGCTCCGTGGCTCTGGCTAGACCATTTTAGGCGGCACGGAGATGCGCATCTCCCGAATTGAAGGCATCCAATGCCTCCTGGGAGAAACATGCGTCACGAAGAACTGTCCGGCGACGCCTGTGATTCATGGCACTCTCCACCTCGGACTTGGTGGCGCATACCTGTCGGCATCCTCTGTCGGAGGAGCATCCGACGCACGCTTCGTGTTCGCCTCCGCTTCTGGACCTGGCTTTGGAGCCTGGCTGGTGGAGGCTCGATTGGCAACCTCTCCGGATATAGTCCGGCGAGCGCTCCTTTTTCTGAAGAGAGCACAAGCGTTAATATGCCTTCCAGGAATAAAACCTGGGAATAAGATGGCACGCCATACCGTTGCACCGGCGTCTCAATCCGGACCGCACTTCTTTTCAGCCTGCTGGGCCTTGCTGCCCCTTGTTGGCTAACCACCGCAGGCTCGGCATCGAGAGGGCCCATGATAGTTAAATAAACTTTATTCCTTTACAGTAGGGAAAAATTGGCTTTATGCAAAACTGTAACCATAGAGCTTTCCACGAGCCATATATGCATGTAGTATAGCATTACTCTTTCATATTACCCTCTATGTGTTACATTGCCAGCATATTCCATGTGCTGACCCGTTTTCGGGCTGCAATGTTCATGTTGCAGACTTTTCAGACGAAGATTAAGGTGCCTTAGGTCATGGTTCTATTCTAAGTGATGCCGTTGGAGTTGATGGACGCGCGTATCTTCCAAGCCTTCATTTATTATCGTTATTAGATGGCCTTAAGCCATATTTATTGTAATAAGTTCTCTTTTGAGACATTCGATGTAATAAGTGTGTGATTGCTACTCTGTTATAAATCCTTCAAGTACTGTGCGTGTCAGCATTACTGATCCAGGGATGACACTGATGCACAGAGATCAGACTGTTTGAGGTCTGGTCGCTACAAGGCACCTGGAGCAGGGGCGTCGATTCAACTGCGTTTGGTGGATCCGCCCCGCCAGAACAACATTGTGACACAGCATGTCCCAACACCACCAGGTCATTACTCTAACCCGATAGACAACATTGTGGCTGCCGCTTCACGGCTGGCGGCCATCCCGATCGAAGGCGAGTCTCCAGTAGCAGTCGAGACGCGATGGGTTAGGGAGCTTCTTCAGACAGCTTTGGTTCAACAGGAGGCTTATTCATATAGTCGCGAGAGGATCCATTCTACTCCCTGCCCAAGCCGGAGTTACAGCAGGCGTATGGATGAACTGGCAGTATCAAGCAACGCGTGAAACCGTGATCTGCCCCGTGGCAATAACCCGGCGGGTGGTGCTGGTGATGCTCAGGAGGTGGTGGACTGGGCTCGGGCACGTAGAGAGGCCGAGTTAGCGGCGCAGGATGAAGCCCGTCGGCTTACTCCGTTTCATCCAACCACGTCAGTGGAGCCAGGAGTTACTTCTAGTTCTTTGGGAGTACCGTGTCTCGTTCCAGCGTTGCGCAATGTGCGCCTGCCCAAGGATTTCAAAGGCCCGCGAAAAGTGCCAAATTACACCGCCGATTTATCCCCCGAATCATGGGTGGAAAGCTATGAGATGGAAATGGAGATGCTGGATGTGGACGATGCGGCGTGCGCTAAATACTTTATCATGATGTTGGAAGGAACGGCACAAACTTGGTTGAAAAAGTTACCAGCTAACTCCATTGGGTCATGGGCCGAGCTGAGGGCCCGGTTTATCCAGAACTTCAAGGATACGTGCAAGCAGCCCATGTCAATTATGGACCTAGCTGCCTGTGTTCAGGAGGAAGGAGAATCAACAACCCATTGGGTGCACCGGGTTTCAGAGATTTTGCATTCATCGGACCGCATTAACTCTGACACAGCGGTTTTAACATTGGAAGGCAATTGCCGGTTTGCACCTCTGAAGCTGAAGTTGGGATAGCTCAAAAGCCACTGCAATGATATGGGGACTCTCATGGCTGCTCTGGTGAAATATGCCGACTCTGATGGTACCAAGGACCCCGAGTCTGACGATGACAAGACAGGGAAGGGAAAGAAGAGCGGACATACCAAGGGGCAGCAGCACAACCCGGCGGGCCATGGAAACAACGGTAAGCGTAAAGCGGATAATAGCTTGGACTTTGTGGCTAATAACAATGCGCAGGATAAAGGCCAATGGCGTAAAGGTAAACCGCCCCAGCGCGGGGGAGGACCAAGTCCTAATCCAGACCGCTTGTCTTATCTGTTGAACCAGCCTTGCCCAAAGCACGGGACGAAGGAGACCCCGTCCATGCACCTCTGGAAAGATTGTTACATCATGCAAGAGTTCAAAAACTCTGATGTTTTCCGGTATGATCATGGACCAGGTGGCGGTTCAGGCCCCAGATCTCATGGGCCGGGTTACGGTGGAGGTAATTCCGGTTCAGGCTTTCACGGCAACCAGAGTGGACAGGGTAATCAAGGCAATCAGGGCAACCAAGGTGGTTATAATAATCATGGGAATTAGCAACAGCAGCAGCAGCAATCGGGTTACCAGAGCAACCCGAAGCTGCTGAATAGCTGGCAGTATCATGCCTTCACCACTAGCCTGGACAAGCGCGATCAGAAGCTTCATAAAAGGGCAGTGAATTCCATTGAACCGGCGGTTCCCCGATACTTGCGCTGGTCTGAACAGCCTATTGTGTGGAGTCGAGAGGATCATCCACCCCGGGTTGATAATCCGGGTCATCTGGCGTTGGTGGTGGCACCTCAGCTGGGAGGTTATTAGTTCACCAAAGTACTCATGGATGGGGGAGTAGTATCAATATCCTTTATTATGAAACCTTCTGTCGCATGGGATTAACAGATAAAAATCTTAAACCATCCAACACGGTCTTTCATGGTGTGGTACCTGGTAAATCGGCATTTCCCGTTGGTAAGATAGCTCTGTAGGTTGCTTTTGGCGACGAGCATGATTCAAGATCAGAGAAGTTGACCTTTGAGGTGGTGAAAATCAAGAGCCCATATCATGCCCTGTTTGGACGACCGACTTATGCTAAGTTTATGGCAAGGCCCTGTTATGTCTATCTGCAGCTCAAGATGCCGGGTCATAAGGGGACTATCACAGTGCACGGGAGCCGCAAGATCGCTTTGGAGTGTGAAGAAGGTGATGCGCTTACGCAGAGTCGTTTGTGCAACTGAGGAATTGAAGTTCTATAATGACAATGTTGATCCGGGAGATATGACTTCATTGAATAAACCAACTATAGAGCATGATCCGGCCCTGAAGTTTAAATCGGCTGATGAGACTAAGCTTGTTGACTTCGTGCCCGGTGATTCGTCCAAGCAGTTTAGCATCAGCGCTAACTTGGATCCGAAATTGGAAAGCGCGCTCATCGAGTTCATCCGTGAGAATTGGGACATCTTTGCGTGGAAGCCTTCTGACATGCCAGGTGCACCGGGAGAACTCACTGAGCACACTCTCAATGTTGATCCCAAGTATAAACCGGTCAAGCAATTTCTTCACCGGGTCAATGAAGAAAGGCGCGAGGCTATTGGTGAAGAAGTAGCCAGGCTCTTGGCGGCTGGATTTATCGTTGAAATATTTCATCCTGAGTGTCTGGCTAATCCGGTGTTGGTGCTCAAGAAGAACGGCACTTGGCGTATGTGTGTGGACTACACAGATCTCAACAAAGCCTGTCCAGCAGATCCTTTTGCCCTCCCTCGTATTGATCAAATTATTGATGCTACGGCGGGTTGCGAGCGTTTGAGCTTTCTGGATGCATATTCTGGTTATCATCAAATCAAAATGGCAATTAAGGACCAGGAGAAGACAACCTTCATAACTCCTTTTGGAGCCTTCTGTTATGTGTCTATGCCCTTTGGGCCAAAGAGTGCCTAGGCGACCTATTAGCGGTGTGTGCGGAATTGTCTTCATGATCAAATCGGCCGCAATGTTCATGCATATGTAGATGATATTGTGGTGAAATCAAGGAAGAAGGAGACATTGATTGATGACTTGAAGGAGACCTTTGATAACCTGCGGGTTTATAAGATAATGCTTAATCCGGCCAAGTGCGTCTTTGGTGTACCGGCAGGCAAGCTCTTGGGCTTTTTGGTGTCTAACAGGGGCATTGCGGCTAATCTGGAAAAGATCAAAGCCATTACTTCTTTGGCCAAACCGAAGTGTATCAATGATGTTCAATGCCTGGCAGGCCGGATTGCCGCGTTGAGCCGGTTTATTAGCCGCCTTGGCGAGAAGGCCATCCCTTTGTATCAGATGCTGAAGAAAATGGATAACTTCGTCTGGGGTAATGCTGCTAATGAAGCATTTGAGGATTTAAAGCGGCAGCTAGTTAATCCGCCGGTACTCGCCGCTCCGGTTGACAAAGAGCCATTGTTTCTATATGTGGCAGCTAATGCCCGGGCTGTTAGCGTGGCTATTGTGGTGGAGCGCAAGGAGGCCGGAAAGGAATATCCGGTTCAACGGCCGGTTTACTATATCAGTGAGGTACTTATTGAGTCCAAGCAGAGGTACCCGCATTGGCAGAAGTTGGTGTATGGAGTTTTCATGGCAAGCCGGAAGCTTAAGTAATATTTCCAAGGTCATCCCATCACGGTGGTCAGCTCTGCTCCTTTGGGGGATATAATCCAGAATAGGGAAGCAACTGGCCGGATTGCTAAGTGGGCCATCGAGCTCGGGCCTCATGGGTTGAAATACATACCCCGAACGACGATCAAATCTCAGGCGCTTCTGGATTTCAACAATGATTGGACAGAATTACAAGCGCTAGAAGAGAAGCCGGATCATACTTATTTGACTATTCATTTTGATGGGTCCAGGCAATTGGAGGGATCGGGGGTTGGAGTCATATTAACTTCCCCACGAGGTGATAAATTTTGTTATGTTCTCCGTTTAATGTTCCCTTGCACTAACAATGCAGCTGAATATGAGGCCTTACTCCATGGTCTTCGGATGGCTAAGGAGATGAACCTAAGCCGAGTTAGCTGCTTCGGTGACTCGGACCTGGTGGCTCAACAAGTGTCCGGCACTTGGGACTCCAAGGACCCACTCATGGCAGCGTATCGTCGTGAGGTGGATATTGTTGCAGGTCACTTCAAAGGTTATCAGGTGGATCATGTGGACCGGCGGAAGAATGAAGCGGCGGACACTTTAAGCCGTTTGGGTTCCCAAAGTAAACCGGTTCCACCTAATATCTTCCTGGATGTGCTACATAACCCTTCCGTCAAGCTCCCTGGTGAAGAGGATTTGGCTATTCCTGATCCGGAAGCTCAGTCGGTGGCGGCCCTTCATGTTATTCCGGATTGGATGGTTCCATATTTGGCGTATATGAACCGAGGCGACTTACCAGAGGATGAAACTTTGGCCAGGCAGATAATCCGGCGGTCCAAGTCCATGACTACTATCAATGGAGAGCTACATCATTGCATTGTGACAGGGGCGTTTCAACGTTGTGTGTCTCCTGAAGAAGGCCGTGAAATTTTTCGTGAGATCCACGAAGGAGATCGTGGTCACCACGCCGGTTCAAAGTCTTTGGTGGCCAAGGCGTTTTGTCACGGTTTCTATTGGTTAACGGCTCATGATGATGCCAAGGATTTAGTCAAAAGGTGTGATGGGTGTCAGAAGTTTTCACGACGGGCTCATGTACCGGCTCAAGAGTTGAGGATAATTCCAATTACATGGCCGTTTGCAACTTGGGGGCTGGATATGGTTGGGCCCTTCAAGAGATCCAAGGACAAGAAGACCCACCTTTTGGTGGCGGTTGATAAGTTCACGAAGTGGGTGGAGGCAGAGCTACCAAGAAGTGTGATGCAGCTAGGGCGGTTCAATTCATCAAAAGGTGATCTTCGGTTTGGCTTTCCACACAGCATTATAATGCATAATGGTACCAATCTGTCAAAGGGTGCCATGAAGGAGTTTTGTCAACGTGAGCACATCCGCTCGACGTATCATCGCGGCTCACTCCCAGTCCAATGGTCAAGCGGAGAGGGCCAATCAAGAGATCTTGAGAGGCATCAAACCCCGGTTATGGTTCCTTTGCAACGGACACCGGGTTGTTGGGTTGAGGAGTTACCTTCTGTGTTATGGAGCATCAATACCACACCCAACAGATCGACAGGGTACACACCGTTCTTCATGATTTATGGAGCGGAAGCGGTTCTTCCTAGTGACATCTGTCATGACTCACCTCGTGTAGCGGCATATGTTGAAGCTGACAACGAGAAGGCACGGCAGGAAGCTCTTGACCTGTTAGATGAGGAGCATGACATGGCAGCAGCCCGTTCGGCGATTTATCAGCAAGATTTGCGTCGTTATCACAGCCACCGAGTTAGAACCAGAACTTATCAAGAAGGCGATTTGGTGCTTCGGCTCATTCAGGATCAGACGGATATGCACAAGCTATCCCCCCCTTGGGAAGTACCCTTTGTGGTCAGCAAGAATCTACACAACGGGTCATACTACCTAATTGATGTTCGAGAGCACAAAGACTCACGTAAATCGGAGGAGGAGACCAACCGACCCTGGAATATTGCTCATCTTCGGCCCTACTATACTTGAGCCATAGGCTCTACTTATGTACATATTATGACAATGTATATATTATGATCAATATAATAAACCGGAACCTCGGCTAAAGCGGGGTATCTGTTGTTTTTCTTACATCATGTGTGGTTACATGGAGCTTCTGTTTATAAAGCGGCGTCCAGTTTGCCCCTTAATTCAGCTTCTCAAATATTTATGTTACATCACTTGGGGGCTTGGTCGTATTCGAACCATAGCTACACCTCTTGATTGGCACAATGCCACAGCATCACTTGGGGGCTTGGTCGTATCCGAACCATAGTCACACCTCTTGATCGGCTCAAAGCCAAATCAATCCGGGGCCAAAGAGAGTGTTGTAAAACAACAACTCAAACATAGGCACCACTGAGCATAGCTAAAAATGTTACTTGGGGATTCTTTGCTGTCGAAATGAACAAATAATCTATGCTTGTAATAGGCTATCAAGCCATGGCTTGGAAGCCTGGTGTATACACCTAAAACCCCGGGTTAACCTGCATATTTAAGTAAGTTACTCCGCCCAGGTAAACCTGGTATGACCCTTCGAACTTTGACAAGTTATTCTAAAATAAAGACCCTGAACTTGTCAAGTTAAAACGATGATTGGTTAAGGATTGAGGACCATCTTAAAAGGCTTTGTGAAATGGTTTAACTCAGTGGCCTGGCAGCCCATGAAAAGCCTCGAATTTGGGGCCTGGCTGCCCATGAAAAGCCTCGACTACAAGGGTTTTTATTCGCTTTTGTGCTAAGTTTTTTCTCTTTTTGACCAGATTTGTGATGTTTTTAAACCGGTGTTCATCAACCCGGTTAGGCTGTCAACTCCAAGTTGTCAGTACATGATCAAATTATAATCCGGAGACTATCAGCCCGGTCTGGTTTTGACTCAAAGTCACCAGTATGGAATAAACCGGCGTTTATCACAACCCGGAACGGTTTTATTGTAAACCGGCATCATATAACAGGAGTTACTTATACTCCGGATTAGGGTTATTACCCTCACTACAAAGTTGGTCAGCCAACACTATGCCTAAAAGGTCACAGGTATCATATATTTCTATATTTGGTTATCTTTTACAACCTTGGTTATAAACCTTCGTCATATCTATATTTGGGTATCATGACCCGCCCGGTGATAAACCGCCAGGCCGCTTTAAGCTTCTTCTCTGCAGGAACAACTTGAATAAATGGCTATGGATTATGAACATCATATCTTAAGCATGGCGGATTAGCATGCATCAGTTGCAGATAAATATGCACGAAGGCATAAAAGACCAAGTGTTTTCACTAGCTTACTACAAGGCGTTTCAGTGCCCAAAAGGATCATTGTTTTCTCAAATACGTGTTGCAGCACGTAGAATACTAAACCGGCCTCCGGATTATGATTGGCCACCAGCTTGACCTGACGGCTGCGGATCATCTTGCACCGTTTCATCATCTTCGTCTCTACCCAGCGGCTGGAAGTCAATAGTTGTCCAGTCGATCCCGATTAACGCTTGGAACACAACCGCCTATTATAAGGGTGGACGGTTCAATATCAGGGGCATAAGTGTGCTTACGGATTGGAGGGATCAGGTTTTGAGCCTCAGGAGTCGGTGCAGCAACCCGTTTGTTATTGGTGTCATAACTCGCCTGGTAAAAGGATAGATCAACTTCTTCAGCAAGTTGACAAGCCAGTGGACGAACTTCCCGGTTTATGGCACGGAGATCATCAGTGAAAAATTCTGATCCATCTTCTTTTAAGCTTGGGTAACCTTTAATGACGTCTGCCGGATCAAGATCAGGCACCCATGCTTTTGCCTGGGTTAGTGCAGTCAAAGCGCCAGCCCTTGCAGTGGATCTTTTTAGCTCTTCTACCCGGGCAGGCAACATAGATAGCCTGGCTAAGGTATCCTTGATTAACGTCGGGGGCGGCTTATTGTGAGAAGCGGTGCAGATGATTCGTTGCGTGCCGGTATACAATTGCTCTATCAGCGTGTAGGCGGCTTTCAGCTTCTTCTGTACATCCGAGCCTAGGTGACTAATGTGAGTTCCTGCATCACTACAAATGTCAGTAAACCGGCAACACATGGGAAGGTATGTTGAAAGGATAAAACAAGGATGCTTACCAAACACAGCCGCAGTCATGGCATGTATCTGCCGCTTTACGCCAGTCAGTTCATCTACCACCGGTTTAAGCGCTGCTTCTGCATCCTTGGCCCTTTTCTGCAAAGCGGATTTTTCCGTGTTCCACTCCGCGTGCTCTTTGTTGAAATCCTCCTTTAGCTTTTCCATAGCGGCTAAAGTGCTAGTCAGTTCATCCTTTGCCTTGGAGGTTTCAGCTTGCTGGGATTTGATGTTCTCTTGCAGATCAGCGGTTTGAGCTTCGTTTTTGCTCAGTTCAGCCTATAACAAATAGAAGTATAATGAGTTGATGCTACATGATTTAAGTACCAAGCACATAACAAGTTATGCACTTGATACTTGGGGGCTAATGCATATTTGCTTGTTCTTGTAAATCACTATAAAGTCCCAAGCATAATACAAGTATTACACTTGGCACTTGGGGGCTAATGTATGTTCTGTTCCCAGTTCTGATCCGGGCAATCTTTTAAAAGTACCGGTTCAACTTTATGAAGTTAAACCGGCCCTTGGGGGCTACATCAGTGAAGTTAAGATGCAGTGTTGCAAACATAACATTGTTACTAAGTCCCGGTTTAGATTGGTATCATAAACCGTTACTTGGGGGCTACTGGAGTTGATAAGCTGCAATTGAATGTAAGAGAGACACAGTTATGTAGTTACCTCATATCGCTCCTTCGTCAAGTTTACCAAACCAGCTTCATAGTCACGGCTGGTATACAGACGGTTCAAGAAGCCAGAGCGAATGTCCTGAGCATTGAGATGGGCATAGCTTGATAAATCGGCATTCCATTTAGCTTTGCCGATAGTAGAGAGCTCGTCCTTGGCAGTATGCTTTGACAAAGCGACAGGATTACCAGGAGTGGTGTGGCCAGTGCCAGTAATCATAATATCATCATCCTTGTCATCAGCATCCTTTACTGGAGTTGGTGGTTTGTCAGTGTCTTTAGCTGGGTTGGCCGGTTTATCATCAGGTCGGACCGGGCTGGACGGATTTTCAACGTGGCTTGTGCTGTCAATTTCTACTTGTTCAGTAAACAAATCCTGGTCTTGAAGCGGCGGGTCATTGAGCATGGCATTAGCATCGGTCTCTTCAGGATCTGGAGTCTTTTCCGGATCAGCAGCCACGTTATCATCAACCGGTTTATTCAATCGAGCCTTTTTGCTGGGTCTGGACTTGGCGCTGAGGAAAATAAACATGAGGATCAGTACAGTATAAAAAAATAACACATCAAGGATAAAAACAAGTGTATAGCTCACCCAAGAACTGTTTTAAGGGGTGGAAGTTTTGTGGCCCACGACTCGCCAGAAGATTAGTGAGAAGTACCCTGGTAATTTGAATCAGACGGGTCAAGAGGCTGGCGGAAACAATCCGCTTTGGGGCATGAAGTGTCAAGGGTACAAGAGACCTCTAATCGGCGTTCCCGAACCGGAGTGTTCGGTAAACCAGCGGAGGTAACTACCTGGCTGTTGTGCCGGGTTGTGCGGCGAGCCTCGTGCTGCCGCGTCTTCAAAAGAAAGTTTGGGTCCAAGTAAGCATGGGGGTGAGAAAATTTTACTTTCCGGTTTGCTCAACGGATTTCTGATGTTGGCAGAGGATCTGAATCGGAGGAAAGAATGATTACCTCTACATCATCTGCGTGACTGCCTTCAGCATCGTCCTGATAATAATCGGTGTCAATGAGGTGTACGAAAAATGAACCAAGAGAGTCAAGTTCTACCTCTGATTCCGGGTTACCCACATCGTCATCAGCATTTGGCTCAGAGGATGCGGTGGTCCTTTTCTTGGCAGGTTTTTTAACAACCTTGGTATTTGGGCGAACTGGCTTGGCCGGTTTGTCTTGCGGTTTTGCTGGTTTATCTTGTGGCCCAGAACGGATCATCACCCTGTCAAAATCAGACAAACTCTCAGGAAATATGTTGAAAAAAGGTAACTTACAGTAAGGAAGTTAGATAATTCTTACAGATGGCGATTTGTTAAAGGTACAGAAAGGACATAGTCCGGTTTGGCTGCAGACGGCCTCCGGTTCATTCAACATTTTCTTGACAGCCTCAGTAATTTCAGCTTTCGTCAGTTGAATATTAATGTGTCGTTGAGGGTCGGTCAAACTCCCTGTATATTCACACATCAAGCCGGGGCACCGCCTTAAGGGTTGGAGGCTCCAGCCGATCCAGCAACGAGCAAAATCAACACCTGTTAAACCGTTAGCCATAAAGGCTCTAAGCTTCGACAGCTGTGGGGCATAGTTGGCCCTTTCCTTTGCTATAAACCTCTGAGGAAAAGGATGTGTATTGCTAAGGCGTTCAGGGCGGTAACCCGGCAGGGGTTTTTCATCAGTTGGAGATGTATCCTTGCAATAAAACCAGGTCTGGTTCCATTCTTTGGGGTGACTGTGGAGCTTGGGATGAGGGAAAGTGACTTCCTTCCTTTTCTGAACCGCCATTCCGCCCAATTCAGTATTGGGTCCATCTGTGAACTCTGTGCGATGGTTTAAGTGAAAGAAATCCCTAAACAGTTCAACTGTAGGTTCCTCTTGCAGATAAGCTTCACAGAAGACTTGGAAGTGGCAAATGTTAGTCAAAGAGTTTGGACCGATGTCTTGAGGGCGAAGTTGAAAATTAGCCAATACATCTTGGAAGAATTTTGAACCGGGAGGGCTAAAGCCTTGGCCCAGATGGTCAATAAAAACACTACCTTTCTGTCCTGGGGTGTAGGAGGATTTTCCGGGCCAGGGGCCCTCTAGTGGGTGACATCTTTCTTGGCCAAAGCGCCTGTTATAACACATCTGTTTAACTGTTCTTCCGTGACCCGGGAGGGAACCCAGTTGCATTCATAGACTTGCTTAGCCATTGCAGTGAGAAGCTGAAATATGATAATTGCCGGTTTAAGATACACAGTGAACAACTATAAAGCAGTACAAGGACATAAGTATATTGTTAAACCGGTGTTTGTTATTGGTAACCGGAGTTTGACAATAGTGACAGTACAATGAAGAATGCATTGGCGGTTCAACAGGGGACGAATGGTATCTACTGGGTCATCATCTTTCTATGAGGTTAAACCGCCTAATCTGGTATTGAACATATATGTCTAAAGGTGTAAGTGAAGGAGAAACAAGTTTCACGACGAGACATGATAATTTCAGATCTACCGTGCGTTGGAAAATCAAAAAATATTCTGACCTAGTTCAAGTGTTTGACGAGTTCAGCAAGTTCAGATGAGTTTTAAGCCCTAACAAAGAATAAGGGAGTTTAAACTACACGGGCACTGGAGAAATCAGATCTAGCTAGCCATTGGTACTACTGAAGAGAAACCAGGAAGAACAGATTCAAGAACCTTGAAGAACTATGAAGAACACCGAGCCCTAATGGTGGATCTGGAGTGAGGAAAGAAGGAACTTACTGGTGCTGAGGAGGCAGCGGAGGATCGCCGCGTTGCTCTCGTATGTTCAGGTTGATGCAGCGGCCGTCATTGAGGCAGATGCGAAGGACGATGGCGGCGGTAGAGCTGGAGGGTCGGACGGCGCGAGGAAGAAGATGAAGCGAAGAGGCACGAGGGGGAAACTGAAAGGGACCCCTCAGCTTTATTTAAAGGTGAATGGATAAAAGGTAGGCGCGAGAATCGAGGAGCCCGAAAAAATGGGATATATGACAACTCTGTTGCCTCGATTGTCGGAGGCCCATCAATGAAGGCGGGTTATACACAGTTTTTAATAACAGATGATGTCATGGCGATTTATCATGTTCCTGGAAGGTGATGTCACGACGGTTTACAAGATTATGTGAAGGTGCTAGAGAAGATTTTTCTTAAGTATTGAGGATTGACATGAACCAGTTCAAATCAATCTGGGGCCTAATGTTGGGTATATTACTACTGGGCGTAAACCGGCCAGAAGGGGCCGGGTTAGCCCCATAATGGTTCACTGTATCTGAAGCCCATGAAGACAAATACGGTGACGCCCAGGGCCCAAAAGCCGGTTTAAGGCATGTAGACATAAACCGGCACAGATATGTAAACTTGTGTTGTAAGATAGAAAGGGTAGAGACCGGGCCGGACACGTTTATGATCCGGCCTCGGGATTCTGTAAACCGACGGGCGTCAACCCATGTATATAAAGGGGACGACCCGGCGGCGGTTTGAGCACGACAGACAACAACTTGAGACTCAGGCAAAGCGTATTCGCTCCCTGGTTATCGAAACCCTAGCAATTCCACAACAACTGGATTAGGCTTTTACCTTCACCGCAAGGGGCCGAACCAGCATAAACTCTCTGCGTCCCTTGTCCGCTGTAACCCCTTTAAGCTAACCCGCGCGATGGCTCCACGACTAAGTCCTTTCCTTAGGACATCTGCCATGACAAAACCACGACACCTCCTGCCTGGGATCCTCTTAAACTACTCCTGGTCGTCGACGGGCTACACGTAGTAGTAATCTCCCTCAGAATGTTAGTAGTCATCGTCAGTGGCGTTTGGCTCCTGAGCTCCAACATCTGGTTGCGACAACCGAGAAGAAAGGAAAAGGGAGCAAAAGAGGGAGCAAAACAACCGTGAGTACTCATCCAAAGTACTCTCAAGCAAGGATCTACACTACATATGCATCAGTATCAATGAAATGGGCAGTATCTGTGGACTAAACTGCAGAATGCCAGAATAAGAGGGGGATAGCTAGTCCTATCGAAGACTACGCTTTGATAGCTACTACACAACCTTCTTCTTGTAGACGTTGTTGGGCCTCCAAGTGCAGAGGTTTGTAGGACAGTAGCAAATTTCCCTCAAGTGGATTACCTAAGGTTTATCAATCCGTGGGAGGCGTAGGATGAAGATGGTCTCTCTCAAGCAACCCTGCAACCAAATAACAAAGAGTCTCTTGTGTCCCCAACACACCCAATACAATGGTAGATTGTATAGGTGCACTAGTTCGTGAAGAGATGGTGATACAAGTGCAATATGGATGGTAGATATAGGTTTTTGTAATCTGAAAATATAAAAACAGCAAGGTAGCGAGTGATAAAAGTGAGCATAAACGGTATTGCAATGATAGGAAACAAGGCCTAGGGTTCATTCTTTCACTAGTGCAAGTTCTCTCAACAATAATAACATAATTGGATCATATAACTATCCCTCAACATACAACAAAGAGTCACTCCAAAGTCACTAATAGCGGAGAACAAACGAAGAGATTATGGTAGGGTACGAAACCACCTCAAAGTTATTCTTTCCAATCAATCTGTTGGGCTATTCTTATAAGTGTCACAAACAGCCCTAGAGTTCGTACTAGAATAACACTTAAGACACAAATCAACCAAAACCCTAATGTCACCTAGATACTCCAATGTCACCTCAAGTATCCGTGGGTATGATTATACGATATGCATCACACAATCTCAAATTCATCTATTCAACCAACACATAGAACCTCAAAGAGTGCCCCAAAGTTTCTACCGGAGAATCATGACGAAAACGTGTGCCAACCCCTATGCATAGGTTCATGGGCGGAACCCGCAAGTTGATCACGAAAACATACATCAAGTGAATCACGTGATATCCCATTGTCACCACAGATACGCACGGCAAGACATACATCAAGTGTTCTCAAATCTTTAAAGACTCAATCCGATAAGATTACTTCAAGTGAAAACTCAATTCATTACAAGAGAGTAGAGGGGGAGAAGAAACATAAGATCCAACTATAATAGCAAAGCTCGCGATACATCAAGATCGTGCCAAATCAAGAACATGAGAGAGAGAGAGATAAAAAACATAGCTACTGGTACATACCCTCAGCCCCGAGGGTGAACTACTCCCTCCTCATCATGGAGAGCGCCCGGATGATGAAGATGGCCACCGGTGAGGGATCCCCCCTCCGGCAGGGTGCCGGAACAGGGTCCCGATTGTATTTTGGTAGCTATAGAGGCTTGCGGCGGCGGAACTCCAGATCAATTCTCCGTTCTGGAAGTTTTAGGATACGTAGGTATATATGGGTGAAAGAAGTACGTCGGTGGACCGAAGGGGGGGCCACGAGGCAGGGGCGCGCCCTGGGGGGCCCTCCACCCTCGTGGGCACCACCCTTCTTTCCCGACGTGCACTCCAAGCTTTTCCGGTAGCTTTCCTTCCAAAAATAACTTCTCCAGTTGATTTCGTTCCGTTTCGACTCCGTTTGATATTCCTTTTCTTCGAAACACTGAAATAGGCAAAAAAGCAATTACAGGCTGGGCCTCCGGTTAATAGGTTAGTCCCAAAAGTAATATAAAAGTGGAAAATAAAGCCCAATATTGCCCAAAACAGTAGATAATATAGCATGGAGCAATCAAAAATTATAGATACCTTGGAGACGTATCAGCATCCCCAAGCTTAATTCCAGCTCGTCCTCGAGTAGGTAAATGATGAAAATGATAATTTTTGATGTGGAATGCTATTTGGCATAATTTCAATGTAATTCTTCTTACTTGTGGTATGAATATTCAGATTCAAAAGATTCAATACAAAATTTCATATTGACATAAAAATAATAATACTTCAAGCATACTAACTAAGCAATTATGTCTTCTCAAAATAACATGGCCAAAGAAAGTTCATCCCTACAAAATCATATAGTTTAGTCATGCTCCATTTTCGTCACACAAGAATCCTCTCATTGTGCACAACCCCGATGACAAGCCAAGCAATTGTTTCATACTTTAGTAATCTCAAACCTATAAACTTTCACGCAATATATGAGTGCGAGCCATGGACATAGCACTATGGGTGGAATAGAATATGATGATGGGGGTTATGTGGAGAAGACAAAAAAAGGAGAAGGTCTTACATCAACGAGGCTAACCAATGGGCTATGGAGGTGCCCATCAATTGATGTTAATGCAAGGAGTAGGGATTGCCATGCAACGGATGCACTAGAGCTATAAATGTATGAAATCTCAACAAAAGAAACTAAGTGGGTGTGCATCCAACTTGCTTGCTCATGAAGACCTAGGGCATTTGAGGAAGCCCATCGTTGGAATATACAAGCCAAGTTATATAATAAAAAATTCCCACTAGTATATGAAAGTGACAACATATGAAACTCTCTATATGAAAAACATGGTGCTACTTTGAAGCACAATATATGAGACTTGCTATATGAAGAACATGGTGCTACTTTGAAGCACAAGTGCGGAAAAAGAGATAGTAACATTGCCCCTTTTTATTTATCTTTTTTTTTGGGCCTTCTTTTTTTCTTTTGGCCTTTTTTTGGGACAATGCTCTAGAAATGATGATCATCACACTTATATTCATTTACAACTCAATGATTACAACTCGATACTAGAACAAAGTATGACTCTATATGAATGCCTCCGGCGGTATACCGGGATATGCAATGAATCAAGAGTGACATGTATGAAAGAATTATGAACGGTGGCTTTGCCACAAATACTATGCCAACTACATGATCATGCTAAGCAATGTGACAATGATGAATGTGTCATGAAGAACGGTATGGTGGAAAGTTGCATGGCAATATATCTCAGAATGGCTATGGAAATGCCATAATAGGTAGGTATGGTGGCTGTTTTGAGGAAGATATAAGGAGGTTTATGTGTGAAAGAGCGTATCATATCATGGGGTTTGGATGCACTCGTGAAATTTGCACCAACTCTCAATGTGAGAAAGGGCAATGCAGTACCGAAGAGGCTAGCAGTGATGGAAGGGTGAGAGTGCGTATAATCCATGGACTCAACATTAGTCATAAAGAAATCACATACTTATTGCAAAAATCTACAAGCCATCAAAAACCAAAGCACTACGCGCATGCTCCTAGGGAGATAGATTGGTAGGAAAAGACCATCGCTCGTCCCCGACCGCCACTCATAAGGAGGACAATCAAATAGCATCTCATGTTTCAAATTTGTTACATAACGTTTACCATACGTGCATGCTACGGGACTTGCAAACTTCAACACAAGCATTTCTCAAATTCACAACTACTCAACTAGCACGACTTTGATATTATTACCTCCATATCTCAAAACAATTATCAAGCATCAAACTTTTCTTAGTATTCAACACACTCATAAGAATTCTTACAAATCTTGTATGCTTAGCATATTAGGATTATTTAAGCAAATTACCATGATATTTAAGACTCTCAAAATAATATAAGTGAAGCATGAGAGTTCATCTATTTCTTCAGAATAAAACCATCATTGTGCTGTAAAATTTATAAGTGAAGCACTAGAGCAAATGACAAACTACTCCGATAGATATAAGTGAAGATCAATGAGTAGCCGAATAATTATGCAACTATGTGAAGACTCTCTAACATTTAAGAATTTCAGATCTTGGTACTTTATTCAAACAGCAAGCAAAACAAAAGAAAATAGAATGACGCTCCAAGCAAAACACATATCATGTGGTGAATAAAAATATAGCTCCAAGTAAAGTTACCGATGAACGAAGACGAAAGAGGGGATGCCATCCGGGGCATCCCCAAGATTAGGCTCTTGGTTATCCTTGAATATTACCTTGGGGTGCCTTGGGAATCCCCAAGCTTAGGCTCTTACCACTCCTTATTCCATAGTCCATCGAATCTTTACCCAAAACTTGAAAACTTCACAACACAAAACTTAACAGAAAACTCGTGAGCTCCGTTAGCGAAAGAAAACAAAACACCACTGCAAGGTACTGTAATGAACTCATTATTTATTTATATTGGTGTTAAACCTAATGTATTCCAACTTCTCTATGGTTTATAAACTATTTTACTAGCCATAGATTCATCAAAATAAGCAAACAACACACGAAAAACAGAATCTGTCAAAAACAGAACAGTCTGTAGTAATCTGTAACTAACGCAAACTTCTGGAACTCCAAAAATTCTAAAATAAATTGGTGGACCTGAGGAATTTGTCTAGTAATCATATTCAAAAATAATCACCTAAATAGCACTTTCTAGTAAAAAGTTCTAGCTAATCTCGTGAGCGCTAAAGTTTCTGTTTTTTACAGCATGATCATAAAGACTTCACCCAAGTCTTCCCAAAGGTTCTACTTGGCACAAACACTAATTAAAACACAAAACCACATCTAAACATAATCTATATGGATTATTTATTCCTAAACAGAACCAAAAATCAAGAAACTAAAATAAAATTGGGTTGCCTCCCAACTAGCGCTATCGTTTAACGCCCCTAGCTAGGCATGATGATTTCAATGATGCTCACATAAAAGATAAGAATTGAAACATAAAGAGAGCATCAAGAAGAATATGACTAGCACATTTAAGTCTAACCCACTTCCTATGCATAGGGATTTTGTGATCAAACAACTTATGGGAACAATAATCAACTAGCATAGGAAGGCAAAACAAGCATAACTTTAAAACTTTAAGCACATAGAGAGGAAACTTGATATTATTGCAATTCCTACAAGCATATGTTCCTCCCTCATAATAATTTTCAGTAGCATCATGAATGAATTCAACAATATAAACAGCACCTAAATCATTCTTTTCATGATCTACAAGCATAGAATTTTTATTACTCTCCACATAAGCAAATTTCTTCTCATGAATAATAGTGGGAGCAAATTCAACAAAATAACTATCATGTGATTGAAAATTAAGATCAAGATGACAAGTTTCATGGTTATCATTATTCTTTAAAGCATACGTGTCATCACAATAATCATCATAGATAGGAGGCATGCTTTCATCATAGTAATTTTTCTCATCAAAGCTTGGGGGACAAAAAAAGCATCTTCATCAACCATAGCTTCCCCAAGCTTGTGGCTTTGCATATCATTAGCATCATGGATATTCAAGGAATTCATACTAACAACATTGCAATCATGCTCATCATTAATTATTTAGTGCCAAACATTCTAATGCATTCTTCCTCTAGCAATTGAGCACAATTTTCGGAATCCTTATTTTCACGAAAGATATTGAAAAGATGAAGCATATGAGGTACCCTCAATTCCAATTTTTTTGTAGTTTTCTTCTATAAACTAAACTAGTGATGAAACAAGAAACAAAAAGATTCGATTGCAAGATCTAAAGATATACCTTCAAGCACACACCTACCCGGCAACGGCGCCAGAAAAGAGCTTGATGTCTACTACACAACCTTATTCTTGTAGACGTTGTTGGGCCTCCAAGTGCAGAGGTTTGTAGGACAGCAGAAAATTTCCCTCAAGTGGATGACCTAAGGTTTATCAATCCGTGGGAGGCGTAGGATGAAGATGGTCTCTCTCAAGCAACCCTGCAACCAAATAACAAAGAGTCTCTTGTGTCCCTAACACACCCAATACAATGGTAGATTGTATAGGTGCACTAGTTCGGCGAAGAGATGGTGATACAAGTGCAATATGGATGGTAGATATAGGTTTTTGTAATCTGAAAATATAAAAACAGCAAGGTAGCGAGTGATAAAAGTGAGCGTAAACGGTATTGCAATGATAGGAAACAAGGCCTAGGGTTCATACTTTCACTAGTGCAAGTTCTCTCGACAATAATAACATAATTGGATCATATAACTATCCCTCAACATGCAACAAAGAGTCACTCCAAAGTCACTAATAGCGGAGAACAAGCGAAGAGATTATGGTAGGGTACGTAAACCACCTCAAAGTTATTCTTTCCAATCAATCCGTTGGGCTATTCCTATAAGTGTCACAAACAGCCCTAGAGTTTGTACTAGAATAACACCTTAAGACACAAATCAACCAAAACCCTAATGTCACATAGATACTCCAATGTTACCTCAAGTATCCGTGGGTATGATTATATGATATGCATCACACAATCTCAAATTCATCTATTCAACCAACACATAGAACCTCAAAGAGTGCCCCAAAGATTCTACCGGAGAATCACGATGAAAACGTGTGCCAACCCCTATGCATAGGTTCATGGGCGGAACCCGCAAGTTGATCACCAAAACATACATCAAATGAATCATGTGATATCCCATTGTCACCACAGATACGCACGGGAAGACATACATCAAGTGTTCTCAAATCTTTAAAGACTCAATCCGATAAGATTACTTCAAGGGGAAAACACAATTCGTTACAAGAGAGTAGAGGGGGAGAAGAAACATAAGATCCAACTATAATAGCAAAGCTCGCGATACATCAAGATCGTGCCAAATCAAGAACACGAGAGAGAGAGAGAGAGAGAGAGAGAGAGAGAGATCAAACACATAGCTACTGGTACATACCCTTAGCCCCGAGGGTGAACTACTCCCTCCTCGTCATGGAGAGCGCCAGGATGAAGAAGATGGCCACCGTTGAGGGATCCCCCCTCCGGCAGGGTGCCGGAACAGGGTCCCGATTGGTTTTTGGTGGCTACAGAGGCTTGCGGCGGCGGAACTCCAGCTCTATTCTCCATTCTGGAAGTTTTAGGATACGTAGGTATATATGGGCGAATGAAGTACGTCGGTGGACCAAAGGAGGGGCCACGAGGTAGGGAGGCACGCCCTAGGGGGGGACCCTCCACCCTCGTGGGCACCTCTCTTCTTTCCTGACGTGCACTCCAAGCTTTTCCGGTAGCTTTCCTTCCAAAAATAACTTCTCCAGTTGATTTTGTTCCGTTTCGACTCCGTTTGATATTCCTTTTCTTCGAAACACTGAAATAGGCAAAAAACAGCAATTCTGGGCTGGGCCTCCGGTTAATAGGTTAGTCCCAAAAGTAATATAAAAGTGGAAAATATGCCCAATATTGCCCAAAACAGTAGATAATATAGCATGGAGCAATCAAAAATTATAGATACGTTGGAGACGTATCACGCTTCTGGTAGCCTCCATCTTGAAGGATATAGAAGAGAGTAGCAAGTACAACATCAAGTAACATCGTATAGCATAATCCTACCCGGGGATCCTCTCTTCGTCACCCTGTGAGAGAGCGATCACCGGGTTGTCTCTGGAACTTGTCTGGGTGTGTTTTGTTAAGTACCCGGTTCTTGTTTTCTTGAGGTCGGAATACAACTGCAAGTCGTCATGTCTGGCCTCCAAAGATCAACACGTCGCTGCCCTACCTAGGCCCAACAGAGAGGTCAGCACACCAGTCTAAATCCTAAGTGCGCAGGTGTCTTGGGCCCATCACCCGTTGCACTCCTTCATGTTGTGTACGTGACCGGTGAGCAGACCTAGCCCCCTTATACAAGTGTAGGCGTTCCAATCCAACCCGATGCGCGCCACTCAGTCGCTGACATCTGGAAAGCTTCGGCTGATACTACAACGCCGGTTGCCCATATCCTGTCCCACGTGGCGGTTAGTGTGTATAGGCCAACGACCAACTCAGATCAAATACCTAATCTTGTTAAGCGTGTTATTTTGAAATAACCACGAACAATGACCAGGGACCAGGCCCACCTCGCTCTTGGGTGGTCCAAACCTACCTTGTCGCTCCGCCACAAAGATCCACTCAGAGGGCCGTCAGGAAATATGTCCTTTCAGACCCCAGTCCATGAATCACTCGCGGATACTCTACGAGGCGACCCCACTTTAGTCACCACATGTATCAAGTATAATATGTAGGTATGTGTATACTCGTGATCACCTCCTAAGTGATCACGGCCCGATAGTATAGCAAGGCATCAAACAAGAATGTAGGGCCACTGATGAAATAGTAGCATCCTATACTAAGCATTTAGGATTGCAGGTAGGGTAACAACAGTAGTAACAAGGACATGCTATGCATTAGTATAGTATCAAACGGATGAAACAATAACACTACTCTAATGCAAGCAGTAGAGGGAAAGAGTAGGTGATATTGGGATGACCAAGGGGGGTTTGCTTGCCTGGAAGCTCTGTTGAGAAGGAGGGGTCGTCAACACTGTAGTCGATCGGGGCAGCAGTGGCGTCAGTCTCGAAGTCAACTTGAGAGAAGAGGGGGGACGAAACAATGAATACAATGCAAACAGATGCATGACGATGCATGAAATGACAATAAGCGGTGCTAGGTATGCCCTAACGCGGTACCATACGATACTGGCGAAGGGGGGGGGGACATCCGGGAAAGTATTCCCGGTGTTTGCCTTTTTCAGACAAATGAAATGGAGGGGGACAGTTGCATGTTCACTATGCTAGCAACTTGTGGCAGACGAACGGACTACGTATTCGGATTCGTCACTTTTTTCTGAGCAACTTTCATGTACAAAGTATTTTCATCCGAGTTACGGATTATTTTATATTAATTTTCAAAGTATTAAACATTTTTGGAATTAATATTAATTCAATTTAAAAAGGCAAAAAACTAAATGCACCCAGAACTATACCCAGTTCAATGCACATAGAGGATGACATTGGGCATGGGGGCGATCAACATCCTAGTCAGTTTTGACCACTTACCGATCAAACTGACTAGTGGGGGCCACCTGCCATAGGCTCAGGTATCTAGCAGTGTGCTTGATTTATTTCACTTAGACTAACTAACAGTCAATAACTAAACTGATGGGGGTATTTATTTTAACGCGTGGGGCCCATGTATCTGTGGGTAGGGGGATTAGCGTCCTAATTAAAAGGGGTTGAACGCGCGTACACAGAGGGAGCCCGCGGCCCGGTGCACTTCGGGCGACGGCGAATCGACGGCAGAACAGAGTGGATTCGAGGTGGGGGAAAGGGGAATCGAACGGGGGCTCGCCGAGGAGCTCGGGGGCATGCTCGGGCAGGCTAGGGGTGGCCAGAGGCGAGGTCGAGGCAGCAGTATGACGGCGACCGGAGCGGAGGGAGTCGCTCAATACGGCTATTGTGGTGCTCCCTGCCTCGTTCTGACCCACGTAGGCATTGTAGGGGAGGAGGATGAATCTCCTGACGTAATCTCGGATGGAGGGGACGACAACAAGCACGCGGACGACGATGGCGCGTCGATTCTGGGTTCGGGAGAGCTCGTGTGAGAGGGGGAGGGGCAAGGAGCCGGGTGAGTGGGGCTAGGGTTTGCAGTGGGGGTTCGACGGGGTCAAGTAGGGCGCCGGGGAAGAGCGGGATGCTCGGCACATGGAGATCCCCTCGCCATGGACGTGCAGCCTTCGTCCACGACGTCTCAGTGAACAGAGAAGTAGGAGGAACAGAGGGTTGGGCTGGCACGACACACAAAGAGGGCAGTGGGCTTAGGTGCACGGGGGGTTTCCTCTATTTCTTTTTTTGTTTTCTTTTGTTTTGCGTTCGCTTTTCTGTTTTTCTTTTATTTCTTTACTGTTTTCATTTAAAGTTTCTTTTATTTTAGTTTTATAAAATACCAAGTTAGCACCTAAATTAGTATTACTAATTAGGCCACTGCCAGAATTATTTTGGCACACTACTAATTTAGTTATATTATTATAACTTTATAAAAGGCATTAAATTAAATCTTTTGCCCTCTGTTTTGGTTATTTTAGTGCATTTATATATTATAAGAAATGTTGGTTTCTCCACTATTATTACTCATGAATCATTTCTCACATTTTGAACATTTTAGTTTTAATGTTTGAAAACTTGTAATGTTTAACTTTATTTCAAATTTGAATTCAAACGGGATTTGAGTCATCGTGAGATTAACAATAGTAATCATGGTGACATGGCATCATTAGTAGAGGGTTACTATAGTTTAATTATCCTGGCTTTACAATTCTCCTCCACTACAAGAAATCTCGTCCCGAGATTAAAGAGGTGGAGTAAGGGGGAACGTTTTAGTTACGGAATTCTAACAAGTCTTCTTGTTCTTGGTTGTCTTCTCGAGAAGTTGACCCTCTCGTTGATGCCTTCCTTTCTCTCGCTTCGTGTCATTATGATGAAGTCGTCATCCTTTCTTCGAGAACTCCATCATATTTATGAAAAGGTTAAGGGGTAGCTTCGGAAGAACGGACCTCTACATGGTTGCTTATCTGGTAGATAACATCAGGGAAGGTGGTGGAAAGTGTCTCTCGATTTGAGACTTAAGAAAATATCGAGAGTAAAGTAAGAAGGTATAATGAGAAGTTTTGAACGGGAAGGCAATCGTTTGATGCCTGAAACAACGTGTGAAAGGGGGTCCAGAGCAACAGAAAAAAAATTATTGTGTCTGAAGAATAGATCATCCCTAGGACGATGGCTCGTCAAATGCATACGAGGCCAAGCGCGAGGAATAACTTTGGAAACATGGGTGTATAGGAGAGTCGGGTTTCGATCATGTGTAACCGTGGGTTATGAGCCCACCATGTGGGTTAAAAGTGGGAAGGGCGCTGTCATCTAGCACAATCATGATAGCAAGGCATGTCAGAGAATAACCTGTCAGTTATGTCGGTAGCAACGTCGGCACCAAGGGCGAGGGACGAAGAGAACCATTTTCCTTCTCGTTGAACGAGGCGGACCAATAGGCAAAGTTCCCGTCCATCGGTGGCTACCGGAATGCAATCAACAATAGTAACAGGGTCTTACTGACAGGGTTTGTACACCGAGGTGTTTACATAAGCAGGGAAATATTACTGCTTATTTCATATAGATCACAAGAAAGGTTAAGTGAAACCATGGAAAGGAAAATGTGATTATCAGAATAAACAGAACAATGGAAAGGAGAAGGTGTATACACGAGTATTACGTGTATCTCCTTCCCAAGAGCAAGCAAAGCGGGATAATCCTGACAGGATTGTAAGTAGAAAACCATTTAGGTAAGGGGAGAGAAATTTCATGACATTACTCATACAATGGTGTGTGGATAATTGATCAATAAAAATTTAGCATTATGCTTCCAATGCCCTTGTTGATGTATGAGTACCACAGTCATGCTTCAGGATAGCATAGACATGGTCAGATGGTAAAGGTCGGACTTCGGAATCACAAAAGGATTGATGTCTACTACGCAACTTTATTACTGTGGACACGTGTTGGGCCTCCAAGCGCAGAGCTTTGTAGGACAGTAGCAATTTTCCCTGAAGTGGATGACCTAAGGTTTATCAATCCGTGGGAGGCATAGGATGAAGATAGTCTCTCTCAAACAACCCTCCAACCAAATAATAAAAAGTCTCTTGTGTCCCCAACACAACAAATACAATGGTAATTTGTATAGGTGCACTAGTTCGGCGAAGATATGGTGATACAAGTGTAATATGGATAGTAGATATTGATTTTTGTAATAAGAACAATAAAAACGGCGAGGTAGCAATTGATAAAATGGAGCAAGAACGGTATTGCAATGCTTGAAAATGAGGCCTAGGTTCCATTCTTTTGCTAGTGCAATCTCTCAACAATGCTAATATAATTGGATCATATAACCATCCCTCAACGTGTGATGAAGAATCACTCCAAAGTTCCTATCTAGCGGAGAATATAAGAAGAAATCATTTGTAGGGTACGAAACCACCTCGAAGCTATTCTTTCTAATCGATCTATCCAAGAGTTTGTACTAAAATAACACCAAATAATTCTAGATTCATAATACTCAATCTAACACTAAGAATGTCGGGGAGGCTGATCGTACCCACGGACACCTATGGGGCCGGCGAAGCAGGCCCCTTTGTGGTTCGGAGGGGGGCGGAGGTCGCACGAAGAGCGGATCGAGGCGATGCACACGAGCGGTTTTTACCCAGCTTCGGAGCTCTCCGGAGAGATAAAACTCCTACTGTTGCCTGTTTGATCTATTGTGTTCTTGCTAGGGAGCAATGCGAGCTACAAAACCAAACGTGAGTGTATCTAGTCTATGGCCAGTCGAATGAACTGAACCTTGCCCAAGACGCGAACCGAACCCCTGGCCAACCGCGGAACCGAACCCCTGGCCAACCGCGGAACCCCTTCTACGTTGCACTCGGGCCTCCTTTTATATGCTCAAGGGGTCTCCGATAGGTGGCAACATAGGCGGGGGTACAAACGTAAAAACAGGGGTTGGTACACCTACTTGAACGATGTCACAGTGCAAAAATACCTAACTCGACGGCAAGGGACAAAAGCAATAAATGCTGTCGTTGTCGCCCCAAAGCGATTAATGAGAGACCGTCAGTGCGCCTCCGCCGCCACGATGGCGAGCTGTCAGCGCCGCTTCGTCATTGCTCTCGCTGGCTGCCTGACTACTCAACACACGCCCATGGAACGGTCCCATGGCGACACGCCGCTAGGTGAGCTGGAGCGAGACGGAGAGGAGTTGCATGTCAGCGCAAGCGCCTTTGCCGGCCGGATCTTGTCGCGCCCGGAGACTTGTCGCGCTCCGGGCCTTCCCGGCAAGCTCCTCTTGCCGGGGCCTTGTCTTCTGCGTGCCTGGAGTGGCCTTCCCGACAAGCTCCTCTTGTCGGGGCCTTGTCTGCCTAGAGAGGCCTTCCCGGCAAGCTCCTCTTGTCGGGGTCTTGCCTTCAGAATGGCTGCGGAGGGTCTTGGCGGACGCCCGGCAAGGCTTGTCGCGACGCATTGTTGCCGTGCAGACCAGTTCGGGGTACTAAGGTACCCCTACTTTAGTACACCGACAGAGCCCCGGTTCAGGGCCATACACGGTGCCGAGCGCTGTTGGGCGGGCCCAAAACAGGCACGGGCACGCGCGTGGCCTCAGGTCCAAACCAAACTCACTCAGACTACCGCCCGCGTCCCAGAACGGCACGCGTCGATTGCAGCGTCGTGGGGGAAGTGGGCGGCGTGCGGGGTCGCTCCACCCGTCGCCTCCATTCTGCATCCCCGCCACGTGGTTCCCATACTCTTGGGGTCACGGACGGTGGAAGTAGGAAACTGGGCCGTCATGAGCAGAGGCAGCAGGTCGGCCCCGATTCCCTGCTCTTCCTATGCCCTGATTTGTCGAGCGGGGCGGTTGAGCCCCCACCTTGCTTCCTTAAAAAGGGCGGAAGGGGAGCGCAGGAGGCCGCACTCTCCCATCTCCTCCTTTCTTCAGTTTCGGCTCCCCTTTCTCTCATTCGCCATGGAGAAAAAGAGCCTTGGTTCTTCATCGGTGGCGGCGAGGGTCGCCGCTAGACAGCGCTCCCCTCCCAACCCTACGCCCGGGGCGGCAGAGCCAGCCCCAAGAGGAAGAGGGAGGGGGCGAGGTCGAGGACGAGGTCGAGGACGAGGTCGAGGAAGAGGCGGACGGGGCGGCGCGCCGTCTCCGCCTCCACCGGCGGTACCCCTCCCTGCGGCGGTCCATACCGGGGACGACCCTTGTGAGTTCTTCGTCAGGCTGCGTCGGGCGCCTCGTCATCGCCTCCGGCTTCCAGCTCCGTTTGCGAGCGCGATGGAGTCGGCTCCGCCCGAGACACTGAGATTGCACATGAGGGGCTGTGGAATCAGCGGCATGCGAGTCCGTGTTGTATTCCCAGCCCCTAATGTGATGTATCTCGATCGTGGGTGGAAGACGCGTTCACCCGCATCCACAGCCTGAGGGCGGGGTTTACCCTCCATTTTATGTTAATGGAGGGTGATCTCCTCTCCGTCAAGGTCTTCGGGGATCTTGGCACTCGGGCGAAGTGCTGCGTGGACAGCTCCTCCGACAACGAAGATTCCCCCTCGAGCGAGAGTGACGAGGAGGGGAGCGACAATGACGACGAGGTTGGCGGGCCCGATTAGTTGTCGAGCGCCGCTTCGTACGTCACCGGCGACCCCATCATCCGTGTCGCCGGCTCCCTGAACTCCCCCGGGTCGTCTCCTTGGGCGGCTGGCGTAGGGAGGCTGCAGAAGGGAAAGAGGGATGGCGACAAGGCCGTCAAGTCGGAGTACGAGGGCGTAGTGCCCTCGACAGCGTGCTGACGCCCTGCCGCCCCGTCTTCGAACCCGGTTCCGGCGCCGCCATCTCCGTCAAGCCCTCGGGGAGCTCCCGGGATGTTCTCTTGGTGTCTTCTGGCACCCGTAGCTCGTCTAGGCGTTTCTTTTGCCCTTCCCGCCCCCTTGACCTACCTCCTGGAAAGAGGGACAGGAAATGGATTACGGGCATCTTATCTTTTTAATTTGTAAGCCTTTGGGCCTTATCCGCATTTAAAGCTTGTAATCCTCTCTTTCATGTTTTTCATTCCCCACAGATTGGATCCGAGTGGAATGTTTTTAATGAAAAAGGGATGTTTGAAAAAGGAGGAAGGGCTTATCTGATATCTCAGCCCCCGGCAACTCTGGCTTGCCGCGGCCCCCGGCAACACTGGCTTGCCGCAACTCCCGGCAACTCCGCTTGCCGCGAGCCCCAAGAACTCCGGGCTTGCCGGGCTTGGGTCTACGCGCCTTCTTCTCCTCTTATTTGTTATTTCAGTTCTGAGGACGATTTAGCCAGTGCCGCAACAAGTTATCTTTGTAACATAACTTTATTCTGGGCAACATCTGCTATGTTACTTCCTTTACTCAACCCTTGGCTTTGTATGTTATTACCCAACGCTTTTCAGGGAAACTTGCCGGTGCAGGCACCCTTGCCGCGAGCACCGAGTGCGGGACTTCAGCAACCTGCTGGCGGGGTCGCTACCGACAAGCAACCTTGTCGCGGACTAGTCGCAGCTCGCTTAAGTTGTTGAGCGGACTCGAAACAAAGTAAGGGCGCGACCAGCCACGATTTGGTTCCTCCGCGCACGGGTTTTTTTATACAAAGCGCGGTCGTTCAAGGAAGATAACTTTACAAATTTATTACTGATCTGAATCGATCGATGCAATGTTATTTCCTCTACTTGATTTCTTCCTTTGTACGTTGTTGCCCTACGCCTTTCAGGGAAACTTGCCGGTGCAGGCACCCTTGCCGCGAGCGCCGAGTGCGGAACTTCAAAGAGTTCGTCAAGGGGTCGCTACCGACAAACAACCTTGTCGCGGACTAGCCGCAGCTCACTTAAGTTGTTGAGCGGACTCGAAACAAAGTAAGGGCGCGACCAGTCACGATTTGGTTCCTCTGCACAAGATGTGTTTTTCATACAAAGTACTATCGCTCGAGGAAGATAACGAAAATTTAAAATTGATTGCTCAAACTTTGGCAACTTAGCTTTTCTGTTTCTTGCTTCCCGATGAGGCGAAACTTCCTCGAGCGGTGCCTAGTCCATAGTATTATCTCCTCCTCCCCCCTGGTTAACTTGTGCGCGAGGGAGCCTCCCTTTCTTTAAGAGAAGAAAAAGAAGAGGAAATAACGTCATGGAGCCTAGCGGCTCGATTCTGCTTACCGGGTGTGGTTGCTGCACAAAGTGTTAGCCAAAACATGCAATAACTTGATGAAAGCATGAACTTGACAGGTTGTGCGCAACACATGGGCTTTACTGATGCACGGGGTCTACGCCCGGCTTTGTACAAAGGATCACATGCAACAGCGGCAAGACTTGTACAAAAGGTGGTTGCCGGGACAGGTCCCGACAACCGCGCCTTATGGGTAAAACTTACGAAGATGCTCAATGTTCCAGGAGTTGCTCACCGAATGCCATCTTGAGTCTCAAGGCGGACAACGCCAGCCTAGTGACTCGTTTCACCCGATAAGGGCCTTCCCACTTCAAGGCCAACTTGTTTGAATTCTTGGCGGATTGAACGCGCCGAAGAACAAGGTCGCCTTCCTCGAGACTTCTGGCATTAACTCTGCGGCCATGGTAGCGACGCAGAGCTTGCTGGTAGTGAGCGGCTCGCACAGCAGCCTGAAGACGCTCCTCCTCAAGGAGCAGCGCGTCATCTTGTCGCAGCTGCTCTTGCTCAAACTCATCGTAAGCGAGCACTCGAGGCGACTCCGTGACACGAAGTTCCGTGGGGAGAACTGCCTCGCTCCATAGACTAGAGCAAAGGGTGCACGGCGGTGGCTCGATTTGGTGTCGCTCGATCGACCAAAGAACCACCGGCAGCTCCTCGATCCAGCTTTCTTCCGCACTTGTGCAGCTGTCGAAAGTTCTGGTCTTGAGTCCGCGCAGCACTTCAGCGTTGCCCTCTCGCTTGACCGTTGCTTCTCGGGTGAGCAATGAAGCAAAGCAGACCTTGGCGCCAAGGTCTTGGACGTCTTGCATGAAGGTGCGACTCAGTAAATTGTGTGCCGTTGTCGGTGATGATCCTGTTAGGGATTCAAAGCGGCGGAACAATCGACCAAGAACTTGATCACGATCGTGGCTGTCACCTTCCTCATCGCTTCCACTTCCGGCCACTTTGTGAACTTGTCGATGGCGACGCATAAGTACTCAAAGCCCCGACAGCTTCGGGGAAGGGGTCGAGGATGTCGAGCCCTGCACTGAAAATGGCCAGGATAAAGGGATCGTCTGGAGAGCTTGAGCAGGCTGGTGTATCTGTTTGGAATGGAATCGCACGCTTCACACTTGGTTACTTGTGTAGTTGCATCCTCGAGGGTTGTCGGGTAAGAAACCTTGCCGGAAAGCTTTGCCGGCAAGGTCTCTTGCGCCAATGTGGTGACCACATATGCCTCCATGTATCTCTCGCCAACAGCTTCGTCCATCTTCACAGGAATACACTTCAAATTCACACCGTTGAGTCTTCTTACATGCAAAGATGCTGTCGACAAACTGGTACATACTTGACTGCCGGGCTACTCTTTCCGCTTCTTCCTGCTCTTTGGGAAGTTCTCCTGTCTGAAGGAAATGGACAATCTGCTGCGCCAAGGCTGGAGCTTGTGGCTCGACAACAAGGACTAAAGGCTCATGTGCTGCTGCGGGAACATCAGCTTCTACGGCAAGAGCCGGTGGCTCTGCCGGAGCTAGATGCTCCCCGACAAGCTTGCCGGAGCAAGACTTGTCGGGAGCGCTTGCTTCAACGAAACAAACCTCGGGTCTGCCGGAGCAGATCGCTCCTCAAAGCTGGTGTTGATCTTGGGGACCTTTGCAACGACGGCTTCGGGAAGCTCACGGAAAGTAGTCACCAGAGGCCAACTTCCTCTTCTTGCTTTGTCCGGTCGATGGTGTTACGGTTGGCTGAGTCAGCTTGAGCACGAAAGTCCCCGGTTCCATTGTGTAGCTTAAGCGCATAAGACTTTGACAGTGGCGCCGCAATATCATTCTCGAGCTCTTGGAACATGTTCCATTTGCGGTGCCGTCAAAGTGCTCTTCTAGCTTCCTCACTTCATCAACGTAGGCTTCCATCAACGGACTCTGGTAATCTTTGTTGACTTGGCGGACTGACGAGTTGCGAGTCACCCCGACAATAAGCTTCTTGATCCCAAGGTCCACGGCGATCCCGAGACCGCAAGCAAACCTTCATACTCTGCAGTATTGTTTGTCGCTTGCTCCTTGGGAAAGTGCATCCGACGACGACTTGAGGTGCTCTCCGGTGGAGTGCGATAAGCAAGACGCCGGCACCGGCGCTGCAGCGAGAAGGCACCATCAAAGTACATCAGCCACTCTTTGCTTGCTTCTTTGACGGGAATGCTCGTCTCGAATTTCTTCATCCGGCGTTGGCGTCCATTCTGCTATGAATTCTGCCAAGGCTCTGCTTTGAATAGTTGATGTGCTTTCAAACTTGAGACCAAAGCTTGACAGCTCCAGTGCCCACTCGACAATCCTGCCTGTCGCTTCTGGATTCTGCAGTATCCTCTTCAGGGGAAAGCGAGTGACAACTGTGATCTCATGTGCTTGGAAGTAATGGCGCAGCTTTCTCGAGGCCATGAGGAGGCCGAAAAGCAGTTTTTGCACACCAGAGTACCTTGACCTAGCCCCCTGCAGGAGGGAACTGACAAAGTAATCTGGGCGCTGCACCATCCTTTTCTCAGATTCTTGTGTCTTCGCGGACTCGTCCTTGTCGGGACCAGAGGTTGTCGTGAAGCCCCTCGCTTGTCATTGGATGTGCTTGCCGCGTTGATTCTTTGGCTCGTCATCCGCCTCCCTCTCCGCCACTAACACAGCGCTAACCACTTGATTGGTTGCCGCTATATATAGCAGCAACTTCTCTTGTGGCCTAGGTGCGACAAGTGTTGGAGTAGAGGACATGTATCTCTTTAAGTCCTGCAGCGCAGCCTCCGCTTCGGGGGTCCATTTATCGACCTGCCTTTTTCAAAATCTTGAAAAATGGCGGTAGCGCGCTTAGCAGACCTAGAAATAAACCCGCCGAGAGCAGCCACGCAACCGCAAGTCTTCGTACATCCTTGACGCGCTTTGGTGCTTCAATCTGCTCAATGGCCTTGATCTTGTCGGGGTTGGCTTCAATCCCGCTACCGAGATCTGAAGAACCCGAGAAGCTTGCGGAAGGGACTCCAAACACGCACTTCTCGGGGTTGAGCTTGAGGTTGATCTTGCGCAAATTTGCAAAGGTCTCGTCCAAATCTTGAACCAGAGTTTCTTTGTCCTTGCTCTTGACCACTATGTCATCCATGTAGGCTTCTACATTTCTGTGCATTTGCGGCTCAAAAGCATCATGGACCACCCTTGCAAATGTTGAACCAGCATTCTTCAAACCGAAAGGCATCCGTATGAAACAGTATGTGCCGCATGGTGTGATGAATGCGGTCTTCTCCTCATCTTCTTCAGCCATGAAGATCTGATGGTATCTCGAGTAGGCATCAAGAAACGAAAGCAAATCACATCCGCCATGGAGTCAACAATCTGGTCAATGCGCGGCAAGGGAAATGGATCTTTGGGACAAGCTTTATTAACATCCGTGAAGTCAATACAAAGTCTCCATTTCCCATTTGCCTTGCATACGACTACTGTGGATTGGCCAACCACGTAGGATGGAGCACTCCTCGACAAGGCCTGCCGCTTCCGGTTTCTTGATCTCTTCGCTATGAACTCTTGGCGATCCACCGCTTGCTTCTCGACTTTTTGCTTGACGGGCGCGATGAGGACAAACGGCCAGGCGGTGCTCAATCACTTTCACAGGAACACCGGGATATCAGACGGTTGCCATGCAAACACGCCGACATTCGCCAGCAGGAAAGCAACGCAGCGCCTTCCTATTTGGGGTCGAGAGGCAATCGATGGTGAAGGTACCACCAGCGCTGTCCTCCTTGGCGGGCACCTTCTTGGTCTTTGGCGGAGCCACCATCTTCTCGCACTTGCCGGTGGAGCTCGATGGTGCGTCCTCAACGGTAGCGCAGCACTCCGAAGAGGCGCGCTTGCCAGAGTGAGCATCAGAGCCCTTGTCGGACTTGGACTTGGTCTTCTTCCCCCCGGGAGCTTCAGCGGCAAGTGTCTGGCAATCTGTTGCGGCTGCTGCGTCCCGGAAGATCTTGTCGGCACAGATAAGGGCATCCTTCTTGTTGCTATGGACAGAGATGACGCTTATCGGGCCCGGCATCTTGAGTAGGTTGTAGGCGTAGTGAGAGGCTGCCATGAACTTGGCGAGTGCTGGACGGCCAAGTATCCCATTGTATGGCAACGGGAAATCGGCAACGTCAAATGTAACCTTCTCGATCCACGAAGTTCAGCTCACGCCAAATGTGACCGCAACGTAATCTTCCCTTCGGCTTGCTCCTTCCCGGATTGATTCCTTGGAAGGTTCCGGTCTCTTCGAGCTCGTTGTGAGGATTTGAAGCACGGAGCACCACGGAGGAGATCAGATTCAAGCCGGCCCGCCGTCAACTAACATTTTTGTGACCTTGAGGTTGCGGATGGTTGGAGAGACCAACATCGGCAAGCACCCGACCGCAGTTATGCGATCAGGGTGGTCCTCAATATCAAAAATGATAGGCGTGTTGTACCACTCTAGATGGTTCCGCTGCATTGACCTCCCGCATCCATTGTTTGAGTTGGCGGTGGGAGGTATGCAGGGAAGCACCCCCGTCAATGCAGAGAACCTCTGTGGCTTTCTGAAACTCCTGCTCGTCGGCGCTGCCGTCCTCCATATCTTCGCCGTCATCATCATCTCCGTCCTTGTCGCGCCGCGGGAGGTCGATCTCCTTACCGCTGCTTGACCTTGCCAAGGCGTCCTCCCGGCCGGACGTTCCTTGCTTGTTCCCCAGCACCTTCCTGGGCCTTCTCCTTGTCGCGCCGCTCGTACTCAGCTCTCTGCTGCTCGACAAGCTGCTCGACTTTCTTGCAGCTCTGGAGGTCGTGGCCCTTGGTGCGGTGGATCTTGCAGTACTGCTTGCCGGAGCTGTCCTGCTTGTCGGCGGCCGCCACCGACTGGTGGTTGGCGTCAGCGGCACTCTCCTTGCCGGAGCCACCAGCCTTGGCGTTCTTGTCGCCGCCTCCGTTGCCGGACTGCTCGACAGCTAGCACTTCTCTGCTTTTCTTCTTCCTGTTGCCTCGCCGCCGGCCCTTCTTTGCCGGGGCGGTGTCATCACTGTCAGATCCTGCTTCTGCATTCTCTCCTGGGAGTCTCCTCCCTTCCTCGGTGCAGGCACACTTGTCGGCCAGGCGTGCAGCTTCGGCGACGTCCTTGACTTTGCACATCGCCATCTCCTCCCTCATCCTGCGGTTCCGCACATTCTGATGAAATGCGCTGATCACCGCGGCAGGGTGGACGTCTGGGATGTTGTAGTGCACGCGGCTGAATCTCTGAATGAACTTGCGCAGGGACTCTCCTTCCCTCTGGGCGAGCAAGTGAAGGTCGCTCTCTTGGCCATGAGGTTTGTGGCCACCCGTGAAGGCGCCACAAACTAATGGCACAGATCTGCCCAAGAGGATATGGAGCTGTCCGGCAAGTGCATGAGCCAAGATCTGACGTTGGGTTTGAGCACGAGCGGGAAGTAGTTGGCGAGGATCTTGTTGTCCCGTCCCCCCGCAGCCTACACCGCGGTGGTGTAGATGCTAAGGAACTCCGACGGATGCGTCCTGTCGTCATACTTCTCCGGCACGTCTGGTTTGAAGTTTTTCTGGTTGGGCCACTGGACTTGCCGCAGCTCACGAGTGAACGCGGGGCAACCTACCGCGTACGGCAGGTCGCCTGGCCCCTCCGCACGTGCATGTCAGCGAGAAGGCCCATGGCGCTTGTCGGATCGACGTCAAGGCTTTCTTCGGCGCTGGCGCGAAGTTCGAAAGCGCCTCTTGTTGTCGCCATGAAGAACTTGGCGCTGATCGCGCGAAAAGCGCTGGATCTGATGACGCAGTGGAGTCGCTGTCGAGATGGATCCACTGGCTCGGCGATCTTGGCCTTCTTGGCGGAGAGTGCATGGTGGTTGCACCTCCGACAATCTCATCTCCACCGGCTCGTGCCTTGTCGTCGCGCCGCGACAACGATGGCTTTGGTTGCCGCGGAGCGTCGCCGTTGGCAAAGCCGATGAGGCTCTGGATAGTGGCCCTCCACTCGTCGACCTTGTCGGCCGTTGGAGGGTAGTCGAGGAGTAGCTGAGCTCTCGCCAGAGCTTCGCTGGAGTAGTGGCGGCATTGGAGAACGGTGCGAGGAGCGGACGCTCGGACTTCTAACCGTTAGAAGGGCAGCGCCCGTCCGGCGACCGTATCTCACTCGTGCCAGCATGTTGGCGCGTATGCTGGTCTTGAGGGTCTCGATCCAACGAACGTATGGCGTTGTGAACGCCATGACGTTGTTGGTCCGGCGTCTCCTGAGATGGGCGCGGGGGATGCGCGGACGCCGAGGTTTGCGGTGCCTTGTCCTTGGACTTGGCAACGTCGCGAGCACCTTCGCCGGCGCCCGTTCTTCCGTCAGTGTCTGCCTCACCACCCGTTTGCTGCAGTGAGGGTGGGCACGACGCGGACGGCTCTGCTGCCGCCGAAGCCTTCTTCTTCGGTGGCATGTTGAGGAAGATGTTGATGACGCTGCTCGTGTGAACGCTGGATCAGATTCACACGGCCTCGACGCCCCCTACCTGGCGCGCCAGAGATGTCGGGGAGGCTGATCGTACCCACGGACACCTATGGGGCCGGCGAAGCAGGCCCCTTTGTGGTTCGGAGGGGGGCGGAGATCGCACGAAGAGCGGATCGAGGCGATGCACACGAGCGGTTTTTACCCAGCTTCGGAGCTCTCCGGAGAGATAAAACTCCTACTGCTGCATGTTTGATCTATTGTGTTCTTGCTAGGGAGCAATGCGAGCTACAAAACCCAGCGTGAGTGTATCTAGTCTATGGCCTGTCGAATGAACTGAACCTTGCCCAAGACGCGAACCGAACCCCTGGCCAACCGCGGAACCGAACCCCTGGCCAACCGCGGAACCCCTTCTATGTTGCACTCGGGCCTCCTTTTATATGCTCAAGGGGTCTCCGACAGGTGGCAACATAGGGGGGGGGGTACAAACGTAAAAACAGGGGTTGGTACACCTACTTGAACAGTGTACAGTGCAAAAATACCTAACTCTGACGGCAAGGGACAAAAGCAATAAATGCCTGTCGTTGTCGCCCAAACAAAGGTAACAGACCGTCAGTGCGCCTCCGCCGCCACGATGGCGAGCCTGTCTGGCCGCTGTCGCTGCTCTCCGCTGGCTGCACAGCTGCTCGACACGCGCCCATGGGACGGTCCCATGGCGACACGTCGCTAGGTGAGCTGGAGCGGAGACGGAGAGGAGTTGCATGCCGCGGCAAGCGCCTTGCCGCGGCCGGATCCTTGTCGCGCCCGGAGACTTGTCGCGCTCCGGGCCTTCCCGGCAAGCTCCTCTTGCCGGGGCCTTGTCTTCTGCGTGCGAGGTGGCCTTCCCGACAAGCTCCTCTTGTCGGGCCTTGTCTGCCTAGAGAGGCCTTCCCGGCAAGCTCCTCTTGTCGGGTCTTGCCTTCAGATCGATCATGGAGGGTCTTGGCGGACGCCCGGCAAGGCTTGCCGCGGGGACGCTGCGACTGCCCGTGCACCAGTTCTGGGTACTAAGGTACCCCTACTTTAGTACACCGACAAAGAACCTCAAAGAGTGCTCCAAGATTTCTACCGGAGAAACAAAGACAAAAACGTGCATCAACCCCTATGCGTAGATTACCCCAATGTCACCTCGGGAATCCGCGAGTTGAGTGCCAAAACATATATCAAGTGAATCAAAATAATACCCCATTGTCACCACGGGTATTCATATGCAAGACATATATCAAGTGTTCTCAAATCCATAAAAGTATTCAATCCGATAAGACAAAATCTCAAAGGGAAAACTCAATTCATCACAACAGATAGAGAAGGGAAAACACCATATGATCCAACTATATTAACAAAGCCCGCGATACATCAAGATCATGACATCTCAAGAACACGAGAGAGAGAGAGAGAGCGATTAAACACATAGCTACTAGTACAAACCCTCAGCCCCGAGGGTGGACTACTCCCTCCTCATCGTGGTGGCCTCCGGGATGATGAAGATGGCCATCGATGATGATTCCCCCCTCCGGCAGGGTGCCAGAACGGGGTCTAGATTGGTCTCTCGTGGTTACAGACCCTTGCGGCGGTGGAACTTCTGATCTAGAGTTACCCCGAGGGTTTTTGGAATATTTGGTGATTTATAGGGCAAAGAGGGTGCGGAGGCCACCAAGTGGGCACAACCCACTGGCGCTGGGCCCCTCAGGCGCGCCTGGTGGGTTGTGCCCCTGGGCACCCCCAGTGCTTCTCTGGCCCACTGGATGTCTTCTAGTCCATAAAAAATCCACAAAAAGTTTCGCGGTGTTTGGACTTCGTTTGATATTGATTTCTTGCGATATAAAAACAAGCAAAAAACAGCAACTGGCACTGGGCACTTGGTCAATAGGTTAGTCCCAAAAAATGATATAAAGTTGCTATAAAATGATTGTAAAACATCGAAGAATGATAATAAAAAAACATGAATACTTCATAAATTATAGATACGTTGGAGACGTATCAAGGATCCAGGAGGAACTGCTAGAACAACTCGAATCATTTCATCATGGAAAAGGTGAGGATGTGGCCGATGGGCTCATCAACAACTCATCGAGATTTCCATGATTAAGTAAACAAGGTGATAGCATTGAGCATACTTGAAGTAAATAAAGAAGTATGTTCGAGGAGAACATCCACAATTAAACATCAAACAAAAATGCACATGGAAATATGGACCAAGTAGCACGATCAATGTTGAAAATGGTGATTCAATAACCAAAAGACTTAGAATGAAACTATCGAACATTCACTTCAAAGCAATAGGGTTGCTAGAAGTTGTGAATTCACACATCATAGTTCAATTGTCGCTATTCCGGTTAGCAACAACACGGGACCAAGAAATGAATGGGGATAGCGAGAAGTATTACTATATCAAGAATTCTTAAGAGGTGGAGCAATTCTCACAACATTCTTGACATAAAAGATGGTAATACTCCAAGGTAGAACAAAACATGAGCTAGATATTAAGGAACTCAAGGTACAACTCAAAACATGAACAAGTTTGTGTTGAGGGGAATGTAAGAATGTTGTCGATGATAACACAAATCATCGAGGGGCAAGGATGGTATCTCTCATCATGAATTCAATTCATACCCTGGAAGAGTTCAGAATGTTGATGATGATCACGACACACTTGTTGAGAGGTGTCTTGAAGATGTATTCGATCAACAATGACATCAAGCAAAAGGAATGATGAAGTGAAAGGTTATCAGAACCATAGATAAGATTACAAGCTCGGAAATAGAATTGTCTTTCAAGCCAAATAATATGATGTTGAAAACTCGACATAAGCTTAGTGCATTGTAGAAATTGTGTTCCGGGGATGAAGAACATAGGTAGCACAATCAAGCTTTAGCATGATGATGGTGATGTAGTCAAACGGCTGGGAATGACATGATCGAGTACAAACTCGTAAGCAATGAAAATTACTAAGAGGTGTTGAACCGCAGTGCAGACTTGATTTAGTTATCGGTGTCCTTGAGTGTCTAGCAACTCAGAACCCGTGGAAAATTGGATTGAGCGAGGAATAATAGTTGATGAAGAACTCATAAGCAGTTATGTAGTTCCGTGATATTCTCGAGATACCGGAGGGTAATACTCGAAGGTAGATCAGAATGGAGGTTGAAGTGGTGTATTTATCTGCAGAAGACAAGTACTTTAACTTGCCCGAGAAAAGGAATCAAAGGATATCAATATGGCCAGAACCACGGTTACAAAAGACCGGATCCAAGATATAAGTTGAACTCATACCAAGGGAATAATTAATTTAAGAGAAGCTTCCAAGATAAGATCTACCTCGTGTCCATGGGCATGAACACAACGATCAAGGTCGACTACCACTTCTCCAATGCATGGCCATTCATTCACTGCTCTATTAAAAATGATTTGAGTGTGAAAACCTACCTGGTGAATTACCAGAGGAGTATGACCCGTGAAATTTTTTAGGTTCACACAGATTAAGGAAGGCATAAGTTCAACCCATCGGGGCATCGTGGAAACATATACCACACGCTTCAGTAGTAAATATCACCATCTCGAAAGCAGAGCATGGTTGGCCAAATCAGAGAGTAGGATTTACCAATGGCATTATGTATCAGGGAAAGAACTTTTTGAGGTTTTTGTATACGAAGGACACTGTCGAATGATAATTTAATAAAGGATCTGACGGTCCATAACAGGGCTGATGTGAGCATCGGCACACAACCAGAGGAAGAAACAATGCAAAGGCATTGGATTATAGAAACAACTGACTATTCAAAGCTCAAATGTAAAGGAATTATGATTTCCAAATCAAGAGATCATAAGCAAACGCTTTGATTAAAGATGGATAAGTTGAGTAGTCTTAGAGCTACAATCCATGGTAATATGATTGGTCGAGGTCCAGTTCATGTTTAAAATGACATCTGATCCAGAAGGATGAATTCTAGGATCTGATTGAGGATTGCGAGCATTCGCAACATATCGGATCAAATGCTTAAAATGACAATGACAAAGGATACTAATGAATATTGCTAGATATATGGAATGTAACCATAATGCAAGAAGACAAGTATTTGTAGAGCAATAGTTGGCAGAGGATTATTGGAAGATCGAATAGTATTTTGAAGAATTTTGTGAAACACATGAACAACTAGTAATGATCAATTCCTTGACAAGGGTGAAGTATCCATAGGGGTACTCATGCGGCAAGGAACTGCAAAGCAATAGGCATGAAGGATTCTCAGAATATCAAAGAATATTTTGATGTATCTTGTAATAACAAGAACAACTAGGAATGAATGTATGAATGATAAGTGTATGTAGTTACCCATAGAGATTTATCGGTGGTAGGGAATAGCAAAGATGATGCGCACAAAGGTCTCAGGAAAACATCAAAGAGTATCTACAGAATCTTCTGGTGCACCGAGCAATCATCTTGAGTGAGGGGCTCTCCGGGAGGAAGGAGTTACGAGAACCCAGAATCAGAGTTAGTAAAATCATTTAACCCAAATAGAAGAGAGAGATTAGAGTCCTAGAGTATAGGTCGAGGAATAAAAGATCCTAATACCACCCAATGACGACGTGGGCCCGTAAGTCGCACTGCCATGTTAGTAAAAGTTTTTCAATGACTAGACTCAACTTCGGCCAAGGAGTTTGGAAGGGGGATTCCTACAGGCAGTCGGCTCTGATGCCAACTTGTGACGCCCCCGATTCAATCATACACTAATCATACACGCAAACGTGTACGATCAAGATCAGGGACTCACGAGAAGATATCACAACACAACTCTATACACAAATTAAAGTTGTACAAGCTATATATTACAAGCCAGGGTCCTCGAGGGCTCGAATACATAAGCTCGATAGTAAACAAGTCATCAGAAGCAACAATATCTGAGTACAGACATAAGTTAAATAAGGTGCCATAAGATGGCAAGCACAAACAGGGATACAGATCGAAGAGGTGTAGGCCTCCTACCTGGGATCCTCTTAAAGTACTCCTGGTCGTCGGCGGCCTGCACGTAGTAGTAAGAACCCTTGGATTGGTAGTCTGGATCCTGGGCTCCAACGTCTGGTTGCGACAACCGAGAAGAAAGGAAAAGGGAGAAAAGAGGGAGCAAAGCAACCATGAGTACTCATCCAAAGTACTCGCAAGCAAGGATCTATACTACATATGCATCGATATCAATGAAATGGTTAGTATCTGTGGACTAAATTGCAGAATGTCAGAATAAGAGGGGGATAGCTAGTCCTATCGACGACTATGCTTCTGGCAGCCTCCATCTTGAAGCATATAGAAGAGAGTAGCAAGTACGACATCAAGTAACATCGTATAGCATAATCCTACCCGGCGATCCTCTCCTCGTCACCTTGTGAGAGAGCGATCACCGGGTTGTCTCTGGAACTTTTCTGAGTGTGTTTTATTAAGTATCCAGTTCTAGTTGTCGTGAAGTCGGAATACAACTCCAATTCATCTTGTCACCATGGACATGACTATTCGAACAGATCAATCTTCCCTGCAGGGGTGCACTAAATTACCCGACACGCTCGATCCCTCTGGCCGGGCACACTTTCCTGGGTCATGTCCGGCCTCCAAAGATCAACACGTCGCAGCCCTACCTAGGCTCAATAGAGAGGTCAACACGCCGGTCTAAATCCTAAGCCTTAGGGTCTTGGGCCCATCGCCCGTTGCACTCCTGCATCTTGCGTACGCAAAAGATGAGCAGACCTAGCCCCCTTATACAAGTGCAGGCGTTCTAGTCCAACCCGGTGCATGCCACTCAGTCGCTGACGTCAGGAAAGCTTCGGCTGATACAACAACCCCGGTTGCCCATATCTTGTCCCATGTGGCGGTTAGTGCGTATAGGCCAAAGACCAACTCGGACCAAATACCCAATCTTGTTAAGCGTGTTATTTTGAAATAACCACGGACAACGACTGTGACCAGGCCCGCCTCTCTTGTGTGGTCTCAACTCGCCATGTCGCCTCCGCCACAATGATCCACTTAGAGGGCCATTAGGAAATATATCCTTTCAGCCCCCAATCCATGAATCACTTATGGATACTCTACGAGGCGACCCCACTTTAGTCACCACATGTATCAAGTATAATATGTAGGTATGTATATACCCGTGATCACCTCCCAAGTGATCACGACACGGTGGTATAGCAAGGCAGCGGACAAGAGTGTAGGGCCACAGATGAAATACTAGCATCCTATACTAAGCATTTAGGATTGTAGGTAAGGTAACAATATTAGTAACAAGGACAGGCTATGCAGTAGCATAGGATCAAACCGATGAAACAATGAAACAATAACACTACTCTAATGCAAGCAGTAGAGGTAAATAGTATGCGATATCGGGATGATCAAGGGGGGTTTGCTTGACTGGAAGCTCTGCTGAGAAGGAGGGGTCATCAACACTGTAATCGACCGGGGCAGCAGCGACATTAGCCTCTAAGTCTACCGGAGAGAAGAGGGGGAAGAAACAATGAATACAATGCAAACAGATGCATGACGATGCATGACATGACAATAAGTGGTGCTAGGTATGCCCTAACGTGGTACCAAGCGATACTGGCGAAGGGGGGAAACATCCGGGAAAGTATTCCCGGTGTTTGGCTTTTTCAGACAGATCAAACGGAGGGGCGATTGCATGTTCTCTATGCTAGGGACGTGTGGCAGACGAACGGACTGCGTATTCGGATTCATCATGTTTTTTTGAGCAACATTTCATGTACAAAGTTTTTCATCCGAGTTACGGCTTATTTTATATTAATTTTCAAAGTTTTAAACATTTTTTGAAATTAATATTAATTCAATTTAAAAGGCAAAAAGCTAAATGCAACCAGAACTGTACGCTTCAAAGGCACATAGAGGATGAGAGTGGCCTGTGGGGCCCAACAACCTTAGTCAGCCTTTGACCACCGACCGTCAAACCGACTAGTAGGGGCCACCCGCCAGAGACTCGTGTATTTAGCAGTGTGTTTGATTTATTTCAGTTAGACTAACTAATGCAGTGGGGCCCATATGTCATACTCAATAACTAAACTCATGGGGGTATTTATTATAACTCGCCGCGTGGCGCCCAAGTGTCTGTGGGGGGTTAGGGGGATTAGCGTCCTAATTAAAAGGGGTAATGGGCAGGCCCATTAGTCAATTTGTCCAGCAGGGGGGTTTGAATGCGCGTACACGGAGGGGAGCTCGCGGCCCCCGTGCGCTTCGGGCGACGGTGAATCGACGGCGGAACGGAGTGGATTCGAGGTGGGGGAAAGGGGAATCGGATGGGGGCTCACCGAGGAGCTCGGGGGTGTGCTCGGGGAGGCTGGGGGTGGCCGGAGGCGAGGTCGAGGCGGCGGGATGACGGCGACCGGAGCAGAGGGAGTCGCTCGATCCGGCTATTGTGGTGCTCCCCGCACGGTCTAACCCACATAGGCATTGTAGGGGAGGCGGATGAAGCTCCCGGCGTAACCTCGGCCGGAGGGGACGACGACGGGCGCGTGGACGACGATGGCGCAGTGATTTCTAGGTTTGTGAGAGCTCGTGTGAGAGGGGGAGGGGCGAGGAGTCGGGTGAGTGGGGCTAGGGTTTGCAGTGTGGGGTCGACGGGGTCAAGTAGGGCGTCGGGGAGGAGCGGGATGCTCAGCACGTGGAGATCCCCTCGCCATGGACGTGCGGCCTTTGTCCACAGTGTCTCTGTGAACAGAGAAGTAGGTGGAAGAGGGGGTTGGGTTGGGCCTGATATAGTAGGCAGTGGGCTTAGGTGCAAAGGGGGGTTTCCTCTATTTCTTTTTTAGTTTTCTTTTCTTTTGCTTTTCTGTTTTTCTTTTATTTCTTTATTGTTTTCATTTAAAGTTTATTTTATTTTAGTTTTATAAAATACCAAGTTAGCACCTAAATTAGTATTACTAATTAGGCCACTACCACAATTATTTTGGCACACTACTAATTTAGTTATGTTATTATAAATTTATAGAAGGCATTAAATTAATTGTTCTGCCCTCTGTTTTGGTTATTTTAGTGCATTTAAATATTATAAGAAATGTTGTTTTCTCCACTAGTATTACTCATGAATTATTTTTCACATTTAGGACATTTTAGTTTTAATGTTTGAAAATATTTATTGTTTAACTTTATTCTAAATTTGAATTCGAACGAGATTTGTGTCATCACGAGATTAACAATAGTAATCGTGGTGACATGGCATCATTAGTAGAGGGTCACTCTAGATTAATTATCCGGGCGTTACACTCCCCCTCTCCAATTCGGTCTCCATTTAGCCTCCAAAAGGCTAAGTGGAAAGTTAATTTTGTTATTGGGCCCTACGGCCCAATAACTTTCCACTACTTTCCCTTATTGTATTTTCTTGAAAGAAGTTCATTTTTCACCCTCAAATGTGACCTGAGAGACAAATAGCCCCCTAAACTCAAATTTTATATAATTTCAACCCTCAAATCCTTAATACCAGGTGAATTTTCCCCTTAAGTGGTTTTGCTTTGATTTAACACGGTTTTGAGCCAAGATCGGGTGAAGTGGCATGGATTTGGGTGTGCATACAGAGTAAAGCTCGCATGTTCCTGATGCACGCCGTCTGCTGCCCGTAGCGCCGCCTCCTGTAGGTGACGTCGTTCCTCTCGCTCTCGAGGGCGCCGACTACTACGACGCGTCCTTCATGGCCTGCAACTCGATCGTCGCACGGTGGGACAAGCTCCTCTTCACCGTGCTGGCCGCAGAGGCGGGCGTCGCGACCGTCCTGCTCTTCAAGACGCCGCTGCGGAAGCTGGCGGTGCTCGCGCTCGACCGCCTCAAGCGCGGCCGGGCCCCCGTCATGGTGCGCACCGTCCTCGTCGTCCTCGCCTCTAGCCTCCACAACATGGCCAAGATCCACGGCTACGTCGGGCGCCGGGCGAAGCTCGACGCGACCCGCCAAGGCTCAACCCCAATCGACCATGCTCGCTTACGGGACCGGTCGCCCGTCGGCCCCCTCTTGTCGGTTCTTTCCTCGCTTCGATTCGGTCGATCGTCCAGATGTCCCCGGTTTCTTGAATTTAGATGAGAGCACATGACTTGATTTCGCTCTAGAACGTTCCGCCACCTCTCCCGCTGACTGCCGCTCCAGTCCGTGGCTGCGGCGGGGCGGCTCGTCCTCGTCGCGTTGTCCATGCAGCCGCTCCACCCGGCACTATGCCACCCGCTCATCTTCGACACAGCCGCCGCACCCGTGCTGCGCTGGCTGGTCGGCCCACGGGTCCTACTTTGCCCCACGCAGGTGGTGCGCGGCGGGAGCGGCGCACCGCGCACAGCCGTGTGTTCGTCACGGGATGTGTGGGCGCTATGACGAAGCTTCGCAGGGCGGCGCCCGGTCGCTAGTGGACCCCGCCGCAGGTCGTGACCAGACGCTGCTTGCGAGCCCCTCCCGCCGATGCGGGGCGGGCGGTTCAACTGGGACGCCATGGAAGTCCTCTGCTCGGGCGAGAAGGTCAGCGTGGTCAACCTATGCGGCAGCGGGAGGGTGCCGTGTTCAACGACCTCATGGCCAGCCGATGGGAGGACATGCTGCCCGGCATCATCTCTGGCTGGAAGTGCCCTGCCGCGGCTTACCCAGACATTTCTTTGCCGTGGCCCGTGGATGAGGAGTGTGGTGCGCTCAGCACTTACGACCGGGGATTTGTAGGAAGAGGCAAACCATGGACGAGGAAGAAAGCTACCGTTGAAGAGTTGGATGGCAGCAACATATGTGGCGGCGTCCTCGCAACCATCGTCTAGACATCCATTGCGAATTGAAGAAAAAAGAATGAAGTGAAGATGAACGGGTCCGATGGAACCAAGAAAAACTGGTCTGCTGCCACGTCAAAAGAGTCAAAAACCGCCTAAAATCTGATGAGTCCTGAGCAAAACCACTGAAGGGGGAGATTTATCCGGTTTTGAGGATTTGGGGGTTATAATTGTACCAAATTCAAGTTCAGGGGAGTATTTGTCCCGGGCAACACATTTCAGGGTGAAAAATGGACTTCTTTCTATTTTCTTAGGCCCTTTGATTTTTTAAATAATTATAAGAGCCTCCTAATCATCATTAGAGCCTTCTATTATTAATTTAACATCTTCGAAAATATTTTCCACCTAAATATCAATACCCAGTAAACCCCGAAATGCTTCTAGTTCCTTTCGAAACTATTTTGAATATTACTGAAACTATTTCATAAATATTTTCCCATTACTCCTGCTCCACTAACACTCAGCATATTGATTACCAGTGCGAAACTAGTCTTAATAACAATTTGAACCACTCATATGTTCATGTTCAACTGATCAGCGTGGGCGTCTACAGCTGCATGACAAAGGTTCTGCATAAGCTGGATTTCATTTCTAATATCAGTTTGAACCTTGTAATCTTCGAATTTGACCTTTGTAATTCTCGAATTTGAACCTTGTAATATTTCTGTCATTTGCGATACAATCATTGAAATGGCGTTGTATGAGACTCATATATTGGTAGTACTATTTTGACCTTAATATGCAATGGACGATTAATATCTGGACATTAATATGTAATTGACTTGATTTTATTTACCATTCTCGCATGTGTTTTCCTGTCCGATCTCATCACAAACGATCTATATTATGGCCTCGACAAATGATCTTCAACATTATTGTATATAGTTGGTTTCTTCAATTGTGTGCTCTATAGAGCACAAAATTATCGCACACCAGTGTCCCTCTTTACCCTTCTCGTAAGTTTTACCTCATTACACACGAGTAAACTTATTGTCAAACGAAAAGCGCTGCTTTTAGTCATTCCACACACTTTATTTTTGCAATGCTTTTGCATTAAACACCCACAATTTGCCCTCTTCGAGATGACGTGTGGCCAAACGAGCCGGGCGGGAAACTTGCACTGCTATGCATGCATAACCTGCACGGTTGCATCGGGAACAGACTCACCAACGATACATTGCGCTTCTTCGAGCCCAATGCTGCGGGCCAAATAAAACGTGTGTGGGGTTCTCATGCGTGCACTGGAATCCTCCATCGGGAACGATGTGTCAAGACGTGCTGATTACAGGCCTTCCGACCCCCATGTATTATAGTGGCTCTTTAACCATTGTCTCTCTTTAACCTTTCGGTCGCGCCCCAATATTGCAAGGAGCACACCCACGACGACAAATACAGAGAGGGTATCCCGCATGGCTCCAATGATGCTCCGAGCGGCTACCGACGACGAGCGCCAGTTCATCATGCGTGCCGTAGTGGGCACCCACAGAAGGTTCGCGGAGCTCTCAGTGGTGTACACCAATGACCCGATCTGGGTGGAGAACTCCATCCACACTATGGAGCTGTTGCTTGCTCTGCACAAGTACAAAGTGGTCGGGTTCGACATCGAGCACACATCGCTTATGCCGGGTATGATCAAAAGGTCGTCATCCAGACAAAGTGCGTAGCAATCAGATCCTCGTCTACCACTACTACCTGGCCACAAGAACTTACGAGCGTTTCTCCAAGTTTGTCAACCTCTTGACTACAGGTTCGCTACGATGGACACCACCAAGGCTTTAAAGGTGCTCAAGAATTCGAGCATCGCTTGCCAGAATCTTGTTGACAACCAGGGCTAATACAGGATCTGGGGCAGCAAGAAGCAGAAGAAGGATTCACTTGTTCACCTCGCCAAGGCCATCATCGGCCCCTACTATAGAGACATGAAGGATGTCTTCAACAAGAGCAGGTTTGCCTGTCACTCGGCCTGGATGGAAAAATTGGACGAAGATCACGTCATGTATGGGGCCAAGGAGGCGTACACGAGCTACGGGGTGTATAGGAGGATCGTTGACATGAGAAAGTGTCTCCTTCCCCAAGACGGCGAGGGATCCAGCTGGAAGCAGTGCAACGGCAAGCGTCACAACAAAAAGTAGATGATTTGATGATCGTTTCTCCTAGTTTATTATGCATGTACTTGTTTACTTAGGTGTGCAAATGTTATCTATGGTCAGTTATGTAATTGGATATTTATTTTGGTTATGCAATCATGTTGTTATAAGGATATATGTTGTTGTTCAGTAGACATAGCATAGATATTGTGCAGACTAAGCAAATCACATCGCATATGGATTAAATGACAGAACCTGTCAGTGATGATTTCATCAATCGCTGACTATTGTTTACCAGCAAGCGTTTGCCCATAACACACACAACTTATTAGCAGGAATCGTCTATGTTATTATAGGTCTTCCCACATAATTCTGATTACTCACATGTTTGCCAGGTATCACACACATCTTGTTAAGCTGAATCGTTTGTGTTCTTATGGATCATCACAAACAGGTCATCCGAGTGACTTGTATGCTGTCTATCGCACACATCTTGTCCTTGGTAATCATTTGTGTTATTTTGGCTCATGCAAACAGTACACCCGAGTGAACTGTATGACGTTTATCGCACACATCTTAATCTGAGTAACTGTTTGTGTTTTTTGGCTTGTCACAAGTAGTTCGTATGGATCAACTGTATGCCATGATTTGGCACACACAACTCTAATACGAATCGTGCTTGATGGACCAGGAATCGCAAACACTTCATTTATCAGCGATGATTTTATTACAGTATCGTTTGTGATTGATGCATCACACATAGTTTGATCGATTGGTTTCCTATACATGTGTCATCTTAGGACCTTCCTGCAGTAATGTTAGATGGAATACTTATGGCACATCTAGATGTGCCTTAATAAAACTGAATTATTATTATATCAAACCAATTCACTCCCATAATTTCTCACAAAAAGTATATTTGAATAATGATAGTGATGCTCATTACTATTGATTGTTGAACGCAATTCACCTTTAGAATTTTTCCCGGGTGATCAACACTAGTAAGGCTAAGGTAATTGTTAGTTATATGTACCTTTAGTCGTGTACTAGTTTATGTTTTACCTATTCTATAAGAGGTTTTCTACATAGTGTACCGCACTTGTGCGTAGAGTATATATCGCCTATGGCCATCTGAAATAAAAATTGCATATTTTCTAACAAGGTATTAGGGTTAATTTAGGTTAATTTTTGGAATCTGATAATCACTGAACGTCAGGTACGAGCACATGGCAATTTTGAAAGTTTTCGACGGCAAATTTGGTGACGCGGGGATGACAACTTTGGTTTCCAAGCATGGCAACTTTCGTGCTTCAGTTTATTTTTTGTCAGAAAATTATCATGCTTGCCAACTAATTTGCCATCCTCGCGGGGTGCGGACGTTTGGTTCCTGGATGTATATACACCCAGGGATTGGGAAAAAAATAACTACAAAAAAGACAAAAAAATCAGAAACATTTTTGAAATAAACTTGACTTTCTTTACACCAGTATGTAATTTTTCATCCACCAAAGCCCTGCGTTGACTTTGAGAAAAAAATATTGCTAAGACACTATTTACACTATTTTCACCAAAATTTTGTATAATTCGCCCTAAAGTCAACGCTTGGTTTTGGTTGGCGTAAAATAACATACTGGTGCAAAAGTGTTGGGTAACGTAGTAATTTCAAAAAAAATCTACGCACACGCAAGATCATGGTGATGCATACAACGAGAGGGGAGAGTAGGTCCACGTACCCTTGTAGACGGAAAGCGGAAGCGTTATGACAACACGGTTGATGTAGTCATACATCTTCACGATCGACCGATCCTCAGTACCGAATGTACGGCACCTCCATGTTCAGCACACGTTCAGCTCGGCGACGTCCCGTGAACTCATGATCCATTAGAGCTTAGAGGAAGAGCTTCGTCAGCACGACGGCGTGATGATGGTGTTGATGAAGTTACCGATGCCGGGCTTCGCCTAAGCACTGCTACGATATGACCGAGGTGGATTATGGTGGAGGGGGGCACCGCAGACGGCTAAGAGAGATCAATGATCAACTTGTGTGTCTATGGGGTGCCCCCTCCCCGTGATATAAAGGAGTGGAGGAGGGGAGGGCCGGCCCTCTAGGGCGCGCCATAGGGGAGTCCTACTCCCACCGGAGTAGGATTCCCTTCCAAGAGGAGGAGTAGGAGGGAAGGAAGGAGGAGAGAGGGGGAAGGAAAAAGGGGGGCGCCAGATACGTCTCCAACGTATCTATAATTTTTTGTTGTTCCATGCTATTATATATTCTATTTTGGATGTTTAATGGGCTTTATTATACACTTTTATATTATTTTTGGGACTAACCTATTAACCCAAGGCCCAGTGCAAATTGCCGTTTTTTTGCCTATTTTAGTGTTTCACAGAAAAGGAATATCAAACGGAGTCCAAACGGAATGAAACCTTCGGGAACGTGATTTTTGGAACAAACGTGATCCAGAGGACTTGGAGTGGACGTCAAGAAACGAACGAGGAGGCCATGAGGCAGGGAGGCGCGCATGCCCCCCTGGGCGCGCCCCCACCCTCGTGGGCCCCTCGTGGCTCCACCGACCTACTTCTTCCTCCTAAATATACCTACGCACTCAAACCATCAAGAGCACCACGAAACCCTATTTCCACCGCCGCAACCTTCTACATGCGTGAGATCCCATCTTGGGGCCTTTTTCCGCACTCACGAGGGGGGGCATTGATCATGGAGGGCTTGTACATCAACACCATAGCCTCTCCGATGATGTGTGAGTAGTTTACCTCAGACCTTCGGGTCCATAGTTATTAGCTAGATGTCTTCTTCTCTCTCTTTGGATCTCAATACAAAGTTCTCCTTGATCTTCTTGGATATCTATTTGATGTAACTCTTTTTTGCGGTGTGTTTGTCGAGATCCGATGAATTGTGGGTTTATGATCAAGATTATCTATGAACAATATTTGAATCTCCTCTGAATTCTTTTATGTATGATTTGTTATCTTTGCAAGTGTCTTCGAATTATCAGTTTGGTTTGCCCTACTAGATTGATCTTTCTTGCAAAGGGAGAAGTGCTTAGCTTCGGGTTCAATCATGCGGTGCTCGATCCCAGTGACAGAAGGGGAAACGACACGTATTGTATTGTTGCCATCGAGGGTAAAAAGATGGGGTTTATATCACATTGCTTGAGTTTATCCCTCTACATCATGTCATCTTGCCTAATGTGTTACTCTGTTCTTATGAACTTAATACTCTAGATGCATGCTGGATAGCGGTCGATGTGTGGAGTAATAGCAGTAGATGCAGGCAGGAGTCGGTCTACTTGTCGTGGACGTGATGCCTATATACATGATCATGCCTAGATATTCTCATAACTATGCTCAATTCTATCAATTGCTCGACTTTAATTTGTTCACCCACCGTAATACTTATGCTCTTGAGAGAAGCCACTAGTGAAACATATGGCCCCCGGGTCTATTTTCCATCATATTAATCTCGCGATATCTTATGCCGTTTATTTTTCAATCTTTACTTTTCAATCTATACAACAAAAATACCAAAAATATTTATCTTATTATCTCTATCAGATCTCACTTTTGCAAGTGCCCGTGAAGGGATTGAAAACCCCTTTATCGCGTTGGTTGCAAGGTTCTTATTTGTTTGTGTAGGTACGAGGGACTTGCGTGTGGCCTCCTACTGGATTGATACCTTGGTTCTCAAAAACTGAGGGAAATACTGACGCAACTTTACTGCATCAACCTTTCCTCTTGAAGGGAAACCAACGTAGTGCTCAAGAGGTAGCAAGAAGGATTTCTGGCGCTGTTGCCGGGGAGTCTACGCACAAGTCAAGACATACCAAGTACCCATCACAAACTCTTATCCCTCGCATTATATTATTTGCAATTTGCCTCTCGCTTTCCTCTCCCCACTTCACCATTGCCGCTTTTATTCGCCTTTTTCCGCTTTGCCTCTTTTTCGCTTGCTTCTTGTTTGCTTTTGTGTTGGATTATTTGCTTGTCACGATGGGTCAAGATAATACTAAATTGTGTGATTTTGCCAATACCAACAACAATGATTTTCTTAGCACTCCGATTGCTCCTCTTACCGATGTTGAATCTTGTGAAATTAATGTTGCTTTGTTGAATCTTGTCATGAAAGATCAATTCGCTGGCCTTCCTAGTGAAGATGTTTCTACCCATCTAAATAGCTTTGTTGATTTGTGTGATATGCAAAATAAGAACGATGTGGACAATGATATTGTTAAATTGAAGCTATTTCCTTTTCGCTTAGAGATCGTGCTAAAACTTGGTTTTCGTCTTTGCCTAAAAATAGTATTGATTCTTGGAATAAGTGCAAAGATGCTTTTATCTCTAAGTATTTTCCTCGCGCTAAGATCATCTCTCTTAGCAATGATATCATGAATTTTAAGCAACTTGATCATGAACATGTTGCGCAAGCTTGGGAGAGGATGAAATTAATGATACGTAATTACCCTACACATGGTTTGAATTTATGGGTGATTATACAAAAAATTTATGCCGAGTTGAATTTTGCTTCAAGAAATCTTTTAGATTCGGCCACGGGAGGCACTTTTATGGAAATCACTCTAGGAGAAGCTACTAAACTCCTAGATAATATTATGGTTAATTATTCTCAATGGCACACTGAAAGATCTACTAGTAAAAAGGTTCATGTGATTGAAGAGATTAATGTTTTGAGTGGAAAGATGGATGAACTAATGAAATTGTTTGCTAATAAGAGTGCTTCTTCTGATCCTAATGATATGCCTTTGTCTACTTTGATTGGAAATAATAATAAATCTATGGATGTGAATTTTGTTGGTAGGAATAATTTTGGTAACAACGCGTATAGAGGAAACTTTAATCCTAGGTCGTATCCTAGTAATTCCTCTAATAATTATGGTAATTCCTACAACAACTCTTATGGAAATTTCAATAAGATGCCCTCTGATTTTGAGACTAGTGTTAAAGAGTTTATGAATTCGCAAAAGAATTTCAATGTTTTGCTTGAAGAAAAATTACTTAAGGTTGATGAATTGGCTAGGAACGTGGATAGAATTTCTCTTGGTGTTGATTCTTTGAAACTTAGGTCTATTCCACCTAAGCATGATATCAATGAGTCTCTCAAAGCCATGAGAATTTCCATTGATGAGTGCAAATAAAGAACCGCTAGGATGCGTGCTAAAAAAGATTGCTTTGTGAAAGCGTGTTCTTCTAGTTTTCATGATAATAATGATGAAGATCTAAAAGTGATTGATGCGTATCTTATTAAATCTTTGTTTTTCAAGATGAATCTTGATAATGATGGGACTGGAGATGAGTCAACTTTAGTTAAAAGGCGTCCCAATGATTCGGAGTTTTTAGATCTTGATGCAAAAATTGGTAAAAGTGGGATTGAAGAGGTCAATACTTCACATAGCAATGAACCCACTATTTTGGATTTCAAGGAATTTAATTATGATAATTTTTCTTTAATAGATTGTATTTCCTTGTTGCAATCCGTGCTAAATTCTCCTCATGCTTATAGCCAAAATAAGGCTTTTACTAAACATATCGTTGATGCTTTAATGCAATCCTATGAAGAAAAGCTTGAATTAGAAGTTTCTGTCCCTAGAAAACTTTATGATGAGTGGGAACCTACTATTAAAATTAAAATTAAAGATCATGAATGCTATGCTTTGTGTTATTTGGGTGCTAGTGTTTCCACGATTCCAAAAACTTTGTGTGATGTGTTAGGTTTCCGTGAATTTGATGATTGTTCTTTAAACTTGCACCTTGCGGATTCCACCATTAAGAAACCTATGGGAAGAATTAAGGATGTTCTTATTGTTGCAAATAGGAACTATGTACCCATAGATTTCATTGTTCTTGATATAGATTGCAATCCTTCGTGTCCTATTATTCTTGGTAGACCTTTCCTTAGAACGATTGGTGCAATTATTGATATGAAGGAAGGGAATATTAGATTCCAATTTCCGTTAAGGAAAGGTATGGAACACTTCCCTAGAAATTAAATTAAATTACCCTATGAATCTATTATGAGAGCCACTTATGGATTGCATACCAAAGATGATAATACCTAGATCTATCCTTGCATTTATGCCTAGCTAGGGGCGTTAAACGATAGCGCTTGTTGGGAGGCAACCCAATTTTATTTTTGTTCCTTGATTTTTGGTTCTGTTTAGTAATAAATATTTGATCTAGCCTCTGGTTAGATGTGGTTTTATGTTTTAATTAGTGTTTGTGCCAAGTAAAACCTATAGGATCTTGTTGGATGATAGTTATTTGATCTTGCTGAAAAAGTCAGAAACTTTCTGTTCAAGAAAATAATTGTTAAAAATCACCAGAAAGTGATAAAATACTGATTCCAATTTAAGTAGATCAATAAAAAAATATCTAGGTCTTCCTATTTTGGTTGATTTCTCTGAGTTACAGAAGTTTGAGTTAGATACAGATTACTACAGACTGTTTTGTTTTTGACAGATTCTGTTTTTCGTGAGTTGTTTGCTTATTTTGATGAATCTATGGCTAGTATCGGAGCTTATGAACCATAGAGAAGTTGGAATACAGTAGGTTTAAAACCAATATAAATAAAGAATGAGTTCATTACAGTACCTTAAACAGGTGGTGCTTTATTTCACGAACGGAGCTCATGAGAGTTGAGTTTTGGGTTGTGAAGTTTTCAAGTTTTGGGTAAAGATTTGATGGATTATGGAACAAGGAGTGGCAAGAGCCTAAGATTGGGGATGCCCAAGGCACCCTAAGGTAAAATCCAAGGACAACCAAAAGCCTAAGCTTGGGGATGCCCCGGAAGGCATCCCCTCTTTCGTCTTCGTCCATCGGTAACTTTACTTGATGCTATATTTTTATTCACCACATGATATGTGTTTTGCTTGGAGTGTATTGTATGATTTGAGTCTTTGATTTTTAGTTGGCCACAATCATCCTTGCTGTACACCCCCTTTGAGAGAGACACACATGATTAGGAATTTATTAGAATACTCTATGTGCTTCACTTATATCTTTTGAGCTAGATAATTTTGCTCTAGTGCTTCACTTATATCTTTTAGAGCGCGGTGGTGGTTTATTTTATAGAAATTATTGATATCTCATGCTTCACTTATATTATTTTGAGAGTCCTATAAAACAGCATGGTAATTTGCTTTGGCTGAAATTTTAGTCCTATAAGTGATGAACATCCAAGAAGGTATAGTAAAAACTATCATAAAAAGTGCATTGAATACTATGAGAAGTTTGATACTTGATAATTGTTTGAGATATGAAGATGGTGATATTAGAGTCATGCTAGTTGAGTGGTTATGAATTTTAGAAATACTTGTGTTAAAGTTTGTGATTCCCGTAGCATGCACGTATGGTGAACCGTTATGTGATGAAGTCAGAGCATGATTTATTTATTGATTGTCTTCCTTATGAGTGGCGGTCGGGGACGAGCGATGGTCTTTTCCTACCAATCTATCCCCCTAGGAGCATGTGCGTAGTAATTTGTTTCGATAACTAATAGATTTTTGCAATAAGTATATGAGTTCTTTATGACTAATGTTGAGTTCATGGATTATACACACTCTCACCCTTCCACCATTGCTAGCCTCTCTAATACCGCACACCTTTCACCGGTATCATACACCCACCATATATCATCCTCAAAACAGCCACCATACCTACCTATCATGGCATTTCCATAGCCATTCCGAGATATACTGCCATGCAACTTACCACTGTTCCGTTTATCATGACACGCTCCGTCATTGTCATATTGCTTTGCATGATCATGTAGTTGACATCGTATTTTTGGAAAGCCACTATTCATTATTTGCATACATGTCACTCTTGATTCATTTCATATCCCGGTAAACCGCCGGAGTCATTCACATAGAGTCATATATTTTTCTAAATATTGAGTTGTAATTATTGAGTTGTAAGTAAATAAAAGTGTGATGATCATCACTATTAGAGCATTGTCCCAAGTGAGGAAAGGATGATGGAGACTATGATTCCCCCACAAGTCGGGATGAGACTCCGGACTAAAAAAAAGAGAGTCCGTAAAAAAAGAGAAAATGCCCAAAATAATGAGAGAAAAAGAGAGAAGGGACAATGTTACTATCCTTTTTCCACACTTGTGCTTCAAAGTAGCACCATGATCTTCATGATAGAGAGTCTCCTATGTTGTCACTTTCATATACTAGTGGGAACTTTACATTATAGAACTTGGCTTGTATATTCCAATGATGGGCTTCCTCAAATATGCCCTAGGTCTTCGTGAGCAAGCGAGTTGGATGCACACCCACTTAGTTTATTTTGTTGAGCTTTCATACACTTATAGCTCTAGTGCATCCGTTGCATGGAAATCCCTACTCACTCACGTTGATATCTATTAATGGGCATCACCATAGCCCGTTGATACGCCTAGTTGATGTGATACTATCTTTGTGATGCCCGGATAATTAAGCTCTAATAAACCTCTGTTAATGATGCCACGTCACCTCCGTTACTGTTGATAATCGCGTTAGTTCAGAAACTGGTTCAAATTCAAAATTCAAAATGTGGCAAACCCCACTTTTATCCAAATATGGCAAAATTCAAAATTCAAAATTCAGAAACCGCTTCAAATTCAAATATTGGAACTAAAATGTGTGGTTTGTTGCAAATATTCCTTACTAAATGTTGTTGGAGAAACCCCACTTTTATTAAGTGTTTAAAACTCTGAAATGAGCAACACAGTAACAAAACCAATTATTTAAAAGCTTTTAAAATATTAAACACGTACAAACTATTTTATTTTAGGTGCCAGGTTAATTGTGGTGGTGGCATATTTGTTGATAATAATTTAGGTACAACTAATGTATTTAATAAAACTAAGCTATTGAAATATAAAATTAAAACAGAAAAGAAAAGAAAATAAGAAAAAGGAAAGACTAAAACACAAAAAATAGAAGGAACAACCCCCCATCCTGGGCCTCAGCCCAAAGAGGCCGACGGGCCGCCAGCGCCCACCTCGGTCCCCCTTATCCCCCACCCGACCGAACCCTAATCCACCACCACACCCCCACTCACCCCCCACGCGCTCCACTCCCTCCCCCGATTCCCCTGGATCGAGATCGATCCCCCCCACTCTCTCTCGCCCCCCCCTCCCGCTCGATCTGGAGCCGCCGCCTGTCTCCGGCTCGCCTCCCCCCTCGCTTCTCTTCCCTGACCTGATCTGGATCGGGAAGGGGCAATGAGCCCGACGCCCCCTTCATCGACGTCGTCGCTGTACGACACAACCGCTGCCCGTGGACAACGTCGCCGCCTCGTCCCGCCACTACCTCACCGGACCGCCTCCCCGTCTCCGTCGATCGTCCCCGTCCTCCTCCCCACGGGTCGCCCCCGAGCCTCGACGCCCATGTGCCCTCAAGAACGCCGGTGAGGCCCTCGGCCTCCGCCTCCCCTTCCTTTCGTTCGCGGTCACTGCTTCGTCCCACCGCGGCCCAGCGCGATGCTGCTGTTCTGCACCCCATTGTGCGCCTTGTAGAACTCGCCCACGCCCCACAACCACTGTCGGTGTCAAAACCGGCGGATCTCAGGTAGGGGGTCCCAAGCAGTGCGTCTTAGGATCAATGGTAACAGGAGGCAAGGGACACAATGGTTACCCAGGTTCGGGCCCTCTTGATGGAGGTAATACCCTACTCCTGCTTGATTAATATTGATGATATGGGTAGTACAAGAGTAGATATACCACGAGATCGTAGAGGCTAAACCCTAGAAGCTAGCCTATGGTATGATTGTTGTATATTGTATATGTGTCGACTAGCCTGGCCCTGGTTTATATAATGCACCAGAGTCCTAGGATAACAAGAGTCCTAGCCGAATACGCCGGTGGGGGAGGAGTCCTTATCTTGATCACCAAGTCTTGTGGAATCTTCCTTGTATGCGGCACCTGTCTGGACTGGCCCATGAGTATGCGGCCCTGGGGGTCCTCGGCCCAATCTAACCGATTGGGGGACGACATGGTGAGTACCCCCTAGTCCGTGACATCGCCAAGAGCCCCTCGAACCGGTCTTCAAGTTAGGGACGCTCCTCGATTCTTCCGAACTGTTCTTCATCTTCGGTTGCCGGTCTTGAAAACTGGTTCAACAAATCTTCTCATCTTCAATCTTGAGGATCGCTGAAATGCATTCGGCGAGTTTATACGCCGGGTATCCGAGGAGCCCCTTTAAGTTTCCGGCCTCTATCAATGCCTGGTTATTTTTATGCCACACCTCGTGTTTGAAGTTGTTCCCGGGCGGCAGCGTCCTCTTGCGTCCGAACTCCAACGCCGGACTGCATTCGAGGTATCTTTTGCAATCGAGCACCAACGCCGGACCGCTTCCCAGCTCTAACGCCGGAATTTATCCGAGCTCCAACGCCGGACTGTATCCGAGCTCCAACGTCGGACTATGTGTCCGAGCTCCAACGCCGAACTGTATCCAAGCTCCAACGCCGGACTATGTGTCCGAGCTCCAACGCCGGATTATGTATCGGAGGTGTCGTAAATCACCTTGGTTCAAAGAAGTTTGAAGGAGTTTAGCCGAGCTTAATGCCGGAGATGCCCTCTAAGGAGCCAGCCACATGCATCTGAACTATATGCCGAATTGCTTCCGAGGTGGTGCACCACCCCGAATGTGGGTTGATTTTTGGTCAATATTTTTATTGATGCAATTTATTCTCTGACGAGATATATAGCCAGTAGCCCTCAAGGTGTGTATCGGTCTAAAACCCGAGATGCACTGAAGGATGACATAAGACCGCTGATCCCAAAGAATCGCCGAGACTTCAGGTTGATTTGCCGAATCGGCTCGAGGATCAAGTCCTAACTTCAGAATACTTGGGGACGCAAAAAGCGGCGTGCTTTCAGACCTCGAGACTCAGGTTGGGTGCGGCCGACCAACCCGAGGATCAAAATCACCTCGTAACCTGTATTGCACTTAAGATTTTCTCGCATAGAACAAGCAATGCAAGAGCCCCCGAGACATCGGTCGGGTGGCAACACCAGATCAGGGATCAATGTGCCCCTTTAATATTTGTAAATAATAAGCCCGAAGCTCAAGAGCACCCGAGCCTTAATGCGGGCACGGGAGGCCGAATTAAGGATCGATATCCATAGTAAAATCACAAATTATGTGTAATGACTCTATGTATCCAAGTACTTTACGTCATTAATGCTCGGATCCACATTGTACAAAACTTTGTTGACCGATCATCGGCTTCAACCTCCTCGGCTAATAGCCGAGGAGTGTTTGTCCTACTTTATAAAGCCTTTATGAGGGCAAAGATTTACGACAAACAAGGCAGTCTGTCCATACGGTTTTATAAACAAAGGTATGCGGAGAGATATGTTATATTACTGTTTAACAAAAGAAATGTCTTCCAAAGAAAATAGTCCCGCTATCGGTTCCTTTCTTTGGGTTGTCATGCTAAGCATGATCATGAAACCTCAGCTCTAATGTAAGAGCAAAATATTGAGGATTTAGTTTGGGAGGCCGCCATTAGCCCCCCGTAGTGTTCGCGACGATCGAGGTCAAGTCAGAACACTTCGCCATTGTTATGAATGGCCGTTGCTTAACACCGCCATCGGATCGCTGACCAGTTTATGCTTATTGTGAGAGTCAGTTTTCGGCTTTCTCCACTGAGGTGCTTAACCATGTGAGTTGGAAGCACAATCGCAGTGGTTCTCCCTTTGCACACCTAGCCGAACAAAGCGGAACGTAGGAGGCAAGCGCAGGAGCCGGGCAACCCAACTATTGATCAAGACACGATTCAAACCGTGCATATATAGCAATATCCGAGAATGTTTTTGCCGAATCTCTAAAGGTGTCCGCGCTGCATCATGAGACTTGTGCTGAAAACACACAAATAGTTTAAAAGTGCCAAAAGCTTGGAAAACCAAAAAACGTCAGTAAAAACATGACGTCCGAACAAGATCAAGTGTTCGGTGCCAATCCGAAAATTGGACTTTAGAAGAAAAAAAAAGTGCTTCTGCCGTGCTTTAACATGACACATCCTATCTCAAGACTTCAAGCGGGTCAGCCTACGGCTTCAGTCTCCCATCCCGAAGGCGGAGTACTTCTCATTAGGCCAGTTTAGAAAACTAAACTCTAGCGGTTTTGAGAGAGAAATTAGGCTCCCCGGCTAGTGACCGCACACTCGTGTCGAGAAAAGGAGTGATAAATAATAATAAAAACTCTGCAACTACTAAGAAAAAAAAGCTTAGTATGAAACGGCTCAAATAAACATAAGAGCTCCCAAGTGACTTGGGTAAAAGTTGACTATATAATATAAGGTGACATGTAGAATGCCTTCTAGCCGGATTGTAGATCGTTTGTCATAGTGGACCTTTTCGCTTCAACCTCTGGACTCAATAGTCCGGAGTGTGTCCGAATACCCTCGCGGTTATAAAAACCGGGGCATGCGTGGAGACCAGGCGTAGGGGTCATTAGTGCTTTATCGCATAAGTGCCCAACTAGTTATGTTATATTACATGGTTAGTAAGAAACATCTTCCAGGAGAATAGTTCCGTTAGGGGTTCCTTTCTCGGGAGGCATGCCCTAAAGTACATGTCCAGATCTAAAAAGAGCAGAAAAACATCCGGGGCAGGTAAATAAATAGGTAAGAAATCATCTTTTAGTTCACCGACCGAGTATTCCCTTAAGAACGCTTAGCTTTTGGCTTCACCCACCGAGGTACACATCCAAATGACCCGCAGTAATAATCACAGAGGTGCTCCTTTACCACCTAGCCGAACAATCGGGAACGAGGGGTAAGCACAGGAGCCAGCAACCCAACTTGGCCAAAACTTAAGTCATATCGATGCATATAATGGTGAATAAAAGGTACATGCGGAAGTGTGAGACATGTGTTGGGCATAAAGCCCGAATTAATAAGCTTCTGTTAAAGAAGCCCCCAGGTATAATGAGCGCGGGTAGCGCATCAAGTGTGTGCAAACAGAGTTTGGACAAGGAAAAAAATTTACAAGCAACTTTTTTCAAAAGTATAATGCTTGGTCGAGCCGAACACAAGTTAGAAATTTAAAACTTTGAGCATGAAGGCAACTTAGCTGGTTGATGTGTTCAGTATTGACGACGCGGTCCGAGCTTGATGCGGGACAAGGTTCCATCCCCCAAGCCGGTCCCGAGGTGGCGGAGCAAAGAGCTCGGCACTCCGAAGTGGTGACATAACACGGTCAATGCAGACCGGCAGAGTGACACCGAAGTCCCCGGATCATTTTCCTGTGCACAAAAAATGGTGCAAACCAGACATAATAGTAATAAAAAAATCGTTGCATAATAAATAATTTATGCAAAGTGAGTAATAAAAGAAATATGGCCTGGCGCTGAAGTCAATGTCGATGCAGGCCGGCGGCGTGATGCGGTAAAGGCATGGCAAGGCCTGAATTTACAGGTCGGTTCGAGTTCCGGATGCGGCGTTCGCCGGACTATGTACGGAAACTGACCGAACCACCATGCAACCGTCATTAATGCGGCCACCATTTGATAGACATGCGTACATATGATGGACAAACCAGAGTAATAATTCGTTGGAAAAAATGAACCCAAACAAGCAAAAAATACTAGGATTAATAGCACCTGGTTTATTTGTTGTAGCAATCTGAAGGAAGGTGATTCCCAAAATTGGGACTCGACCCGCGCACCCATTGCCTGGTCGGCTAGTGACACCGAAGTGTCCGGAGTAGGTTGATGAAGAGATGGCAAAGCCCCCGGTCCGGCCGAGATGTCGAAGTAGGTCGGCGTGATGGACACCAGCTTGAAGAAGCAATAGTGCTGCCCTACCGATGCAGATCGTGACGTGGTCGATGCCGGCTTGATGAAGCGACCGTGCGGCGATGCCGGTATGCCTGCTCCATGTAATCCGTGGGGCGGCAATGTTGGTGATGATTTATCCTTCGCGATGCCGGACTCTTGTTCGGCTTGCCGAGATGATGATCCGAAGAAGTTGAGCTCGGCTCAACAAAGTGACGATGTGTCTAGCGCAGGTCGGCAGTCGTGGAGCAATATTGCCGGACTGGTTTGACACCAGCATGATCTTGAAGATCATGTTCAAAATATCTTAAAGTTAGTGGGATGTGTTCGGGAACAAAGCACAATACCCCATACAAAACTTCCTTCAAAAAGGATGTCCGAAATCTAACTTACAAAAAAGACGAACTCGGGTCGGATTCGTTTTCGCGCAGAAAACAGATCCGAAAAGTGATGCACTAATCGGAAGGTTCCCGAAGTTTGGACGGTCGGATCGAGCTGAAATTCTGAGGGGTGGTAGATATATGAATTCTGCAGCCAATCAACGGTTGAATCTTCCAAAGGAAGTCCGAGCTAGAAGCTGGACACCACGCCCTAAACTCGTCCGGATTCTCGTCCAGATTAAAGTTGTACAAGCTATATATTACAAGCCAGGGTCCTCGAGGGCTCGAATACATAAGCTCGATAGTAAACAAGTCATCGGAAGCAACAATATCTGAGTACACACATAAGTTAAATAAGGTGCCATAAGATGGCAAGCACAAACAGGGATACAGATCGAAGAGGTGCAGGCCTCCTACCTGGGATCCTCTTAAAGTACTCCTGGTCGCTTGCTGCCTGCACGTAGTAGTAAGAACCCTTGGATTGGTAGTCTGGATCCAGGGCTCCAACATCTGGTTGCGACAACCGAGAAGAAAGGAAAAGGTAGAAAAGAGGGAGCAAAGCAACCATGAGTACTCATCCAAAGTACTCGCAAGCAAGGATCTATACTACATATGCATCGATATCAATGAAATGGGTAGTATCTGTGGAGTAAATTGCAGAATGTCAGAATAAGAGGGGATAGCTAGTCCTATCGACGACTATGCTTCCGCAGCCTCCATCTTGAAGCATATAGAAGAGAGTAGCAAGTACGACATCAAGTAACATCGTATAGCATAATCCTACCCGGCGATCCTCTCCTCGTCACCTTGTGAGAGAGCGATCACCGGGTTGTCTCTGAAACTTTTTTGAGTGTGTTTTATTAAGTATCCAGTTCTAGTTGTCGTGAAGTCAGAATACAACTCCAAGTCATCTTGTCACCATGGACACGACTATTCGAATAGATCAATCTTCGCAGGGTGCACTAAATTACCCGACACGCTCGATCCCTCTGGCCGGGCACACTTTCCTGGGTCATGTCCGGCCTTCGAAGATCAACACGTCGCAGCCCTACCTAGGCTCAATAGAGAGGTCAACACGCCGGTCTAAATCCTAAGCGCGCAAGGGTCTTGGGCCCATCGCCCCTTGCACTCCTGCATCTTGCGTACGCAACCGATGAGCAGACCTAGCCCCCTTATACAAGTGCAGGCGTTCCAGTCCAACCCGGTGCATGCCACTCAGTCGCTGACGTCAGGAAAGCTTCGGCTGATACTACAACCCCGGTTGCCCATATCTTGTCCCACGTGGCGGTTAGTGCGTATAGGCCAAAGACCAACTCGGACCAAATACCCAATCTTGTTAAGCGTGTTATTTTGAAATAACCACGGACAACAACCAGGGACCAGGACCACCTCTCTCTTGTGTGGTCTCAACCTGCCATGTCGCTCCGCCACAATGATCCACTTAGAGGGCCATTAGGAAATATATCCTTTCAGCCCCCAATCCATGAATCACTTGCGGATACTCTACGAGATGACCACACTTTAGTCACCACATGTATCAAGTATAATATGTAGGTATGTATATACCCGTGATCACCTCCCGAGTGATCACGACACGGTGGTATAGCAAGGCAGCGGACAAGAGTGTAGGGCCACTGATGAAATACTAGCATCCTATACTAAGCATTTAGGATTGTACGTAAGGTAACAATATTAGTAACAAGGACAGGCTATGCAGTAGTATAGGATCAAACCGATGAAACAATGAAACAATAACACTACTCTAATGCAAGCAGTAGAGGTAAATAGTATGCGATATCGGGATGATCAAGGGGGGTTTGCTTGCCTGGAAGCTCACTGAGAAGGAGGGGCCATCAACATCAGAATCGATCGGGCAGCGGCGACATTAGTCTCGAAGTCTACCGAGAGAAGAGGGGGAAGAAACAATGAATACAATGCAAACAGATGCATGACGATGCATGACATGACAATAAGTGGTGCTAGGTATGCCCTAACGTGGTACCAGGCGATACTGGCGAAGGGGGGAAACATCCGGGAAAGTATTCCCGGCGTTTGGCTTTTTCAGACAGATGAAACGGAGGGGGTGATTGCATGTTCTCTATGCTAGGGACGTGTGGCAGACGAACGGACTGCGTATTCGGATTCATCATGTTTTTTTGAGCAACATTTCATGTACAAAGTTTTTCATCCGAGTTACGGCTTATTTTATATTAATTTTCAAAGTTTTAAACATTTTATGAAATTAATATTAATTCAATTTAAAAGGCAAAAAGCTAAATGCACCCAGAACTGTACCCAGTTCAGTGCACACAGAGGATGAGAGTGGCCCAGGGGGCCCAGTCAACAGCCTAGTCAGCTTTGACCACTGACTGGTCAAACTGACTAGTAGGGGCCACCTGCCATAGACTCAGGTATTTAGCAGTGTGTTTGATTTATTTCAGTTAGACTAACTAACAGAGTGGGGCCCATATGTCATACTCAATAACTAAACTCATGGCGGGTATTTATTATAATTAGACGCGTGGCGCCCAAGTGTCTGTGGGGGGTTAGGGGGATTAGCGTCCTAATTAAAAGGGGTAATGGGCAAGCCCATTAGTCAATTTTTCCAGCAGGGGGGTTTGAATGCGCGTACACGGAGGGGAGTCATGGCCCCGTGCGCTTCGGGCGACGGTGCATCGACGACGGAACGGAGTGGAATCGAGGTGGGGGAAAGGGGAATCGGATGGGGGCTCACCGAGGAGCTCGGGGGTGTGCTCGGGGAGGCTGGGGGTGGCCGGAGGCGAGGTCGAGGCGGCGGGATGACGGCGACCGGAGCAGAGGGAGTCGCTCGATCCGGCTATTGTGGTCCTCCCTACCTCGATCTAACCCACATAGGCATTGTAGGGGAGGCGGATGAAGCTCCCGGCGTAACCTTGGCCGGAGGGGACGACGACGGGCGTGTGGACGACGATGGCGCAGTGATTTCTAGGTTTGTGAGAGCTCGTGTGAGAGGGGGAGGGGCAAGGAGCCGGGTGAGTGGGGGCTAGGGTTTGCAGTGTGGGGTCGACGGGGTCAAGTAGGGCGCCGGGGAGGAGTGGGATGCTCAGCACGTGGAGATCCCCTCACCATGGACGTGCGACCTTCGTCCACAGTGTCTCTGTGAACAGAGAAGTAGGTGGAAGAGGGGGTTGGGCTGGGCATGATATAGTAGGCAATGGGCTTAGGTGCAAAGGGGGTTTCCTCTAGTTCTTTTTTAGTTTTCTTTTCTTTTGCTTTTCTGTTTTCTTTTATTTCTTTATTGCTTTCATTTAAAGTTTATTTTATTTTAGTTTTATAAAATACCAAGTTAGCACCTAAATTAGTATTACTAATTAGGCCACTACCACAATTATTTTGGCACACTACTAATTTAGTTATATTATTATAACTTTATAGAAGGCATTAAATTAATTGTTCTGCCCCCTGTTTTGGTTATTTTAGTGCATTTAAATATTATAAGAAATGTTGTTTTCTCCTCTAGTATTACTCATGAATTATTTTTCACATTTAGGACATTTTAGTTTTAATGTTTGAAAATATTTATTGTTTAACTTTATTTTAAATTTGAATTCGAACGAGATTTGTGTCATCACGAGATTAACAATAGTAATCGTGGTGACATGGCATCATTAGTAGAGGGTCACTCTAGATTAATTATCCGGGCGTTACACTCCCCCTCTCCAATTCGGTCTCCATTTAGCCTCCAAAAAGGCTAAGTGGCGCCACCTTTGTTATTGGGCCCTATGGCCCAATAACTTTCCACTACTTTCCCTTATTGTATTTTCTTGAAAGAAGTTCATTTTTCACCCTCAAATGTGACCTGAGAGACAAATACCCCCCTAAACTCAAATTTGATATAATTTCTAACCTCAAATCCTTAATACTGGGTGAATTTTCCCCTTAAGTGGTTTTGCTTTGATTTAACACGGTTTTGAGCCAAGATCGGGTGAAGTGGCATGGATTTGGGTGTGCATACATAGTAAAGCTCGCATGTTCCTGATGCACGCCGTCTGCTGCCTGTAGCGCCACCTCCTGTAGGTGACGTCGTTCCTCTCGCTCTCGAGGGCGCCGACTACTACGACGCGTCCTTCATGGCCTGCAACTCGATCGCCGCACGGTGGGACAAGCTCCTCTTCACCGCGCTGGCCGCAGAGGCTGGCGTCGCGGCCGTCCTGCTCTTCAAGACGCCGCTGCGGAAGCTGGCGGTGCTCGCGCTCGACCGCCTCAAGCGCGGCCGGGTAACCGTCATGGTGCGCACCGTCCTAGTCGTCCTCGCCTCTAGCCTCCACAGCATGGCCAAGATCCATGGCTACGCCGGCGCCCGGCTCGGCCTTTCCGCCGCGCCAACCCCACCGACGATTGCTCGCCACGGGACCGGCCGCCAGTCGTCCCCCTCTTGTCGGTTTTTTCCTCGCTTCTATTCGGTCGATCGTCCAGATGTCCCCGGTTTCTTGAATTTAGATGAGAGCGTATGACTTGATTTCGCTCTAGAACGTTCCGCCACCTCTCCCGCTGACTGCCGCTCCAGTCCGTGGCCGCGGCGGGGCGGCACGTCCTCGTCGCGTTGTCCATGCAGCCGCTCCACCCGGCACTATGCCACCCGCTCATCTTCGACACGGCCGCCGCACCCGTGCTACGCTGGCTGGCCGGCCCATGGGTCCTACTTCGCCCCACGCAGGTGGTGCGCGGCGGGAGCGGCGCACCGCGCACAGCCGTGTGTTCGTCGCGGGATGTGTGGGCGCTTGCGACGAGCTCGCAGGCGTGCGCTCCGGGTCGCTAGTGGACCCCGTCGCAGGTCGCACTGTACGCGCCGTGCGAGCCGCTCCCGCCGATGCGGGACGGGCGGTTCAACTGGGACGCCACGGAAGTCCTCTGCTCGGGCGAGAAGGTCAGCGTGGTCAACCTATGCGGCAGCGGGAGGGTGCCGTGTTCGACGACCTCATGGCCAGCCGATGGGAGGACATGCTGCCCGGCATCATCGCTGGCTGGAAGTGCCCTGCCGCGGCATCCCCATACATTTCTTTGTCATGGCCCGTGGATGAGGAGTGTGGTGCGCTCAGCACTTACGACCGGGGATTTGTAGGAAGAGGTTACCGTTGAGGAGTTGGATGGCAGCAACATGTATGGCAGCGTCCTCGTCACCATCGTCTAGACATCCATTGCGAATTGAAGAAAAAAGAATGAAGTGAAGATGAACGGGTCCGATGCAACCAAGAAAAACTGGTCTGCTGCCACGTCAAAAGAGTCAAAACCGCCTAAAATCTGATGAGTCCCGAGCAAAACCAATCAAGGGGAGATTTATCCGGTTTTGAGGATTTGGGGGTTATAATTGTACCAAATTCAAGTTCAGGGGAGTATTTGTTCCGGGCAACACATTTCAGGGTGAAAAATGGACTCCTTTCTATTTTCTTAGGCCCTTTGATTTTTTAAATAATTATAAGAGCCTCCTAATCATCATTAGAGCCTTTTATTATTAATTTAACATCTTCAAAAATATTTTCGACCGAAATATCAATACCCAGTAAACCCCGAAATGCTTCTAGTTCCTTTCGAAACTATTTTGAATATTAATGAAACTATTTCATAAATATTTTCCCATTACTCCTGCTCCACTAACACTCAGCATATTGATTACGGTCGAAACTAGTCTTAATAACAATTTGAACCACTCATATGTTCATGTTCAATCGATCAGCGCAAGGCGTCTAAATTTGCATGACAAAGGTTACGCATAAGCTGGATTTCATTTCTAATATCAGTTTGAACCTTGTAGTCTTGAATTTGACCCTTGTAATTCTGGAATTTGAACCTTGTAATATTTACGTCATTTGCGATACAATCATTGAAATGGCGTTGTATGAGACTCATATATTGGTAGTACTATTTTGACCTTAATATGCAATGGACGATTAATATCTGGACCTTAATATGTAATTGACTTGATTTTATTTACCATTCTCGCATGTGTTTTCCATGTCGATCTCATCACAAATGATCTATATTGCGGCCTCGACAGCGATCTTCAACATTATTGTATATAGTTGGTTTCTTCAATTGTGTGCTCTATAGAGCACAAAATTATCGCACACGAGTGTCCTTCTTTACCCTTCTGTGTAAGTTTTACCTCATTACACACGAGTAAACTTATTGTCAAACGAGTGCGCTGCTTTTAGTCATTCCACACACTTTATTTTTGCAATGCTTTTGCATTAAACACCCACAATTTTCCCCTCTTCAAGATGACGCGTGGACAAACGAGTCGGGCGGGAAACTTGCACCGGTGCGTGCGACAACCTGCACGGTTGCACGGGAACAGACTCACCAACGATACATTGCGCCTCTTCGAGCCCACGCGTGGCCAAATAAAACGTGTGTGGGGTTCTCACACGTGCACTCGAATCCTCCATCGGGAACGATGTGTCAAGACGTGCTGATTACAGGCCGTCCGACCCCCATGCATTATAGTGGCCCTTTAATCCTTGTCTCTCTTTAACCTTTCGATCGCGCCCCAATATTGCAAGAAGCACACACACGACGACAAATACAGAGAGGGTATCCCGCACGGCTCCAATGATGCTCCGAGCGGCTACCGACGACGAGCGCCAGTTCATCATGCGTGCCGTAGTGGGCACCCACAGAAGGTTCGAGGAGCTCTTAGTGGTGTACACCAATGACCCGATCTGGGTGGAGAACTCCATCCACACTATGGAGCTGTTGCTTGCTACAGACAAGTACAAAGTGGTCGGGTTCGACATCGAGCACACATCGCTTATGCCGGGTATGATCAAAAGGTCGTCGTCATCCAGATGTGCGTGTGCAATCAGATCCTCGTCTACCACTACTACTTGGCCACGAGAACTTACGAGCGTTTCTCCAAGTTTTGTCAACGGCCTTGACTACAGGTTCGCTACGATGGACACCACCAAGGCTTTAAAGGTGCTCAAGAATTCGAGCATCGCTTGCCAGAATCTAATACAGGATCTGGGGCAGCAAGAAGCAGAAGAAGGATTCACTTGTTCACCTTGCCAAGGCCATCATCGGCCCCTACTATAGAGACATGAAGGATGTCTTCAACAAGAGCAGGTTTACTGTCACTCGGCTGGATGAAAAAATTGGGCGAAGATCACGTCATGTACGGGGCCAAGGAGGCGACCACGAGCTACGGGTGTATAGGATGATCGTTGACATGAGAAAGTGTCTCCTTCCCCAAGACGACGAGGATCCAAATTGGAAGCAAAGGTAAACGGCAAGCGTCACAACAAAAAGTAGATGATTTGATGATCGTTTCTCCTAGTTTATTATGCATGTACTTGTTTACTTAGGTGTGCAAATGTTATCTATGGTCAGTTATGTAATTGGATATTTATTTTGGTTATGCAATCATGTTGTTATAAGGATATATGTTGTTGTTCAGTAGACATAGCATAGATATTGTGCAGACTAAGCAAATCACATCGCATACGGATTAAATGACAGAACCTGTCAGTGATGATTTCATAAATCGCTGACTATTGTTTACCAGCAAGCGTTTGCCCATAACACACACAACTTATTAGCACGAATCGTCTATGTTATTATTGGTCTTCCCACATAATTCTGATTACTCACATGTTTGCCAGGTATCACACACATCTTGTTAAGCTGAATCGTTTGTGTTCTTATGGATCATCGCAAACAGGTCATCCGAATACCTGTATGCTGTCTATCGCACACATCTTGTCCTTGGTAATCGTTTGTGTTGTTTATCGCACACATCTTAATCTGAGTAACCGTTTGTGTTTTTTGGCTCGTCGCAAGTAGTTCGTATGGATCAACTGTATGCCATGATTTGGCACACACAACTCTAATACGAATCGTGCTTGATGGACCAGCAATCGCAAACACTTCATTTATCAGCGATGATTTTATTACTGATGTCGTTTGTGATTGATGCATCACACATAGTTTGATCGATTGGTTTCCTATACATGTGTCATCTTAGGACCTTCCTGCAGTAATGTTAGATGGAATACTTATGGCACATCTAGATGTGCTTTAATAAAACTGAATTATTATTATATAAACCAATTCACTCCCATAATTTCTCACAAAAATATATTTGAATAATGATAGTGATGCTCACTACTGTTGATTGTTGAACGTAATTCACCTTTAGAATTTTTCCCGGGTGATCAACACTAGTAAGGCTAAGGTTATTGTTAGTTATATGTACCTTTAGTCGTGTACCAGTTTATGTTTTACCTATTCTATAAGAGGTTTTCTACATAGTGTACCGCACTTGTGCGTGTATATATACTGGCCTATGGCCATCTGAAATAAAAATTGCATATTTTCTAACAAGGTATTAGGATTAATTTAGGTTAATTTTTGGAATCTGATAATTACTGAACGTCAGGTACGAGCACATGGCAATTTTGAAAGTTTTCAATGGCAAATTTGGTGACACGGGGATGACAACTTTTGTTTCCAAGCATGGCAACTTTCGTGCTTCAGTTTATTTTTTGACAGAATATTATCGTGCTTGCCAACTAATTTGCCATCCTCGTGGGGTGCGGACCTTTGGTACCTGGATGTATATACACCCAGGGATTGGGAAAAAATAATTACAAAAAAGACAAAAAAAATTAGAAACATTTTTGAAATAAACTTGACTTCCTTTACACCAGTATGTAATTTTTCATCCACCAAAGCCCTGCATTGACTTTGAGAAAAAAAAATTGTTAAGACACTATTTACACTATTTTCACCAAAAATTTGTATAATTCGCCCTAAAGTCAACGCTTGGTTTTGGTTGGCAGAAAATAACATACTGGTGCAAAAGTGTTGGGTAACGTAGTAATTTCAAAAAAAATCTACGCACACGCAAGATCATGGTGATGCATACAACGAGAGGGGAGAGTAGGTCCACGTACCCTTGTAGACCGAAAGCGGAAGCGTTATGACAACGCGGTTGATGTAGTCGTACATCTTCACGATCGACCGATCCTCAGTACCGAACGTACGGCACCTCCGTGTTCTGCACACGTTCAGCTCGGCGTCGTCCCGTGAACTCACGATCCATTAGAGTTTAGAGGGAGTGCTTCGTCAGCACGACGGCGTGATGATGGTGTTGATGAAGTTACCGATGCCGGGCTTCGCCTAAGCACCGCTACGATATTACGGAGGTGGATTATGGTGGAGGGGGGCACCGCAGACGGCTAAGAGAGATCAATGATCAACTTGTGTGTCTATGGGGTGCCCCCTCCCCCGTATATAAAGGAGTGGAGGAGGGGGAGGGCCGGCCCTCTCTAGGGCGCGCCATAGGGGAGTCCTACTCCCAGGGAGTAGGACTCTCCCTTCCAAGAGGAGGAGTAGGAGGGAAGGAAGGAGGAGAGGGGGAAGGAAAAAGGGGGGCGCCAGATACGTCTCCAACGTATCTATAATTTTTTATTGTTCCATGCTATTATATATTCTATTTTGGATGTTTAATGTCTTTTATTATACACTTTTATATTATTTTTGGGACTAACCTATTAACCCAAGGCCCAGTGCAAATTGCTGTTTTTTTTGCCTATTCTAGTGTTTCACAGAAAAGGAATATCAAACGGAGTCCAAACGGAATGAAACCTTTGGGAACGTGATTTTTGGAACAAACGTGATCCAGAGGACTTGGAGTGGACGTCAAGAAACGAACGAGGAGGCCATGAGGCAGGGAGGCGCGCCTGCCCCCTGGGCGCGCCCCCACCCTCGTGGGCCCCTCGTGGCTCCACCGACCTACTTCTTCCTCCTATATATACCTATGTACCCCGAAACCATCGAAGAGCACCACGAAACCCTATTTCCACTGCCGCAACCTTCATGCCCGTGAGATCCCATCTTGGGGCCTTTTTCCGGCCTCACGAGGGGGGGGGCATTGATCACGGAGGGCTTGTACATCAACACCATAGCCTCTCCGATGATGTGTGAGTAGTTTACCTCAGACCTTCGGGTCCATAGTTATTAGCTAGATGTCTTCTTCTCTCTCTTTGGATCTCAATACATAGTTCTCCTTGATCTTCTTGGAGATCTATTTGATGTAACTCTTTTTGCGGTGTGTTTGTCGAGATCCGATGAATTGTGGGTTTATGATCAAGATTATCTATGAACAATATTTGAATCTCCTCTGAATTCTTTTATGTATGATTTGTTATCTTTGCAAGTCTCTTGAATTATCAGTTTGGTTTGGCCTACTAGATTGATCTTTCTTGCAAAGGGAGAAGTGCTTAGCTTCGGGTTCAATCATGCGGTGCTCGATCCCAGTGATAGAAGGGGAAACGACACGTATTGTATTGTTGCCATCGAGGATAAAAATATGGGGTTTATATCACATTGCTTGAGTTTATCCCTCTACATCATGTCATCTTGCCTAATGTGTTACTCTGTTCTTATGAACTTAATACTTTAGATGCATGCTGGATAGCGGTCGATGTGTGGAGTAATAGCGAGATGCAGGCAGGAGTCGGTCTACTTGTCGTGGACGTGATGCCTATATACATGATCATGCCTAGATATTCTCATAACTATGCTCAATTCTATCAATTGCTCGACTTTAATTTGTTCACCCACCGTAATACTTATGCTCTTGAGAGAAGCCACTAGTGAAACATATGGCCCCTGGGTCTATTTTCCATCATATTAATCTCCCAACAACTAGCGATTTCTTATGCCGTTTATTTTTCAATCTTTACTTTTCAATCTATATAACAAAAATACCAAAAATATTTATCTTATTATCTCTATTAGATCTCACTTTTGCAAGTGGCCGTGAAGGGATTGAAAACCCCTTTATCGCGTTGGTTGCAAGGTTCTTATTTGTTTGTGTAGGTACGAGGGACTTGCGTGTGGCCTCCTACTGGATTGATACCTTGGTTCTCAAAAACTGAGGGAAATACTTACGCTACTTTACTGCATCAACCTTTCCTCTTCAAGGGAAACCAACGTAGTGCTCAAGAGGTAGCAAGAAGGATTTCTGGCGCCATTGCCGGGGAGTCTACGCACAAGTCAAGACATACCAAGTACCCATCACAAACTCTTATCCCCCGCATTATATTGTTTTCAATTTTCCTCTTGTTTTCCTCTCCCCCACTTCACCATGGCCGTTTTATTCGCCCCTTTTTCCGTTCGCCTCTTTTTCGCTTGCTTCTTGTTTGCTTTTGTGTTGGATTATTTGCTTATCACGATGGGTCAAGATAATACTAAATTGTGTGATTTTGCGAATACCAACAACAATGATTTTCTTAGCACTCCGATTGCTCCTCTTACCGATGTTGAATCTTGTGAAATTAATGCTGCTTTGTTGAATCTTGTCATGAAAGATCAATTATCTAGCCTTCCTAGTGAAGATGTCGCTACCCATCTAAATAGCTTTGTTGATTTGTGTGATATGCAAAAGAAGAACGATGTGGACAATGATATTGTTAAATTGAAGCTATTTCCGTTTTCGCTTAGAGATCATGCTAAAACTTGGTTTTCGTCTTTGCCTAAAAATAGTATTGATTCTTGGAATAAGTGCAAAGATGCTTTTATCTCTAAGTATTTTCCTCAAGGCTTAAGATCATCTCTCTTAGAAACGATATCATGAATTTTAAGCAACTTGATCATGAACATGTTGCACAAGCTTGGGAGAGGATGAAATTAATGATACGTAATTGCCCTACACATGGTTTGAAGTTATGGCTGATTATACAAAAAAATTATGCCGAGTTGAATTTTGCTTCTATAAATCTTTTAGATTGGGCCGCGGGAGGCACTTTTATGGAAATCACTCTAGGAGAAGCTACTAAACTCCTAGATAATATTATGGTTAATTATTCTCAATGGCACACTGAAAGATCTACTAGTAAAAAGGTTCATGTGATAGAAGAGATTAATGTTTTGAGTGGAAAGATGGATGAACTAATGAAATTGTTTGCTAATAAGAGTGCTTCTTGATCCTAATGATATGCCTTTGTCTACTTTGATTGAAAATAATAATAAATCTATGGATGTGAATTTTGTTGGTAGGAATAATTTTGGTAACAACGCGTATAGAGGAAACTTTAATCCTAGGCCGTATCCTATTAATTCCTCTAATAATTATGGTAATTCCTACAACAACTCTTATGGAAATTTTAATAAGATGCCCTCTGATTTTGAGGCTAGTGTTAAAGAGTTTATGAATTCGCAAAAGAATTTCAATGTTTTGCTTGAAGAAAAATTACTTAAGGTTGATGAATTGGCTAGGAACGTGGATATAATTTCTCTTGGTGTTGATTCTTTGAAACTTAGGTCTATTCCACCTAAGCATGATATCAATGAGTCTCTCAAAGCCATGAGAATTTCCATTGATGAGTGCAAAGAAAGAACCGCTAGGATGCGTGCTAAAAAAGATTGCTTTGTGAAAGCGTGTTCTTCTAGTTTTCATGATAATAATGATGAAGATATAAAAGTGATTGATGTGTCTCCTATTAAATCTTTGTTTTTCAAGATGAATCTTGATAATGATGGGACTGGAGATGAGTCAACTTTAGTTAAAAGGTGTCCCAATGATTCGGAGTTTTTAGATCTTGATGCAAAAATTGGTAAAAGTGGGATTGAAGAGGTCAATACTTCACATAGCAATGAACCCACTATTTTGGATTTCAAGGAATTTAATTATGATAATTTTTCTTTAATAGATTGTATTTCCTTGTTGCAATCCGTGCTAAATTCTCCTCATGCTTATAGCCAAAATAAGGCTTTTACTAAACATATCGTTGATGCTTTAATGCAATCCTAAGAAGAAAAGCTTGAATTAGAAGTTTCTGTCCCTAGAAGACTTTATGATGAGTGGGAACCTACTATTAAAATTAAAATTAAAGATCATGAATGCTATGCTTTGTGTTATTTGGGTGCTAGTGTTTCCACGATTCCAAAAACTTTGTGTGATGTGTTAGGTTTCCGTGAATTTGATGATTGTTCTTTAAACTTGCACCTTGCAGATTCCACCATTAAGAAACCTATGGGAAGAATTAAGGATGTTCTTATTGTTGCAAATAGGAACTATGTACCCGTAGATTTCATTGTTCTTGATATAGATTGCAATCCTTCGTGTCCTATTATTCTTGGTAGACCTTTCCTTAGAACGATTGGTGCAATTATTGATATGAAGGAAGGGAATATTAGATTCCAATTTCCGTTAAGGAAAGGTATGGAACACTTCCCTAGAAATTAAATTAAATTACCCTATGAATCTATTATGAGAGCCACTTATGGATTGCATATCAAAGATGATAATACCTAGATCTATCCTTGCATTTATGCCTAGCTAGGGGAGTTAAACGATAGCGCTTGTTGGGAGGCAACCCAATTTTATTTTTGTTCCTTGCTTTTTGGTTCTGCTTAGTAATAAATATTTGATCTACCCTCTGGTTAGATGTGGTTTTATGTTTTAATTAGTGTTTGTGCCAAGTAAAACCTATAGGATCTTCTTGGATGATAGTTATTTGATCTTGCTGAAAAAGTCAGAAACTTTATGTTCACGAAAATAATTGTTAAAAATCACCAGAAAGTGATAAAATACTGATTCCAGTTTCAGTAGATCAATAAAAAAAATATCTAGGTCGTCCTATTTTGGTAGATTTCTCTGAGTTACAGAAGTTTGAGTTAGATACAGATTACTACAGACTGTTCTGTTTTTGACAGATTCTCCTTTTCGTGAGTTGTTTGCTTATTTTGATGAATCTATGGCTAGTATCGGAGCTTATGAACCATAGAGAAGTTGGAGTACAGTAGGTTTAAAACCAATATAAATAAAGAATGAGTTCATTACAGTACCTTAAACTGGTGGTTTGTTTTATTTCGCGAACGGAGCTCATGAGAGTTGAGTTTTGTGTTGTGAAGTTTTCAAGTTTTGGGTAAAGATTTGATGGATTATGGAACAAGGAGTGGAAAGAGCCTAAGCTTGGGGATGCCCAAGGCACCCTAAGGTAAAATCCAAGGACAACCAAAAGCCTAAGCTTGGGGATGCCCCGGAAGGCATCCCTCTTTAAATCTTAGATCCATCGGTAACTTTACTTGATGCTATATTTTTATTCACCACATGATATGTGTTTTGCTTGGAGTGTCTTGTATGATTTGAGTCTTTGATTTTTAGTTGGCCACAATCATCCTTGCTGTACACACCCTTTGAGAGAGACACACATGATTAGGAATTTATTAGAATACTCTATGTGCTTCACTTATATCTTTTGAGCTAGATAATTTTGCTCTAGTGCTTCACTTATATCTTTTAGAGCGCGGTGGTGGTTTATTTTATAGAAATTATTGATATCTCATGCTTCACTTATATTATTTTGAGAGTCCTATAAAACAGCATGGTAATTTGCTTTGGCTGAAATTTTAGTCCTATAAGTGATGAACATCCAAGAAGGTATAGTAAAAACTATCATAAAAAGTGCATTGAATACTATGAGAAGTTTGATACTTGATAATTGTTTGAGATATGAAGATGGTGATATTAGAGTCATGCTAGTTGAGTGGTCATGAATTTGAGAAATACTTGTGTTAAAGTTTGTGATTCCCGTAGCATGCACGTATGGTGAACCGTTATGTGATGAAGTCAGAGCATGATTTATTTATTGATTGTCTTCCTTATGAGTGGCGGTCGGGGACGAGCGATGGTCTTTTCCTACCAATCTATCCCCCTAGGAGCATGCGCGTAGTAATTTGTTTCGATAACTAATAGATTTTTGCAATAAGTGTATGAGTTCTTTATGACTAATGTTGAGTTCATGGATTATACACACTCTCACCCTTCCACCATTGCTAGCCTCTCTAATACCGCGCACCTTTTGCCGGTATCATACACCCATCATATATCATCCTCAAAACAGCCACCATACCTACCTATCATGGCATTTCCATAGCCATTCCGAGATATACTGCCATGCAACTTACCACTATTCCGTTTATTATGACACACTCCGTCATTGCCATATTGCTTTGCATGATCATGTAGTTGACATCGTATTTTTGGAAAGCCACTATTCATTATTTGCATACATGTCACTCTTGATTCATTTCATATCCCGGTAAACCGCCAGAGGCATTCACATAGAGTCATATTTTGTTCTAAATATTGAGTTGTAATCCTTGAGTTGTAAGTAAATAAAAGTGTGATGATCATCACTATTAGGGCATTGTCCCAAGTGAGGAAAGGATGATGGAGACTATGATTCCCCCACAAGTCGGGATGAGACTCCGGACTAAAAAAAAGAGAGTCTGTAAAAAAAAGAGAAAATGCCCAAAATAATGAGAGAAAAAGAGAGAAGGGACAATGTTACTATCCTTTTTCCACACTTGTGCTTCAAAGTAGCACCATGATCTTCATGATAGAGAGTCTCCTATGTTGTCACTTTCATATACTAGTGGGAACTTTACATTATAGAACTTGGCTTGTATATTCCAATGATGGGCTTCCTCAAATATGCCCTAGGTCTTCGTGAGCAAGCGAGTTGGATGCACACCCACTTAGTTTATTTTGTTGAGCTTTCATACACTTATAGCTCTAGTGCATCCGTTGCATGGAAATCCCAACTCACTCACGTTGATATCTATTAATGGGCATCACCATAGCCCGTTGATACGCCTAGTTGATGTGAGACTATCTTTGTGACGCCCGGATAATTAAGCTCTAATAAACCTCTGTTAATGATGCCACGTCACCTCCGTTACTGTTGATACTCGCATTAGTTCAGAAACCGGTTCAAATTCAAAATTCAAAATATGGCAAACCCCACTTTTATTCAAAATATGGCAAAATTCAAAATTCAAAATTCAGAAACCGGTTCAAATTCAAATATTGGAACTAAAATGTTTGGTTTGTTGCAAATAGTCCTTACTAAACGTTGTTGGAGAAACCCAACTTTTATTAAGTGTTTAAAACTCTGAAATGAGCAACACAATAACAAAACCAATTATTTAAAAGCTTTTAAAATATTAAACACGTACAAACTATTTTATTTTAGGTGCCAAGTTAATTGTGGTGGTCGCATATTTGTTGATACTAATTTAGGTACAACTAATGTATTTAATAAAACTAAGCTATTGAAATATAAAATTAAAACAGAAAAGAAAAGAAAATAAGAAAAGGGAAAGACTAAAACACAAAAAATAGAAGGAACAACCCCCATCCTGGGCCTCGGCCCAAAGAGTCGACGGGCAGCCAGGCCACCACCTGCCCCCTTATCCCCACCCAACCGAACCCTAATCCACCACCACACCCCCACTCGCCCCCACGCGCTCCACTCCGTCCCCAGATTCCCCTGGATTGAGATCGCCCCCCCACTCTCTCTCACCCCCCTCCCGCTCGATCTGGAGCCACGGCCGCTCGTCTCCGGCTCGCCTCCCCCCTCGCTCCTCTTCCCCGACCTGATCTGGATCGGGAAGGGCAATGAGCCCGACGCCCCCTTCATCGACGCTGTCGCTGTACGACACAACCGCCGCCCGTGGACAACGTCGCCGCCTTGTCCCGCCACTACCTCGCCGGACCGCCTCCCCGTCTCCGTCGATCGTCCCCGTCCTCCTCCCCACGGGTCGCCCCCGAGCCTCGACGCCCATGTGCCCCTGCAAACGCCGGTGAGGCCCTCGGCCTCCGCCTCCCCTTCCTTTCGTTCGCGGTCACCGCGCTCGTCCACCCGCGCCCGCCCGCGCGATGCGCGCGTGCCCCATGCACCCCGTTGTGCGCCTTGTAGCACTCGGCCACGCCCCACAGCCACTGTCGGTGTCAAAACCGGCGGAACTCGGGTAGGGGGTCCCAAGTAGTGCGTCTTAGGATCAATGGTAACATTAGGCAAGGGACACAATGTTTACCCAAGTTCGGGCCCTGTCGATGGAGGTAATACCCTACTCCTGCTTGATTAATATTGATGATATGGGTAGTACAAGAGTAGATCTACCACGAGATCGTAGAGGCTAAACCCTAGAAGCTAGCCTATGGTATGATTGTTGTATATTGTATATGTGTCGACTAGCCTGGCCCTGGTTTATATAATGCACCAGAGGCCTAGGATAACAAGAGTCCTAGCCTAATACGCCGGTGGGGGAGGAGTCCTTATCTTGATCACCAAGTCTTGTGGAATCTTCCTTGTATGCGGCACCTGTCCGGACTGGCCCTGGGGGTCCTCGGCCCAATCTAACCGATTGGGGGACGACATGGTGAGTACCCCCTAGTCCAGGACACCGCCAAGAGCCCTGACCGGTCTTGAAGTTAGGGACGCTCCTCGATTCTTCCGAACTGTTCTTCATCTTCGGTTGCCGGTCTTGAAAACTGGTTCAACAAATCTTCTCATCTTCAATCTCGAGGATCGCCGAAATGCATTCGGCGAGTTTATACGTCGGGTATCCGAGGAGCCCCTTTAAGTTTCCGGCCTTTATCAATGCCTGGTTATTTTTATGCCACACCTCGGGTTTGAAGTTGTTCCCGGGAGGCAGTGTCCTCTTGCGTCCGAGCTCTAACGCCGGACTGCATTCGAGGTATCTTTTGCAGCCGAGCACCAACACCGGACCGCTTCCAGCTCTAACGCCGGAATGTATCCGAGCTCCACCGCCGGACTGTATCCGAGCTCCAATGCCGGACTATGTGTCCGAGCTCCAACGCCGGACTGTATCCGAGCTCCAACGCCGGACTATGTGTCCGAGCTCCAACGCCGGATTATGTATCCGAGGTGTCGTAAATCACCTTGGTTCAAAGAAGTTTGAAGGAGTTTAGCCGAGCTTAATGCCGGAGATGCCCTCTAAGGAGCCAACCACATGCATCTGAACTATATGCCGAATTGCTTCCGAGGTGGTGCACCACCCCGAATGCGGGATGATTTTTGGTCAATATTTTTTATTGATGCGATTTATTCTGTGCCGAGATATATAGCCAGTAGCCCTCAAGGTGTGTATCGGTCTAAAACCCGAGATGCACCTGAAGGATGACATAAGACCGCTGATCCCAAAGAATCACCGAGACTCGGGTTGATTTGCATAATCGGCACGAGGATCAAGTCCTAACAGCGAGAATACTTGGACGCAAAAGCGGCGTGCTCAGACCTCGAGACTCGGGTTGGGTGCGGCCGACCAACCCGAGGATCAAAATCTCCTCGGAAATTGTATTGCACTTAAGATTTTACGCATAGAACAAGCAATGCAAGAGCCCCGAGACACCGGGTCGGGTGGCAACACCAGATCAGGGGATCAATGTGCCCCTTTAATATTTGAAAATAATAAGCCCGAATCCCAGTAGCCCCCGAGCCTTAATGCCGGCACGGGAGGCCGAATTAAGTATCGATATCCATAGTAAAATCACAAATTATGTGTAATGACTCTATGTATCCAAGTACTTTACGTCATTAATGCTCGGATCCGCATTGTACAAAACTTTGTTGACCGGTCATCGGCTTCAACCTCCTCGGCCAATAGCCGAGGAGTGTTTGTCCTACTTTATAAAGCCTTTATGAGGGAAAAGATTTACGACAAACAAGGCAATCTGGCCATACGGTTTTATAAACAAAGGTGCACGCGGAGAGATATGTTATATTACTGTTTAACAAAAGAAATGTATTCCAAAGAAAATAGTCCCGCTATCGGTTCCTTTCTTTGGGTTGTCATGCTAAGCATGAGCATGAAACCTCAGCTCTAATGTAAGAGCAAAATATTGAGGATTTAGTTTGGGAGGCCAGTTACTAGCCCCAGGTAGTGTTCGACGACAGTCGAGGTCAAGCCGTAAAAACTTCGGCCATTGTTATGAATGGCTGTCGTTTAACACCGTCATCGGATCGCTGACCAGTTTACGCATATTGTGAGAGTCAGTTTTCGGCTTTCTCCACTGAGGTGCTTAACCATGTGAGCTAGAAGCACAATCGCAGTGGTTCTCCCTTTGCACACCTAGCCGAACAAAGCGGAACGTAGGAGGCAAGCGCAGGAGCCGGGCAACCCAACTATTGACCGAAGACACGATTCGAAACCGGTGCATATATAGCAATATCCGAGAATGTTTTTGCCGAATCTCTAAAGGTGTCCGGCGCTGCACTGCGAGACTTGTGCTGAAAACACACAAATAGTTTAAAAGTGCCAAAAGCTTGGAAAACCAAAAAACTTCAGTAAAAACATGACGTCCGAACAAGATCAAGTGTTCGGTGCCAATCCGAAAATTGGACTTTAGAAAAAAAAAGTGCTTCTGCCGTGCTTTAACATGACACATCCTATCTCAAGACTTCAAGCGGGTCAGCCTACGGGTCTCCCATCCCAAGGCGGAGTACTTCTCATTAGGCCAGTTTAGAAAACTAAACTCTAGCGGTTTTGAGAGAGAAATTAGGCTCCCCGGCTAGTCAACGCACACTCGTGTCGAGAAAAGGAGTGATAAATAATAATAATAACTCTGCAACGACTAAGAAAAAAAATCTTAGTATGAAACGGCTCAAATAAACATAAGAGACCCCAAGTGACTTGGGTAAAAGTTGACTATATAATGTAAGGTGACATGTAGAATGCCTTCTAGCCGGATTGTAGATCGTTTGTCATAGCGGACCTTTTAAGCTTAAACCTCTGGACCCAATAGTCCGGAGTGTGTCCGAATACCCTCGCGTTATAAAACCGGGGCATGCGTGGAGACCAGGCGTAGGGGTCATTAGTGCTTTATTAGACAAGTGCCCAACTAGTTATGTTATATTACATGGCTAGTAAGAAACATCTTCCAGGGAGAATAGTTCCGTTAGGGGTTCCTTTCCCTGGGAGGCATGCCCTAAAGTGCATGTCCGGACTGCGAAAAGAGCAGAAAAACATCTGGGGGCAGGTAAATAAATAGGTAAGAAATCATCTTTTAGTTCACCGACCGAGTATTCCCTTAAGAACGCTAGCTTTCGGCTTCACCCAGTCTAAGGTACACATCCAGCCGACCCGGCAGTAACAATCGCAGAGGTGCTCCCTTTACCACCTAGCCGAACAATCGGGAACGTAGGGGTAAGCACAGGGGCCAGGCAACCCAGCTTGGCCAAAACTTAAGTCATATCGATGCATATAATGGTGAATAAAAGGTACATGCGGAAGTGCGACACATGTGTTGGGCATAACGCCCGAATTAATAAGCTTCTGTTAAAGAAGCCCCCAGGTATAATGAGCGCGGGTAGCGCGTCAAGTGTGTGCAAACAGAGTTTGGACAAGTAAAAAATTTTACAAGCAACTTTTTTCCAAAAGTATAATGCTTGGTCGAGCCGAATACAAGTTAGAAATTTAAAACTTTGAGCATGAAGGCAACTTAGCTGGTTAATGTGTTCGGTATTGACGACGCGGTCCGAGCTTGATGCGTTACAAGGTTCCATCCCCCAAGCCGGTCCCGAGGTGGCGGAGCAAAGAGCTCGGCACTCCGAAGTGGTGACATAGCATGGTCAATGCAGACCGGCAGAGTGACGCCAAAGTCCCCGGATAATTTTCCTGTGCACAAAAAATGGTGCAAACCAGACATAATAGTAATAAAAAAATCGTTGCATAATAAATAATTTATGCAAAGTGAGTAATAAAAGAAATATGGCCTGACGCCGAAGTCAATGTCGATGCAGGGCGGCGGCGTGATGCGGTAAAGGCATGGCAAGGCCTGAATTTACAGGTCGGTTCGAGTTCCGGATGCGGCGTTCGCCGGACTATGTACGGAAACTTACCGAACCACCATGCAACCATCGTTAATGCGGCCACCATTTTATAGACCTGCGTACATATGATGGACAAACCAGATTAATAATTCGTTGGAAAAAATGAACCCAAACAAGCAAAAAATACTAGGATTAATAGCACCTGGTTCATTTGTTGTAGCAATCTGAAGGAAGGTGATTCCCAAAATTGGGACTTGACCCGCGCACCCATTCCCTGGTCGGCTAGTGACGCCGAAGTGTTTGGAGTAGGTTGATGAAGAGATGGCGAAGCCCCCGGTCCGGCCGAGATGTCAAAGCAGGTCGGCGTGATGGACACCAGCTTGAAGAAGCAATAGTGCGGCCCTGCCGATGCAGATCGTGACGTGGTCGATGTCGGCTTGATGAAGCGACCGTGCGGCGATGCCGGTATGCCCGCTCCGTGTAATCCATGGGGCGGCGATGTTGGTGATCATTTATCCTTCGCGATGCCGTACTCTTGTTCGGCTTGCCGAGATGATGATCCGAAGAAGTTGAGCTCGGCTCAACAAAGTGACGACGGGTCTAGCGCAGGTCGGCAGCCGTGGAGCAATATTGCCGGACTGGTTTGACACCAGCATGATGTTGAAGATCATGTTGAAAAGATCTTAAAGTTAGTGGGATGTGTTCGGAACAAAACACAATACCCCATACAAAACTTCCTTCAAAAAGGATGTCCGAAATCCCGTTCATAAAAAAGACGAACTCGGGTCGGATTCGTTTTCGCGCAGAAAACAGATCCGAAAAGTGATGCACTAATCGGAAGGTTCCCGGTGTTTGGACGGTCGGATCAAGCTGAAATTTTGAGGTGTGGTAGATATAGGAATTCCGCAGCCGATCAACGGTTGGATCTTCCAAAGGAAGTCCGAGCTAGAAGCTGGACACCACACCCTAAAATCGTCCGGATTCTCGTCCAGATTCAATGCGGCTCCTAGATATCGAGATTGCCAGAGATTCCTCCATCGGAACTCGACGAAATTTTCCAGGGTTGTTGTAGACTCAATTCCGCACAATTCCACCAAAGCAATCGTCAAAGCGACGCTCGAGGAGGCGGTGACAGCGGATGCAAGTTCGCTGTCCAAAAAAAAAACAGCACGGTCGCCCGAGGGCAATGTTGACGTTGAGCCCCTGGGCTCCCTGGATGATTCCTCCATGATCTTGATAGAGATCGGAGTTGATGTTGATGAAGGCCCTCATCCGAGCATGACGATCGGAGGTAGGGCGAAGTCCTTGGTCGAACCAAGATGACCAGTCGAGCTGGTGACGAAGATGCCGAAGTCGCAGTTGATCTGCAGGCGAGCAATCGACCTTTTGCCGAACACACAGCGAAACTCTCAATGAAAGCACCAATGTCGGTGTCAAAACTGGCGGATCTCGGGTAGGGGGTCCCTAGCAGTGCGTCTTAGGATCAATGGTAACAGGAGGCAAGGGACACAATGTTTACCCAGGTTCGGGCCCTCTCGATGGTGGTAATACCCTACCCCGCTTGATTAATATTGATGATATGGGTAGTACAAGAGTTGATCTACCACGAGATCGTAGAGGCTAAACCCTAGAAGCTAGCCTATGGTATGATTGTTGTATATTGTATATGTGTCGACTAGCCTGGCCTTGGTTTATATAATGCACCAGAGGCCTAGGATAACAAGAGTCCTAGCCGAATACGCCGGTGGGGGAGGAGTCCTTATCTTGATCACCAAGTCTATTGGAATCTTCCTTGTATGCGGCACCTGTCCGGACTGGCCCATGAGTATGCGGCCCTGGGGGTCCTCGGCCCAATCTAACCGATTGGGGGACGACGTGGTGAGTACCCCCTAGTCCAGGACACCATCAGCCACCGTGCTCGCGCCCCATTTAATCCTTCTCGCCCCCGGAGCGCACCCACGCACTCCCGTGCGTCCGCGCCGGATCCGGTCCCTGCCTCCGGCCACGCCCTTTGAAAGTGCGTTATATCGACTAGAGGGGGGGTGAATAGGCGATTTTTATGAATTCTTCACTGAGGAATTTGCCGGTGAGGAAATTCCTTAGCGAAGAACTACTTGCAGCGGAATAAGTACTCAGAAGTAAGCACAACAGATTACAAGCATAGTCATCATGATGAAATGAAGACAATCACAGAGTACAGAAAGCGTAATCACAGGATAACACAGGATGAAGACAAACAGACTGAAGAAATTGAGCTGAGGAAACTGAGAAAGTCTTGACCAAAGTCTTCAAACACAGATATGAACAAATACTCAACACAAGAATGAGGAAATGAAAGGGTTGAGGAAATAGAACCAGATTAGGTTGGTGAAGACAATGATTTGGTAGACCAGCCCAACCGCTGTCTCGCTTGTACGTCTGGTTGGAGCGGCTGAGTATTTAAACTCGAGGACACACAGTCCGGACACCTACCACCGAGCACGCAGCTCAGACACCAAGTCCTCACCGTATTCTCCTTGAACTAAGGTCACATGCACCTCGTCCAATCACTCGTGGTAAGTCTTTAGGCGACTTCCAAACCTTCACAGACTTGGTCACTCGGCGATCCACAATTACTCTTGGATGCTCTAGACCATGACGCCTAACCGTCTGGAAGAAGCACGATCTTCAAAGGTAACAAGCGTCGGATCCACGCAGGATCAATTTCTTGATGATGCTCAATCACTTTGGGTTTGTTGGGGTTTGGTTTTTGGGTTTTTCCTCACTTTTGGGTTTTTCCTCACTTGATGATTTTCTCTCAAAGTCCTCGGAGGATGGGTTGCTCTCAAATGACAAGTGTCAAGTTCTCTCGAGCAGCCAACCAGCTAGTGGTTGTAGGGGCGGCTATTTATAGCCTAGGAGCAGCCCGACATGATAAGACATAAATGCCCTTCAATGATATGACCGTTAGGTGGATAAGATATTTTGGGACAGGTGGCGCCAAGAAGACAAGAACGGTCGGAAATTTGACTCTCAAATTCCTCAAGGCTATCATGTTCCTCATCAGTGTAGGCACCAGACTGGCGAATTTTAACTCCTCGGTCGAACAAATTCCTCACGACTGTAAGAGCTTCGTCTCACATCAAGAAATTGACTGAATCGTATGAGATTTCCAAAAGCTTCACTCGAAGGGATTGGTAGGTGTAGGATTTTGAGTTGAGCATCAAATGGAAATTTTTCCTTAGTATTTCCTCGACCCCCTTTAACGATGCAGTGTTTCCTATGACTCAAGAAAGAGAAAATGAAACTACGAAAACAAAAGTCTTCACGCTTCATGTTCCTCAAATGAATATCAAGTCTTCAAGGTCACACCAATTTCTTCACTTTCAAAGTCTTCGTAAAGTCTTGAGAATATCAAAGTCTTGGATGAAGAACTTCATTTTTAGGGTCGACTTTCTCTCAGAATATCAAACTCCTCATAGACTTATAGACCTGTGTACACTCACAAACGCATTAGTTACTTAACCTATAAGTCTTCAATACACCAAAATCACTAAGGGGCACTAGATGCACTTACACCCTTGGACGGCCAACGCCTCCCTGCCTGTTCCACCTCCACCGACCGCCTCTGCCCCCCCCAGCTCTCCCCGGCTACAGCTGGGAGCACTCTGATGTGTGGCGCCATCATCTCCCAGGCGAACCTAAGCGCCCAAGTTGGGTGCACCCCAGGGCGCCCCATTCGGGTGTGCTGACGCCGACCGCTATGGCCCCTAGGGCCTATGACATGTGGGGCCGCCCTCTGCAAACGTTAAAAATGATGAAAATAAAATAATAACAATTAATTAATTAATTAGGATAATTAATTAACTTAATTAACTCTGTTTAGTTAACTATCTAAATCTAATTAACACGCTAATTGAAATGCTAGTTGATAATTAGTGAACAACCTATGACATGTGGGACCCACACGTCGACTTGACCCGATCCAACACCTCTGTTGACTGATGACGTCATGCTGATGTCATATTGATGCAGTAACGCCATTTTCAGATTAAATTATTAATAATATTTTATAAATTGATTTAAATCTTTAAAAATTAATATAAAATAAACCGTAGCTCGGATGAAAGTACTTTATACATGAAAGTTGCTCAGAACGACGAGACCGTTATTCCTATCCTGATGCATAGCCTGTCCTTGCTACTACTGTTGTTACCTTTACCTGCAATCCTACATGCTTAGTCTAGGATGCTAGTATTCCATCAGTGGCCCTACATTCTTGTCCGTCTGCTGTGCTATACTATCGGGCCGTGATCACTAGGGAGGTGATCACGGGTATATACTATATACTTTATACATGACACATGTGGTGACTAAAGTCGGGTCATTTCGCTGAGTACCCGCAAGTGATTACGATGAGGGGGCTGAAAGGACAGGTGGCTCCATCCCCAGAGGTGGGCCTGGGTTCCCACGGCCCCGATCGTTACTTTGTATGAGCGACAGGGCAGGTTGAGACTGCCTAGGAGAGAGGTGGGCCTAGCCCTGTTCGGCATTCACGGATACTTAACATGCTTAACGAGATCTTGGTATTTGATCTGAGTCTTGCTACTGGCCTATACGCACTAACCAACTACGCGGGAACAGTTATGGGCACTCGACATCGTGGTATCTGTCGGCTGCTCATGAACGGGGTCCCAGACTTGCTGCCTGCGGCTGGGCGTGGCTCAAAGGAGGCCCAGACAACCCATCTTTATCAACACAAGCTCAAGACCCTCGCGAGGGGCCAAGCCTCATGGGCGGACGACCAAGAGCTTCCTCGTGCACGGCCTCGTCAGTGGCTCATGAGGAGGCGGAGAGTTCAAGGCAGGGTACCTCATGAGGTGCCCATGACGTAAGCCATGAGCGACCAAGGGCGCCCGATCGGCGCCAGCGCGGCGTCCTCCTTTCCTCTTTGGTGCAAAGGGAGCAAGCGCAGGCAAGAGAATCAAGCAAAGGCATCCGTTTCGGTGCAACAACACCAAGACCAACCCCAACGGCTGGAATGCAGTCATCATGGAGCCCAAGCAGGCGTCATCACCAGAGCCTTTGGCAGGTGAGGACCAACTTTAGTCAGGATAAGTGTACCCGCTGTTCCCCTTCAAAATGGCCAATTGTTGGCGCCCTTCCCGCTCAATATTTGGGAAGAGGCCCAGGGCCTTCGTCTATATAAGTAGAGCTAGCCACCATAGGAGGGGGACAGAGGATCCGCCATTCGGAATCCAGAGACGATCGGATAGAGTAAGGACGATCGGAGAAAGTGGGAAGTACCCGAAGAGAGAGAGAGAGACCCGATCCTCAAGCTAGAGCGACGGGACACCACTTAGCAGTTCATCGCACCCACTAAGAACAGACCCTCGCGAGGCTGTTCTTCCCTGTACTGTTCCTCATCAGCCCAAGAGGAAATCCACACACCACACACTGGAGTAGGGTATTACACCACGATGGTGGCCTGAACCAAAGATAAATCTTGCGTCTCTTGTGCTGTTCTTGTTAGTAGTTTAGGTCCCTACGACTCGGCGAGGTACGAGACGGTGGAGGGTTGGATCTCCGCGCGCACCCCAGAGTTCGAACCTTAAGGGTCTGCTGGAACACGAAATCCGACAGTATCAGCCGAAGCCTTCGTGACGTCGGCGACTGAGCGGTGCGCGCCGGTTTGGAACGTAAGCCTGCTCTTGTATTAAGGGGGCTAGTTCTGCTTTCGGCCGCCCTCGCAACATGCAGGTGTGCTAAGGGCGATGGGCCCAGACCCCTGTGCACTTAGGTTTAGACCGGCGCGCTGACCTCTCTATTGGCCTAGGTGGGGTTGTGACGTGTTGGTCTTTCGAGGCCGGGCATGACCCAGGAAAGTGTGTCCGGCCAAATGGGATCAAGCGTGTTGGGCTATGTGGTGCACCTTGCAGGGAAGTTAATCTATTCGAATAGCCGTGATCTTCGGTAATAGGACGACTTGGAGTTGTACCTTGACCTTATGACAACTAGAACCGTGATGGGCCAGAGTCCTCATGAAGAAATCATGGAAGTTGACGGGAACGCCATGGATGATGTTGAAAAGCATATTCTTCATGATGCCAATGACTTCTTCATCATTCGAGTCGTGACCTTTGATTGGACTCATTGTCTTCGTCAGAATACGATATAGACCGTCCGAGGCACATATAATAATTCCTTGACGAGGAATTTGGTTCTTGGGGCCTGCCTTGGCTTCAAAGGCTTCATCAAGACTTGCATATAGTGATTTGTAAGTTACGGTTCGTCATAGATACGACGTGCACCATCAAGTGGAGGACTGAGTGGTAGGGCAAGAAGCAATTCGATTCTTTGGTGCCTTGTAGTGAGTATTTTCGGTCATCCAATCTAAGACCCATGAGTTCACGTCTGACGTCTCCGGTGATGTGCGGTGTTGCATAAAACTGAAGAATTAGCTCTTCATTCCACCATAGATATCAAGCAGAAATTTAGAAGTCTGCGTCGTGAAGAACACCGAGGACTGGCTCAAAGCTGGCGATGACTCCATATCCACATGAGGAATATGAGCATGATCAAGATTTTATCCTTGTTGAAGAGCACCGAGGAATAGAAGTTGGCTTGGCCGGGCAGTCCGTAAGCGCCTCTTCCTAATGCGAGCAGAATCATAAGGATTATATTCGATGAAGAATACGTGCTCGGCAAAGAAATCTTCACCTTGAACTTTTGCTTGGTTGAGAACGGATTCTTTTGCTTGGGCAGAGGGGTGTCGATGAGTTGCATCACCACCTCAGAATCGTAAGTTCAGGTTCTTCAGTCGAGGAATTTCTTGTTCCTCAACAGGTGAGATGAGGATTAGCAAGAAGAAGCAGCTTTCATCAAAGACTAGTGGCTGGAATTTCTTCATGCACAGAACCAGTGGGTTGATTTTCTTCAGAGTCGATTCGGACTGTTTGTGCAGGGGACTGAGGAATCTGTTGGAGCGGGGTGAAGAGAGGAGTATTGGGATGCTGACTTTCCCAAAAGTCATCATTGATCACTGGTGTGGTGCATCCAATATCCACATCTTCATCTTCAATTTCCTCAGCACCAGCCTGAGGAATTTCATAGTCTGATGAGGGAATAACTGGGGTTGAAGGGATGTCATCCACTTCAATTTCTTCATCAAGCTGCTCTGATGAAGCAGCAGACTGATGTTCTTCATCGGATCCGATTGGGATCTCATAGTCTTCTCCAAAAGGAACAACTTCCTTTGATGGTATGGAGGAAATTGGAACAGCATCAATTGGATTTTCGAATGAGCTGGTCATTGGCTTCATTTTCTTCACAGCCGAAGAATCTGACGCAGCTGATGCTTTCCTTTTCTTCACAGCAGCTCGTTCTGCAGCCTTGGTTTTCTTCACATCGAAGCGGATGGAAGAATTGGAGTTGGAGTTGGCGCAGAGGAGCCGAGGAATTTGGTTCAGTTTCTTCAGAGCAATCGATGCAGTTCCCTATCTTGAGCAATTTCTTCAGCGCACCACTAGTGGGTGCCACAGCAATTTCTTCGGCCGGCTGGAATGGGATCATCAGCCCCGGAATCAACGTGTTCATCGCCAGGTGAACGTCATCGGTGTCTTTGGCATTTTCTTCAAAGAGGCTGGTGAGGCTCCAGGCTGAGGAATTTCATGTTGCATTGGGACAGCAACATCTGTGAGTTTCTTCGTCAGGTTGACGAATCTGACCTTGACTCCTTGCCAATCAGCATAGTATGAATCGAAGTTTTGCCGAGGTTTTGAATTTCAGTCTGGACTGGAGAAGCTCCTCGGTGTCATCTTGACAACGCTTTTTCTTGAGAACTTCTCCTTCCTGTATTGAGCCTTTTTTATTTCCCTCGCCTTTTCATACTTCCATTTTTCTTCAGCGATGAAGTGAGTCAACATATGACTTTGTCCAGGTGTCAAATTAAGGTCGGGCAGAGGGGTATTGGGATCATTGTGCGAGAGATCAATAAAGTCGAGGACTTTCTTCGGTCCAATAGCAAAGGGCACAGATGTACCTTTGGCTCTAGCGGCCCTTACTTGACGGTCTCTCGATGATTCCTCATGAAGTTCTTCATCAGATGCCTCATCATCGATGGCACATGGAATGCAACCATTTTCTTCTTTGGGCTAGGCCGAGGACCTCGTCCCATTGTTGCTTTGGTCTTGGTGAGTCGGACGATTGAAGAAATGGGAGCTGCCGAGAACTTGCAGAGATGCTCGAGGCAATTGAAAAGCCAGCAGTCCTTTGACATGTAGCTAGGTGCACAGGAACTCAAGGTTTTGACGGAGCTGTTGAGGACTTTGGTGGAGCAGCAGCAGTTTGAGGAATTTGCTTGGAAGGTGCTGCTGAGGAACTTGGCCGTGAGGGCGCAGATGATGAAGCACTTGGCTTATGAGCAGGCTTATTTTGCATTGATTTCCTCGGTTTGACCGAGACCTCTGTGGCAGTAGCAGCAGCAGAATCCTCATTGAATTTCTTCACTGCCTCCTTTGCTTGCTTTGCCAATTTTGCTTGGCGTTTAGCCCATTCATCAGGAAAGTCCTCACCTCGTTTGATGCTTGTGGGATCAGCTATTTGGCCAGTGCCAAAGGAGCTCTTGGGCATGGAGGATTAAGAGCGAATTTCTTCATGTACTTAGGAGTTACATATCTATATTCCCTCCATTCCCGTGCCCATCTCCGTTCAATCTTTCCGAATACGCACCTTGCGTTGATTTTTGCTTTCTTCATCCGTGTGCAGAGTCGGCATATATTTCCTCGTGGATTTCAAACGCAGTCATAACCTCGTGTTTCTTTCCTCCCTTCGTGGCTTCTTACCATCCGCCATTTTCTTCAGCTTGAGGAAATTGAACAATTGAGTTCTCTGAAGAAGTGTGCAGTTTTTCTTCGAGGAACGCTGCAAATGAGTTAAGTTGATGAGAACCTAGGGATTCAGCGAATGACATTTGTACCTGTGAACAGAGTATAGGTGCGAGGAATTTGGAGAGGTCATATGCGTTCTCAGAAGGTTTTTCCAAAAAAAAAAGTTTTGAGGATTTGACCAGATGAGCCTTGAAGAATTTTACTAAGGGTTCTTTGTCTTAGGTTCCAGAGTTGTATAGACCGAGGATCCACACAATTGAGGAATCTTGAAGAAAATCATAGCTTAGAGAAACGAGTCAAGAGATTTGAGGTGTTCATATGTGTGAAGATTTGAGGAATAAACACCTTTGAAGAATTTGAAGAAAAATGAGAATCAAAGCGAGTAATAAAAGTAACTTTTAATTACCCGAAGTGAAGAACACGATTTAACTGAGAAGAACAGTTGGGAAGTTCGTCTGCTCAGATCTTCCACGCCCTAACTTGGCGGAGGAAGACAGCTACGGCGACGGCGGAGTGAAGATTTCCGGTCGTGCGAGTACGTCGGCCGACGAGGTCAAGGCGATGAAGCTTTTCCTCACCGTGACGATGGAGTAAGCGGCGGCGCTTAGGGTTTGAGGAGCTCGGCGGAGAGAGAGGTCGAGCGAGTAAAAGAGTGAGGAAGGGGAGAGGGATATTTATAGACGCGGTGAAAAACGGGTCGCCCTAAGATTTAGGACGAACATGCCCCTGACCATTTCCCTTCTCACGACATGTGTCACCCACGTACTGTGTAGTGGAGATCGTGTACGAACGTGGGTGAATAAAGTAATGCATCGTGGGATGCGGAACGGTTTGAGCGGCAAAACGAAGGTTTGGATAATATTCGTTTTAAAGTTCCGTTCGCAATTTCTTCAAATTGTCAAGGACACAGTGAAGATTTTGAACGAGTTTCAAAATAGAACGCACATGAAGAATTTGTGAATGGATTGGGTTGAGTATAGCATAGAGGGGGAAGGGTCCGATCACATTCACTTAGCATAAAAAGCGACTTAAGGAAATAGCCATAAGTGAATGCTGTAGAGGACATAAACCCATATATATATATATAGCCAATGAAGGAAGACGACGGAAATAGTGAAGATTTTGCGAAGTTGAAGAATTTGAAAAACTGAAGAATTTCAAAACTGAGGAAAAACTCAAATTGAAGATTTCAACTTTGGTGGTGGCGTGACCCACCGTATAAGAATGATGATTTCAGACACAGCATTACAATTGTCGTAGGGTTACGAGAATTAATTTCTTCATTAATTTCTTCACACTTAGAGTGTTATTCTTCATTGATTGAAGAAAAACGTTTCTTCATGTGTTGCACATCTAAGTCATCAATTTTGCATAAGTGTTAGGATGTGTGTCCTTTTCAAAGAACATTCGAAGATTCTAAGATATTTAGCTCACACCGCAACTTGCTAAATTTCTTCTCATCCAAGGGCTTAGTGAAGATATCAGCTAGCTGTTCTTGGTCTTCACGTGCTTTCGATGGAGATGTCGCCCTTCAACACATGATCACGAAGAAAATGATGACGAATTTGAATGTGCTTTGTCTTCGAGTGCTGAACTGGGTTGTGAGCAATCTTGATGGCACTCTCATTGTCACAATAGAGAGGCACATTCTTCACGTTGATGCCGTAGTCCTTGAGGGTTTGCTTTATCCATAGCAATTGAGCACAACACGAGCCATCAACAATGTATTCAGCTTCCGAAGTGGATAGTGATACGCAGTTCTGTTTCTTCGAGGACCAACAGACCAAAGATCGTCCGAGGAAATGACAAGTACCAGATGTTGACTTGCGGTCCACACGATCACCAAAGCATAGTCGAGTCGAATATCCAATGAGATCAAAAGTAGAGCCCTTGGGGTACCATAATCCTAGTGTTGGTGTGTGAGCTAGATATCGAAGAATATGCTTCACAGCCTTATGGTGTGATTCCTTCGGTGTAGCTTGAAATCGGGCACACATGCAAACACTAAGCATTATATCTGGCCTAGATGCACATAAGTACAATAAGGAACCAATCATGGAGCGGTATACCTTGTGATCGAAGTCAATACCATTTTCATCGATTGCATAGATGGCCATTTGTGGGCATAGGAATTTTGACACCTTTGGGTCTTGCATGCCGAATTTCTTCAGGACATCTTTGAGGTATTTCTCTGAGATATGAATATGCCATTGTGTTGTTGTGAATTTGAAGACCTAAGAAGAATTTCAACTCTCCCATCATAGACATTTGATATTCTTCACTCATCATGTAGGCAAATTCATCACTATAGCGTTGGTCAAGACAGCCAAAGATAATATCATCAACATATATTTGGCACACAAAAGTTCACCATCATAAGATTTAGTAAAGAGAGTAGGATCGAGTGAACCCGGAGTGAATCCATTCGTCACGAAGAATTCCTTCAATGTCTCATACCACACCTGAGGGGCTTGCTTGAGGCCATATAGGGCCTTATTGAGTCTGAAGACTTTGTCTGGATTCTTTGGATCTTCAAAACCTGGGGTTGAGCAACATATACTTCTTCCTCAAGCTTACCATTGAGGAATGCACTTTTCACATCCATTTGATATAAAGTGATATTGTGATGGTTAGCATAGGCGTAGTAATATAAGAATAGACTCAAGTCTAGCGACAGTGCAAAAGTTTCATCGAAGTCAATTCCTTCAACCTGCGTGTAGCCTTGAGCTACTAGTCGTGCCTTATTCCTCACCACAAGACCATTTTCATCTTGCTTGTTGCGATAGATCCACTTTGTGCCAATGATATTATGCTTGCGAGGATGCGGACGTTTGACCAGTTCCTGACATTGTTTAGCTCGAACTGATGTAATTCTTCTTGCATGGCCTGAATCCACTCGGCTCCGTAAATGCTTCATCTACCTTAGAGGGCTCGTGTGATAGAGACAAAAGCATAGTGCCCACAAAAGTTAGATAAATGTGAAGCTTTTGAGCGTGTGAGAGGACACCGCGCTTCAATGTCATCGATGATCTTGTCAACTTGCACTTCTTTTGCAACGCGAGGATGAGCTGGTTGTCGTCGAGGAATTTGATCATTTTCCTCGGCACCATTTTCTTGACATTATCTTGAGTGCATCAGCTCGACGTTCTTCACGCAGGAATGAATTCTTCAGCTTTCTTCAAGAGGAATGACATCCTCGGTTGCCTTGAACCTGATAGAATCCTCAGTCTTTGGTTCGTCTAACACAGAAGGTAGGTGCTCTCTTTGCGAGCCATTAGTTTCATCGAACCGCACATCTACTGATGTCAACAATCTTGTGAAGAGCGATGTTGAAGACTCTGTAGGTGTGCGAGTCCTTTCCGTAACCAAGCATAAAACCTTCATGTGCTTTCGGTGCAAATTTAGAGTTGTGGTGAGGATCTCTAATCCAGCATTTAGCAATCAAGACTTTGAAATAACTTACATTAGGTTTCTTGTCAGTGAGGAGTTCATAGGCAGTCTTCTTGAAGAATTTGTGAAGATATACTCTGTTGATGATGTGGCACGCAATGTCAATTGCTTCAATCCAGAAACGACTAGGCGTTTTGTATTCATCAAGCATAGTGCGAGCCATCTCAACAAGAGTTATGTTCTTGCGCTCCACGATGCCATTTCTTTGAGGAGTATAAGGAGCAGATAACTCATGAGTGATACCAAGTTCATCAAGATAGTCATCAAGACCGGAATTCTTGAACTCAGTTCCATTGTCACTCCTGATGTGCTTGATCTTCACACCAAAGTTAGTTGAAACCCTCGAGGAAAATCGTTTGAAGACTTCCTGCACTTGATTTTTGTAAGTAACAATGTGTACCCATGTGTAACAAGAGTAATCATCAACAATAACAAAGCCATATAGTGATGCTTCATTAACGATAGTTGAATAATGATTGGGACCAAAGAGGTCCATGTGAAGCAATTCGAAGGGACGAGTAGTGGTCATGATAGTCTTATTTGGATGCTTGGCCTTGGTCATTTTTCCAGCTTCACAGTTCCGCATAGGTGATCCTTGAGGAATTTGACATTCTCAATGCCAATGACATGCTTCTTCCTCGCAAGCGTGTGCAAATTCCTCATGCCTGCGTGACCAAGTCGCCGATGCCATAGCCAGCCTTCTCAAGCTTTTGCAAGTAGGCACCACGACTGGTTGTGGTCCCAGAGAGAAGTCAACAATATACAAGTCTCCTCTCCTAAAGCCTTCAAGACTTTGGAATTGTCGACTTCCATAATCACAACACAACGATACTTGCCAAAGATAACAACCATATCAAGATCACAAAGCATTGAGACCGACATGAGGTTATATCCTAAAGACTCAACAAGCATGACTTTGTCCATGTGCATGTCCTTAGAGATAGCAACCTTACCAAGTCCCAATACACGACTTTTGCCTTTGTCAAAGAAAGATGATATGCTTGAGATGTGACGGTGATAAGGTAGCATCCATCAATAGATTCTTGTCACCAGTCATGTGATTTGTACATCCACTATCGAGAACCCACTCAGTGGCTTTGGTTTGATCATCCTGCAGATGAATTAGTACAACTTACGATCTCATATACTTCATCAGTGAAGAATATGATATCAAGTTCATCAGATGAATTTCATCACCAAGATTCAGATAAGCAAGAGGAGGACGTGTGAAATGAAAGTTCATTTCATCATGATTAGCTGCGTCCTTTCGGAGCATTTTGTCGTGCCCCAAAGAAATTCTTGAGACGTTTAGGCACGTCTGGAGACCTGACCCTGCAGAAGAGATTAGTTCTTTTCCTTCACCACCCACATCTGAAGGGGTGGCAAAGAGTTCATCATTCTGCATGAGCACCATACCGTAATGGTGGCATAGAGGCCAAACCATTTCGTTTCACATAAGAGGGGTTAGGGTAAGCATATGAATAAGCAGAGAAATTCTTCGAGGACTTATGAACATATTGGTTTGAAGAATAATGCACATATTCATAGCCCTTAGCTCTACCTGCGAAATGAGTTGTTAGCACGATGATAATCATATGAGGACTTTGATCCTTTTGAGGAATTTGATCCACGTGAGGAATTTGGTCCGTATGAGGACTTGGATCCATATGAAGAATTTGGTCCATATGAAGAATTTGATCTGGGGTTCCTATTCTTCACTTTGGTGGCGTCATGAGGACATTCACTGAAGACTTTCAAGGCACTTCTTGGGAACCCAGATTTTCTTCATAGGGGAACCGTTCCTGCAGATTAGTGCCAACATATCTAGCAAATACTTCACCATTCTGATTTTTGAACAGTTTATAGTTGGAGTCAAATGACTCATCGCCAGAATGAGGAAATTCGCACGTAAAACCAGATAAGGTAGATGGATCAATCGGAGGTCCCTTTGCAGCAACCCATGAGGTTTTGGGATACTGCTCGAGGCTTCCAATACGTTCCATCGGCATTGAGTTTCCTCTCAAAGGCAATGCCCTCTTTCCTAGGGTTCCTATTGAGGATCTGCTTTTAAGCACATCACAAAGAGTCTGATGCCCTTTGAGGCTTTTGTACATGCCTGTCATGTACAATTCCTTCGATCTGCATCGTCAAGGATACTAGCAATGTCCTCAGATGAGGAATTAGTGATAGCAGAGGCAGGTGAAGAATTTGTAACAGTTGAAGTATTTGAACATTCAAGTGAAGAATTAGCAGTTTCACGTTCAATGCACTTTAAGCATGGAGGAACAAATTCTTCTTGAGAAGCGCTGATTTGTTGAGCAAGTAATGAATCGCGCGCTCCTTACGAAGATCTTCATAACTCACTCTTAGCTTCTCAAGATCTTGCTTTCTTTGAAGAAATTCATAAGAAAGTTTCTCATGATCGAGATAAGAGAGTGTTATGATGACCTTGAAGGTTGTCAAGCCTAGACTGAAGTCTCACGAAGATTTTGATCGAGGGGCTTGAGTGCGATCCATTTCTTCACCTAACATATCATCACTCTTATCTAGCATGTTTTGAACCTTCTCAAAAGCCCTTTGTTGTTTTATAGCAATCTTAGCAAGTTTAGAGTAGCTGGGCTTGGGATCCTCATCGATTCATTTTCACTAGATTCAGAGGAGGTGAAATTTAGTACCTTAGCACCTTTTGCCATGAAGCAATAGGTGGGAGCGTAGTCATCATCATCCTCATCGGGCTTGTCGGTGAGTCGGTTTCTTGATGTTGAAGATGGACTTGCTAACAAAAGCGAGCAAGAGCCAGACTAGCCACACCAGATTCGGATTCTTCAGACTCCTCCTCTTCCTCATTTTCCTCGATTCAGCTTGAGTCCATTTCCTTGCCAATGAATGCCCGAGCCTTTTTGGAGCTGCTCTTCTTGTGAGAAGAAGGTTTTGAGGATTTTGATGATGAAGATTTTGATGATTTCTTTTTCTTCTTCACGTCATCGTAACTGTAATCCTTGTGTTTCTTCTTTCTTAATTCCTTTTCCCACCGAGGACAATCTTGGATATAGTGACCAGGTTTCTTGCATTTGTGACAAAGTCTTCTCTTATAGTCACTAGATGAGGAATCACCGCTTCTTGAGGATTTTCCAAAGCGACCACGCCTTGAGAATTTCTGGAATTTCTTCACGAGCGGTGCTAGCTCTGGCCAAATTCTTCAGGATCTCCTAGGCTACTAGAGTCTTCACTCGATTCGGACACAGCCTTGGCCTTTAGGGCACGTGTTTTTCCATAGCCGTAACCATAGAGATCTCTCTTTCAAAGAAGCTGGAACTCGTGAGTATTTAGCCTTTCGAGGATATCGGCAGGATCAAGAGACTTGTAGTCAGCTCGTTCTTGTATCATCGGTGCGGAGTATCAAATGAGGAATCAAGCGATCTTAGCAATTTCTTCACCACCTCATGGTCGGTGATGTCGATGGCACCCAAAGTGCTTGAAGCTCATTTGAGATGTCGGTGGAGGCGATCGAAGGTTTGTTGAACATTTTCGTTGTCGAGTCTTTTGAAGCGGTTGAAGAGATTAGAAGAACATCAACTCGAGAGTCACGCTGAGTTGAAACACCTTCATTTACTTTGGACAGCTTTGTCCCGGATGAGTTTGGCAGATTCCAAAGCACTCACTCTTCCATATTGACCTTTGCTCAGATGGCCACATATGATATTCTTCGCTTGAGAATCGAGTTGCTTGAATCTCTTCACATCAGCATCATTCAGAGAAGGTGTGACTGAGGAAACACCTTTTGTCACAACATACCAGAGATCGTTGTCAATTGCTTCAAGATGCATTCGCATTTTGTTCTTCCAGTAGGGGTAGTCCGTCCCATCGAAGGTAGGACACCCTACTGAGACCTTGATCATACCTGCGGTCGACATAACTAAAACTCCAGGTGGTTAAACCAAAATCACACAGAACAAGGGAGTACCTTGCTCTGATACCAATTGAAAGTGTGTTATATCGACTAGAGGGGGTGAATAGGCGATTTTATGAATTCTTCACCGAGGAATTTGCGGTGAGGAAATTCCTTAGCGAAGAACTACTTGCAGCGGAATAAGTACTCAAGTAAGCATAACAGATTACGAGCATAGTCATCATGATGAAATGAAGACAATCACAGAGTACAAAAAGCGTAATCACAGGATAACACAGGATGAAGACAAACAGATTGAAGAAATTGAGCTGAGGAAATTGAGAAAGTCTTCAGCCAAAGTCTTCAAACACAGATATGAACAAATACTCAACACAGTAATGAGGAAATGAAAGGGTTGAGGAAATAGAACCAGTTAGGTTGGTGAAGACAATGATTTGGTAGACCAGTTCAAACTGCTGTCTCAGTTGTACGTCTGGTTGTAGCGGTGAGTATTTAAACTTCGAGGACACACAGTCCGGACACCCGCCACCGAAAGCACGCAGCTCGGGACACCAAGTCCTCATCAGATTCTCCTTGAACTAAGGTCACATGCACCTCGTCCAATCACTCGTGGTAAGTCTTGAGCGACTTCCAAACCTTCACAGACTTGGTCACCGGCGATCCACAATTCCTCTTGGATGCTCTAGACCATGACGCCTAACCGTCTGGAAGAAGCACAGTCTTCAAAGGTAACAAGCGTCGGATCCACGCAGGATCAATTTCTTGATGATGCTCAATCACTTTGGGTTTGTTGGGGTTTGGTTTTGGGTTTTCCTCACTTTTGGGTTTTTCCTCACTTGATGATTTTCTCTCAAAGTCCTCGGAGGATGGGTTGCTCTCAAATGACAAGTGTCAAGTTCTCTCGAGCAGCCAACCAGCTAGTGGTTGTAGGGGGCGGCTATTTATAGCCTAGGGAGCAGCCCGACATGATAAGACATAAATGCCCTTCAATGATATGACCGTTAGGTGGATAAGATATTTTGGGACAGTGGCCAAGAAGACAAAGAACGGTCGGAAATTTGACTCTCAAATTCCTCGTGGCTATCATGTTCCTCATCGTAGGCAATTCAAGACCGGCGAATTTTAACTCCTCGCCAGAACAAATTCCTCAAATGACCGGAAGAGCTTCGTCTACATCAAGAAATTGACTGAATCGTATGAGATTTCCAAAAGCTTCACTCGAAGGGATTGGTAGGTGTAGGATTTTGAGTTGAGCATCAAATGGAAATTTTTCCTTAGTATTTCCTCGACCCCTTTAACAAAGACGGTGTTTCCTATGACTCAAGAAAGAGAAAATGAAACTACGAAAACAAAAGTCTTCACGCTTCATGTTCCTCAAATGAATACCAAGTCTTCAAGGTCACACCAATTTCTTCACTTTCAAAGTCTTGTAAAGTCTTCAGAATATCAAAGTCTTCAGTTGAAGAACTTCATTTTTAGGGGTCGACTTTCTCTGTAAATATGAAACTCCTCATAGACTTATAGACCTGTGTACACTCACAAACGCATTAGTTACTTAACCTATAAGTCTTCAATACACCAAAATCACTAAGGGGCACTAGATGCACTTACACCCTTGGACGGCCAACGCCTCCCTGCCTGTTCCACCTCCACCGACCGCCTCGCCTCAGCCTCTCCCGGCTACTGTTCATGGGAGCACTACGGTGGCGTGGCGCCATCTCCCACCAAAGTGAACCTAGCGCCCAAGTTGGGTGCACCTCATGAGCGGCGCCCATTCGGGTGTGCGTGACGCCCGACCCGCTATGGCCCCTAGGGCCTATGACATGTGGGGCCGCCCTCTCTGAAACGTTAAAAAATGATGAAAATAAAAATAATAACAATTAATTAATTAATTAGGATAATTAATTAACTTAATTAACTCTGTTTAGTTAACTATCTAAATCTAATTAACCTGCTAATTGAAATGCTAGTTGATAATTAGTGAACAACCTATGACATGTGGGACCCACACGTCAGTTTTTGACCCGATCCAACACCTCATTGATCGATGACGTCATGCTGATGTCATATTGATGCAGTAACGCCATTTTCAGATTAAATTATTAATAATATTTTATAAATTGATTTAAATCTTTAAAAATTAATATAAAATAAACCGTAGCTCGGATGAAAGTACTTTATACATGAAAGTTGCTCGAGCAGCGAGACCGTTATTCCTATCACGATGCATAGCCTGTCCTTGCTACTACTGTTGTTACCTTTACGCAATCCTACATGCTTAGTCTAGGATGCTAGTATTCCATCGATGGCCCTAAATTCTTGTCCGTCTGCATTGCTATACTTAACGGGCCGTGATCAATAGGGAGGTGATCACGGGTATATACTATATACTTTATACATGACACATGTGGTGACTAAAGTCGGTCAGCTCGTTGAGTACCCGCAAGTGATTACGATGAGGGGTGAAAGGACGTGTGGCTCCATCCCAGAGAGGTGGGCCTGGGTTCCCGACGGCCCCGATCACATTACTTTGTATGAGCGACAGGGCAGGTTGAGACTGCCTAGGAGAGAGGTGGGCCTAGCCCTGTTCGGCATTCACGGATACTTAACATGCTTAAGGAGATCTTGGTATTTGATCTGAGTCTAGCTACTGGCCCATACGCACTAACCAACTCTGTGAGGAGCGATTATGGGCACTCGACATCGTGGTATCATCGGCGTGATTACTGCGAACGGGGTCCCCAGACTTGCACTGCCTGCGCTGCGGCGTGGCTCAAAGGAGGCCCAGGACAACCCATCTTTATCAACACAAAGCTGAAGACCTCGCGAGGGGCCAAGCCTCATGGGCGGACGACCAAGAGCTTCCTCGTGCACGGCCTCGTCGGCTGGCTCATGAGGAGGCGGAGAGTTCAAGGCGGTACCTCGCGAGGTGCCCATGACGTAAGCCATGACGACCAAGGGCGCCACGGCGCCAGCCCGTCTGCAGCCCCTCCTTTCCTCTTTGGTGCAAAGGGAGCAAGCGCAGCAAGAGAATCAAGCAAAGGCATCCGTTTGGTGCAACATGACCAAGACCAGCCCCAACGGCTGGAATGCGATCATCATGGAGCCTAAGCGGTCATCACGAGCCTTTGGCAGGTGAGGACCAAATTTAGTCAGGATAAGTGTACCCGCTGTTCCCCTTCAAAATGGCCAATTGTTGGCGCCCTTCCCGCTCAATATTTGGGAAAGAGGCCCAGGGCCTTCGTCTATATAAGTAGAGCTAGCCACCATAGGAGGGGGACAGAGGATCCGCCATTCGGAATCCAGAGACGATCGGATAGAGTAAGGACGATCGGAGAAAGTGGGAAGTACCTGAAGAGAGAGAGAGAGAGAGACCCGATCCTCAAGCTAGAGCGACGGGACACCACTTAGCAGTTCATCACACCCACTAAGAACAGACCCTCGCGAGGCTGTTCTTCCTGTCTTATTCCTCATCAGCCCAAGAGGAAATCCACACACCACCTTTGGAGTAGGGTATTACACCACGATGGTGGCCTGAACCAAAGATAAATCTTATGCCTCTTGTGCTGTTCTTGTTAGTAGTTTAGGTCCCCGCGACTCGACGAGGTACGAGACGGTGGAGGGTTGGATCTCCGCGCACCCGAGTTCGAACCTTAAGGGTCTCGCGGAACCCGAATCCGACAAGACGGGCCGAAGCCTTCGTGACGCTGGCCGATCGAAAGTGCGTGCGATTTGGAACGTAAGCCTGCTCTTGTATTAAGGGGCTGGAGTTACGCTTTCGGCCGCCCTCGCAACATGCAGGTGTGCTAAGGGCGATGGGCCCAGACCCCTGTGCACTTAGGTTTAGACCGGCGCGCTGACCTCTCTATTGGCCTAGGTGGGGTTGTGACGTGTTGGTCTTCCGAGGCCGGGCATGACCCAGGAAAGTGTGTCCGGCCAAATGGGATCAAGCGTGTTGGGCTATGTGGTGCACCCTGCAGGGAAGTTAATCTATTCGATTAGCCGTGATCTTCGGTAATAGGACGACTTGGAGTTGTACCTTGACCTTATGACAACTAGAACCGGATACTTAATAAAACACACCCTTCCAAGTGCCAGATACAACCCGGTGGTCGCTCTCTAACAGGGCTATGGGGAGAGGATCGCCGGGTAGGATTATGCTATGTGATGCTACTTGGAGGACTTCAGTCTACTCTCTTCTACATGCTGCAAGACGGAGGTGGCCAAAAGCATAGTCTTCGATAAGATTAGCTATCCCCCCCTTATTCTAGGATTCTGCAGTTCAGTCCACCGATATTGCCTCTTTACACATATACCCATGCATATGTAGTGTAGCTCCTTGCTTGCGAGTACTTTGGATGAGTACTCATGGTTGTTTTTCTCCCCCTTTCCCCCCTTCCCTTCTACCTGGTTGTCGCAACCAGATGTTGGAGCCCAGGAGACAGACGCCACCGCTGATGACGACTCCTACTACACCAGAGGTGCCTACTACTACGTGCAGCCCAGCGACGCATTTACCAGGAGTAGTTTAGGAGGATCTCAGCAGGAGGCATGCGCCTCTTCGATCTCAGTATCCCAGTTTGTGCTAGCCTTCTTATGGCAAACTTGTTTAACTTATGTCTATACTCAGATATTGTTGCTTCCGCTGACTCGTCTATGATCGAGCACTTATATTCGAGCCCTCGAGGCCCATGGCTTGTATTATGATGCTTGTATGACTTTTTATGTTTTAGAGTTGTGTTGTGATATCTTCCCGTGAGTCCATGATCTTGATCATACACATTTGCGTGCATGATTAGTGTATTATTGAATCGGGGGCGTCACAAGTTGGTATCGAGCCCAACGCCTCAGAGAATCCCTTTCCAACTCCTTGGCCGAAGTTGAGTCTAGAAGCCGAAAAATGTTTTACTAACTTGGCTGTGTGGCTTACGGGCCCACATTGCCATTGGGTGGTATTAGGATATTTTACTCCTCGACCTTTACTCCAGGACTCTGATCTCTCTTCTATTCGGGTTAAATGATTTTTTCTAGAATCTAACATTAGGATCTCGTGATCACATTCACTCAGAGAGCCCTCCCTCCAGATGATCGCTTGGTGCACCAGAAGATTCCGAAGATACTCTCTAAAGTTCTGTCGAGACTTTTTGCCCGTTGCTTTTGCAATCCCCTACCACCGTTGTATCCTTCTGGATAGGCTTATATCCTTGTCGTCCATAACTTCACCCTGAGTTGCTCTTGTTATTACAAGAGATACCCTGAAATATTTCCTATATCCCAGAAATCCATTTTTGCCTACTGCCTTGCATTTCTTGCCCCATGAATACCCCCTACGGATAATTCCTCGCACTTGTCGAGTATCCGTTCTTCCCCCGTTGTTCATATGAATCACAAGATACATTGAAATACTATCTGATCTTTCGGAAATCCTCTGCCCGCTATTGCTCGGCAAATACTTATCTACTTGCATTATGGATGTGTTCCATATATCTAGCAATATTCATAGTATCCTTTGTCATTATCATTTCGAGTTCGTTGATTCAATATATTGCGAATGCTCACAAACCTCAGTCAGATCCTAGAATTTGTCTTCCCGACTCAGACGTCATTCTGGACATGAGTTGGTTCTCGGCAATTCAAACCTTTATTGACTGTCCAACTAAGTGTTTTCAACTTATCCATCCTTGATCAGAGCGTCTGCTTCTGATCCTTTGTTTTGGAAACCATAATTTCTTTCTATTTAAGCATTAGACTAATTAGGTGATTCTTGAATCTGATGCCTCTGCATTCTTTCTTCCTCTGAGTGAGTACCGATACTCACATCGGCTCCGTTATCCATTGTTGGATTGTTATCCGACAGTGTCCATATTCAATCACCTTGTGAGTTCTTCCCCTGATACATAGTGCCTTTGGTAAATTGTATCATCTGCTTGGCCAACCATGCTCTGCTTTCAAGCTGGTGATATTTACTATTGAAGCTTGTGGTATATGTTTCCACAATCCCCCGATGGGTTGAACCTATGCCTTCCATAATATGTGTGAACTCGAAAGTTTTCATGAGTCATACTCTTCTGGTATTTTGCCAGATAAAATTTCAACATCGCAACTTCATCAAACGCGAGAAGTGAATGAAAGGTTATGCATTGAAGAAGTGGAGTCGACCTTGAACTTTCCGTTCATGCCCATGGACACGATGTAAATCTTATCATGAAAGCTTCTCGCAAAATAGTTACCCCTTGTTATAAGTGCTTGTATACGTGGTTTGATCATGTACAATGTGATTACGACCATATTGTTCCCCTTTGATTCAATTTCTCAGACAAGTTAAAACCACTTTTCCTCTACAGATCAATGCACCCGTCCAACCTCTATTATGATCTACCTTCGAGTATTACCTCGTGGTATCTCGATAATATCACAGAACCATACTACTTCTTATGAGTTCTTCTTCAGGTATTATTTCTCACCGATTCCAATTTCCCTTGGGTTCTGAGTTGTTAGACACTCAAGTACACCGATAAGTGAATCAATTCCGCACTCCGGTTCAATAACTCTAAGTATCTTCGTTGCTTATGAGCTTATTAATCCTTCAAGTCATTCATGGCCTAATCGGCTATATCATTATCGTGTAACTTTTAACTGTGCTACCTGGTCCTTCTTCTCGAAGCACAATTTTCGACGTTGAGCTAAGCTTACATCAACTTTCCTTTTGAATACAACTTGCTCTCTAGCTAGTGTTGTGTTCTGCCTTGAAGTATTAGTGTCTTTTATGTCGAGAATGTTGTGGGGATTGCTCCACCTCTTAGAAATTCTTGATATGATGATACTTCTCACCATCACCATTCTTCCTTGGTCCCCGTGTTGTTTTTAACCAGCATACCAATAGATGCTGTTTGAGTTCTGTACTTCTAGCAACCCTATTGCTTTGAAGTTAACGATCGACAGTTCGTTCTTAGACCGTTGATTATTGAATCGTCACTCTAACATTGATCTCACTGCCTAAGGTCATATTTCGGGCACACCTTTCAACTAATGATTGATGGTGTATGTTTTCCTAGAGCATACAACATTATATCATTTGAATTGACAAGATTCATCTTCCTGTCCACATTATTCATTTGAATTTCTCTCCCCTCACCTAGAGGATTTTCTACGTTATATCCTATCATGGATATCATGCTCTGCTTGTCCTTGGGAAGGATAGACCCCTGAAATATGTGTTTAAACACATTTTTTCCTTTACATTGTTCTGTTTAACCTGATGATCACATTTTCCTTTCCATTGGTCTGTTTGACCTTTCTTGTGATCTATATAATCTAAGCAGTAATAATTCACTGCTTATGTAAACACCTCGATGTACAACTCTGTCAGTGAGACCCCGTTTCTACTATTGATGACATTCCTGTAGCCACCGATGGACGAGAACTTTGCCTATTGGTCTGCCTCGTTCAACGAGCAGGAAAATGGTTCTCTTCGTCCCTCGCCCTTGGTACCGATGTTGATGTCGACATAACTGACAGGCTTTCCTCTGACCTGCCTTGCTATCATGATCGTGCATGATCACAACGCCCTCCCAAATTTTTTTTAACCCACATGGTGGGCCCATAACCCACAGGTCCCAGGATCGAAACCTGACTCTCCTTTATAATCCGGATTCTAATGTATCCTTTGCACCTGGCTTCGCATGTGATTCATGAGCTAAATGCTATACCATTATTCATCATGGAATCAAACACCATGTTATTCTCGTTGTTCAAACCCCCATTCACTACTAGGTAAAGGGCTATAGATAGGATTGACACTAATGGCGCACCAGGGATGTAGTGCGCCACTACTATATACTAATGGCACGCTAGTTGGTGATGCGCCATTAGTGTGGAAGACACTAATGGCGCACCAGAAAAACGGTGCGCCACTAGTAATAAAGTTTTTTTTTCCATTTTTACATACATACTAATGGCGCATCCGAGCGAAGTGCGCCATTACTAGTTCTAACTAGTAATGGCGCACTAGACAGACAGTGCGCCATTAGTATATTTTTATATTTCATGGGCACTTTTTGAATTTCTCGGGCACTTTTTGATATCATGAATATTTTTAAATTTCATGGGCACTTTTTGAATTCATGAAAAAAATTTCAAATTTGATGATATTTTTTCATATTCAATATGAGAAAATATTGAATATTCATGAGGACACTCGATCTCGATCCTCCTCCCTCTCGATAGCTATCCGATCCCCCTCGCCAGATCCCCTCACTTGAGCACCCCGCACCCTCCCGCTCCACCGCCGAGCACCCCCGCACCTCCCGCTCCACCGCCGCCGACACCCCGCACCCTCCCCCACTTTTTGATGATATTTTCAAATAACGAATTTGATGATATTTTCGATTAACAAAAATTGATGATATTTTCAAAAAAAATGATGATATTTGATGATATCTTCTGTTCTAGTCCTCATGAAAATAACAGAATTGATAAAAACAAATTATTAGACGCAACACGAAATAATGAAAAAAAAAATTATTAATGGCGCACCCTAGGTGGGTGCGCCATTGCTATAAGAAAAAAAACTACTAATGGCGCACCAGAGGGTGGTGCGCCATTGCTATAGTGTGTACCCCTTCGCCCGATCCCCCCTTCCCTCTCCCCTTCGCCAGTGCCCTCTCCCTCGATCCACCGCACCGCTCCTTCCCTCGTCCCTCCCTCCACCGCGCCGCCGCCCCGACCCATCTGCGCCCACCGCGCCCCGCCGCCTCCCTCTCCCCTTCCTCCCCTCGAGCCCGCGACCTCTGGACAGACGGTGGCGCGAGCCTCCCAGCAGCTCCTCGATGGGCCAGACGGACGGCGGCTAGCCTCGTCAGACGCGCTCCTCGGCAATGTGTGAGCCTCCCCGCGCAGCTGCGGCTCATCGACGATGGTTAGTATTTGTCCCTCCCTCCCTCTCTCCCCCGCTCATCCCCATGCCCCCACGGGGCGGCGACCTAGGGTTAGGAGCAGGAGCTCGCCGCCGCCACCCCGTCGTGCCGCTGCTGCTGCTTCTTGATCGGTTTTATTAGTTGGGGAATGCGCGTTAGGTTCTTGTTTGTCAGTTATATTCAGTCACCATTCTGAATTTTGACAGTACTCTACAAACTGCTTCAAAATTAGTCCACAAAAACAAGTGCATTTTAATTGTAAAATGGCAAAGATTATGACATGACAAATGCCTAACATGTTCAGTAAACTGTCTGATTGTAGTGCTCAAACAGACAAATGAGTTGTAAATGCCTAACATGTTCAGTAAACATGTTCAAGTAAAATGCCTAACATGACAAATGCCTACAAATGCCTAACATTTTAATTGTAAATGCCTATTGCAGATCTTGTGAGAATTGTAGTGCTCAAACTGTTCGATTTAAGAATCAGCTAGCAGATTTTAGTTAGTCAGCAGGAGAGTGCCTGCTGATTAGTGTTTAGCATGGAAATGGTGGTCTCAGCTGGAAGTTGCCACTTGCTACATACACTGTGTTTGATTACTGCCAGCGTTCCTTACTTTGATGATGCAGAGCTAAACTCTATCCCTGTGTTGCAAGGTTACCATGTCGGAACTTGTAGTCTTCTGAATACCTACAATACCTAGGCTGTTGTTGTTAATTCACTTATATTCTGTTCCCAGTAGCTACCTGCATTTGTTGGGACCTAAGCTCCATTTGCATTCAGGGTCATATTTTTGCTTAACACTTGATTTGTGTTTCCTTGGTCCATAAAAGGTTTTGTTGAATTCTTGTCTTTGTGAACATAGTAGATCCACCATGGAACTCATTCATATATCTGCTTGTGTCTTATTATTCGTCAGCTTTTTGTTCTAAAAAGCTGTGAGTTTTGAGGTGAAGTAGCACGGAACAAAAAGTTTGATGTGTTCCAAGTTGAATGACACCATCTCCATGTGTATGCAAAGAAGTCGGGATGACTAAACTAGCTCATGCTCAACTTGAATGACACCATCTCCATGTGTATATGATATTGATATGAAAGATGGTGCAAATACAAATCTCCCAATTAGGGAGTTTTTTGAGCTCTTTCTTTTTCATTTCCTACTATCCTTATCCTAATTATCCTAAATTGTTATGATGTGTGTAACAGGATTATATCTTGGATTTGCTAGTAGACTTTGGGAGTTTCTTAGCCAGCTTGGTGACTCCATATTTTTCACTATTTCAGCAAGTCTTTTGTAAGCATTAAACTTTCAAAGACTACATTTTTATCTTATGTGTACATCTGTTTGCTTCCTAAAATAGGAATGGGCCTCCTTTCCTATATATGTGTATGATGATCCTCCTTTCCTACAAGAGTATAGCACTTGCAGTAGTATGGAACTTGCGTTAGTGGTGCCCACGCAAGATACAGTTCAGATTTGAATTGTTTCAGAAGTTGGTATGAACAAAGATGCTATTGTATATAAATGGGCTGCTGTAGAACTGTTCTTCATCTTTATAGTGCTGTTGTATAGAAATATGCTGAATTTTCTGCTCTGATTGTTGCTCAAAGAAATTTAGCAAAAAATGGGGTCTGGGAGACGCTTGCCGCTGCTTGAGGCCCTTGAGAGGCCCTTCGTGTCGTGATGATTTTGCAGGTACCCCGAGAGGCGCTTGAGTTTGCTGGAATGTCGATTAACTTCCGTTCCGGCAAATTCGGGTACTCCAAATGTCCTATTTTCAGCAAAGGTCATGCTGAAATTTTCCGTGAATTTTAGCATGACTTTGCTAAAAATCGGACATATGGGGTACTTGCTACTAATGCATGGGACGGGGTATCTTAGTACTTAATTAAGTAGGGGTACAATTGGCCTTTCAAAGATAGCCTGTTATCATGCATGTTTTATGATCTGTTGTAAGGGTACTAATTGGTCTTTTCTGCTGCTTATCGGAGATGGCGGAAGCAGCCACCGCCGCTCATGACACCGCAGCACTGAGTTGGATGCTTCCGAGTTCTTCAAAGATCATACTTGGGACTTCAAGATCATCCATGACGCAGGTATATAAAACGAGAGATCTCCCCTTCACCCATCTCATTATGATATTTGTTGTTTGCTACATCACTCATTGTCCCAAACTGCAGAGGCTGCCTGACAGTTTTATGAACATGCTGATGGGTGAAGATCCGCCAAATAATGTGAAGTTGCAACAGGCCGGTAACGGGTTTCGCAGGCAGTGGGATGTGGAGTTGGTGATCAAGGAGGGCCACATGTACTTGTCTCGTGGGTGGTAGAAGTTCTACTGCGCTTCACGACCTGCGGGTCAGGGTACTTCCTTCTCTTCAGGTACGATGACGATGCCAACATGCTCATCGTGAAGGTGTTCAACGCGACTATGTGTCGCATGCGCTATGCTGACGATGATGATGCCGGTATGTTCTGCCTCTTCTTATTCCTCTACATTTGGCTTTGTCTCACATCGATTGTTAACGGTCATTGTTACATTTGGACAGGTAACGGGAGCAAAGAATGACATCGGCTACAAATTAAAGTAGTAGCGACTATGGTGTAGCGAAGCAGCAGCGATTCTGGTCAGTAGTGGCAAAGCAGCAGCGATTCTAGCACCGACATAGACAACAAGAAGGATGATCCGGACTGGAGTGCGAGAGAAGAGGAGCAGTGGGGATGAGGAGCTGCAGGATGACGATGGGCATCACGCCGAGGATGACCTAGCGCTGGTGGTGGCTGACCAAGGGCAAGAGATGGTGGTGGGCGACCATGGGCAGGAGATGGTGGTGGTGGCTGACCATGGGAAAGAGATGGAGGTGGCTGAGGATGACCTAGCGATGGTCGTGCCCGTCCTGCCTGAAGGTGGCCTCGCGATGGTGGTGGTGCCTGACAATGACCACGCACCGGTGGTGGCGCCGGTGATTCCACAGCTGGGCGACATGACCACGCCAATTGTTGTAGAAGACTACATCCCACTGCATCCACTGCCTCCACCGCCTCGCCGCTCTTGGCGATCAAATGAGGAAGGAGAAGAAGAACAATGAGAACTGAACTATGTCAGGTATGTCAGATCTCCAAAATGATATATATATATATATATACTTAGTTACCTATGTTATCTCTAATATGCTCAGTTTCCTATAGGTTAGCTTCATTTTACCTAAGTTGGCTCTAATATGCTAACTTAGAGCTTATTATATGCTTAGTTTCCTATAGGTTAGCTCCAAAATAACTTATGTTAGCACAAAATGATCAAGTTTACATAATAAGCTTATAGTCTTCTTCTTATTCTTCTTCTTTTCCAAAATGACATAGGTTAGCTTCATTTTACCTAAGTTGGCTCTAATATGCTAACTTAGACCTTATATGCTTAGTTTCCTATACGTTAGCTCCAAAATAACTTATGTTAGCACAAAATGATCAAGTTTACATAATAAGCTTATAGTCTTCTTCTTATTCTTCTTCTTTTCCAAAATGACATAGGTTAGCTTCATTTTACCTAAGTTGGCTCCAAAATTCTTATTCTTCTTCTAGTGTTCTTCTTCTTCTAGTATTCTTCTAGTCTTCTTCTTCTTCTTCTTCTAACTTCTTGTTTATCATTTTGCAGATTTGATTTAATTCACGGAAGCTTGCATGGATGGAGTGCTTCTTTTCCATTTGTGTTTTTATTTTGTATCAATGTGAAACTTTTTGAATTGATGGATAACGGTGTTGGATGAACAATGTGAAACTTTTGTAATATGTAAAGATGGAACTATGTGTTGGCTATGTATGTATATATGATGGAACTTGTGTGTTGGCTATGATTGTTATATGGATGCTTGTTGTATATATATGTGTTGGATATCTCATATGTGAAATAGTGACCTGTGATTAAGAAAAACAAAAAAACTTGTTACTAATGGCAAGACTACCATGTGGTGCGCCATTAGTATAGTAGACACTAGTGGCGCACTGTGGGCACAACTAATGGCGCACTACGTGGTGCGCCATTAGTAAAAAATACTAGTGGCGTGATACTAATGGCGCACCTGTAGTGCGCCATTAGTAGGCAAAACAGGTGCGCCATTAGTAGGTCTTTTCCTAGTAGTGATTCCAGCTTTTGTCTAGTCATCGTATGTTTGCCTACCCGTTTGAAACTTTGGTACCATCGTATATTGCACTCAACGAATTCACTGAAATACAACTCGTGGGGTACCTTGTGTATTTCCCATTGAGTTCACCGTCAGATGCCCAACTTTGTGGAGATGCGTTCTTCTGGAGTTTTTCCCCTTGGTCGCGTTCGTAGGACGATGGAGATCCCGAAGAAAGGATGAAGACTTGATCATGGTGACTTGAAGCAAAGAAATGAAGACATCAACGAAAGGGATCAACCTCTTCGAAAGGGCAGACAAGACCGAGAAGACTCGTTAGGTTTTTCGCTACCAGCACGTCCCCCCCCCCTACTCCACTGCTTAAATCTCGGGAGGAGATTTCTTGTAGTGGAGGAGAATTGTGACGCCCAGATAATTAAGCTATAATAAACCTCTATTAATGATGCCACGTCACCTCCATTACTGTTGATAATCGCGTTAGTTCAGAAACCGATTCAAATTCAAAATTCAAAATATGGCAAACAACGAAAGTTTTCAAATATTGGAACTAAAATGTTTGGTTTGTTGCAAATAGTCCTTACTAAATGTTGTTGGAGAAACCCCACTTTTATGAAGTGTTTAAAACTCTGAAATGAGCAACACAGTAACAAAACCAATTATTTAAAAGCTTTTAAAATATTAAACACGCATAAACTATTTTATTTTAGGTGCCAAGTTAATTGTGGTGGTGGCATATTTGTTGATACTAATTTAGGTACAACTAATGTATTTAATAAAACTAAGCTATTGAAATATAAAATTAAAACAGAAAAGAAAAGAAAATAAGAAAAAGGGAAAGACTAAAACACAAAAAAAGTAGAAGGAACAACCCCCCATCTGGGCCTCGGCCCAGCAGGCCGACGGGCCGCCAGGCCGGCCCACCCCGGCCCCCCTTATCCCCCCACCCGACCGAACCCTAATCCACCACCACAGCCCCACTCGCCCCCCACGCGCTCCACTCCCTCCCCAGATTCCCCTGTATCGAGATCGATCCCCCCACTCTCTCTCGCCCCCCTCCCGCTCGATCTGGAGCCGCCGCCGCCCGTCTCCGGCTCGCCTCCCCCCTCGCTCCTCTTCCCCGACCTGATCTGGATCGGGAAGGAGCAATGAGCTCGACGCCCCCTTCACCGATGTCGTCGCCGTACGACACAACCGCCGCCTGTGGACAACGTCGCCGCCTCGTCCCGCCACTACCTCGCCGGACCGCCTCCCCGTCTCCGTCGATCGTCCCCGTCCTCCTCCCCACGGGTCGCCCCCGAGCCTTGACGCCCATGTGCCCTTGCAAACGCCGGTGAGGCCCTCGTCCTCCGCCTCCCCTCTCCCCTTCCTTTCGTCCGTGGTCACCGCGCTCGTCCATCGCGCGCGCCACATGCGCGCGCGTGCCCGTGCACCCGTCAGGCGCCTTGTAGCACTCGCCCACGCCCCACAGCCACTGTGTTCGCGCCCCGTTTAACCCTGCTCGCCCCCGGAGCGCACCCACGCACTCCCGTGCGTCCGTGGCGGATCCGGTCCCTGCCTCCCTGCCTGTTCCACCTCCACCGACCGCCTCGCCTCAGCTCTCCCCTCTGACTCATGGGAGCACTACTGATGGCATGGCGCCATCTCCCACCAGGCGCACCTAGTGCCCAAGTCGGGTGCACCCCCGCAGGCCAGCGCCCATTCGGGGGTGCCTGACGCCCGACCCGCTATGGCCCCTAGGGCCTATGACATGTGGGGCCGCCCTATCTGGAACGTTAAAAAATGATGAAAATAAAAATAAAAACAATTAATTAATTAATTAATTAGGATAATTAATTAACTTAATTAACTCTGTTTAGTTAACTATCTAAATCTAATTAACCTGCTAATTAAAATGCTAGTTGATAATTAGTGAACAACCTATGACATGTGGGACCCACGTCGACTTGACCTAGTCAATAGCTACATTGGATCGATGATGTCATCTTGACATCATCTTGATCTTGATAACGCCATTTTCGAATTAAATTATTAATAATATTTTATAAATTGATTTAAATCTTTAAAAATGAATATAAAATAAACCGTAGCTCGGATGAAAGTACTTTATACATGAAAGTTGCTTAGAACGACGAGACGAATCCGGATACGCAGTCCGTTAAATCGCCACATATCCTCCAAAGATAGCAAGCGTGCAACAATCCCTCCGGTTCATGCATGCGAAAACACGAAACACCGGGGATACTTTCCCGGATGTTTCCCCCCTTCACCTGTATCACCTACTACCGCGTTAGGGCACATCGAACACCGCGTATTGGCTTGTTACGCTTTGTGATGCTTTGTTTGCTCTGTTATTTATTGTGTTCCCTTTCCGTTACTTCTTTCCGGTAGACCCCGAGACTGCCGGCGAACCCCAGTTCAACTACGGTGTTGACGACCCCTCCTTGCCAGAGCAACCAGGCAAGCCCCCGATCACCAGATATCGCCTATTCTTCTCTATACCGCTTGCATTAGAGTAGTGTAGCATGTTATCGCTTTCCGTTATTCCTATCCTGATGCATAGCTTGTCCTTGCTACTACTGTTGTTACCTTTACCTGCAATCCTACATGCTTAGTCTAGGATGCTAGTATTCCATCAGTGGCCCTACATTCTTGTCCGTCTGCTGTGCTATACTATCGGGCCGTGATCACTAGGGAGGTGATCACGGGTATATACTATATACTTTATACATGACACATGTGGTGACTAAAGTCGGGTCAGCTCGTTGAGTACCCGCAAGTGATTCTGATGAGGGGGCTAAAAGGACAGGTGGCTCCATCCCTGTAGAGGTGGGCCTGGGTTCCCACGGCTCCCGACTGTTACTTTGTGGCGGAGCGACAGGGAAGGTTGAGACCGTCTAGGAGAGAGGTGGGCCTGGCCCTGTTCGGCGTTCGCGGATACTTAACACGCTTAACGAGATCTTAGTATTTGCTCACGATTCTCAAGCATCTTGGCCTATACGCACTAACCAACTACGCGGGAACAGTTATGGGCACTCGGCGTCGTGGTATCAGCCGAAGCCTTCGTGACGTCAGCGACTGAGCGGCGCGCGCCGGTTTGGAACGTAAGCCTGCTCTTGTATTAAGGGGGCTAGTTCTGCTTTCGGCTGCCCTCGCAAAATGTAGGTGTGCTAAGGGCGATGGGCCCAGACCCTGTGCGCTTAGGTTTAGACCGGCGTGCTGACCTCTCTGTTGGCCTAGGTGGGGCTGCGACGTGTTGATCTTCCAAGGCCGGGCATGACCCAGGAAAGTGTCTCCGACCAAATGGGATCAAGCGTGTTAGGCTATGTGGTGCACCCCTGCAGGGAAGTTAATCTATTCGAATAGCCGTGATCTTGATAGGGGACGACTTGGAGTTGTACCTTGACCTTATGACAACTAGAACCGGATACTTAATAAAACACACCCTTCCAAGTGCCAGATACAACCCGGTGGTCGCTCTCTAACAAGGCTACGCGGAGAGGATCATCGGGTAGGATTATGCTATGCGATGCTACTTGGAGGACTTCAGTCTACTCTCTTCTACATGCTGCAAGACGGAGGCGGCCAGAAGCGCAGTCTTCGATAAGATTAGCTATCCCCCCCTTATTCTGTCATTCTGCAGTTCAGTCCACCGATATTGCCTCTTTACACATATACCCATGCATATGTAGTGCAGCTCCTTGCTTGCGAGTACTTTGGATGAGTACTCACGGTTGCTTTTCTCCCCCTTTTCCCCCTTCCCTTCTACCTGGTTGTAGCAACCAGATGTTGGAGCCAGGGCGACGCCACCGCTCACGGCGACTCCTACTACACGGAGGTGCCTACTACTACGTGCAGCCCGTTGACGCATTTACCGGGGAGTAGTTTAGGAGGATCCTGCAGGAGGCCTGCGCCTCTTTCGATCTGTATCCCAGTTTGTGCTAGCCTTCTTATGGCAAACTTGTTTAACTTATGTCTATACTCAGATATTGTTGCTTCCGCTGACTCGTCTATGATCGAGCACTTGTATTCGAGCCCTTGAGGCCACTGGCTTGTATTATGATGCTTGTATGACTTTTTATGTTTTAGAGTTGTGTTGTGATATCTTCCCGTGAGTCCCTGATCTTGATCGTACACATTTGCGTGCATGATTAGTGTACGATTGAATTGGGGGCGTCACAATCTTCTCCTTTTTGTCTTCTCCACAACCACCATTCTATTCCACCTATAGTGCTACGTCCATGGCTCACGTTCATGTATTGCGTGAAGATTGAAAAAGTTTGAGAACACCAAAAGTATGAAACAATTGCTTGGCTTGTCATCGGGGTTGTGCATGATTTAAATATTTTGTGTGGTGAAGATAGAACATAGCCAGACTATATGATTTTGTAGGGATAACTTTCTTTGGCCATGTTATTTTGAGAAGACATAATTGCTTTGTTAGTATGCTTGAAGTATTATTATTTTATGTCAATATTAAACTTTTATCTTGAATCTTTCGGATCTTAATATTCATGCCACAATAAAGAGAATTACATTGAAGAATATGCTAGGAAGCATTCCACATCAAAAATTCTGTTTTTATCATTTACCTACTAGAGACGAGCAGGAATTAAGCTTGGGGATGCTTGATACGTCTCCAACGTATCTATAATTTTTTATTGTTCCATGCTATTATATATTCTATTTTGGATGTTTAATGGGCTTTATTATACACTTTTATATTATTTTTGGGACTAACCTATTAACCCAAGGCCCAGTGCAAATTGTTGTTTTTTTGCCTATTTCAGTGTTTCGCAGAAAAGGAATATCAAACGGAGTCCAAACGGAATGAAACCTTCGGGAACGTGATTTTTGGAACAAACGTGATCCAGAGGAATTGGAGTGGACGTCAAGAAACGAACGAGGAGGCCACGAGGCAGGGAGGCGCGCCTGCCCCCCCTGAGCGCGCCCCTCACCCTCATGGGCCCCTTGTGGATCCACTGACCTACTTCTTCCTCCTTCATTTATCTACGTACCCCGAAACCATCGAAGATCACCACGAAACCCTATTTCCACCGCCGCAACCTTCTGTACCCATGAGATCCCATCTTGGGGCCTTTTCGGCCTTCTGAGGAGGGGCATTGATCATGCAGGCTTCTACATCAACACCATAGCCTCTCCGATGATGTGTGAGTAGTTTACCTCAGACCTTCGGGTCCATAGTTATTAGCTAGATGACTTCTTCTCTCTCTTTGGATCTCAATACAAAGTTCTCCTCGATCTTCTTGGAGATCTAATTGATGTAACTCTTTTTTGCGGTGTGTTTGTCGAGATCCGATGAATTGTGGGTTTATGATCAAGATTATCTATGAATAATATTTGAATCTCCTATGAATTCTTTTATGTTTGATTTGTTATCTTTGCAAGTCTCTTCGAATTATCAGTTTTGTTTGGCCTACTAGATTGATCTTTCTTGCAACGGGAGAAGTGCTTAGCATTGGGTTCAATCATGTGGTGCTCGATCCCAGTGACAGAAGGGGAAACGGCACGTATTGTATTGTTGCCATCGAGGATAAAAAGATGGGGTTTATATCATATTTCTTGATTTTATCCCTCTACATCATGTCATCTTGCCTAATGCGTTACTCCGTTCTTATGAACTTAATACTCTAGATGCATGCTGGATAGCGGTCGATGTGTGGAGTAATAGTAGTAGATGCAGGTGAGTCGGTCTACTTGTCGCGGACATGATGCCTATATACATGATCATGCCTAGATATTCTCATAACTATGCTCAATTTTATCAATTGCTCGACAGTAATTTGTTCACCCACCATAATACTTATGCTCTTGAGAGAAGCCACTAGTGAAACCTATGGCCCCCGGGTCTATTTTCCATCATATTAATCTCCAAACAACTAGCGATTTCTTGCAGCATTTATTTTGAAATCTTTACTTTTCAATCTATACAACAAAAATACCAAATATATTTATCTTATTATCTCTATCAGATCTCACTTTTGGAAGTGGACGTGAAGGGATTGACAACCCTTCTATCGCGTTGGTTGCAAGGTTCTTATTACTTTGTGTAGGTACGAGGGACTTGCGTGTGGCCTCCTACTGGATTGATACCTTGGTTCTCAAAAACCGAGGGAAATACTTACGCTACTTTACTGCATCACCCTTTCCTCTTCAAGGGAAAACCAACGTAGTGCTCGAGAGGTAGCAGCACCGCCGCCCCCCTTCCTTGTCCAATTTGGACTAGGGGGGAGGGGGCGCGCAGCCTGCCCTGGCCGCCCCTCCTCTTCTCCACTAAGGCCCACAAGGCCCATTATACTCCCGGGGTTCGGTAACCCCTCCCCCCCGCCGTATATAAAGGAGTGGAGGAGGAGGGAGGCCGACCTCTCTAGGGCGCGCCATAGGGGAGTCCTACTCCCCACCGGAGTAGGTTTCCCTCCCCTTCCAAGAGGAGGAGTAGGAGGGAAGGAAGGAGGAGAGGGGGAAGGAAAAAAAGGGGGCGCCAGATACGTCTCCAACGTATCTATAATTTTTTATTCTTCCATGCTATTATATATTCTGTTTTGGATGTTTAATGGGCTTTATTATACACTTTTATATTATTTTTGGGACTAACCTATTAACCCAAGGCCCAGTGCAAATTGTTGTTTTTTGCCTATTTTAGTGTTTCGCAGAAATGGAATATCAAATGGAGTCCAAACGGAATGAAACCTTCGGGAACATGATTTTTGGAACAAACGTGATCCAGAGGACTTGGAGTGGACGTCAAGAAACAAACGAGGAGGCCACGAGGCAGGGAGGCGCGCCTGCCCCACAGGCGCGCCCCACCCTCGTGGGCCCCTCGTGGCTCCACCGACCTACTTCTTCCTCCTATATATACCCTCGTGCCCGAAACCATCGAAGAGCACCACGAAACCCTATTTCCACCGCCACAACCTTACATGCTCCATGAGATCCCATCTTGGGGCCTTTTAGCTGGCCTTTCTGGGAGGGGCATTGATCACGGAGGGCTTCTACATCAACACCATAGCCTCTCCGATGATGTGTGAGTAGTATACCTTAGACCTTCGGGTCCATAGTTATTAGCTAGATGTCTTCTTCTCTCTCTTTGGATCTCAAAACAAAGTTCTCCTTGATCTTCTTGGAGATCAATTTGATGTAACTCTTTTTTGCGGTGTGTTTGTCGAGATCCGATGAATTGTGGGTTTATGATCAAGATTATCTATGAACAATATTTGAATCTCCTCTGAATTATTTTATGTATGATTTGTTATCTTTGCAAGTCTCTTCGAATTATCAGTTTGGTTTGGCCTACTAGATTGATCTTTCTTGCAATGGGTGAAGTGCTTAGGTTTGGGTTCAATCATGCGGTGCTCGATCCCGGATGTAAGGGGAAACGACACGTATTGTATTGTTGCCATCGAGGATAAAAAGATGGGGTTTATATCACATTGCTTGATTTTATCCTCTACATCATGTCATCTTGCCTAATGCTTTACTCTGTTCTTATGAACTTAATACTCTAGATGCATCTTTGGATAGCGGTCGATGTGTGGAGTAATAGTAGTAGATGCAGGTGAGTCGGTCTACTTGTCGCAGACATGATGACTATATACATGATCATGCCTAGATATTCTCATAACTATGCTCAATTCTATCAATTGCTCGACGGTAATTTGTTCACCCACCGTAATACTTATGCTCTTGAGAGAAGCCACTATTGAAACCTATGGCCCCCGGGTCTATTTTCCATCATATTAATCTCCCAACAACTAGCGATTTCTTGCGCCGTTTATTTTGCAATCTTTACCTTTCAATCTATACAACAAAAATACCAAAAATATTTATCTTATTATCTCTACCAGATCTCACTTTTGCAAGTGGCCGTGAAGGGATTGACAACCCCTTTATCGTGTTGGTTGCAAGGTTATTATTACTTTGTGTAGGTACGAGGGACTTGCGTGTGGCCTCCTACTGGATTGATACCTTGGTTCTCAAATACTGAGGGAAATACTTATGCTACTTTACTATATCACCCTTTCCTTTTCAAGGGAAAACCAACGCAGTGCTCAAGAGGTAGCAACGCCCCCCCTTCCTTGTCAAATTCGGACTAGGGGGGAGGGGGCGTGCAGCCTGCCCTGGCCACCCCTCCTCTTCTCCACTAAGGCCCACAAGGCCCATTATACTCCCCGGGGGGTTCCGGTAACCCCCCCCCCCCGGTACTACGGTATTCACCCGATATTATCTGGAACCTTTCCGATGACCAAATATAGGCTTCCAATATATCGATCTTTATGTCTCGACCATTTTGAGACTCCTCGTCATGCCCGTGATCATATCCGGGACTACGAACTACCTTCGGTACATCAAATCACATAAACTCATAATATCGATCGTCACCGAATGTTAAGCGTGCAGACCCTACGGGTTCGAGAACTATGTAGACATGACCGACACTCATCTCCGGTCAATAACCAATAGCGGAACCTAGATGCTCATATTAGTTCCTACATATTGTACGAACATCTTTATCGGTCAAACCGCATAACAGCATACGTTGTTCCCTTTGTCATCAGTATGTTACTTGCCCGAGATTCGATCGTCGGTATCTCAATACCTACCTCAATCTCGTTACCGGCAAGTCTATTTACTCATTCTGTAGTGCATCATCCCGTAACTAACTCATTAGTCACATTGCTTGCAAGGCTTATAGTGATGTGCATTACCAAGAGGGCCCAGACATACCTCTCCGACAATCGGAGTGACAAATCCTATTCTCGATCTATGCCAACTCAACGAACACCATCGGAGACACCTGTAGAGCACCTTTATAATCACCCAGTTACGTTGTGACGTTTGGTAGCACACAAAGTGTTCCTCCGGTATTCGGGAGTTGCATAATCTCATAGTAATAGGAACAATGTATAAGTCATGGTGAAAGTAATAGCAGTAAACTTAAACGATCAAATGCTAAGCTAACGGAATGGGTCAAGTCAATCACATCATTCTCTAATGATGTGATCCCGTTAATCAAATGACAACTCATGTCTATGGCTAGGAAATTTAACCATCTTTGATTCAACGAGCTAGTCAAGTAGAGGCATACTAGTGACTCTGTTTGTCTATGTATTCACACATGTACTAAGTTTCCGGTTAATAAAATTCTAGCATGAATAATAAATATTTATCATGATATAAGGAAATATAAATAACAACTTTATTATTTCCTCTAGGGCATATTTCCTTCGGTCTCCCACTTGCACTAGAGTCAATAATCTAGTTCACATTGCCATGTGATTTAACACCAATAGTTCACATCACCATGTGATTAATATCCATAGTTCACGATAAGCCATGTGGCCAACACTCAAAGGGTTTACTAGAGTAAATAATATAGTTCACATCTCCATGTGATTAACACCCAAAGAGTACTAAGGTATGATCATGTTTTGCTTGTGAGAGAAGTTTAGTCAACGGGTCTGCCAAATTCAGATCCGTATGTATTTTGCAAATTTCTATGTCTACAATGCTCTGCATGGAGCTACTTTAGCTAATTGCTCCCACTTTCAATATGTATCCAGATTGAGACTTAGAGTCATCTGGATAAGTGTCAAAACTTGTATCGACGTAACCTTTTACGACAAACCTTTTGTCACCTCCATAATCGAGAAACATATCCTTATTCCACTAAGGATAATTTTGACCGTTGTTCAGTGATCTACTCCTAGATCACTATTGTACTCCCTTTCCAAACTCAGTGTAGGGTATACAATAGATCAGCATGGCATACTTTATAGAACCTATGGCTGAGGCATAGGGAACGACTTTCATTCTCTTTCTATCTTCTGCCGTGGTCGGGCTTTGAGTCTTACTCAATTTCACACCTTGTAACACAGGCAAGAACTCTTTCTTTGACTGTTCCATTTTGAACTACTTCAAAATCTTGTCAAGGTATGTACTCATTGAAAAAACTTATCAAGCATTTTGATCTATCTCTATAGATCTTGATGCTCAATATGTAAGTAGCTTCACCGGGTCTTTCTTTGAAAAACTCCTTTCAAATACTCCTTTATGCTTTCCAAAATTCTACATTATTTACGATCAATAATATATCATTCACATATACTTATCGAGAATCTTGTAGTGCTCCCACTCACTTTCTTGTAAATACGGGCTTCACCGCAGTCTGTATAAAACTATATGCTTTGATCAACTCATAAAGCGTATATTCCAGCTCGAGATGCTTGCACCGGTCGATCCATAGATGGATAGCTTTGGAGCTTGCACACATTGTTAGCACCTTTTGGATTGACAAAATCTTCTGGTTGCATCATATACAACTCTTCTTTAAGAAATCCATTAAGTAATGCAGTTTTGACATCCATTTGCCAAATTTCATAAAATGCGGCAATTTGCTAACATGATTCGGATAGACTTAAGCATCGCTACGAGTGAGAAAATCTCATCGTAGTCAACACCTTGAACTTTGTCAAAACCTTTTTCAACAAGTCTAGCTTTGTAGATAGTAACACTACTATCAACGCCCGTCTTCCTCTTGAAGATCCATTTATTTTCTATGGCTTGCCGATCATCGGGCAAGTCAACCAAAGTCCACACTTTGTTCTCATACATGGATCCCATCTCAGATTTCATGGCCTCAAGCCATTTTGCGGAATTTGGGCTCATCATCGGCTTCCTCATAGTTCGTAGGTTCTTCATGGTCAAGTAACATGACCTCCAGAACAGGATTACCGTACCACTCTGGTACGGATCTCACTCTGGTTGGCCTACGAGGTTCGGTAGTAACTTGATCTGAAGTTATATGATCATCATCATTAGCTTCCTCACTAATTGGTGTAGGAGTCACAAGAACAGATTTCTGTGATGAACTACTATCCAATAAGGGAGCAGTCTAATTACCTCATCAAGTTCTACTTTCCTCCCACTCACTTCTTTTGAGAGAAACTCCTTCTCTAGAAAGGATCCATTCTTAGCAACGAATGTCTTGCCTTTGGATCTGTGATAGAAGGTGTACCCAACAGTCTCCTTTGGGTATCCTATGAAAAAACATTTCTCTGATTTGGGTTTGAACTTAACAGGATGGAACTTTTTCACATAAGCATCACAACCTCAAACTTTAAGAAACGACAACTTTTGTTTCTTGCCAAACCACAGTTCATATGGTGTCGTGATGACCCACGAGTATAGGGGATCTATCGTAGTCCTTTCGATAAGTAAGAGTGTCGAACCCAACGAGGAGCAGAAGGAAATGACAAGCGGTTTTCAGCAAGGTATTCTCTGCAAGCACTGAAATTATAGGTAATAGGTAGTTTTGTGATATGGCAAAATTCAAAATTCAAAATTCAGAAACCGGTTCAAATTCAAATATTGGAACTAAAATGTTTGGTTTGTTGCAAATAGTCCTTACTAAATGTTGTTGGAGAAACCCCACTTTTATTAAGTGTTTAAAACTCTGAAATGAGCAACACAGTAACAAAACCAATTATTTAAAAGCTTTTAAAATATTAAACACATACAAACTATTTTATTTTAGGTGCCAAGTTAATTGTGGTGTTGGCATATTTGTTGATACTAATTTAGGTACAACAAATGTATTTAATAAAACTAAGCTATTGAAATATAAAATTAAAACAGAAAAGAAAATAAAATAAGAAAAAGGGAAAGACTAAAACACAAAAAAATAGAAGGAACAACCCCCCATCTGGGCCTCGGCCCAGCAGGCTGACGGGCCGCCAGGCCGGCCCACCCCGGCCCCCCTTATCCCCCACCCGACCGAACCCTAATCCACCACCACACCCCCACTCGCCCCCACGCTCCACTCCTCCCAGATTCCTGGATCGAGATCGATCCCCTCACTCTCTCTCGCCCCCCTCCCGCTCGATATGGAGCCGCCGCCGCCCGTCTCCGGCTCGCCTCCCCCTCGCTCCTCTTCCCTGACCTGATCTGGATCGGGAAGGGGCAATGTGCCCGACGCCCCCTTCATCGACGCCGTCGCTGTACGACACAACCGCCGCCCGTGGACAACGTCGCCGCCTCGTCCCGCCACTACCTCGCCGGACCGCCTCCCCGTCTTCGTCGATCGTCCCCGTCCTCCTCCCCACGGGTCGCCCCCGAGCCTCGACGCCCATGTGCCCCTGCAAACGCCGGTGAGGCCCTCGGCCTCCGCCTCCCCTTCCTTTCGTTCGCGGTCACCGCGCTCGTCCACCCGCGCCCGCCCGCGCGATGCGCGCGTGCCCCGTGCACCCCGTTGTGCGCCTTGTAGCACTCGCCCACGCCCCACAACCACTGTCGGTGTCAAAACCGGCGGATCTCAGGTAGGGGGTCCCAAGCAGTGCGTCTTAGCATCAATGGTAACAGGAGGCAAAGGACACAATGGTTACCCAGGTTCGGGCCCTCTCGATGGAGGTAATACCCTACTCCTGCTTGATTAATATTGATTATATGGGTAGTACAAGAGTAGATCTACCACGAGATCGTAGAGGCTAAAACTAGAAGCTAGCCTATGGTATGATTTTTGTATATTGTATATATGTCGACTAGCCCGGCCTGGTTTATATAATGCACGAGGCCTAGGATAACAAGAGTCCTAGCCGAATACGCCGGTGGGGAGGAGTCCTTGTCTTGATCACCAAGTCTTGTGGAATCTTCCTTGTATGCGGCTGTCCGGACTGGGCCATGACTATGTGGCCCTGGGGGTCCTCGGCCCATTCTAACCGATTGGGGAACGACGTGGTGAGTACCCCCTAGTCCAGGACACCGTCAGTAGCCCCCTGAACCGGTCTTCGAGTTAGGGACGCTCCTCGATTCTTCCGAACTGTTCTTCATCTTTGGTTGCCGGTCTTGAAAACTGGTTCAACAAATCTTCTCATCTTCGATCTTGAGGATTGCCGAAATGCATTCGGCGAGTTTATACGTCGGGTATCCGAGGAGCCCCTTTAAGTTTCCGGCCTTTATCAATGCCTGGTTATTTTTATGCCACACCTCGGGTTTGAAGTTGTTCCCGGGCGACAGCGTCCTCTTGTGTCCGAGCTCCAACGCTGGACTGCATTCGAGGTATCTTTTGCAGCCGAGCACCAACGCCGGACCGCTTCCCAGCTCTAACGCCGGAATGTATCCGAGCTCCAACGCCGGACTATGTGTCTGAGCTCCAACGCCGGACTGTATCCAAGCTCCAACGCCGGACTATGTGTCCGAGCTCCAACGCCGGATTATGTATCCGAGGTATCGTAAATCACCTTGGTTCAAAGAAGTTTGAAGGAGTTTAGCCGAGCTTAATGCCGGAGATGCCCTCTAAGGAGCCAGCCACATGCATCCGAACTATATGCCGAATTGCTTCCGAGGTGGTGCACCACCCCGAATGTGGGCTGATTTTTGGTCAATATTTTTTATTAATGCGATTTATTCTCTAACGAGATATATAGCCAATAGCCCTCAAGGTGTGTATCGGTCTAAAACTCGAGATGCACCTGAAGGATGACATAAGACCGCTGATCCCAGTAACCGCTGAGACTCAGGTTGATTTGCCGAATCGGCCTGAGGATCAAGTCCTAGCTCGGCAGAATACTTCGGGACGCAAAAAGCGGTGTGCTCAGACCTCGAGACTCAGGTTGGGTGCGGCCGACCAACCCGAGGATCAAAATCTCCTCGAAACTGTATTGCACTTAAGATTTTACGCATAGAACAAGCAATGCAGTAGCCCCGAGACATCGGTCGGGTGGCAACACCAGATCAGGGATCAATGTGCCCTTTAATATTTGTAAATAATAAGCCCGAAGCCCAAGTAGCCCCGAGCCTTAATGCGGGCACGGGAGGCCAATTAAGGATCGATATCCATAGTAAAATCACAAATTATGTGTAATGACTCTATGTATCCAAGTACTTTACGTCATTAATGCTCGGATCCGCATTGTACAAAACTTTGTTGACCGATCATCGGCTTCAACCTCCTCGGCCAATAGCCGAGGAGTGTTTGTCCTACTTTATAAAGCCTTTATGAGGGCAAAGATTTACGACAAACAAGGCAATCTGGCCACACGGTTTTATAAACAAAGGTATGCGGAGAGATATGTTATATTACTGTTTAACAAAAGAAATGTCTTCCAAAGAAAATAGTCCCGCTCTTCCAAAGAAAACTAAACTCTAGCAGTTTTGAGAGAGAAATTAGGCTCCCCGGCTAGTGACCGCACACTCGTGTCGAGAAAAGGAGTGATAAATAATAATAAAAACTCTTCAACGACTAAGAAAAAAAAGCTTAGTATGAAACGGCTCAAATAAACATAAGAGCCCCCAAGTGACTTGGGTAAAAGTTGACTATATAATGTAAGGTGACATGTAGAATGCCTTCTAGCCAGATTGTAGATCGTTTGTCATAGCGGACCTTTTCGCTTCAACCTCTGGACCCAATAATCCGGAGTGTGTCCGAATACCCTCGCGGTTATAAAAACCGGGGCATGGGTGGAGACTAGGCGTAGGGGTCATTAGTGCTTTATCAGACAAGTGCCCAACTAGTTATGTTATATTACATGGCTAGTAAGAAACATCTTCCAGGGAGAATAGTTCCGTTAGGGGTTCCTTTCCCTGGGAGGCATGTCCTAAAGTGCATGTCCGGACTGCGAAAATTTCAGAAAAACATCTGTGGGCGGATAAATAAATAGGTAAGTAATCGTCTTTTAGTTCACCGACCGAATATTCCCTTAAGAACGCTAGCTTCGGCTTCACCCGGTCCGAGGTACACATCCGGTGACCCGGCGGTAACTATCGCAGAGGTGCTCCCTTTACCACCTAGCCGAACAATCGGGAACGAGGGGTAAGCACAGGAGCCGAGCAACCCAGCTTGGCCAAAACTTACGTCATATCGATGCATATAATGGTGAATAAAAGGTACATGCGGAAGTGTGACACATGTGTTGGGCATAAAGCCCGAATTAATAAGCTTCTGTTAAAGAAGCCCCCAGGTATAATGAGCGCGGGTAACGCGTCAAGTGTGTGCAAACAGAGTTTGAACAAGGAAAAATTTTTACAAGCAACTTTTTTCCAAAAGTATAATGCTTGGTCGAGCCGAACACAAGTTAGAAATTTAAAACTTTGAGCATGAAGGCAACTTAGCTGGTTGATGTGTTCGGTATTGACGACGCGGTCCGAGCTTGATGCGGGACAAGGTTCCATCCCCCAAGCTGGTCCCGAGGTGGCGGAGCAAAGAGCTCGACACTCCGAAGTGGTGACATAGCACGGTCAATGCAGACCGGCAGAGTGACGCCGAAGTCCCCGGATCATTTTCCTGTGCACAAAAAAGGGTGCAAACCAGACATAATAGTAATAAAAAAATTGTTGCATAATAAATAATTTATGCAAAGTGAGTAATAAAAGAAATATGGCCTGGCGCCGAAGTCAATGTCGATGCAGGGCGGCGGCGTGATGCGGTAAAGGCATGGCAAGGCCTGAATTTACAGGTCGGTTCGAGTTCCGGATGCGGCGTTCGCCAGACTATGTACGAAAACTGACCGAACCACCATGCGACCGTGTTAATGCAGCCACCATTTGATAGACCTGCGTACATATGATGGACAAAGCAGAGTAATAATTCATTGGAAAAATGAACCCAAACAAGCAAAAAATACTAGGATTAATAGCACCTGGTTTATTTGTTGTAGCAATCTGAAGGAAGGTGATTCCCAAAATTGGGACTCGACCCGCGCACCCATTGCCTGGTCGGCTAGTGACGCCGAAGTGTCCGGAGTAGGTTGATGAAGAGATGGTGAAGCCCCCGGTCCAACCGAGATGTCGAAGTAGGTCGGCGTGATGGACACCAGCTTGAAGAAGCAATAGTGCGGCCCTGCCGATGCAGATCGTGACGTGGTCGATGCCGGCTTGATGAAGCGACCGTGTGGCGATGCCGGTATGCCCGCTCCGTGTAATCCGCGGGGCTGCGATGTTGGTGATGATTTATCCTTCGCGATGCCGGACTCTTGTTCGGCTTGCCGAGATGATGATCCGAAGAAGTTGAGCTCGGCTCAACAAAGTGACAACGTGTCTAGCGCAGGTCGGCAACCGTGGAGCAATATTGCCGGACTGGTTTGACACCAGCATGATGTTGAAGATCATGTTCAAAAGATCTTAAAGTTAGTGGGATGTGTTCGGGAACAAAAAACAATACCCCATACAAAACTTCCTTCAAAAAGGATGTCCGAAATCCCGTTTTTATAAAAAAGACGAACTCGGGTCGGATTCGTTTTGCCATGAAAACAGATCCGAAAAGTGATGCACTAATCGGAAGGTTCCCGGAGTTTGGATGGTCGGATCGAGCTGAAATTTTGAGGGGTGATAGATATAGGAATTCCGCAACCGATCAACGGTTGGATATTCCAAAGGAAGTCCGAGCTAGAAGCTGGACACCACGCCCTAAACTCGTCCGGATTCTTGTCCAGATTAAAGTTGTACAAGCTATATATTACAAGCCAGGGTCCTCGAGGGCTCGAATACATAAGCTCGATAGTAAACAAGTCATCGGAAGCAACAATATCTGAGTACACACATAAGTTAAATAAGGTGCCATAAGATGGCAAGCACAAACAGGAATACTGAGATCGAAGAGGTGCGGGCCTCCTACGGGATCCTCTTAAAGTACTCCCGGTCGTCGGCGGCCTGCACGTAGTAGTAAGAACCCTTGGATTGGTAGTATGGATCCTGGGCTCCAACATCTGGTTGCGACAACCGAGAAGAAAGGAAAAGGGAGAAAAGAGGGAGCAAAGCAACCATGAGTACTCATCCAAAGTACTCGCAAGCAAGGATCTATACTACATATGCATCGATATCAATGAAATGGGTAGTATCTGTGGACTAAATTGCAGAATGTCAGAATAAGAGGGGGATAGCTAGTCCTATCAACGACTATGCTTCTGGCAGCCTCCATCTTGAAGCATATAGAAGAGAGTAGCAAGTACGACATCAAGTAACACCGTATAGCATAATCCTACCCGGCGATCCTCTCCTCGTCACCTTGTGAGAGAGTGATCACCGGGTTGTCTCTGGAACTTTTCTGAGTGTGTTTTATTAAGTATCCAGTTCTAGTTGTCGTGAAGTTGGAATACAACTCCAAGTCATCTAGTCACCATGGACACGACTATTCGAATAGATCAATCTTCCCTGCAGGGGTGCACTAAATTACCCGACACGCTCGATCCCTCTGGCCGGGCACACTTTCCTGGGTCATGTCCGGCCTCCGAAGATCAACACGTCGCAGCCCTACCTAGGCTCAATAGAGAGGTCAACACGCCGGTCTAAATCCTAAGCGCGCAGGGGTCTTGGGCCCATCGCCCGTTGCACTCCTGCATCTTGCGTACGCAACCGATGAGCAGACCTAGCCCCCTTATACAAGTGCAGGCGTTCCAGTACAACCCGGTTGTAGCGACCCGACCTCAGACGGTCAAGCCTCTGTGTTCTTTGTGCCATCCTCGGATCAAGATATCTTTGGCACACACAGTACATCAATGTATATATCAAAGTGCAATCACATGTATAATTAACGTAAAACTGATATATACCTCATAATTCCCAATGAAACAAATAGTCGGGTGTGGAGTCCCATCAACGCCATCGGCGGAGTTGAGTGTAGACCGTAACCACTGCCGTACTCTTACTCGTCGGAAGTAAATATCTGCAACATGATACGTTGCAGCCGTGTAGGTCGATACATTGAATGTACCAAAGCAAGATCACAACATGAGAAAACAGATGATAAAACTATACTATATGCAATATGGCTTTGTGGCTCGTATGCGAGTTTTGTTTGTGTAAAAGCTGATTTATTTTCCCTACATCAAAGGAATAAATGAAGTCTGTACTATAGAGTTTTCTATCATGACATGGTTCCGCCAACCGATGTCTCATATCCCAAATCATCATAAGTTGCCCACAATTAAGTTATCAATCCGGTGTTGAGAGTTCCGAGATAGATCCAAGTCCAGATGCTCAAATTGTCCGTGAATCGGGGACACGGCTAATCGATTAGGTTTATAACCCTCTGCAGAGGTTTGTACACTTTACCCGCAAGATTCGATCCCTCTCTTTACGTTCTCGCACTTCGTGGTGTTTGAGAACAAGATGACCGAAACATGGTCTTAGAAGAGTTCCTCGACCACTTTGTCCGGGTGCCCATCCAATCCTACCGTAGTTCTACATCTCGCTAGCACCGTCCCAGCCAGAGTCACAACTAAGGTCAACCAAGCGAGCCCATATTGACTTGCGGTTGCAGGTGTAAGCTTAGGGCATGAAGTATTCTTCCGTCTCTTTGAGTCTGGGTGAAGCTTTCCGCAAGATGTCATGGCGCTTCTCCATGCATCCCGCCAACCACTGGTTCCTCCAGGGGTGCCCACAACCGTCCTTCACCCAAAGAGTGTGTATTGAATTCTTGTCTCGAGTCTTGAAGTCTTGAGGCCTTGAAAATGCAGTCCTTGCAGATGCCATCATGGAGTTGTCGTCATTGACGTAGAGTCCTCCTTCTTCACACCACTCTCGTGCACTCATACCAAACCCTGTCTACTATAGCGTAGCATTAAAATAAAATATCTTCCCGGGCTTGGTAACAAGGTGATGGGTTCCTACCTCATGCATACTACTCAACTACAAGGATTCAATAACACTACTGAGGGGTGGTTGCAAAGATGCCACTAAATGCAATAAAACATAGGTATGAAAGCATGGTCAAAGTGAACTTGCCTTGCTGACGATCTTCGAAAACTAGGGACTCGTGGTAGCAGGCTTCGCACTCCGGAAATTCTACCGAGGCAAACAATAACCATAATAAGCACATAGCATATGATCACTTAACACAATAGCATAGTAACATAACACACCAAAACAAACGAATCAAAACCCAAAGGAAAACTCGAAGAAATCCAACTCAAAGTTTTCCTACTTCAAGCAACAACTAAAATAGTTTTACATTACAAAAAATTTCTCAACAGAACCTAATCATGGTTTTATGCTAACTTAACAGAAAAGAATGCATCAAGCAACTAGGAGCAAAAAGAATCACCTTAAAATCTATTATAAAACTCCTATTAGGCCTAAAGCAAATTCTAGTAAGAAAAATAAAATAAAAGTTTTATTTATTATAAATAAAAGTTCATGCTCTAAAGTGACAGAAACTAACCTAGAATAATCTATCACATATGAAAAATAAATTTATTTGCTAAATAAAACAATAGGAAAACAGTAGCTAGTTAATTAATTAAGAATAACATGATTCTGATTAAAACTAATTTTTTTATTGATCCTAAAATGCCCAAATAAATTCCTACGGTTAGGCAATGTCAAAACAAAGTTGTGACAAAAAGAATCACCCAAAAATAATATTCCTAACTCATTCTATAGCAGATTTACTATTCTGTCTAAATCTAAAATAAAGCAAATTTTAAATAATTTTAACATGGCTAATTATATTTTCTACAGAAACTATAAGAAATTTTCAAACCAACAAAAAAGGAATCACTTAAAAATACTAAGTAGATTAAAAGATATGGATTTTACAAAACTGAAACTATTCTGTTAAAAACAGAAACGAAAAATAAAATTAAAGGAAAAATCGGGCACTAATGGGCCTATCTAGCGCTCGGGCGTAATATAGCTAAACGGGCCCTAGGGTTAAACGAATCGGGCCGATCTAAATAAAAACCCTAACTTAAACTAAACCGGAACGAACCGGAATAAAACCCGGTTTTATTTAAAAGAACATACCCCTTCAGGGGGATCTAATCCTAGCCGTAGAACTAGATCGGACGGCGGGGGTGGAGTCCGTAGGGTTTTGATGTTGGAATGGAATTGAATTCATTGAGATCCAAAAAGGGCAAGGGGATAGTTTTGGGAAAGTCATTTTATTCCCTCTCATCCAACTTTCAAAAATTTCAAATTCCACTCAATTTCACTCAATCACTCAAACAAACCATCAGACAACAAGCATAGTTATTTATCTAATATAACATTCCAAAATTTAGAATTTTGGGATGTTCCACCGATGCATGCCACTCAGTCGCTGACATCAGGAAAGCTTCGGCTGATACTACAACCCCGGTTGCCCATATGTTGTCCCACGTGGCGGTTAGTGCGTATAGGCCAAAGACCAACTCGGACCAAATACCCAATCTTGTTAAGCGTGTTATTTTGAAATAACCACGGACAACGACCAGGGACCAGGACCACCTCTCTCTTGTGTGGTCTCAACCTGCCGTGTCGCTCCGCCACAATGATCCACTTAGAGGGCCATTAGGAAATATATCCTTTCAGCCCCCAATCCATGAATCACTTGCGGATACTCTACGAGGCGACCCCACTTTAGTCACCACATGTATCAAGTATAATATGTAGGTATGTATATACCCGTGATCACCTCCCGAGTGATCACGACACGGTGGTATAGCAAGGCAGCGGACAAGAGTGTAGGGCCACTGATGAAATACTAGCATCCTATACTAAGCATTTAGGATTGTAGGTAAGGTAACAATATTAGTAACAAGGACAGGCTATGCAGTAGTATAGGATCAAACCGATGAAACAATGAAACAATAACACTACTCTAATGCAAGCGAGAGGTAAATAGTATCTTGATATCGGGATGATCAAGGGGGTTTGCTTGCTCGAAGCTCACTGAGAAGGAGGGGTCATCAACACTGTAATCGATCGGGGCAGCAGCGACATTAGTCTCGAAGTCTACCGGAGAGAAGAGGGGGAAGAAACAATGAATACAATGCAAACAGATGCATGACGATGCATGACATGACAATAAGTGGTGCTAGGTATGCCCTAACGTGGTACCAGGCGATACTGGCGAAGGGGGGAAACATCCGGGAAAGTATTCCCGACGTTTGGCTTTTTCAGACAGATGAAACGGAGGGGGCGATTGCATGTTCTCTATGCTAGGGACGTGTGGTAGACGAACGGACTGCGTATTCGGATTCAGCATGATTTTTTTAGAAACATTTCATGTACAAAGTTTTTCATCTGAGTTACGGATTATTTTATATTAATTTTCAAAGTTTTAAACATTTTCTGAAATTAATATTAATTCAATTTAAAAGGCAAAACTGACTAGTAGGGGCCACCTGCCATAGACTCAGGTATTTAGCAGTGTGTTTGATTTATTTCAGTTAGACTAACTAACAGAGTGGGGCCCATATGTCATACTCAATAACTAAACTCATGGGGGGTATTTATTATAATTAGACGCGTGGCGCCCAAGTGTCTGTCGGGGGTTAGGGGGATTAGCGTCCTAATTAAAAGGGGTAATGGGCAAGCCCATTAGTCAATTTGTCCAGCAGGGGGGTTTGAATGCGCGTACACGGAGGGGAGCTCGCGGCCCCCGTGCGCTTCGGGCGACGGTGAATCGACGGCGAAACGGAGTGGATTCGAGGTGGGGGAAAGGGGAATCGGATGGGGGCTCACCAAGGAGCTCGGGGGTGTGCTCGGGGAGGCTGGGGGTAGCCGGAGGCGAGGTCGAGGCGGCGGGATGACGGCGACCGGAGCAGAGGGAGTCGCTCGATCCGGCTATTGTGGTGCTCCCTGCCTCGGTCTAACCCACATAGGCATTGTAGGGGAGGCGGATGAAGCTCCGGCGTAACCTTGGCGGAGGGGACGACGACAGGCGCGTGGACGACGATGGCGCGGTGATTTCTAGGTTTGTGAGAGCTCGTGTGAGAGGGGGAGGGGCGAGGAGCCGGGTGAGTGGGGATAGGGTTTGCAGTGTGGGGTCGACGGGGTCAAGTAGGGCGCCGGGGAGGAGCGGGATGCTCAGCACGTGGAGATCCCCTCGCCATGGACGTGCGGCCTTCGTCCACAGTGTCTCTGTGAACAGAAAAGTAGGTGGAAGAGGGGGTTGGGCTGGGCCTGATATAGTAGGCGGTGGGCTTAGGTGCAAAGGGGGGTTTCCTCTATTTCTTTTTTAGTTTTCTTTTCTTTTGCTTTTTTGTTTTTCTTTTATTTCTTTAGTGTTTTCATTTAAAGTTTATTTTAGTTTAGTTTTATAAAATACCAAGTTAGCACCTAAATTAGTATTACTAATTAGGCCACTACCACAATTATTTTGGCACACTACTAATTTAGTTATATTATTATAACTTTATAGAAGGCATTAAATTAATTGTTCTGCCCTCTGTTTTGGTTATTTTAATGCATTTTAATATTATAAGAAATGTTGTTTTCTCCACTAGTATTACTCATGAATTATTTTTCACATTTAGGACATTTTAGTTTTAATGTTTGAAAATATTTATTGTTTAACTTTATTTTAAATTTGAATTCGAACGGGATTTGTGTCATCACGAGATTAACAATAGTAATCGTGGTGACATGGCATCATTAGTAGAGGGTCACTCTAGATTGATTATCCGGGCGTTACACTCCCCCTCTCCAATTCGGTCTCCATTTAGCCTCCAAAAAGGCTAAGTGGCGCCACCTTTGTTATTGGGCCCTATGGCCCAATAACTTTCCACTACTTTCCTTATTGTATTTTCTTGAAAGAAGTTCATTTTTCACCCTCAAATGTGACACGAGAGACAAATACCCCTAAACTCAAATTTGATATAATTTCAACCCTCAAATCCTTAATACCGGGTGAATTTTCCCCTTAAGTGGTTTTGCTTTGATTTAACACGGTTTTGAGCCAAGATCGGGTGAAGTGGCATGGATTTGGGTGTGCATACAGAGTAAAGCTCGCATGTTCCTGATGCACGCCGTCTGCTGCCCGTAGCTCCACCTCCTGTAGATGACGTCGTTCCTCTCGCTCTCGAGGGCGCCGACTACTACGACGCGTCCTTCATGGCCTGCAACTCGATCGCCGCACGGTGGGACAAGCTCCTCTTCACCGTGCTGGCCGCAGAGGCAAGCGCGGCCGTCCTGCTCTTCAAGACGCCGCTGCGGAAGCTGGCGGTGCTCGCGCTCGACCGCCTCAAGCGCGGCCGGGCCCCCGTCATGGTGTGCACCGTCCTAGTCGTCCTCGCCTCTAGCCTCCACAGCATGGCCAAGATCCATGGCTACGCCGGCGCCGGCGAGCTCGACGCACCCGCCGCGCTCAACCCCACTGACCAGTGCCTGCCTACGGGACCGGCCGCCCGTCGTCCCCCTCTTGTCGGTTTTTTCCTCGCATCGATTCGGTCGATCGTCCAGATGTCCCCGGTTTCTTGAATTTAGATGAGAGCGTATGACTTGATTTCGCTCTAGAACGTTCCGCCACCTCTCCCGCTGACTGCCGCTCCAGTCCGTGGCCGCGGCGGGGCGGCTCGTCCTCGTCGCGTTGTCCATGCAGCCGCTCCACCCGGCACTATGCCACCCGCTCATCTTCGACACGGCCGCCGCACCCGTGCTGCGCTGGCTGGTCGGCCCACGGGTCCTACTTCGCCCCACGCAGGTGGTGCGCGGCGGGAGCGGCGCACCACGCACAGCCGTGTGTTCGTCGCGGGATGTGTGGGCGCTTGCGACGAGCTCGCAGGCGTGCGCTCCGGGTCGCTAGTGGACCCCGTCGCAGTTGCCTGTGCAGCGCCGTGCGGCGAGCCGCTCCGCCGATGCGGGACGGGCGGTTCAACTGGGACGCCACGGAAGTCCTCTGCTCGGGCGAGAAGGTCAGCGTGGTCAACCTATGCGGCAGCGGGAGGGTGCCGTGTTCGACGACCTCATGGCCAGCCGATGGGAGGACATGCTGCCCGGCATCATCGCTGGCTGGAAGTGCCCTGCCGCGGCATCCCCAGACATTTCTTTGCCGTGGCCCGTGGATGAGGAGTGTGGTGCGCTCAGCACTTACGACCAGGGATTTGTTGGAAGAGGCTACCGTTGAGGAGTTGGATGGCAGCCACATGTATGGCAGCGTCCTCGTCACCATCGTCTAGACATCCATTGCGAATTGAAGAAAAAAGAATGAAGTGAAGATGAACGGGTCCGATGCAACCAAGAAAAACTGGTCTGCTGCCACGTCAAAAGAGTCAAAACCGCCTAAAATCTGATGAGTCCCGAGCAAAACCACTGAAGGGGGAGATTTATCCGGTTTTGAGGATTTGGGGGTTATAATTGTACCAAATTCAAGTTCAGGGGAGTATTTGTTCCGGGCAACACATTTCGTGGTGAAAATGGACTTCATTCTATTTTCTTAGGCCCTTTGATTTTTTAAATAATTATAAGAGCCTCCTAATCATCATTAGAGCCTTTTATTATTAATTTAACATCTTCAAAAATATTTTCCAACTAAATATCAATACCCAGTAAACCCCGAAATGCTTCTAGTTCCTTTCGAAACTATTTTGAATATTAATGAAACTATTTCATAAATATTTTCCCATTACTCCTGCTCCACTAACACTCAGCATATTGATTACCAGTGCGAAACTAGTCTTAATAACAATTTGAACCACTCATATGTTCATGTTCAACTGATCAGCGCGGGCGTCTACAGCTGCATGACAAAGGTTCTGCATAAGCTGGATTTCATTTCTAATATCAGTTTGAACCTTGTAGTCTTCGAATTTGACCCTTGTAATTCTGGAATTTGAACCTTGTAATATTTCTGTCATTTGCGATACAATCATTGAAATGGCGTTGTATGAGACTCATATATTGGTAGTACTATTTTGACCTTAATATGCAATGGACGATTAATATCTGGACCTTAATATGTAATTGACTTGATTTTATTTACCATTCTCACATGTGTTTTCCCTGTCGATCTCATCACAAACGATCTATATTGCGGCCTCGACAGCGATCTTCAACATTATTGTATATAGTTGGTTTCTTCAATTGTGTGCTCTATAGAGCACAAAATTATCGCACACGAGTGTCCCTCTTTACCCTTCTGTGTAAGTTTTACCTCATTACACGAGTAAACTTATTGTCAAACGAGTGCGCTGCTTTTAGTCATTCCACACACTTTATTTTTGCAATGCTTTTGCATTAAACACCCACAATTTGCCCCTCTTCGAGATGACGCGTGGCCAAACGAGCCGGGTGGGAAACTTGCACCGTTGCGTGCGACAACCTGCACGGTTGCACGGGAACAGACTCACCAACGATACATTGCGCCTCTTCGAGCCCACGCGTGGCCAAATAAAACGTGTGTGGGGTTCTCACGCGTGCACTGGAATCCTCCATCGGGAACGATGTGTCAAGACGTGCTGATTACAGGCCGTCCGACCCCCATGTATTATAGTGGCCCTTTAACCCTTGTCTCTCTTTAACCTTTCGATCGCGCCCCAATATTGCAAGAAGCACACCCACGACGACAAATACAGAGTGTGTATCCCGCACGGCTCCAATGATGCTCCGAGCGGCTACCGACGACGAGCGCCAGTTCATCATGCGTGTCGTAGTGGGCACCCACAGAAGGTTCACGGAGCTCTCAGTGGTGTACACCAATGACCCGATCTGGGTGGAGAACTCCATCCACACTGTGGAGCTGTTGCTTGCTACAGACAAGTACAAAGTGGTCGGGTTTGACATCGAGCACACATCGCTTATGCCGGGTATGATCAAAAGGTCGTCGTCATCCAGATGTGCGTGTGCAATCAGATCCTCGTCTACCACTACTACCTGGCCACAAGAACTTACGAGCGTTTGTCCAAGTTTGTCAACGGCCTTGACTACAGGTTCGCTACGATGGACACCGCCAAGGCTTTAAAGGTGCTCAAGAATTCGAGCATCGCTTGCCAGAATCTTGTTGACAACCAGGGCTAATACAGGATCTGGGGCAGCAAGAAGCAGAAGAAGGATTCACTTGTTCACCTCGCCAAGGCCATCATCGGCCCCTACTATTGAGACATGAAGGATGTCTTCAACAAGAGCAGGTTTGCCTGTCACTCGGCCTGAATGGAAAAAATGGACGAAGATCACGTCATGTACGGGGCCAAGGAGGCGTACACGAGCTACGGGGTGTATAGGAGGATCGTTGACATGAGAAAGTGTCTCCTTCCCCAAGACGACGAGGGATCCAGCTGGAAGCAGTGCAACGGCAAGCGTCACAAAAAAAGTAGATGATTTGATGATCGTTTCTCCTAGTTTATTATGCTTGTACTTGTTTACTTAGGTGTGCAAATGTTATCTATGGTCAGTTATGTAATTGGATATTTATTTTGGTTATGCAATCATGTTGTTATAAGGATATATGTTGTTGTTCAGTAGACATAGCATAGATATTGTGCAGACTAAGCAAATCACATTGCATACGGATTAAATGACAGAACCTGTCAATGATGATTTCATCAATCACTGACTATTGTTTACCAGCAAGCGTTTGCCCATAACACACACAACTTATTAGCAGGAATCGTCTATGTTATTATTGGTCTTCCCACATAATTCTGATTACTCACATGTTTGCCAGGTATCACACACATCTTGTTAAGCTGAATCGTTTGTGTTCTTATGGATCATCGCAAACAGGTCATCCGAGTGACCTGTATCCTGTCGATCGCACACATCTTGTCCTTGGTAATCGTTTGTGTTATTTTGGCTCATGCAAACAAGACACCAGTGAACTGTATGACGTTTATCGCACACATCTTAATCTGAGTAACCGTTTGTGTTTTTTGGCTCGTCACAAGTAGTTCGTATGGATCAACTGTATGCCATGATTTGGCACACACAACTCTAATACGAATCGTTCTTGATGGACCAGCAATCGCAAACACTTCATTTATCAGCGATAATTTTATTACAGTATCGTTTGTGATTGATGCATCACACATAGTTTGATCGATTGGTTTCCTATACATGTGTCATCTTAGGACCTTCCTGCAGTAATGTTAGATGGAATACTTATGGCACATCTAGATGTGCTTTAATAAAACTGAATTATTATTATATCAAACCAATTCACTCCCATAATTTCTCAGAAAATATATTTGAATAATGATAGTGATGCTCACTACTGTTGATTGTTGAACGTAATTCACCTTTAGAATTTTTCCCTGGTGATCAACACTAGTAAGGCTAAGGTTATTGTTAGTTATATGTACCTTTAGTCGTGTACCAGTTTATGTTTTATCTATTCTATAAGAGGTTTTCTACATAGTGTACCGACTTGTGCGTAGAGTATATATACTGGCCTATGGCCATCTGAAATAAAAATTGCATATTTTCTAACAAGGTATTAGGGTTAATTTAGGTTAATTTTTGGAATCTGATAATTACTGAACGTCAGGTACGAGCACATGGCAATTTTGAAAGTTTTCGATAGCAAATTTGGTGACGCGGGGATGACAACTTTTGTTTCCAAGCATGGCAACTTTCGTGCTTCAGTTTATTTTTTGACAGAAAATTATCGTGCTTGCCAACTAATTGCCATCCTCGCGGGGTGCGGACGTTTGGTTCCTGGATGTATATACACCCAGGGATTGTGAAAAAAATTAGAAAAAAGACAAAAGTTCAGAAACATTTTTGAAATAAACTTGACTTTCTTTACACCAGTATGTAATTTTTCATCCACCAAAGCCCTGCGTTGACTTTGAGAAAAAAATATTGCTAAGACACTATTTACACTATTTTCACCAAAATTTTGTATAATTCGCCCTAAAGTCAACGCTTGGTTTTGGTTGGCAGAAAATAACATACTGGTGCAAAAGTGTTGGGTAACGTAGTAATTTCAAAAAAAATCTACGCACACGCAAGATCATGGTGATGCATACAACGAGAGGGGAGAGTAGGTCCACGTACCCTTGTAGACCGAAAGCGGAAGCGTTATGACAACGTGGTTGATGTAGTCGTACATCTTCACGATCGACCGATCCTCAGTACCGAACATACGGCACCTCCGTGTTCAGCACACGTTCAGCTCGGCGACGTCCGGTGAACTCACGATCCATTAGAGCTTAGAGGGAGAGCTTCGTCAGCATGACGGCGTGATGATGGTGTTGATAAAGTTACCGATGCCGGGCTTCGCCTAAGCACCGCTACGATATGACCGAGGTGGATTATGGTGGAGGAGGGCACCGCAGACGGCTAAGAGAGATCAATGATCAACTTGTGTGTCTATGGGGTGCCCCCTCCCCCGTATATAAAGGAGTGGAGGAGGGGGAGGGCCGGCCCTCTCTAGGGCGCGCCATAGGGGAGTCCTACTCCCACCGGGAGTAGGATTCCCCCCTTCCAAGAGGAGGAGTAGGAGGGAAGGAAGGAGGAGAGAGGGGGAAGGAAAAAGGGGGGCGCCAGATACGTCTCCAATGTATCTATAATTTTTTATTGTTCCATGCTATTATATATTCTATTTTGGATGTTTAATGTGCTTTATTATACACTTATATATTATTTTTGGGACTAACCTATTAACCCAAGGCCCAGTGCAAATTGCTGTTTTTTGCCTATTTTAGTGTTTCATAGAAAAGGAATATCAAACGGAGTCCAAACGGAATGAAACCTTCGGGAACGTGATTTTTGGAACAAACGTGATCCAGAGGACTTGGAGTGGACGTCAAGAAACGAACGAGGAGGCCATGAGGCGGGGAGGCGCTGCCCCTCGGGCGCGCCACCCTCTTGGGCCCCTCGTGGCTCCACCGACCTACTTCTTCCTCCTATATATACCTACGTGCCCGAAACCATCGAAGAGCACCACGAAACCCTATTTCCACCGCCGCAACCTTACATGCCGTGAGATCCCATCTTGGGGCCTTTTTCCGGCGCTCACGGAGGGGGCATTGATCACGGAGGGCTTGTACATCAACACCATAGCCTCTCCGATGATGTGTGAGTAGTTTACCTCAGACCTTCGGGTCCATAGTTATTAGCTAGATGTCTTCTTCTCTCTCTTTGGATCTCAATACAAAGTTCTCCTTGATCTTCTTGGAGATCTATTTGATGTAACTCTTTTTGCGGTGTGTTTGTCGAGATCCGATGAATTGTGGGTTTATGATCAAGATTATCTATGAACAATATTTGTATCTCCTCTGAATTCTTTTATGTATGATTGGTTATCTTTGCAAGTCTCTTGAATTATCAGTTTGGTTTGGCCTACTAGATTGATCTTTCTTGCAAAGGGAGAAGTGCTTAACCGGGTTCGGTCATGCGGTGCTTTCGATCCGATGTGAAGGGGAAACGACACGTATTGTATTGTTGCCATCGAGGATAAAAAGATGGGGTTTATATCACATTGCTTGAGTTTATCCCTCTACATCATGTCATCTTGCCTAATGTGTTACTCTGTTCTTATGAACTTAATACTCTAGATGCATGCTGGATAGCGGTCGATGTGTGGAGTAATAGCAGTAGATGCAGGCAGGAGTCGGTCTACTTGTCGTGGACGTGATGCCGATATACATGATCATGCCTAGATATTCTCATAACTATGCTCAATTCTATCAATTTCTCGACTTTAATTTGTTCACCCACCGTAATACTTATGCTCTTGAGAGAAGCCACTAGTGAAACATATGGCTCCCGGGTCTATTTTCCATCATATTAATCTCCCAACAACTAGCGATTTGTTATGCCGTTTATTTTGCAATCTTTACTTTTCAATCTCTACAACAAAAATACCAAAAATATTTATCTTATTATCTCTATCAGATCTCACTTTTGCAAGTGGCCGTGAAGGGATTGAAAACCCCTTTATCGCGTTGGTTGCAAGGTTCTTGTTTGTTTGTGTAGGTACGAGGGACTTGCGTGTGGCCTCCTCTTGGATTGATACCTTGGTTCTCAAAAGCGAGGGAAATCTCGACGCTACTTTCTTGCATCAACCTTTCCTCTTGAAGGGAAACCAACGTAGTGCTCAAGAGGTAGCAAGAAGGATTTAAAGGCTATTTGTTCTTGGGGAGTCTACGCACAAGTCAAGACATACCAAGTACCCATCACAAACTCTTATCCCTCGCATTATATTATTTGCAATTTGCCTCTCGTTTTCCTCTCCCCCACTTCACCCTTGCCGTTTTATTCGCCCCTTTTTCCGTTTGCCTCTTTTTCGCTTGCTTCTTATTTGCTTTTGTGTTGGATTATTTGCTTGTCACGATGGGTCAAGATAATACTAAATTGTGTGATTTTGCCAATACCAACAACAATGATTTTCTTAGCACTCCGAATGCTCCTCTTACCGATGTTGAATCTTGTGAAATTAATGCTGCTTTGTTGAATCTTGTCATGAAAGATCAATTCGCTGGCCTTCCTAGTGAAGATGTCGCTACCCATCTAAATAGCTTTGTTGATTTGTGTGATATGCAAAAGAAGAACGATGTGGACAATGATATTGTTAAATTGAAGCTATTTCCGTTTTCGCTTAGAGATCGTGCTAAAACTTGGTTTTCGTCTTTGCCTAAAAATAGTATTGATTCTTGGAATAAGTGCAAAGATGCTTTTATCTCTAAGTATTTTCCTCGCTTAAGATCATCTCTCTTAGAAACGATATCATGAATTTTAAGCAACTTGATCATGAACATGTTGCACAAGCTTGGGAGAGGATGAAATTAATGATATGTAATTGCCCTACACACGGTTTGAATTTATGGGTGATTATACAAAAAAATTATGCCGAGTTGAATTTTGCTTCTAGAAATCTTTTAGATTCGGCTGCGGGAGGCACTTTTATGGAAATCACTCTAGGAGAAGCTACTAAACTCCTAGATAATATTATGGTTAATTATTCTCAATGGCACACTGAAAGATCTACTAGTAAAAAGGTTCATGTGATAGAAGAGATTAATGTTTTGAGTGGAAAGATGGATGAACTAATGAAATTGTTTGCTAATAAGAGTGCTTCTTCTGATCCTAATGATATGCCTTTGTCTACTTTGATTGAAAATAATATTAAATTTATGGATGTGAATTTTGTTGGTAGGAATAATTTTGGTAACAATGCGTATAGAGGAAACTTTAATCCTAGGCCGTATCCTAGTAATTCCTCTAATAATTATGGTAATTCCTACAACAACTCTCGTGGAAATTTTAATAAGATGCCCTCTGATTTTGAGGCTAGTGTTAAAGAGTTTATGAATTCGCAAAAGAATTTCAATGTTTTGCTTGAAGAAAAATTACTTAAGGTTGATGAATTGGCTAGGAACGCGGATATAATTTCTCTTGGTGTTGATTCTTTGAAACTTAGGTCTATTCCACCTAAGCATGATATCAATGAGTCTCTCAAAGCCATGAGAATTTCCATTGATGAGTGCAAAGAAAGAACCGCTAGGATGCGTCTTTGAAAAAGATTGCTTTGTGAAAGCGTGTTCTTCTAGTTTTTATGATAATAATGATGAAGATATAAAAGTGATTGATGTGTCTCCTATTAAATCTTTGTTTTTCAAGATGAATCTTGATAATGATGGGACTGGAGATGAGTCAACTTTAGTTAAAAGGCGTCCCAATGATTCGGAGTTTTTAGATCTTGATGCAAAAATTGGTTATAGTGGGATTGAAGATGTCAATACTTCACATAGCAATGAACCCACTATTTTGGATTTCAAGGAATTTAATTATGATAATTTTTCTTTAATAAATTGTATTTCCTTGTTGCAATCCGTGCTAAATTCTCCTCATGCTTATAGCCAAAATAAGGCTTTTACTAAACATATCGTTGATGCTTTAATGCAATCCTATGAAGAAAAGCTTGAATTAGAAGTTTCTGTCCCTAGAAAACTTTACGATGAGTGGGAACCTACTATTAAAATTAAAATTAAAGATCATGAATGCTATGCTTTGTGTTATTTGGGTGCTAGTGTTTCCACGATTCCAAAAACTTTGTGTGATGTGTTAGGTTTCCGTGAATTTGATGATTGTTCTTTAAACTTGCACCTTGCGGATTCCACCATTAAGAAACCTATGGGAAGAATTAAGGATGTTCTTATTGTTGCAAATAGGAACTATGTACCCGTAGATTTCATTGTTCTTGATATAGATTACAATCCTTCGTGTCCTATTATTATTGGTAGACCTTTCCTTAGAACGATTGGTGCAATTATTGATATGAAGGAAGGGAATATTAGATTCCAATTTCCGTTAAGGAAAGGTATGGAACATTTCCCTAGAAATTAAATTAAATTACCCTATGAATCTATTATGAGAGCCACTTATGGATTGCATACCAAAGATGATAATACCTAGATCTATCCTTGCATTTATGCCTAGCTAGGGGCATTAAACGATAGCTCTTGTTGGGAGGCAACCCAATTTTATTTTTGTTCCTTGCTTTTTGGTTCTGTTTAGTAATAAATATTTGATCTAGCCTCTGGTTAGATGTGGTTTTATGTTTTATTTAGTGTTTGTGCCAAGTAAAACCTATAGGATCTTCTTGGATGATAGTTATTTGATCTTGCTGAAAAAGTCAGAAACTTTATGTTCACGAAAATAATTGTTAAAAATCACCAGAAAGTGATAAAATACTGATTCCAATTTCAGTAGATCAATAAAAAAATTATCTAGGTCGTCCTATTTTGGTAGATTTCTCTGAGTTACAGAAGTTTGAGTTAGATATAGATTACTACAGACTGTTCTATTTTTGACAGATTCTGTTTTTCGTGAGTTGTTTGCTTATTTTGATGAATCTATGGCTAGTATCGGAGCTTATGAACCATAGAGAAGTTGGAATACAGTAGGTTTAAGACCAATATAAATAAAGAATGAGTTCATTACAGTACCTTAAATTGGTGGTTTGTTTTATTTCGCGAACGGAGCTCATGAGAGTTGAGTTTTGTGTTCTGAAGTTTTCAAGTTTTGGGTAAAGATTTGATGGATTATGGAACAAGGACTGGCAAGAGCCTAAGCTTGGGGATGCCCAAGGCACCCTAAGGTAAAATCCAAGGACAATCAAAAGCCTAAGCTTGGGGATGCCCCGGAAGGCATCCTCTTTAAATCTTCGCCCATCGGTAACTTTACTTGATGCTATATTTTTATTCACCACATGATATGTGTTTTGCTTGGAGTGTCTTGTATGATTTGAGTCTTTGCTTTTTAGTTGGCCACAATCATCCTTGCTGTACACACCCTTTGAGAGAGACACACATGATTAGGAATTTATTAGAATACTCTATGTGCTTCACTTATATCTTTTGAGCTAGATAATTTTGCTCTAGTGCTTCACTTATATCTTTTAGAGCACGGTGGTGGTTTATTTTATAGAAATTATTGATATCTCATGCTTCACTTATATTATTTTGAGAGTCCTATAAAAAAGCATGGTAATTTGCTTTGGCTGAAATTTTAGTCCTAAAAGTGATGAACATCCAAGATAGGTATAGTAAAAACTATCATAAAAAGTGCATTGAATACTATGAGAAGTTTGATACTTGATAATTGTTTGAGATATGAAGATGGTGATATTAGAGTCATGCTAGTTGAGTGGTTATGAATTTGAGAAATACTTGTGTTAAAGTTTGTGATTCCTGTAGCATGCACGTATGGTGAACCGTTATGTGATGAAGTCAGAGCATGATTTATTTACTGATTGTCTTCCTTATGAGTGGCGGTCGGGGACGAGCGATGGTCTTTTCCTACCAATCTATCCCCCTAGGAGCATGCGCGTAGTAATTTGTTTTGATAACTAATATATTTTTTCAATAAGTATATGAGTTCTTTATGACTAATGTTGAGTTCATGGATTATACACACTCTCACCCTTCCGCCATTGCTAGCCTCTCTAATACTGCCAAGACCTTTCACGCAGATCATACACCCACCATATATCTTCCTCAAAACAGCCACCATACCTACCTATCATGGCATTTCCATAGCCATTCCGAGATATCTTGCCATGCAACTTACCACTGTTCCGTTTATTATGACACGCTCCGTCATTGTCATATTGCTTTGCATGATCATGTAGTTGACATCGTATTTTTGGAAAGCCACTATTCATTATTTGCATACATGTCACTCTTGATTCATTGCATATCCCGGTAAACCGTCGGAGGCATTCACATAGAGTCATATTTTGTTCTAAATATTGAGTTGTAATTCTTGAGTTGTAAGTAAATAAAAGTGTGATGATCATCACTATTAGAGCATTGTCCCAAGTGAGGAAAGGATGATGGAGACTATGATTCCCCCACAAGTCGGGATGAGACTCTGAACTAAAAAAAAGAGAGTCTGTAAAAAAAAGAGAAAATGCCCAAAATAATGAGAGAAAAAGAGAGAAGTGACAATGTTACTATCCTTTTTCCACACTTGTGCTTCAAAGTAGCACCATGATCTTCATGATAGAGAGTCTCCTATGTTGTCACTTTCATATACTAGTGGGAACTTTACATTATAGAACTTGGCTTGTATATTCCAATGATGGCCTTCCTCAAATATGCCCTAGGTCTTCGTGAGCAAGCGAGTTGGATGCACACCCACTTAGTTTATTTTGTCGAGCTTTCATACACTTATAGCTCTACTGCATCCGTTGCATGGAAATCCCTACTCACTCACGTTGATATCTATTAATGGGCATCATCATAGCCCGTTGATACGCCTAGTTGATGTGAGACTATCTTTGTGACGCCCGGATAATTAAGCTCTAATAAACCTCTGTTAATGATGCCACGTCACCTCCGTTACTGTTGATAATCACGTTAGTTCAGAAACCGGTTCAAATTCAAAATTCAAAATATGGCAAACCCCACTTTTATTCAAAATATGGCAAAATTCAAAATTCAAAATTCAGAAACCGGTTCAAATTCAAATATTGGAACTAAAATGTTTGGTTTGTTGCAAATAGTCCTTACTAAACGTTGTTGGAGAAACCCCACTTTTATTAAGTGTTTAAAACTCTGAAATGAGCAACACAGTAACAAAACCAATTATTTAAAAGCTTTTAAAATATTAAACACGTACAAACTATTTTATTTTAGGTGCCAAGTTAATTGTGGTGGTGGCATATTTGTTGATACTAGTTTAGGTACAACTAATGTATTTAATAAAACTAAGCTATTGAAATATAAAATTAAAACAGAAAAGAAAAGAAAATAAGAAAAAAGGAAAGACGACAACACAAAAAATAGAAGGAACAACCCCCCATACGGGCCTCGGCCCAAAAGCCGACGGGTCAGCCAGGCGGCCCACCCTGGCCCCCCTTATCCCCCACCCGACCGAACCCTAATCCACCACCACACCCCCACTCACCCCCACGCGCTCCACGGCCGCCCCCGAATCCCCAGGATCGAGATCGATCCCCTCACTCTCTCGCCCCCCCCTCCCTTTCGATCTGGAGCCGCTTTATCTCGGCTCGCCTCCCCCTCGCTTCTCTTCCCGACTGATCTGGATCGGGAAGGGCAATGAGCTTCAGCGCCCCTTCATCGCAGCGCTGTCATGCGACACAACCGCTGCCCGTGGACAACGTCGCCGCCTCGTCCCGCCACTACCTCGCGGACCGCCTCCCGTCTCCGTCGATCGTCCCGTCCTCCTCCCCACGGGTCGCCCCGAGCCTCGACGCCCATGTGCCTCAAGAACGCCGGTGAGGCCCTTGGCCTCCGCCTCCCCTTCCTTTCGTTCGCGGTCACGGCGCTTTCGTCCCACCAAGGCCCGCCCGGCGCAATGCTGTGCGTGCCCGTGCACCCGTTGTGCGCCTTGTAGCACTCGCCCACGCCCCACAACCACTGTCGGTGTCAAAACCGGCGGATCTCAGGTAGGGGGTCCCAAGCAGTGTGTCTTAGGATCAATGGTAACAGGAGGCAAGGGACACAATGGTTACCCAGGTTCGGGCCCTCTTGATGGAGGTAATACCCTACTCCTGCTTGATTAATATTGATGATATGGGTAGTACAAGAGTAGATATACCACGAGATCGTAGAGGCTAAACCCTAGAAGCTAGCCTATGGTATGATTGTTGTATATTGTATATGTGTCGACTAGCCTGGCCCTGGTTTATATAATGCACGGAGGCCTAGGATAACAAGAGTCCTAGCCGAATACGCCGGTGGGGGAGGAGTCCTTATCTTGATCACCAAGTCTTGTGGAATCTTCCTTGTATGCGGCACCTGTCCGGACTGGCCCATGAGTATGCGGCCCTGGGGGTCCTCGGCCCAATCTAACCGATTGGGGGACGACGTGGTGAGCACCCCCTAGTCCAGGACACCGTCAGTAGCCCCCTGAACCGGTCTTCAAGTTAGGGACGCTCCTCGATTCTTCCGAACTGTTCTTCATCTTCGGTTGCCGGTCTTGAAAACTGGTTCAACAAATCTTCTCATCTTCGATCTTGAGGATCGCCGAAATGCATTCGACGAGTTTATACGTCGGGTATCCGAGGAGCTCCTTTAAGTTTCCGGCCTCTAACAATGCCTGGTTATTTTTATGCCACACCTCGTGTTTGAAGTTGTTCCCGGGCGGCAGCGTCCTCTTGCGTCCGAGCTCCAACGCCGGACTGCATTCGAGGTATCTTTTGCAGCCGAGCACCAACGCCGGACCGCTTCCCAGCTCTAACGCCGGAATGTATCCGAGCTCCAACGCCGTACTGTATCCGAGCTCCAACGCCGGACTATGTGTCCGAGCTCCAACGCCGGACTGTATCCAAGCTCCAACGCCGGACTATGTGTCCGAGCTCCAACGCCGGATTATGTATCGGAGGTGTAGTAAATCACCTTGGTTCAAAGAAGTTTGAAGGAGTTTAGCTGAGCTTAATGCCGGAGATGCCCTCTAAGGAGCCAGCCACATGCATCCGAACTATATGCCGAATTGCTTCCGAGGTGGTGCACCACCCCGAATGTGGGCTGTTTTTTGGTCAATATTTTTATTGATGCAATTTATTCTCTGACGAGATATATAGCGGTAGCCCTCAAGGTGTGTATCGATCTAAAACCCGAGATGCACGAAGGATGACATAAGACCGCTGATCCCAAAGAATCACGAGACTCGGGTTGATTTGCGAATCGGCACGAGGATCAAGTCCTAACTTCGGCGAGAATACTTGGGACGCAAAAAGCGGCGTGCTTTCAGACCTCGAGACTCAGGTTGGGTCCGGCCGACCAACCCGAGGATCAAAATCTCCTCGAAAATTGTATTGCACTTAAGATTTTACGCATAGAACAAGCAATGCGGTAGCCCCGAGACACCGGGTCGGGTGGCAACACCAGATCAGGGGATCAATGTGCCCCTTTAATATTTGTAAATAATAAGCCCGAAGCCCAGTAGCCCTCGAGCCTTAATGCGGGCACGGGAGGCCGAATTAAGGATCGATATCCATAGTAAAATCACAAATTATGTGTAATGACTCTATGTATCCAAGTACTTTACGTCATTAATGCTCGGATCCACATTGTACAAAACTTTGTTGACCGATCATCGGCTTCAACTTCCTCGGCCAATAGCCGAGGAGTGTTTGTCCTACTTTATAAAGCCTTTATGAGGGCAAAGATTTACGACAAACAAGGCAATCTGGCCATACGGTTTTATAAACAAAGGTATGCGGAGAGATATGTTATATTACTGTTTAACAAAAGAAATGTCTTCCAAAGAAAATAGTCCCGCTATCGGTTCCTTTCTTTGGGTTGTCATGCTAAGCATGAGCATGAAACCTCAGCTCTAATGTAAGAGCAAAATATTGAGGACTTAGTTTGGGAGGCGATTACTAGCCCCGGTAGTGTTCGGGCGACGATCGAGGTCAAGCCGTAAACACTTTGGCCATTGTTATGAATGGCCGTCGTTTAACACCGTCATCGGATCGCTGACCAGTTTACACTTATTGTGAGAGTCAGTTTTCGGCTTTCTCCACTGAGGTGCTTAACCATGTGAGCTGGAAGCACAATCGCAGTGGTTCTCCTTTGCACACCTAGCCGAACAAAGCGGAACGTAGGGAGGCAAGCGCAGGAGCCGCAACCCAACTATTGACCGAAGACACGATTCAAACCGTTGCATATATAGCAATATCCGAGAATGTTTTGCCGAATCTCTAAAGGTGTCCGCGCTGCATCATGAGACTTGTCCGAAAACACACAAATAGTTTAAAAGTGCCAAAAGCTTGGAAAACCAAAAAACGTCAGTAAAAACATGACGTTCGAACAAGATCAAGTGTTCGGTGCCAATCCGAAAATTGGACTTTAGAAGAAAAAAAAGTGCTTCTACCGTGCTTTAACATGACACATCCTATCTCAAGACTTCAAGCGGGTCAGCCTACGGCTTCAGTCTCCCATCCCGAAGGCGGAGTACTTCTCATTAGGCCAGTTTAGAAAACTAAACTCTAGCGGTTTTGAGAGAGAAATTAGGCTCCCGGCTAGTGACCGCACACTCGTGTCGAGAAAAGGAGTGATAAATAATAATAAAAACTCTGCAACGACTAAGAAAAAAAGCTTAGTATGAAACGGCTCAAATAAACATAAGAGCCCCCAAGTGACTTCGGTAAAAGTTGACTATATAATATAAGGTGACATGTAGAATGCCTTCTAGCCGGATTGTAGATCGTTTGTCATAGCGGACCTTTTCGCTTCAACCTCTGGACTCAATAGTCCGGAGTGTGTCCGAATACCCTCGCGGTTATAAAAACTGGGGCATGCGTGGAGACCAGGCGTAGGGGTCATTAGTGCTTTATCAGACAAGTGCCCAACTAGTTATGTTATATTACATGGCTAGTAAGAAACATCTTCAGGGAGAATAGTTCCGTTAGGGGTTCCTTTCTCAGGAGGCATGCCCTAAAGTGCATGTCCAGATCGCGAAAAGAGCGTAAAAACATCCGGGGAAGGTAAATAAATAGGTAAGAAATTATCTTTTAGTTCACCGACCGAGTATTCCCTTAGGAACGCTTAGCTTCGGCTTCACCGAGGTACACATCCAGCTGACCCGGCAGTAACAATCGCAGAGGTGCTCCCTTTACCACCTAGCCAAAAAATCGGGAACGTAGGGGTAAGCACAGGAGCCAGGCAACCCAACTTGGCCAAAACTTAAGTCATATCGATGCATATAATGGTGAATAAATGGTACATGCGGAAGTGTGAGACATGTGTTGGGCATAAAGCCCGAATTAATAAGCTTCTGTTAAAGAAGCCCCCAGGTATAATGAGCGCGGGTAGCGCGTCAAGTGTGTGCAAACAGAGTTTGGACAAGGAAAAATTTTTACAAGCAACTTTTTTCCAAAAGTATAATGCTTGGTCGAGCCGAACACAAGTTAGAAATTTAAAACTTTGAGCATGAAGGCAACTTAGCTGGTTAATGTGTTTGGTATTGACGACGCGGTCCGAGATTGATGTGTTACAAGGTTCCATCCCCCAAGCCGGTCCCGAGGTGGCGGAGCAAAGAGCTCGGCACTCCGAAGTGGTGACATAGCACGGTCAATGCAGACCGGCAGAGTGACGCCAAAGTCCCCGGATCATTTTCCTGTGCACAAAAATAGTGCAAACCAGAGATAATAGTAATAAAAAATCGTTGCATAATAAATAATTTATGCAAAGTGAGTAATAAAAGAAATATGGCCTGGCGCCGAAGTCAATGTCGATGCAGGGCGGCGGCGTGATGCGGTAAAGGCATGGCAAGGCCTGAATTCACAGGTCGGTTCGAGTTCAGGATGGGCGTTAAGCGGACTATGTACGGAAACTGACCGAACCACCATGCAACCGTCGTTAATGCGGCCACCATTTGATAGACCTGTGTACATATGATGGACAAACCAGAGTAATAATTTGTTGGAAAAAATGAACCCAAACAAGCAAAAAATACTAGGATTAATAGCACCTGGTTTATTTGTTGTAGCAATCTGAAGGAAGGTGATTCTCAAAATTGGGACTCGACCCGCGCACCCATTGCCTGGTCGGCTAGTGACACCGAAGTGTCCGGAGTAGGTTGATGAAGATATGGCGAAGCCCCCGGTCCGGCCGAGATGTCGAAGTAGGTCGGCGTGATGGACACCAGCTTGAAGAAGCAATAGTGCTGCCCTGCCGATGCAGATCGTGACGTGGTCGATGCCGGCTTGATGAAGCGACCGTGCGGCGATGCCGGTATGCCCGCTCCATGTAATCCGTGGGGCGGCGATGTTGGTGATGATTTATCCTTCACGATGCCGGACTCTTGTTCGGCTTGCCGAGATGATGATCCGAAGAAGTTGAGCTCGACTCAACAAAGTGACGACGTGTCTAGCGGAGGTCGGCAAATGGAGCAATATTGCCGGACTGGTTTGACACCAGCATGATGTTGAAGATCATGTTCAAAAGATCTTAAAGTTAGTGGGATGTGTTCGGGAACAAAGCACAATACCCCATACAAAACTTCCTTCAAAAAGGATGTCCGAAATCCAACTTATAAAAAAGACGAACTCGGGTCAGATTCGTTTTCGCGCAGAAAACAGATCCAAAAAGTGATGCACTAATCGGAAGGTTCCCGGAGTTTGGACGGTCGGATCGAGCTGAAATTTTGAGGGGTGGTAGATATAGGAATTCCGCAGCCGATCAACGGTTGAATCTTCCAAAGGAAGTCCGAGCTAGAAGCTGGACACCACGCCCTAAACTCTTCCGGATTCTCGTCCAGATTAAAGTTGTACAAGCTATATATTACAAGCCAGGGTCCTCGAGGGCTCGAATACATAAGCTCGATAGTAAACAAGTCATCGGAAGCAACAATATCTGAGTACACACATAAGTTAAATAAGGTGCCATAAGATGGCAAGCACAAACAGGGATACAGATCGAAGAGGTGCAGGCCTCCTACCTGGGATCCTCTTAAAGTACTCCTGGTCGTCGGCGGCCTGCACGTAGTAGTAAGAACCCTTGGATTGGTAGTCTGGATCCAGGGCTCCAACATCTGGTTGCGACAACCGAGAAGAAAGGAAAAGGGAGAAAAGAGGGAGCAAAGCAACCATGAGTACTCATCCAAAGTACTCGCAAGCAAGGATCTATACTACATATGCATCGATATCAATGAAATGGGTAGTATCTGTGGACTAAATTGCAGAATGTCAGAATAACAGGGGGATAGCTAGTCCTATCGACTACTATGCTTCTGGCAGCCTCCATCTTGAAGCATATAGAAGAGAGTAGCAAGTACGACATCAAGTAACATCGCATAGCATAATCCTACCCGGCGATCCTCTCCTCGTCACCTTGTGAGAGAGCGATCACCGGGTTGCCTCTGAAACTTTTTTGAGTGTATTTTATTAAGTATCCAGTTCTAGTTGTCGTGAAGTCAGAATACAACTCCAAGTCATCTTGTCACCATGGACACGACTATTCGAATAGATCAATCTTCCCTGCAGGGGTGCACTAAATTACCCGACACGCTCGATCCCTCTGGCCGGGCACACTTTCCTGGGTCATGTCCGGCCTCCGAAGATCAACACGTCGCAGCCCTACCTAGGCTCAATAGAGAGGCCAACACGCCGGTCTAAATCCTAAGCGCGTAGGGGTCTTGGGCCCATCGCCCCTTGCACTCCTGCATCTTGCGTACGCAACCGATGAGCAGACCTAGCCCCCTTATACAAGTGCAGGCGTTCCAGTCCAACCCGGTGCATGCCACTGAGTCGCTGACGTCAGGAAAGCTTCGGCTGATACTACAACCCGGTTGCCCATATCTTGTCCCATGTGGCGGTTAGTGCGTATAGGCCAAAGACCAACTCGGACCAAATACCCAATCTTGTTAAGCGTGTTATTTTGAAATAACCACGGACAACGACCAGGGACCAGGACCACCTCTCTCTTGTGTGGTCTCAAGCTGCCATGTCGCTCCGCCACAATGATCCACTTAGAGGCCATTAGGAAATATATCCTTTCAGCCCCCAATCCATGAATCACTTGCGGATACTCTACGAGATGACCACACTTTAGTCACCACATGTATCAAGTATAATATGTAGGTATGTATATACCCGTGATCACCTCCCGAGTGATCACGACACGGTGGTATAGCAAGGCGGACAAGAGTGTAGGGCCCTCGATGAAATACTAGCATCCTATACTAAGCATTTAGGATTGTAGGTAAGGTAACAATATTAGTAACAAGGACAGGCTATGCAGTAGTATAGGATCAAACCGATGAAATAATGAAACAATAACACTACTCTAATGCAAGCAGTAGAGGTAAATAGTCTCGAAGTCTGGAAGCTCTGCTGAGAAGGAGGGGCCATCAACACTGTAATCGATCGGGGCAGCAGCGACATTAGTCTCGAAGTCTACCGGAGAGAAGAGGGGGAAGAAACAATGAATACAATGCAAACAGATGCATGACGATGCATGACATGACAATAAGTGGTGCTAGGTATGCCCTAACGTGGTACCGAAGCGTCTTGGCGAAGAAACATCCGGGAAAGTATTCCCGGCGTTTGGCTTTTTCAGACAGATGAAACGGAGGGGGCGATTGCATGTTCTCTATGCTAGGGACGTGTGGCAGACGAACGGACTGCGTATTCGGATTCATCATGTTTTTTTTAGAAACATTTCATGTACAAAGTTTTTCATCCGAGTTACGGATTATTTTATATTAATTTTCAAAGTTTTAAACATTTTATGAAATTAATATTAATTCAATTTAAAAGGCAAAAAGCTAAATGCACCTGTAACTGTACCCGATTCGGTGCACACAGAGGAAGGATGAGAGTGGCCCAGGGGGCCAAAACAACCTAGTCGGCTTTGACCACCGACCGTCAAACCGACTAGTAGGGGCCACCGCCATAGACTCGGTATTTAGCAGTGTGTTTGATTTATTTCAGTTAGACTAACTAATGCAGTGGGGCCCATATGTCATACTCAATAACTAAACTCATGGCGGTATTTATTATAATTAGACGCGTGGCGCCCAAGTGTCTGTGGGGGGTTAGGGGGATTAGCGTCCTAATTAAAAGGGGTAATGGGCAAGCCCATTAGTCAATTTTTCCAGCAGGGGGGTTTGAATGCGCGTACACGGAGGGGAGCTCGCGGCCCCCGTGCGCTTCGGGCGACGGTGAATCGACGGCGGAACGGAGTGGATTTGAGGTGGGGGAAAGGGGAATCGGATAGGGGCTCACCGAGGAGCTCGGGGGTGTGCTCGGGGAGGCTGGGGGTGGCCGGAGGCGAGGTCGAGGCGGCGGGATGACGGCGACCGGAGCAGAGGGAGTCGCTCGATCCGGCTATTGTGGTGCTCCCTGCCTCGGTCTAACCCACATAGGCATTGTAGGGGAGGCGGATGAAGCTCCCGGCGTAACCTTGGCCGGAGGGGACGACGACGGGCGCGTGGACGACGATGGCGCAGTGATTTCTAGGTTTGTGAGAGCTCGTGTGAGAGGGGGAGGGGCGAGGAGCCGGGTGAGTGGGGCTAGGGTTTGCAGTGTGAGGTCGACGGGGTCAAGTAGGGCGCCGGGGAGGAGCGGGATGCTCAGCACGTGGAGATCCCCTTGCCATGGACGTGCGGCCTTCGTCCACAGTGTCTCTGTGAACAGAGAAGTAGGTGGAAGAGGGGGTTGGGCTGGGCATGATATAGTAGGCAATGGGCTTAGGTGCAAAGGGGGTTTCCTCTATTTCTTTTTTAGTTTTCTTTTCTTTTGCTTTTCTGTTTTTCTTTTATTTCTTTATTGTTTTCATTTAAAGTTTATTTTATTTTAGTTTTATAAAATACCAAGTTAGCACCTAAATTAGTATTACTAATTAGGCCACTACCACAATTATTTTGGCACACTACTAATTTAGTTATATTATTATAACTTTATAGAAGGCATTAAATTAATTGTTACGCCTCTGTTTTGGTTATTTTAGTGCATTTAAATATTATAAGAAATGTTGTTTTCTCCACTAGTATTACTCATGAATTATTTTTCACATTTAGGACATTTTAGTTTTAATGTTTGAAAATATTTATTGTTTAACTTTATTTTAAATTTGAATTCGAACGGGATTTGTGTCATCACGAGATTAACAATAGTAATCATGGTGACATGGCATCATTAGTAGAGGGTCACTCTAGATTAATTATCCGGGCGTTACACTCCCCCTCTCCAATTCGGTCTCCATTTAGCCTCCAAAAAGGCTAAGTGGCGACACCTTTGTTATTGGGCCCTATGGCCCAATAACTTTCCACTACTTTCCTTATTGTATTTTCTTGAAAGAAGTTCATTTTCACCCTCAAATGTGACTGAGAGACAAATACCCCCTAAACTCAAATTTGATATAATTTCAACCTCAAATCCTTAATACTGGGTGAATTTTCCCTTAAGTGGTTTTGCTTTGATTTAACACGGTTTTGAGCCAAGATCGGGTGAAGTGGCATGGATTTGGGTGTGCATACTGAGTAAAGCTTCGCATGTTCACGATGCACGCCGTCTGCTGCTCATGGCGCCACCTCCTGTAGGTGGCGTCGTTCCTCCGCTCGCTCGAGGGCGCCGACTACTACGACGCGTCCTTCATGGCCTGCAACTCGATCGCCGCACGGTGGGACAAGCTCCTCTTCACCGTGCTGGCCGCAGAGGCTGGCGTCGCGGCCGTCCTGCTCTTCAAGACGCCGCTGCTCCCGTCATGGTGCCATGGTGCGCACCGTCCTAGTCGTCCTCGCCTCTAGCCTCCACAGCATGGCCAAGATCCATGGCTACGCCGGCGCCAGCGAGCTCGACGCACCCGCCGCGCTCAACCCCACTGACCAGTGCCTGCCTACGGGACCGGCCGCCCGTCGTCCCCCTCTTGTCGGTTTTTTCCTCGCATCGATTCGGTCGATCGTCCAGATGTCCCCGGTTTCTTGAATTTATATGAGAGCGTATGACTTGATTTCGCTCTAGAATGTTCCGCCACCTCTCCCGTTGACTGCCGCTCCAGTCCGTGGCCGCGGCGGGGCGGCTCGTCCTCGTCGCGTTGTCCATGCAGCCGCTCCACCCGGAACTATGCCACCCGCTCATCTTCGACACGGCCGCCGCGCGCGTCTGCGGCTGGTCGACCCACGGTCCTACGCCGCCCACGCGGTGGTGCGCGGCGGGAAGCGGCGCGCAGCGCAACCGATGTGTTCGTCGCGGATGTGTGGACCTCAGACGCCCGGCGAGCCGCTCCCGCCGATGCGGGACGGGCGGTTAAACTGGGACGCCACGGAAGTCCTCTGCTCGGGCAAGAAGGTCAGCGTGGTCAACCTATGCGGCAACGGGAGGGTGCCGTGTTCGACGACCTCATGGCCAGCCGATGGGAGGACATGCTGCCCGGCATCATCGCTGGCTGGAAGTGCCCTGCCGCGGCATCCCCAGACATTTCTTTGTCATGGCCCGTGGATGAGGAGTGTGGTGCGCTCAGCACTTACGACCGGGGATTTGTAGGAAGAGGTTACCGTTGAGGAGTTGGATGGCAGCAACATGTATGGCAGCGTCCTCGTCACCATCGTCTAGACATCCATTGCGAATTGAAGAAAAAATAATGAAGTGAACATGAACGGGTCCGATGCAACCAAGAAAAACTGGTCTGCTGCCACGTCAAAAGAGTCAAAACCGCCTAAAATCTGATGAGTCCCGAGCAAAACCACTGAAGGGGGAGATTTATCCGGTTTTTAGGATTTGGGGGTTATAATTGTACCAAATTCAAGTTCAGGGGAGTATTTGTCCCGGGCAACACATTTCAGGGTGAAAAATGGACTCCTTTCTATTTTCTTAGGCCCTTTGAATTTTTAAATAATTATAAGAGCCTCCTAATCATCATTAGAGCCTTTTATTATTAATTTAACATCTTCGACAATATTTTCGACCTAAATATCAATACCCAGTAAACCCCGAAATTATTCTAGTTCCTTTCGAAACTATTTTGAATATTAATGAAACTATTTCATAAATATTTTCCCATTACTCCTGCTCCACTAACACTCAGCATATTGATTACCGGTCTTGAAACTAGTCTTAATAACAATTTGAACCACTCATATGTTCATGTTCAACTGATCGCCTTGAGGCGTCTACATTTGCATGACAAAGGTTACGCATAAGCTGGATTTCATTTCTAATATCAGTTTGAACCTTGTAGTCTTGAATTTGACCCTTGTAATTCTGGAATTTGAACCTTGTAATATTTCTGTCATTTGCGATACAATCATTGAAATGGCGTTGTATGAGACTCATATATTGGTAGTACTATTTTGACCTTAATATGCAATGGACGCTTAATATCTGGACCTTAATATGTAATTGACTTGATTTTATTTACAATTCTCGCATGTGTTTTCCATGTCGATCTCATCACAAACGATCTATATTGCGGCCTCGACAGCGATCTTCAACATTATTGTATATAGTTGGTTTCTTCAATTGTGTGCTCTATAGAGCACAAAATTATCGCACACGAGTGTCCCTCTTTACCCTTCTGTGTAAGTTTTACCTCATTACACACGAGTAAACTTATTGTCAAACGAGTGCGCTGCTTTTAGTCATTCCACACACTTTATTTTTGCAATGCTTTTGCATTAAACACCCACAATTTGCCCCTCTTCGAGATGACGCGTGGCCAAACGAGCCGGGCGGTAAACTTGCACCGTTGCGTGCGAAAACCTGCAGGGTTGCAGGGTAACAGACTCACAAACGATACATTGCGCCTCTTCGAGCCCACGCGGGGCCAAATAAAAGCGTGTGTGGGGTTCTCACGCGTGCTGGAATCCTCCATCGGAACGATGTGTCAAGGCGTCTTGATTACAGGCCGTCCGACCCCCATGTATTATAGTGGCCCTTTAATCCTTGTCTCTCTTTAACCTTTCGATCGCGCCCCAATATTGCAAGAAGCACACACACGACGACAAATACAGAGAGGGTATCCCGCACGGCTCCAATGATGTTCCGAGCGGCTACCGATGACGAGCGCCAGTTCATCATGCGTGCCGAGTGGGCACCCACAGAAGGTTCGCGGAGCTCTTAGTGGTGTACACCAATGACCCGATCTGGGTGGAGAACTCCATCCACACTATGGAGTTGTTGCTTGCTACAGACAAGTACAAAGTGGTCGGGTTCGACATCGAGCACACATCGCTTATGTCGGGTATGATCAAAAGGTCGTCGTCATCCAGATGTGCGTGTGCAATCAGATCCTCGTCTACCACTACTACTTGGCCACAAGAACTTACGAGCGTTTCTCCAAGTTTGTCAACGGCCTTGACTATAGGTTCGCTACGATGGACACCACCAAGGCTTTAAAGGTGCTCAAGAATTCGAGCATCGCTACACGTAATCTTGTTGACAACGAGGGCTAATACAGGATCTGGGGCAGCAAGAAGCAGAAGAAGGATTCACTTGTTCACCTTGCCAAGGCCATCATCGGCCCCTACTATAGAGACATGAAGGATGTCTTCAACAAGAGCAGGTTTGCCTGTCACTCGGCCTGGATGAAAAAATTGGACAAAGATCACGTCATGTACGGGGCCAAGGAGGCGTACACGAGCTACGGGGTGTATAGGATGATTGTTGACATGAGGAAGTGTCTCCTTCCCCAAGACGACGAGGGATCCAGCTGGAAGCAGTGCAACGGCAAGCGTCACAACAAAAAGTAGATGATTTGATGATCATTTCTCCAGTTTATTATGCTTGTACTTGTTTACTTAGGTGTGCAAATGTTATCTATGGTCAGTTATGTAATTGGATATTTATTTTGGTTATGCAATCATGTTGTTATAAGGATATATGTTGTTGTTCAGTAGACATAGCATAGATATTGTGCAGACGAAGCAAATCACATCGCATACGGATTAAATGACAGAACCTGTCAGTGATGATTTCATCAATCGCTGACTATTGTTTACCAGCAAGCGTTTGCCATAACACACACAACTTATTAGCAGGAATCGTCTATGTTATTATTGGTCTTCCCACATAATTCTGATTACTCACATGTTTGCCAGGTATCACACACATCTTGTTAAGCTGAATCGTTTGTGTTCTTATGGATCATCGCAAACAGGTCATCCGAGTGACCTGTATGCTGTCTATCGCACACATCTTGTCCTTGGTAATCGTTTGTGTTATTTTGGCTCATGCAAACAGTACACCCGAGTGAACTGTATGCCGTTTATCGCACACATCTTAATCTGAGTAACCGTTTGTGTTTTTTGGCTCGTCGCAAGTAGTTCATATGGATCAACTGTATGCCATGATTTTGGCACACACTACTCTAATACGAATCGTGCTTGATGGACCAGCAATCGCAAACACTTCATTTATCAGCGATGATTTTATTACAGTATCGTTTGTGATTGATGCATCACACATAGTTTGATCGATTGGTTTCCTATACATGTGTCATCTTAGGACCTTCCTGCAGTAATGTTAGATGGAATACTTATGGCACATCTAGATGTGCTTTAATAAAACTGAATTATTATTATATAAACCAATTCACTCCCATAATTTCTCACAAAAATATATTTGAATAATGATAGTGATGCTCACTCATCGTTGATTGTTGAACGTAATTCACCTTTAGAATATTTCCCGGGTGATCAACACTAGTAAGGCTAAGGTTATTGTTAGTTATATGTACCTTTAGTCGTGTACCACTTTATGTTTTACCTATTCTATAAGAGGTTTTCTACATAGTGTACCGCACTTGTGCGTGTATATATACTGGCCTATGGCCATCTGAAATAAAAATTGCATATTTTCTAACAAGGTATTAGGGTTAATTTAGGTTAATTTTTGGAATCTGATAATTACTGAACGTCAGGTACGAGCACATGGCAATTTTGAAAGTTTTCAACGGCAAATTTGGTGACGCGGGGATGACAACTTTTGTTTCCAAGCATGACAACTTTCGTGCTTCAGTTTATTTTTTGACAGAATATTATCGTGCTTGCCAACTAATTTGCCATCCTCGCGGGGTGCGGACGTTTGGTACCTGGATGTATATACACCCAGGGATTGGGAAAAAATAATTACAAAAAAGACAAAAAAATTTAGAAACATTTTTGAAATAAACTTGACTTCCTTTACACCAGTATGTAATTTTTCATCCACCAAAGCCCTGCGTTGACTTTGAGAAAAAAATATTGTTAAGACACTATTTACACTATTTTCACCAAAAAATTGTATAATTCTCCCTAAAGTCAACGCTTGGTTTTGGTTGGCAAAAAATAACATACTGGTGCAAAAGTGTTGGGTAACGTAGTAATTTCAAAAAAAAAATCTACGCACACGCAAGATCATGGTGATGCATACAACGAGAGGGGAGAGTAGGTCCACGTACTCTTGTAGACCGAAAGCGGAAGCGTTATGACAACGCGGTTGATGTAGTCGTACATCTTCACGATCGACCGATCCTCAGTACCGAACGTACGGCACCTCCGTGTTCAGCACACGTTCAGCTCGGCGTCGTCAGCACGACGGCGTGATGATGGTGTTGATGAAGTTACCGATGCCGGGCTTCGCCTAAGCACCGCTACGATATTACCGAGGTGGATTATGGTGGAGGGGGGCACCGCAGACGGATAAGAGAGATCAATGATCAACTTGTGTGTCTATGGGGTGCCCCCTCCCCCGTATATAAAGGAGTGGAGGAGGGGGAGGGCCGGCCCTCTCTAGGGCGCGCCATAGGGGAGTCCTACTCCCACCAGGAGTAGGACTCCCCCCTTCCAAGAGGAGGAGTAGGAGGGAAGGAAGGAGGAGAGAGGGGGAAGGAAAAAGGGGGGGCGCCAGATACGTCTCCAACGTATCTATAATTTTTTATTGTTCCATGCTATTATATATTCTATTTTGGATGTTTAGTGTGTTTTATTATACACTTTTATATTATTTTTGGGACTAACCTATTAACCCAAGGCCCAGTGCAAATTGCTGTTTTTTTGCCTATTCTAGTGTTTCACAGAAAAGGAATATCAAACGGAGTCCAAACGGAATGAAACCTTTGGGAACGTGATTTTTGGAACAAACGTGATCCAGAGGACTTGGAGTGGACGTCAAGAAACGAACGAGGAGGCCATGAGGCAGGGAGGCGCGCCTGCCCCCCTGGGCGCGCCCCCACCCTCGTGGGCCCCTCGTGGCTCCACCGACCTACTTCTTCCTCCTATATATACCTACGTACCCCGAAACCATCGAAGAGCACCACGAAACCCTATTTCCACTGCCGCAACCTTCTGTACCCGTGAGATCCCATCTTGGGGCCTTTTCCGGCGCTCTGCCGGAGGGGGCATTGATCACGGAGGGCTTGTACATCAACACCATAGCCTCTCCGATGATGTGTGAGTAGTTTACCTCAGACCTTCGGGTCCATAGTTATTAGCTAGATGTCTTCTTCTCTCTCTTTGGATCTCAATACAAAGTTCTCCTTGATCTTCTTGGAGATCTATTTGATGTAACTCTTTTTTGCGGTGTGTTTGTCGAGATCCGATGAATTGTGGGTTTATGATCAAGATTATCTATGAACAATATTTGAATCTCCTCTGAATTCTTTTATGTATGATTTGTTATCTTTGCAAGTCTCTTGAATTATCAGTTTGGTTTGGCCTACTAGATTGATCTTTCTTGCAAAGGGAGACGTGCTTAACCGGGTTCAATCATGCGGTGCTCGATCCCAAAGTGATGAAGGGGAAACGACACGTATTGTATTGTTGCCATCGAGGATAAAAGATGGGGTTTATATCACATTGCTTGAGTTTATCCCTCTACATCATGTCATCTTGCCTAATGTGTTACTCTGTTCTTATGAACTTAATACTTTAGATGCATGCTGGATAGCGGTCGATGTGTGGAGTAATAGCAGTAGATGCAAGGTGAGTCGGTCTACTTGTCGTGGACGTGATGCCTATATACATGATCATGCCTAGATATTCTCATAACTATGCTCAATTCTATCAATTGCTCGACTTTAATTTGTTCACCCACCGTAATACTTATGCTCTTGAGAGAAGCCACTAGTGAAACATATGGCCCCCGGGTCTATTTTCCATCATATTAATCTCCCAACAACTAGCAATTTCTTATGTCGTTTATTTTTCAATCTTTACTTTTCAATCTATATAACAAAAATACCAAAAATATTTATCTTATTATCTCTATTAGATCTCACTTTTGCAAGTGGCCGTGAAGGGATTGAAAACCCCTTTATCGCGTTGGTTGCAAGGTTCTTATTTGTTTGTGTAGGTACGAGGGACTTGCGTGTGGCCTCCTACTGGATTGATACCTTGGTTCTCAAAAACTGAGGGAAATACTTACGCTACTTTACTACATCAACCTTTCCTCTTCAAGGGAAACAAACGTAGTGCTCAAGAGGTAGCAAGAAGGATTTCTGGCGCCATTGCCGGGGAGTCTACGCACAAGTCAAGACATACCAAGTACCCATCACAAACTCTTATCCCTCGCATTATATTATTTGAAATTTCCCTCTCGTTTTCCTCTCCCCCACTTCACCATTGCCGTTTTATTCGCCCCTTTTTCCGTTCGCCTCTTTTTCGCTTGCTTCTTGTTTGCTTTTGTGTTGGATTATTTGCTTGTCACGACGGGTCAAGATAATACTAAATTGTGTGATTTTGCCAATACCAACAACAATGATTTTCTTAGCACTCCGATTTCTCCTCTTACCGATGTAGAATCTTGTGAAATTAATGCTGCTTTGTTGAATCTTGTCATGAAAGATCAATTCGCTGGCCTTCCTAGTGAAGATGTCGCTCCCATCTAAATAGCTTTGTTGATTTGTGTGATATGCAAAAGAAGAACTATGTGGACAATGATATTGTTAAATTGAAGCTATTTCCGTTTTCGCTTAGAGATCGTGCTAAAACTTGGTTTTCGTCTTTGCCTAAAAATAGTATTGATTCTTGGAATAAGTGCAAAGATGCTTTTATCTCTAAGTATTTTCCTCGCGCTAAGATCATCTCTCTTAGAAACGATATCATGAATTTTAAGCAACTTGATCATGAACATGTTGCACAAGCTTGGGAGAGGATGAAATTAATGATACGTAATTGCCCTACACATGGTTTGAATTTATGGGTGATTATACAAAAAAATTATGCCGAGTTGAATTTTGCTTCTAGAAATCTTTTAGATTCGGCCGCGGGAGGCACTTTTATGGAAATCACTCTAGGAGAAGCTACTAAACCCCTAGATAATATTATGGTTAATTATTCTCAATGGCACACTGAAAGATCTACTAGTAAAAAGGTTCATGTGATAGAAGAGATTAATGTTTTGAGTGGAAAGATGGATGAACTAATGAAATTGTTTGCTAATAAGAGTGCTTCTTCTGATCCTAATGATATGCCTTTGTCTACTTTGATTGAAAATAATAATAAATCTATGGATGTGAATTTTGTTGGTAGGAATAATTTTGGTAACAACGCGTATAGAGGAAACTTTAATCCTAGGCCGTATCCTAGTAATTCCTCTAATAATTATGGTAATTCCTACAACAACTCTTATGGAAATTTTAATAAGATGCCCTCTGATTTTGAGGCTAGTGTTAAAGAGTTTATGAATTCGCAAAAGAATTTCAATGTTTTGCTTGAAGAAAAATTACTTAAGGTTGATGAATTGGCTAGGAACGTGGATAGAATTTCTCTTGGTGTTGATTCTTTGAAACTTAGGTCTATTCCACCTAAGCATGATATCAATGAGTCTCTCAAAGCCATGAGAATTTCCATTGATGAGTGCAAAGAAAGAACCGCTAGGATGCGTGCTAAAAAAGATTGCTTTGTGAAAGCGTGTTCTTCTAGTTTTCATGATAATAATGATGAAGATATAAAAGTGATTGATGTGTCTCCTATTAAATCTTTGTTTTTGAAGATGAATCTTGATAAATATGGGACTGGAGATGAGTCAACTTTAGTTAAAAGGTGTCCCAATGATTCGGAGTTTTTAGATCTTGATGCAAAAATTGGTAAAAGTGGGATTGAAGAGGTCACTACTTCACATAGCAATGAACCCACTATTTTGGATTTCAAGGAATTTAATTATGATAATTTTTCTTTAATAGATTGTATTTCCTTGTTGCAATCCGTGCTAAATTCTCCTCATGCTTATAGCCAAAATAAGGCTTTTACTAAACATATCGTTGATGCTTTAATGCAATCCTAAGAAGAAAAGCTTGAATTAGAAGTTTCTGTCCCTAGAAGACTTTATGATGAGTGGGAACCTACTAATAAAATTAAAATTAAAGATCATGAATGCTATGCTTTGTGTTATTTGGGTGCTAGTGTTTCCACGATTCCAAAAACTTTGTGTGATGTGTTAGGTTTCCGTGAATTTGATGATTGTTCTTTAAACTTGCACCTTGCGGATTCCACCAATAAGGACCCCTATGGGAAGAATTAAGGATGTTCTTATTGTTGCAAATAGGAACTATGTACCCGTAGATTTCATTGTTCTTGATATAGATTGCAATCCTTCGTGTCCTATTATTCTTGGTAGACCTTTCCTTAGAACGATTGGTGCAATTATTGATATGAAGGAAGGGAATATTAGATTCCAATTTCCGTTAAGGAAAGGTATGGAACACTTCCCTAGAAATTAAATTAAATTACCCTATGAATCTATTATGAGAGCCACTTATGGATTGCATATCAAAGATGATAATACCTAGATCTATCCTTGCATTTATGCCTAGCTAGGGGCGTTAAACGATAGCGCTTGTTGGGAGGCAACCCAATTTTATTTTTGTTCCTTGCTTTTTGGTTATGTTTAGTAATAAATATTTTATCTACCCTCTGGTTATATGTGGTTTTATGTTTTAATTAGTGTTTGTGCCAAGTAAAACCTATAGGATCTTCTTGGATGATAGTTATTTGATCTTGCTGAAAAAGTCAGAAACTTTATGTTCACGAAAATAATTGTTAAAAATCACCAGAAAGTGATAAAATACTGATTCCAGTTTCAGTAGATCAATAAAAAAAATATCTAAGTCTTCCTATTTTGGTATATTTCTCTGAGTTACAGAAGTTTGAGTTAGATACATATTACTACAGACTGTTCTGTTTTTGACAGATTCTGCTTTTCGTGAGTTGTTTGCTTATTTTGATGAATCTATGGCTAGTATCGGAGCTTATGAACCATAGAGAAGTTGGAGTACAGTAGGTTTAAAACCAATATAAATAAAGAATGAGTTCATTACAGTACCTTAAACTGGTGGTTTGTTTTATTTCGCGAACGGAGCTCATGAGATTTGAGTTTTGTGTTGTGAAGTTTTCAAGTTTTGGGTAAAGATTTGATGGATTATGGAACAAGGAGTGGCAAGAGCCTAAGCTTGGGGATGCCCAAGGAAACCTAAGGTAAAATCCAAGGACAACCAAAAGCCTAAGCTTGGGGATGCCCCGGAAGGCATCCCCTCTTTCGTCTTCGTCCATCGGTAACTTTACTTGATGCTATATTTTTATTCACCACATGATATGTGTTTTGCTTGGAGTGTCTTGTATGATTTGAGTCTTTGGTTTTTAGTTGGCCACAATCATCCTTGCTGTACACACCCTTTGAGAGAGACACACATGATTAGGAATTTATTAGAATACTCTATGTGCTTCACTTATATCTTTTGAGCTAGATAATTTTGCTCTAGTGCTTCACTTATATCTTTTAGAGCGCGGTGGTGGTTTATTTTATAGAAACTATTGATATCTCATGCTTCACTTATATTATTTTGAGAGTCCTATAAAACAGCATGGTAATTTTCTTTGGCTGAAATTTTAGTCCTAAAAGTGATGAACATCCAAGAAGGTATAGTAAAAACTATCATAAAAAGTGCATTGAATACTAAGAGAAGTTTGATACTTGATAATTGTTTGAGATATGAAGATGGTGATAATAGAGTCATGCTAGTTGAGTGGTCATGAATTTGAGAAATACTTGTGTTAAAGTTTGTGATTCCCGTAGCATGCACGTATGGTGAACCGTTATGTAACGAAGTCGAGCATGATTTATTTATTGATTGTCTTCCTTATGAGTGGCGGTCGGGGACGAGCGATGGTCTTTTCCTACCAATCTATCCCCCTAGGAGCATGCGCGTAGTAATTTGTTTCGATAACTAATAGATTTTTTCAATAAGTATATGAGTTCTTTATGACTAATGTTGAGTTCATGGATTATACACACTCTCACCCTTCCACCATTGCTAGCCTCTCTAATACCGCGCACCTTTCGCCGGTATCATACACCCACCATATATCATCCTCAAAACAGCCACCATACCTACCTATCATGGCATTTCCATAGCCATTCCGAGATATACTGCCATGCAACTTACCACTATTCCGTTTATTATGACACGCTCCGTCATTGCCATATTGCTTTGCATGATCATGTAGTTGACATCGTATTTTTGGAAAGCCACTATTCATTATTTGCATACATGTCACTCTTGATTCATTTCATATCCCGGTAAACCGCCGGAGGCATTCACATAGAGTCATATTTTTTTCTAAATATTGAGTTGTAATTCTTGAGTTGTAAGTAAATAAAAGTGTGATGATCATCACTATTAGAGCATTGTCCCTAGTGAGCAAAGGATGATGGAGACTATGATTCCCCCACAAGTCGGGATGAGACTCCGGACTAAAACAAAGAGAGTCTGTAAAAAAGAGAGAAAATGCCCAAAAAAATGAGAGAAAAAGAGAGAAGGGACAATGTTACTATCCTTTTTCCACACTTGTGCTTCAAAGTAGCACCATGATCTTCATGATAGAGAGTCTCCTATGTTGTCACTTTCATATACTAGTGGGAACTTTACATTATAGAACTTGGCTTGTATATTCCAATGATGGGCTTCCTCAAATATGCCCTAGGTCTTCGTGAGCAAGCGACTTGGATGCACACCCACTTAGTTTATTTTGTTGAGCTTTCATACACTTATAGCTCTAGTGCATCCGTTGCATGGAAATCCCAACTCACTCACGTTGATATCTATTAATGGGCATCACCATAGCCCGTTGATACGCCTAGTTGATGTGAGACTATCTTTGTGACGCCCGGATAATTAAGCTCTAATAAACCTCTGTTAATGATGCCACGTCACCTCCGTTACTGTTGATAATCACGTTAGTTCAGAAACCGGTTCAAATTCAAAATTCAAAATATGGCAAACCCCACTTTTATTCAAAATATGGCAAAATTCAAAATTCATCTAGGCCTCGGCCCAGCAGGCCGACGGGCCGCCAGGCCGGCCCACCCTGGCCCCCTTATCCCCCACCCTACCGAACCCTAATCCACGACCACACCCCCACTCGCCCCCCACGCGCTCCACTCCGTCCCCAGATTCCCCTGGATCGAGATCGCCCCCCGCCTCTCTCTCACCCCCCTCCCGCTCGATCTGGAGCCGCCGCCGCTCGTCTCCGGCTCGCCTCCCCCCTCGCTCCTCTTCCCCGACCTGATCTGGATCGGGAAGGGGCAATGAGCCCGGCGCCCCCTTCATCGACGCTGTCGCTGTACGACACAACCGCCGCCCGTGGACAACGTCGCCGCCTCGTCCCGCCACTACCTCGCCGGACCGCCTCCCCGTCTCCGTCGATCGTCCCCGTCCTCCTCCCCACGGGTCGCCCCCGAGCCTCGACGCCCATGTGCCCCTGCAAACGCCGGTGAGGCCCTCGGCCTCCGCCTCCCCTTCCTTTCGTTCGCGGTCACCGCGCTCGTCCACCCGCGCCCGCCCGCGCGATGCGCGCGTGCCCCGTGCACCCCGTTGTGTGCCTTGTATCACTCGCCCACGCGCCACAGCCACTGTCGGTGTCAAAACCGGCGGATCTCGGGTAGGGGGTCCCAAGCAGTGCGTCTTAGGATCAATGGTAACAGGAGGCAAGGGACACAATGTTTACCTGAGTTCGGGCCTGCCGATGGAGGTAATACCCTACTCCGCTTGATTAATATTGATGATATGGGTAGTACAAGAGTAGATCTACCACGAGATCGTAGAGGCTAAACCCTAGAAGCTAGCCTATGGTATGATTGTTGTATATTGTATATGTGTCGACTAGCCTGGCCCTGGTTTATATAATGCACGGAGGCCTAGGATAACAAGAGTCCTAGCCTAATACGTGGTGGGGAGGAGTCCTTATCTTGATCACCAAGTCTTGTGGAATCTTCCTTGTATGCGGCACCTGTCCGGACTGGCCCTGGGGGTCCTCGGCCCAATCTAACCGATTGGGGGACGACATGTTGAGTACCCCCTAGTCCAGGACACCGTCAGTAGCCCCCTGAACCGGTCTTCAAGTTAGGGACGCTCCTCGATTCTTCCGAACTGTTCTTCATCTTCGGTTGCCGGTCTTGAAAACTGGTTCAACAAATATTCTCATCTTCAATCTCGAGGATCGCCGAAATGCATTCGGCGAGTTTATACGTCGGGTATCCGAGGAGCCCTTTAAGTTTCCGCCTTTATCAATGCTGGTTATTTTTATGCCACACCTCGGTTTTGAAGTTGTTCCCGAGGCGGCGTCCTCTTGCGTCCGAGCTCCAACGCCGGACTGCATTCGAGGTATCTTTTGCAGCCGAGCACCAACACCGGACCGCTTCCCAGCTCTAACGCCGGAATGTATCCGAGCTCCAACGCCGGACTGTATCCGAGCTCCAACGCCGGACTATGTGTCCGAGCTCCAACGCCGGACTGTATCCGAGCTCCAACGCCGGATTATGTGTCCGAGCTCCAACGCTGGATTATGTATCCGAGGTGTCGTAAATCACCTTGGTTCAAAGAAGTTTGAAGGAGTTTAGCCGAGGTTAATGCCGGAGATGCCCTCTAAGGAGCCAACCACATGCATCCGAACTATATGCCGAATTGCTTCCGAGGTGGTGCACCACCCCGAATGTGGGCTGATTTTTGGACAATATTTTTTATTGATGCGATTTATTCTCTGCCGAGATATATAGCGGTAGCCATCAAGGTGTGTATCGGTTCAAAACCCGAGATGCACTGAAGGATGACATAAGACCGCTGATCCCAAAGAATCACGAGACTCAAGTTGATTTGCGAGAATCGGCCCGAGGATCAAGTCCTAACAGCGAGAATACTTGGGACGCAAAAAGCGGGCGTGCTCGAGACCTCGAGACTTAGGTTGGGTGCGGCCGACCAACCCGAGGATCAAAATCTCCTCGGAAATTGTATTGCACTTAAGATTTTCTGCATAGAACAAGCAATGCAAGAGCCCCGAGACACCGGGTCGGGTGGCAACACTGCATCAGGGGATCAATGTGCCCTTTAATATTTGTAAATAACAAGCCCGAAGCCCAAGAGCCCCGAGCCTTAATGCCGCACGGGAGGCCGAATTAAGTATCGATATCCATAGTAAAATCACAAATTATGTGTAATGACTCTATGTATCCAAGTACTTTACGTCATTAATGCTCGGATCCACATTGTACAAAACTTTGTTGACCGATCATCGGCTTCAACCTCCTCGGCCAATAGCCGAGGAGTGTTTGTCCTACTTTATAAAGCCTTTATGAGGGAAAAGATTTACGACAAACAAGGCAATCTGGCCATACAGTTTTATAAACAAAGGTACGCGGAGAGATATGTTATATTACTGTTTAACAAAAGAAATGTCTTCCAAAGAAAATAGTCCCGCTATCGGTTCCTTTCTTTGGGTTGTCATGCTAAGCATGAGCATGAAACCTCAGCTCTAATGTAAGAGCAAAATATTGAGGATTTAGTTTGGGAGGCCAGTTACTAGTCCCAGGTAGTGTTCGGCGATAGTCGAGGTCAAGCCGTAAACACTTCGGCCATTGTTATGAATGGCCGTCGTTTAACACCGTCATCGGATCGCTGACCAGTTTACGCTTATTGTGAGAGTCGGCCGGCTTTCTCCACCGAGGTGCTTAACCATGTGAGCTAGAAGCACAATCGCAGTGGTTCTCCCTTTGCACACCTAGCGAAATAAAGCGGAACGTAGGAGGCAAGCCTGTGAGCCTGCAACCCAACTATTGATCAAGACACGATTCAAACCGGTGCATATATAGCAATATCCGAGAATGTTTTGCGAATCTCTAAAGGTGTCCGGCAGACCGCGAGACTTGTGCTAAAAACACACAAATAGTTTAAAAGTGCCAAAAGCTTGGAAAACCAAAAAAACGTCAGTAAAAACATGACGTCCGAACAAGATCAAGTGTTCCGTGCCAATCCGAAAATTGGACTTTAGAAAAAAAGTGCTTCTGCCGTGCTTTAACATGACACATCCTATCTCAAGACTTCAAGCGGGTCATCCTGCGGCTTCATTCTCTCATCCCGAAGGCGGAGTACTTCTCATTAGGCCAGTTTAGAAAACTAAACTCTAGCGGTTTTGAGAGAGAAATTAGGCTCCCGGCTAGTCAACGCACACTCGTGTCGAGAAAAGGAGTGATAAATAATAATAAAAACTCTGCAACGACTAAGAAAAAAAATCTTAGTATGAAACGGCTCAAATAAACATAATAGCCCCCAAGTGACTTGGGTAAAAGTTGACTATATAATGTAAGGTGACATGTAGAATGCCTTCTAGCCGGATTGTAGATCGTTTGTCATAGCGGACCTTTTCGCTTCAACCTCTGGACCCAATAGTCCGGTGTGTCCGAATACCCTCGCGGTTATAAAAACCGGGGCATGCGTGGAGACCAGGCGTAGGGGTCATTAGTGCTTTATCAGACAAGTGCCCAACTAGTTATGTTATATTACATGGCTAGTAAGAAACATCTTCCAGGGAGAATAGTACCGTTAGGGGTTCCTTTCCCTGGGAGGCATGCCCTAAAGTGCATGTCCGGACGGCGAAAAGAGCAGAAAAACATCTGGGGGCAGGTAAATAAGTAGGTAAGAAATCATCTTTTAGTTCACCGACCGAGTATTCCCTTAAGAACGCTAGCTTTCGGCTTCACCCAGTCTAAGGTACACATCCAGCCGACCAGCGGTAACAATCGCAGAGGTGCTCCTTGACCACCTAGCCGAACAATCGGGAACGAGGGGTAAGCACAGAGGCAGACAACCCAGCTTGGCCAAAACTTAAGTCATATCGATGCATATAATGGTGAATAAAAGGTACATGCGGAAGTGTGACACATGTGTTGGGCATAAAGCCCGAATTAATAAGCTTCATTAAGAAGCCCCGAGTATAATGAGCGCGGGTAGCGCGTCAAGTGTGTGCAAACAGAGTTTGGACAAGGAAAAATTTTTACAAGCAACTTTTTTCCAAAAAGTATAATGCTTGGTCGAGCGGAACACAAGTTAGAAATTTAAAACTTTGAGCATGAAGGCAACTTAGCTGGTTAATGTGTTCGGTATTGACGACGCGGTCCGAGCTTGATGTGTTACAAGGTTCCATCCCCCAAGCCGGTCCCGAGGTGGCGGAGCAAAGAGCTCGCCACTCCGAAGTGGTGACATAGCACGGTCAATGCAGACCGGCAGAGTGACACCAAAGTCCCCGGATCATTTTCCTGTGCACAAAAAATGGTGCAAACCAGACATAATAGTAATAAAAAAAATCGTTGCATAATAAATAATTTATGCAAAGTGAGTAATAAAAGAAATATGGCCTGACGCCGAAGTCAATGTCGATGCAGGGCGGCGGCGTGATGCGGTAAAGGCATGGCAAGGCCTGAATTTACAGGTCGGTTCGAGTTCCGGATGCGGCGTTCGCCGGACTATGTACGGAAACTTACCAAACCACCATGCAACCATCGTTAATGCGGCCACCATTTGATAGACCTTCGTACATATGATGGACAAACCAGATTAATAATTCGTTGGAAAAAATGAACCCAAACAAGCAAAAAATACTAGGATTAATAGCACCTGGTTTATTTGTTGTAGCAATCTGAAGGAAGGTGATTCCCAAAATTGGGACTCGACCGGCGCACCCATTGCCTGGTCGGCTAGTGACGCTGAAGTGTTCGGAGTAGGTTGATGAAGAGATGGCGAAGCCCCCGGTCCGGCCGAGATGTCGAAGTAGGTCGGCGTGATGGACACCAGCTTGAAGAAGCAATAGTGCGGCCTGCCCGATGCGAGATCGTGGCGTGGTCGATGCGGCTTGATGAAGCGACCGTGCGGCGATGCGGTATGCCCGCTCCGTGTAATCCATGGGGCGGCGATGTTGGTGATGATTTATCCTTCGCGATGCGGACTCTTGTTCGGCTTGCCGAGATGATGATCCGAAGAAGTTGAGCTCGGCTCAACAAAGTGACGACGGGTCTAAGCGCAGTCGGCAGCCGTGGAGCAATATTGCCGGACTGGTTTGACACCAGCATGATGTTGAAGATCATGTTGAAAAGATCTTAAAGTTAGTGGGATGTGTTCGGGAACAAAACACAATACCCCATACAAAACCTACTTCAAAAAGGATATCCGAAATCTCGTTCATAAAAAGGACGAACTCGGGTCGGATTCGTTTTCGCGCAGAAAACAGATCCGAAAAGTGATGCACTAATCGGAAGGTTCCCGGAGTTTGGACGGTCGGATCGAGCTGAAATTTTGAGGGGTGGTAGATATAGGAATTCCGCAGCCGATCAACGGTTGGATCTTCCAAAGGAAGTCCAAGCTAGAAGCTGGACACCACGCCCTAAAATCGTCCGGATTCTCGTCCAGATTCAATGCGGCTCCGGTATATCGGAGATTGCTAGAGATTCCTCCATCGGAACTCGACGAAATTTTCCAGGGTTGTTGTAGACTCAATTCCGCACAATTCCACCAAAGAAATCATCAAAGCGACGCTCGAGGAGGCGGTGACGGCGGATGCAAGTTCGCTGTCCAAAAAACAAACAGCACGGTCGCCCGAGGGCAATGTTGACGTTGAGCCCCTGGGCTCCCTGGATGATTCCTCCATGATCTTGATAGAGATCGGAGTTGATGTTGATGAAGGCCCTCATCCGAACATGATGATCGGAGGTAGGGCGCAGTCCTTGGTCGAACCAAGATGACGGTCGAGCTGGTGACGAAGATGTCAAGTCGATTGATCTGCAGGCGAGCAATCGACCTTTTGCCGAACACACAGCGGAACTCTCAATGAAAGCACCAATGTCGGTGTCAAAACTGGCGGATCTCGGGTAGGGGGTCCCAAGCAGTGCGTCTTAGGATCAATGGTAACAGGAGCCAAGGGACACAATGTTTACCCAGGTTCGGGCCCTCTTGATGGTGGTAATACCCTACTCCTGCTTGATTAATACTGATGATATGGGTAGTACAAGAGTAGATCTACCACGAGATCGTAGAGGCTAAACCCTAGAAGCTAGCCTATGGTATGATTGTTGTATATTGTATATGTGTCGACTAGCTTTGGCCCTGGTTTATATAATGCACCAGAGGCCTAGGATAACAAGAGTCCTAACCCGAATCGCCGGTGGGGAGGAGTCCTTATCTTGATCACCAAGTCTTGTGGAATCTTCCTTGTATGCGGCACCTGTCCGGCTGGCCCATGAGTATGCGGCCTGGGGGTCCTCGGCCCAATCTAACCGATTGGGGGACGACGTGGTGAGTACCCCCTAGTCCAGGACACCATCAGCCACCGTGATTGCGCCCCGTTTAATCCTTCTCGCCCCCAGAGCGCACCCACGCACTCCCGTGCGTCCGCGCCGGATCCGGTCCCTGCCTCCGGCCACGCCCTTGGACGGCCAACGCCTCCCTGCCTGTTCCACCTCCACCGACCGCCTGCGCCTCAGCTCTCCCGGCCATGGGAGCACTACTGATGGCGCCACGGCGCCATCTCCCACCAGGCGCACGCAGCGCCCAAGTCGGGTGCACCCCCGCGGGCCAGCGCCCATTCGGGTGTGCCTGACGCCCGACCCGCTATGGCCCCTAGGGCCAATGACATGTGGGGCCGCCCCCTCTGAAACGTTAAAAAAATGAAAATGAAAATAATAACAATTAATTAATTAATTAGGATAATTAATTAACTTAATTAACTCTGTTTAGTTAACTATCTAAATCTAATTAACCTGCTAATTGAAATGCTAGTTGATAATTAGTGAACAACCTATGACATGTGGGACCCACACGTCAGCTTGACCCAGTCAACACCTCTGTTGACTGATGACGTCATGCTGATGTCATACTGATGCAGTAACGCCATTTTCAGATTAAATTATTAATAATATTTTATAAATTGATTTAAATCTTTAAAAATTAATATAAAATAAACCGTAGCTCGGATGAAAGTACTTTATACATGAAAGTTGCTCGTAAACGACGAGACCGTTATTCCTATCACGATGCATAGCTTTGTCCTTGCTACTCTGTTGTTACCTTTACCGCAATCCTACATGCTTAGTCTAGGATGCTAGTATTCCATCAATGGCCCTACATTCTTGTCCGTCTGGCATTGCTATACTATCGGGCCGTGATCACTAGGGAGGTGATCACGGTATATACTATATACTTTATACATGACACATGTGGTGACTAAAGTCGGGTCACTCGTTGAGTACCATAAGTGATTCTGATGAGGGGGCTGAAAGGACAGGTGGCTCCATCCCGGTAGAGGTGGGCCTGGGTTCCCGACGGCCCCCGACTGTTACTTTGTGGCGGAGCGACAGGGCAGGTTGAGACTGCCTAGGAGAGAGGTGGGCCTAGCCCTGTTCGGCATTCACGGATACTTAACATGCTTAACGAGATCTTGGTATTTGATCTGAGTCTAGCTACTGGCCTATACACACTAACCAACTACGCGGGAACAGTTATGGGCACTCGGCATCGTGGTATCTGTCGGCGTTCTGGGAACGGGGGTCCCCAGACTTGCCTCCCTGCGGCCTGCGGCGTGGCTCAAAGGAGGCCCAGGACAACCCATCTTTATCAACACAAGCTCAAGACCCTCGCAAGGGGTCAAGCCTCGCGGGGTGGACGACCAAGAGCTTCCTCAGGCACGGCCTCGTCAGGCTGGCTCATGAGGAGGTGGAGAGTTCAAGGCAGGGTACCTCGCGAGGTGCCCATGACGTAAGCCATGACGACCAAGGGCGCCGATCGGGCGCCCGGCCAGCCGTCCTCCTTTCCTCTTTGGTGCAAAGGGAGCAAGCGCAGCAAGAGCATCAAGCAAAGGCATCCGTTTCGTGCAACAAGACCAAGACCAGCCCCAACAAATGGAACGCAGCCATCGTGGAGCCCAAGCAAAGGCGTCATCACCGTGAGCCTTTGGCAAAGTGAGGACCAACTTTAGTCAGGATAAGTGTACCCGCTGTTCCCCTTCAAAATGGCCAATTGTTGGCGCCCTTCCCGCTCAATATTTGGGAAGAGGCCCAGAGCCTTCGTCTATATAAGTAGAGCTAGCCACCATAGGAGGGGGACAGAGGATCCGCCATTCGAAATCCAGAGACGATCGGATAGAGTAAGGACGATCAGAGAAAGTGGGAAGTACCCGAAGAGAGAGAGAGAGACCCGATCCTCAAGCTAGAGCGACGGGACACACTTAGCAGTTCATCGCACCCACTAAGAACAGACCCTCGCGAGGCTGTTCTTCCCTCAGACTTATTCCTCATCACCCAAGAGGCAATCGACACACCACACACTGGAGTAGGGTATTACACCACGATGGTGGCCTGAACGATATAAATCTGCGTCTCTTGTGATGTTCTTGTTAGTAGTTTAGGTCCCTGCGCCTCGGCGAGGTACGAGACGGTGGGAGGTTGGATCTCCGCGCGCACCCCAGAGTTCGAACCTTAAGGGTCTGCCGGAACCCAAAATCCGACATTTGGCGCGCCAGGTAGGGGTGCGCTGGAATCTGCCTTTCGTCGCCTCGTTCTTCCCCGACCACCGCATAACCATGTTCGACGCTCGTCGGGCCCTGGCTGAGCGCCGAGCCGCCCTCGCCTCCCATATGTCGCCAGACGGCCCCGTCGTCAAGGGCGTCCTCATCGCTCCCGTCACCGTCACAACGCCGCCATCGCCCGGCGGGAACGAGCAACAAGCATCGCCCCAAAGCACCCGGCCCATGAGGCGGGATGGCCGCACCGCCACGCCTTCGCTCACCCCACCGGTTCTTCGTCGCATACGCCACGCGCGCCATGGAGGCCCGGCTGCACTCATCGCGCTAACGAAGCTCTTACGCTACCGCTTCTGCCGACGGCGTCTGAAGAATGGCTCGGCGCGTCGCCGAGCTCGTCACACTGTGGGAGGCGACCGCGCCGTCCGTCCTGCTGCACCACACCCGCCCAGCTGGGTGATGAAGCTCCGGGCGCCTCGGCCGCCTTTCTCCTCAAGACGGCGCCACAGCACCATAAGCGGCTCTGGGCGGAACCCGTTCCGCCAGGCGCCGGCGCGGCAAGAGCAGAGCTGCCAAGAAGTTCCTCGCCCACAAGAAGCTGCCCGAGCGCTCCCCGCTCCAGCATGTCAAGACCCTGCGCTGCCCCCAGCCGCGGCGCAGGGAGGCCTGCAAGACCAAGCTCTCTGCCGTCCGAGGCCCCCCGCGGCCACGGCGGGCTGCCGCGCCTTCACCACCGAGCTGCGCAGCGTCGCGTGGCCCGCCAAGTTCAAGCGGACACGCCTCCACGCTACTGACGGCACGGCTGACCCTCGGAGTTCCTCCAGCTTCACGAGCTGGGCATTGAGGCTGCCAACGGAGATGAAAAGGTCATGGTGAACTGGTTTCCCATGGCGCTCAAGGACGGAGCTCGAACACGGCTCTGAATCGGCCCCTGTGCACGATCTCTTCCTGGGCCGAGATGCACACCCGCTTCATCGCCAACTTCCAAGGCACTCGCGACCGGCCACCCGCCGTGAGCGACATGCGCCGGATCAAGTAGCAGCCAGGGGAAACCTTGCAAAAGTACATCCAGCGTTTCAACAACGCATGCCTCAAGATCCCTAGGGTAACGGAGGAGGCCATCATCTCTGCCTTCTCCGACGGCATGCGGGACGTCAAGATGAAGGAGGAGCTGGCGATGCATGAAGATCTGTGCACCTCCCTGGAGCTGTTCAACTTGGCGACCAAGTGCGCCAGGGCTGAGGAGGGGCGCCTCTCCCTCCTCGAGCTGCCTGCCGCGGATCCCGAAGAGAAGAAGTCCAAGCCCAAGGACGTGAAGCGCAAGGGGGCTGCCGTGCTCGGCCGAACCAGACACCAAGCGAGGCAGAGATCAGCCCGAGTCCTCTAAGGGCAGCCGGTACTGCGTGTACCACGACCTCCACACCCACAACACCAATGAATGTCAAGAGCTCCGGGCCGTGCGCGAAGGAAGGGTCGGCAGACGCCTTGAGCGCAGCGACCGGGGCTACGACCGAGGAGGAGGAAGGAATGCAGGATGATGGGAAGACCGCGGCCCGAGCCAAGGGTGGCGCGACCAACCTCGCGAGGACCGCTGGCAAGACCCACCTCGCGAGGGGGGCTGGAGGGATCAGCCTCGTGAGGATCGCCCGCAAGGGAACGCATGCCTCCCTCCACTGCCGCCACCGCCAAGGAGAATCGAAGACCGTCATCAGGACGATGGGGCTGGGGGCTTCCAGGAAGCGCGTGCGATCGCCTGCATCCTGGGCGGAGCTCAAGCCCCAACCTCTCACTGCATCTTCAGGCAGCTCGCCCACGAAGTGAATGCAGTCCTCCCCAAGCTCGAGTCCACGCGCCCCCTCAAGTGGTCGGCGTGCGCCATCACGTTCAGCTCAGCAGATCAGCTCAAGTGCGCAGCCACAACCGGAGTTCTCCCAATGCTTTGCTCCCCAATCATCAGCAACGTGCTGCTCACCAAGACCCTCATCGACGGCGGAGCAGGGCTCAACGTCCTGTCCGTGGAGACATTCAACAATCTTCAAGTGCCCTCTGATCGGCTTTAGCCAACCAAGCCTTTCTCCGGAATCACCGGCGGCTCCACGGTCCCGATCGGGCAGGTTCGCCTTCCCGTCACCTTTGGGGCCCGCGACAACTTCTACACCGAGCTCATCGACTTCGACGTCGCCCACATTCGCCTTTGCCATAACGCCATCCTCGGGTACCCAGCGCTGGCCAAGTTCATGGCCGTAACCCACCATGGCTACAACATCCTCAAGATGCCAGGAAACGGCGGGGTCATCACGGTGCCCTGTGTAGAGAGAGATGCGGTGTGCTCCCTGGAGCGAGCTTTTCAGGCCACATCACTGGAAGACCCATACCACAGCAGCAGGATGCCTCCCGAGGCAGCACCCAAGAAGAAGAAGACATCAACCGGCCCGACTCTTCAAGAGACAGGCCCGTCCGGGTCCACATCAGGCCAGGGGGAGCCTCCTTCCATCGCATAGGAAAGCGCGCCTGGTGCCCTCCTCAGGCAGGGCTCGGGGGCTCTCCCCTGGAGGGCCGCCGACCTCGCCAAGGTCTCGAGGGAGGCGCTTGGGCACCACGTGGAGGCGTGTTTGAAGCACGCTTCCATAGCAGGAGCAAGACCAGGAGGAGAACCCTCAAGAGTTCATCAGCCAAGGCCATCCAGAGCTACAGGAGTCAAGGATCATGAGGGGCAGCCGCCACCACTGTGGCCCCCATCCAGCGAGGATGGTGGGCTGCAGCGTCTGCATCGACATACCAGGGCTCAACCGAGCCGCATCTCAAGAGCACCTCTGGCCCTCGCGAGTGGGACGTTGCAGGGTCCGCCCACAGCCCACGTAAGCATGCCTTATGGCACAAACGCAGCTCTTGCGCACTGGCGTCTCATGAGGACCATCCCGAGGCTCAAGAGGTCGAGCACGCCGCAGCCCCTGGTGGAGATGGAGATGGCCCATGAGGAGCCGGGCGCCTCCCGAGCCTCCCGAGGCCCCGGGCTGAGGGGCTCGTGAGGATCGTCTCCGCAGCCCACCGAGTCTGCTACATCAACAACCCTCATCCCCAACATCACCGGTGACATCTTTAAGTTTTATTTACGGTGGGGCGCCTTGAGGGCCGCATTATTCCCAGGCCGCGTGGGTCCGTCCCTGCGGCATGTATCCCTTTTATTTCATGTCTTTAGCTTATCTTGTCGGGGGCGCCCCTCGGGCTGCATCATCCCCAAGCCGTTCGGGCCAGTCCCAGCGACATGTATCCTTCATGCGTTTTCCTTAGGGTTATGCTCTTGTTCCTCCATGCTTGTTATTTGGTGCCTTCTCCTGGATGGCGAAATCTTGCACGTTAAAGGGGGGGTGCCTGAGCATCGCGACTCAGGGCTCCTACCGGCTCTCCGGCCCTCACCCTCTGGTCTTGTCCATGGCATCGCGACCTGGCTTGCCAGCGACGGCTGAGACCAGCCCGAGAGCCAGGACCCGAGGACGTAGAGTTTCGCCATCCAATCCAGCTTGCGCGTTAAAGGGGGGGGGGTGCCTGAGCATCACGACTCAGGGCTCCTACCGGCTCTCCGGCCCTCACCCTCTTGTCTTGTCCATGACATCGCGACCTGGCTTGCCAAAGACGGTAGAGACCAGCCCGAGAGCCGGGACCCGAGGACGTAGAGTTGCGTCATCTAACCTAGCTTGCGCGTTAAAGGGGGGGTGCCTGAGCATCGCGACTCAGGACTCCTACCGGCTCTCCGGCCCTCACCCTCTGGTCTTGTCCATGGCATCGCGACCTGGCTTGCCAGCGACGGTAGAGACCAGCCCGAGAGCCGGGACCCGAAGACGTAGAGCACCGGCATCTGGCCAATTTTGCAGGAACACACTCGAAGACAAGGCCCAGAGCGAGGCACAAACCGCCTTGAGGTAGGCCTCGTGAGTCCCGTGCTGGCTCACGGGTGCCCCAGCACACCTCGCGAGGCCTCCCACGCCTCTCCAAGGCAACTAACGACATGACTAACGATCGCCCCGGCGAGCTCTAGTTCCTTTTGCGGTGAACCTGCAGGGCCCCTCCAAGGAGCACGGAACGACCTCGCCACGCGATCTCTCGCCGGCCAAGGCACGGACCTGGCGCTGCACCAGGAAGCATTGTCCTGACCCTCGAGATAAGTCACCCTCCAGTCCACACTAGTCATCGCAACACCATCCCCACACTCAATGCAACTCCGTGTTAGCAACGTCGCTCTCCTTTCTCACCGAATGATGGCTGCTTGAGCGCCAAGGGGGACCCCCTGAGCATCGCGACTCAGAGGCTCTTACCGGACCTCGGGCCGCTCACCTCCTGGCCTTGACCACGGCATCGTGACCTGGCATACCAGCGACGGCTGAAGCCGCCTTGGGACTGGGACCTGTCGGCGCAGAGCATCAAGCCCTCACGAGGTCCGAAAGGAAGGGACTGCGCTAAAACGGAATGAGCATCCCGCACTGCCTCGCAATAAGGATCATATTGACAAACGGAGCTACAAATATCTTACAAGCCCCCGCGGGGCACATTCTTGGCTCCTCGCAGGAACAAAAGACGCGAATCCTAAGGAGTCCTATCTACAGGGATCACCGCGGCAGACGCCATCATCAACAGTGGGCCACCCGGTACGGAGCCAACCCCATCTAGATCAGGGGCGGCGACGACCTGACGAGCTCGCCCTGCTCCGGGAGCGGCGCAGGCTCGGGGGCTCGTAGCTGTCGTCACTCGTCTCCGGCGTCGCGAAGAGCTCGGCGGAGTCGCTGGATCCTCCGGCGCCTTCCTCCCCTGAGAAGCTGCCAAGGGAGCGGGCGGTTGGCCTCTGTCTCACCACAGCAGGATCCCGACCACCTCTCCCGGGGCAGCACTCCAGCCGGCGGCCCTCCGCGTCGAAGAGCTTGAAGGACATCACTGAAGCGCCGTCGTACACCAGGTGGATCGTGAGGGCGCCCCTCGTCCTGCAGACCCGGGCGACCTCGTCCCAGCCTCGAGTCATGAAGACCTCGCCCGGGGCAACAACTGCAACCTCTGCCCCGGTCGCGAGGGTGCCGCAGCCGGCGTGCTGCAGCGAGTCGAGTGGGCTCCCCTTCACGGGACGATGGAAGCGAAGAAAGAAGGAAGACGAATCCAAGACTTGGGAGGCGCGGCGACGCGAAGCACGAACTCCCGGCAGGAGCCCTCGACGTGGACTCCAGGGGGGAAGACGCACACCTTCATGACCCGCCGGTGTCGTCGGCGGCGCTGCTCGTGGCACCCGGCGTCACCTCCTTCAGGGGCACCAATCTGCACGTACAAGGGAAGAGGAAACCCTGGTGGCGGCCGCACACGCCAGGGCACGGGCGCCTCCTCGCGCGCTTCGCCACGACACCAGAGAGCAAGCCGCTTCTTTGGGGGGAGCGGGTCAGGGTCCTCTTGAGGAGCCTTTCCCTTCTATTCCCTGGAGAACCGGCGGATCGGAGCCATGGCAACCAGACGAGACGAGGAAGAGGAGAAGCAGAAGGATAGACTGGAAGGGCTCACGCCGTCCCTTACTTATAGCCGGCGGAGGCCAACCGTCGGCCTCCATGATCACCGATCATCATGACCAACTCTGCATGCAAGGACCTGTCGAATCCGGGCGGTTAACAAGGCTCGCACGTCCAATCAACCGCCACGCGGCGCCCAAGGCCGCAGCCTGTTAGGGCCCACGACGCTTCGCACTTGCCCTTTCGCCTCTCTGCTCGGCCAAGTTCGGGCGCGCCGTGGGCCCGGGGGCTACTGTCGGCGTTCTTGGAACGGGGGTCCCCAGACTTGCCTGCCTGTGGCTTGCGGCGTGGCTCAAAGGAGGCCCAGGACAGCCCATCTTTATCAACACAAGCTCAAGACCCTCGCGAGGGGCCAAGCCTCGCTGGGCGGACGACCAAGAGTTTCCTCAGGCTGGCTCATGAGGAGGCGGAGAGTTCAAGGCAGGGTACCTCGCGAGGTGCCCATGACGTAAGCCATGACGACCAAGGGCGCCCGATCGAGCGCCCGGCCAGCATGGCGTCCTCCTTTCCGCTTTGGTGCAAAGGGAGTAAGCGCAGTAAGAGCATCAAGCAAAGGCATCCGTTTGATTGCAACAAGACCAAGACCAGCCCCAGCGGCTGGAATGCGATCATCGTGGAGCCCAAGAAGGCGTCATCACGAGCCTTTGGCAGGCGAGGACCAACTTTAGTCATGATAAGTGTACCCGCTGTTCCCCTTCAAAATGGCCAATTGTTGGCGCCCTTCCCGCTCAATATTTGGGAAGAGGCCCAGGGCCTTCGTCTATATAAGTAGAGCTAGCCACCATAGGAGGGGGACAGAGGATCCGCCATTCGGAATCCAGAGACGATCGGATATAGTAAGGACGATTGGAGAAAGTGGGAAGTACCCGAAGAGAGAGAGAGAGAGAGACCCGATCCTCAAGCTAGAGCGACGGGACACCACTTAGCAGTTCATCGCGCCCTCTAAGAACAGACCCTCGCGAGGCTGTTCTTCCCTGTACTGTTCCTCATCAGCCCAAGAGGAAATCCACACACCACACACTGGAGTAGGGTATTACACCACGATGGTGGCCCGAACCAGTATAAATCTTGCGTCTCTTGTGCTGTTCTTGTTAGTAGTTTAGGTCCCTACGACTCGGCGAGGTACGAGACGGTGGAGGGTTGGATCTCCGCGCACCCTGAGTTCGAACCTTAAGAATTCTGCTGGAACACGAAATCCGGCAGTATCGGCGAAGCCTTCCGTGGCGTCGGCGGCGGTCTTGGCGCCGGTTTGGAATGTAAGCCTGCTCTTGTATTAAGGGGCTATTACGCTTTTCGGCCGCCCTACGCAACATGCAGGTGTGCTAAGGCGATGGGCGGACCCACTGTGCACTTAGGTTTAGACCGGCGCGCTGACCTCTCTATTGGCCTAGCTGGGGTTGTGACGTGTTGGTCTTCCGAGGCCGGGCATGACCCAGGAAAGTGTGTCCGGCCAAATGGGATCAAGCGTGTTGGGCTATGTGGTGCACCCTGCAGGGAAGTTAATCTATTCGAATAGCCGTGATCTTCGGTAATAGGACGACTTGGAGTTGTACCTTGACCTTATGACAACTAGAACCAGATACTTAATAAAACACACCCTTCCAAGTGTCAGATACAACCCGGTGGTCACTCTCTAACAGGGCTATGAGGAGAGGATCGCCGGGTAGGATTATGCTATGTGATGCTACTTGGAGGACTTCAGTCTACTCTCTTCTACATGCTGCAAGACGGAGGTGGCCAGAAGCGTAGTCTTCGAGAAGATTAGCTATCCCCCCCCTTATTCTGGGATTCTGCAGTTCAGTCCACCGATATTGCCTCTTTACACATATACCCATGCATATGTAGTGTAGCTCCTTGCTTGCGAGTACTTTGGATGAGTACTCATGGTTGCTTTTCTCCCCCTTCCCCCTTCCCTTCTACCTGGTTGTCGCAACCAGATGTTTGGAGCCTGTGAGACAGACGCCACCACGACGATTTACTCCTACTACACCGGAGGTGCCTACTAGTAATGCAGCCAGCCGACGATTTACCGTGAGTAGTTTAGGAGGATCCCAGGCAGGAGGCCTGCGCCTCTTTCGATCTGTATCCCAGTTTGTGCTAGCCTTCTTATGGCAAACTTGTTTAACTTATGTCTATACTTAGATATTGTTGCTTCCGCTGACTCGTCTATGATCGAGCACTTATATTCGAGCCCTCGAGGCCCATGGCTTGTATTATGATGCTTGTATGACTTTTTATGTTTTAGAGTTGTGTTGTGATATCTTCCCGTGAGTCCCTGATCTTGATCATACATATTTGAGTGCATGATTAGTGTATTATTGAATCGGGGGCGTCACAAGTTGGTATCAGAGCCGACTGCCTGTAGGAATCCCCTTTCCAACTCCTTGGCCGAAGTTGAGTCTAGAAGCCGAAAACTGTTTTACTAACTTGGCTGTGTGGCTTACGGGCCCACATTGCCATTGGGTGGTATTAGGATCTTTTACTCCTCGACCTTTACTCTGGGACTCTAATCTCTCTTCTATTCGGGTTAAATGATTTTTTCTAGAATCTAACATTAGGATCTCGTGATCACATTCACTCGGAGAGCCCTCCCTCCAGATGATCGCTTGGTCCACCAGAAGATTCCGAAGATACTCTCTAAAGTTCTCTCGAGACTTTTTGCCCGTTGCTTTTGCAATCCCCTACCACCGTTGTATCCTTATGGATAGGCTTATATCCTTGTCGTCCATACCTTCACCCTGAGTTGCTCTTGTTATTACAAGAGATACCCTAAAATATTTCCTATATCCCAGAAATCCATTTTTGCCTACTGCCTTGCATTTCTTGCCCCATGAATACCCCCTACGGATAATTCCTCGCACTTGTCGAGTATCCGTTCTTCCCCCGTTGTTCATATGAATCACAAGATACATTGAAATACTATCTGATCTTTCGGAAATCCTCTGCCCGCTATTGCTCGGCAAATACTTATCTACTTGCATTATGGATGTGTTCCATATGTCTAGCAATATTCATAGTATCCTTTGTCATTATCATTTCGAGTTCGTTGATTCAATATATTGCGAATGCTCACAAACCTCAGTCAGATCCTAGAATTTGTCTTCCCGACTCAGACGTCATTCTGGACATGAGTTGGTTCTCGGCAATTCAAACCTTTATTGACTGTCCAACTAAGTGTTTTCAACTTATCCATCCTTGATCAGAGCGTCTCTTCTGATCCTTTGTTTTGGAAACCATAATTTCTTTCTATTTAAGCATCAGACTAATTAGGTGATTCTTGAATCTGATGCCTCTGCATTCTTTCTTCCTCTGAGTGAGTACCGATACTCACATCAGCTCCGTTATCCATTGTTGGATTGTTATCCGACAGTGTCCTTCATATTCAATCACCTTGTGAGTTCTTCCCCTGATACATAGTGCCTTTGGTAAATTGTATCATCTGCTTGGCCAACCATGCTCTGCTTTCAAGCTGGTGATATTTACTATTGAAGCTTGTGGTATATGTTTCCACGATCCCCGATGGGTTGAACCTATGCCTTCCATAATATGTGTGAACTTCGAAAGTTTTCATGAGTCATACTCTTACGGTATTTTGCCAGATAAAATTTCAACACTGCAACTTCATCAAACGCGAGAAGTGAATGAAAGGTTATGCATTGAAGAAGTGGGAGTCGACCTTGAACTTTCCGTTCATGCCCATGGACACGATGTAAATCTTATCATGAAAGCTTCTCGCAAAATAGTTACCCCCTTGTTATAAGTGCTTGTATCTGTGGTTTGATCATGTACAATGTGATTCTGACCATATTGTTCCCCTTTGATTCAATTTCTCAGACAAGTTAAAACCACTTTTCTTCTACAGATCAATGCACCCGTCCAACCTCTATTATGATCTACCTTCGAGTATTACCTCGTGGTATCTCGATAATATCACAGAACCATACTACTTCTTATGGGTTCTTCTTCAGGTATTATTTCTCACCGATTCCAATTTCCCTTGTGTTCTGAGTTGTTAGACACTCAAGGACACCGATAAGTGAATCAATTCCGCACTCCGATTCAATAACTCTAAGTATCTTCGTTGCTTATGAGCCTATTAATCCTTCAAGTCGTTCATGGCCTAATCGGCTATATCATTATCGTGTAACTTTTAACTGTGCTACCTGGTCCTTCTTCTCGAAGCACAATTTTCGACGTTGAGCTAAGCTTACATCAACTTTCCTTCTGAATACAACTTGCTCTCCAGCTAGTGTTGTGTTCTGCCTTGAAGTATTAGTGTCTTTTATGTCGAGAATGTTGTGGGGATTGCTCCACCTCTTAGAAACTCTTGATATGATGATACTTCTCACCATCACCATTCTTCCTTGGTCCCCGTGTTGTTTTTAACCAGCATACCAATAGATGTTGTTTGAGTTCTATACTTCTAGCAACCCTATTGCTTTGAAGTTAACGATCGACAGTTCGTTCTTAGACCGTTGATTATTGAATCGTCACTCTAACATTGATCTTACTGCCTAAGGTCATATTTCGGGCACACCTTTCAACTAATGATTGATGGTGTATGTTTTCCTAGAGCATACAACATTATATCATATGAATTGACAAGATTCATCTTCCTGTCCACATTATTCATTTGAATTTCTCTCCCCTCACCTAGAGGATTTTCTACGTTATATCCTATCATGGATATCATGCTCTGCTTGTCCTTGGGAAGGATATACCCCTGAAATATGTGTTTAAACACATTTTTTCCTTTACATTGTTCGCTTAACCTGATGATCACATTTTCCTTTCCATTGGTCTGTTTGACCTTTCTTGTGATCTATATAATCTAAGCAGTAATAATTCACTGCTTATGTAAACACCTCTATGTACAACTCTGTCAGTGAGACCCCGTTTCTACTATTGATGACATTCCTGTAGCCACCGATGGACGAGAACTTTGCCTATTGGTCCGCCTCGTTCAACGAGCAGGAAAAAGGTTCTCTTCGTCCCTCGCCCTTGGTACCGATGTTGATGTCAACATAACTGACATGCTTTCCTCTGACCTGCCTTGCTATCATGATCGTGCATGATCACAACGCCCTCCCAATTTTTTTTAACCCACATGGTGGGCCCATAACCCACAGGTCCCAGGATCGAAACCTGACGCTCCTTTATAATCCGGATTCTAATGTATCCTTTACACCTGGCTTCGCATGTGATTCATGATCTGAATGCTATACCATTATTCATCATGGAATCAAACACCATGTTATTCTCGTTGTTCAAACCCCCATTCACTACTAGGTAAAGGGCTATAGATAGGATTGACACTAATGGCGCACCAGGGATGTAGTGCGCCACTACTATATATTAATGGCGCACTAGTTGGCGATGCGCCATTAGTGTGGAAGACAGTAATGGCGCACCAGAAAAAAGGTGCGCCACTAGTAATAAAGTTTTTTTTCATTTTTACATACATACTAATGGCGCATCCGACCGAAGTGCGCCATTACTAGTTCTAACTAGTAATGGCGCACTAGACAGACAGTGCGCCATTAGTATATTTTTAAATTTCATGGACACTTTTTGAATTTCTCGGGCACTTTGATATCATGAATGTTTTTAAATTTCATGGGCACTTTTTGAATTCATAAAAAAAAATTCAAATTTGATGATATTTTTTCATATTCAATATGAAAAAATATTGAATATTCATGAGGACACTCGATCTCGATCCTCCTCCCTCTCGATAGCTATCCGATCCCCCTCACCAGATCCCTCGCCGAGCACCCCTCAAGACCTCCCGCCTCCACCGCCGAGCACCCCCGCACCTCCCCGCCTCCACCGCCGCCGACACCCCGCACCTCCCCACTTTTGATGATATTTTCAAATAACAAATTTGATGATATTTTCGATTAACAAAAATTGATGATATTTTCAAAAAAATTTGATGATATTTGATGATATCTTCTGTTCTAGTCCTCATGAAAATAACAAAATTGATAAAACCAAATTATTAGACGCAACAAGAAATAATGAATTTTTTTTATTAATGGCGCACCCTAGGTGGGTGCGCCATTGCTGTCAGAGGTGGGTGCGCCATTGCTATAAGAAAAAAAACTACTAATGGCGCACCAAAGGGTGGTGCGCCATTGCTATAGTGTGTACCCCTTCGCCCGATCCCCCCTTCCCTCTCCCCTTCGCCAGTGCCCTCTCCCTCGATCCACCGCGCCGCTCCTTCCCTCGTCCCTCCCTCCACCGCACACGCGCCGCTTGCGCTGCCCGACCCCATGCGCGGCCGCCCACGTGCCCCGCCGCCTCCCTCTCCCCTTCCTCCCTCGAGCCCGCGACCTCCTCGACGGACGGTGGCGCGAGCCTCCCCAGCTCCTCGACGGAAGGGCCAGACGGCGGCTAGCCTCGTCAGACGGCGCTCCTCGGCAATGGGCGCTTGAGCCTCCCACAGAGCTGCTGCTCATCGACGACGGTTAGTCTTTGTCCCTCCCTCCCTCTCTCCCCCGCTCATCCCCATGCCCCCACGGGGCGGCGACCTAGGGTTAGGAGCAGGAGCTCGTCGCCGCCACCCCGTCGTGCCGCTGCTGCTGCATCTTGATCGGTTTTATTAGTTGGGGAATGCGCGTTAGGTTCTTGTTTGTCAGTTATATTCAGTCACCATTCTGAATTTTGACAAGATTCTACAAACCGCTTCAAAATTAGTCCACAAAAACAAGTGCATTTTAATTGTAAAATGGCAAAGATTATGACATGACAAATGCCTAACATGTTCAAGAACTGTCGATTGTAGTGCTCAAACAAACAAATGAGTTGTAAATGCCTAACATGTTCAGTAAACATGTTCAGTAAATGCCTAACATGACAAATGCCTACAAATGCCTAACATTTTAATTGTAAATGCCTATTGCAGATCTTGTGAGAATTGTAGTGCTCAAACTGTCGGATTTAAGAATCAGATAGCAGATTTTAGTTAGTCAGAAAGGTGAGAGTGCCTGCTGATTAGTGTTTAGCATGGAAATGGTGGTCTTAGCTGGAAGTTGCCACTTGCTACATACACTGTGTTTGATTATTGCCAGCGTTCCTTACTTTGATGATTCAGAGCTAAACTCTATCCCTGTGTTGCAAGGTTACCATGTCGGAACTTGTAGTCTTCTGAATACCTACAATACCTAGGCTGTTGTTGTTAATTCACTTATATTCTGTTCCCAGTAGCTACCTGCATTTGTTGGGACCTAAGCTCCATTTGCATTCGTGGTCATATTTTGCCGAACACTTGATTTGTGTTTCCCTTGGTCCATAAAAGGTATTGTTGAATTCTTGTCTTTGTGAACATAGTAGATCCACCATGGAACTCATTCATATATCTGCTGTGTCTTATTATTCACGCTTTTTGTTACGAAAAAGCTGTGAGTTTTGAGGTGAAGTAGCACGGAACAAAAGTTTGATGTGTTCCAAGTTGAATGACACCATCTCCATGTGTATGCAGTAAGCTGGATGACTAAACTAGCTCATGCTCAAGTTGAATGACACCATCTCCATGTGTATATGATATTGATATGAAAGATGGTGCAAATACAAATCTCCCAATTAGGGAGTTTTTTGAGGTCTTTCTTTTTCATTTCCTACTATCCTTATCCTAATTATCTTAAATTGTTATGATGTGTGTAATAGGATTATATCTTGGATTTGCTAGTGGACTTTGGGAGTTTCTCAGCCAGCTTGGTGACTCCATATTTTTCACTATTTCAGCAAGTCTTTTGTAAGCATTAAACTTTCAGCACTAAATTTTTATCTTATGTGTACATATGTTTGCTTCCTAAAATAGGAATGGGCCTCCTTTCCTATATATGTGTATGATGATCCTCCTTTCCTACAGTAGTATAGCACTTGCAGTAGTATGGCACTTGCAGTAGTATGGAACTTGCAGTAGTGGTGCCTACGCAAGATACTGATTCAGATTTGAATTGTTTCAGAAATTGGTATGACCAAAGATGCTATTGTATATAAATGGGCTCTTTGTAGAACTGTTCTTCATCTTTATAGTGCTGTTGTATAGAAATATGCTGAATTTTCTGCTCTGATTGTTGCTCAAAGAAATTTAGCAAAAAATGGGGTCTGAGGAGACGCCTGCTGCTTGAGGCCCTTGAGAGGCCCTTCGTGTCGTGATGATTTTGCAGGTACCCCGAGAGGCCCTTGAGTTTGCCGGAATGTGGATTAACTTCCGTTCCGGCAAATTCGGGTACTCCATATGTCCTATTTTCAGCAAAGGTCATGCTAAAATTTTCCGTGAATTTTAGCATGACTTTGCTAAAAATCGGACATATGGGTACTTGCTACTAATGCATGGGACGGGGTATCTTAGTACTTAATTAAGTAGGGGTACAATTGGCCTTTCAGTATAGCCTGTTATCATGCATGTTTTATGATCTGTTGTAAGGGTACTAATTGGTCTTTTCTGCTGCTTATCAGAGATGGCGGGAAGCAGCCACCGCCGCTTCTGCGACATCATGAAGACGAGTTGGATGCTTCCGAGTTCTTCAGTATCATACTTGGGACTTCAGTATCATCCATGACGCAGGTATATAAAACGAGAGATCTCCCCTTCACCCATCTCATTATGATATTTGTTGTTTGCTACATCACTCATTGTCCCAAACTGCAGAGGCTGCCTGACAGTTTTATGAACATGCTGATGGGTGAAGATCCGCCAAATAATGTGAAGTTGCGACAGGCCGGCAGCGGGTTTCGCAGGCAGTGGGATGTGGAGTTGGTGATCAAGGAGGGCCACATGTACTTGTCTCGTGGGTGGGAGAAGTTCTACTGCGCTCACGACCTGCGGCTGGGGTACTTCCTTCTCTTCAGGTACGATGACGACACCAACATGCTCATCGTGAAGGTGTTCAACGCGACTATGTGTCGCATGCGCTACGCTGACGATGATGATGCCGGTATGTTCTTCCTTGTCTTATTCCTCTACATTTGGCTTTGTCTCACATCGATTGTTAACGGTCATTGTTGCATTTGGACAGGTAATGGGAGCAGCAAAGACATCGGCTACAACAAAGTAGTAGCGACTATGGCTGTAGCGAAAGCAGCAGCGATTCTGGCTGTAGCGAAAGCAGCAGCGATTCTGGCAGCAGGATAGACAATAAGAAGGACGATCCGGACTGGAGTGCGGGAGAAGAGGAGCAGAGTGGGGATGAGGAGCTGCAGGATGACGATGGGCATCAGGCTGAGGATGACCTAGCGCTGGTGGTGGCTGACCAAGGGCAAGAGATGGTGGTGGCTGACCATGGGCAGGAGATGGTGGTGGTGGCTGACCATGGGAAAGAGATGGAGGTGGCTGAGGATGACCTAGCGATGGTCGTGCCCGTCCTGCCTGAAGGTGGCCTCGCGATGGTGGTGGTGCCTGACAATGACCACGCACCGGTGGTGGCGCCGGCGATTCCACAGCTGGGCGACATGACCACGCCAATTGTCGTAGAAGACTACATCCCACTGCCTCCACTGCCTCCACCGCCTCGCCGCTCTTGGCGCATCAGGCTGAGGAAGGAGAAGAAGAACAATGAGAACTGAACTATGTCAGGTATGTCAGATCTCCAAAATGATATATATATATACTTAGTTACCTATGTTATCTCTAATATGCTTAGTTTCCTATAGGTTAGCTTCATTTTACCTAAGTTGGCTCTAATATGCTAACTTAGAGCTTATTATATGCTTAGTTTCCTATAGGTTAGCTCCAAAATAACTTATGTTAGCACAAAATGATCAAGTTTACATAATAAGCTTATAGTCTTCTTCTTATTCTTATTCTTTTCCAAAATGACATAGGTTAGCTTCATTTTACCTAAGTTGGCTCTAATATGCTAACTTAGACCTTATATGCTTAGTTTCATATACGTTAGCTCCAAAATAACTTATGTTAGCACAAAATGATCAAGTTTACATAATAAGCTTATAGTCTTCTTCTTATTCTTCTTCTTTTCCAAAATGACATAGGTTAGCTTCATTTTACCTAAGTTGGCTCCAAAATTCTTCTTATTCTTCTTCTAGTGTTCTTCTTCTTCTAGTATTCTTCTAGTCTTCTTCTTCTTCTTCTTCTAACTTCTTGTTTATCATTTTGCAGATTTGATTTAATTCACGGAAGCTTGCATGGATGGAGTGCTTCTTTTCCATTTGTGTTTTTATTTTGTATCAATGTGAAACTATTTTGAATTGATGGATAACGGTGTTGGATGAACAATGTGAAACTTTTGTAATATGTAACGATGGAACTATGTGTTGGCTATGTATGTATATATGATGGAACTTGTGTGTTGGCTATGATTTTTATATGGATGCTTGTTGTATATATATGTGTTGCATATCTCATATGTGAAATAGTGACCTGAGATTAAGAAAAAAACACTTGTTACTAATGGCGCACTACCATGTGGTGCGCCATTAGTATAGCAGACACTAGTGGCGCACTGTGGGCAAAACTAATGGCGCACTACATGGTGCGCCACCATTAGTATACCAGATACTAATGGCGCACCAGTGGTGCGCCATTAGTAAAAAATACTAGTGGCGTGATACTAATGGCGCACCTGTAGTGCGCCATTAGTAGGCAAAACAGGTGCGCCATTAGTAGGTCTTTTCCTAGTAGTGATTCCAGCTTTTGTCGAGTCATCGAATGTTTGCCTACCCGTTTGAAACTTTGGTACCATCGTATATTGCACTCAAAGAATTCACTGAAATACAACTCGTGGGGTACCTTGTGTATTTCCTATTGAGTTCACCGTTAGATGCCCAACTTTGTGGAGATGCGTTCTTCTGGAGTTTTTTCCCCTTGGTCGCGCTCGTAGGACGATGGAGATCCCGAAGAAAGGATGACGACTTGATCATGGTGACTTGAAGTAGAGAAATGAAGACATCAACGAAAGGGATCAACCTCTTCGAAAGGGCAGCCAAGACCGAGAAGACTCGTTAGGTTTTTCGCTACCAGCACCTCCCCCCCCTCCCCCTTACTCCACTGCTTAAATCTCGGGAGGAGATTTCTTGTAGTGGAGGAGAATTGTGACGCCCAGATAATTAAGCTATAATAAACCTCTGTTAATGATGCCACGTCACCTCCGTTACTGTTGATAATCGCGTTAGTTCAGAAACCGATTCAAATTCAAAATTCAAAATATGGCAAACAACGAAAGTTTTCAAATATTGGAACTAAAATGTTTGGTTTGTTGCAAATAGTCCTTACTAAATGTTGTTGGAGAAACCCCACTTTTATGAAGTGTTTAAAACTCTGAAATGAGCAACACAGTAACAAAACCAATTATTTAAAAGCTTTTAAAATATTAAACACGTACAAACTATTTTATTTTAGGTGCCAAGTTAATTGTGGTGGTGGCATATATGTTGATACTAATTTAGGTACAACTAATGTATTTAATAAAACTAAGCTATTGAAATATAAAATTAAAACAGAAAAGAAAAGAAAATAAGAAAAAGGGAAAGACTAAAACACAAAAAAGTAGAAGGAACAACCCCCCATCTGGGCCTCGGCCCAGCAGGCCGACGGGCCGCCAGGCCGGCCCACCCCGGCCCCCCTTATCCCCCACCCGACCGAACCCTAATCCACCACCACAGCCCCGCTCGCCCCCCACGCGCTCCACTCCTCCCCAGATTCCTCGGATCGAGATCGATCCCCACTCTCTCGCCCCCTCCCGCTTGATGCAGGTCGCCGCCGCCCGTCTCCGGCTCGCCTCCCCCCTCGCTCCTCTTCACCGACCTGATCTGGATCGGGAAGGGGCAATGAGCCCGACGCCCCCTTCATCGATGCCGTCGCCGTACGACACAACCGCCGCCTGTGGACAACGTCGCCGCCTCGTCCCGCCACTACCTCGCCGGACCGCCTCCCCGTCTCCGTCGATCGTCCCCGTCCTCCTCCCCACGGGTCGCCCCCGAGCCTCGACGCCCATGTGCCCCTGCAAACGCCGGTGAGGCCCTCGGCCTCCGCCTCCCCTCTCCCCTTCCTTTCGTCCGCGGTCACCGCGCTCGTCCACCCGCACCCGCCTGCGCGATGCGCGCGTGCCCCGTGCACCCCGTTGCGCGCCTTGTAGCACTTCGCCACGCCCACGACCAGCGTATTCGCGCCCGTTTAACCACCTGCTCGCCTCGGGCGCACTCCACGCACTCCCGTGCGTCTGTGGCGGATCCGGTCGCCCGCCACGCCCTTGGCCGCTAACGCCTCGCACTGTTCCACCTCCACCGACCCCCTCGCCCCGGCTCTCCCGGCTGGCACGGGAGCACTACGGCTGGCGCCATCTCCCACCAGCGCACCTAGTGCCCAAGTCGGTGCACCCATGAGCAGGCGCCCATTGGGGGTGCTGACGCCCGACCCGCTATGGCCCCTAGGGCCTATGACATGTGGGGCCGCCTCTAAACGTTAAAAAATGATGAAAATAAAAATAAAAACAATTAATTAATTAATTAGGATAATTAATTAACTTAATTAACTCCGTTTAGTTAACTATCTAAATCTAATTAACCTGCTAATTAAAATGCTAGTTGATAATTAGTGAACAACCTATGACATGTGGGACCCACACGTCAGCTTGACCTAGTCAATAGCTCTGTTGACTGATGATGTCATACTGACATCATACTGATGCAGTAACGCCATTTTCGGATTAAATTATTAATAATATTTTATAAATTGATTTAAATATTTAAAAATGAATATAAAATAAACCGTAGCTCGGATGAAAGTACTTTATACATGAAAGTTGCTTAGAACGACGAGACGAATCCGGATACGCAGTTTGTTCGTCCGCCACATATCCCCAGCATAGCAAACGTGGAATAATCCCCCTCCGGTTCATCTGTCTGAAAACACGAAACACCGGGGATACTTTCCCGGATGTTTCCCCCCTTCACCGGTATCACCGACTACCGCGTTAGGGCACACCGAACACCGCGTATTGCCTTGTTACGCTTTGTGATGCTTTGTTTGCTCTGTTATTTATTGTGTTCCCTTTCCGTTACTTCTTTCCGGTAGACCCCGAGACTACCGGCGAACCCCAGTTCAACTACGGTGTTGACGACCCCTCCTTGCCAGAGCAACCAGGCAAGCCCCCCCTGATCACCAGATATCGCCTATTCTTATCTATACTGCTTGCATTAGAGTAGTGTAGCATGTTACTGCTTTCCGTTATTCCTATCCTGATGCATAGCCTGTCCTTGCTACTCTTGTTGTTACCTTTTACCGCAATCCTACATGCTTAGTCTAGGATGCTAGTATTCCATCAGTGGCCCTACATTCTTGTCCGTCTGCGGTGCTATACTATCGGGCCGTGATCACTAGGGAGGTGATCACGGGTATATACTATATACTTTATACATGACACATGTGGTGAGTAAAGTCGGGTCAGCTCGTTGAGTACCCGCAAGTGATTCTGACGAGGGGGCTAAAAGGACAGGTGGCTCCATCCCTGTAGAGGTGGGCCTGGGTTCCCACGGCCCCGACTGTTACTTTGTGGCGGAGCGACAGGGAAGGTTGAGACCGTCTAGGAGAGAGGTGGGCCTGGCCCTGTTCGGCGTTCGCGGATACTTAACACGCTTAACGAGATCTAGCTATTTGATCTGAGTCTGGCTACTGGCCTATACGCACTAACCAACTACGCGGGAAGAGTTATGGGCACTCGGCATCGTGGTATCAGCCGAAGCCTTCGTGACATCAGCGACTGAGCGGCGCGCGCCGGTTTGGAACGTAAGCCTGCTCTTGTATTAAGGGGGCTAGTTCTGCTTTCGGCTGCCCTCGCAACGTGCAGGTGTGCTAAGGGCGATGGGCCCAGACCCCTGTGCGCTTAGGTTTAGACCGGCGTGCTGACCTCTCTGTTGGCCTAGGTGGGGCTGTGACGTGTTGATCTTCCGAGGCCGGGCATGACCCAGGAAAGTGTGTCCGGCCAAATGGGATCAAGCGTGTTAGGCTATGTGGTGCACCCCTACAGGGAAGTTAATCTATTCGAATAGCCGTGATCTTCGGTAACAGGACGACTTGGAGTTGTACCTTGACCTTATGACAACTAGAACCGGATACTTAATAAAACACACCCTTCCAAGTGCTACGAGGAGAGGATCGTCGGGTAGGATTATGCTATGCGATGCTACTTGGAGGACTTCAGTCTACTCTCTTCTACATGCTGCAAGATGGAGGCGGCCAGAAGCGCAGTCTTCGATAAGATTAGCTATACCCCCCTTATTCTGGCATTCTGCAGTTCAGTCCACCGATATTGCCTCTTTACACATATACCCATGCATATGTAGTGTAGCTCCTTGCTTGCGAGTACTTTGGATGAGTACTCACGGTTGCTTTTCTCCCCCTTTTCCCCCTTCCCTTCTACCTGGTTGTCGCAACCAGATGTTGGAGCCCAGGAGCCAGACGCCACCGCTGACGACGACTCCTACTACACCGGAGGTGCCTACTACTACGTGCAGCCCGCTGACGACGACCAGGAGTAGTTTAGGAGGATCCCAGGCAGGAGGCCTGCGCCTCTTTCGATCTGTATCCCAGTTTGTGCTAGCCTTCTTATGGCAAACTTGTTTAACTTATGTCTATACTCAGATATTGTTGCTTCCGCTGACTCGTCTATGATCGAGCACTTGTATTCGAGCCCTTGAGGCCACTGGCTTGTATTATGATGCTTGTATGACTTTTTATGTTTTAGAGTTGTGTTGTGATATCTTCCCGTGAGTCCTCGATCTTGATCGTACACATTTATGCGTGCATGATTAGTGTACGATTGAATCGGGGCGTCACAATCTTCTCCTTTTGTCTTCTCCACAACCACCATTCTATTCCACCTATAGTGCTATGTCCATGGCTCACGTTCATGTATTGCGTGAAGATTGAAAAGTTTGAGAACACCAAAAGTATGAAACAATTGCTTGGCTTGTCATCGGGGTTGTGCATGATTTAAATATTTTGTGTGGTGAAGATAGAGCATAGCCAGACTATATGATTTTGTAGGGATAACTTTCTTTGGCCATGTTATTTTGAGAAGACATAATTGCTTTGTTAGTATGCTTGAAGTATTATTATTTTATGTCAATATTAAACTTTTATCTTGAATCTTTCGGATCTTAATATTCATGCCACAATAAAGAGAATTACATTGAAGAATATGCTAGGAAGCATTCCACATCAAAAATTCTGTTTTTATCATTTACCTACTAGAGACGAGCAGGAATTAATCTTGGGGATGCTTGATACGTCTCCAACGTATCTATAATTTTTGATTGTTCCATGCTATTATATATTCTGTTTTGGATGTTTAATGGGCTTTATTATACACTTTTATATTATTTTTCGGACTAACCTATTAACCCAAGGCCCAATGCAAATTGCTGTTTTTTTTGCCTATTTTAGTGTTTCGCAGAAAAGGAATATCAAACGGAGTCCAAACGGAATGAAACCTTCGGGAACGTGATTTTTGGAACAAACGTGATCCAGAGGAATTGGAGTGGACGTCAAGAAACGAACGAGGAGGCCACGAGGCAGGGAGGCGCGCCTGCCCCCCCCCCCCCCTGAGCGCGCCCCCACCCTCATGGGCCCCTTGTGGATCCACTGACCTACTTCTTCCTCCTTTATATATCTACGTACCCCGAAACCATCGAAGATCACCACGAAACCCTATTTCCACCGCCGCAACCTTCTGTACCCATGAGATCCCATCTTGGGGCCTTTTCGGCCTTTCACGGAGGGGCATTGATCATGCAGGGGCTTCTACATCAACACCATAGCCTCTCCGATGATGTGTGAGTAGTTTACCTCAGACCTTCGGGTCCATAGTTATTATCTAGATGACTTCTTCTCTCTCTTTGGATCTCAATACAAAGTTCTCCTCGATCTTCTTGGAGATCTATTCGATGTAACTCTTTTTTGCGGTGTGTTTGTCGAGATCCGTTGAATTGTGGGTTTATGATCAAGATTATCTATGAATAATATTTGAATCTCCTCTGAATTATTTTATGTATGATTAGTTATCTTTGCAAGTCTCTTCGAATTATCAGTTTGGTTTGGCCTACTAGATTGATCTTTCTTGATACGGGAGAAGTGCTTAGCTTTGGGTTCAATCATGTGGTGCTCGATCCCAGTGACAGAAGGGGAAACGGCACGTATCGTATTGTTTCCATCGAGGATAAAAAGATGGGGTTTATATCATATTGCTTGATTTTATCCCTCTACATCATGTCATCTTGCCTAATGCGTTACTCCGTTCTTATGAACTTAATACTCTAGATGCATCTTTGGATAGCGGTCAATGTGTGGAGTAATAGTAGTAGATGCAGGCAGGAGTCGGTCTACTTGTCGCGGACATGATGCCTATATACATGATCATGCCTAGATATTCTCATAACTATGCTCAATTCTATCAATTGCTCGACAGTAATTTGTTCACCCACCATAATACTTATGCTCTTGAGAGAAGCCACTAGTGAAACCTATGGCCCCCGGGTCTATTTTCCATCATATTAATCTCCAAACAACTAGCGATTTCTTGCACCATTTATTTTGAAATATTTACTTTTCAATCTATACAACAAAAATACCAAAAATATTTATCTTATTATCTCTATCAGATCTCACTTTTGGAAGTGGACGTGAAGGGATTGACAACCCCTTTATCGCATTGGTTGCAAGGTTCTTATTAATTTTTGTAGGTATGAGGGACTTGCGTGTGGCCTCCTACTGGATTGATACCTTGGTTCTCAAAAACTGAGGGAAATACTTACGCTACTTTACTGCATCACCCTTTCCTCTTCAAGGGAAAACCAACGTAGTGCTCGAGAGGTAGCAGCGCCACCCCCCCTTCCTTGTCCAATTTGGACTAGGGGGGAGGGGGCGCGCGGCCTGCCCTGGCCGCCCCTCCTCTTCTCCACTAAGGCCCACAAGGCCCATTATACTCCCGGGGTTCGGTAACCTCCCCCCCGCCAGATATAAAGGAGTGGAGGAGGGGGAGGGCCGGCCCTCTCTAGGGCGCGCCATAGGGGAGTCCTACTCCCACCGGGAGTAGGTTTCCCTCCCCCTTCCAAGAGGAGGAGTAGGAGGGAAGGAAGGAGGAGAGAGGGGGAAGGAAAAAAAGGGGGCGCCAGATACGTCTCCAACGTATCTATAATTTTTTATTCTTCCATGCTATTATATATTCTGTTTTGGATGTTTTATGGGCTTTATTATACACTTTTATATTATTTTTGGGACTAACCTATTAACCCAAGGCCCAGTGCAAATTGTTGTTTTTTGCCTATTTTAGTGTTTTGCAGAAATGGAATATCAAATGGAGCCCAAACGGAATGAAACCTTCGGGAACGTGATTTTTGGAACAAACGTGATCCAGAGGACTTGGAGTGGACGTCAAGAAACAAACGAGGAGGCCACGAGGCAGGGAGGCGCGCCTGCCCCCTGGGCGCGCCCCCACCCTCGTGGGCCCCTCGTGGCTCCACCGACCTACTTCTTCGTCCTATATATACCTACGTACCCCGAAACCATCGGAGAGCACCACGAAACCCTATTTCCACTGCCACAACCTTCTGTACCCGTGAGATCCCATCTTGGGGCCTTCTGCGGCGCTCTGCCGGAGGGGGCATTGATCACGGAGGACTTCTACATCAACACCATAGCCTCTCCGATGATGTGTGAGTAGTATACCTCAGACCTTCGGGTCCATAGTTATTAGCTAGATGTCTTCTTCTCTCTCTTTGGATCTCAATACAAAGTTCTCCTTGATCTTCTTGGAGATCAATTTGATGTAACTCTTTTTTGCGGTGTGTTTGTCGAGATCCGATGAATTGTGGGTTTATGATCAAGATTATCTATGAACAATATTTGAATCTCCTCCGAATTATTTTATGTATGATTTGTTATCTTTGCAAGTCTCTTCGAATTATCAGTTTGGTTTGGCCTACTAGATTGATCTTTCTTGCAATGGGTGAAGTGCTTAGGTTTGGGTTCAATCATGCGGTGCTCGATCCCAGTGACAGAAGGGGAAACGACACGTATTGTATTGTTGCCATCGAGGATAAAAAGATGGGGTTTATATCACATTGCTTGATTTTATCCCTCTACATCATGTCATCTTGCCTAATGCTTTACTCTGTTCTTATGAACTTAATACTCTAGATGCATGCTGGATAGCGGTCGATGTGTGGAGTAATAGTAGTAGATGCAGGCAGGAGTCGGTCTACTTGTCGCAGACATGATGACTATATACATGATCATGCCTAGATATTCTCATAACTATGCTCAATTCTATCAATTGCTCGACGGTAATTTGTTCACCCACCGTAATACTTATGCTCTTGAGAGAAGCCACTAGTGAAACCTATGGCCCCCGGGTCTATTTTCCATCATATTAATCTCCCAACAACTAGCGATTTCTTGCGCTGTTTATTTTGCAATCTTTACCTTTCAATGTTTACAACAAAAATACCAAAAATATTTATCTTATTATCTCTATCAGATCTCACTTTTGCAAGTGGCCGTGAAGGGATTGACAACCCCTTTATCGTGTTGGTTGCAAGGTTATTATTACTTTGTGTAGGTACGAGGGACTTGCGTGTGGCCTCCTACTGGATTGATACCTTGGTTCTCAAATACTGAGGGAAATACTTATGCTACTTTACTATATCACCCTTTCCTTTTCAAGGGAAAACCAACGCAGTGCTCAAGAGGTAGCAGCGCCCCCCTTCCTTGTCAAATTCGGACTAGGGGGAGGGGGCGCGCGGCCTGCCCTGGCCGCCCCTCCTCTTCTCCACTAAGGCCCACAAGGCCCATTATACTCCCCGGGGGTTCCGGTAACCCCCCCCCCCCCGGTACTCCGGTAATCGCCCGATATTATCTGGAACCTTTCCGATGACCAAATATAGGCTTCCAATATATCGATCTTTATGTCTCGACCATTTTGGGACTCCTCGTCATGCCCGTGATCATATCCGGGACTCTGAACTACCTTCGGTACATCAAATCACATAAACTATAATATCGATCATCACCGAATGTTAAGCGTGCAGACCCTACGGGTTCGAGAACTATGTAGACATGACCGACACTCATCTCCGGTCAATAACCAATAGCGGAACCTAGATGCTCATATTAGTTCCTACATATTCTACGAAGATCTTTATCGGTCAAACCGCATAACAGCATACGTTGTTCCCTTTGTCATCAGTATGTTACTTGCCCGAGATTCGATCGTCGGTATCTCAATACCTACCTCAATCTCGTTACCGGCAAGTCTCTTTACTCATTCTGTAGTGCATCATCCCGTAACTAACTCATTAGTCACATTTCTTGCAAGGCTTATAGTGATGTGCATTACCAAGAGGGCCCAGACATACCTCTCTGACAATCGGAGTGACAAATCCTATTCTCGATCTATGCCAACTCAACGAACACTACCGGAGACACCTGTAGAGCACCTTTATAATCACCCAGTTACGTTGTGACGTTTGGTAGCACACAAGTGTTCCTCCGGTATTCTGGAATTGCATAATCTCATAGTAATAGGAACATGTATAAGTCATGGTGAAAGTAATAGCAGTAAACTTAAACGATCAAATGCTAAGCTAACGGAATGGGTCAAGTCAATCACATCATTCTCTAATGACGTGATCTCATTAATCAAATGACAACTCATGTCTATGGCTAGGAAATTTAACCATCTTTGATTCAACGAGCTAGTCAAGTAGAGGCATACTAGTGACTCTATTTGTCTATGTATTCACACATGTACTAAGTTTCCGGTTAATAAAATTCTAGCATGAATATTAAATATTTATCATGATATAAGGAAATATAAATAACAACTTTATTATTTCCTCTAGGGCATATTTCTTTCGGTCTCCCACTTGCACTAGAGTCAATAATCTAGTTCACATTGCCATGTGATTTAACACCAATAGTTCACATCACCATGTGATTAATATCCATAGTTCACGTCGCCATGTGGCCAACACTCAAAGGGTTTACTAGAGTAAATAATATAGTTCACATCGCCATGTGATTAACACCCAAAGAGTACTAAGGTATGATCATGTTTTGCTTGTGAGAGAAGTTTAGTCAACGGGTCTGCCAAATTCAGATCCGTATGTATTTTGCAAAATTTCTATGTCTACAATGCTCGCATGGAGCTACTTTAGCTAATTGCTCCCACTTTCAATATGTATCCAGATTGAGACTTAGAGTCATCTGGATAAGTGTCAAAACTTGTATCGACGTAACCTTTTACGACAAACCTTTTGTCACCTCCATAATCGAGAAACATATCCTTATTCCACTAAGGATAATTTTGACCGTTGTTCAGTGATCTACTCCTAGATCACTATTGTACTCCCTTTCCAAACTCAGTGTAGGGTATACAATAGATCAGCATGGCATACTTTATAGAACCTATGGCTGAGGCATAGGGAACGACTTTCATTCTCTTTCTATCTTCTGCCGTGGTCGGGCTTTGAGTCTTACTCAATTTCACACCTTGTAACACAGGCAAGAACTCTTTCTTTGACTGTTCCATTTTGAACTACTTCAAAATCTTGTCAAGGTATGTACTCATTGAAAAAACTTATCAAGCGTTTTGATCTATCTCTATAGATCTTGATGCTCAATATGTAAGCAGCTTCACCGGGTCTTTCTTTGAAAAACTCCTTTCAAATACTCCTTTATGCTTTCCAGAAAATTCTACATTATTTCTGATCAATAATATGTCATTCACATATACTTATCAGAATGCTGTAGTGCTCCCACTCACTTTCTTGTAAATACAGGCTTCACCGTAGGTCTGTATAAAACTATATGCTTTGATCAACTCATAAAGCGTATATTCCAGCTCCGAGATGCTTGCACCAGTCGATCCATAGATGGATAGCTGGAGCTTGCACATTTTGTTAGCACCTTTAGGATCGACAAAACCTTCTGGTTGCATCATATACAACTCTTCTTTAAGAAATCCATTAAGGAATGTAGTTTTGACATCCATTTGCTGATTTCATAAAATGTGGCAATTTGCTAACATGATTCGGATAGACTTAAGCATCGCTACGAGTGAGAAAATCTCATCGTAGTCAACACCTTGAACTTTGTCAAAACCTTTTTCAACAAGTCTAGCTTTGTAGATAGTAACACTACTATCAACGCTCGCCTTCCTCTTGAAGATCCATTTATTTTCTATGGCTTGCCGATCATCGGGCAAGTCAACCAAAGTCCACACTTTGTTCTCATACATGGATCCCATCTCAGATTTCATGGCCTCAAGCCATTTCATGAATTTGGGCTCATCATCGCTTCCTCATAGTTCGTAGGTTCTTCATGGTCAAGTAACATGACCTCCAGAACAGGATTACCGTACCACTCTGGTACGGATCTCACTCTGGTTGGCCTACGAGGTTCGGTAGTAACTTGATCTGAAGTTATATGATCATCATCATTAGCTTCCTCACTAATTGGTGTAGGAGTCACAGGAACAGATTTCTATGATGAACTACTATCCAATAAGGGAGCAGGTACAGTTACCTCATCAAGTTCTACTTTCCTCCCACTCACTTCTTTTGAGAGAAACTCCTTCTCTAGAAAGGATCATTCTTAGCAACGAATGTCTTGCCTTTGGATCTGTGATAGAAGGTGTACCCAACAGTCTCCTTTGGGTATCCTATGAAAACACATTTCTCTGATTTGGGTTTGAACTTAACAGGATGAAACTTTTTCACATAAGCATCACAACCTCAAACTTTAAGAAACGACAACTTTTGTTTCTTGCCAAACCACAGTTCATATGGTGTCGTGATGACCCACGAGTATAGGGGATCTATCGTAGTCCTTTCGATAAGTAAGAATGTCGAACCCAACGAGGAGCAGAAGGAAATGACAAGCGGTTTTCAGCAAGGTATTCTCTGCAAGCACTGAAATTATAAGTAATAGGTAGTTTTGTGATATGGCAAAATTCAAAATTCAAAATTCAGAAACCGGTTCAAATTCAAATATTGGAACTAAAATGTTTGGTTTGTTGCAAATAATCCTTACTAAATGTTGTTGGAGAAACCCCACTTTTATTAAGTGTTTAAAACTCTGAAATGAGCAACACAAGAATAAAACCAATTATTTAAAAGCTTTTAAAATATTAAACACGTACAAACTATTTTATTTTAGGTGCCAAGTTAATTGTGGTGTTGGCATATTTGTTGATACTAATTTAGGTACAACTAATGTATTTAATAAAACTAAGCTATTGAAATATAAAATTAAAACAAAAAAGAAAAGAAAATAAGAAAAGGGAAAGACTAAAACACAAAAAAAATAGAAGGACCAACCCCCCCATCTGGGCCTCGGCCCAGCAGGCTGACGGGCCGCCAGGCCGGCCCACCCCGGCCCCCCTTATCCCCCACCCGACCGAACCCTAATCCACCACCACACCCCCACTCGCCCCCACGCGCTCCACTCCCTCCCCAGATTCCCCTGGATCGAGATCGATCCCCCCCTCACTCTCTCTCGCCCCCCTCCCGCTCGATCTGGAGCCGCCGCCGCCCGTCTCCGGCTCGCCTCCCCCTCGCTTCTCTTCCCTGACCTGATCTGGATCGGGAAGGGGCAATGTGCCCGACGCCGAAGTCCCCGGATCATTTTCCTGTGCACAAAAAATGGTGCAAACCAGACATAATAGTAATAAAAAAATTGTTGTATAATAAATAATTTATGCAAAGTGAGTAATAAAAGAAATATGGCCTGGCGCCGAAGTCAATGTCGATGCAGGGCGGCGGCGTGATGCGGTAAAGGCATGGCAAGGCCTGAATTCTGTGTCGGTTCGAGTTTCGGATGCGGCGTCACGGACTATGTCTGAAACTGACCGAACCACCATGCAACCGTGTTAATGCGGCCACCATTTGATAGACCTGCGTACATATGATGGACAAACCAGAGTAATAATTCATTGGGAAAAATGAACCCAAATAAGCAAAAAATACTAGGATTAATAGCACCTGGTTTATTTGTTGTAGCAATCTGAAGGAAGGTGATTCCCAAAATTGGGACTCGACCCGCGCACCCATTGCCTGGTCGGCTAGTGATGCCGAAGTGTCCGGAGTAGGTTGATGAAGAGATGGTGAAGCCCCCGGTCCGGCCGAGATGTCGAAGTAGGTCAGCATGATGGACACCAGCTTGAAGAAGCAATAGTGCGGCCCTGCCGATGCAGATCGTGACGTGGTCGATGCCGGCTTGATGAAGCGACCGTGCGGTGATGCCGGTATGCCCGCTCCGTGTAATCCGTGGGGGGGCGATGTTGGTGACGATTTATCCTTTGCGATGCCGAACTCTTGTTCGGCTTGCCGAGATGATGATCCGAGGAAGTTGAGCTCGGCTCAACAAAGTGACGACGTGTCTAGCGCAGGTCGGCGGTCGTGGAGCAATATTGCCGGACTGGTTTGACACCAGCATGATGTTGAAGATCATGTTCAAAAGATCTTAAAGTTAGTGGGATGTGTTCGGGAACAAAACACAATACCCCATGCAAAACTTCCTTCAAAAAGGATGTCTGAAATCCCGTTTTTATAAAAAAGACGAACTCGGGTCGGATTCGTTTTCGCGCAGAAAACAGATCCGAAAAGTGATGCACTAATCGGAAGGTTCCCGGAGTTTGGACGGTCGGATCGAGCTGAAATTTTGAGGGGTGATAGATATAGGAATTCTGCAGCCGATCAACGGTTGGATCTTCCAAAGGAAGTCCGAGCTAGAAGCTGGACACCACGCCCTAAACTCGTCCGGATTCTCGTCTAGATTAAAGTTGTACAAGCTATATATTACAAGCCAGGGTCCTCAAGGGCTCGAATACATAAGCTCGATAGTAAACAAGTCATCGGAAGCAACAATATCTGAGTACACACATAAGTTAAATAAGTTGCCATAAGATGGCAAGCACAAACAGGGATACAGATCGAAGAGGTGCAGGCCTCCTACCTGGGATCCTTTTAAAGTACTCCTGGTCGTCGGCGGCCTGCACGTAGTAGTAAGAACCCTTGGATTGGTAGTATGGATCCTGGGCTCCAACATCTGGTTGCGACAACCGAGAAGAAAGGAAAAGGGAGAAAAGAGGGAGCAAAGCAACCATGAGTACTCATCCAAAGTACTCGCAAGCAAGGATCTATACTACATATGCATCGATATCAATGAAATGGGTAGTATCTGTGGACTAAATTGCAGAATGTCAGAATAAGAGGGGGATAGCTAGTCCTATTGACGACTATGCTTCTGGCAGCCTCCATCTTGAAGCATATAGAAGAGAGTAGCAAGTACGACATCAAGTAACATCGTATAGCATAATCCTACCCGGCGATCCTCTCCTCGACACCTTGTGAGAGAGTGATCACCGGGTTGTCTCTGGAACTTTTCTGAGTGTGTTTTATTAAGTATCCATTTCTAGTTGTCGTGAAGTTGGAATACAACTCCAAGTCATCTTGTCACCATGGACACGACTATTCGACTAGATCAATCTTCCCTGCAGGGGTGCACTAAATTACCCGACACGCTCGATCCCTCTGGCCGGGCACACTTTCATGGGTCATGTCCGGCCTCCGAAGATCAACACGTCGCAGCCCTACCTAGGCTCAATAGAGAGGTTAACACGCCGGTCTAAATCCTAAGCGCGCAGGGGTCTTGGGCCCATCGCCCGTTGCACTCCTGCATCTTGCGTACGCAACCGATGAGCAGACCTAGCCCCCTTATACAAGTGCAGGCGTTCCAGTCCAACCCGGTGCATGCCACTCAGTCACTGACATCAGGAAAGCTTCGGCTGATACTACAACCCCGGTTGCCCATATGTTGTCCCACGTGGCGGTTAGTGCATATAAGCCAAAGAGCAACTCGGACCAAATACCCAATCTTGTTAAGCGTGTTATTTTGAAATAACCACGGACAACGACCAGGGACCAGGACCACCTCTCTCTTGTGTGGTCTCAACCTGCCATGTCGCTCCGCCACAATGATCCACTTAGAGGGCCATTAGGAAATATATCCTTTCAGCCCCCAATCCATGAATCACTTGCGGATACTCTACGAGGCGACCCCACTTTAGTCACCACATGTATCAAGTATAATATGTAGGTATGTATATACCCGTGATCACCTCCCGAGTGATCACGACACGTTGGTATAGCAAGTCAGCGGACAAGAGTGTAGGGCCACTGATGAAATACTAGCATCCTATACTAAGCATTTAGGATTGTAGGTAAGGTAACAATATTAGTAACAAGGACAGGCTATGCAGTAGTATAGGATCAAACCGATGAAACAATGAAACAATAACACTACTCTAATGCAAGCAGTAGAGGTAAATAGTATGCGATATCGGGATGATCAAGGGGGGTTTGCTTGCCTGGAAGCTCTGCTGAGAAGGAGGGGTCATCAACACTGTAATCGATCGGGGCAGCAGCGACATTAGTCTCGAAGTCTACCGGAGAGAAGAGGGGGAAGAAACAATGAATACAATGCAAACAGATGCATGACGATGCATGACATGACAATAAGTGGTGCTAGGTATGCCCTAACGTGGTACCAAAGCGATCTTGGCGAAGGGGAAACATCCGGAAAGTATTCCGACGTTTGGCTTTTTTCAGACGAGATGAAGCGGAGGCGATTGCATGTTCTCTATGCTAGGGACGTGTGGCAGACGAACGGACTGCGTATTCGGATTCATCATGATTTTTTAGAAACATTTCATGTACAAAGTTTTTCATCTGAGTTACGGATTATTTTATATTAATTTTCAAAGTTTTAAACATTTTCTGAAATTAATATTAATTCAATTTAAAAGGCAAAAAGCTAAATGCACCCAGAATTGTACCTAGTTCAGTGCACACAGAGGATGAGAGTGGCCTAGGCGGCCCAGTCAACAGCCTAGTCAGCTTTGACCACTGACTGGTCAAACTGACTAGTAGGGGCCACCTGCCATAGACTCAGGTATTTAGCAGTGTGTTTGATTTATTTCAGTTAGACTAACTAACAGAGTGGGGCCCATATGTCATACTCATTAACTAAACTCATGGGGGGTATTTATTATAATTAGACGCGTGGCGCCCAAGTGTCTGTGGGGGGTTAGGGGGATTAGTGTCCTAATTAAAAGGGGTAATGGGCAAGCCCATTAGTCAATTTGTCCAGCAGGGGGTTTGAATGCGCGTACACGGAGGGGAGCTCGCGGCCCCCGTGCGCTTCGGGCGACGGTGAATCGACGGCGGAACGGAGTGGATTCGAGGTGGGGGAAAGGGGAATCGGATGGGGGCTCACCAAGGAGCTCGGGGGTGTGCTCGGGGAGGCTGGGGGTGGCCGGAGGCGAGGTTGAGGCGGCGGGATGACGGCGACCGGAGCAGAGGGAGTCGCTCGATCCGGCTATTTTGGTGCTCCCTGCCTCGGTCTAACCCACATAGGCATTGTAGGGGAGGCGGATGAAGCTCCCGGCGTAACCTTGGCCGGAGGGGACGACGACGGGCGCGTGGACGACGATGGCGCGGTGATTTCTAGGTTTGTGAGAGCTCGTGTGAGAGGGGGAGGGGCGAGGAGCCGGGTGAGTGGGGCTAGGGTTTGCAGTGTGGGGTCGACGGGGTCAAGTAGGGCGTCGGGGAGGAGCGGGATGCTCAGCACTTGGAGATCCCCTCGCCATGGATCGCATGACCTTCGTCCACAGTGTCTCTGTGAATGTAAAAGTAGGTGGAAGAGGGGTTGGGCTGGGCCTGATATAGTAGGTAGTGGGCTTAGGTGCAAAGGGGGGTTTCCTCTATTTCTTTTTTAGTTTTCTTTTCTTTTGCTTTTTTGTTTTTCTTTTATTTCTTTAGTGTTTTCATTTAAAGTTTATTTTATTTTAGTTTTATAAAATACCAAGTTAGCACCTAAATTAGTATTACTAATTAGGCCACTACCACAATTATTTTGGCACACTACTAATTTAGTTATATTATTATAACTTTATAGAAGGCATTAAATTAATTGTTCTGCCCTCTGTTTTGGTTATTTTAGTGCATTTAAATATTATAAGAAATGTTGTTTTCTCCACTAGTATTACTCATGAATTATTTTTCACATTTAGGACATTTTAGTTTTAATGTTTGAAAATATTTATTGTTTAACTTTATTTTAAATTTGAATTGAGCAGGATTTGTGTCATCACGAGATTAACAATAGTAATCGTGGTGACATGGCATCATTAGTAGAGGGTCACTCTAGATTAATTATCCGGGCGTTACACTCCCCCTCTCCAATTCGGTCTCCATTTAGCCTCCAAAAAGGCTAAGTGGCGCCACCTTTGTTATTGGGCCCTATGGCCCAATAACTTTCCACTACTTTCCCTTATTGTATTTTCTTGAAAGAAGTTCATTTTTCACCCTCAAATGTGACCTGAGAGACAAATACCCCCCTAAACTCAAATTTGATATAATTTCAACCCTCAAATCCTTAATACCGGGTGAATTTTCCCCTTAAGTGGTTTTGCTTTGATTTAACACGGTTTTGAGCCAAGATCGGGTGAAGTGGCATGGATTTGGGTGTGCATACAGAGTAAAGCTCGCATGTTCCTGATGCACACCGTCTGCTGCCCGTAGCGCCACCTCCTGTAGATGACGTCGTCTCGCTCTCGAGGGCGCCGACTACTACGACGCGTCCTTCATGGCCTGCAACTCGATCGCCGCACGATGGGACAAGCTCCTCTTCACCGTGCTGGCCGCAGAGGCAGGCGTCGCGGCCGTCCTGCTCTTCAAGACGCCGCTGCGGAAGCTGGCGGTGCTCGCGCTCGACCGCCTCAAGCGCGGCCGGGCCCCCGTCATGGTGTGCACCGTCCTAGTCGTCCTCGCCTCTAGCCTCCACAGCATGGCCAAGATCCATGGCTACGCCGGGGCCAGCGAGCTCGACGCACCCGCCGCGCTCAACCCCACTGACCAGTGCCTACCTACGGGACCGGCCGCCCGTCGTCCCCCTCTTGTCGGTTTTTTCCTCGCATCGATTCGCTTGATCGTCCAGATGTCCCCGGTTTCTTGAACTTAGATGAGAGCGTATGACTTGATTTCGCTCTAGAACGTTCCGCCACCTCTCCCGCTGACTGCCGCTCCAGTCCGTGGCCGCGGCGGGGCGGCTTGTCCTCGTCGCGTTGTCCATGCAGCCGCTCCACCCGGCACTATGCCACCCGCTCATCTTCGACATGGCCGCCGCACCCGTGCTGTGCTGGCTGGTTGGCCCACGGGTCCTACTTCGCCCCACGCAGGTGGTGCGCGGCGGGAACGGCGCACCACGCATGCCGTGTTCGCCGCGGATGTGTGGGCGCTATGACGAAGCTCGCAGCGCGGCGCCTGGTCGCTAGTGGACCCGTCGCAGGTCGCCTTTATGCAGACGCCCGTGCGGCGACCGCTCCCGCCGATGCGGGACGGGCGGTTCAACTGGGACGCCACGGAAGTCCTCTGCTCGGGCGAGAAGGTCAGCGTGGTCAACCTATGCGACAGCGGGAGGGTGCTGTGTTCGACGACCTCATGGCCATCCGATGGGAGGACATGCTGCCCGGCATCATCGCTGGCTGGAAGTGCCCTGCCGCGGCATCCACGGACATTTCTTTGCCGTGGCCCGTGGATGAGGAGTGTGGTGCGCTCAGCACTTACGACCGGGGATTTGTAGGAAGAGGCTACTGTTGAGGAGTTGGATGGCAGCAACATGTATGGCAGCGTCCTCGTCACCATCGTCTAGACATCCATTGCGAATTGAAGAAAAAAGAATGAAGTGAAGATGAACGGGTCCGATGCAACCAAGAAAAACAGGTCTCACGCCACGCCAAAAGAGTCAAAACCGCCTAAAATCTGATGAGTCCCGAGCAAAACCACTGAAGGGGGAGATTTATCCGGTTTTGAGGATTTGGGGGTTATAATTGTACCAAATTCAAGTTCAGGGGAGTATTTGTCCCGGGCAACACATTTCAGGGTGAAAAATGGACTTCATTCTATTTTCTTAGGCCCTTTGATTTTTTAAATAATTATAAGAGCCTCCTAATCATCATTAGAGCCTTTTATTATTAATTTAACATCTTCAAAAATATTTTCCAACTAAATATCAATACCCAGTAAACCCCGAAATGCTTCTAGTTCCTTTCGAAACTATTTTGAATATTAATGAAACTATTTCATAAATATTTTCCCATTACTCCTGCTCCACTAACACTCAAAGCATATTGATTACCAAAGGCGAAACTAGTCTTAATAACAATTTGAACCACTCATATGTTCATGTTCAATCGATCAACAGGCGTCATAAATGCATGACAAAGGTTCTCGCATAAGCTGGATTTCATTTCTAATATCAGTTTGAACCTTGTAATCTTCGAATTTGACCCTTGTAATTCTGGAATTTGAACCTTGTAATATTTACGTCATTTGCGATACAATCATTGAAATGGCGTTGTATGAGACTCATATATTGGTAGTACTATTTTGACCTTAATATGCAATGGACGATTAATATCTGGACCTTAATATGTAATTGACTTGATTTTATTTACCATTCTCGCATGTGTTTTCCCTGTCGATCTCATCACAAACGATCTATATTGCGTCCTCGACAACGATCTTCAACATTATTGTATATAGTTGGTTTCTTCAATTGTGTGCTCTATAGAGCACAAAATTATCGCACACGAGTGTCCCTCTTTACCCTTCTGTGTAAGTTTTACCTCATTACACACGAGTAAACTTATTGTCAAACGAGTGCGCTGCTTTTAGTCATTCCACACACTTTATTTTTGCAATGCTTTTGCATTAAACACCCACAATTTGCCCCTCTTCGAGATGACGCGTGGCCAAACGAGCCGGGCGGGAAACTTGCACCGTTGCGTGCGACAACCTGCACGGTTGCACGGGAACAGACTCACCAACGATACATTGCGCCTCTTCGAGCCCACGCGTGGCCAAATAAAACGTGTGTGGGGTTCTCACGCGTGCACTGGAATCCTCCATCGGGAACGATGTGTCAAGACGTGCTGATTACAGGCCGTCCGACCCCCATGTATTATAGTGGCCCTTTAATCCTTGTCTCTCTTTAACCTTTCGATCGCGCCCAATATTGCAAGAAGCACACCCACGACGACAAATACAGAGTGTGTATCCCAGACGGCTCCAATGATGCTCCGGCGGCTACCGAAGCAGCGGCGCCCGATTCATCATGCGTGCCGTAGTGGGCACCCACAGAAGGTTCGCGGAGCTCTCAGTGGTGTACACCAATGACCCGATCTGGGTGGAGAACTCCATCCACACTATGGAGCTGTTGCTTGCTACAGACAAGTACAAAGTGGTCGGGTTCGACATCGAGCACACATCGCTTATGCCGGGTATGATCAAAAGGTCGTCGTCATCCAGATGTGCGTGTGCAATCGGATCCTCGTCTACCACTACTACCTGGCCACAAGAACTTACGAGCGTTTCTCCAAGTTTGTCAACGGCCTTGACTACAGGTTCGCTACGATGGACACCACCAAGGCTTTAAAGGTGCTCAAGAATTCGAGCATCGCTTGCCAGAATCTTGTTGACAACCAGGGCTAATACAGGATCTGGGGCAGCAAGAAGCAGAAGAAGGATTCACTTGTTCACCTCGCCAAGGCCATCATCGGCCCCTACTATAGAGACATGAAGGATGTCTTCAACAAGAGCAGGTTTGCCTGTCACTCGGCCTGAATGGAAAAAATGGACGAAGATCACGTCATGTACGGGGCCAAGGAGGTGTACACGATCTACGGGGTGTATAGGAGGATCGTTGACATGAGAAAGTGTCTCCTTCCCCAAGATGACGAGGGATCCAGCTGGAAGCAGTGCAACGGCAAGCGTCACAACAAAAAGTAGATGATTTGATGATCGTTTCTCCTAGTTTATTATGCATGTACTTGTTTACTTAGGCGTGCAAATGTTATCTATGGTCAGTTATGTAATTGGATATTTATTTTGGTTATGCAATCATGTTGTTATAAGGATATATGTTGTTGTTCAGTAGACATAGCATAGATATTGTGCAGACTAAGCAAATCACATCGCATACGGATTAAATGATGTAACTCGCTGCTGATGATTTCATCAATCGCCGACTATTGTTTACCGAATAAGCGTTTGCCCATAACACACACAACTTATTAGCAGGAATCGTCTATGTTATTATTGGTCTTCCCACATAATTCTGATTACTCACATGTTTGCCAGGTATCACACACATCTTGTTAAGCTGAATCGTTTGTGTTCTTATGGATCATCGCAAACAGGTCATCCGAGTGACCTGTATGCTGTCTATCGCACACACCTTGTCCTTGGTAATCGTTTGTGTTATTTTGGCTCATGCAAACAGTACACCTGAGTGAACTGTATGACGTTTATCGCACACATCTTAATCTGAGTAACCGTTTGTGTTTTTTGGCTCGTCACAAGTAGTTTGTATGGATCAACTGTATGCCATGATTTGGCACACACAACTCTAATACGAATCGTTCTTGATGGACCAGCAATCGCAAACACTTCATTTATCAGCGATGATTTTATTACAGTATCGTTTGTGATTGATGCATCACACATAGTTTGATCGATTGGTTTCCTATACATGTGTCATCTTAGGACCTTCCTGCAGTAATGTTAGATGGAATACTTATGGCACATCTAGATGTGCTTTAATAAAACTGAATTATTATTATATCAAACCAATTCACTCCCATAATTTCTCACAAAATATATTTGAATAATGATAGTGATGCTCACTACTGTTGATTGTTGAGCGTAATTCACCTTTAGAATTTTTCCCGGGTGATCAACACTAGTAAGGCTAAGGTTATTGTTAGTTATATGTACCTTTAGTCGTGTACCAGTTTATGTTTTACCTATTCTATAAGAGGTTTTCTACATAGTGTACCGCACTTGTGCGTGTATATATGGCCTATGGCCATCTGAAATAAAAATTGCATATTTTCTAACAAGGTATTAGGGTTAATTTAGGTTAATTTTTGGAATCTGATAATTACTGAACGTCAGGTACGAGCACATGTCAATTTTGAAAGTTTTCGACGGCAAATTTGGTGACGCAGGGATGACAACTTTTGTTTCCAAGCATGGCAACTTTCGTGCTTCAGTTTAGTTTTTGACAGAAAATTATCGTGCTTGCCAACTAATTTGCCATCCTCGTGGGGTGCGGACGTTTGGTTCCTGGATGTATATACACCCAGGGATTGGGAAAAAATAATTAGAAAAAAGACAAAAAAATTCAGAAACATTTTTGAAATAAACTTGACTTTCTTTACACCAGTATGTAATTTTTCATCCACCAAAGCCCTGCGTTGACTTTGAGAAAAAAATATTGCTAAGGCACTATTTACACTATTTTCACCAAAATTTTGTATAATTAGCCCTAAAGTCAACGCTTGGTTTTGCTGGCGAAAATAACATACTGGTGCAAAAGTGTTGGGTAACATAGTAATTTCAAAAAAATCTACGACATGCAAGATCATGGTGATGCATACAACGAGAGGGGAGAGTAGGTCCACGCACTTTGTAGACCGAAAGCGAAGCGTTATGACAACGTGGTTGATGTAGTCGTACATCTTCACGATCGACCGATCCTCAGTACCGAACATACGGCACCTCCGTGTTCAGCACACGTTCAGCTCGGCGACGTCCCGTGAACTCACGATCCATTAGAGCTTAGAGGGAGAGCTTCGTCAGCATGACGGCGTGATGATGGTGTTGATAAAGTTACCGATGCCGGGCTTCGCCTAAGCACCGCTATGATATGACCGAGGTGGATTATGGTGGAGGAGGGCACCGCAGACGGCTAAGAGAGATCAATGATCAACTTGTGTGTCTATGGGGTGCCCCTCCCCCGTATATAAAGGAGTGGAGGAGGGGGAGGGCCGGCCCTCTCTAGGGCGCGCCATAGGGGAGTCCTACTCCCACCGGGAGTAGGATTCCCTTCCAAGAGGAGGAGTAGGAGGGAAGGAAGGAGGAGAGAGGGGGAAGGAAAAAGGGGGGCGCCAGATACGTCTCCAATGTATCTATAATTTTTTATTGTTCCATGCTATTATATATTCTATTTTGGATGTTTAATGTGCTTTATTATACACTTTTATATTATTTTTGGGACTAACCTATTAACCCAAGGCCTAGTGCAAATTGCTGTTTTTTTGCCTATTTTAGTGTTTCATAGAAAAGGAATATCAAACGGAGTCCAAACGGAATGAAACCTTCGGGAACGTGATTTTTGGAACAAACGTGATCCAGAGGACTTGGAGTGGACGTCAAGAAACGAACGAGGAGGCCATGAGGCAGGGAGGCGCGCCTGCCCCCCTGGGCACGCCCCCACCCTCGTGGGCCCCTCGTGGCTCCACCGACCTACTTCTTCCTCCTATATATACCTGCGTACCCCGAAACCATCGAAGAGCACCACGAAACCCTATTTCCACTGCCGCAACCTTACGTAATTCGTGAGATCCCATCTTGGGGCCTTTTCCGGCGTTCTGCCGGAGGGGGCATTGATCACGGAGGGCTTGTACATCAACGCCATAGCCTCTCCATGATGTGTGAGTAGTTTACCTCAGACCTTCGGGTCCATAGTTATTAGCTAGATGTCTTCTTCTCTCTCTTTGGATCTCAATACAAAGTTCTCCTTGATCTTCTTGGAGATCTATTTGATGTAACTCTTTTTTGCGGTGTGTTTGTCGAGATCCGACGAATTGTGGGTTTATGATCAAGATTATCTATGAACAATATTTGAATCTCCTCTGAATTCTTTTATGTATGATTTGTTATCTTTGCAAGTCTCTTCGAATTATCAGTTTGGTTTGGCCTACTAGATTGATCTTTCTTGCAAAGGGAGAAGTGCTTAGCTTCGGGTTCAATCATGCGGTGCTCGATCCCAGTGACAGAAGGGGAAACGACACGTATTGTATTGTTGCCATCGAGGATAAAAAGATGGGGTTTATATCACATTGCTTGAGTTTATCCCTCTACATCATGTCATCTTGCCTAATGTGTTACTCTGTTCTTATGAACTTAATACTCTAGATGCATGCTGGATAGCAGTCGATGTGTGGAGTAATAGCAGTAGATGCAGGCAGGAGTCGGTCTACTTGTCGTGGACGTGATGCCGATATACATGATCATGCCTAGATATTCTCATAACTATGCTCAATTCTATCAATTGCTCGACTTTAATTTGTTCACCCACCGTAATACTTATGCTCTTGAGAGAAGCCACTAGTGAAACATATGGCCCCCGGGTCTATTTTCCATCATATTAATCTCCCAACAACTAGCGATTTGTTATGCCGTTTATTTTGCAATCTTTACTTTTCAATCTATACAACAAAAATACCAAAAATATTTATCTTATTATCTCTATCAGATCTCACTTTTGCAAGTGGCCGTGAAGGGATTGAAAACCCCTTTATCGCGTTGGTTGCAAGGTTCTTGTTTGTTTGTGTAGGTACGAGGGACTTGCGTGTGGCCTCCTACTGGATTGATACCTTGGTTCTCAAAAACTGAGGGAAATACTGATGCTACTTTATTGCATCAACCTTTCCTCTTGAAGGCAAACCAACGTAGTGCTCAAGAGGTAGCAAGAAGGATTTCTGGCGCCGTTGCCGGGGAGTCTACGCACAAGTCAAGACATACCAAGTACCCATCACAAACTCTTATCCCTCGCATTATATTATTTGCAATTTGCCTCTCGTTTTCCTCTCCCCCACTTCACCATTGCCGTTTTATTCGCCCCTTTTTCCGTTTGCCTCTTTTTCGCTTGCTTCTTGTTTGCTTTTGTGTTGGATTATTTGCTTGTCACGATGGGTCAAGATAATACTAAATTGTGTGATTTTGCCAATACCAACAACAATGATTTTCTTAGCACTCCGATTGCTCCTCTTACCGATGTTGAATCTTGTGAAATTAATGCTGCTTTGTTGAATCTTGTCATGGAAGATCAATTCGCTGGCCTTCCTAGTGAAGATGTCGCTACCCATCTAAATAGCTTTGTTCATTTGTGTGATATGCAAAAGAAGAACGATGTGGACAATGATATTGTTAAATTCAAGCTATTTCCGTTTTCGCTTAGAGATCATGCTAAAACTTGGTTTTCGTCTTTTCCTAAAAATAGTATTGATTCTTGGAATAAGTGCAAAGATGCTTTTATCTCTAAGTATTTTCCTCGCGCTAAGATCATCTCTCTTAGAAACGATATCATGAATTTTAAGCAACTTGATCATGAACATGTTGCACAAGCTTGGGAGAGGATGAAATTAATGATATGTAATTGCCCTACACACGGTTTGAATTTATGGGTGATTATACAAAAAATTATGCCGAGTTGAATTTTGCTTCTAGAAATCTTTTAGATTCGCCATGGAGGCACTTTTATGGAAATCACTCTAGGAGAAGCTACTAAACTCCTAGATAATATTATGGTTAATTATTCTCAATGGCACAATTGAAAGATCTACTAGTAAAAGGTTCATGTGATAGAAGAGATTAATGTTTTGAGTGGAAAGATGGATGAACTAATGAAATTGTTTGCTAATAAGAGTGCTTCTTCTGATCCTAATGATATGCCTTTGTCTACTTTGATTGAAAATAATAATAAATTTATGGATGTGAATTTTGTTGGTAGGAATAATTTTGGTAACAATGCGTATAGAGGAAACTTTAATCCTAGGTCGTATCCTAGTAATTCCTCTAATAATTATGGTAATTCCTACAACAACTCTCATGGAAATTTTAATAAGATGCCCTCTGATTTTGAGGCTAGTGTTAAAGAGTTTATGAATTCGCAAAAGAATTTCGATGTTTTGCTTGAAGAAAAATTACTTAAGGTTGATGAATTGGCTAGGAACGCGGATATAATTTCTCTTGGTGTTGATTCTTTGAAACTTAGGTCTATTCCACCTAAGCATGATATCAATGAGTCTCTCAAAGCCATGAGAATTTCCATTGATGAGTGCAAAGAAAGAACCACTAGGATGCGTATAAAAAGATTGCTTTGTGAAAGCGTGTTCTTCTAGTTTTCATGATAATAATGATGAAGATATAAAAGTGATTGATGTGTCTCCTATTAAATCTTTGTTTTTCAAGATGAATCTTGATAATGATGGGACTCGAGATGAGTCAACTTTAGTTAAAAGGCGTCCCAATGATTCAGAGTTTTTGGATCTTGATGCAAAAATTGGTAAAAGTGGGATTGAAGAGGTCAATACTTCACATAGCAATGAACCCACTATTTTGGATTTCAAGGAATTTAATTATGATAATTTTTCTTTAATAGATTGTATTTCCTTGTTGCAATCCGTGCTAAATTCTCCTCATGCTTATAGCCAAAATAAGGCTTTTACTAAACATATCGTTGATGCTTTAATGCAATCCTATGAAGAAAAGCTTGAATTAGAAGTTTCTGTCCCTAGAAAACTTTATGATGAGTGGGAACCTACTATTAAAATTAAAATTAAAGATCATGAATGCTATGCTTTGTGTTATTTGGGTGCTAGTGTTTCCACGATTCCAAAAACTTTGTGTGATGTGTTAGGTTTCCGTGAATTTGATGATTGTTCTTTAAACTTGCACCTTGCGGATTCCACCATTAAGAAACCTATGGGAAGAATTAAGGATGTTCTTATTGTTGCAAATAGGAACTATGTACCCGTAGATTTCATTGTTCTTGATATAGATTACAATCCTTCGTGTCGTATTATTCTTGGTAGACCTTTCCTTAGAACGATTGGTGCAATTATTGATATGAAGGAAGGGAATATTAGATTCCAATTTCCGTTAAGGAAAGGTATGGAACACTTCCCTAGAAATTAAATTAAATTACCCTATGAATCTATTATGAGAGCCACTTATGGATTGCATACCAAAGATGATAATACCTAGATCTATCCTTGCATATATGCCTAGCTAGGGGCATTAAACGATAGCTCTTGTTGGGAGGCAACCCAATTTTATTTTTGTTCCTTGCTTTTTGGTTCTGTTTAATAATAAATATTTGATCTAGCCTCTGGTTAGATGTGGTTTTATGTTTTAATTAGTGTTTGTGCCAAGTAAAACCTATAGGATCTTCTTGGATGCTAGTTATTTGATCTTGCTGAAAAAGTCAGAAACTTTATGTTCACGAAAATAATTGTTAAAAATCACCAGAAAGTGATAAAATACTGATTCCAATTTCAGTAGATCAATAAAAATTTTATCTAGGTCGTCCTATTTTGGTAGATTTCTCTGAGTTACATAAGTTTGAGTTAGATACAGATTACTACAGACTGTTCTATTTTTGACAGATTCTGTTTTTCGTGAGTTGTTTGCTTATTTTGATGAATCTATGGCTAGTAGCGGAGCTTATGAACCATAGAGAAGTTGGAATACAGTAGGTTTAAAACCAATATAAATAAAGAATGAGTTCATTACAGTACCTTAAACTGGTGGTTTGTTTTATTTCGCGAACGGAGCTCATGAGAGTTGAGTTTTGTGTTCTGAAGTTTTCAAGTTTTGGGTAAAGATTTGATGGATTATGGAACAAGGAGTGGCAAGATCCTAAGCTTGGGGATGCCCAAGGCACCCTAAGGTAAAATCCAAGGACAACCAAAAGCCTAAGCTTGGGGATGCCCCGGAAGGCATCCCTCTTTCGCCTTCGCCCATCGGTAACTTTACTTGATGCTATATTTTTATTCACCACATGATATGTGTTTTGCTTGGAGTGTCTTGTATGATTTGAGTCTTTGCTTTTAGTTGGCCACAATCATCCTTGCTGTACACACCCTTTGAGAGAGACACACATGATTAGGAATTTATTAGAATACTCTATGTGCTTCACTTATATCTTTTGAGCTAGATAATTTTGCTCTAGTGCTTCACTTATATCTTTTAGAGCACGGTGGTGGTTTATTTTATAGAAATTATTGATATCTCATGCTTCACTTATATTATTTTGAGAGTCCTATAAAACAGCATGGTAATTTGCTTTGGCTGAAATTTTAGTCCTAAAAGTGATGAACATCCAAGATAGGTATAGTAAAAACTATCATAAAAAGTGCATTGAATACTATGAGAAGTTTGATACTTGATAACTGTTTGAGATATGAATATGGTGATATTAGAGTCATGCTAGTTGAGTGGTTATGAATTTGAGAAATACTTGTGTTAAAGTTTGTGATTCCCGTAGCATGCACGTATGGTGAACCGTTATGTGAAGAAGTCAGAGCATGATTTATTTATTGATTGTCTTCCTTATGAGTGGCGGTCGGGGACGAGCGATGGTCTTTTCCTACCAATCTATCCCCCTAGGAGCATGCGCGTAGTAATTTGTTTTGATAACTAATATATTTTTGCAATAAGTATATGAGTTCTTTATGACTAATGTTGAGTTCATGGATTATACACACTCTCACCCTTCCACCATTGCTAGCCTCTCTAATACCGCGCAGCTTTTGCCGGTATCATACACCCACCATATATCTTCCTCAAAACAGCCACCATACCTACCTATCATGGCATTTCCATAGCCATTCCGAGATATACTGCCATGCAACTTACCACTGTTCCGTTTATTATGACACGCTCCGTCATTGTGATATTGCTTTGCATGATCATGTAGTTGACATCGTATTTTTGGAAAGCCACTATTCATTATTTGCATACATGTCACTCTTGATTCATTGCATATCCCGGTAAACCGCCGGAGGCATTCACATAGAGTCATATTTTGTTCTAAATATTGAGTTGTAATTCTTGAGTTGTAAGTAAATAAAAGTGTGATGATCATCACTATTAGAGCATTGTCCCAAGTGAGGAAAGGATGATGGAGACTATGATTCCCCCACAAGTCGGGATGAGACTCTGAACTAAAAAAAACAGTCTGTAAAAAAAGAGAAAATGCCCCAAATAATGAGAGAAAAAGAGAGAAGGGACAATGTTACTATCCTTTTTCCACACTTGTGCTTCAAAGTAGCACCATGATCTTCATGATAGAGAGTCTCCTATGTTGTCACTTTCATATACTAGTGGGAACTTTACATTATAGAACTTGGCTTGTATATTCTAATGACGGGCTTCCTCAAATATGCCCTAGGTCTTCGTGAGCAAGCGAGTTGGATGCACACTCACTTAGTTTATTTTGTTGAGCTTTCATACACTTATAGCTCTAGTGCATCTGTTGCATGGAAATCCCTACTCACTCACGTTGATATCTATTAATGGGCATCACCATAGCCCGTTGATACGCCTAGTTGATGTGAGACTATCTTTGTGACGCCCGGATAATTAAGCTCTAATAAACCTCTGTTAATGATGCCACGTCACCTCCGTTACTGTTGATAATCACGTTAGTTCAGAAACCGGTTCAAATTCAAAATTCAAAATATGGCAAACCCCACTTTTATTCAAAATATGGCAAAATTCAAAATTCAAAATTCACAAACCAGTTCAAATTCAAATATTGGAACTAAAATGTTTGGTTTGTTGCAAATAGTCCTTACTAAACGTTGTTGGAGAAACCCCACTTTTATTAAGTGTTTAAAACTCTGAAATGGGCAACACAGTAACAAAACCAATTATTTAAAAGCTTTTAAAATATGAAACACGTACAAACTATTTTATTTTAGGTGCCAAGTTAATTGTGGTGGTGGCATATTTGTTGATACTAGTTTAGGTACAACTAATGTATTTAATAAAACTAAGCTATTAAAATTTAAAATTAAAACAGAAAAGAAAAGAAAATAAGAAAAAAGAAAAGACTAAAACACAAAAAAATAGAAGGAACAACCCCCCCCCCCATCTGGGCCTCGGCCCAGCAGGCCGACGGGCCGCCAGGCCGGCCCACCCCGGCCCCCCTTATCCCCCACCCAACCGAACCCTAATCCACCACCACACCCCCACTCGCCCCCACGCGCTCCACTCCGTCCCCAGATTCCCCTGGATCGAGATCGACCCCCCCACTCTCTCTCACCCCCCTCCCGCTTGATCTGGAGCCGCCGCTCGTCTCCGGCTCGCCTCCCCCCTCGCTCCTCTTCCCTGACCTGATCTGGATCGGGAAGGGGCAATGAGCCCGACGCCCCCTTCATCGACGCTGTCGCTATACAACACAACCGCCGCCCATGGACAACGTCGCCGCCTCGTCCCGCCACTACCTCGCCGGACCGCCTCCCCATCTCCGTCGATCGGCCCCGTCCTCCTTCCCACGGGTCGTCCCCGAGCCTCGACGCCCATGTGCCCCTGCAAACGCAGGTGAGGCCCTCGGCCTCCGCCTCCCCTTCATTTCGTTCGCGGTCATCAAGGCCGTCCCACCAAGGCCAGCGATGCGCTGCAGATGCCCGTGCACTTGCCAGCGCCTTTGTAGCACTCGCCCACGCCCCACAGCCACTGTCGGTGTCAAAACCGGCGGATCTCGGGTAGGGGGTCCCAAGCAGTGCGTCTTAGGATCAATGGTAACAGGAGGCAAGGGACACAATGTTTACCCAGGTTCGGGCCCTGTCGATGGAGGTAATACCCTACTCCTGCTTGATTAATATTGATGATATGGGTAGTACAAGAGTAGATCTACCACGAGATCGTAGAGGCTAAACCCTAGAAGCTAGCCTATGGTATGATTGTTGTATATTGTATATGTGTCGACTAGCCTCGGCCCTGGTTTATACAATGCACCGCAGGCCTAGGACAACAAGAGTCCTAGCCGAAGACGCCGGTGGGGGAGGAGTCCTTATCTTGATCACCAAGTCTTGTGGAATCTTCCTTGTAGGCGGCACCTGTCCGGACTGGCCCTGGGGGTCCTCGGCCCAATCTAACCGATTGGGGGACGACATGGTGAGTACCCCTAGTCCAGGACACCGTCAAGAGCCCCCCTGAACCGGTCTTCAAGTTAGGGACGCCTCGATTCTTCCGAACTGTTCTTCATCTTCTTTGCCGGTCTTGAAAACTGGATCAACAAAACTTCTCATCTACGATCTTGAGAAACTCCGAAATGCATTCGGCGAGTTTATACGTCGGGTATCCGAGGAGCCCCTTTAAGTTTCCGGCCTTTATCAATGCCTGGTTATTTTTATGCCACACCTCGGGTTTGAAGTTGTTCCCGGGCGGCAGCGTCCTCTTGCGTCCGAGCTCCAACGCCGGACTGCATTTGAGGTATCTTTTGCAGCCGAGCACCAACGCCGGACCGCTTCCCAGCTCTAACGCCGGAGTGTATCCGAGCTCCAACGCCGGACTGTATCCGAGCTCCAACGCCGGACTATGTGTCCGAGCTCCAAGGCCGGACTGTATCCGAGCTCCAACGCTGGACTATGTGTCCGAGCTCCAACGCCGGATTATGTATCCGAGGTGTCGTAAATCACCTTGGTTCAAAGAAGTTTGAAGGAGTTTAGCCGAGCTTAATGCCGGGAGATGCCCTCTAAGGAGCCAGCCACATGCATCCGAACTATATGCCGAATTGCTTCCAAGGTGGTGCACCACCCCGAATGTGGGCTGATTTTTGGTCAATATTTTTTATTGATGCGATTTATTCTTTGACGAGATATATAGCCAGTAGCCCTCAAGGTGTGTATCGGTCTAAAACCCGAGATGCACCTGAAGGATGACATAAGACGGCTGATTCCAGTAACCGCTGAGACTCAGGTTGATTTGCAGAATCGGCCTCAGGATCAAGTCCTAGCTTGGCAGAATACTTCGGGACGCAAAAAGCGGCGTGCTCAGACCTCGAGACTCAGGTTGGGTGCGGCCGACCAACCTGAGGATCAAAATCTCCTCGGAAATTGTATTGCACTTAAGATTTTCTGCATAGAACAAGCAATGCAAGAGCCCCGAGACACTGGTCGGGTGGCAACACCAGATCAGGGGATCAATGTGCCCCTTTAATATTTGTAAATAATAAGCCCGAAGCCCAGTAGCCCCCGAGCCTTAATGCGGGCACGGGAGGCCGAATTAAGTATCGATATCCATAGTAAAATCACAAATTATGTGTAATGACTCTATTCATCCAAGTACTTTACGTCATTAATGCTCGGATCCGCATTGTACAAAACTTGGTTGACCGATCATCGGCTACAGCCTCCTCGGTCAATAACCGAGGAGTGTTTGTCCTACTTTATAAAGCCTTTATGAGGGAAAAGATTTACGACAAACAAGGCAATCTGGCCATACGGTTTTATAAACAAAGGTACGCGGAGAGATATGTTATATTACTGTTTAACAAAAGAAATGTCTTCCAAAGAAAATAGTCCCGCTATCGGTTCCTTTCTTTGGGTTGTCATGCTAAGCATGAGCATGAAACCTCAGATCTAATGTAAGAGCAAAATATTGAGGATTTAGTTTGGGAGGCCAGTTACTAGCCCCCGGTAGTGTTCGTCGACAGTCGAGGTCAAGCCGTAAACACTTCGGCCATTGTTATGAATGGCCGTCGTTTAACACCGTCATCGGATCGCCGACCAATTTACGCTTATTGTGAGAGTCAGTTTTCGGCTTTCTCCACTGAGGTGCTTAACCATGTGAGCTAGAAGCACAATCGCAGTGGTTCTCCCTTTGCACACCTAGCCGAAATAAGCGGAACGTAGGAGGCAAGCCCAGGAGCCGGGCAACCCAACTATTGACCGAAGACACGATTCGAAACCGGTGCATATATAGCAATATCCGAGAATGTTTTTGCCGAATCTCTAAAGGTGTCCGGCGCTGCACTGCGAGACTTGTGCTGAAAACCAAAAAACGTCAGTAAAAACATGACGTCCGAACAAGATCAAGTGTTCGGTGCCAATCCGAAAATTGGACTTTAGAAAAAAAAGTGCTTCTGCCGTGCTTTAACATGACACATCCTATCTCAAGACTTCAAGCGGGTCAGCCTACGGCTTCAGTCTCCCATCCCGAAGGCGGAGTACTTCTCATTAGGCCAGTTCAGAAAACTAAACTCTAGCGGTTTTGAGAGAGAAATTAGGCTCCCCGGCTAGTCAACGCACACTCGTGTCGAGAAAAGGAGTGATAAATAATAATAAAAACTCTGCAACGACTAAGAAAAAAATCTTAGTATGAAACGGCTCAAATAAACATAAGAGCCCCCAAGTGACTTGTGTAAAAGTTGACTATATAATGTAAGGTGACATGTAGAATGCCTTCTAGCCGGATTGTAGATCGTTTGTCATAGCGGACCTTTTCGCTTCAACCTCTGGACCCAATAGTCCAGAGTGTGTCCGAATACCCTCGCGGTTATAAAAACCGGGGCATGCGTGGAGACCAGGCGTAGGGGTCATTAGTGCTTTATCAGACAAGTGCCCAACTAGTTATGTTATATTACATGGCTAGTAAGAAACATCTTCCAGGGAGAATAGTTCCGTTAGGGGTTCCTTTACCTGGGAGGCATGCCCTTTCACTAGAAGCTGGACACCATGCCCTAAAATCGTCCGGATTCTCGTCCAGATTCAATGCGGCTCCGGTATATCGGAGATTGCTAGAGATTCCTCCATCGGAACTCGACGAAATTTTCCAGGGTTGTTGTAGACTCAATTCCGCACAATTCCACCGAAGCAATCGTCAAAGCGACGCTCGAGGAGGCGGTGACGGCGGATGCAAGTTCGCTATCCAAAAAAAATAGCACGGTCGCCCGAGGGCAATGTTGACGTTGAGCCCCCGGGCTCCCTGGATGATTCCTCCATGATCTTGATAGAGATCGGAGTTGATGTTGATGAAGGCCCTCATCCGAACATGACGATCGGAGGTAGGGCGCAGTCCTTGGTCGAACCAAGATGACCAAATGAGCTGGTGACGAAGATGCCAAGTCGCAGCTTGATCTGCAGGCGAGCCATCGACCTTTTGCCGAACACACAGCGAACTCTCAATGAAAGCACCAATGTCGGTGTCAAACCGGGCGGATCTCGGGTAGGCGGTCCCAAGCAAAGGTGCGTCTTAGGATCAATGGTAACAGGAGGCAAGGGACACAATGTTTACCCGAGTTCGCCCTCTCGATGGAGGTAATAGCCTACTCCTGCTTGATTAATATTGATGATATGGGTAGTACAAGAGTAGATCTACTACGAGATCGTAGAGGCTAAACCCTAGAAGCTAGCCTATGGTATGATTGTTGTATATTGTATATGTGTCGACTAGCCTGGCCCTGGTTTATATAATGCACCAGAGGCCTAGGATAACAAGAGTCCTAGCCGAATACGCCGGTGGGGGAGGAGTCCTTATCTTGATCACCAAGTCTTGTGGAATCTTCCTTGTATGAGGCACCTGTCCGGACTGGCCCATGAGTATGCGGCCCTGGGGGTCCTCGGCCCAATCTAACCGATTGGGGGACGACGTGGTGAGTACCCCCTAGTCCAGGACACCATCAGCCACCGTGATTGCGCCCCGTTTAATCCTTCTCGCCCCCAGAGCGCACCCACGCACTCCCGTGCGTCCGCGCCGGATCCGGTCCCTGCCTCCGGCCACGCCCTTGGACGGCCAACGCCTCCCTGCCTGTTCCACCTCCACCGACCGCCTCTGCCCGCCCCAGCTCTCCGCGGATGCAGCTCGCCGGAGCACTACCGTGGCGCGCCGGCGCCATCTCCCACCAGGCGCACCTAGCGCCCAAGTTGGGTGCACCCCCGCGGGCCAGCGCCCATTCGGGTGTGCCTGACGCCCGACCCGCTATGGCCCCTAGGGCCTATGACATGTGGGGCCGCCCTCTCTGAAACGTTAAAAAATGATGAAAATAAAAATAATAACAATTAATTAATTAATTAGGATAATTAATTAACTTAATTAACTCTGTTTAGTTAACTATCTAAATCTAATTAACCTCGAATTAAAATGCTAGTTGATAATTAGTGAACAACCTATGACATGTGGGACCCACACGTCAGCTTGACCTACCAACACCTTCATTGACTGATGACGTCATCTTGATGTCATCGATGTCAGAACGCCATTTTCGGATTAAATTATTAATAATATTTTATAAATTGATTTAAATCTTTAAAAATGAATATAAAATAAACCGTAGCTCGGATGAAAGTACTTTATACATGAAAGTTGCTCAAAACGACGAGACCGTTATTCCTATCCTGATGCATAGCCTGTCCTTGCTACTACTGTTGTTACCTTTACCTGCAATCCTACATGCTTAGTCTAGGATGCTAGTATTCCATCAGTGGCCCTAGATTCTTGTCCGTCTATTGTGCTATACTATCGGGCCGTGATCACTAGGGACGTGATCACGGGTATATACTATATACTTTATACATGACACATGTGGTGACTAAAGTCGGGTCAGCTCGTTGAGTACCCGCAAGTGATTCTGATGAGGGGGCTGAAAGGCCAGGTGGCTCCATCCCGGTAGAGGTGGGCCTGGGTTCCCGACGGCCCTGACTGGTACTTTGTGGCGGAGTGACAGGGCAGGTTGAGACTGCATAGGAGAGAGGTGGGCCTAGCCCTGTTCGGCGTTCACGGATACTTAACATGCTTAATGAGATCTTGGAATTTGATCTGAGTCTAGCTACTGGCCAATACGCACTAACCAACTACGCGGGAACAGTTATGGGCACTCGGCGTCGTGGTATCTGTTGGCATGCAGGAGCAGGGGTCCCCAGACTTGCTCGCTCATGGCTCATGGGCGTGGCTCAAAGGAGGCCCAGGACAGCCCATCTTTATCAACACAAGCTCAAGACCCTCGCGAGGGGCCAAGCTTCGCGGGGCGAACGACCAAGAGCTTCCTCAGGCACGGCCTCGTCAGGCTGGCTCATGAGGAGGCGGAGAGTTCAAGGCAGGGTACCTCGCGAGGTGCCCATGACGTAAGCCATGACGACCAAGGGCGCTAGTCGGGCGCCAGCCCGCGCAGCGTCCTCCTTTCCTCTTTGGTGCAAAGGGAGCAAGCGCAGGCAAGAGCATCAAGAAAAGGCATCCGTTTTGGTGCAACAAGACCAAGACCAGCCCCAACGGCTGGAATGCAATCATCATGGAGCCCAAGCAGGCGTCATCACCAGAGCCTTTGGCAGGCGAGGACCAACTTTAGTCAGGATAAGTGTACCCGCTTGCCCCTTCAAAATGGCCAATTGTTGGCGCCCTTCCCGCTCAACATTTGGGAAGAGGCCCAGAGCCTTCGTCTATATAAGTAGAGCTAGCCACCATAGGAGGGGGACAGAGGATCCGCCATTCGAAATCCAGAGACGATCGGATAGAGTAAGGACGATCGGAGAAAGTGGGAAGTACCTGAAGAGAGAGAGAGAGAGAGACCCGATCCTCAAGCTAGAGCGACGGGACACCACTTAGCAGTTCATCACACCCACTAAGAACAGACCCTCGCGAGGCTGTTCTTCCATGTACTGTTCCTCATCAGCCCAAGAGGCAATCCACACACCACACACTGGAGTAGGGTATTACACCATGATGGTCTCTTGTGTTGTTCTTGTTAGTAGTTTAGGTCCCTGCGACTCGGCAAGGTACGAGAAGGTGGAGGGTTGGATCTCCGCGCGCACCCCAGAGTTCGAACCTTAAGGATCTGCCGGAACCCGAAATCCGACATTTGGCGCGCCAGGTAGGGGTGCGCCGGAATCTGCCTTTCGTCGCCTCGTTCTTCCCCGACCACTGCAACCATGTCTGACGCTCGTCGGGCGCCAGCGCCGAGCCGCTTCGCCTCCCATGTCGCCCAGACGGCCCTCGCCGGCAAGCGCCCTCGCTGCTCCCGTCACCGCTGTCAACGCTGCCATCGCCCGACGGGAACGAGCAACAAGTGTCGTCCCAGCACCCGTCCATGAGGCGGGACGGGCGCACCGCCACGCCTTCGCTCACCCCTGCTGGTTCTTTGTCGCGCGCGCCCCGCGCGGCCATGGAGGCCCGGGCTGCACTCATCGCGGCCAACGAGCTCATGCGCTACCGCCCCATTGACGACGTCTACGAAGAATGGCTCGACCGCCGCTGAAGCTCGTTCGCTGCGGAGGCGACTTCGCCGCGCCGTCTCGCTGCACCACACCCGCCGCTGGCGGCGAAGCTCCCGGGCGCCTCAGCCGCCTCCTCCTCAAGACGGCGCCTGCACCAAGGCGCGGCTCTGGCGGAACCCGTTCCGCCAGGCGCCGGCACGGCAAGAGCAGAGCTGCCAAGAAGTTCCTCGCCCACAAGAAGCTGCCCGAGCGCTTCCCGCTCCGGCATGTCAAGACCCTGCGCTGCCCCCAGCCGCGGCGCAGGGAGGCCTGCAAGACCAAGCTCTGTGCCGTCTGAGGCCCCCCGCGGCCACGGCGGGCTGCCGCGCTTTCACCACCGAGCTGCCCAGCGTCGCATGGCCCGCCAAGTTCAAGCCAGACCTGCCTCCACGCTACGACGGCACGGCTGACCTTTACGGAGTTCCTCCAGCTTTCACGAGCTGGGCATCGAGGCTGCCAACGGAGATGAAAAGGTCATGGCGAACTGGTTTCCCATGGCGCTCAAGGACGGAGCTCGCACTGGCTCGAATGCGGCCCTGTGCACGCATCTCTTCTGGGCCGAGATACGCACCCGCTTCATCGCCAACTTCCAAGGCACTCGCGACCGGCCACCCGCCATGAGCGACATGCGCCGGATCAAGCAGCAGCCAGGGGAAACCCTGCAAAAGTACATCCATTGCTTCAACAACGCACACCTCAAGATCCCCAGGGTAACGGAGGAGGCCATCATCTCTGCCTTCTCCGACGGCGTGCGCGACGTCAAGATGAAGGAGGAGCTGGGGATGCATGAAGATCTGTGCACCTCCCTGGAGCTGTTCAACTTGGCGACCAAGTGCGCCAGGGCTGAGGAGGGGCGCCTCTCCCTCCTCGAGCTGCCTGCCGCGGATCCCGAAGAGAAGAAGTCCAAGCCCAAGGACGTGAAGCGCAAGGGGGCTGCCGTGCTCGCAGCCGAACCAGACACCAAGCGAGGCAGAGATCAGCCCGAGTCCTCTAAGGGCGGCCGGTACTGCGTGTACCACAACCTCCACACCCACAACACCAATGAATGTCAAGAGCTCCGGGCCGTGCGCGAAGGAAGGGTCGGCAGACGCCCTGAGCGCAGCGACCGGGGCTACGGCCGAGGAGGAGGAAGGAATGCAGGACGCTGGGAAGACCGCGGCCCGCGCCAAGGGTGGCGCGACCAACCTCGCAAGGACCGCTGGCAAGACCCACCTCGCGAGGGGGGCTGGAGGGATCAGCCTCGTGAGGATCGCCCGCAAGGGAACGCATGCCTCCCTCCGCTGCCGCCACCGCCAAGGAGAATCGAAGACCGTCATCAGGACGAGGGGGCTGGGGGCTTCCAGGAAGCGTGTGCGATCGCCTGCATCCTGGGCGGAGCTCAAGCCCGAGCCTCTCACCGCATCTTCAGGCAGTTCACCCGCGAAGTGAATGCAGTCCTCCACAAGCTCGAGTCCACGCGCCCCCTCAGGTGGTCGGCGTGCGCCATCACGTTCATCTCAGTAGATCAGCTCAAGTGCGCAGCCACAGCCGGAGTTCTCCCAATGCTTTGCTCCCCAATCATCAGCAACGTGCTGGTCACCAAGACCCTCATCGACGGTGGAGCAGGGCTCAACGTCCTGTCCGTGGAGACATTCAACAATCTTCAAGTGCCCTACAATCAGCTTCTGCCAACCAAGCCCTTCTCCGAGTCACCGACGGCTCCACGGTCCCGATCGGGCAGGTTCGCCTTCCTGTCACCTTCGGGGCCCGCGACAACTACCACACCGAGCTCATCGACTTCGACGTCGCCCACATTCGCCTGCCGTACAACGCCATCCTCGGGTACCCAGCGCTGGCCAAGTTCATGGCCGTAACCCACCATGGCTACAACATCCTCAAGATGCCAGGAAGCGGCGGGGTCATCACGGTGCCCTCTGAAGAGAGAGATGCGGTGTGCTCCCTGGAGCGAGCTTTTCAGGCCGCATCACTAGAAGACCCAGACCACAGCAGCAGGATGCCTCCCGAGGCAGCACCCAAGAAGAAGAAGACATCGACCGGCCCGGCTCTTTAAGAGACGGGCCCCTCCGGGTCCACATCGGGCCAGGGGGAGCCTCCTTCCATCACATAGGAAAGCGCGCCCAGCGCCCTCCTCAGGCAGGGCTCGGGGGCTCTCCCCTGGAGGGCCGCTGACCTCGCCAAGGTCTCGAGGGAGGCGCTTGGGCACCACGTGGAGGCGTGTTTCGAAGCACGTTTCCGCAAGGCAGGAGCAAGACCAGGAGGACAGAACCCTCAAGAGTTCATCGGCAAGGCCATCCAGAGCTACAGGAGTCAAGGATCATGAGGGCAGCCGCCGCCACCTGGCTGTGGCCCCCCATCCAGGCGAGGATGGTGGGCTGCGCGTCTGCATCGACATACCAGGGCTCAACCGAGCCGCATCTCAAGAGCGCCTTCGGCCCTCGCGAGTGGGATGTTGCGAGGGTCCGTCCCACAGCTACGTACGCATGCCTTATGGCCTGCCAAACGCTGCTGCGCACCAAAGATCTCATGAGGACCATCCTGGAGGCTCAAGAGGTCAGCACGCCGCAGCCTGGCGGAGATGGAGATGGCCCATGAGGAGCCGCCAGGCGCCTCGCCTCCCGAGGCCCCGGGCCCAGGGGGCTCGTGAGGATCGGCTCCGCAGCCCACCGAGTCTGCTACATCAACAACCCTCATCCCCAACATCACCAGTGACATCTTTAAGTTTTATTTCTGGCTGGGAGCACCTTGAGGGCGCATTATTCCTGTGTCAGCGTGGGTCCGTCCTGCGGCATGTATCCCTTTATTTCATGTCTTTAGCTTATCCTGTTGGGGCGCCTCGGCTGCATCATCCCCAAGCTGTTCGGGCGATCCCGGTGCATGTATCCTACATGCATTTTCCTTAGGGTTATGCTCTCGTTCGTCCATGCTTGTTATTTGGTGCCTTCTCCTGGGTGGCGAAATCTTGCACGTTAAAGGGGGGGGGGTGCCTGAGCATCGCGACTCAGGGCTCCTACCGGCTCTCCGGCCCTCACCCTCTGGTCTTGTCCATGGCATCGCGACCTGGCTTGCCAGCGACGGCTGAGACCAACCCGAGAGCCGGGACCCGAGGACGTAGAGTTTCGCCATCCAATCCAGCTTAGCTGCGTTAAAGGGGGTGCACGAGCATCGCGACTCGGGGCTCCTACCGGCTCTCCGCCCTCACCCTTTGGTCTTGTCCATGACATCGCGACTGGCTTGCGGCTGACGGTAGAGACCAGCCCGAGCCGGGACCCGAGGAAGTAGAGTTGCGTCATCTAACCTAGCTTGCAGCGTTAAAGGGGGTGCACGAGCATCGCGACTCAAGACTCCTACCGGCTCTCCGGCCCTCACCCTCTGGTCTTGTCCATGGCATCGCGACCTGGCTTGCCAGCGACGGTAGAGACCAGCCCAAGAGCCGGGACCCGAAGACGTAGAGCACCGGCATCTGGCCAATTTTGCAGGAACACACTCGAAGACAAGGCCCAGAGCCAGGCACAACCTGCCTTGAGGTAGGGCCTCGTGAGTCCCGCGCTGGCTCACGGGTGCCCCAGCACACCTCGCGAGGCTTCCCGCGCCTCTCCAAGGCAACTAACGACAGGACTAACGATCGCCCCGGCGAGCTCTAGTTCCTTTTGTGGTGAACCTGCAGGGCCCCTCCAAGGAGCACGGAACGACCTCGCCACGCGATCTCTCGCCGGCCAAGGCGCGGACCTGGCGCTGCACCAGGAAGCATTGTCCTGACCCTCGAGATAAGTCACCCTCCAGTCCACACTAGTCATCGCAACACCATCCCCACACTCAATGCAACTCCGTGTTAGCAACGTCGCTCTCCTTTCTCACCGAATGATGGCTGCTTGAGCGCCAAGGGGGACCCCCTGAGCATCGCGACTTAGAGGCTCTTACCGGACCTCAGGCCGCTCACCTCCTGGCCTTGACTACGGCATCACGACCTGGCATACCAGCGACGGCTGAAGCCGCCTTGGGACTGGGACCTGTCGGCGCAGAGCATCAAGCCCTCGCGAGGTCCGAAAGGAAGGGACTGCGCTAAAACGGAATGAGCATCCCGCATTGCCTCACAATAAGGATCATATTGACAAACGGAGCTACAAATATCTTACAAGCCCCTGTGGGGCACATTCTTGGCTCCTCGCAGGAACAAAAGACGTGAATCCTAAGGAGTCCTATCTACAGGGATCACCGCGGCAGACGCCATCATCAACAGTGGGACACCCGGTCCGGAGCCAACCCCATCTAGATCAGGGGCGGCGACGACCTGACGAGCTCGCCTCGCCCGGGAGCGCGCAGCTCGGGGCTCAGAGTTGTCGCCGCCGCCTCTCCGGCGTCGCGAAGAGCTCGGCGGAGTCGCTGGATCCACCGGCGCCTTCGTCGCCTGAGAAGCTGCCAAGGGAGCGGGCGGTTGGCCTCTGTCTCACCACAGCAGGATCCCGACCACCACTCCCGGGGCAGCACTCCAGCCGGCGGCCCTCCGCGTCGAAGAGCTTGAAGGACATCACCGAAGCGCCATCGTACTCCAGGTGGATCGTGAGGGCACCCCTCGTCCTGCAGACCCAGGCGACCTCGTCCCAGCCTCGCCCGGGGCAACTACTGCAACCTCTGCCCCGGTCGCGAGGGTGCCGCAGCCGGGCGTCTTTGCAGCGAGTCGAGGCTCCCCACGGACGATGGAAGCAAAGAAAGGAGGAAGACGAATCCAAGACGGGAGGCGCGGCGACGCGAAGCACGAACTCCCGGCAGGAGCCCTCGGCGTGGACTCCAGGGGGGAAGACGCACACCTTCGTGACCCGGGGCGTTGCCGGCGGCGCCCGCTCGTGGCGTCGGCGTCACCTCCTTCAGGCCACCAATCTGCGCGTACAAGGAAGAGGAAACCCTGGTGGCGGCTGCACACGCCAGCACGGGCGCCTCCTCGCGCTTCCGCCTCGACACGGAGAGCAAGCCGCTTCTTTGGGGGGAGCGGGTCAGGGTCCTCTTGAGGAGCCTTTCCCTTCTATTCCCTGGAGAACCGGCGGATCGGAGCCATGGCAACCAGACGAGACGAGGAAGAGGAGAAGCAGAAGGATAGACTGGAAGGGCTCACGCCGTCCCGTACTTATAGCCGGCGGAGGCCAACCGTCGGCCTCCACGATCACCGATCATCATGACCAACTCTGCATGCAAGGACACAGCCGAATCCGGGGCGGTTACCAAGGCGTCGTGGGGAGCAGGCTCACACGACCAATCAACCGCCACGCTGGCGCCTAAGGTCAAGAATGTTAGGGGCTCACGATGCTCGTGACTTGCCCTTTCTCCTCTCTGGTCGGCCAAGTTCGGGAGCGCCGTGGGCCCGGGGGCTACTGTCGGCGTTCTGGGAACGGGGGTCCCCAGACTTGCCTGCCTGTGGCCTGCGGCGTGGCTCAAAGGAGGCCCATGACAGCCCATCTTTATCAACACAAGCTCAAGACCCTCGCGAGGAGCCAAGCCTCGCGGGGCGGACGACCAAGAGCTTCCTCAGGCACGGCCTCGTCATGCTGGCTCATGAGGAGGCGGAGAGTTCAAGGCAGGGTACCTCGCGAGGCGCCCATGACGTAACCAAGGGCGCCAGTCGGGCGCCAGCCCGCGCAGCGTCCTCCTTTCCTCTTTGGTGCAAAGGGAGAACACGCAGGCAAGAGCATCAAGCAAAGGCATCCGTTTCGGTGCAACAAGACCAAGACCAGCCCCAACGGCTGGAATGCAGTCATTGTGGAGCCCAAGCAGGCGTCATCACTAGAGCCTTTGGCAGGCGAGGACCAACTTTAGTCAGGATAAGTGTACCCGCTGTTCCCCTTCAAAATGGCCAATTGTTGGCGCCCTTCCCGCTCAATATTTGGGAAGAGGCCTAGGGCCTTCGTCTATATAAGTAGAGCTAGCCACCATAGGAGGGGGACAAAGGATCCGCCATTCGGAATCCAGAGACGATTGGATAGAGTAAGGACGATCAGAGAAAGTGGGAAGTACCCGAAGAGAGAGAGAGAGAGAGACCCGATCCTCAAGCTAGAGCGACGGGACACCACTTAGCAGTTCATCGCACCCACTAAGAATAGACCCTCGCGAGGCTGTTCTTCCCTGTACTGTTCCTCATCAGCCCAAGAGGCAATCCACACACCACACACTGGAGTAGGGTATTACACCATGATGGTGGCCTGAACCAGTATAAATCTTGCGTCTCTTGTGCTGTTCTTGTTAGTAGTTTAGGTCCCTGCGACTCGGCGAGGTACGAGACGGTGGAGGGTTGGATCTCCGCGCGCACCCCAGAGTTCGAACCTTAAGGGTCTGCCGGAACCCGAAATCCGACAGTATCAGCCGAAGCTTTCGCGACCTCAGCGACTGAGCGGTGCGCGCCGGTTTGGAACGTAAGCCTGCTCTTGTATTAAGGGGGCTAGTTCTGCTTTCGTCCGCCCTTGCAACATGCAGGTGTGCTAAGGGCGATGGGCCCAGACCCCTGTGCACTTAGGTTTAGACCGGCGTGCTGACCTCTCTATTGGCCTAGGTGGGGCTGTGACGTGTTGATCTTCCGAGGCCGGGCATGACCCAGGAAAGTGTGTCCGGCCAAATGGGATAAAGCGAGTTGGGCTATGTGGTGCACCCTGCAGGGAAGTTAATCTATTCGAATAGCCGTGATCTTCGGTAACAGGACGACTTGGAGTTGTACCTTGACCTTATGACAACTAGAACCGGATACTTAATAAAACACACCCTTCCAAGTGCCAGATACAACCCGGTGGTCGCTCTCTAACAGGGCTACGAGGAGAGGATCGCCGGGTAGGATTATGCTATGTGATGCTACTTGGAGGACTTCAGTCTACTCTCTTCTACATGCTGCAAGACGGAGGCTGCCAGAAGCATAGTCTTCGATAATATTAGCTATCCCCCCTTATTCTGGGATTCTGGAGTTCAGTCCATCGATATTGCCTCTTTACACATATACCCATGCATATGTAGTGTAGCTCCTTGCTTGCGAGTACTTTGGATGAGTACTCATGGTTGCTTTTCTCCCCCTTTCCCCCCTTCCCTTCTACATGGTTGTCGCAACCAGATGTTGGAGCCCAGGAGACAGACGCCACCGCTGACAACGACTCCTACTACACCGGAGGTGCCTACTACTACGTTCAGCCCGCTGACGATGACCAGGAGTAGCTTAGGAGGATCCCAGGCAGGAGGCCTGCACCTCTTTTGATCTGTATCCCAGTTTGTGCTAGCCTTCTTATGGCAAACTTGTTTAACTTATGTCTATACTCAGATATTGTTGCTTCCGCTGACTCGTCTATGATCGAGCACTTGTATTCGAGCCCTCGAGGCCCATGGCTTGTATTATGATGCTTGTATGACTTTTTATGTTTTAGAGTTGTGTTGTGATATCTTCCCGTGAGTCCCTGATCTTGATCATACACATTTGCGTGCATGATTAGTGTATGATTGAATCGGGGGCATCACAAGTTGGTATCAGAGCGGTACTGTAGGAATCCCTTTCCAACTCCTTGGCGAAGTTGAGTCTAGAAGCCGAAAACTGTTTTACTAACTTGGCTGTGTGGCTTACGGGCCCACATTGCCATTGGGTGGTATTAGGATCTTTTACTCCTCGACCTTTACTCTGGGACTCTGATCTCTCTTCTATTCGGGTTAAATGATTTTTTTCTAAAATCTAACATTAGGATCTCGTGATCACATTCACTCGGAGAGCCCTCCCTCCAGATGATCGCTTGGTGCACCAGAAGATTCCGAAGATACTCTCTAAAGTTCTCTCGAGACTTTTTGCCCGTTTCTTTTGCAATCCCCTACCACCGTTGTATCCTTATGGATAGGCTTATATCCTTGTCGTCCATACCTTCACCCTGAGTTGCTCTTGTTATTACAAGATACCACAAATATGTCCTACCTCCCGAAAATCCATTTTTGCCTACTGCCTTGCATTTCTTGCCCCATGAATACCCCCTACGGATAATTCCTCACACTTGTCGAGTATCCGTTCTTCCCCCGTTGTTCATATGAATCACAAGATACATTGAAATACTATCTGATCTTTCGGAAATCCTCTGCCCGCTATTGCTCGGCAAATACTTGTCTACTTGCATTATGGATGTGTTCCATATGTCTAGCAATATTCATAATATCCTTTATCATTATCATTTCGAGTTCGTTGATTCAATATATTGCGAATGCTCACAAACCTCAGTCAGATCCTAGAATTTATCTTCCCGACTCAGACGTCATTCTGGACATGAGTTGGTTCTCGGCAATTCAAACCTTTATTGACTGTCCAACTAAGTGTTTTCAACTTATCCATCCTTGATCAGAGCGTCTGCTTCTGATCCTTCGTTTTGGAAACCATAATTTCTTTCTATTTAAGCATCAGACTAATTAGGTGATTCTTGAATCTGATGCCTCGGCATTCTTTCTTCCTCTGAGTGAGTACCGATACTCACATCAGCTCCGTTATCCATTGTTGGATTGTTATCCCATGTTGTCCTTCATATTCAATCACCTTGTGAGTTCTTCCCGATACATAGTGCCTTTGGTAAATTGTATCATCTGCTTGGCCAACCATGCTCTGCTTTCGAGCTGGTGATATTTACTATTGAAGTTTGTGGTATATGTTTCCACGATCCCCCGATGGGTTGAACCTATTACTTCCATAATATGTGTGAACTCGAAAGTTTTCATGAGTCATACTCTTCTGGTATTTTGCCAGATAAAATTTCAACACTGCAACTTCATCAAACGCGAGAAGTGAATGAAAGGTTATGCATTGAAGAAGTGGGAGTCGACCTTGAACTTTTTGTTCATGCCCATGGACACGATGTAAATCTTATCATGGAAGCTTCTCGCAAAATAGTTACCCCCTTGTTATAAGTGCTTGTATCTGTGATTTGATCATGTACAATGTGATTCTGACCATATTGTTCCCCTTTGATTCAATTTCTCAGACAAGTTAAAACCACTTTTCCTCTGAGATCAATGCACCCGTCCAACCTCTATTATGATCTACCTTCGAGTATTACCTCGTGGTATCTCGATAATATCACAGAACCATACTACTTCTTATGAGTTCTTCTTCAGGTATTATTTCTCACCGATTCCAATTTCCTCTGGGTTCTGAGTTGTTAGACACTCAAGGACACCGATAAGTGAATCAATTCCGCACTCCGATTCAATAACTCTAAGTATCTTCGTTGCTTATGAGCTTATTAATCCATCAAGTCGTTCATAGCCTAATCGGCTATATCATTATCGTGTAACTTTTAACTGTGCTACCTGGTCCTTCTTCTCGAAGCACAATTTTCGATGTTGAGCTAAGCTTACATCAACTTTCCTTCTGAATACAACTTGCTCTCCAGCTAGTGTTGTGTTCTGCCTTGAAGTATTAGTGTCTTTTATGTCGAGAATGTTGTGGGGATTGCTCCACCTCTTAGAAATTCTTGATATGATGATATTTCTCACCATCACCATTCTTGCTTGGTCCCCATGTTGTTTTTAACCAGCATACCAATAGATGCTGTTTGAGTTCTGTACTTCTAGCAACCCTATTTCTTTGAAGTTAACGATCGACAGTTCGTTCTTAGACCGTTGATTATTGAATCGTCACTCTAACATTGATCTTGTTGCCTAAGGTCATATTTCGGGCACACCTTTCAACTAATGATTGATGGTGTATGTTTTCCTAGAGCATACAACATTATATCATTTGAATTGACAAGTGTCATCTTCTTGTCCACATTATTGTGGAAATCCATCCGTTTGGAATTCTCGATGAATTGTCGCTGAGCCCATCAGCCACCTTCTCATCTCCTCCTTGGTTTATTGATGAACTACTGTTTGAGGAACTCGCTCCCATAGTTCATTTCCCGAGAATCTTGCAATGTCATTTCGTCGATTTGTGTTGCACCTTTTCTTCTTGGACATCCTGAGTCTGAGGTATCATGACATCAATCGGATCTGAATCTCGGTCAGATATGATGGCTGGGGCAACTTTCCAGGAGTTATGATGTTGGTCCTTTGATGACCCGGTAATATGACGTCATGGCTAGCACCCCCTGGCTAGAGGACCTATCATTATAATTTCTTTTGCAAGGATAACCATTCTTCCTGGAGAAAATTGTAAGACTTATTCTATAAGTTGTTCCTGATGGATCCTTTGTGTTTCCAAAGTCTGATCTTCACCTGATGACCATGTCAATGCTATCTTAAAGCATGTCGGTTGTACTCTGATTTTCAACAAGAACATTTGAAGCCCAATGCTAAATGTTTCCTGCTCAATTATCCAAACACCGTTGTATGGGTAACGTCATGAAATTTCTCTCCCCTCACCTAGAGGATTTTCTACGTTATATCCTATCATGGATATCATGCTCTGCTTGTCCTTGGGAAGGATATACCCCTGAAATATGTGTTTAAACACATTTTTCCTTTCCATTGTTACATTTAACTTTGATGATCACATTTTCCTTTCCATTGGTCTGTTTGACCTTTATTATGATCTATATAATCTAAGCAGTAATAATTCACTGCTTATGTAAACACCTCGATGTACAACTCTGTCAGTGAGACCCCGTTTCTACTATTGATGACATTCCTGTAGCCACTGATGGACGAGAACTTTGCCTATTGGTCCGCCTCGTTCAACGAGCAGGAAAAAGGTTCTCTTCGTCCCTCGCCCTTGGTACCGATGTTGATGTCGACATAACTGACAGGCTTTCCTCTGACCTGCCTTGCTATCATGATCGTGCATGATCACAACGCCCTCCCAAATTTTTTTTAACCCACATGGTGGGCCCATAACCCACAGGTCCCAGGATCGAAACCTGACTCTCCTTTATAATCCGGATTCTAATGTATCCTTTGCACCTGGCTTCGCATGTGATTCATGAGCTGAATGCTATACCATTATTCATCGTGGAATCAAACACCATGTTATTCTCGCTGTTCAAACCCCCATTCACTACTAGGTAAAGGGCTATAGATAGGATTGACACTAATGGCGCACCAGGGATGTAGTGCGCCACTACTATATACTAATGGCGCACTAGTTGGTGATGCGCCATTAGTGTGGAAGACACTAATGGTGCACCAGAAAAACGGTGCACCACTAGTAATAAAGTTTCTTTTTCATTTTTACATACATACTAATGGCGCATCCGAGCGAAGTGCGCCATTACTAGTTCTAACTAGTAATGGCGCACTAGACAGACAGTGCGCCATTAGTATATTTTTAAATTTCATGGGCACTTTTTGAATTTCTTGGGCACTTTTTGATATCATGAATATTTTTAAATTTCATGGGCACTTTTTGAATTCATGAAAAAAATTTCAAATTTGATGATATTTTTCATATTCAATATGAGAAAATATTGAATATTCATGAGGACACTCGATCTCGATCCTCCTCCTCTCGATAGCTATCCGATCCTCGCCAGATCCCCCTCGCCGAGCACCCCCCGCACCCTCCCCCGCTCCACCGCCGCCGCCGACACCCCGCACCCTCCCCCACTTTTTGATGATATTTTCAAATAACAAATTTGATGATATTCTCGATTAACAAAAATTGATGATATTTTCAAAAAAAATTGATGATATTTGATGATATCTTCTGTACTAGTCCTCATGAAAATAAAAAATTTGATAAAAAAACAAATTATTAGATGCAACAAGAAATAATGAAAAAAAAATTATTAATGGCGCACCCTAGGTGGGTGCGCCATTGCTGTCAGAGGTGGATGCGCCATTGCTATAAGAAAAAAACTACTAATGGCGCACCAGAGGGTGGTGCGCCATTGCTATAGTGTGTACCCCTTCGCCCGATCCCCCCTTCCCTCTCCCCTTCCTCCCCCTCGAGCCCGCGACCTCCTCAGACCAGACGGCGGCCTTGAGCCTCCTCAAGGCTCCTCGACGGACGGACGACGGCTAGCCTCGTCGGACGCGCTCCTCGACGGCGGCGCGAGCCTCCCCGCGCAGCTGCTGCTCATCGACGACGGTTAGTCTTTGTCCCTCCCTCCCTCTCTCCCCCGCTCATCCCCATGCCCCCACGGGGCGGCGACCTAGGGTTAGTCTTTGTCCCTCCCTCCCTCTCTCCCCCGCTCATCGACGACGGTTAGTCTTTGTCCCTCCCTCCCTCTCTCCCCCGCTCATCCCCATGCCCCCACGGGGCGGCGACCTAGGGTTAGGAGCAGGAGCTCGCCGCCGCCGCCCCGTTGTGCCGCTGCTGCTGCTTCTTGATCGGTTTTATTAGTTGCGGAATGCGCGTTAGGTTCTTGTTTGTCAGTTAAATTCAGTCACCATTCTGAATTTTGACAGTACTCTACAAACTGCTTCAAAATTAGTCCACACAAACAAGTGCATTTTAATTGTAAAATGGCAAAGATTATGACATGACAAATGCCTAACATGTTCGATAAGAACCGTCTGATTGTAGTGCTCAAGCAGACAAATGAGTTGTAAATGCCTAACATGTTCAAGAAACATGTTCAAGAAATGCCTAACATGACAAATGCCTACAAATGCCTAACATTTTAATTGTAAATGCCTATTGCAGATCTTGTGAGAATTGTAGTGCTCAAACTGTTCGATTTAAGAATCAGCTAGCAGATTTTAGTTAGCTATAGCGAGAGAGTGCTGGCTGATTAGTGTTTAGCATGGAAATGGTGGTCTCAACTCAAGTTGCCACTTGCTACATACAATCGTGTTTGATTATTGCCAACGTTCCTTTCTTTGATGATTGAGCTAAACTCTATCATTGTGTTGCAAGGTTACCATGTCGGAACTTGTAGTCTTACGAATACCTACAATACCTAGGCTGTTGTTGTTAATTCACTTATATTACATTCCCGGTAGCTACCTGCATTTGTTGGGACCTAAGCTCCATTTGCATTCAGGGTCATTTCTTTGAACACTTGATTTGTGTTTCCCTTTGTTCCGAAATAAGTTTTGTTGAATTACTGTGCTCTGAACAGAGCAGATCCACCATGGAACTCATTCATATATCTGCTGTGTCTTATTATTCGCCGCTTTTTGTTACGAAAAAAGCTGTGAGTTTTGAGGTGAAGTAGCACGGAACAAAAGTTTGATGTGTTCCAAGTTGAATGACACCATCTCCATGTGTATGCAAGATGGTGGATGATTAAACTAGCTCATGCTCAAGTTGAATGACACCATCTCCATGTGTATATGATATTGATATGAAAGATGGTGCAAATACAAATCTCCCAATTAGGGAGTTTTTTGAGCTCTTTCTTTTTCATTTCCTACTATCCTTATCCTAATTATCTTAAATTGTTATGATGTGTGTAACAGGATTATATCTTGGATTTGCTAGTGGACTTTGGGAGTTTCTTAGCCAGCTTGGTGACTCCATATTTTCACTATTTCAGCAAGTCTTTTTAAGCATTAAACTTTCAGCACTACATTTTTATCTTATGTGTACATCTGTTTGCTTCCTAAAATAGGAATGGGCCTCCTTTCCTATATATGTGTATGATGATCCTCCTTTCCTCTGGTAGTATAGCACTTGCAGTAGTATGGCACTTGCAGTAGTATGGAACTTGCGGTAGTGGTGCCTACGCAAGAATCTGATTCAGATTTGAATTGTTTGAGAAATTGGTATGACCAAAGATGCTATTGTATATAAATGGGCTCTTTGTAGAACTGTTCTTCATCTTTATAGTCTTGTTGTATAGAAATATGCTGAATTTTACGCTCTGATTGTTGCTCAAACAAATTTAGCAAAAAAGGGTCTGGAGACGCTGCTGCTGCTTGAGGCCCTTGAGAGGCCCTTCGTGTCGTGATGATTTTGCAGTACCGGAGAGGCCCTTGAGTTTGCCGGAATGTCGATTAACCACATTCCGGCAAATTCGGGTACTCCATATGTCCTATTTTCAGCAAAGGTCATGCTGAAATTTTCCTTGAATTTTAGCATGACTTTGCTAAAAATCGGACATATGGGTACTTGCTACTAATGCATGGGCCGGGGTATCTTAGTACTTAATTAAGTAGGGGTACAATTGGCCTTTCAGTATAGCCTGTTATCATGCATGTTTTATGATCTGTTCTAAGGGTACTAATTGGTCTTTTCTGCTGCTTATCAGAGATGGCGGGAAGCGGCGGTGGCCGCTCTGCGACACCTTGATCTGAGTTGGATGCTTAGAGTTCTTCAAGATCATACTTGGGACTTCAAAGATCATCCATGATGCAGGTATATAAACGAGAGATCTCCCTTCACCCATCTCATAATATCTGTTGTTTGCTACATCACTCATTGTCCCCAAACTGCAGAGGCTGCTGACAGTTTATGAACATCTTGATGGGTGAAGATCCGCCAAATAATGTGAAGGCTGTGCCGGCAAGAACGGGTTTCGCAGGCAGTGGGATGTGGAGTTGGTGATCAAGGAGGGCCACATGTACTTGTCTCGTGGGTGGGAGAAGTTCTACCGTGCCTCACGACCTGCGGTGGGGTACTTCCTTCTCTTGGTCTGACAGCGATGCCAACATGCTCATCGTGAAGGTGTTCAACGCGACTATATGTCGATGCGCTTCTGTTGACGATGATGATGCCGGTGCGTTACGCCTCTTCTTATTCCTCTACATTTGGCTTTGTCTCACATCGATTGTTAACGGTCATTGTTGCATTTGGACGGGTAATGGGAGCAGGCGGCGACTGGCTAGAGCCAAAGCAAGAGCGACTATGGTACATGGCGAATGCTGACGATTCGGTCAGTAGCGAAAGCAGCAGCGATTCTGGCAGCAGGATAGACAACAAGAAGGATGATCCGTACTGGAGTGCGGGAGAAGAGGAGCAGAGTGGGGATGAGGAGCTGCAGGATGACGATGGGCATCACGCTGAGGATGACCTAGCGCTGGTGGTGGCTAACCAAGGGCAAGAGATGGTGGTGGCTGACCATGGGCAGGAGATGGTGGTGGTGGCTGACCATGGGCAAGAGATGGAGGTGGCTGAGGATGACCTAGCGATGATCGTGCCCGTCCTGCCTGAAGGTGGCCTCGCGATGGTGGTGGTGCGACAATGACCACGCACGGTGGTGGCGCCTGGGCGATTCCACGGTGGCGACATGACCACGCCAATTGTCGTGAAGACTACATCCCACCGCCTCCTTTGCCTCCACCGCCTCGCCGCTCTTGGCGCATCAAATGAGGAAGGAGAAGAAGAACAATGAGAACTGAACTATGTCGGGTATGTCGGATCTCCAAAATGATATATATATATACTTAGTTACCTATGTTATCTCTAATATGCTCAGTTTCCTATAGGTTAGCTTCATTTTACCTAAGTTGGCTCTAATATGCTAACTTAGAGCTTATTATATGCTTAGTTTCCTATAGGTTAGCTCCAAAATAACTTATGTTAGCACAAAATGGTCAAGTTTACATAATAAGCTTATAGTCTTCTTCTTATTCTTCTTCTTTTCCAAAATGACATAGGTTAGCTTCATTTTACCTAAGTTGGCTCTAATATGCTAACTTAGAGCTTATATGCTTAGTTTCCTATACGTTAGCTCCAAAATAACTTATGTTAGCACAAAATGATCAAGTTTACATAATAAGCTTATAGTCTTCTTCTTATTCTTCTTCTTTTCCAAATGACATAGGTTAGCTTCATTTTACCTAAGTTGGCTCCAAAATTCTTCTTATTCTTCTTCTAGTGTTCTTCTTCTTCTAGTATTCTTCTAGTCTTCTTCTTCTTCTTCTTCTAACTTCTTGTTTATCATTTTGCAGATTTGATTTAATTCACGGAAGCTTGCATGGATGGAGTGCTTCTTTTCCATTTGTGTTTTTATTTTGTATCAATGTGAAACTTTTTTGAATTGATGGATAACGGTGTTGGATGAACAATGTGAAACTTTTGTAATATGTAACAATGGAACTATGTGTTGGCTATGTATGTATATATGATGGAACTTGTGTGTTGGCTATGATTTTTATATGGATGCTTGTTGTATATATATGTGTTGGATATCTCATATGTGAAATAGTGACCTGAGATTAAGAAAAACAAAAAACTTGTTACTAATGGCGCACTACCATGTGGTGCGCCATTAGTATCTTGAACACTAGTGGCGCCTGTAGGCAAAACTAATGGCGCATCACGTGGTGCCCCATTAGTATATCAGAGATACTAATGGCGCACCAGTGGTGCGCCATTAGTAAAAAATACTAGTGGCGTGATACTAATGGCGCACCTGTAGTGCGCCATTAGTAGGCAAAACAGGTGCGCCATTAGTAGGCCTTTTCCTAGTAGTGATTCCAGCTTCTGTCTAGTCATCGAATGTTTGCCTACCCGTTTGAAACTTTGGTACCATCGTATATTGCACTCAACAAATTCACTGAAATACAACTCGTGGGGTACCTTGTGTATTTCCCATTGAGTTCACCGTTAGATGCCCAGCTTTGTGGAGATGCGTTCTTCTGGAGTTTTTTCCCCTTGGTCGCGCTCGTAGGACGATGGAGATCCCGAAGAAAGGATGACGACTTGATCATGGTAACTTGAAGCATAGAAATGAAGACATTAACGAAAGGGATCAACCTCTTCGAAAGGGCAGCCAAGACCGAGAAGACTCGTTAGGTTTTTCGCTACCAGCACCTCCCCCCCCCCTTACTCCACTGCTTAAATCTCGGGAGGAGATTTCTTGTAGTGGAGGAGAATTGTGACGCCCAGATAATTAAGCTATAATAAAACTCTGTTAATGATGCCACGTCACCTCCGTTACTGTTGATAATCGCGTTAGTTCAGAAACCGATTCAAATTCAAAATTCAAAATATGGCAAACAACAAAAGTTTTCAAATATTGGAACTAAAATGTTTGGTTTGTTGCAAGTAGTCCTTACTAAATGTTGTTGGAGAAACCCCACTTTTATTAAGTGTTTAAAACTCTGAAATGAGCAACACAGTAAGAAAACCAATTATTTAGAAGCTTTTAAAATATTAAACACGTACAAACTATTTTATTTTAGGTGCCAAGTTAATTGTGGTGGTGGCATATTTGTTGATACTAATTTAGGTACAACTAATGTATTTAATAAAACTAAGCTATTGAAATATAAGATTAAAACAGAAAAGAAAAGAAAATAAGAAAAAGGGAAAGACTAGAACACAAAAAAGTAGAAGGAACAACCCCCCATCTGGGCCTCGGCCCAGCAGGCCGACGGGCCGCCAGGCCAGCCCACCCCGGCCCCCCTTATCCCCCCACCCGACCGAACCCTAATCCACCACCACAGCCCCACTCGCCCCCAGATTCCCCTGGATCGAGATCGACCCCCCCACTCTCTCTCGCCCCCCTCCCGCTTGATCTGGAGCCGCCGCCGCCCGTCTCCGGCTCGCCTCCCCCCTCGCTCCTCTTCCCCGACCTGATCTGGATCGGGAAGGGGCAATGAGCCCGACGCCCCCTTCATCGATGCCGTCGCCGTACGACACAACCGCCGCCTGTGGACAACGTCGCCGCCTCGTCCCGCCACTACCTCGCCGGACCGCCTCCCCGTCTCCGTCGATCGTCCCCGTCCTCCTCCCCACGGGTCGCCCCCGAGCCTCGACGCCCATGTGCCCCTGCAAACGCCGGTGAGGCCCTCGGCCTCCGCCTCCCCTCTCCCCTTCCTTTCGTCCGTGGTCACCGCGCTCGTCCACCCGTGCCCGCCCGCGCGATGCGCGCGTGCCCCGTGCACCCCGTTGTGCGCCTTGTAGCACTCGCCCCACATCCACCGTGTTCGCGCCTGCTTAACCCTCGCCGCCTCGAGCGCACTCCACGCACTCCGGCGTCTGCTGGATCCGGATGCTGCCTGCGCCACGCCTTAGCCGGCCAACGCCTCGCCTGCTCCACCTCCACCGACCGCCTCGCCTCAGCCTCTCCCGCCACAGGCCGGAGCACTACGGTGGCGCGCGGCGCCATCTCCCACCAGCGCACTCCGGTGCCCAAGTCGGGTGCACCCCCGCAGGCCAGCGCCCATTCGGGTGTGCCTGACGCCCGACCCGCTATGGCCCCTAGGGCCTATGACATGTGGGGCCGCCCTCTCTGAAACATTAAAAAATGATGAAAATAAAAATAATAACAATTAATTAATTAATTAGGATAATTAATTAACTTAATTAACTCTGTTTAGTTAACTATCTAAATCTAATTAACCTGCTAATTAAAATGCTAGTTGATAATTAGTGAACAACCTATGACATGTGGGACCCACACGTCAGCTTGACCCACTCAACAGCTCTGTTGACTCATGATGTCATTCTGACATCAAACTGATGCAGTAACGCCATTTTTGGATTAAATTATTAATAATATTTTATAAATTGATTTAAATCTTTAGAAATGAATATAAATTAAACCGTAGCTCGGATGAAAGTACTTTATACATGAAAGTTGCTCAGAACGACGAGACGAATCCGGATAGGCAGTCCGTTCGTCCGCCACATATCCCCAGCATAGCAAACATGCAACAATCCCCCTCCGGTTCATTTGTCTGAAAACACGAAACACCGGGGATACTTTCCCGGATGTTTCCCCCCTTCACCGGTATCACCTACTACCGCGTTAAGGCACACCGAACACCGCGTATTTCCTGGTTATGCTTTGTGATGCTTTGTTTGCTCTGTTATTTATTGTGTTCCCTTTCCGTTACTTCTTTACGGTAGACCCCGAGACTGCCGGCGAACTCTAGTTCAACTACGGTGTTGACGACCCCTCCTTGCCAGAGCAACTGTGCAAGCCCCCCTTGATCACGGATATCGCCTATTCTTCTCTATCTTGCTTGCATTAGAGTAGTGTAGCATGTTCTCGCTTTCATTATTCCTATCCCGATGCATAGCCTGTCCTTGCTACTCTTGTTGTTACCTTTACACCGCAATCCTACATGCTTAGTCTAGGATGCTAGTATTCCATCAGTGGCCCTACATTCTTGTCCGTCTGCTGTGTTATACTATCGGGCCGTGATCACTAGGGAGGTGATCACGGGTATATACTATATACTTTATACATGACACATGTGGTGACTAAAGTCGGGTCACTCGTTGAGTACCCGCAAGTGATTCGATGAGGGGCTAAAGGACGGTGGCTCCATCCCCGTAGAGGTGGGCACAGGTTCCCACGGCCCCATTGTTACTTTGTGACGGAGTGACAGGGCAGGTTGAGACCGCCTAGGAGAGAGGTGGGCCTGGCCCTGTTCGACGTTCGCGGATACTTAACACGCTTAACGAGATCTTGGTATTTGATCTGAGTCTGGCTACTGGCCTATACGCACTAACCAACTATGCGGGAACAGTTATGGGCACTCGGCATCGTGGTATCAGCCGAAGCCTTCATGACGTCAGCGACTGAGCGATGCGCGCCGGTTTGGAACGTAAGCCTGCTCTTGTATTAAGGGGCTAGTTACGCTTTCGGCTGCCCTATAGCGTGCAGGTGTGCTAAGGGCGATGGGCCCAGACCCCTGTGCGCTTAGGTTTAGACCGGCGTGCTGACCTCTCTGTTGGCCTAGGTGGGGCTGTGACATGTTGATCTTCCGAGGGCGGGCATGACCTAGGAAAGTGTCTCCGGCCAAATGGGATCAAGCGTGTTAGGCTATGTGGTGCACCCCTGCAGGGAAGTTAATCTATTCGAATAGTCGTGATCTTCGGTAATAGGACGACTTGGAGTTGTACCTTGACCTTATGACAACTAGAACCGGATACTCAATAAAACACACCCTTCACTCTACTCTCTTCTACATGCTGCAAGACGGAGGCGGCCAGAAGCGCAGTCTTCGATAAGATTAGCTATCCCCCCCTTATTCTGGCATTCTGCAGTTCAGTCCACCGATATTGCCTCTTTACACATATACCCATGCATATGTAGTGTAGCTCCTTGCTTGCGAGTACTTTGGATGAGTACTCACGGTTGCTTTTCTCCCCCTTTTCCCCCTTCCCTTCTACCTGGTTGTCGCAACCAGATGTTGGAGCCCAGGAGCCAGACGCCACCGCTGATGATGACTCCTACTACATCGGAGGTGCCTACTACTACGTGCAGCCCACGACGACCACTGTGAGTAGTTTAGGAGGATCGAGTGCGGAGGCCTGCGCCTCTTCGATCTGTATCCCAGTTTGTGCTAGCCTTCTTATGGCAAACTTGTTTAACTTATGTCTATACTCAGATATTGTTGCTTCCGCTGACTCGTCTATGATCGAGCACGTGTATTCGAGCCCTTGAGGCCCCTGGCTTGTATTATGATGCTTGTATGACTTTTTATGTTTTAGAGTTGCGTTGTGATATCTTCCCGTGAGTCCCTGATCTTGATCGTACACATTTGCGTGCATGATTAGTGTACGATTGAATCGGTGGCGTCACAATCTTCTCCTTTTCGTCTTCTCCACAACCACCATTCTATTCCACCTATAGTGCTATGTCCATGGCTCACGTTCATGTATTGCGTGAAGATTGAAAAAGTTTGAGAACACCAAAAGTATGAAACAATTGCTTGGCTTGTCATCGGGGTTGTGCATGATTTAAATATTTTGTGTGGTGAAGATAGAGCATAGCCAGACTATATGATTTTGTAGGGATAACTTTCTTTGGCCATGTTATTTTGAGAAGACATAATTGCTTTGTTAGTATGCTTCAAGTATTATTATTTTATGTCAATATTAAACTTTTATCTTGAATCTTTTGGATCTTAATATTCATGCCACAATAAAGAGAATCACATTGAAGAATATGCTAGGAAGCATTCCACATCAAAAATTCTGTTTTTATCATTTACCTACTAGAGACGAGCAGGAATTAAGCTTGGGGATGCTTGATACATCTCCAACGTATCTATAATTTTTGATTGTTCCATGCTATTATATATTCTGTTTTATTATACACTTTTATATTATTTTTAGGACTAACCTATTAACCCAAGGCCCAGTGCAAATTGCTGTTTTTTTGCCTATTTTAGTGTTTCGCAGAAAAGGAATATCAAACGGAGTCCAAACGGAATGAAACCTTCGGGAACGTGATTTTTGGAACAAACGTGATCCAGAGGAATTGGAGTGGACATCAAGAAACGAACGAGGAGGCCACAAGGCAGGGAGGCGTGCCTGCCCCCCCTGAGCGCGCCCTCCACCCTCATGGGCCCCTTGTGGATCCACTGACCTACTTCTTCCTCCTTTATATATCTACGTACCCCGAAACCATCGAAGATCACCACGAAACCCTATTTCCACCGCCGCAACCTTCTGTACCCATGAGATCCCATCTTGGGGCCTTTTCGGCCTTTCGGCCGGAGGGCATTGATCATGCAGGGCTTCTACATCAACACCATAGCCTCTCCGATGATGTGTGAGTAGTTTACCTCAGACCTTCGGGTCCATAGTTATTAGCTAGATGACTTCTTCTCTCTCTTTGGATCTCAATACAAAGTTCTCCTCGATCTTCTTGGAGATCTATTCGATGTAACTCTTTTTTGCGGTGTGTTTGTCGAGATCCGATGAATTGTGGGTTTATGATCAAGATTATCTATGAACAATATTTGAATCTCCTCTGAATTCTTTTATGTATGATTTGTTATCTTTGCATGTCTCTTAGAATTATCAGTTTGGTTTGGCCTACTAGATTGATCTTTCTTGCAACGGGAGAAGTGCTTAGCTTTGGGTTCAACCATGTGGTGCTCGATCCCAGTTACAGAAGAGGAAACGACACGTATTGTATTGTTGCCATCGAGGATAAAAAGATGGGGTTTATATCATATTGCTTGATTTTATCCCTCTACATCATGTCATCTTGCCTAATGCGTTACTCCATTCTTATGAACTTAATACTCTAGATGCATGCTGGATAGCGGTCGATGTGTGGAGTAATAGTAGTAGATGCAGGCAGGAGTCGGTCTACTTGTCGCGGACATGATGCCTATATACATGATCATGCCTAGATATTCTCATAACTATGCTCAATTCTATCAATTGCTCGACAGTAATTTGTTCACCCACCGTAATACTTATGCTCTTGAGAGAAGCCACTAGTGAAACCTATGGCCCCCGGGTCTATTTTCCATCATATTAGTCTCCAAACAACTAGCGATTTCTTGCACCATTTATTTTGAAATCTTTACTTTTCAATCTATACAACAAAAATACCAAAAATATTTATCTTATTATCTCCATCAGATCTCACTTTTGGAAGTGGACGTGAAGGGATTGACAACCCCTTTATCGCGTTGGTTGCAAGGTTCTTATTACTTTGTGTAGGTACGAGGGACTTGCGTGTGGCCTCCTACTGGATTGATACCTTGGTTCTCAAAAACTGCGGGAAATACTTACGCTACTTTACTGCATCACCCTTTCCTCTTCAAGGGAAAACCAACGTAGTGCTCAAGAGGTAGCAGCACCGCCCCCCGCCTTCCTTGTCCAATTTGGACTAGGGGGGAGGGGGCGCGCGGCCTGCCCTGGGCGCCACTCCTCTTCTCCACTAAGGCCCACAAGGCCCATTATACTCACCGGGGGGTTCCGGTAACCCCCCTCCCCCCCCGCCGTATATAAAGGAGTGGAGGAGGGGTAGGGCCGGCCCTCTCTAGGGCGCGCCATAGGGGAGTCCTACTCCCACCGGGAGTAGGTTTCCCTCCCCCTTCCAAGAGGAGGAGTAGGAGGGTAGGAAGGAGGAGAGAGGGGGAAGGAAAAAGGGGGGCGCCAGATACGTCTCCAACGTATCTATATTTTTTATTCTTCCGTGCTATTATATATTCTGTTTTGGATGTTTAATGGGCTTTATTATACACTTTTATATTATTTTTGGGACTGACCTTTTAACCCAAGGCCCAGTGCAAATTGCTGTTTTTTGCCTATTTTAGTGTTTCGCAGAAAAGGAATATCAAACGGAGTCCAAACGGAATGAAACCTTCGGGAACGTGATTTTTGGAACAAACGTGATCCAGAGGACTTGGAGTGGACGTCAAGAAACAAACGAGGAGGTCACGAGGCAGGGAGGCGCCTGCCCACAGGCGCGCCCCACCCTCGTGGGCCCCTCGTGGCTCCACCGACCTACTTCTTCCTCCTATATATACCTCGTGCCCGAAACCATCGAAGAGCACCACGAAACCCTATTTCCTTGTCATAACCTACATGCCCGTGAGATCCCATCTTGGGGCCTTTTTCCGGCGCTCACGGAGGGGGGGGCATTGATCACGGAGGGCTTCTACATCAACACCATAGCCTCTCCGATGATGTGTGAGTAGTATACCTCAGACCTTCGGGTCCATAGTTATTAGCTAGATGTCTTATTCTCTCTCTTTGGATCTCAATACAAAGTTCTCCTTGATCTTCTTGGAGATCAATTTGATGTAACTCTTTTTTGTGGTGTGTTTGTCGAGATCCAATGAATTGTGGGTTTATGATCAAGATTATCTATGAACAATATTTGAATCTCCTCCGAATTATTTTACGTATGATTTGTTATATTTGCAAGTCTCTTCGAATTATCAGTTTGGTTTGGCCTACTAGATTGATCTTTCTTGCAATGGGTGAAGTGCTTAGGTTTGGGTTCAATCATGCGGTGCTCGATCCCAGTGACAGAAGGGGAAACGACACGTATTGTATTGTTGCCATCGAGGATAAAAAGATGGGGTTTATATCACATTTCTTGATTTTATCCCTCTACATCATGTCATCTTGCCTAATGCGTTACTCTGTTCTTATGAACTTAATACTCTAGATGCATCTTTGGATAGCGGTCGATGTGTGGAGTAATAGTAGTAGATGCAGGCAGGAGTCGGTCTACTTGTCGCGGACATGATGACTATATACATGATCATGCCTAGATATTCTCATAACTATGCTCAATTCTGTCAATTGCTCGACGGTAATTTGTTCATCCACCTTAATACTTATGCTCTTGAGAGAAGCCACTAGTGAAACCTATGGCCCCCGGGTCTATTTTCCATCATATTAATCTCCCAACAACTAGCGATTTCTTGCGCCGTTTATTTTGCAATCTTTACCTTTCAATCTATACAACAAAAATACCAAAAATATTTATCTTATTATCTCTATCAGATCTCACTTTTGCAAGTGGCCGTGAAGGGATTGACAACCCCTTTATCGCGTTGGTTGCAAGGTTATTATTACTTTGTGTAGGTACGAGGGACTTGCGTGCGGCCTCCTACTGGATTGATACCTTGGTTCTCAAATAGTGAGGGAAATACTTATGCTACTTTACTATATCACCCTTTCCTCTTCAAGGGAAAACCAACGCAGTGCTCAAGAGGTAGCAGCGCCGCCCCCCCCCCTTCCTTGTACAATTCGGACTAGGGGGGAGGGGCGCGCGGCCTGCCCTGGCCGCCCCTCCTCTTCTCCACTAAGGCCCACAAGGCCCATTATACTCTCCGGGGGGTTCCGTAACCCCCCGGTACTCCGGTATTCGCCCGATATCATCTGGAACCTTTCCGATGACCAAATATAGGCTTCCAATATATTGATCTTTATGTCTCGACCATTTTGAGACTCCTCGTCATGCCCGTGATCATATCCGGGACTCCGAACTACCTTCGGTACATCAAATCACATAAACTCGTAATATCGATCGTCACCAAATGTTAAGCGTGCAGACCCTACGGGTTCGAGAACTATGTAGACATGACCGGCACTCATCTCCGGTCAATAACCAATAGCGGAACCTAGATGCTCATATTAGTTCCTACATATTCTACGAAGATATTTATCGGTCAAACCGCATAACAGCATACGTTGTTCCCTTTGTCATCAGTATGTTACTTGCCCGAGATTCGATCATCGGTATCTCAATACCTACCTCAATATCGTTACCGGCAAGTCTCGTTACTCATTCCGTAGTGCATCATCCCGTAACTAACTCATTAGTCACATTGCTTGAAAGGCTTATAGTGATGTGCATTACCAAGAGGGCCCAGACATACCTCTCCGACAATCGGAGTGACAAATCCTATTCTCGATCTATGCCAACTCAACGAACACCATCGGAGACACCTGTAGAGCACCTTTATAATCACCCAGTTACGTTGTGACGTTTGGTAGCACACAAAGTGTTCCTCCGGTATTCGGGAGTTGCATAATCTCATAGTAATAGGAACATGTATAAGTCATGGTGAAAGTAATAGCAGTAAACTTAAACGATCAAGTGCTAAGCTAACGGAATGGGTCAAGTCAATCACATCATTCTCTAATGATGTGATCCCATTAATCAAATGACAACTCATGTCTATGGCTAGGAAATTTAACCATCTTTGATTCAACGAGCTAGTCAAGTAGAGGCATACTAGTGACTCTGTTTGTCTATGTATTCACACATGTACTAAGTTTCCGATTAATAAAATTCTAGCATGAATAATAAATATTTATCATGATATAAGGAAATATAAATAACAACTTTATTATTTCCTCTAGGGCATATTTCCTTCGGTCTCCCACTTGCACTAGAGTCAATAATCTAGTTCACATTGCCATGTGATTTAACACCAATAGTTCACATCACCATGTGATTAATATCCATAGTTCACGTCGTCATGTGGCCGACACTCAAAGGGTTTACTAGAGTCAATAATATAGTTCACATCGCCATGTGATTAACACCCAAATAGTACTAAGGTGTGATCATGTTTTGCTTGTGAGAGAAGTTTAGTCAACGGGTCTGCCAAATTCAGATCCGTATGTATTTTGCAAATTTCTATGTCTACAATGCTCTGCACGGAGCTACTTTAGCTAATTGCTCCCACTTTCAATATGTATCCAGATTGAGACTTAGAGTCATCTGGATTAGTGTCAGAACTTGTATCAACGTAACCTTTTACGACAAACCTTTTGTCACTTCCATAATCGAGAAACATATCCTTATTCCACTAAGGATAATTTTGACCGTTGTTCAGTGATCAACTCCTAGATCACTATTGTACTCCCTTTCCAAACTCAGTGTAGGGTATACAATAGATCTGGTACACAGCATGGCATACTTTATAGAACCTATGGCTGAGGCATAGGGAATGACTTTCATTCTCTTTCTATCTTAAGCCGTGGTCGGGCTTTGAGTCTTACTCAATTTCACACCTTGTAACACAGGCAATAACTCTTTCTTTGACTGTTCCATTTTGAACTACTTCAAAATCTTGTCAAGGTATGTACTCATTGAACAAACTTATCAAGCGTTTTGATCTATCTCTATAGATCTTGATGCTCAATATGTAAGCAGCTTCACCGGGTCTTTCTTTGAAAAACTCCTTTCAAATACTCCTTTATGCTTTCCAGAAATTTCTACATTATTTCTGATCAATAATATGTCATTCACATATACTTATCAGAATGCTGTAGTGCTCCCACTCACTTTCTTGTAAATACAGGCTTCACCGCAGGTCTGTATAAAACTATATGCTTTGATCAACTCATAAAGCGTATATTCCAGCTCCGAGATGCTTGCACCAGTCGATCCATAGATGGATAGCTGGAGCTTGCACATTTTGTTAGCACCTTTAGGATCGACAAAACCTTCTGGTTGCATCATATACAACTCTTCTTTAAGAAATCCATTAAGGAATGTAGTTTTGACATCCATTTGTCAGATTTCATAAAATGTGGCAATTTGCTAACATGATTCGGATAGACTTAAGCATCGCTATGAGTGAGAAAATCTCATCGTAGTCAACACCTTGAACTTTGTCAAAACCTTTTTCAACAAGTCTAGCTTTGTAGATAGTAACACTACTATCAACGTCCGTCTTCCTCTTGAAGATCCATTTATTTTCTATGGCTTGCCGATCATCGGGCAAGTCAACCAAAGTCCACACTTTGTTCTCATACATGGATCCCATCTCAGATTTCATGGCCTCAAGCCATTTCGCGGAATTTGGGCTCATCATCGCTTCCTCATAGTTCGTAGGTTCTTCATGGTCAAGTAACATGACCTCCAGAACAGGATTACCGTACCACTCTGGTACGGATCTCACTCTGGTTGGCCTACGAGGTTCGGTAGTAACTTGATCTGAAGTTATATGATCATCATCATTAGCTTCCTCACTAATTGGTGTAGGAGTCACAGAACAGATTTCGTGATGAACTACTATCCAATAAGGGAGCAGAATACGATTACCTCATCAAGTTCTACTTTCCTCCCACTCACTTCTTTTGAGAGAAACTCCTTCTCTAGAAAGGATCCATTCTTAGCAACGAATGTCTTACCTTCGGATCTGTGATAGAAGGTGTACCCAACTGTCTCCTTTGGGTATCCTATGAAAACACATTTCTCTGATTTGGGTTTGAACTTAACAGGATGAAACTTTTTCACATAAGCATCACAACCCCAAACTTTAAGAAACGACAACTTTTGTTTCTTGCCAAACCACAGTTCATATGGTGTCGTGATGACCCACGAGTATAGGGGATCTATCGTAGTCCTTTTGATAAGTAAGAGTGTCGAACCCAACGAGGAGCAGAAGGAAATGACAATCGGTTTTCAGCAAGGTATTCTCTGCAAGCACTGAAATTATAGGTAACAGGTAGTTTTGTGATAAGGTAATTTGTAACGGGTAACAAGTAACAAGTGTAAATAAAGTGGAGCAAGATGGCCCAATCCTTTTTGTAGCAAAGGACAAGCCTGTACAAACTCTTATATAGAGAAAAGCGCTCCCGAGGACACATGGGAATTATCGTCAAGCTAGTTTTCATCACGTTCATATCATTCGCGTTCGGTACTTTGATAATTTGATATGTGGGCGGACCGGTGCTTGGGTGCTGTCCTTACTTGGACAAACATCCCACTTATAATTAACTCCTATTGCAAGCATCCGCACCTACAAAAGAAGTATTAAGGTAAGCCTAACCATAGCATGAAACATATGGATCCAAATCAGCCCCTTACGAAGCAACGCATAAACTAGGGTTTAAGCTTCTGTCACTCTAGCAACCCATCATCTACTAATTACTTCCCAATGCCTTCCTCTAGTCCCAAGCAATGGTGAAGTGTCATGTATTCGACGTTCACATGACACCACTAGAGGAGAGACAACATACATCTCATCAAAATATCAAACGAATACCAAATTCACATGACTACTAATAGCAAGACTTCTCCCATGTCCTCAGGAACAAACGTAACTACTCACAAAGCATATTCATGTTAATAATCGAGGGGTATTAATATGCATATAGGATCTGAACATATGATCTTCCACCAAATAAACCAACTAGCATCAACTACAAGGAGTAATCAACACTACTAGCAACCCACGGTACCAATCGAGGCTTTGGGACAAGATTGGATACAAGAGATGAACTAGGGTTTGAGAGGAGATGGTGCTGGTGAAGATATTGATGGAGATTGACCCCCTCCCGATGAGAGGATCGTTGGTCATTATGATTGCGATGATTTCCCCCTCCTGGAGGAAAGTCTCCCCAGCAGAACAGCTCCGCTAGAGCCCTAGATAGTGGCGGCGGAGCCTCGTCCCGCTGGAGGAAAGTCTCCGCCAAGGTTCCGCATCGTGGCGGCGGAGCCTCGTCCCGAAAGCTTGCTTATGATTTTTTTCAGGGTAAAAGACTTCATATAGCAGAAGATGGACACCGGAGGCCTGCCAAGGGGCGCCCCCCACCCTCGTGGCCAGGGTGTGGGCCCCCTCTGGTATTTTCTTCGCTCAGTATTTTTTATTATTTCCAAAAATAACTTCTGTGGAGTTTCAGGACTTTTGGAGTTGTGCAGAATAGGTCTCTAATATTTTCTCCTTTTCTAGCCCAGAATTCCAGCTGTCGGCATTCTCCCTCTTCATGTAAACCTTGTAAAATAAGAGAGAATAGGCATAAGTATTGTGACATAATGTGTAATAACAACCCATAATGCAATAAATATCAATATAAAAGCATGATGCAAAATGGACGTATCAACTCCCCCAAGCTTAGACCTCGCTTGTCCTCAAGCGGAAGCCAATAACGATAAATATGTCCACATGTTTAGAGATAGAGGTGTCGATAAAATAAAATACGGACATGAGGGCATCATGATCATTCTTATAACAACAACACATATAAATATTGTCATATGATTTCTTATGATAAAGTAACAATCTATTCACAATGTCAAGTATGAATATGAAACTTCATTGAGAACCAACAAACTATAATCTCAGTCATTTAGGCTATTGCAATTTATCATAACATCAGAAAGAGTCAATATAAGAGCTTTTCAGCAAGTCCACATACTCAAATATCATTTAGTCTTTCACAATTGCTAACACTCACGTAGTACTTGTGGTTATGGAGTTTTAATCGGACACAGAGAAAGATAGGGGCTTATAGTTTCGCCTCCCAGCCTTTTACCTCAAGGGTAATGTCAACAATAATAGTTCATGCTAAATTACATCCAATTGGATATATATATATATATATAGATATATATATATATATATATATATATATATATATATATATATCAGGATCTTTCCAACACAATGTGCTTACCAAAGGATAAAATGTAAAAAGGAAAGGTGAAGATCACCATGACTCTTGCATAAAGTAGAAGGTAAAAGTAAAAGATAGGCCCATCGCAGAGGGAAGCAGAGGTTGTCATGCACTTTTAGGGTTGGATGCACAAAATCTTAATGCGAAAGAACGTCACTTTATATTGCCACTTGTGACATGGACCTTTATTATGCAGTCTGTCGCTTTTATTTCTTCCACATCACAAGATCGTATAAAGCTTATTTTCTCCCACACTAATAAGTCATACATATTTAGAGAGCAATTTTATTGCTTGCACCGATGACAACTTACTTGAAGGATCTTACTCAATCCATAGGTAGATATGGTGGACTCTCATGGCAAAACTGGTTTTAAGGGTATTTGGAAGCACAAGTAGTATCTCTACTTGGTGCAAGGAATTGGCTAGCATGAGGTAGAAAGGAAAGCTCAACATGTTGGATGATCCATGACAATATACTTTATCTCAGATATAAGAAAACATAACCCATTACGTTGTCTTCCTTGTTGAAAGATCGTGGATGTCGCCTAGAGGGGGGGGTGAATAGGCGCTTTAAAATAATTACGGTTGAGGCTTGAACAAATGCGGAATAAACCTAGCGGTTAATTTGTCAAGCACAAAACCTACAACAACTAGGCTCACCTATGTGCACCAACAACTTATGCTAAGTAAGATAAGCAACTATGTGATAGCAAGATATATGACAAGAACAATATGGCTATCACAAAGTAAAGTGCATAAGTAAAGGGCTCGGGTAAGAGATAACCGAGGCACGCGGAGACGACGATGTATCGAAGTTCACACCCTTGCGGATGCTAGTCTCCGTTTGGAGCGGTGTGGAGGCACAATGCTCCCAAGAAGCCACTAGGGCCACCGTAATCTCCTCACGCCCTCGCACAATGCAAGATGCCGTGATTCCACTAAGGGACCCTTGAGGCGGTCACCGAACCTGCATTACAAATGGCAACCCTTGGGGCGGTCACGAACCCGTACACTTTGGCAACCCTTGGGGCGGTCACCGAACCCGTCAAATTGCTCAGGCGATCTCCACAACCTAATTGGAGACCCGACGCTTGCTCGGAGCTTTACACCACAATGATTGAGCTCCGAACACTACCAACCGTCTAGGGCGCCCAAGCACCCAAGAGGAACAAGCTCAAGGGCACCAAGCACCCAAGAGTAATAAGCTTCTCAACTTGTAACTTCCACGTATCACCGTGGAGAACTCAAACCGATGCACCAAATGCAATGGCAAGGGCACACGGAGTGCCAAGTCCTTCTCTCTCAAATCCCACCAAAGCAACTAATGCTAGGGAGGAAAATGAGAGGAAGAACAAGGAGGAGAACACCAAGAACTCCAAGAACTAGATCCAAGGGGTTCCCCTCACATAGAGGAGAAAGTGATTGGTGGAAATGTGGATCTAGATCTCCTCTCTCTTTCCCCAAAAACTAGCAAGAAACCTTGTATGTATTGAGAGATAGCAATCTCGGAGAATGTCAACAATGGGGGAAGAACACGAGCTCAAAGGATAAGGTTCAATGGGGAAGAAGACCCCCTTTTATAGGAGGGGGAAAATCCAACCGTTACCCCACTGAAAATCCCCGCACAGAGCGGTACTACCGCTAGGGAAGGGCGGTACTACCGCTGAGGGCGGTACTACCGCTGAGGGCGGTACTACCGCTCCCTATCCAAATGGTACTACCGCTGAAGAGAAGGTCAAGGTCTGGCCCCAGAGCGGTACTACCGCTAGGGAAGAGCGGCATTACCGCTCAGAGCGGTACTACCGCTTCTACTGCCGCTACTAGTGTCAAGAAAACCCGACGAAAAACTTCGTTCGAGAATCGAGGCGGAAGTAGCCCAGACGCGACAGTATTACACGGTAAAACTCCCAAGCGGTACTACCGTTCGTAGAGCGGTACTACCGCTTGGAGCGGTACTACTGCTCCGAGAGCGGTACTACCGCTGGGGAGCTTCGGCGGTACTACCGCTGAGGGTCACGGTACTACCGCTGGCACCAATCCTTAAGCCACAACCACGAAAACAAAGAATACTCCAAGGAAAACCAGAACTGCCATAACTTCTTCATATGAGCTCCGAATTGAGCAAACTCAAGCTTGTTTGAAACAAGACAACGAGTAGCATCAAAACCGCTTGGTTATAGTAAGAAGAGGCAGGGGAGGTATGCTTAGCAAACAAAGGAGTGAAACCTCCAACCGAGAAGAACCGGCATACCCTCCAACATCGAAGACATCATAGAAGATGCATGAGAACTCCGTTTTCGATGAACTCGAGCTTGTCATAAAAATGACCATAAGCTCCAAATCTCACAAGGAGAAGAACCAAACAAGAACCAAAAAGATGATGCAAGGATGCAATGGTTTGAGCTCTCTACGAACGATACGATCAAGCAACTCATCGAGAGCCCCCCTTGATAGTACGGCAAACGATCCTATAACCCGGTCTTCCAATACTACCAAGAGACCGGTAAAATAGAAAACCTATCAAGGGCAAACCTTTGCCTTGCACATGGTCCACTTGAGCTAGATGATGACGATCTTGACTCCCTCAAGTTGGACCACCTTTCTTGATTGCGTTGGCTCGAATAAGACTAGTTGATTGCTCCCCATACTCCACTATGGGTGAGCCACTCTTCAAGACATCTTCACAAGTCCATTGTCACCAAATGGACGGCAAGCTTCAAGCACTTGATCTCTTCGTGATGCATCACTTGAACTTGCACACCGCAACCTAACCCCACAAAGAACTCTCACGAAGACCATGGGTTAGCATACAAAGCGTAATGGACAATGCTTACCATACCATGGGATCACTTGATCCCTCTCGGTACATCTTCTACGCTTTGTGAGTTGATCAACTTGATTCACTCTTGACTTAGTCTTGATCAACCTTGAATCTTTCCAACTCTCTTCGTTTGGATGATGTCTTGAAGGTAAACATGAATGATCACACAATCTTCTTCTTCAAGACATGCTTGCAATAAGCTCAACACTCACATGACCAATCTTTGGATAATTCCTTGAATAGCACCTTGGTGCGACACAAAACTCTCCTTGAAACCAACACATGTACTCCAAGAAAAGCCTATGGACAAAACCTTCAAATAAACTCAAGGCAACCATTAGTCCATAGAGAATGTCATCAATTACCAAAACCACACATGGGGGCACCGCATGTCCTTTCACTTGTCCAACATCAACTCTTTAGCATGTCATATTTTAATGAGTGCTCACAATCATAAAAGATGTATAAGATAGTATATTTATATGTGAAACCTCTCTTTCTTTATTACTTCCTATTAATTGCAACGATGACCAAAACTAGGTTTTTCAACTCTCAACAACTTTTAGTCATCATACTCTCTCTATGTGAAGTCATTACTCTTCATAAGATCAATATGATCTCTTTATTTCTTTTTATTCTTTCTTTTTCTTTTATTCACTCAAGATCATAGCAAGATAATCAAGCCCTTGACTCAACACTAATCTTTATTGTATATATAGCTCACGGACTCGATTACATAGAAGGATCATAAAGCAAAACTCAAAAAACTAAATCATACTAAAACTTTTTCCTACTAGATCGAGATAGTACCAAAAAGATCGAACTAAGAAAAACAATAAAGATAGGAGTGTGATGGTGATATGATACCGGGGCACCTCCCCCAAGCTTGGCAGTTGCCAAGGGGAGTGCCCATACCCATGTGATTAGATCTCTTTTGCTGGTGAAGAGGATGGTGGTGAAGATGGGTAGTCGCACATCGAGCGTAAGAGATCCTCCAACTTGCGGATAATGCCCTTGAGTGCGACGATATGATCCTTCAACAAAATATTTTCACGTGTGAGGTACTTGTTTTGTATACGAGCTAACTCAATCATCTTGAAAGCTTCAATCTCAGTTGGGGTAAACAGAGGTGGAAGGGTGTTTTCTTCTTCTGCTGCCGGAGCTTGATCTTCCATAGTATTCTTGATCCCATCATCCTTGTTGATCTCCTAGGGTTCTTCTCTCTTCAGCTCTATGTTCATCAGCCAAGCATCATTTCCCTGATTGTTGGAGGAGGGGGCCGACATGATGCCCGGCCTTCACGACTCTGACAGAAAACAACTCGAAACAAGAATAGAGGATATTTGCGTGATACGGAGGTCAAAACCTTCGGGAGATTATATAATGAATTTTTACCGACCAAAATACGTATCGTGCAAGAAAACGGAGTCCGGAGAGCGCACGAGGTGCCCACAAGGCAGAGGGGTGCGCCCAGGGGGGTAGGGCGCGCCTCCCACCCTCGTGTCCTTCCCGGACTGCTTCTTATTTTCCTATTTTTCTAAATATTCCAAAACGGAGAAAAAATGCCATCAGAACTGTTTTGGAGTCGGTTTACTTTCCGTACCACGTACCTATTCCTTTTCGGAGTCTGAAACGTTCTGGACAGTGTCCCTTATGTATTCCTCCGGGGTTACGGTTTCAATAATATTGGTATCAACATTTATGGGATTACCTGAGATATAATGTTTAATTTGTGCCTTCAAAGTTGTTGATTTTTATGGCACCGGAACGATAGACCTCCTCGATAACGTAAGGACCTTCCCATTTAGAGAGGAGTTTCCCCGCAAAAAATCTTAAACAAGAGTTGTATAGCAACACATAATCACATACATTAAACTCACATTTTTGTATCCTTTTGTCATGCCATCTTTTAACTTTTTCCTTAAACAGTTTGGCATTCTCATAGGCTTGGGTTCTCCATTCATCAAGTGAGCTAATGTCAAAGAACCTCTTCTCACCGGCAAGTTTGAAATCATAATTGAGCTCTTTAATAGCCCAATATGCCTTATGTTCTAGTTCGAGAGGTAAGTGACATGCTTTTCCATAAACCATTTTATACGGAGACATACCCATAGGATTTTTATATGCAGTTCTATAGGCCCATAATGCATCATCAAGTTTCTTGGACCAATTCTTTCTAGACCTATTAATAGTCTTTTGCAAAATTAATTTGAGCTCTCTATTGCTCAATTCTACTTGACCACTAGACTGTGGGTGATAAGGAGATGCAATTCTATGATTAACGTCATACTTAGCAAGCATCTTACGAAAAGAACCATGAATGAAATGTGAACCACCATCAGTCATTAAATATCTAGGGACTCCAAACCTCGGAAAAATAACTTCTTTAAGCATTTTAATAGAGGTGTTATGATCAGCACTACTGGTTGGAATAGCTTCTACCCACTTAGTAACGTAATCAACAGCAACAAAGATATGTGTATACCCATTAGAGGAAGGAAATGGTCCCATATAATCAAAGCCCTAAACATGAAATGGTTCAATAACAAGTGAATAATTCATAGGCATTTCTTGATGTCTACTGATATTACCAATTCTTTGACATTCGTCACAAGATAAGACAAACTTACGGGCATCTTTGAAGAGAGTAGGCCAATGAAAACCGGATTGCAATACCTTATGTGCAGTTCTATCTCCAGCGTGGTGTCCTCCGTAAGCCTCGGAGTGACACTTGCGTAGGATCTGTTCCTGTTCATGCTCAGGTACACAACGCCTAATAACACCATCTACTCCTTCTTTATAAAGATGTGGGTCATCCCAGAAGTAATGTCTTAAATCATAGAAAAACTTTTTCTTTTGCTGGTATGTGAAACTAGGTGCTATAAATTTAGCAACAATGTAATTAGCATAATCAACATACCATGGAGCAGTACGAGAAGCATTTATGACATTCAGTTGTTCATCAGGAAAGCTATCATCAATAGGTAGTGGGTCATCAAGAACATTTTCTAACCTAGACAAGTTGTATGCAACGAGGTTCTCAGCTCCCTTTCTATCAGTAATATGCAAATCAAATTCTTGTAGAAAGAGAACCCATCTAATAAGTCTAGGTTTAGCATCTTTCTTTTCCATAAGATATTTAATAGCAGCATGATCAGTGTGAATAGTTACTTTAGAATCAACAATATAAGGTCTGAACTTATCACAAGCAAATACAACTGCTAAGAATTCTTTTTCAATAGTAGCATAATTTCTTTGGGCATTGTATAGAGTTTTACTAGCATATTGAATGACATTTAATTTCTTATCAACTCTTTGCCCCAGAACAACACCTACATCATAATCGCTAGCATCACACATAATTTCAAAGGGTAAATTCCAATCAGGTGGCTGAATGATAGGTGCAGAAATTAATGCTTTCTTAAGTATTTCAAATGCTTCTACACAATCATCATCAAAGACAAAAGTTATATCTTTTTGTAATAAATTAGTCAGAGGCCGAGAAATTTTTGAGAAGTCCTTAATGAACCTCCTATAAAAACCGGCATGACCAAGGAAACTTCTTATACCTTTGATGTCCTTAGGACACGACATCTTTTCAATAGCATCAACTTTAGCTTTATCAACTTCAATACCTCTTTCAGAAATTTTATGCTCCAAAACAATGCCTTCATTAACCATAAAGTGGCACTTCTCCCAGTTCAAGACAAGATTAGTTTCTTCACATCTCTACAAAACTCGATCAAGGTTGCTCAAGAAATCATCAAAAGAGGATCCGTAAACGGAGAAATCGTCCATGAAAACCTCACATATCTTTTCACAAAGTCAGAGAATATAGCCATCATGCATCTTTGAAAGGTAGCGGGGGCATTACATAAACCAAAAGGCATACGTCTATAAGCAAAAGTACCGAAAGGGCAAGTAAAAGTGGTCTTTGCTTGATCATCAGCTGACACAGGTATTTGAGAGAAATTAGAGTAACCATCTAGAAAGAAAAAGTGTGTATGTTTGGATAATCTTTCTAGCATTTGATCAATAAAAGGCGAAGGGTAATGATCTTTTTTAGTAGATTTGTTTAATTTGCGGAAATCAATTACCATCCTATAACCTGTAATAATTCTTTGTGGGATCAATTCATATCTATCATTAGAAATGAGAGTAATACCTCCTTTCTTAGGGACACAAGGACAAGACTTACCCACTGACTATCAGCAACGGGATAAATAATACGTGCCTCAAGGAGCTTTAATATTTCCTTTCTTACCACTTCTTTCATCTTAGGATTTAGTCGTCGTTGGTGATCAATAACTGGTTTGGCATCTTTCTTCAAATTTATTTTGTGTTGGCATAGAGTGGGACTAATGCCTTTAAGATCATCAAGAGTATATCCAATAGCAGCACGATGCTTCTTCAGAGTTTTCAATAATTTCGCTTCTTCATGCTTTGAAAGGTTAGCACTAATAATAACATGATATATCTTCTTTTCATCAAGATAAGCATATTTAAGAGTACCAGGCAAAGGTTTAAGCTCAAACACGGGATCACCCTTGGGTGGAGGAGGATCGCCTAGGATTTCAACAGGCAAGTTGTGTTTCAGAATAGGTCCCTGTTTAAAGAATACTTCATCTATTTCCCTTCTTTCATTCATAAATATATCATTTTCATGGTCTAGCAAATATTGTTCTAAAGGATCACTAGGATGTACGACAATAGAAGCAAGACCAATAATTTCATCTTTACTAGGCAATTCCTCATCACGAGGTTGTCTACGAAATTTAGAGAAATAAAACTCATGAGACATATCATCTAAACCAATAGTAATAACATCCTTCTTGCAATCTATCTTAGCATTAACAGTGTTCAAGAAGGGTCTACCAAATATAATGGGACAAAAGCTATCTTGATGGGAACCAAGAACAAGAAAATCAGCAGGATATTTAGCTTTCCTACACAAGACTTCAACATCTCTAACAATCCCAATTGGTGAAATAGTATCTCTATTGGCAAGCTTAGTGGTGACATCAATTTCTTCTAACTCAGCAGGTGCAATATCATGCATAAGTTCTTCATATAAAGAAATAGGTATTGCACTAGCACTAGCACCCATATCTCATAAGCCATGATAACAATGATCTCCTATTTTAATGTAAATAATGAGCATGCCTACCACAGGTCTATGTTTATCTTTAGCACCAGGTTTAGCAATTCTAGTAGTCTCATCACAGAAGTAAATAACATGCCCATCAACACTATCAACCAAGAGATCTTTTACCATAGCAATATTAGGTTCAAATTTAACTTGCTCAGGAGGTTTGTGTGTCCTAATATTACATTTGTTGACTACACTTGAAGCTTTAGCATGATCCTTTAATCTAACAGGGAAAGGTGGTTTCTCAACATAAGCAGTAGGAACAACAGGATCATTATAAGTGATAGTCTTTTCTTCAACTTTAATAGGTGCAACTACTTTTACTTCAACGGGAGAATGATACGTCCATTTTGCATCATGCTTTTATATCGATATTCATCACTTTATGGGCTGTTACTTCACGTTATGTCACAATACTTATGGCTATTCTCTCTTATTTTAAAAGGTTTACATGAAGAGGGAGAATGTCGGCAGCTGGAATTCTGGGCTGGAAAAGGAGAAAATATTGGAGACCTATTCAGAAGTCCTGAAACTCCACGGAATAGCTTAAAATAAATAAAGAAGAATTGTCGCCAAAGATGAAGGCCAGGGGGCCCACACCCTGCTCACGAGGGTGGGGGCGCCCCCAAGTCGCCCTTACCTCGTGGCCCCCTGGTGGCTCTCGATGCCCATCTTCTCCCATATGTAGTCTTCGATGAGAAAAATCAGAAGCAACCTTTCGACGAGACTCCATCGCCACGAGGCGGAACCTTGGCGGAACCAATCTAGGGCTCACGTGGAGCTGTTCTCGCCAGGACACTTCCCTCGGGGAGGGAATCATCGTCATCATCATCACCAACGCTCCTCTCATCTGGAGAGGGCAATCTCCATCAACATCTTCACCAGCACCATCTCATCTCCAAACCCTAGTTCATCTCTTGTATCCAATTCTTGTCTCCAAGTCCGGGATTGGTGCTAGTAGGTTGCTAGTGGTGTTGATTACTCCTTGTAGTTGATGCTAGTTGGTTTACTTGGTGGGAGATCGTATGTTCAGATCCTTTATGCATATTATTACCCCTCTGATTATGAACATGAATATGCTTTGTGAGTAGTTACATTTGTTCCTGAGGACACGGGAGAAGTCTTGCTATTAGTAGTCATGTGAATTTGGTATTAGATTCGATATTTTGATGAGATGTATGTTGTCTAGCCTCTAGTGGTGTTATGTGAACGTCGAATACATAACACTTCACCATTATTTGGGCCTAGAGGAAGGCATTGGGAAGTAATAAGTAGATGATGGATTGCTAGAGTGACAGAAGCTTAAACCCTAGTTTATGCGTTGCTTCGTAAGGGGCTGATTTGGATCCACTTGTTTCATGCTATGGTTAGGTTTACCTTAATACTTTTGTTGTAGTTGCAGATGCTTGCAATAGCGGTTAATCATAAGTGGGATGTTTGTTCAAGTAAGAACAACACCCAAGCACCGGTCCGCCCACATATCAAATTATCAATGTACCGAACGCGAATCATATGAACGTGATGAAAACTAGCTCGACGATATTCCCATGTGTCCTCGGGAGTGCTTTCCCTATTATAAGAGTTTGTCCAGGCTTGTCCTTTGCTACAAAAAGGATTGGGCCACCTTGCTGCACTTTATTTACTCTTGTTACTTGTTGCTCGTTACAATTTATCTTATCACAAAATTATCTGTTACCACTTATTTCAGTACTTGCAGAGAATACCTTGCTGAAAACCGCTTATCATTTCCTTCTGCTCCTCGTTGGGTTCGACACTCTTACTTATCAAAAGGACTACGATAGATCCCCTATACTTGTGGGTTATCAAGACTATTTTCTGGCGCTGTTGCCGGGGAGTGTAGCGCCTTTGGTAAGTGGAATTTGGTAAGGAAAAATTTATATGGTGTGCTAAAATTTTCTGTCACTCGTTACTATGGAAAGTAATTCTCTGAGGGGCTTGTTCGGGGTATCTTCACCCCGTCCAGTAGAGCAAAAAGTTGCTCCTCAACCTACTGAACCTATTGAAAATGAAACTCCTTTTGAAGTTCCTTCGGGTATGATGGAAAAACTGATGGCTAATACTTTTACAGGAGATGGAACAAAGCATCCTGATGAACATCTACTCTATGTGGATGAAGTTTGTGGATTATTTAAGCTTGCATGTATACCCGATGATGTTGTTAAGAAGAAGGCCTTCCCTTTATCTTTGAAGGAAGACGCATTGACATGGTATAGGCTATGTGATGATACGGGATCATGGAACTATAAAAGATTGAAATTGGAATTTCATCAAAAGTATTACCCTATGCATCTTGTTCATCGTGATCGCAATTATATATATAATTTTTGGCCTCGCAAAGGAGAAAGCGTCGCTCAAGCTTGGGAGAGGCTTAAATCAATGTTATATTCATGCCCCAATCATGAGCTCTCAAGAGTTACAGTTCTTCAGAATTTTTATGCTCGGCTTTCTGATAACAATCGCACCATGCTCGATACTTCTTGTCTTTGGCTCTTTTATGATGAAGACTATTGAATTTAAATGGAATTTATTGGATATAATTAAACGCAACTCTGAAGATTGGGACCTCGACGAAGGTAAGGAGTCAGGTATGACACCTAAGTTTGATTGTGTTAAATCTTTTATGGATGCCGATATTTTCCGTAAGTTTAGCACTAAATATGGACTTGACTCTGAGATAGTAGCCTCTTTCTGTGAATCTTTTGCTACTTATGTTGACCTCCCCAAGGAGAAGTGGTTTAAATATCATCCTCCCATAGAAGTAAAAGTAGCTGCACCTATTAAAGTTGAAGAAAAGACCGTCACTTATAATGATCCTATTGTTCCTACCTCTTATGTTGAGAAACCACCTTTCCTGTTAGAGTAAAGGATCATGCTAAAGCTTCAACTGTTGTTCGTAAAAGCAACATTAGAACTTATACACCTCTGAGCAAGTTAAAGTAGAACCTAATATTGCTATAGTTAAAGATCTCTTGTGCGATAATATTGATGGGCATGTTATTCAGTTCATGGTGAAACTGCTAGAATTGCTAAACCTTGTGCTAAAGATAAACATAGACCTGTGGTAGGCATGCTGTTATTTACATTAAAATAGGAGATCATTGTTATCATGGCTTATGTGATATGGGCGCTAGTGCTAGTGCAATACCCATTGACTTATACAAAGAAATTATGCATGATATTGCACCTATTGAGTTAGAAGAAATTGATGTCACAATTAATCTTGCCAATAGAGATACTATTTCACCAGTGGGAATTGTTAGAGATGTTGAAGTCTTGTGTGGGAAAACTAAATATCCTGCTGATTTTCTTGTTCTTGGTTCTCCACAAGATAGCTTTTGTCCCATTATATTTGGTAGACCGTTCTTGAATACTGTTAATGCTAAGATAGACTGCGAAAAGAATGTTATTACTATTGGCTTGGATGATACGGTTCATGAGTTTAATTTCTCTAAATTTAGCAAACAACATCGTGAGGAAGAATTGCCTAGTAAGGATGAAATTATTGGTCTTGCTTCTATTGCCGTACCTCCTAGTGATCCTTTAGAACACTATTTGCTAGACAATGAAAAAGATATGTTCATGAATGAAAGAAGGGAAATAGATGAAGTATTCTTTAAACAGGAACATATTCTGCAACACAATTTGCCTGTTGAAATCCTAGGGGATCCTCCTCCACCCAAGGGTGATCCCGTGTTTGAGCTTAAACCGTTGCACGATAATATTAAATATGCTTATCTTAATGAAAAGAAAATATATCCTGTTATTATTAGTGCTAACCTTTGAGCATGAAGAAGAAAGATTATTGAAAACTACGAAGAAGCACCGTGCCGCTATTGGATATACTCTTGATGATCTTAAGGGCATTAGTCCCACTCTATGTCAGCATAAAATAAATTTGGAAGTGGATGCCAAACCAGTTCATGATCCTCAACGACGTTTGAATCCTAAAATGAAAGAAGTGGTAAGAAAAGAAATACTCAAGCTTCTCGAGGCAGGTATAATTTATCCCGTTGCTGATAGTCAGTGGGTAAGTCATGTCCATTGTGTCCCTAATAAGGAGGTATTACTGTTGTCCCTAATGATAAAGATGAATTGATTCCGCAAAGAATTATTACATGTTATAGGATGGTAATTGATTTCCGCAAATTAAATAAAGCTACTAAGAAAGATCATTACCCCTTACCTTTTATGTATCAAATGCTAGAAAGATTATGCAAACATACACATTATTGCTTTCTAGATGGTTATTCTGGTTTCTCTCAAATACCTGTCGGCTAAAGATCAATCAAAGACTACTTTTACATGCCCTTTTGGTACTTTTGCTTATAGACGTATGCCTTTTGGTTTATGTAATGCACCTGCTACCTTTCAAAGATGCATGATGGCTATATTCTCTGATTTTCGTGAAAAGATTTGTGAGGTTTTCATGGATGACTTTTCCGTCTATGGTTCCTCTTTTGATGATTGCATGAGCAATCTTGATCGAGTTTTGCAGAGATGTGAAGAAACTAATCTTGTCTTGAATTGGGAAAAGTGCCACTTTATGGTTAATGAAGGTATTGTCTTGGGGCACAAAGTTTACGTAAGAGGTATTGAAGTTGATAAAGCCAAAGTTGATGCTATTGAAAAGATGCCATGTCCCAAGGACATCAAAGGTATAAGAAGTTTCCTTGGTCACGCGGATTTTATAGGAGGTTCATTAAGGACTTTTCAAAAATTTCTCGGCCTCGACTAATTTATTACAAAAAGATGTACCATTTGTCTTTGATGATGATTGTGTAGAAGCGTTTGAAATACTTAAGAAAGCATTAGTCTACCTTTTTGTTGTTCAGCCACCTGATTGGAATTTACCCTTTGAAATTATGTGTGATGCTAGTGATTATGCTGTAGGTACTGTTCTAGGGCAAAGAGTTGATAAGAAATTAAATGTTATCAATTATGCTAGTAATACTCTAGACAATTCTCAAAGAAATTATGCTACTACCGAAAATGAACTTTTAGCAGTTGTATTTGCTTGTGATAAATTCAGACCCTATATTGTTGATTCTAAAGTAACTATTCACACCGATCATGCTGCTATTAAATATCTTATGGAAAAGAAAGATGCTAAACCTAGACTTATTAGATGGGTTCTCTTGCTGCAAGAATTTGATGTGCATATTGTTGATAGGAAAGGAGCTAAGAACCCCGTCGCAGATAACTTATCTAGGTTAGAGAATGTTCTTGATGACCCACTACCTATTGATGATAGCTTTCCTGATGAACAATTAAATGTCATAATAACTTCTCGTAGCACTCCATGGTATGCTGATTATGCTAATTATATTGTTGCTAAATTTATACCACCTAGCTTCACATACCAACAAAATAAAAAGTTCTTTTATGATTTGAGACATTACTTTTGGGATGACCCACATCTTTATAAAGAAGGAGTAGATGGTGTTATTAGACGTTGTGTACACGAGCATGAACAGGAACATATCCTCATAAGTGTCACTCCGAAGCTTATGGAGGACACCACGCTGGAGATATAACTGCACATACGGTATTGCAATCCGGGTTTTATTGGCCCACTCTCTTCAAGGATGCCCGTAAGTTTGTTTTGTCTTGCGATAAATGTCAAAGAATTGGTAATACTAGTAGACGTCAAGAAATGCCTATGCATTTTTCTCTTGTTATTGAACCATTTCATGTTTGGGGCTTTGATTATATGGGACCTTTTCCTGCCTCGAATGGATATACACATATTTTAGTTGTTGTTGATTACGTTACTAGATGGTGCTGATCATAACACTTCTATTAAAATGCTTAAGGAAGTTATTTTTCCGAGGTTTGGAGTCCCTAGATATTTAATGACTGATGGTGGTTCACACTTTATTCATGGTGCTTTCCGTAAAATGCTTGCTAAATATGACGTTCATCATAGAATTGCATCTCCTTATCACCCACAGTCTAGTGGTCAAGTAGAATTGAGTAATAGAGAGCTCAAATTAATTTTGCAAAAGACTGTTAATAGGTCTAGAAAGAATTGGTCCAAGAAACTTGATGATGCATTATGGGCCTATAGAACTGCATATAAGAATCCTATGCGTATGTCTCCGTATAAAATGGTTTATGGAAAAGCATGTCGCTTACCTCTCGAACTAGAACATAAGGCATATTGGGCTATTAAAGAGCTCAACTATGATTTCAAACTTGCCGGTGAGAAGAGGTTATTTTATATTAGCTCACTTGATGAATAGAGAACCCAAGCTAATGAAAATGCCAAGTTGTTTAAAGAAAAATTTAAAAGATGGCATGACAAAAGGATACAAAAGCATGAGTTTAATGTAGGTGATTATGTATTGTTATACAACTCTCGGTTAAGATTTTTTGCAGGAAAACTTCTCTCTAAATGGGAAGGTCCCTACGTTATCGAGGAGGTCTATCGTTCCGATGCCATAAAAATCAACAACTTCGAAGGCACGAATCCGAAGGTGGTAAACGGTCAAAGAATCAAACATTATATCTCAGGTAATCCCATAAATGTTGAAACCAATATTATTGAAACCGTAACCCCGGAGGAATACATAAGGGACACTTTCCAGACCGTTTCAGACTCCGAAAAGGAATAGGTATGTGGTACGGTAAGTAAACCGACTCCAAAACAATTTTTAAGGCAATATTTCTCCGTTTTGGAATATTTAGAAAAATAGAAAATTAAGTGGTAGTCCGGGAAGGACACGAGGGCCCCACGAGGGTGGTGGGTGCACCCTACCCCCCTGTGCGCGCCCCCTACCTCGTGAGCACCTCGTGTGCCCTCCGGACTTTGTTTTCTTGCATGATATGTATTTTGGTCGGTAAAAATTCATTATATATTCTCCCGAAAGTTTTGACTCCCGTATCACGCAAATATCCTCTGTTCTTGTCTCAAGCTATTGCTGCTGCAGATTAGATCAACATGTCGTCCCAGGATTCGGAAGGAGAAAGCTATGTGGATGATTACCTGGCAAATCCTAAAGTCTATAGAGACGTGGAGCACGATGGTTGGACTACGGAGGAGGAAGAGGACTATGAACCCAAGGGGAAGGAGGAGACGAGCTCAGATGAAGATGAAGTCCCATTACCTCAACCCGGGGACATGCATGTGGAGTTCAAAAAGTCAAGTCTCCCTGATAGGGTAAAGAAACCAAAGTTCGAGTTTATCCTTTCGCCTCTCTTGCAGGAAAATAAGCAGGACCTATGCAAGAAGATATTAACCACAGGTGGGAGATTGATGATCTGAGGGATCAAAATGCCGTCCTCAAGTGCAAATTAAGGGAGAAGTTTATGCCATCAACTAAGTCAACAACACCTCCACCTTCACCGACCAAGAAGGAGATATAATCACATGGGTATGGGCACTCCCCTTGGCAACTGCCAAGCTTGGGGGAGGTGCCCTGGTATCGTATCACCATCACAACTCCTATCTTTACCGTTTTTCTTAGTTCGATCCTATTAGTAGTATCTTGATCTAGTAGAATAAAGCTTATGGCATGATCTAGTTTTGAAGTTTTGCTTTATGATCCATCTATGTAATCGAGTCCGTGAGCTATATATAATAAAGATTAGTGTTGAGTCAAGGGCTTGATTATTTGGCCATGATCTTGGGTGAATAAAAGGAAAAAAATAAAAAGAAACAAAGAATTTCATATTGATCTTATTGAAAGTAATGGCTTCACATAGAAAGAGTATGATGATTAAAAAATTGTTGGGAGTTGGCAAATATAGCTTTGGTCATCGTTGCAATTAATAGGAAGTAATAAGGAAAGAGAGGTTTCACATATAGATATATTATCATTGACATCTTTTATGATTGGGAGCACTCAATAAAATATGAATGCTAAAGAGATGATGTTGGACAAGGAAGACAACGTGATGAGTTATGTTTTCTTATATCTGAGATAAATTATGTTGTCATGGATCCTCTAACATGTTGAGCTTGCCTTTCCCCCTCCTGCTAGCCAAATTCTCAGCACCAAGTAGAGATACTACTTGTGCTTCCAGATACCCTTAAACCAGTTTAGCCATGAGAGTCCACCATATCTACCTATGGATTGAGTAAGATCTTTCAAGTAAGTTTTCATCAGTGCAAGCAATAAAAATTGCTCTCTAAATATGCATGACTTATTAGTGCAGAGAAATAAGCTTTGTACGAACTTGTTGTGGAAGTAATAAAAGCGACGGACTGCATAATAAAGTTCCACATACAAGGGGCAATATAAAGTGTCACACCCTGATTTTCATGGCACTACACTTAAGCTAACAATCATGATAAAATGTGGTTGGACAAAGACTTTTGAGTGTTTTGGACCTTGCCTTGATTGGTTTTTGTCTGTTGTTTGCAAGTGCTCTAAAAATAAAATAAATCCTCCAACTCTTATACTCCTTCTCCTTGATCCAAAATCCTTTCCCAATGATCATGCCATGTGTATAGGATATAAAAATAATTTCTTACAAAAATAATTTGGCCAAAAAGCATTTTCTAAAATTAGTTTTCCAAAAACCCTTGAATTGAGATTTGCACTGCAAGTACTTGATTTGAGGTGTGAAAAATCTTTCAAAAGGTATATTTGAAACCTATTAGATATAGGATTCTCATAAACCACAAAAATATAATTTTGAAAGTTATTTTACTATTTTATTTAAAACCTTTTTCTTAAGGCCGGAAATGGTCTTTAATAGGGAAAATTTATTTTTATTGTTTTAAAATATTTTACAAAAATCAGGGAAACTCAGTGGGCATATATTTCCCATATATAAGAGTTTCAACACATGGTCATGTTCAAAATATTGGTCAAATCCCTCAAAAACCCTTTCTGGATATTTCAAGCTTTTGAAATATTTACAAAGGAAATATTCCCCAAAAATTCCAAGAAAATTCTATCATGTCACATATGACATGTTTGATGATTTGGAAAAGTATCATGTCATGGAGAATAGTATAACCCCATGAAATCCCCTCAAAACCATTTCTGTCCATTTTGAAGTTTGAGCAACTTTACATTGCAAAACATGTCCAAATGCTCTCAAATCTTGTTTACATGCTCAAATGGTCTAATCATTCATCTAGACAAAATGGCACAAGTTGGAGAAAATGTTATATTGATCAGAATGTCCCAAAACCCTCTCTGACCAGAATCAAATTTGAAAAACTTTGTACTACCAACTTTCACTCCTTGATCCCAACTTTTGTCAGCATGTTCACATGATCAAATGAGGCCACTAAACCAAGTGGTGCATCAAGGAGAAGTTATTTGCTCAACTAGATCTACACAAGTTCATTTCTGCTAATTTCTGGGGTTTACAAAAGTTGCATTGGCAACTTTGCCCAAATGGACTCAATCTTTGTGCAACCACTTGTTTTCTCATGCCATTTGTCCCTGTCAAGCCCTATGGCAAGATGAGTTCATCTTCTTGCCCAAACCATTATCAAACACCTTCTGCCACTTTTCAAAAATCACCATTTTGACCACTAACACTATTCTACTTGAGCTCAACTTTTTACCATAGCTCCTCCTAGTCCCCTTGCACCTCCAGTAGCAATGGCAAATCCATAGATCAATTATTGGAGGGGTAAAACCCCACTTTCTCTCTCTGGACATCCCATTTCCCTCTCTCCCTCAGCCTCTCTCCTCTCCTACTGGCTGTCCAGGGCATCCAAGGCCCTCTTCCCTTTGTTTACTTCTCCCTAGCGCTACCAGACATGAGTGGGCACGCCCCTGCCCCTTAAACAATGCCATGGAAGCCAAAGGCACGCTTCTGGGCCTTCTGAAGGCCTCCACTGTAGCCGCCCCCTGCCAAGCACCTCCGGCCACCTCCGGCCACCTCACCCGAGCGCATCCGTGGACGCTGCCCACGGTGCTCCGCCGCCACGCCCATTTAAGCCACCCCGACTCTTTCTCTCGCCTCGGTTCAAACCTCCTCTCTCCCGTGCACCTCTCAGACACCCCCTCACTCCCCCTCGTGCCCTCCTGCCCTCTCCATGGCCACCATGTCCGCCATCGGCCTCCACTTTGCACCGGCGAACCAGAGCCGCTCCCCCTCTCCTTCGACCTCCAAGAGAGCCTCCGCTAGGATACGGAGCTCCCCCGCTCTTCTCCGCCTCGTCCCGGGCCTCGTGGTGCCGGTGCCTCCAATGCCTGATGGGGCCGTCCGCCATGACCGTCGCCGGATGCGCTCCGACCATCCCCTACCATCTCCGAGGGCTCCCCCTGATGCGCCTCTCCCCGACGACCCCTCCGGTGGCCGGAGCTTGGCCGGGGGTGGCCTGTGCCGCCGGGGGCAAGCGCCGGCCGGCGCTCAACCGCGACCTCGATCCCCTCTGTCGCGGGCGCGGGAGGAAGGAGACGACCCTGCGGGTGGGCCCCGTGGGTCAGCGACTCAGCCGGCGGGCCCCGGCGTTTAAGTGGAGGCGGGATCCGGGTTAACCGTCTCCCCCGCAGAGAAGCGTACTCTGCTAGTCCGCCTTTGGCGTGGCCCTCCTTAGCCGCGTGGCCATGCAGCTGGGCTGGCCCAATGCGCTGTGGCGCTATGCTGCGCTCGGTCTTGCGATATAGGTATAACCCCTTCCTTTGTCTTTTTCTTTTTCCGTAAACTTGTAAAATCTCCCAAATATTCATATTACCTCCAAATTTGATGTTTCAAATTTCTAGTAACTCATAAAATCATGGTCTATCTCATGGAGCAATGTGCTCGTTTTTCCAGAGACTTTTTCTTCACAAACATTTATCAAATCTTGTTTTTCCATTTCTGTTATGAAATTTAGAAAAATCACAGAGAGCCCATTTTTTATCCAAATTCCATGATTCAAAATCCTAGATGTCTATAAGTTCAAAACTTAGTTTTTGAACATTTTTACTAATACTTTCTGTATCACCTCAAATAATGGTCTATTCCTTCATGTATAGCCAACTTTGCAAATTCATAGGAAAATCATTTAAACTCCAAATCCAGTGAAACCAACTCCTGGATGGTTATAAAATCATTATTTGTTAAATGGGTACCCTTGCTCATTTTTCAAAAATATATTTCTGTACACTTCTTGCAAATCCATAAGTCCCTTGATTCCATCATATCGAAATGTTTAGAAATATCCATTGATCCACTTCCAATGAAATCACCTTGGTCATTCCTCATATGACCAGAGGTATCCTAGAAAAGTCCAACTCACATTTTTAGAGCACTTTTATTTTTGCCTTGTCGTGTTGCTTATTGTGGTGGTTTTCGGCGATAGTTGACGAAGTAGACGAAATGCTCGGAGTTGGACCATAGATATTTGAAGACCTCGAAGACTTTGTTAAAACAGGCAAGCATCCCTTTGACCATGTCTATGAAACCTTTTTTTATGCATGCTATATAGCACATTTATTGCTTGCATCGGAGACATGATATTGTGGTGACCACATGGGGTGGCTTGCCACCGTTACTTCCTCGTTGATACTTGCATTGTGCGTGACCCTACCTTCTTATGAGGGTAATTCCAGTGGGAGTAGATAGGATGCCAAAGTAGTGCTACGCAAAAATGGACGGGTATATGCATGGTGAAGGAGACAAAGTATTTTCAAAGGACTTTTCGAAAACCCCGGCGGGTGCCACTTATGCCCGAGGGAGATGATGAGATGGGTAACCACTTGATGACGAAGTGGTGTACCGAGGCAAGTGTGTGTGGTTTTCGAAAACGGATTAGATTTAAGATTTGTCGACTGTCCCAACCTTACATGCGCAACCACTCTACCCTTGTATGGGAAATGGCATTATTGATTACCTAGGCCGATACTAGCTTGAAGCCTGCATTACTAGTGACGGGGGAGAGTTGGTGCTCTCTCTCGGGACGGGGTCGTGCCAGGAAGGGCGGCCATGACTATCTTTACAGGGCACCAGATACACCGTTGTGTCCCCTCTCGGATGTTACGATCTCGAGTGAGACTCGTATGATGTACATCGTGAGGATACAGAACAACGAGTAGACTCCTTGTTAGTGTCGTCTAGGGAAAGATAGTGATCGGGTGCTTACCCCGGGTACTTGAGGTACCGCGGGTCGTGGATGACACGGAAGTTCCCCGGATCTTGTGGGTAAAGTGTGCAACCTCTGCAGAGTGTAAAACTATTCGAATAGCCATGTCCACAGTCAAGGACAGTTGGGCGGTGCTGCTTAAACTACGTCCAGAGCTTTGCAAACCAGTGTGTGTGTGTGTTGATAAAACTACTTGGGTCAAGTCAAAGGACTTGACATGATTGAGTTGGGTTGGTGCCCTCTCTATTTATGTTGATATATGTAACCTGTCCTCATGGTTACTTGAATTCTCCTGATGCATGTCTTACAAGTTGTTGAACATATTATTGCACTCAAAACTAGCTTTCTGCAAAAATTTACCTATATCATGCATTGTTATATCTGGAACCAAAACATGGGTTGCTTGCGAGTACATTCAAAGTACTCATTGGCTTGCCACAGGTTATTTAATTGGCCAGGCATGGAAGAACCAGAGTTGGAAGCAGATTTCTTTGGAGACGAACATGTGAACTAGGACGTTTCCCAGTCAGAATGCCTGTAGGGTTAAGGCAGATGGCATGGGTTCTACTTATCGACAAAGATTTCCGCTGCTTGTGTTTCATTTGATGTTCAGCCCTTAAGGCTTTATCAATGTAAGACTTGACCATAATGGTCATAATTTGTGTAAGACGGTATGTATGGATGTAAGACTCTTGTTATTAAGCTTCTGTGTGTTCAGTGAGCATTGATCTCTGGGATCACTGTACATGTGCCTTCGGTGATCACGACTTATGAGTCGGGGTCCCCACAGAGCTGGTATCAGAGCCATCCTGACTGTAGGAAGCCTTAGTTAGCATGGTTGTTAGTTAGGGTAAAATTATTTCCAAAACTACTACTAGTTTTCAAAACTATGTATACTTCTCTTCCATTCTCAGTTTTTTTCGAAAACTAAGGTATACTTTCCATATTGATCTCTTCCCCTTCAAAACCTTTGGTCGCTAGAACCCCTATACCCCTGACCACTGGATTCCTTGTAATCCTCGTGGATAATCTAGAAGGAAGATGCCTTGCCAGACATTCACCCACATCTCCAGAACACAAGATTGGCGACACCACAACAAGATGATACCAACAGAAGATACATCCTCGAGGGATGAGGACCTGAAGACCCAGGAGATGGTGACACCCTTGACACTGCCCCAAGATGATGCAACCTTAGCCTACGACGATCAGGGCATAGGATATTCAAGATCATGATATACATCGCTAATAGGGTAACCTTGTCACTACCGTTGTTGTATCGGCAACCACCGGTGGATGAGAACCTAGCCATTTGGTCCGCCTCACTATAGTGAGCAGGAAAACAGTTCTCTTCATCCCCCGCTCTCGGTGACGATACTGGCAACAGTGTATCCGGCAGATTGGACCTCTACTATGCCTTGTTAGTGTCATTACATAAAGGATTACCTACTTGGTACCATCGACGCCTTAGAAGACAAGAGAAGACCAAGTCAATACCAGCTACGGGGAGCCACCTTTGCCCCATCACTTCAATAGGTGAAAAGTTGTTGAAGACTCTTGTGCTCAACCTGGATCGTTTCATCGAACAACTACTGAGACGTGGCGACACCCGTGGAAAACCAGAAGACTGCATGAGGCATGGAGCAAGGCACGACTCTTCGAATCCGAGAACCCCTAGGGTAGGATGAGTCGTGTACCCCCTATGCGCAGTCGAGTCCGTATGATGGTTCGAATAGAACCAGGATTGTGTGTTGCTTGTTTGTTTTTGTTTGTGTTTTGATATCAGTCGCCCTTTTGCCCTAGGCAACAAGTATGCAACTATATCACCTGCCTTATTTTGTTGTTTGTGTTTGGCCCTTTTCGGCACTTGTTTGTTTGCACCTGCACTATAGAACCCCCTTAGGCATCCCCATCTATGCCACTTTTGTCTCTCATCTCTCTCATCAACTGAAGACCGGCAAGACAAGAAACACCAAGGATTCTACTTCGGCAACCAATTACCACTGAAGACTTTTGCTACGGCCTCCTAGGCCAAGTGCAGCCCCTTAGAGCTATGGTTGCCCCTCAAGATTAGAAACCCATTCCTAGACCCTTCGAGACTTCATAAGATACCCCAGCTCGAGTCCTTAACCATGTGCTTAAACCATAGAATTGCAAGAGGACCAGTTAAGCCTCTGTAACCTCGCATAGCACCGGTTCATTATGGAAATAGTGGACATAGCGACGAGCACACTATCATCCTAAGATAGCACCAAGGCGTGATGCCATAGGAGGGACCAATTTGGGGATATAGGAATGGAGGACAAATGACTTGATGAGCTTATATCGAGACCTTGAGGAATTGGTGAGACTCATTGGTGGATTATGAGGCTTTCACATTGGTAGATGGACTTGGTGGGATCATGATTATAGAGTAGCATAGCTTTCATTACCCCTGAGTAAATTGGATTTAATAGGGCAATTACAATCGCGAGCTGAAATTCTTGGAAGTATAAGGATTTGACTTAGCCAGGGGATATTGATAGGAGATAGTTGATATTACGATAATGACTTGGGGGAAAGTGTGGAAATTCTCGTTGGACACAAGATTTGGATTTAAATAGGCGATCCTAGTTGAGTATGGATGCTGAGTAAGTCTACATGGTTCGGAGTAAATTGGAATTAGACCGATAATCTTGATCGTGATACCATGTTTCTCGGTGGACAATAAATTAGGAGATTGGATTAATTGTCGGAGTTGATATAAACTTACCTTGGAAGTTACTTAACCCCGATAATGGCAATTGGTGGACTGACTATAGTAAAGATAACTGTAGCGACCCGACCCGAATGGATCAAGTCTCTGTGCTCAGGCGTCATCCCTGGATCAGTAATGCTGACACCACATAGTACTTCGAAGGATTTATAACAGAGTAGCAATCACACACTTATTACATCGTTGCCCAAAAGAGGACTTATTACAATAAATATGGCTTAAGGCCATCTAATAACGATAACAGCGGAAGACTTGGAAGATAAGTGAGTCCATCAACTCCAGCGGCATCACTGAGTATAGAACCACGACCTAAAGCACCTTACTCGTCGTCTGAAAAGTCTGCAACATGAAAGTTGCAGCCCGAAAACGGGTCAGCACATGGAATATGCTGGCAATGTAACACATAGAGAATAATGAATGATAAGCCTGTACTACATGCATATGTGGCTGGTGGAAAAAGCTCTATGATTCTGAGTTTTGCATAAAGCCAGTTTTTCCCTACGCAAAGGAATAAATTTGTTTAACTATCATGGTGGTTGTTAAACATTGAGAATGGTTGACAACATCCTCAATCCCAATTAAGAGTACTCATTAAAAACCCAACAATATTAATTAGAGTAACATGTTGAGATTCACATGATATTCAAGTACTAGATACTCAAGATGTCCATAACCGGGGACACGGCTAATCATGATTAGTTTATACACTTTGCAGAGGTTTGCGCACTTTTCCCCACAAGACTCGATCGCCTCTGTTTGATTTCTCGTACTACAAGGTGTTTGAGAAACGGATGACCGAGGCATAGTCTTTCAGAAGCGCTAGCACCTTACGACGGGTAGACCGGTACACCTACATCCCCTACATCTGCTAGTCCACCACTATAAGAGTTCGCACGACTTACTCAACTATGCCAGAGCCCATAATGGCTTGTGGCTGCACACGGAAGTTACTAGTTTGAATAATCTCATGATCCCTTTGAGCCTGGGTGGCGGTCCCAAAAAACAGGCAATCACTGGATACCCCAGGTGCCTCAATCCACCCAGATGTGTGTTTAAGTTGCCACCTTAAATAAACCATTAATTTAACAATCTCACATCTGTCATGGATACACTCACCCAATCCACGTCTACTAGCAATAGCATGTCATAATAAGCAAACGTAAGTAACTCCCAAGGGTTTGATAATAAAACAGGTAATAGGTACTACCCCAATCTACTTCCAAAAACCCACAATTTAATTAGATCCTAATCATGCAAGTGTTTGAGGAATAGATCTAATGCATAAAACTGGGTAGTAGAAAAAGTATGATCAAGTGTTACTTGCCTTGCTGATGATCCGCGAAACCTAGAGATTCGAAGTAACAAGCGGCGCACTCCGGGTAATCTATCGCAGACAAACAACAAGCATACAATAAGTACTCATCTAATGCACAGGCAAATTTGAATAAAAAGATCTAACCAGAAAGTTCAACTTAAGAACCCTGGTTGCAAAAGAATCGAATCAAATAAAGCAACGAAAGTCAAACGACGAAGAAAACAACTCGGTTCTAGCAAGTTGAAACTAATTCAAAATTTTACAGTAGCAAAACTTTGTTTAAGTTGATTAATCGAACGGCGGTTTCGAGATGAAACTCCAGCGTTTGAATCACCTGATTCCGATAAACGAGCGAGAAAATAGACTAGAAAGAAAATCAGATCTGAAATCGCTATCAGAAAAATAGCGGAATAAATCCGATGAGAAAGAAAACGACGAACGGTTGAACGAGCGGACGTTCATTAACCGAAGCAAACCGGTGATCTCGTTCGTTAGGACGAACGGTCCAGCGAACGCTTGCTAAACAAAACCGGAAAGTAAAACCGGCGAGAAAAACCGATCTAGGGTTTCGGAAAGAAAACCGAAACGAAAAACCGATCTAGAAAACCGGAACGGAAACCGGAATGATTTACGAAAAAACCGAACCGAGGAAAAGAAAAGGTGACGCGGCGCGGGGCTAGTACCTCGAAGAAGCGAGGGGCTCCGGCGGCGGTGTTGGGTGGCGGCGGCGGCACTTGGCGGCGGCGGTGTAGGGCGGCGGCGGCAACGGTGTAGGGCGGCGGCGGCGGCGGTGTAGGGCGGCGGCACTGCTGTTGCTGCGGAGGAGAGGAGAGGTGGTGGTTGGATGTCTTAGAGGGGGGGTGCTTGGGTATTTATATTGGGGAGGGAAGGTTTTGCTTGGAGTAGGGGACAAGAATTAGAGTAGGATTAGGAATCCTAGGAATAAAAGCGGAATAAGGAACGGGTCCAAATCCTACTAGGATTTGTAAAAGAAAAGGAAACCGGGCGGCTCCTGGCTCTCGGTGCGGCACAAGGCTAGCGATGGCCTTGGCCTCCTGGCCGGCCGGCTGGCTTGGCGGCTTGGGCCTTTGGCCCAAGGCGCTGCAGCTCTCTCTCTCTCTTTTTTAAATCGGTTTCGCGCGCAGAAAAATATAGAGAAAAAAATCTAAACGAACTCCAAAATTAATAAAGTAAAGTTTCCCCGACTCCTAAAAATGAGTCGAACAAAATGAACTTTTACTCGGGGCCTAAAATGCAATTTTTGAAAACACGCATTTTTCCCTAAGGCAAATAAACTCCGAGAAAAATCCAAAATTTGATTTATTTATTAAATCTTCATTTTTCCTAAATTTTGGGAAAGTCATATTATTCCCTCTCTTATTTTTGATATTGAAGATAAAATAAATAAATCCAATGATCCTCTTTTCATAGTTTTGAGAGAACTCAAATACAAAAATTTCGAAATCTACAACTCTCTCCGAGGGTCCTTGAGTTGCGTGAATTTCTAGGATCAACAAAATGCAAGAAAATATGATATGCATGATGACTTAATGTATAACATTCCAAATTGAACATTTGGGATGTTACAAACCTACCCCCTTAAGATGAATCTCGCCCTCGAGATTCGGTTGGCTAGAAAAGAGGTGAGGGTGGTCCTTGAGCAAATCTTCTTCTCTTTCCTGTGTGGCTTCATCCTCGGTGTGGTGGCTCCAATCGAACTTTGCAAAACTTGATAACCTTGCTGCGAGTAACTCTCTGGCATAATCGAGAATCTTGACTGGTCTCTCCTCATATGTCAAATCATCCTTCATTGAATTGCTTCAAGTGGCATTGTATCTCTTAACGGTACTTCCGCCATCTCGGCGTGACATTTCTTCAGTGAGAAACATGGAATACATCATGAACTCCTGACAGTCCCTCTGGCAATTCCAGCTTATAAGCAACTTCTCCCATGCGTTGCAAGATCCTATATGGTCCAACGAAATGTGGTGCTAATTTTCCTTTAACTCCAAAACGCTTAACTCCTCGGAGTGGGGATACTCTAAGATATACTCTGTCTCCAACTTCATGTTCTATCGCCTTGCGTTTTGAATCCGCATAGCTTTTACGTCTGGACTGGGCTACCTTGAGCCTATCGCGAATCAACTTAACCTTCGCTCAGGACTCCTTAATCAAATCTGGTCCAAATAACCGACGGTCTCGGCTTCGTCCCATGATAACGGTGTCCTGCACCTCCTTCCGTACAAAGCCTCGAAGGTGCCATCTTCAAGCTAGTTTGGTAGCTGTTGTTATAAGAAAACTCTGCATACGGCAAGTTATCATCCCAACTAGATCCATAATCTAGTGCACAAGCTCAAAGATATCCTCCAAAATCTGATTGACTCTCTCGGTCATCCCATCGGTGCATGGGTGGAAAGCTGTCTTGAATTCCAGCCTGGTTCCCAATGTTTCGTGTAACCGATTCCAAAACTTTGAGGTAAATTGGGTTCCTCTATCCGTCACGATACTCCTCGGAACTCCGTGTAAACACACAATTCTGGTCATGTATATCTTTGCCAACTTAGCATCGCTATAGGTAGTCTTGACTAGAATGAAATGAGCTACCTTCGTCAAGCGGTCGACTATAACCCAAATCGAGTCATAGCCGAGCGAGTCTTTGGCAAACCTGTGATGAAATCCATGCCTAGTTTATCCCACTTCCATTCGGGTATCGACAATGGTTGCAACAATCCCATCGCTTACGATGTTCTGCCTTCACCCTTTGACATACATCACAAACTGCTACATACTCGCAATATCTTTCTTCATTCCGGTCCACCGAAAGTATTCTTCAAATCCAAATACATCTTGGTATTTCCGTGGTGAATCGAATATGGTGAATCATGTGCCTCTTGCGAGAATCAACTTCACGATCTCCGGGTCATTTGGCACATACACACGGTCCTCAAACCATAGGGTATCGTGCTCATCCTCACGAAATCCCTTAGCTTTTCCTTCGCTCATTTTCTCCTTTATAGAGGCAACTTCCTTATCCGCCTTTTGAGCGTCTCTGATTTTGTCCATCAACGAGACTGAATCTCCAATGCTGCTACATAGCCTCTCGGAACTATTTCCAAACATAGCTCTCGAAGGTCCTCGGCTAACTCCTTGGGTATTCCTCCCACCATTAGTGTATTGACGTGGCTCTTACGGCTCAATGCGTCTGCTACAACGTTAGCCTTCCCGGGGTGATAATGCAATCTCATATTGTCGGTGTACTAAAGCAGGGGTACCTTAGTACCCTGAACTTGTGCACGGGCAGTCGCAGCGTCCCCGTGGCAAGCCTCGCCGGGCGTCCGCCAAGACCCTCCGCAGCCTTTCAGAAGACAAGACCCCGGCAAGAGGAGCTTGCCGGAAGGCCTCTAGGCACGAAGAAGGCCCCAAAGCAAGAGGAGCTTGCCGGGAAGGCCACTTGAGGCCTGAAGGAAGCAAGGCCCTGCAAGAGGAGCTTGCCGGGAAGGCTTGGTGAAGCGACAAGCTCCCAAGCGCGACAAGGATTCGGCCGCTGCAAGGCGCTTGCCAGGCATGCAACCTCTCTCCGTCCCGCTCCAGCTCACCCAATGACGTGTCGCCATGGGACCGTTCCATGGGCGGCGTGTCGGCGGCTGTGCAGCCAGCGGAGAGCAGCGATAAGCGGCGCTGACAAAGCTCGCCATCGTGGCGAAGCGGAGGCGCACTGACGGCCTCTGCTGTAATGTTTGGGGAGACAACGACGGGCATTTATTGCTTTTGTCCCTTGCCGTCAGAGTTAGGTATTTTGCACTGTACACTGTTCAAGTAGGTGTACCAACTCCTGTTTTTACATTTGTACCCCCACCTATGTTGCCACCTGTCGGAGACCCCTTGGGCATATAAAAGGAGGCCCGAGTGCAACGTAGAGGGGGTTCGGTTGGCAAGGTTCGCAAGGTTCGGCTGGTTCGGTTCATTCTGACCGCCATAGACTAGATACACTCACGCTTAGGTTTTGTAGCTCGCATTGCTCCCTAGCAAGAACACAATAGATCAAACAAGCAAGAGGGAGTTTTATCTCTCCGGAGAGCTCCGAAGCTGGGTAAACTGCTCGTGTGCCTCGCCTTGATCCGCTCTTTGTGCAATCTCCGCCCCCCTCCGAACCACAAGGGGCCCGGTCCGCCGGCCCCATAGGTGTTCGCGGGTACGATCAGCCTCCCCGACATCTTTGGCGCGCCAGGTAGGGGGCGTCGAGGCCGTGTGAATCTGATCCGGCGTTCACATGAGCAGCGTCATCAACATCTTCCTCAACATGCCACCGAAGAAGAAGGCTTCGGCGGCAGCAGAGCCGTCCGCGTCGTACCCACCCTCACCGCAGCAAACGGGTGGTGAGGCAGACGCTAGTGGAGGAACGGGCGCCGTTGAAGGTGCTCGCGATGTTGCCAAGTCCAAGGAAAAGGCACCGCAGACCTCGGCGTCTGCGCATCCCCCGCGCCCATCTCAGGAGACGCGGGACCATCAACGCCATACGTTCGTTGGATCGAGACCCTCAAGACCAGCATGCGCGCCAACATGCTGGCACGAGTGAGATACGGTCGCCCGGACGGGGCGCTGCTCCTTCTAACGTAGTTAGAAGTCCGGCGCAGCCGCCTCGCACTGCCGTTCTCCAATGCCACCCACTACTCCAGGCGAAGCTCTGGCGAGAGCTCAGCTGCTCCTCGACTACCCTTCAACGGCCGACAAGGTCGACGGTGGAGGGCCACTATCCGAGCCTCATTGGCTTTGCTAACGGCGACGCCCATGACATCCAACCCCATCGTTGCCGCGGCGAGACGACAAGGCACGAGCCGGTGGCGACGAGACTGTCGGAGGTGCAACCACCATGCACTCTCCGCCAAGAAGGCCAAGATCGCCGACTCACCGGATCCACCTCGACAGCGACTCCACCGCGTCGTCGGATGCGCGAGCTCGCCGCGATCAGCGCAAAGTTCTTCATGAGCGACAACAAGAGGACGCTTGAACTCGCATCGAGCGCCGAAGAGAAGCGCGACGTCAGTCCGACAAGCGCGCTGGGCCTTCTGTTGACATGCACGCGCCGGAGGGGCCAGGCGACTTGCCGTACGCGGTAGGTTGCCCTGCGTTCACTCGTGAGCTGCGGCAAGTCCAGTGGCCCAGCCAGAAAAACTTCAAACCCGACGTGCCGGAGAAGTATGATGGCCGGACGCATCCGTCGGAGTTCCTCAGCATCTACACCATCGCGGTGCAGGCTGCGGGGGGACGGGACGACAAGATCCTCGCCAACTACTTCCCGCTCGTCCCTCAAGCCCAACGTCGAGATCTTGGCTCATGCACTTGCCGGACAGCTCCATATCCTCTTGGGCAGATTCATGCCATCGGTTTGTTGGCGCCTTCACGGTGGCCACAAACCTCATGGCCAAGAGAGTGACCTTCACTTGCTCGCCCGAAGGAAGGAGAATCCTGCGCAAGTTCATTCAGAGATTCAGCCGTGTGCACTACAACATCCCAGACGTCCACCCTGCTGCGGTGATCAGCGCATTTCATCAGAATGTGCGGAACCGCAGGATGAGGGAGGAGATGGCGATGTGCAAAGTCAAGGACGTCAGTGAGCTGTACACCTTGTCCGACAAGTGTGCACGCGCTGAGGAAGGGAGGAGACTCTGTGAGAGAATGCAGAAGCACGATCTGACAGTGATGACACCGCCCCGGCAAAGAAGGGCCGGCCGCGAGGCAACAGGAAGAAGAAGGCCAGAGAAGTGCTAGCTGTTGAGCAGTCCGGCAATGGAGGTGGCGACAAGAACGCCAAGGCTGGTGGCTCCGGCAAGGAGGTTGCCGACGCCAACCACCGGTCGGTGGCGGCCACGACAAGCGTGACAGCTCGGCAATTAGTATTGCAAGATCCACCGCACCAAGGGCCACGATCTCCAGAGCTGCAAGAAGGTCGAGCAGCTTGTCGAATGTGCAGAGCTGAGTACGAGCGGCGCGACAAGGAGAAGGCCCGAGAAGGTGCTGGGGGAGCAAGCAAGAAACGTCCCGGCCGGGGAGGACGCCGCGACAAGGCCAAGCAGCGACAAGGAGATCGACCTCCCCGCGGCCGCGACAAGGATGAAGATGATGATGACGACGAAGATATGGAGGACGCACGACGCCGATGAGCGGGAGTTTCAGAAAGCCACGAGGTTCTTCTGCGACGGAGGTGCTTCCTCGCATACCTCCCACCGCCAACTCAAGCAATGGATGCGGGAGGTCAATGCAGCAGAACCATCCGTAGAGTCACGCAAGCCTCTGAAGTGGTCTGAAGACGCCTATCATTTTTGATATTGAGGACCACCACGATCGCATAACTGCGGTCGGGTGCTTGCCGATGTTGGTCTCCCCAACCATCCGCAACCTCAAGGTTACAAAATGTTAGTTAATGGCGGGCCGGCTTGAATCCCCGATCTCCTCCGCGGTGCTCGAAGCTTCAAATCCACGACAGCGAGCTCGAAGAGACCGGTACCTTCCAAGGAATCAATCCGGGAAGGAGCAAGCCGAAGGAAGATTACATTGCCGGGCCACATTTGGCGTGAGCTGAACTTCAGGATCGAGAGGGTTACGTTTGACGTTGCCGATTGCCCATTGCCTTACAATGGGATACTTGGCCGTCCAGCACTCGCCAAGTTCATGGCAGCCTCTCACTACGCTTACAATCTACTCAAGATGCCAGGCCCGATAAGCGTCATCTCCATCCACGGCGACAAGAGGATGCCCTTATCTGTGCCGACAAGATCTACCGGATGCGCAGCCCGCGATGCATCGCCCAAAACTTGCCGGCTGAAGCTCCCGGGGAAGAAGACCAAGTCCAAGTCCGGCAAGGGCTCTAATGCTCACTCCGGCAAGCGCGCCTCTTCGGAGTGCTGCGCTACCGTCGAGGACGCACCATCGAGCTCCACCGGCAAGTGCAAGAAGATGGTGGCTCCGCCGAAGACCAAGGCGGTGCCCGCCAAGGAGGACGACACTAGTGGTACCTTCACCATCAGTGCCTCTCTCGACCCTAAATAGGAAGGCGCGCTCGTTGCTTTCCCGCGGGCGAATGTCGACGTGTTTGCATGGCAACCGTCTGATATCCCCGATGTTCCTGTGAGTGATTGAGCACCGCCGGCGTTTGTCCTCATCGCGTGCCCGTCAAGCAAAAAGTCAGGAAGCTAGCAGTGGAGAGCCAAGAATTCATAGCAGAATAAATCAAGAATCTGGAAGCAGCAGGCCTTGTCAGAGGAGTGCTCCATCCCACGTGGTTGGCCAATCCTGTAGTCGTGCGCATAGCAAATGGGAAATGGAGACTTTGTATTGACTTCACGGATGTTAATAAAGCTTGTCCCAAAGATCCATTTCCCTTGCCGCGCATTGACCAGATTGTTGACTCCACGGCTGGATGTGATTTGCTTTCATTTCTTGATGCATACTCAGGATACCATCAGATCTTCATGGCTGAAGAAGATGAAGAGAAGACCGCATTCATTACACCATGCGGCACATACTGTTTCATACGGATGCCTTTCGGTTTGAAGAATGCTGGTTCAACATTTGCAAGGGCAGTCCATGACGCTTTTGAGCCGCAGCAGATGCACGTAAATGTAGAAGCCTACATGGATGACATAGTGGTCAAGAGCAAGGACAAAGCAACTCTGGTTCAAGATTTGACGAGAGACCTTTGCCAATCTGCGCAAAGATCAACCTCAAGCTCAACCCCGAGAAGTGCGTGTTTGGAGTCCCTTCCTGCAAGCTTCTCGGATTCTTCGTGTCTCAGCGAGGGATTGAAGCTAATACCGACAAGATCAAGGCCAATGAGCAGATTGAAGCACCAAAGCTCGTCAAGGATGTCACGAAGACTTGCGGTTGCGTGGCTGCTCTCAGCAGGTTTATTTCTAGGTTCTGCTGAGCGTGCCTCGCCGCTTTCCAAAATTTTGAAAAAGGCAGGTCCAAGAAATGGACTCCGAAGCGGAGGCTGCGCTTCTGAGACTTGAAGAGATACCTGTCCTCCACTCCAACACTTGTCGCACCTAGGCCACTGCAGAGAAGTTGCTATATATAGCGGCAACCAATCAAGTGGTTAGTGTTGCGTTAGTAGCGGAGAGGGAGGCGGATGACGAGCCGGCAACCACGGCAAGCACATCCAGCAACAAAGGTGGGGCTTTCACGACAAGCTCTGGTCCCGACAAGGACGAGTCCGCGAAGACGCATGAGCGACATGAAAAGGATGGTGCGCCCAGTCTACTTTGTCAGTTCCCTTCTGCAGGGGGCTAGGTCAAGGTACTCTGGTGTGCAAAAATTTCTTTTCGGCCTCCTCATGGCCTCGAGAAAGCTGCGCCATTACTTCCAAGCACATGAGATCACAGTTGTCACTCGCTTTCCGCTGAAGAGGAAGTTGATCTCTGGCGACTACTTTCCGGCAGAGCTTCCCGAAGCCGCCGCCAAGAAGGTCTCCAAGGTCAACGCCAAGAGTGCTGAGGAGCAGTCTGCTCCGACAAGCCCTAGGGTTTGTTTCGTTGAAGCAAACGCTCCCGACAAGTTTTGCTCCGGCAAGCTTGCCGGGGAATGTCAAGCTCCGGCAGAAACTCAGGTTCTTGCCGTAGAAGCTGATGTTCCCGCAGCAATAGATGTGCCTTTAGTCCTTGTTGTCGAGCCGCAGGCTCCAGCATGGGCGCAGCAGATTGTTCATTTCCTTCAGACAGGATCGCCCGAGGAACTGTCGCCTTGCCGGGAAATGGGCAACAGAGAAGCTAAGTTGCTAAGTTTCAACGATCAGTAATAAATTTTTAAAGTTATCTTCCTTGAACGACCGTGCTTTGTATGAAAAACCCATGCGCGGAGGAACCAAATCGTGACTGGTCGCGCCCGTACTTTGTTTCGAGTCCGCTCAACAACTTAAGTGAGCTGCGGCTAGTCCGCGACAAGGTTACTTGTCGGTAGCGACCCGCCAAAGAGGCTGCTGAAGTTCCGCGACTGGTGCTCATGCAAGGGTGCTCGCACCGGCAAGTTTCCTGAAAAGCGAGGGCAATAACATACAAAGCCAAGAGTCGAGTAAAGGAAGTAACATAGCAAATGTTGCCCAGAATAAAGTTATATTACAAAAATAACTTATTGCGGCACTGGCTAAATCGTTCTCAGAACTGAAATAACAGCGAAAAGGAGAAGAAGGGCGCGCCGGCATCCAAGCCCCGGCAAGCCGGAATTGCTGGGGACTGCGGCAAGCCAGAGTTGCCGGGGGCTGCGATATCAGATAAGCCCTTCGTCCCTTTTCAAGCATCCCTTTTTCATTAAAAACATTCTACTCGGATACAATCCGTGGGGAATGAAAAACATGAAAGAGAGGATTACAAGTTTTAAATGCGGATAAGGCCCGAAGGCTTACAAATTAAAAAGATAAGATGCCCGTAATCCTTTTCCTGTCCCTCTTTTCAAGAGGTAGGTCAAGGAGGCGAGAAGGGCAAAAGAAACGCCTAGGCGAGCTACAGGTGCCAGAAGGCACCAAGGGAACATCCCGGGAGCTCCCCGAGGGCTTGACGGAGATAGCAGCGCCGGAAGCGGGGCTCGAAGACGGGCGGCAGGACGTCGGCCGCTGTCGAGGGCACTACGCCTCGTGATTCGACACTTGACGGCCTTGTCGCCATCCCTCTTCCCTTCCGCAGCCTCCCCACGCCACGCCCAAGGAGACGACCCGGGAGTTTAAGGAGCCGGCGACGCGGATGATGGGGTCGCCGGTGATGCCTAAGCGGCGCCGACAACTAATCGGGCCCGCTACCCTCGTCGTCGCTGTCGCTCTCCTCCTCGTCACTCGCCGAGGGGGACCCTTCGCTCTCGGAGGAGCTATCCACGCAGCACTTCGCCCGAGTACCGAGATCCCCGAAGACCTTGACGGAGAGGAGATCACCCTCCATTAACTTAAAATGGAGGGTAAACCCCGCCATCAGGCTGTGGATGCAGTGAATGTCTTCCACCCACGATCAAGATACATCACATTAGGGGCTGGGAATACAACACGGACTCGCATGCCGCTGATTCCACAGCCCCTCATGTGCAATCTCAGTGTCTCGGGCGGATCCGACTCCATCGCGCTCGCGAATGGAACTGGAAGCCGGAGGCGACGACGAGGCGCCCGGCGCAGCCTGACGAAGAACTCGCAAGGGTCGTCCCCTGTATGGACCACCGCAGGGAGGGGAACCGCCGGCGGAAGTGGAGACGGCGCGCCGCCCCATCCGCCTCTTCCCCGAGCGCCTCGACCTCGTCCACGACCTCGCCCCCTCCCTCTTCCTCTTGTGGCTGGCTCTGCCCCCCCGGGCGTGGGGTTGGGAGGGGAGCGCTGTCTGGCGGCGACCCTCGCCGCCACCGATGAAGAACCAAGGTTCCTTTTCTCCATGACGAATGAGAGAAAGGGGAGCAGAAACTGAGGAAAGGAGGGGATGGGAGAGTGCAGGCTTCTGCGCTCCCCTTCCGCTCTTTTTAAGGAAGCAAGGTGGGGGCTCGACCGCCCTTTCGACAAATCAGGGCATAGGAAGAGCAGGGAATCGGGCCGACCTGCTGCCTCTCCTCGTAACGGCCCAGTTTTCCACTTCCACCGTCCATGACCCCAAGAGCATGGGACCCACGTGGCGGGATGCAGAATCGAGGCGACGGGTGAAGCGACCTCAAGACGCCGCCACTTCCCCACGACGCCGCAATTGACGCGTGCCGTATTCTGGGGAACGCGGCGGATACGGAGTGGGTTTGGTTTGGACCCAGACAAGCGTGCCCATGCCCTGTTTTGGGCCTGGCCCAACAGCGCTTCGGCAAGACCGTGTATGGCCTGACCGGGCTCTGTCGGTGTACTAAGCAGGGTACCTTAGTACCCCGAACTTGTGCACGGGCAGTCGAAGGCCCCGTGGCAAGCCTCACCGGCGCCCGCCAAGACCCTCCGCAGCCTTTCAGAAGACAAGACCCGGCAAGAGGAGCTTGCGGGAAGGCCTCTAGGCACGAAGAAGGCCCGGCAAGAGGAGCTTGCCGGGAAGGCCACTTGAGGCACGAAGGAAGCAAGGCCCGGCAAGAGGAGCTTGCCGGGAAGGCTTGGTGAAGCGACAAGCTCCCTGCGCGACAAGGATTCGCCGCGGCAAGGCGCTTGCATGCATGCAACCTCTCTCCGTCCCGCTCCAGCTCACCCGGTGACGTGTCGCCATGGGACTGTTCCATGGGCGGCGTGTCGGCGGCTGTGCAGCCAGCGGAGAGCAGCGATAAGCGGCCGACAGGCTCGCCATCGTGGCGGCGGAGGCGCACTGACAGCCTCTGTTGCCTTTGTTTGGGCGACAACGACGGCATTTATTGCTTTTGTCCCTTGCCGTCTGAAAGTTAGGTATTTTGCATCGCATAATCGCTCAAGTAGGTGTACCAACTCCTGTTTTTACATTTGTACCCCCACCTATGTTGCCACCTGTTGGAGACCCCTTGGGCATATAAAAGGAGGCCCGAGTGCAACGTAGAGGGGGTTCGGTTGGCAAGGTTCGCAAGGTTCGGCTGGTTCGGTTCATTCGACTGGCCATAGACTAGATACACTCACGCTAGGTTTTGTAGCTCGCATTGCTCCCTAGCAAGAACACAATAGATCAAACAAGCAGCAGTAGGAGTTTTATCTCTCGGAGAGCTCAGCTGGGTAAACTGCTCGTGTGCCTCGCCTCGATCCGCTCTTCGTGCGATCTCCGCCCCCCTCCGAACCACAAGGGGCCCGGTCCGCCGGCCCCATAGGTGTTCGCGGGTACGATCAGCCTCCCCGACACATATCATAATCCTTAATAAGCTCCAACCATCTCCTCTGTCTAAGATTTAATTCCTTCTGCGTGAAGATGTACTTCAAACTCTAGTGATCCGTGTACACCTCACAATGATTTCCAATGAGAAAATGTCTCCAGGTCTTCAATGCATGCACAACGGCTGCTAACTCCAAGTCATGTGTGGCATAGTTCAACTCATGAGGCTTTAGCTGTCGTGAAGCATACGAAACAACTCTTCCTTCCTGCATAAGCACTGCTCCAAGTCCTCGACGTGAAGCATCGCAATACACCTCATAATCCTTGGTCTGATCTGGCAAAATTAACACTGGTGAGGTAACCAATCTTTTCTTCAACTCCTGAAAACTTGCCTCACAATCCTCAGTCCATATGAACTTGGTATCCTTTTTCAGCAATTCCGTCATAGGCTTTGCAATCCTTGAGAAATTCTCAATGAATCTTAGGTAGTATCCTGCGAGTCCAAGGAAACTCCAGATCTCTCCAACTGTTGTTGGTGCTTCCCATTTGGTTACGGTCTCAACCTTTGTGGGGTCAACTGCTATCCCTTCTCCGGATATAACATGTCCAAGAAATCCAACTTCCTTTAGCCAAAACTCACATTTGCTGAACTTGGCATATAACTGATGTTCCCTTAGTTTCTCCAAAACCAATCGCAAATGTTCCTTATGTTCCTCTTCATTCTTCGAGAAAACCAAAATATCATCTATGAACACCACGAATTTAACTTATCCAAAAACTCCATAAACACTTTGTTCATCAGGTTCATGAAATAGGCAGGCGCGTTAGTTAGTCCAAATGACATGACGGTATATTCATACAGTCCATATCTCGTGGTAAATGTTGTCTTAGGTATGTCCTACTCTCGAATCTTCAACTAATGGTACCCTGATCGCAAATCGATCTTGGAAAACACTTTAGCTCCTTGCAAACGATCAAACAGATCATTTATCATTGGTAGTGGGTACTTGTTCTTGATTGTTACTTCATTTAAACCACGATAGTCAACAACAATCCTTAACGATCCGTCCTTCTTCTCTACTAAAAATGCGGGTGATCCCCAAGGCGAAGAACTTGGGCGATATAACCTTTATCCAATAGCTCCTTAATTTGCTTCTTGATTTCCGCCAAATCCTGCGGGCATCCTGTATGGTCGCCCGATATTGGGCCTGTGCACCGGAAAAGTTCAATCAAAAACTCAATGTCTCTATCCGGTGGCATTCCCGGCAATTCCTCGTGAAATACATCGTGAAATCCTTCACCACCGGCACCTCTTCCTGCACAACTCCTGATAAGGAATTTACTTGATTCCTATTTGGTCCATGTCGCGATACATACTTAATCCTTCTTCCTTCTGGTGTGGTGAGCAAAATCGTCTTACTTGCGCAATCGATGTTCCCCCCATACATCGACAGCCAATCCATACCGAGAATCACCTCCAATCCTTGGGATTCCAAAATGATCAAATCCGTCGGGAACACATGCCTTCCTATACTTAATGGTACTTGAAAACATCCTTGTATGGTCATATATTCCGCTCCTGGTGAGCTTACTAGCATAGGGGTTTTAAGAATCTGAGTAGGCAGGCTATACTTTTCTACAAATCCCCTTGATATGTATGAATGCGTTGCGCCGATATCGAAAAGAACTAGTGCAGTAAATGACTTAACCAAAAACTTACCGATTCTTTGCATCGGGCTGATCCTCAACCACCTCCACAACAATTTGGTTCACCTATCCCCTGTTGAAAGGGTTTGGCTTCTTTACAGATCTTCCATTTCCACCTTTGCCATCGGGACAGTCATTTGCAAAATGTCCGGTCTTGGAACACTTGTAACGGTGACATGGCTCAGGTCTTTCTTGGTTGGGGTTGATGGTGTGGTCCGGTTCGCCGTTGCTTCCTCCATTCCCATTCCCATTTTTGTGGCCATTATGGTTGTGCGAATTACCTCCTCCATGGGTATGCTGAAACTGAACTCCCTGTTTAGGGGTATAACAGGGCTTCTGTTGGGCTCCAGAGTTATACTTCCCCTGCCCATACTTCCTCTTGCGATTCTCAATTTGCTGTCGCTTTCCTTCAATCATGAGGGCACGGTCTACCAACTCCTGGTAGTTATTGAAACTTGCTACCATCAACTGCATGCTTAACTCATCATTCAATCCTTCCAGAAACTTCTCCTGCTTAGCTGCAGATCTGTAGTAACGTCATCCGGGCATAACCTGCTAACTTACTAAAATCATCCACATACTGGCCAACAGTCCTTCTTCCTTGGCGTAAGTTGCGAAACTCACGCTTCTTCATGGCCATAGCTCCTGCTGAGACATGGGCAGTGCGGAAAGCTTGTTGAAACTGATCCCATGTGACAGTGTCTACGGGGTAAGTGGCTGTAAAATTATCCCACCATGCTGCCGCGGGTCCTTCAAGCTAGTGTGCAGCAAACTTCACCTTCTCTCCATCTGTACATCCTGCAGTGGTCAACTCCCTCCCTACCTTACGGAGCCAATCATCTGCTACTATCGGCTCGGTGCCACTGGAAAACACCGGCGGGTTCAGCCTTACGAAACGAGCCAGATGGTCAACTGGTGGTGGTGGCGGTGGGTTGTTGTTGTTGCCTTGGTTCTGTACCAGTGTTTGGATCAAAGTGTTCTGCTGCTGAATCAACTGGGTGATCTCCGGCGGAAAAACAAACCCGGGGTCGCGTCTCGGAGGCATCTGATGGGTTTAGAAAAGACGAGAAATTAAGAATAGAGTGGGGTCTAAGGAGAAACACTACCCAAATGTATATGAGCAAATGCACACAAAATCACTTCATTCAATTCAAACAAAGGGCTTACATCGGTCTAACTACATAAAAGTGCGTGAACTAAAATGTTACATGGAGGAATACTACTAATATGTGGGGGTCATCTATTAATTTGAACCGGTGGAAGACTCCATGATGTCTGCTCCAGCTTCGTCTTGAAAGTCGGGTTCACTTGGATCCGAATCGGTGTCGTCGATGATGATGTAGTTGCTCGGACAATCGACGTACTTGTCTTCATTCCTGAGCGCCAATTTCTTCTTGAGTTCTTCAATCTCATACTTAAGATCGTCATTGTGTCTTGCTACAGCTACGATCTCGTCCATGTAGTCCTTACGTATAGATTTTAGTTCTTCTTCAAGTTCGATGATCCTTCCCTTCGCATCCTTCAATTCGATCATATCATTGCACATATGGTTCTCCTGGCATCGAATGTGCTGGTTTAACTCCTGGATGAAAGCTGCAATGGATCTATCCTTCTTGGTGCTGACTATCTCCCATTGTTCATCTCGACGTCCAAAAATCTGATAGATGGTGTCCTTGAGGTCTTCTTGGTAAACTTCTCCAATGCGTCCCATGGTGATATGAGCTGCCATGCTCTTTCCCAGACTCCAGGTTGGTGCACTGAAAACACTATCTATAGGCTTGGTGATTGGGGCGAATGTCCTTCCGGAACATGAGCTTGAATCTTCCAGCATTTTCTTCAGCAGAGTGGCGCTGAAAGTCCCGTGAAGCTTGGTAGTCCAATGTTCGTGTACTTGGTGACTTCCTTCAAGTGAAATCCAAAAGGTGTGCCTTCATCCGGTTGGGCGTACTTGATCTTGGCGTCCTTCATCCTAAAGTGTAGAAAAGATGAGGAGTTAGAAAATGTGAAGAGTAGTGATCTATGGCTTTAACTTAGTGGTCGTGTCCTACGGTCGTGTGCTCGATACCATCTCTGTAGCGACCCGACCGAATGGATCAAGTCTACGTGCTCAAAGGCGTCATCCTGGATCAAGAATGCCGACACCACACAAGACTTCAAAGGATTTATAACAGAGTAGCAATCACACACTTATTACATCGTTGCCCCAAAGAGGACTTATTACAATAAATATGGCTTAAGGCCATCTAATAACGATAACAGCGGAAGACTTGGAAGATAAGTGAGTCCATCAACTCCAACATCATCGAGTATAGAACCACGACCTAAAGCACCTTACTGTAAATGCAAAAAGTCTGCAACACAAAAGTTGCAGCCAAAAACAATTGACACATGGAATATGCTGGCAATGTAACACATAGAGAATAATGAATGATAAGCCTGTACTACATGCATATGTAGCTGGTGGAAAAGCTCTACGGTTACGGTTTTGCATAAAGCCAGTTTTTCCCTACTGCAAAGGAATAAATTTGTTTAACTATCATGGTGGTTGTTAAACATTGAGAATGGTTGACAGCATCCTCAATCTCAATTAAGAGTACTCATTAAAAAGCCAACAATATTAATTAGAGTAACATGTTGAGATTCACATGATATTCAAGTACTAGATACTCAAGATGTCCATAACCGGGGACACGGCTAATCATGATTAGTTTATAAACTCTGCAGAGGTTTGCGCACAATACCCCGCAAGACTCGATCGCATCAGTTAGATTTCACATACTGCAGGGAGTTAGAGAAACGGATGAACGAGACATAGTCTTTCGTAAGCGCTTAGCACCTTACGACGGGTAGACCGGTACACCTACATCCCCTACATCTGCTAGTCCACCACTATAAGAGTTATACGACTTACTCAACTATGCCAGAGCCCATAATGGCTTGTGGCTGCACACGGAAGTTACTAGTTTGAATAATCTCATGATCCCTTTGAGCCCGGTGGCGGTCCCAAAAAACAGGCAATCATCGGATACCCCAGTGCCTCAATCCACCCAGATGTGTGTTTAAGTTGCCACCTTAAATAAACCATTAATTTAACAATCTCACATCTGTCATGGATACACTCACCCAATCCACGTCTACTAGCAATAGCATGGCATAATAAGCAAACGTAGAAGTAACTCCCAAGGGTTTGATAATAAAACAGGTAATAGGTACTACCTCAATCTACTTCCCAAAACCCACAATTTAATTAGATCCTAATCATGCAAGTGTTTGAGGAATAGATCTAATGCATAAAACTGGGTAGTAGAAAAAGTATGATCAAGTGTTACTTGCCTTCTTGCGATGATCCATGAAACCTAGAGATTCGAAGTAACAAGCGGCGCACTCCGGGTAATCTATCGCAGACAAACAGCAAGCATACAATAAGTACTCATCTAATGCACAGGTAAATTTCGAATAAAAGATCTAACCAGAAAGTTCAACTTAAGAACCCCGGTTGCAAAAATAATCGAATCAATTAAAGCAACAAAAGTCAAACGACGAAAGAAAACAACTCGGTTCTAGCAAGTTGAAACTAAGTCAAAATTTTACAGTATCAAAACTTTGTTTAAGTTGATTAATCGGAACGGTGGTTTCGAGATGAAACTCCAGGTGTTTGAATCACCTGATTCCGATAAACGAGCGAGAAAATAGACTAGAAAGAGAATCGGATCTGAAATCGCTATCAGAAAAATAGCGGAATAAATCCGATGAGAAAGAAAACGACGAACGGTTGAACGAACGGACGTTCATTAACCGAAGCAAACCGGTGATCCCGTTCGTTAGGACGAACGGTCCGGCGAACGTTAAACAAAACCGGAAAGTAAAACCGGCGAGAAAAACCGATCTAGGGTTTCGGAAAGAAAACCGAAACGAAAAACCGATCTAGAAAACCGAAACGGAAACCGGAATGATTCTGAAAAAACCGAACCGAGGAAAAGAAAAGGTGGCGCGCTGGCGCTAGTACCTCGAAGAAGCGAGGGGCTCCGGCGGCGGCGTTGGGTGGCGGCGGCGGCACATGGCGGCGGCGGTGTAGGGCGGCGGCGGCGACCGTGTAGGGCAGCGGCGGCGGCGGTGTAGGGCGGCGGCACTGCTGTTGCTGCGGAGGAGAGGAGAGGTGTTGGTTTGACGTGTTAGAGGGGGGGGGGTGCTTGGGTATTTATATTGGGGAGGGGAGGGTTTTTGCTTGGAGTAGGGGACAAGAATTAGAGTAGGATTAGGAATCCTAGGAATAAAAACGGAATAACGAAACGGGTCCAAATCCTACTAGGATTTGTAAAAGAAAAGGAAATCGGGGCGGCTCCCTGGCTCCTCGGTGTCACAAGGCTTAGCGATGGCCTTGGCCTCTGGCCGGGTTGGTTTACGGCTTGGGCCTTTGGCCCAAGGCGCTGCGGCTCTCTCTCTTTTTCTTTTAAATCGGTTTCGCGCGCAGAAAAATACAGAGAAAAAAATCTAAACGAACTCCAAAATTAATAAAGTAAACTTTCCCCGACTCCTAAAATGAGTCGAACAAAATGAACTTTTACTCGGGGCCTAAAATGCAATTTTTGAAAACACGCATTTTCCCTAAGGCAAATAAACTCCGAGAAAAATACAAATTTTGATTTATTTATTAAATCTTCATTTTTCCTAAATTTTGGGAAAGTCATATTATTCCCTCTCTTATTTTTGATATTGGAAAATTATTTGAAGATAAAATAAATAAATCCAATGATCCTCTTTTCATAGTTTTGAGAGAACTCAAATACAAAATTTCGAAATCTACAACTCTCTCCGAGGGTCCTTGAGTTGCGTGAATTTCTAGGATCAACAAAATGCAAGAAAATATGATATGCATGATGACTTAATGTATAACATTCCAAATTGAAAATTTGGGATGTTACAATAACCCTTTTTCAAGTATCTGAGGATTATAGGACACTAGAAGATCATGTGGAACACCATATACATTGGATTTGTAGAATTAATGGATTATGTAGGGATTAATGGAAGTTAACGGATTGTTTGAGTTGATTCATAGGAAGGAAACAAGATTTTGGAGTGGCATACGACGTGTTTCCTTAAAACAGAGATGCACTAAGATGGACCTTGGAAGAATAGGATGAGCACTTGGATTTTCCTGTTTCATTCCAGCTTGGAAGCTTGTATGCTCTACCCATGGATTTTTAGGGGTAGCCATACATATGAGTTTGGGGATCGTAGACATATAGGATTTTATTCGACCTCCCCTCCGGAGTCACGAGCATATGGATAACATGAGTGGTGATTGTAGTTGACCTATACGAGATGATGCTTTTGGTGGTATAAGGTTATTTGTTTGAAGGACTAGGTAGAACTATTGGCATCTCAGAAACTGTGCTTAAAGATAAGATGATAAATGTTCACTCGCACACTAGAACCCTTGAAACCCTTAAGCCCTACCAAGCTACAACATGGTCGGATCAGGACCTTAGGGCCTTGACACTAGATCTAGAACACCTTGGCCCACACTTAATAGAGACGACCACCAATCCCCTAGCCTACTTTATGTACCCCGTCAACAAAGCCTTCATGGAGTGCTTGGACAAGTTAGTTGTCATCTTTCTTTGATGACATACTTGTCTACCCGAAGACGGAAGAAGAATCATTCAACTGGTTAACGAACATATGAAGACCGCCATGTCAAGGAGGAAGACCTGAACCAACCACCATCGTCAAGAAGTAAACTCCCGCGTCAAAGATCATTTGTATTTGCGAGCCACTTCTCTCAAAGAGAACAAAGCACTTTCATGTCAAGAGAAACTCACACCAAGATTCATCGGCCCCCTTCAAGATCACTTCAAGATTTAACAACCCCCTCTGAGATCACTACGAGACGAAGAGAAGACAGTTACTAGCTAGAGTTGCCACCTGAATTACCTGATGTGCACAATGCTTTCCATGCATCACAACCCCGGAAGTGTTTCCAACTTCCTAACTTGCCTGATCTCTACGAGGGCATTAACCACCGAGCCATCGACCCCTAGCCCAACCTAACCTACAGCAAGCTACCCATTAGCAACCTGGATCAAGACGAGCGTCATACATGAAGCCACACCATCAAGTACTTCAAGCTCAATGGAGCACTACACGGAAGCAGAAGCAACATGGGGACTTCAAGACTACCCCAGATCCAAGTTTCTGTATCCCTTTCCGCGCCTAGTTTGGGAATCTCGGGGACGAGATTCTTGTAATGGGGTATGTCTGTCACACCCTGATTTTCATGGCACTACACTTAAGCTAACAATCATGATAAAATGTGGTTTGACAAAGACTTTTGAGTGTTTTGGACCTTGCCTTGATTGGTTTTTGTCTGTTGTTTGCAAGTGCTCTAAAAATAAAATAAATCCTCCAACTCTTATACTCCTTATCCTTGATCCAAAATCCTTTCCCAATGATCATGCCATGTGTATAGGACATAAAAATAACTTCTTACAAAATAATTTGGCCACAAAGCATTTTCTAAAATTAGTTTTCCAAAAACCCTTGAATTGAGATTTGCACTGCAAGTACTTGATTTGAGGTGTGAAAAATCTTTCAAAAGGTATATTTGAAACCTATTAGATATAGGATTCTCATAAACCACAAAAATATAATTTTGAAAGTTATTTTACTATTTTATTTAAAAGCTTTTTCTTAAGGCCAGAAATGGTCTTTAATAGGGAGAATTTATTTTTATTGTTTTAAAATATTTGACAAAAATCAGGGAAACTCAGTGGGCATATATTTCCCATATATAAGAGTTTCAACACATGGTCATGTTCAAAATATTGGTCAAATCCCTCAAAAACCCTTTCTGGATATTTCAAGCTTTTGAAATATTTACAAAGGAAATATTCCCAAAAAATTCCAAGAAAATTATAGCATGTCACATATGACATGTTTGATGATCTGGAAAAGTATCATCTCCTGGAGAATAGTATAACCCCATGAAATCCCCTCAAAACCATTTCTGTCCATTTTGAAGTTTGAGCAACTTTACATTGCAAAACATGTCCAAATGCTCTCAAATCTTGTTTACATGCTCAAATGGTCTAATAATTCATCTAGACCAAATGGCACAAGTTGGAGAAAATGTTATATTGATCAGAATGTGCCAAAACCGTCTCTGACCAGAATCAAATTTGAACAACTTTGTACTACCAACTTTCACTCCTTGACCCCAACTTTTGTCAGCATGTTCACATGATCAAATGAGGCCACTAAACCAAGTGGTGCATCAAGGAGAAGTGATTTACTCAACTAGATCTACACAAGTTCATTTCTGCTAATTTCTAGGGTTTACAAAAGTTGCATTGGCAACTTTGCCCAAATGGACTCAATCTTTGTGGAACCACTTGTTTTCTCATGCCATTTGTCCCTGTCAAGCCCTATGGCAAGAGGATTTCATCTTCTTGCCCAAACCATTATCAAACACCTTTTGCCACTTTTCAAAAATCACCATTTTGACCACTAACACTATTCTCCTTGAGCTCAACTTTTTACCATAGCCCCTCCTAGTCCCCTTGCACCTCCAGTAGCAATGGCAAATCCATAGATCAATTATTGGAGGGGTAAAACCCCACTTTCTCTCTCTGGACAGCCCATTTCCCTCTCTCCCTCAGCCTCTCTCCTCTCCTACTGGCTGTCCAGGGCATCCAAGGCCCTCCTCCCTTTGTTTACTTCTCCCTAGCGCTAACAGACATGAGTGGGCACGCCCCTGCCCCTTAAACAATGCCATGGCAGCCAAAGGCACGCTCTGGAGCGCGCTACAGTGCGCTCCCGCACTGTAGCCGCCCCCTGCCTAGCACCTCCGGCCACCTCGGGCCTCCCAGCGTGTCTCACGAGGCCGCATCGGCATCTGGGACACGGCAAGCTGCCGGCCCCCTCCTAAACCTCTCTCCTCTCCCCTCCACGACCTCACCCGAGCGTGTCCGTGGACGCTGCCCACGGTGCTCCGCGGCCACGCCCATTTAAGCCACCCCAACTCTTTCTCTCGCCTCGGTTCGAACCTCCTCTCTCCCGTGCACCTCTTAGACACCCCCTCACTCCCCCTCGTGCCCTCCTGCCCTCTCCATGGCCACCATGTCCGCCATCGGCCTCCACTTTGCACCGGCGAACCAGAGCCCCTCCCCCTCTCCTTCGACCTCCAGGAGAGCCTCCGCTAGGATACGGAGCTCCCCCGCTCTTCTTGGCCTCGTCCCGTGCCTCGTGGTGCCGGTGCCTCCAATGCCTGATGGGGCCGTCCGCCACGACCGTCGCCGGATGAGCTCCGGCCATCCCCTGCCGTCTCCGAGGGCTCCCCGTGACGCGCCTCTCCCCGACGACCCCTCTGGTAGCCGGAGCTTGGCCGGGGGTGGCCCGTGCCGCCGGGCAGCGCGCCGGAGGCCAACCGCGACCTCGATCCCTCCGTCATGGTGCGGGAGGAAGGAGACGACCCTTCGGGTGGGCCACGCGGGTCAGCGACTCAGCCGGCGGGCCCCGGCGTTTAAGTGGAGGAGGGATCCGGGTTAACCATCTCCCCCGCAGAGAAGCGTACTCCGCTAGTCCGCCTCTGGCGTGGCCCTCCTTAGCCGCGTGGCCAGGCAGCTGGGCCGGCCCAATGCGCTGTGGCGCTATGCTGCGCTCGGTGCGCAGTATAGGTATAACCCCTTCCTTTGTCTTTTTCTTTTTCCAGAAACTTGTAAAATCTCCCAAATATTCATATTACCTCCAAATTTGATGTTTCAAATTTCTAGTAACACATAAAATCATGGTCTATCTCATGGAGCAATGTGCTCATTTTTCCAGAGACTTTTTCTTCACAAACATTTATCAAATCTTGTTTTTCCATTTCTGTTATGAAATTTAGAAAATTCATAGAGAGCCCATTTTTTATCCAAATTCCATGATTCAAAAGCATAGATGTCTATAAGTTCAAAACTTAGTTTTTGAACATTTTTACTAATACTTTCTGTATCACCTCAAATAATGGTCTATTCCTTCATGTATAGCCAACTTTGCAAATTCATAGGAAAATCACTTGAACTCCAAATCCAGTGAAACCAACTCCTGGATGCTTCTAAAATCATTATTTGTTAAATGGGTGCCCTTGCTCATTTTTCAAAAATATATTTCTGTACACTTCTTGCAAATCCATAAGTCCCTTGATTCCATCACATTGAAATGTTTAGAAATATCCATTGATCCACTTCCAATGAAATCACCTTGGTCATTCCTCATATGACCAGAGGTATCCTAGAAAAGTCCAACTCACATTTTTAGAGCACTTTTATTTTTGCCTTGTCGTGTTGCTTATTGTGGTTGTTTTCGGCGATAGTTGACGAAGTAGACGAAATGCTCGGAGTTGGACCAGAGATATTTGAAGACCTCGAAGACTTTGTTAAAATAGGCAAGCAACCCTTTGACCATGTCTATGAAACCTTTTTTTATGCATGCCATATAGCACTTTTATTGCTTGCATCGGAGACATGATATTGTGGTGACCACATGGGGTGGCTTGCCACCGTTACTTCCTCGTTGATACTTGCATTGTGCGTGACCCTACCTTATTATGAGGGTTATGCCAGTAGGAGTAGATATGATGCCAAAGTAGTGCTACGCAAAAAGGGACGAGTATATGCATGGTGAAGGAGACAAAGTATTTTCAAAGGACTTTTCGAAAACCCCGGCGGGTGCCACTTATGCCCGAGGGAGATGATGAGATGGGTAACCACTTGATGACGAAGTGGTGTACCGAGGCAAGTGTGTGTGGTTTTCAAAACGAATTAGATTTAAGATTTGTCATTGTCCCAACCTTACATGCGCAACCACTCTACCCTTGTATGGGAAAGGGCATTATTGATTACCTAGGCCGATACTAGCTTGAAGCCCGCATTACTAGTGACGGGGAGAGTTGGTGCTCTCTCTCGGGGCGGTGCGTGTAGGGCGGCCATGACTGTCTTTACTGGGCACCGGATACACCGTTGTGTCCCCTCTCGGATGTTACGATCTCGAGTGAGACTCGTATGATGTACATCGTGAGGATACGGAACAACGAGTGGACTCCTTGTTAGTGTCGTCTAGGGAAAGATAGTGATCGGTGCTTACCTTGGGTACTTGAGGTACCGCGGGTCGTGGATGACACGGAAGTTCCGCGGATCTTGTGGGTAAAGTGTGCAACCTCTGCAGAGTGTAAAACTATTCGAATAGCCGTGTCCACGGTCAAGGACAGTTGGGCGGTGCTGCTTAAACTACGTCCAGAGCTTTGCAAACCAGTGTGTGTGTGTTGATAAAACTACTTGGGTCAAGTCAAAGGACTTGACATGATTGAGTTGGGTTGGTGCCCACTCTATTTATGTTGATATATGTAACCTGTCCTCATGGTTACTTGAATTCTCCTGATGCATGTCTTACAAGTTGTTGAACATATTATTGCACTCAAAACTAGCTTTACGCAAAAATTTACCTATATCATGCATTGTTATATCCGGAACCAAAACATGGGTTGCTTAAGTAGTACATTCAATGTACTCATTGGCTTTGCCACTGGTTATTTAATTGGCGGGCATGGAAGAACCAGAGTTCGAAGAAGAGTTCTTTGGAGACGAACATGCGAACTAGGACGTTTCCCAGTCTGAATGCCTGTAGGGTTAAGGTAGATGGCATGGGTTCTACTTATCGACGAAGATTTCCGCTGCTTGTGTTTCATTTGATGTTCAGCCCTTAAGGCTTTATCAATGTAAGACTTGACCATAATGGTCATAATTTGTGCAAGACGATATGTATGGATGTAAGACTCTTGTTATTCAGCTTCTGTGTGTTCAGTGAGCATTGATCTCTGGGATCACTGTACACGTGCATTCGGTAATCACGACTTATGAGTCGGGGTCCCCACATAAAGTGACGTTCTTTTGCATTAAGATTTTGTGCATCCAACCATAAAAGCGCATGGCAAACTCTGCTTCCCTCTGCGAAGGGCCTATCTTTTATTATTATCCTCTACCTTATGCAAGAGCCATGGTGATCTTCAGCTTTCCTTTTTCATTTTATCCTTTGGCAAGCCCAGCATGTTGGAAAGAACATGATATATATATATATATCTAATTGGATGTAGGGGAGCATGAATTGTTATTGTTGACATTACCCTTGAGGTAAAAGGTTGTGAGGGCAAAACTATAAGCCCCTATCTTTCTCTCGTCCCGATTAAAACTCTGTAACCACAAGTATTGCGTGAGTGCTAGCAATTATGAAGGACTAAGTGATAGTTGAGTATGTGGACTTGCTTTTAAGCTCTGACATAGACTCTTTCCGATGTTATGATAAATTGCAATTGCTTCAATGGCTGAGGTTATAATTTGTTGGTTCCCAATAAGGTTTCTGATTCATACTTCTGCATTGTGAAAAGATCATCACTTGAACATAAGTAATCATATGACAAAATCTATATATGTTGTTGTTATGAGATTAATCATGATGCCTTCATGTCCGTATTTTATTTTTTATCGACGCCTCTACCTATAAACATGAGGACATGTTTATTGTTATCGGCTTTCCGCTTGAGGACAAGCGAGGTCTAAGCTTGGGGGAGTTGATACGTCCATTTTGCATCATGCTTTTATATCGATATTTATCGATTTATGGGCTGTTACTTCACAATATGTCACAATACTTATGGCTATTCTCTCTTATTTTACAAGGTTTACATGAAGAGGGAGAATGCCGGCAGCTGGAATTCTGGGCTGGAAAAGGAGCAAATATTGGAGACCTATTCTGTGCAACTCCAAAAGTCCAGAAACTCCACGGAATATCTTAAAATAAATAAAGAAAAATCATCTCCAAAGATGAAGGCCAGGGGGGCCCACACCCTGCTCACGAGGGTGGGGGGTGCCCCCCTGGGGCGCGCCCCCCTACCTCGTGGGCCCCCTGGTGGCTCTTCGATGCCCATCTTCTCCCATATGAAGTCTTTCGATGAGAAAAAAATCAGAAGCAACCTTTCAGGACGAGACTCCGCCGCCACGAGGCGGAACCTTGGCGGAACCAATCTAGGGCTCCGGCAGAGCTGTTCTGCCGGGGACACTTCCCTCCGGGAGGGGGAAATCATCGTCATCATCATCACCAACACTCCTCTCATCGGGAGAGGGAAATCTCCATCAACATCTTCACCAGCACCATCTCATCTCCAAACCCTAGTTCATCTCTTGTATCCAATTCATGTCTCCAAGTCCGGGATTGGTGCTAGTAGGTTGCTAGTAGTGTTGATTACTCCTTGTAGTTGATGCTAGTTGGTTTACTTGGTGGAAGATCATATGTTCATATCCTTTATGCATATTATTACCCTCTGATTATGAACATGAATATGCTTTGTGAGTAGTTACGTTTGTTCACGAGGACACGGGAGAAGTCTTGTTATTAGTAGTCATGTGAATTTGGTATTAGATTCGATATTTTGATGAGATGTATGTTATCTAGCCTCTAGTGGTGTTATGTGAACGTCGACTACATAACACTTCACCATTATTTGGGCCTAGAGGAAGGCATTGGGAAGTAATAAGTAGATGATGGGTTGCTAGAGTGACAGAAGCTTCAACCCTAGTTTATGCGTTGGTTCGTAAGGGGCTGATTTGGATCCACTTGTTTCATGCTATGGTTAGGTTTACCTTAATACTTTTGTTGTAGTTGCAGATGCTTGCAATAGCGGTTAATCATAAGTGGGATGTTTGTTCAAGTAAGAACAACACCCAAGCACCGGTCCACCCACATATCAAATTATCAAAGTACCGAACGCGAGTCATATGAACGTGATGAAAACTAGCTCGACGATACTCCCATGTGTCCTCGGGAGCGCTTTCCCTATTATAAGAGTTTGTCCAGGCTTGTCCTTTGCTACAAAAAGGATTGGGCCACCTTGCTGCACTTTATTTACACTTGTTACTTGTTGCTTGTTACAATTTATCTTATCACAAAATTATCTGTTACCACTTATTTCAGTACTTGCAGAGAATACCTTGCTGAAAACTGCTTATCATTTCCTTTCTGCTCCTCGTTGGGTTCGACACTCTTACTTATCGAAAGGACTACGATAGATCCCCTATACTTGTGGGTCATCAGAGGACTATATTTAAACCACTTCTTCTTAGGGAGATCAACATGAGTAGCAAAGGATTCACAGAAAGAAGCTACTATCTCAGAGTCAAGTCCATATTTAGTGCTAAATTTACGGAAAACATCGGTGTCCATAAAAGATTTAACACAATCAAACTTAGGTGTTATACCTGACTCCTTACCTTCGTCGAGATCCCAATCTTCAGAGTTGCGTTTAATTCTTTCCAATAAATCCCATTTGAATTCAATAGTCTTCATCATAAAAGAACTAGTACAAGAAGTATCAAGCATGGAGCGATTATTGTGAGAAAGTCGAGCATAAAAATATTGAATTATCATTTCTCTTGAGAGCTCATGATTGGGGCATGAATATAACATTGACTTAAGCCTCCCCCAAGCTTGAGTGATGCTTTCTCCTTCGCGAGGCCAAAAATTATATATATAATTACGATCACGATGAACAAGATGCATAGGATAAAACTTCTGAGGGAATTCCAATTTCAACCGTTTGTAGTCCCATGATCCCATATCATCACATAGCCTATACCATGTCAATGCATCTCCCTTCAAAGATAAAGGGAATACCTTCTTATTGATAACATCATCGGGCATACCTGCAAGCTAAAATAATCCGCAAACTTCATCTACATAGATCAAGTGTAAATCGGGATGTAAAGTTCCATCTCCTGCAAAAGGATTAGCCAGCAGTTTCTCTATCATACCCGAAGGAATTTCTAAGTGAACATTTTCATTTTCAGTAGCTTCAGTAGGTTGAGGAGCAACTCTTTGCTCTACTGGTCGAGGTGAAGATACCCCAAACAAGCCCCTCAAAGGATTACTTTCCATAGTAACAAGTGAGAGTAAATTTCAGCACACTATATAAAATTTTCCTTACCAAATTCCACCTACCAAAGGAGCTTCACACCCCGGAAACGGTGCCAGAATAGAGTCTTGATGACCCACAAGTATAGGAGATCTATAGTAGTCCTTTCGATAAGTAAGAGTGTCGAACCCAACGAGGAGCAGAAGGAAATGACAAGTAGTTTTCAGCAAGGTATTCTCTGCAAGCACTGAAATTATAGGTAACAGATAGTTTTGTGATAAGGTAATTTGTAACGGGTAACAAGTAACAAGTGTAAATAAAGTGCAGAAAGATGGCCCAATCCTTTTTGTAGCAAAGGACAAGCCTGGACAAACTCTTATATAGAGAAAAGCGCTCCCGAGGACACATGGGAATTATCGTCAAGCTAGTTTTCATCACGTTCATATGATTCGCGTTCGGTACTTTGATAATTTGATATGTGGGTGGACCGACGCTTGGGTGCTGTCCTTACTTGGACAAACATCCCACTTATTATTAACTCCTATTGCAAGCATACGCAACTACAAAAGAAGTATTAAGGTAAACCTAACCATAGCATGAAACATATGGATCCAAATCAGCCCCTTAAAAAGCAACGCATAAATTAGGGTTTAAGCTTCTGTCACTCTAGCAACCCATCATCTACTTATTACTTCCCAATGCCTTCCTCTAGTCCCAAACAATGGTGAAGTGTCATGTAGTCGACGTTCACATGACACCACTAGAGGAGAGACAACATACATCTCATCAAAATATCGAATCTAATACCAAATTCACATGACTACTAATAGCAAGACTTCTCCCATGTCCTCAGGAACAAACGTAACTACTCACAAAGCATATTCATGTTCATAATAAGAGGGGTATTAATATGCATGTAGGATCTAAACATATGATCTTGCACCAAATAAACCAACTAGCATCAACTACAAGGAGTAATCAACACTACTAGCAACCCACAGGTACCAATTTGAGGCTTTGGGACAAGATTGGATACAAGAGATGAACTAGGGTTTCAGAGGAGATGGTGCTAGTGAAGATGTTGATGGAGATTGACCCCCTCCCGATGAGAGGATCGTTGGTGATGACGATGGCGATGATTTCCCCCTCCTGGAGGGAAGTGTCCCCAGCAGAACAGCTCCGCCAGAGCCCTAGATTGGTTCCGCCAAGGTTCCGCATCGTGGCGGCGGAGTCTCATCCCGAAAGTTTGCTTATGATTTTTTTCAGGGTAAAAGACTTCATATAGCAGAATATGGACACCGGAGGGCTGCTAGGGGGCCCACGTGGCAGGGGGTGCGCCCAGGGGGTAGGGAACGCCCCCACCCTCGTGTCCAGTGTGTGGGCCCCCTCTGGTATTTTCTTTGCTCAATATTTTTTATTATTTCCAAAAATAACTTCCGTGGAGTTTCGGGACTTTTGGAGTTGTGCAGAATAGGTCTCTAATATTTGCTCCTTTTCCAAATTTCTGTAATTCTAGCTGTCGGCATTCTCCCTCTTCATGTAAACCTTGTAAAATAAGAGAAAATAGGCATAAGTATTGTGACATAATGTGTAATAATAGCCCATAATGCAATAAATATCAATATAAAAGCATGATGCAAAATGGACGTATCATGTTGTCTCAACGGATTTAGATGGTGCCCTATTTAACGTGAATGTGGCTGTCTCTAATGCATAACCCCAAAACGATAGTGGTAAATCGGTAAGAGACATCATAGATTGCACCATATCTAATAAAGTATGGTTACGATGTTTGGACACACCATTACGCTGTGGTGTTCCAGGTGGCATGAGTTGCGAAACTATTCCGCATTGTTTCAAATGAAGACCAAACTCGTAACTCAAATATTCTCCTCCACGATCAGATCGTAGAAACTTTATTTTCTTGTTACGACGATTTTCCACTTCACATCCAAATTATATGAACTTTTCAAATGTTTCAGACTTATGTTTCATCAAGTAGATATACCCATATCTGGTCAAATCATCTGTGAAGGTTAGAAAATAACGATACCCGTCGCAAGCCTCAACACTCATCGGACTGCACACATCAATATCTATTATTTCCAATAAGTCTGTTTCTTGCTCTATTGTTCCGGAGAACGGAGTCTTAGTCATCTTGTCCATAAGGCATGGTTCGCAAGCATCAAGTGATTTATAATCAAGTGATTCCAAAATCCCATCAGCATGGAGTTTCTTCATGCGCTTTACACCAATATGACCTAAACGGCGATTGCCACAAATAAGTTGCACTATCATTATTAACTTTGCATCTTTTGGCTTCAATATTATGAATATGTGTATCACTACGATCGAGATCCAACAAACCATTTTCATTGGGTGTATGACCATAGAAGGTTTTATTCATGTAAACAGAACAACAATTATTCTCTAACTTAAATGAATAACCGTATTGCAATAAACATGATCAAATCATATTCATGCTCAACGCAAACACCAAATAACACTTATTTAGGTTCAACACTAATCCCGAAAGTATAGGGAGTGCGCGATGATGATCATATCAATCTTGGAACCACTTCCAACACACATCATCACTTCACCCTTAACTGGTCTCTGTTCATTCTGCAATCTCCCGTTTCGAGTTACTAATCTTAGCAACTGAACTAGTATCAAATACTGAGGGGTTGCTATGAACACTAGTAAAGTACATATCAATAACATGTATATCAAATATACCTTTGTTCACTTTGCCATCCTTCTTATCCGCCAAATACTTGGGGCGGTTCCGCTTCCAGTGACCAGTTCCTTTGCAATAGAAGCACTTAGTCTCAGGCTTAGGTCCAGACTTGGGCTTCTTCACTTGAGCAGCAACTTGCTTGCCATTTTTTAGAAGTTCCCCTTCTTCCCTTTGCCCATTTCTTGAAACTAGTGATCTTGTCAACCATCAACACTTGATGCTTTTCTTGATTTCTACCTAAGTCAATTTCAGCATCACGAAGAGCTTGGTAATCGTTTCCGCTATCCCTTGCATATTATAGTTCTTCACAAAGTTCTAGTAACTTGGTGATAGTGACTAGAGAACTCTGTCAATCACTATCTTATCTGGAAGATAAACTCCCACTTGATTCAAGTGATTGTAGTTCTCAGACATTCTGAGCGCATGCTCACTAGCTGAGCTATTCTCCCCCATTTTGTAGGCAAAGTACTTGTCAAAGGTCTCATACCTTTCGACATGGGCATGAGTCTAAAATACTAATTTCAACTCTTGGAACATCTCATATGCTCCGTGGCGTTTCAAAAACGTCTTTGAAGCCCTGATTCTAAGCCATAAAGCATGGTGCACTAAACTATCAAGTAGTCATCATATCGAGCTTGCCAAACGTTCATAACGTCTGCATCTGCTACTGCAATCGGCTTGTCACCTAGCGGTGCATCATGGACATAATTCTTCTATGCAGCAATGAGGATAATCCTCAGATCACGGATCCAATCCGCATCATTGCTACTAACATCTTTCAACTTAGTATTCTCTAGGAACATATCAAAATAAAACAGGGGAGCTAAACGCAAGCTATTAATCTACAACATAGATATGCTAATCTATCGGGACTAAGTTCATGATAAATTAAAGTTCAATTTATTTTTATTACTAAAGAACTCCCACTTAAATAGACATCCCTCTAATCATCTAAGTGATCACGCGATCCATATCAACTAAACCATGTCCGATCATCACGTGAGATGGAGTAGTTTTCAATGGTGAACATCACTATGTTGGTCATATCTACTATATGATTCACGCTCGACCTTTCGGTCTCAGTGTTCCGAGGCCATATCTGCATATGCTAGGCTCGTCAAGTTTAACCCGGGTATTCTGCGTGTGAAAAACTGGCTTGCACCCGTCGTATAAGAACGCTGAGCTTATCACACCCGATCATCACGTGGTGTCTCGGCACGACGAACTTTGGCAACGGTGCATACTCAGGGAGAACACTTGTACCTTGAAATTTTAGTGAGAGATCATCTTATAATGCTGCCATCAATCAAAGCGGAATAATAAGACGCATAAAGGATAAACATCACATGCAATCAATATAAGTGATATGATATGGCCATCATCATCTTGTGCCTTTGATCTCCATCTCCAAAGCACCGTCATGATCGCCATCGTCACCGGCTCGACACCTTGATCTCCATCGTAGCATCGTTGTCGTCTCGCCAACTATTGCTTCTACGACTATCGCTACCGCTTAGTGATAAAGTAAAGCAATTATAGGGTGTTTGCATTTCATACAATAAAGCGACAACCATATGGCTCCTGCCAGTTGCCGATAACTCCGTTACAAAACATGATCATCTCATACAACAAAATATAGCATCATGCCTTGACCATATCACATCACAACATGCCCTGCAAAAACAAGTTATACGTCCTCTACTTTGTTGTTGCAAGTTTTACGTGGCTGCTACGGGCTGAGCAAGAACCGTTCTTACCTACGCATCAAAAACCACAACGATAGTTCGTCAAGTTAGTGTTGTTTTAACCTTCAACAAGGACCGGGCATAGTCACACTCGGTTCAACTAAAGTTGGAGAAACTGACACCCGCCAGCTACATGTGTGCAAAGCACGTCGGTAGAACCAGTCTCGCGTAAGCGTACGCATAATGTCGGTCCGGGCCGCTTCATCCAACAATACCGCCGAACCAAAGTATGACATGCTGGTAAGCAGTATGACTTGTATCGCCCACAACTCACTTGTGTTCTACTCGTACATATAACATCTACGCATAAACCTGGCTCGGATGCCACTGTTGGGTAACGTAGTAATTTCAAAAAAAATCTACACACATGCAAGATCATGGCGATGCATAGCAACGAGAGGGGAGAGTGTGTCCACGTACCCTCGTGGACCGAAAGCGGAAGCGTTATGACAACACAGTTGATGTAGTCGTACGTCTTCACGATCGACCGATCCTCAGTATCGAACGTACGGCACCTCCGTGTTCAGCACACGTTCAGCTCGGCGACGTCCTGCGAACTCACGATCCAGTAGAGCTTCGAGGGAGAGCTTGGTCAGCACGACGGCGTGATGACGGTGTTGATGAAGTTACCGACGCAGGGCTTCGCCTAAGCACCGCTACGATATGACCGAGGTGGATTATGGTGGAGGGGGGCACCGCACACGGCTAAGAGAGATCAATGATCAACTTGTGTGTCTATGGGGTGCCCCCCTCCCCCGTATATAAAGGAGTGGAGGAGGGGGAGGGCCGGCCCTCCCTAGGGCGCGCCATAGGGTAGTCCTACTCCCATCGAGAGTAGGATTCCCCCCTTCCAAGAGGAGGAGTAGGAGGGAAGGAAGGAGGAGAGAGGGGGAAGGAAAAAGGGGGGCGTCGCCCCCTTCCTTGTCCAATTTGGACTAGGGGGGAGGGGGCGCGCGGCCTCTCCTGGCCGCCCCTCCTCTTCTCCAGTAAGGCCCACAAGGCCCATTATACTCCCCGGGGGGTTCCGGTAACCCCCCGATACTCCGGTATTCGCCCTATATCATCCGGAACCTTTCCGATGACCAACTATAGGCTTCCAATATATCGATCTTTATGTCTCGACCATTTCGAGACTCCTCGTCATGCCCGTGATCATATCTGGGACTCCGAACTACCTTCGGTACATCAAATCACATAAACTCATAATACCGATCATCACCAAACGTTAAGCGTGCGGACCCTACAGGTTCGAGAACTATGTAGACATGACCGAGACTCATCTCCGGTCAATAACCAATAGCGGAACCTGGATGCTCATATTGGTTCCTACATATTCTACGAAGATCTTTATCGGTCAAACCACATAACAGCATACGTTGTTCCCTTTGTCATCGGTATGTTACTTGCCCGAGATTCGATCGTTTGTATCTTAGTACCTAGCTCAATCTCGTTACCGGCAAGTCTCTTTACTTGTTTCGTAGTGCATCATCTCATAACTAACTCATTAGTCACATTTCTTGCAAAGCTTATAGTGATGTGCATTACCGAGAGGGCCTAGAGATACATCTCCGACAATCGGAGTGACAAATCCTATTCTCAATCTACGCCAACTCAACGAACACCATCAGAGACACCTGTAGAGCACCTTTATAATCACCCAGTTACATTGTGACATTTGGTAGCACACAAAGTGTTCCTCTGGTATTCGGGAGTTGCATAATCTCATAGTCATAGGAACATGTATAAGTCATGGAGAAAGTAATATCAGTAAACTTAAACGATCAAGTGCTAAGCTGATGGAATGGGTCAAGTCAATCACATCATTCTCTAATGATGTGATCCCGTTAATCAAATGACAACTCATGTCTATGGCTAGGAAATTTAACCATCTTTGATTCAACGAGCTAGTCAAGTAGAGGCATACTAGTGACACTCTGTTTGTCTATGTATTCACACATGTACTAAGTTTCCGGTTAATACAATTTTAGCATGAATAATAAACATTTATCATGATATAAGAAAATATAAATAACAACTTTATTATTGCCTCTAGGGCATATTTCCTTCAAAAAGAAAGTCAAGTTTATTCGAAAAAACTTCTGAAGTTTTTTGACTTTTTTTCTAATTATTAATTATTATTTTCGAATTTCTGGGTGTACACCCAGGAATCAAGGGGTATTTCCCCATTCTTGTGTCACTAAATTTGCCGTCAAAAATTTTCGGAGTTGCCATGTGCTCGTACCTATTGTTCGGTACTCCCTTCGTATGGGTGCATAAGTCATGTTACGTTGTGCATCGTGACTAAAGACGGAGGGGAAAACAAAAATACTTAATATTTATTTGCTAATTAATAACATTGCATGCAATGAACTGACCACTGCATGCCATGCTAGATAGTCTTAAATCGTTAAAAACATACACACCCCACGTTTCTTATTGGTTGATTCCTTTATTAATTTCAAGAAATAAGAAACAAGGCGAGAGTTAATGCACCGCGTCTAAGTGTTTTAGAATTATTTGGTTTCATAAGATGACTTATGCACCGACACGAAGGGAGTACAAAGCAGTATTTCAAAAATGAACATCAATGATTACTTGGGAATTTGCGGGAATACCAGGACTCAACACATCTCTGAACTCTTTTCTAGCGGCTTAATTTGTGAGTGCCTTGAGATCCAATAATTTTAGCTGTTCAACAGTACCTGCCGAGCTTGAACATCGTGGTCCACCAGCGATAAGTCAAGATTAGGGTACTAAAAACATTTCGCCGGTAGATGGCAGCGCTGTGGCTGGTAGCATACTAAGGAATCAAGACGGGTCAGTGGTGTTTGCGGCCTACCGCTTCCTGTTCCATTGCAACGAAGCGTTGGAGGCCTAGATTCATGGGTTGATGCAAAGGTATGGCACTGGTCATACAACACACTAACAAACCAGTTCTGGTTCAGTCTGACTCTTCTGAGAGGCACTATTCATTTTATCGGGGAATATGCTCACTCATATGGACATCTTGCTGAAGAAATAAAAGAGCTCATGGAGGTTAGGGAGTTTGTTAAACATAGGCTTAGAAGGGAACAAAATAGGGTTGGCTAGTTACAGCCGTACAAAGTCTACTACCGCTGTATGGATCCATAGAGGTCCTCCTTGCATCGAGAACTTGTGCCTCTTGATTGTAACCCTGTTACATTGGAATAAAATTCCCTTTTCTCTCACAAAAAAAACATTGTAAGTTCACGTTTCTTCTCACCAATGCTGAATTTTGGTACTGATTCATGGCTTGGTCCATAAATGTAGTATAATAAGTTACAAATTCAGCTCATAACATAATTACATCCACCACAAATACAATTCTTGGACCATCAGCACCTAAACAAGCTCCCGTCAGTACCAACCATAGCTGCCAGCTTAACATGATTGTTGAAGTTAACTTGCCAAGGAAATCGATGATAAGAGCTTGCATATATACAAAGGAAACAACATATAACAATAACCAAAACTACTACATATGTGGAATAGAAGAATTATACTATTTGTTTTTTTACCTGGAGTACAACCATTGTCACCAGAATGGCCACGAAGTGATTCCCGCTAGAAACCTTGAATATGTTCAGCTCATCTGTTTCATTGCATTGAACTCATCGAACAACTTAGAAAAGAAAGATGGCATGATATCTATACCCAACTATGTTAACAACATATATTCTGATTCACATTCGACGAAACTACTCCCTCCGTTCCTAAATGTAAGTCTTTGTAGAGATTTCACTATGAACCACATACGGATGTATATAGATGCATTTTAAGTTTAGATTCATTCATTTTGCTCCGTATGTAGTCCATCTAGTGGAATCTCTACAAAGACTTATATTTAGGAACGGAGGGAGTATTAAATTACACCGGTACATCAGGAGGTAGTTACTCCTGAACTATAAAATTCAGAATTTAAGCTCCTAATCCTGAATAAATGAATACAGTAAACATGTACAGAAATTGCCAAGTTATGTTCTCTATTGCCCAAACTCTCGCCAAGACTACCTTATCAAAGGATCAAGGAGATACTAGTAACTAGCCAAGTTAGGAGGAATGACAGCCATATCTTGCTTTGTTTCTTCAGATCCAAACACACGCTAAAGTCCTTTCTTCCGTATAAAAACTGGTCTGTCAAGCCCTGAAATAGTTACGTTGTACGTCAGATGTAGAAATACATGTCACAATTGCAAGGACAAACATAACCGCTCCCCTCCTCAGTTTATCGCAAAAGATAAATTCCCTCTCTAATACAAAATTAATTAATGGAGGCAGTGTCCCAGAATAATCTCATACATAATGAAGATGCACGTGTGATGATTTATAAAATGGATTATGTTAACTTTGAGTCCTTCATTTTCCATGCACGTGGGATTTCCCACAATTTATGCAGGGGCTAAAATATCATACTGTTGAGCACCAGAATCAGCTCTTTCAGTCCTCGGTTTCACAGAAACAATTCATCTTATGACTGCCGTAAAATTCAGTACATACTACTAACGCAAATTTCACTCTCCAACTAAGATTTTTAATAAGGCACTTTTCGCTACTAATATTACCAAGCATAATCAAATACTCCCTCCGTTCCTTTATATAAGGTGTATTTGTTATTTCAAAAGTCAAATGAGTGAATGTTTGACCGATTTTTTAGAAAGATATATCAATATCCACAATACAAAATTTATACCATTTGATCCATCATGAAAAATGGTTTCATACTTTATCTATTAGGTATTGCAGAAGTTGTTATTTTATTATATAATCTTGGTCAAACATTCAAATGGTTGACTTGCATAGACATCAATACACCTTATATTCTGGAATGGAGGGAGTATCTCACAATATCAGCAGGCAATCAACAAGGTGGACCATCAACATGCATTTTTGGAACTAGAATGTGGCACAGAGAAATATGATCAACAACTAGGGAGTGGAAATTATGATCTTCTATTACAAAGGGATAACAGTTAGTACTTAGTACTCCCTCCATAAAGAAATATAAGAGTGTTTAGATCACTAAAGTAGTGATCTAAACACTCTAATATTTCTTTACGGAGGGAGTAGCATCTAAGGCCTAATATAAATAAAGGCTTGTGTGACTGACAGGCAAACAACAACCAATTAAAACAATATTTTTCTGCAGAACCTAAATATTGTACAAGGAACATCTTTACCTCTCGTGTGAAAGAAACCCTATGCACACAAGGTTAGACAATTAAAAATACATAGTTTATATTACCGGATGTAAAAGGAATGCACCTTTAGTTTGAAATGGAATATCTGAAAAGCCTACTTTACAGGGAGATTTCAAAAGTATTATCATGGAACCTTGATTTAAATCTTTTCAACTTGCTGATTGCTGGATTATCAAGGAGATGAAGGAGAAGAAGGTTAAGTCCTCTTGGTTTTTGGGTTGAGTCGACCAAAAATTCAGCAAATATTGACAGTCGTTCTCATTGCAATGGAAATAAATCCATCTGGAAATTGCTAGGAGCCAAGCATTGTTCTAGACAACATGAAACACAGAACAAAAGTTAAATTACTCATGTTATTAGATGGATAATCACAATAATTTTACTTGTGACATTGGGGTAGAGGTGGGATGCAAATCCTCACAATGGCAAGCCATCGTTTTACCCTTAATGGAAAATGCAAATACATTTCTTGTACCTTTCTGTCACTGGGATAGAGAACCGAAAGATTGATCCCTTCAAAACAAAATACTTAGATACGTCTTTGTAGTAGTGGATCGATTCTCTAAAATGGCTCATTTATTTCCTTGCAATAAGGCAGACGATGCTTCACATATTGCCAATCTTTTTTGTAGGAAAATCTTGAGGCTACATGGAGTGCCAAATAGGATCGTATCCGACCAAGATGTCAAGTGCCGTAGCTAATTTTGGAAGACACTATGTGCTAAGCTCGGCATCAAGCTTCTCTTCTCCACGGCCTATCATCCTCAAACCGATGGCTAAACGGAAGTCACCAACCGGACGCTCGCAACGCTACTCTGAGTCTTGATCAAGAAAAATATACTAGAGTGGGAAGAGTCCCTACCCATCGTCGAGTATGCCTACAACCGTGCAAGACATTCGACTACCGGCAAGTCTCCCTTCGAGGTCGTATACGGCTTCAACCCGATGTCAACATTGGACATTCTCCCTCTACCACTACAAGAGCGCATCAACATGGACGCGAGCGCACGAGGACTACCTCAAGAACAAGCATGATCATACAAGGCACACCATCGAGCACAATGTACAACGACACGCGAACAAGCTCAACATCAACAAGAAGCACATGGTATTCCAAGTCGGAGACATTGTATGGCTACACCTACTCAGGAATTGCTTCCCCAACGAACGCAAGTCCAAACTTCTTCCGCGAGCCGATGGACCCTTCAAGGTGATAGCACGCTACAACGACAATGCTTACAAGATCAATCTTCCAAGCGACAAGTACAACATGAGCGACGTCTTTAATGTCAAAGACCTCTCTCCCTACCATGGTGATGAAGATTTCTATCCGAGATCGGATCTTTCCCAAGGGAGAAGATGATGCGGAGCATCCCCATGCCATCCCCATGGTCCTACCTACATCTCCCATGACACCACTTGGACCAATGACTAGAACTCAAGCCAAGGCTATCGAAGATAAGGTGAACTCGCTCCTCTCCGAACTACCACTTCATATACATGAGACATGGCTAGTACCTCATTCGGAGACCCTATGTGTGATCAGGTAACTGGAGTAGGGCCATGGAGCAACTACACCCAAAGGACATAATGGCGAGGACACCAAGCGCAAGGACTAAGAAGAAGAGCTGCCAGGAAATCACCAGCCACCGGACAACCGACGCCTGAAGCATCACCCGCTAGAAAAGACCCAGCCAAGACATGCTCCAGCGACCGGATGTCCGACCCACGCCGGATGTCCGACAATTCCCAGCGACCAGACGTCCGAGTCCCTCCGGATGACCAACGCCAGCAAGACAGACCCGAAACACCGGAAGACCGAAGATTCCCGAACGACCGGCGAAGCCAGACCAGAGCCAAAGTCACCGGACGTCCGACGACTACCGGATGTCCGGTCCCTCATGAGCCACCGGACGTCCAGCGACCGTTGGACGTCTGACACATGTGCGCTGCCATGTGTTGGGCCGAGGCCTATGTACCCCTTCGTGTACTAAGACTATTTATACTCCTCCTCCTCCCTCTTTCTAGGGTTAGCAAAGAATGACATTTGAGATAGAGCTTTGCTCATCCACTTGGCTACTTCTCCATCGGAGATCACGACCTCCTCGGAGAAGATCCCCCAAGCGGATTCAAGCCCTCCTTGGAGAATATACCCCCAAGGATATCAAGACCTCCGCATGGAGATGAACTAGCTACCTTTTGTATCGTCCTTTGTTGATCGTGGATCGTGTATCTCTTTGTGTTTCAAGGATCTATCACATGTGTGATCAAATCTTGTTGGTTGAGTGATTTCCTCTCATGTTTTCCCTCATGATTCCCCTCGTGTTCTTTGTCGGATCCCTCCAAATCGTGAAAGATCGTCACATCGGGTTTCACCCCGTATCATGAATTTTGTGCTTCGCCCTTACATCGGTATGTTTGTTGTGGTGTACGTCGATGATATTCTTATGTTTAGCAAATCTCTCAAAGATCATGTGACTCACCTTAGGACAATTTTGCAAACCCTTCGGCAAGAGAAACTTTATGCTAATATGAAAAAATGCACCTTCGGTGTTAACAAGCTTGTCTTCTTGGGTTTTGTTGTGTCATCACAAGGTTTTCATGTGGATGAGTCTAAAATTGAAGATATTAAAACTTGGCCCCAACCCACTAATTTGCAAAAAGTGCGTAGTTTTCTTGGTCTTGCCGGTTTTCACCGTCGCTTTGTAAATGATTTTAGCACTGTTGACGCACTGTTGCATGCGTTGAGAAAGAAGAACGCACCATTTGTTTGGGGACCATCTCAATCTACCTCTTTTGATGAGCTTAAGTCGTTGCTTACTCATGCACCAATTCTTGCTTTACCCAATTTCGACAAAACTTGCCCTTCATCTAGAATGAACAGTAGTCTGTTCTCCCGTTGTGAATGAAGCCACGGTCGAATTTCCAAGGTCTTACCAAAAGAACATGGCATATGGACATGGGAACCACATAAAATTCCAAGGTATCCTCGTACGTGCCGATCTTGAAGGAGACTTGCACGGTATGCTCCACTCGAATGGTGCTGGAGTCGCTTGGCCATTGGACCTTGTAGGGGTGAGGATGCTTCTTCTTGACCAATTGTAGTTTGGAACATAGCTCGTCACTCGCCAAATTGTGACAACTACCTCCGTCGATGATGACCTTCACGGAACGACCATTGATTCTGGCTTTGGTGTTGAAGATGTGGCAACATTGGTCTTTTTCTTGGTGGTGTTGAAGTGTCAAAACTTTGGAGACGACGAGAGCGAGGCTTGGGTCGTTGTCGCAAAAGACTTGCCCATCCTCTTCTTCATTTACTTGATGGTGACGGCGACGTTCTCGAGGGCTTCCCTTTCGTCTTTGCTCAGTCATAGGTGCCATCGTCATTAAGAATCATGGTTCGCTTGTTGATGCATTGGAAAGACTTGTGTCCTCGACCACCACATGTGAAAACACTTTATAGCGCTAGTTTTGATTGTATCATCCAGTGGAGCCGATGCGGAGAAAGTCTTGGGCTCGGAAGTGCTTGTCGGAGGACGTGTCAAAGGAGTAGCCCCGTTCTTGGAACTTGACTTTTCACTGGTGCTTGTAGGTGCTCTAGTCGAGGTAGGAGGTGCGGAAGTTGAGGAAGCCGGAGTATAGGAGCCGTAGCTTGAAGATAACTCGGCATATTTGAGGTCTTCTTGCACTTGTCTCTCTGCCTTGGTCGCTTGATGGACGAGCTCTAGAAGGTTGGAGTTGGGTTGGAAGTCGGCAATCTTCCGTATTGGATGGTTGAGGCCATGCAAGAAGCGGGCCATTGTTTGCTCGTCATCTTCTTGACGTTGGCTCGTATCATGGAGATCTCCATCTCTTGATAGTAGTCTTCCACCGTCTTGGTGCCTTGCCGAAGGAGTTGAAGCTTCTTGAAGAGATCTCATGTATAATGTGTTGGCATAAACCTCGCTCGCATGACATCCTTCACTTATGCCCAAGTTGTTATGGGTGGTTCTTCTCGGTCTCAGCGTCACTCGATAACTTGTTCCCACCAAATGAGGACATAGTCTTGAAACTCGAGAGATGCCATGGCGATCTTCTTTTCCTTGTCATAGTTGTGTAGACGGAATATCTTGTCTACCTTCAATGCCCATGAGAGGTATTCTTCGGGATCATTGCTTCTGGAGAACTTGGGCATGGTGAACTTGAGCTTGCCGTATGGAAGTTCTTCATCATAGTGGCGGTTGTGGTGTCGCTCTTGGCGTGGAGGAGATTATTTGTTTGTTGGTGTGGATGATGGACTTGACGCACTTGATCCTCTTGAGGTCGCGCTTGGCATTGTGGAGGATGGCGATTATGTGCGAGGTTGCGCCACTCTTGTTGCTCGTCATGATGTGCGGCTTCTCTTGTAGTTCTTGAAAAAGTTCATCCTATTGTTCACATACGAGGCGGGCACATTCGGTCGCGGCTCGAGTGGATTCCTGAAGAGCTTCGTGGGCCGCTTGAGCTTGTTCATCGCTCTTTTTTGGTGGTTGTCGGAGTGGAGCGCTGTCTTGAGGTGGTTGACGAAGGTGATATTTTTCGTGAACCTCACCGTCTTGAGCTTGATGTCTTGCACGCTCACGTGCTCGCACTCGATCTTGTAAACCCATGCCATGTAATGGGTTGTTGTGTGCTTGGCGATCTTGAGGTTCATCGCGTCGATGAAGGCGATCTCGAGGCTGGCTTGCGTCGGTAGAGGAGTAGTACTCGGAGCGTCGACTTGAGTAGCGTCGTCTTGATGATTTTGTTGAGGAAGGTGTAAATAGATAGGCCCTTCGTGGAGGGAAGCATTGATTTGCAGAGGTGCCAGAGCTCAAGCTTTAAAACAGAGATGAATAACAATTTTGAGTGGCATGCTTTCAACATCAACGCTATGACCAAGTGTTTTCACCATCTTCCATGCTACACATATTATAGGCGGTTCCCAAATAGAATATAAAGTTTTGACTCCCCCTCCACCGATCAATCACACTCCACGGCTAGCCGAATCCTCGCGTGCCGTCCATACTAACAACAATCCAGGGGGAGTTTTGTTTGAATTTATAATTTTTTTGATTTAAGCATGGAACTGGGCATTCTGATAATCGGCCCCTTTCTCGTGAATGACCATGAATAAACGTGCGTCGAGGATAACACGCCTAGCATGGAAGATGCTGACCGCCCCTCGTCACAACAAGAGCGGTTCAGGCATACAAAATAGAATGTTTATTTGAATGTTTAGAGAATGGCACATGCAAATTTACTTTGGAACGGCAGGTAAATACTGCATATAGGAAGGTATAGTGGACTCATATGGAACAACTTTGGGTTTATGGAAGTGGATGCACAAGCAGTATTCCGCTTAGTACAAGTGAAGGCTAGCAAAAGATTGGGAAGCGACCAACTAGAGAGCGACAACAGTCATAAACATGCATTGAGATTAACCAACATTGAATGCAAGCATGAGTAGGATATAAATCACCATAAACATAAATATCGTGGAGGCTATGTTGATTTTGTTTCAACTACATGCGTGAACATGCGCCAAGTCAAGTCACTTGAATCATTCAAAGGAGGATACCATCCTATCATACTATATCACAATCATTTCAAAATTCATGTAGACATCCAAGACAAACCATTATAAACTCCTAGCTAATTAAGCATGGCATAGGAAACTATGATCTCTAAGTTGTCATTGCAAACATGTTTCTCCCATAACAAGTTGAATTCAGAACGATGAGCTAGTCATATTTACAAAAACAAAATAGGTCGAGTTCGTACCAGCTTTTCCGTCTCAGTCACTTCATCATATATCGTCATAATTGCCTTTCACTTGCATGACTGAATGATATAATAGTAAAGTGCATAAGTAAAGGGCTCGGGAAAGAGATAACCGAGGCACACGGAGACGACGATGTATCCCGAAGTTCACACCCTTGCAAATGCTAATCTTCGTTTGGAGCGGTGTGGAGGCACAATGCTCCCCAAGAAGCCACTAGGGCCACCGTAATCTCCTCACTCCCGCGCACAATGCAAGATGTCGTGATTCCACTAAGAGACCCTTGAGGGCGGTCACCGAACCCGTACAAATGCCAACCCTTGATGGCGGTCACCGAACCCGTACACTTTGGCAACCCTTGGGGGCGCTCACCGGAACCCGTCAAATTGCTCGAGGCGATCTCCACAACCTAATTGGAGACCCCGACGCTTGCTCGGAGCTTTACACCATAATGATTGAGCTCCGAACACCACCAACCGTCTAGGGCACCAAGGCACCCAATATGAACAAGCTCAAGGGTACCAAGCACCCAAGAGTAATAAGCTTCTCAACTTGCAACTTCCACGTATCACCGTGGAGAACTCAAATTGATGCACCAAATGCAATGGCAAGGGCACACGGAGTGCCCAAGTCCTTCTCTCTCAAATCCCACCGAAGCAACTAATGCTAAGGAGGAAAATGAGAGGAAGAACAAGAAGGAGAACACCAAGAACTCCAAGATCTAGATCCAAGGGGTTCCCCTGTTCGGGTTAGTTCCATTCAAATCATACAAGTTAGAGTCCAAAACAAGGGAAAAAGTGTTTGGAAAAGTAGATACGACGGAGACGTATCAACTCCCCCCAGCTTAAACCCTTGCTTGTCCTCAAGCAATTCATTTGACAAACTGAAAGAGAAAAAGAAAAACTTTTACAAACTCTGTTTGCTCTTGTTGTTGTAAACATGAAAAGCCAGCATTCAAGTTTCAGCAATTATTATGAACTAACCATACTCACAATAACACGTAGGTCTCATAATTACTCATATCAATAGCATAATCAGCTAGTGAGCCATAATAATAAAACTCGGATGACAACACTTTCTCAAAATAGTCATAACATGATATAACAAAATGGTATCTCGCTAGCCCTTTCCGAGACCGCAAAACATAAATGCAGAGCACCTTTAAAGATCAAGGACTGACTAAACATTGTAATTCATGGTAAAAGAGATCCAGTCAATTCATACCCAAACTAAACCAATTATAATGAATGCAAACGACAGTGTGCTCTCAAGCGGGTGCTTTTTAATAAGAAGGGTGATGACTCAACATAAAAGTAAATAGATAGGCCCTTCGAAGAGGGAAGCAGGGATTTGCAGAGGTGCCAGAGCTCGATTTTGAAATAGAGATAAATTATATTTTGAGCGGCATACTTTCACCATCAGCATAACAACTATGAGATGGTTGTATCTTCCATACTACATGCATTATAGGCGGTTCCCAAACAGAATGGTAAAGGTTTATACTCCCTCCTCCACAAGCATCAATCCATGGCTTGCTCAAAACAACGAGTGCCTCCAACATTCAACGGGTCCCAAGGGGAGTTTTGTTTAATTATTTTGATTTGCTTTGATCTTTTTGGATCATGGGACTGGGCATCCCGGTTACCGGCCATTTCTCGTGAATGAGGAGCGGAGTCCACTCCTCTTGAGAATAAGCCACCTAGCATGGAAGATATAGGCAGCCCTAGTTGCACATGAGTTGCTCGAGTATACAAAACAGAATTTCATTTGAAGGTTTGGAGTTTGGCACATACAAATTTACTTGGAACGGCAGGTAGATACCGCATATAGGAAGGCATGGTGGACTCATATGGAACAACTTTGGGGTTTAAGGAGTTTGGATGCACAAGCAGTATTCCCGCTTAGTACAAGTGAAGGCTAGCAAAAGACTGGGAAGCGACCAACTGAGAGAGCGACAACAGTCATAAACATGCATTAAAATTAATTTACACCGAATATAAGCATGAGTAGGATATAATCCACCATGAACATAAATATCATGAAGGCTATGTTGATTTGATTCGACTACATGCGCGAACATGTGCCAAGTCGAGTCACTCAATTCATTCAAAGGAGGATACCATCCCATCATACCACATCATAATCATTCTAATAGCATGTTGGCACGCAAGGTAAACCATTATAACTCATAGCTAATCAAGCATGGCACAAGGAACTATAATCTCTAAATGTCATTGCAAATATGTTTACTTCATAATAGCTGAATCAGGAACGATGAATCATCATATTTACAAAAACAAGAGAGGTCAAGTTCATACCAGCTTTTCTCATCCCAATAAGTACATCATATATCATCATTATGGCCTTTCACTTGCACGACCGAACGGTGTGAATAATAATAAGAGTGCACGTGCATTGGACTAAGCTGGAATCTGCAAGCATTCAACTCAAGAGAGAAGACAAGTAATATAGGCTCTAAGTTAGATAAACAATAATGCATATGAGAGCCACTAAGCATTATCAATATAGTCTTCTCGACCCCCAAAGAAAGGAAAAGAAATAAAAACTATTTACACGAGAAAGCTCCCAACAAGCAAAAGAGGAACGGGAAATATTTTTGGGTTTTATTTTTAATTATTACTACTACAACAGGAAAAATAAACTACTACTATTTTTTCTGGTTTTTCTAAGGATTATTAAACACACAAGAAGAAAGCAGGAAAAAGAAAATTTAAACTAACATGGATATTACAGTGAAAGAGTATGAGCACCGACAACTAGCAATGAGTGTGTGTGAGCATAAATGTAATGTCGGTGAGAAATACGTACTCCCCCAAGCTTAGGCTTTTGGCCTAAGTTGGTCTATTGCCAGGGATAGCCTGGCTGATACCCGTAGGTGTAGCTGGGGTCGTACTGCGATGGAGCGGCTACCGCCTCCTGAGCAGCAGCATGGCGTCGAGCTGCCTCCGCTCTCCTCGATGGCAACAATACGTGCCTCGCAACCCTTTCTGTCACTGGGTAAGGACACCGCAAGATTGAACCCAAAGCTATGCACTTCTCCCATTGCAAGAACTAGCAATCTAGTCGGCCAAACCAAATGGATAATTCAAAGAGACTTGCAAAGATAACTCAATCATACATTAAAGAATTCAGAGAAGATCCAAATTTTATTCATACATAAGCTGGATCATAAACCCACAATTCATCGGTCTCAACAAACACACCGCAAAAAGAAGATTACATCGAATAGATCTCCACGAGAGAGGGGGAGAACATTGTATTGAAATCCAAAAAGAGAGAAGAAGCCATCTAGCTACTAGCTATGGACCCGAAGGTATGAAGTAAACTACCTCACACTTCATCGGAGGGGCTATGGTGTTGATGTAGAAGCCCTTTGTGGTGGATGCCCCCTCTGGCGGAGCTCCGGAACAGGCCCCAAGATGGGATCTCGTGGATACAGGAAGGTACGACGGTGGAATTAGGTTTTTGGCTCCTGTTCTGATCGTTTGGGGATCCATAGGTATATATAGGAGAAAGGAGTACGTCGGTGGAGCGTCAGGGGGCCCACGAGGCAGGGGGCGCGCCAGTAGCGCGCCTCCACCTCGTGACCGCCTCTGGCACTTCTTGGAGTAGGGTCCAAGTCTCCTGGATCACGTTCGGTGAGAAGATCACGTTCCCGAAGGTTTCATTCCGTTTGATATTCCGTTAATAGGTTAGTCCCAAAAGTAATATAAAAGTGGAAAATAAAGCCCAATATAGTCAAAAACAGTAGATAAAGTAGCATGGAGCAATCAAAAATTATAGATACGTTGGAGACGACGGATGTCATCTTGATGTCAAGATGCGTCGTGATCACGATGCGTGACTAGGTCAAACTAACCTGTGGGTCCAGCGGGACCCACCTGTCAGCCTCTGTAATAAAACAGAGTTTGTTTTAATCTAAACTAATCTAATTAACGACTGGACCCCACCTGTCATAGACTAATTAATCTTAAATAATTTATTTTATTTATAAAACATTTTAGTTAATTAAAAGGGCGGTGGGGCCCGCGTGTCAGTGACACAGTGGGCGCCCAGTCAGCATGTTGACTGGTCAAACCAGTCAACGGGTCCACCCGGACCCACTGGTCAGTGACCCAGGGGCGGGGCCCACTGCACCACGTCGACGTCGTCGCCGGAGATAACTCCAGCGACCAAATCGGCGGCGGAGCTCGCCGGAGCGCGTCGGAATCGCGCTACCCAGCACCAAAATGCACGCGGTTTGATGCGTTCGAGCGAGGTCTCGACGCTGCATCGATCTACACTGGTCCCACGGCCTTACTCGGTCGGAGTTGAGCGCTACTTCGATGGCGGCGGACGGCGTGTTCGACCGGAACTGGAAAACAGAACTACGGTGCTCGTTTGAGCAAAAGAAGAGGCTGGGTGGGGTCTAAGGCACTCCAGGAGCTCGTCGAAGCTACTGACCCGAGCAGAAGAGCTCGGAGGTAAGCGCAGCGGCGACAATGGCGGACAGCGGAGCTCGGTATGCGGGCGAGCTAGCTATGGCGCGCTAGGGGAGCAACGAGGAGGAGCAGGGGGCAGAGGAGGAGCAGGGGGCAGAGGAGCTCACCGCGCGGCTCACACGCAGGCCCGTGATAGTTTAGGAGCTGCAGAGGCGGCGCCGGAGACGAAGGGGGTGGTGGCGTTCGGAGATGGGGACGGAGGAGTCCCAACGCTTCGGTGCTCCCCAACTCCCATAGCTGGTCGAGGAAGAAGGGGAGGTCGTCTGTGGAGCCCGTGGACAACTCGGAGAGACGAGTGGTCGCCGGTGGCCGCATCGGAGCACGACGGCGCGGAGGCAGAGTTGGCATCGAAAGCGGAGAGGATCGCAGCGCGGGCCAGCTATATGGCGCCGTTCTTCTTCCACGACGAGTTCCATCCGGAGCACACGGAGGACGGCGGGGTGGTGCCGACGGACGACTTCGGCCTGCGCCTCGAGGACCCGGCCGGGAGCTCGGAGGAGACGGGTCTTTACAATGACACGGAGCCGGACGAGAGGGAGGTCTCCTCTGCGAGCCCGAACGGTGATGCTTGAACAAGTATGCTATGTATGTATGGTTCCCAGTGTTTCTCAAGATGATCCAAGCTGATCGGATATGACAATCTTATGTGCAATGTGGTATGATGCTATGGCACTTGCTTACAAGCTTCTTTGCTCTTTCTCTTTTTCTTTGCTTAAAAGCTTTATTCCTTTTTTTCTATGTATGGCCACTTTTGCACAATGCACAAACCAAGATAGCAATTGTGTATATTCGGGAACAAACTTGAGACACAATGGATGATATGATACCGAGATGATATGGTATGTATGTAATGGATGGTGTAGATCACTAATGTGCACAAGTAACGTGGCCCGCCAATACTCAAATGGCTAGTCTCGATAGGCAAGAGACGCAAAATGGGCTAGGGGTTATCAATGCAATTTGCAAGGGGAATATACAAAGGTGTCGTCGAGGTTACCGTCCTTTGCGATGATGAGTGGCGGTGTTCTTGATGTAGATACCAAGATGATGGAGACTCGTCCCTAAGTAGCCGAAACACCTTAGGAAACGGAAAAACCACAAACTCAAAATCTCAAATGACAAATGTCAAATGGTGGTAGCGGGAATGCGGTGGTGGTTGCGGAAGCTCAATGGGATTGCGGAAATGCAATGGTGGTTTTGGAGTACGCAATGCGAAAGTGGAGGGTAAGGTGGTGGACTATACACGGTGTCGGAGTTGGAAGCACGGTCCCTAAGTAGCCTAAACACCTTGGGAGATACAACTCACAACGCAAACAGAATTGAGTTAAGTTGGGACGTAAGTGTATGTTGGGTAAGCCTATGCGGAAGTGGCGGTGGTGGTTGATGAAGAAGCAACCGTCCCTAAGTAGCAGAAACACCTTAGGAGACTCGAATCACTACTCAAACAACCTCAAATGCTATGGGGAACAAAATTGGTTAGGTTGTGGAAGTCGGTGGTTTTGCTTCAGAGAACACTCGCAGTAAGAACAACATCAGCTCAAGCATCATCATTGCACCACTAAGTGTAAGCAGATAGATCATCTCGGTAGACAGAAAGAGCATCTGAATAAGCTGATACGTGCTGATCATAAGCATCAACCGCAACATCATCGAAACTGCATCCCGATCAGCCTGAGAAGCATCAGCATCATGAATAGACGACACCGGCGGGGTAGGAGCCACGGGGGCAACAGGGCATGGCGGACAGGGGACCTCGCTAGAGGGAATGCCCCACAGGAGAAGACCACGTATATGGATACGGATGAAACTCACAAACTCATCATAGTTGGTGCCATCGAAGATCACCGATCACAGAGGAACAACCACATAGCCCGAAGAAGACATGATGAGCTATTTTTTATAAGTCATGTTTCACTGGAGGCGGGATCTGGATCGGGCAGAGGCACCCTAGAGGCCAAAACACGAGCAGGGAGGCAGAGTAGCAGGTGGTCGCGGCCGAGGAGGACTGGCAGGAGGTGGCGCGGCAGGACGGGTAGGAGGCGGCAGCGGCCAGGGGGTCGCGGCCGGACGAGGACCGGACGGGGCCGGCCGGTGTCGAGAGGATGTTGTCGGGGGGGAGGCAGAGTAGGGATGGCGGCCGGGCGGCGGATCCAGGCGAGGACGACCAGGAGACGGCCGACCGGTGGTGGATCCGGGCGAGGCAGAGCAGGAGACGGCCGACCAGTGGTGGATCCAGGCGAGGTAGAGCAGGAGATGGCCGATGGCGGGCGGATCCAGGTAGGGGGCGGCCGGGGCGAGGCAAGCTAGGGACGGGGCCTAGCGGCGGTGGTGGTTGGGGTGGAGCACACACGGAGTTGCATCGTGCGGGAGAGAGGCTAACCTGGCATCTGATACCATGTTGGATGATGAGCAACTAACTTTCACAGGGGGTCAAAAGCCAATTCATGTACATGTATGTTAAAGTGCAGAAAGCCCCTTATACAATGGGGATATACAAAAAAGGGAACTATACATATCTAACAGGGAGGACCTCCATGCTAGTGTTGACCGAATCATTCTTTCCTAACTGGGTTGCTAGTGTTGAATCTTATCCAGTAGAAGTGAGAAGTATATGCAGGTTTTTATGCCAAAATCTTTTAATATTTTTCCTCATAGTGTGAGTAAACTGATGATGCATGCCATGGCTGAGGATTTGGTTCCAACAGAAGCAACACATGTTCATCTTGCCTACTATCCCATCAGTGGGTGTCAGTCTCATTTTCCTGATCCTACACTTGAGCTGAGATTTCATTGCCATTTTTTTGAAGAGGTTGCTGAAACCAGTTTGTCACTACTTCAATGGACATAATGGAGCATGTCATCATTGTGTGTGCAAAAGCATTTTTTCAAAATTTAAATTACCATGGCGCATTTAATTCTTTTGGAGTATTAAACAATCATGTGGCTCTCTACATATTTTAAAATTCATGGTAGGACCACAGGAGTATACTACTTTGTTGGGGGAAGATAATTTGTTGAACGGATAGCGTGGATGCCTTGCAAAGTTTCGCAGAGAATAAGCTATATGTGGATTTCTTCCAATTGCAGCAAGCTTCGAGCAAGCAAAACTGTACTCTGTAAATAATCTTCTTGAACCAGAGTTCTTTATTTTCTTTCTATTTTCACCTTTCCATGTACTTGATTTCAATGTACTACACACTCTCCTTAATCAATGGAAGCAACACCTGATTACCTTCATATAAAAAACACAATGTGAACACGTATGAGGCGATGTATAGCAGGAACAGGAAAAAAAATATTGTGCAAAGGTGAGTGCAAGTGTATGATTTTCTAGAATTATTTTCTTGGCAGAAGTTACTATATTCTCAATATACATCATAGATAATTAGGGAATTCAAAAAAGGTCCGAAAATTTTAGAAATGAGAATTTTAAAATAAAATGTTTAATAAGTCATAAAATGTTTGTCGAGTGAAAAAATGTTCGCGATTTTGTAAAAAAATGATTGCTTATTCAGAAAAGATTCCAAGTTTTGAAAACAAATGTTCAGGAAATCAAGCAATATTCATGATTTTTTTAAAATTTCATGTATTAAAAAACTGAAATGAAATTGAAAAGAATTTCGCCAATCAAAAAATGTTTATGAATGGAAAATATCCTTAAAATTCGAAAACTGTTGGTGACTTACAAAATAGTTTATTCATTCATTAAATGTTCGTTGATTCAAAAATGATAATGCATTTCAGAAAATGTTCGTGGATTTCAAAACTTGTTTCACCAACTTCCAATATAATGTTCATCGATTCTAGAAATGTTCACCGATTCAAGAAAATTGTTTAAAAATGTTGACAACTTTAAAAAATGTTTGAAAATAGTATAAAATGTTCATGAATCAAATAATGTTCTTGATTTTAGAAAATGTTCAAAAATTTGTAAAAGTGTTCACAAATTTGAAAAATGTTTATGATTTCAAATATGTGCACGAGTTTAAAACAATATCATGATTTCACGAAATTGAGAGTGATAGTGTAACTTGCTCATGCAGCAAAATGTGGTCATGGCCATTGGAGATTATAAATATTTTTTCCCGTTGCAACGCACGGACCCTTTTGCTAGTGTGTATATATATAAACACTATTCTGATCACGGGATGAGAATATTATTCTGATCACAACGTGAACTTCCTGAGTTACACAACCTGAACTTCCCTCCGTAGGAAGCCGACCTTCGGGCTATCTTCGCAACTGTGTCTCCCCACGCAAATTATTCTGCTCGGTCGTGTTCTATGTGATGTAAATGTAATCTGCAGACGGTTTTTAGCAACTAAATGTCCGTTTTAAATAGGAATCTCGCTCATTGGCGGATTTTGCTCTCGGGTCATGATGAACATGCATTGTTGCAATTTTACTGCCTGAGTTGTTCGACTTAAACTTCCCCCAGTGGTGGTATATGCATACAGATTCAGAGCGGTGGCGGATAAGCAATGGTGGTAGATGGCAAGGCGATGATGATGGTGCGGCGGCTCTGTTTTTCAGCAAGATCAAATCAACTTTCACCCAAGTCTTCCAAAGGCCTTACTTGGTCCAAACACTAATTAAAAAACAAAAACACAATCATAACATGTGGGGACCCCGACTCATAAGTCGAGATCACCGAATGCACGTGTACAGTGATCCTAGAGATCAATGCTCACTGAACACACAGAAGCTGAATAACAAGAGTCTTACATCCATACATACCGTTTTACACAAGTAGGACAATTATGGTCAAGTCTTGAGTGTATCATCGCAGCGGAAATCTTCAATAACAACTTGGACCCTTGCCATCTGCCTTAACCCTACAGGCATTCTGACTGGGAAGCGTCCTAGCTCGCATGTTAAATCAAGTATTCTTCATCATATCCTGTTCTTTCATGCCCGGCCAATAAAATAACCAATGGCAAGCCAATGAGTACTTTGAATGTACTACTTAAGCAACCCACGATCGGAACACGGCATAATGATGCAATGATATAGCAGTAAGTAGGTATTTTGCAGAAAGCTAGTTTTGAGTGCAATGACATGTTCAACAACTTGTAAGGCATGCATCATGAGAATTCAAGTAACCATGAGGATAGGTTACAGATAACAACATAAATAGACTGGGCACCGACCCAACTCAATCATGTCAAGTCCCTTGACTTGACCCAAGTAGTTCTCCCCAATTATCCAAACACACCCACTGGTTTGTGAAGCTCTGGACATAGTTTAAGCAGCACCGCCCAACTGTCCTTGATCGTGGACACGGCTATTCGAATAGTTTTACACTTTGCAGAGGTTGCACACTTTACCCACAAGATCCGGGGAACTTCCGTGTCATCCACGACCCGCGGTACCTCAAGTACCCGGGGTAAGCACCGATCACTATCTTCCCTAGATGATACTAACAAGGAGTCCACTTTCGTTGTTCCGTATCCTCACGATGTACATCATACGAGACTCACTCAAGATCGTAACATCCGAGAGGACACAACGGTGTATCCGGTGCCCTGTGAAAACAGTCATGGCCCCCTACAGCACGACCCGTCTCCAGAGAGAGCACCAACTCTCCCCGTCACACAAGTAATGCGGGCTCCAAGCTAGTATCGGCCTAGGTAATCAATAATGCCCTTTCCCATACAAGGGTAGAGTGGTTGCGCATGTAAGGTTGGGACGATCGACAAATCTGAAATCTAATCCGTTGAAAACCACACACACTTGCCTCGGTACACCACTTCGTCATCAAGTGGTTACCCATCTCATCATCTCCCTCGGGCATAAGTGGCACCACGGGTTTTGAAAAGTCCTTTGAAAATATTTTGTCTCCTTCACCATGCATATACCCATCCCTTTTTGCGTAGCACTACTTTAGCATCCTTTCTACTCCCACCGGCATAATCCTCATAAGAAGGTAGGGTCACGCACAATGCAAGTATCAACGAGGAAGTAACGGTGGCAAGCCACCCCATGTGGTCACCACAATATCATGTCTCCGATGCAAGCAATAAAAGTGCTATATGGCATGCATAAAAAGGGTTTCTTAGACATGGTCAAAGGGCTACTTGCCTGTTTTAACAAGGTCTTTGAGGTCTTCAAATATCTCTGGTCCAGCTGCAAGTATATCGTCTACTTCGTCAACTATCGTTGAAAGCAACCATAATAAGCAACGCAACAAGGCAGAAAATAAAAGTGCTCTAAAAATGTGAGTTGGACTTTTCTAGGATACCTCTAGTCATATGAGGAATGACCAAGGTGATTTCATTGGAAGTGGATCAATGGATATTTCTAAACATTTCAATATGATGGAATCAAGGGATATGTGGATTTGCAAGAAGTGTACAGATATATATTTTTGAAAAATGAGCAAAGGCACCCATTTAACAAACCATGATTTTAGAAGCATCCAGGAGTTGGTTTTTGGAGTTCAAATGATTCTCTAATGAATTTGCAAAGTTGGCTATACATGAAGAAATAGACCATTATTTGAGGTGATACAGAAAGTATTAGTAAAAATGCTCAAAAACTAAGTTTTGAACTTATAGACATCTAGGATTTTGAATCATGGAATTTGGATCAAAATGGGCTCTGTGTGATACTTCTAAAGTTCATTATAGAAATGGAAAAACAAGATTTGATAAATGTTTGTGAAGAAAAAGTCTCTGGAAAAATGTGCATGTTGCACCAACAGGTAGATCATGATTTATAGAGTCACTAGAAATTTGAATCATCAAATTTGGAGTCCATCTGAATTCTCTAGAGATTTTACAATATTTATAAAAAGAGAAAAAGGAAGAAAAGATGTCAACCTTATAAAGCGCACTGGGCGAAGCCCAGCTAAACAGCGCCTACTGGGCTCGGCCCAGTGGCTCAGCTGCGCGAGGGAAGAGGTGGCGCCGAAGGCGCACTACAGGAGAGCGCCACCCAGCGGGGCAAGCGGATCGGCTAGAAGCCGTTTCCACTTAAACGCCGGGGCCCACTGGATGGCTCGCTGACATACGGGGCCCCCCGTAGGGTCATCTTCCTCCTCCCGGTCCCGCGACAGAGGGGAGGGGACGCCTTGGCCGCACGAGGCCGACGCTCGCCCCTGGCGGCACAGGCCACCTCCGGCCAAGCTGCGGCCATCGGAGGGGCCACCGGAGGGCGGCGCATCGGGGGAGATCATCAGGGTCGGTGGGAGATGGCCGGGGCGTGCCCAGCACTGGCCTCGGCGGACGGCTACTCGGGCGGTGATGGGCAGGGGGGCACGGTGCCCCAGCGGACTGGGCAATGGGGGGAAATGGGTCGCCGGGATTTGGCGGTTCTTCTGGAGGGGAGAGGAGGTGGGGAGGACCTCGTCCTTGTCCGAATCGGAGCAGAGGCCAGCGGCGGCATTCCGGACATGGGGTCTTTGGAGGGCACGAGAGGGAGGGAGGCTGTCCAGGAGGTGCAGGAGAGAGAGGGTCCAACCGAGGCGAGAGAGAGCTCGGGGATGGATTATATGGAGGAGGCGCCCGGTGCTCCGTGGGCAGCGTCCGCAGACGCGCCTGTGAGCTTTGCAGAGGGGGAGGAGAGGGGTCGGGAGGGGCCCGACATCTTGCCGTGTCTCGGACGCCGAGGCGACCTCGGGGACACCACCCGCCGCCTAAGGCCAGATATGCCCTTGGCATGGGTGAGCTACAGTCTTGGAGAGCAGCATGGCGTGCTCTAGATCCTGAAGCTCTGCACGCCATGGCATAAAATATATGCCATGGGCGTGTACACTTTTTTCTACGAGCACTGGGGGAGTGTAAACAAAGGGGAGGTGGCCTTGGATGCCCTGGTGAACCACTAGGAGAGCAGTGGGGTTGAGAGAGAGATGGAAATGGGCTGTCCAGAGAGAGAAAGTGGGGTTTTACCCCTTCAATAATTGAGCTGAGATGCAGCCATTGTTACTGGAGGTAGAGGAGGACTTGGAGGGGCTGTGGTAAAAAGTGGAGGCCATGGAGAAGAGTGCAAGAGGTCAAAGTAGTTGTTTTGGTAAAGTGGCAGAAGGTGTTTGTTGATGGTTTTGACAGGTAAATGAATTCCATTTGGAACGGGACTCCACAGAGTGAAATTCCACATATAATTAGGGCCTTACACCCATTTTGAGCTTATTTGGGCAAAGTTCACAATGTAACTTTTGTAAACCCTAGAAATTAGCAAAAATGGACTTGTGTAGATCTAGTTGAGCAAATCACTTCTCCTTGATGCACCACTTGGTGTAGTGGCCTCACTTGGTCATGTGAACATGCTCACAAAAGTTGGGGTCAAGGAGAGAAAGTTGGTAGTACAAAGTTGTTCAAATTTGGTTACGGACAGGAAGGGTTTTGGGGCTCTTTGATCAATTTAACTTGTTCTCCAACTTGTGCCACTTTGTCTAGATGCATTATTACACCATTTGAGCATGTTCACCAAGTGTGAGAGCATTTGGACATATTTGACAGTGCAAATTTGTTCAAACTTGAAAAAGGTCAGAAGTGGTTTTGAGAGGGTTTCACGGGGTTATGCTCTTCTCCATGACATGAGACTTGGCAAGATCATTAAACATGTCATATGTGACATGCTAGAATTTTCTTGGAATTTTTGGGGAATATTTCCTTTGTAAATATTTCAAAAGCTTGAAATATCCAGAAAGGGTTTTTTGAGGGATTTGACCAATGTTTTGAACATGACCATGTGTTGAAACTCCTATATATGGGAAATATATGCCCACTGAGTTTCCCTGATTTTTGTCAAATATTTTTAGAACAATAAAATATTTTTTCCCTATTAAAGACCATTTCTAGCCTTAAGAAAAAGCTTTTAAATAAAATAGGAAAAATAACTTCTAAAATTATATTTTTGTGGTTTATGGGAATCCTATATCTAATAGGTTTCAAATATACTCTTTGAAATATTTTTCATACCCCAAATCAAGTACTTGCAGTGCAAATCTCAATTCAAGGGTTTTTGGAAAACTAATTTTAGAAAATACTTTTTGGCCAAATTATTTTTTGTAAGAAAATACTATATGGCTCTATACACATGGCATGATCATTGGGCAGAAGTTTGGGGCAAGTAGATGAAGTATAGAAGGTGGAGTTGTGTTGACTTAAAGAGCACTTGAAAAACACAGAGAGAAAACCAACTCTAAATAAAAGTCAAATAATGCAAAAGTTTTTGTCAAACCACATTTTATCATGATTTATCAGCTTAAGTGTTGTACCACAAAAATCAGGGTGTGACAGACCTACCCCCCTTACAAGAATCTCATCCCCGAGATTCCCAAATGAGGCGTGGGAAGGAATCCGGAACTTAGATGCGGGGCAGTCTTCACGTCCTCATAATGCTTCTGCTTCTGTGTGGTGCTCCATTGAATCTTGAAGTACCTGGTGTTGTAGGTTCGTGTATGACGCTCTCGGTTGATCCAGGTTGCTAAGGGGTCTCTCGCATTAGGTCAGGTTGGAACAGGCTGGAGGTCGATGGCTCGGTGATCGATGCCCTCGTAGAGATCGGGCAAGTTAGGAAATTGGAAACACTTCCGGGGTTGTGATGCATGGAAAGCGTTGTACACATCAGGTAACTCGGGTGGCAACTCCAGCTGGTAACTGTCTTCTCTTCGTCTCGTAGTGATCTCAGAGGGGGTTGTTAAATCTTGGAGTGATCTCAAAGGGGGCCGATGGATCTTGGTGTGGGTTTCCTTGTCATGGAAATGCTTGGTTCCTTAGAGAGGAGTGGCTTGCAGATACACATGGTCTTTGACGCGGAAGTATACTTCTTGAAGATGGTGGTTGGTGTAGTTCTTCCTCCTAGACATGACGATCTTCAGATGTTCCTTGGCCAGCTCAACGATTCTTCTTCCGTATTCGGGTAGACAAGTATGTCATCAAAGAAAGATGACAACTAACTTGTCCAAGCACTCCATGAAGTCTATGGGGTATGTAAAGTGGGCTGAGGCATTGGTGATGGTCACGGTTGAGTATTGGCCAAGGTCTTATCGATCTAGAGCCAAAGCCCAAGGTCAGGATCCGACCATGTTGGGGCTTGGTAGGGCGTAAGGGTTTCAAGGATTCTAGTGTGCGAGTGAATGTTTATCATCCCATCCTTGAGCACAGTTTCTGAGATGCCAATAGTCCTACCTAGTCTTCACCTCATATTACCAAAAGAATCATCTCGTATAGGTCAACTACAATCATCACTCATGTTATTCATATCCTCATGGCTCCCGAGGGGACGTCTAACAAAATCATTCATGACAACTATTCCCAAACTCATATCTACGCAAAAGTCCAGGGGTAGAACATACAAGCTGCTAAGCTTGAATTTAATCACCACAACCCAAGTGCTCAGTCTATTGATCCAAGGTCTATGTTAGTGCATCTCTATCCTAAGGAAACACGTCGTATGCCACTCCAAGATCTAGTTTCCTTTCCTATGAATCAACTCCAAAAGCCCATTAGTTACATAATTCATTAATTCTACAAATCCAATGTCTATGGTGTCCCACATGATCTTCTAATGCCCTATAATTGCCAAATACTTGAAAGGGCTACCTTGCTATAGTCAGTCCACCAATTTCAGTTATCATGGTTATGTAAACTCCAACCTCAAGCTTATATAGATCCCTAAATCAACACCGACAATTAATCCAATCTCTTAGTTTATTGTCCACCGAGAAACATGGTATCATGATCAGGATCATCAGTCTAAATCCAATTTACTCCGAACCATGTAAAATTACTCTGCATCCATACTCCACTAGGGTAACCTATTTAATCCAAATCCCATGTCCCGAGAGAGTTTCCACACTTTCCCCCAAGTCATTATCGTAATATCAACTATCTCCTATCAATATCCCACAGCTAAGACAAATCCCTATTCCTCCAAGAATTCCAGCTTGCGATCATAATTGTCCTACTAAATCCAGTTTACTCAAGGGTAATGAAAGCTATGCTAATCCATAATCATGATCTCACCAAGTTCATTTACCAAAGAGTCTTAGATAATTCCTCAAGGTCACTGATATAAACTCATCAAGTCATTTGTCCTCTGTTCAAATATCCCCAAATTGGTCTTTCCTATGGCATCGTCAATTCTGGTGCTACCTTAGGATGACAATGTGGTCGCTCACTACGTCCACTAGTTCCATAATGAATCCCAGTTTTGTGCAAGGTTACAGAGGCTTAACTGGTTCTCTTGTGATTCCGTAGGTTAAGCTCAGGGTTAAGGTTTTGGGCTGGGGTATCTTGTGAAGTCTTGTAGGGTATAGGGATAGGGTTCTAGTCTTGAGGTGTAAACACAGCTCTACGGGGTCCCACTTGGTCGAGGAGGCTGTAGCAAAAGTCTTCAGTGCTTGTTGGTCGCCGAGGTAGAATCCCTGGTGTATCTTGTCTTGCCGGTCTTCAGTTGATGAGAGAGAGATGAGAGAGAAAAGTGGCATAGATGGGGAATGCCTAAAGGGGGTTCTATAGTGCAGGTGCAAACAAACGGGTGCCAAAAGGGCCAAACAAAGGAAAACAAGGAAGGTGATATAGTTGCGTACTTGTTGCCTAGGGCAAAAGTGCGACTTATATCAAAACGTAAACAAATAAAAACAAGAAACACACAGTCATGGTTCTATTCGAACCATCATACGGAATCGATTGCGCATAGGGGGTACACGACTCATCCTACCCTAGGGGTTCTCAGACTAAGTAGTCGTGCTTTGCTTCGTGCCTCGTGCAGTCTTCTGGGTTTTCCTGAGGTGTTGCTACATCTCTTGTAGTTGTTCGATGAAACAATCCGGGATGATCCTGAAGATTCTTCAACAACTTCTCGCCTGTTGAAGTGATGGGGTGAAGGTGGCTCCTCGTAACTGGCATTGACTTGGTCTTCTATTGTCTTCTTAATCATGACGATCACTTTTGCCTTTTTAAGGTGTTGGCGGTTCCAGGTGGCACTCCTTTATGCAATGACATTAACAAGGCATAATAGAGGCCCAATCTGTCGGACACATTGTTGACAATATCCTCACCGAGAGCGGGGGATGAGGAGAACTGTTTTCCTACTCACCATAGTGAGGCGGACCAAATGGCTAGGTTCTCATCCACCGGTGGTTGCCGATACAACAACGGTAGTGACAGTGTTACCCTATTAGCGATGTATATCATGATCTTGCATATCCTATGCCCTGATCGTCGTAGGCTAAGGTTGCATCATCTTGGGGCAGTGTCAAGGGTGTCACCATCTCCTGAGTCTTCATGTCCTCATTCCTCGGGGATGTATCTTCTGTTGGTGTCGTCTTGTTGTGGTGTCGCCAATCTTGTGTTTAGGAGATGTGGGTGAATGTCTGGCAAGACATCTTCATCCTAGATTATCCACGAGGATTACAAGGAATCCAGTGGTCAGGGGCATAAGGGTTCTAGCGACCATTTGCAATAGTTTTGAAGGGGAAGAGATCGATAAGGAAAATATATCTTAGTTTTTGAAAAAAAAACTCAAAGGGAAAGAGAAGTGTAGATAGTATTTCACAGTTAGTAATAGTTTGAAAACAGTTTTAACCTAACTAACGACCATGCTAGCTAAGGCTTCCTACAGTCAGGATGGCTCTGATACTAGCTCTGTGGGGACCCCGACTCATAAGTCGAGATCAACGAATGCACGTGTACAGTGGTCCCAGAGATCAATGCTCACTGAACACACAGAAGCTAAATAACAAGAGTCTTACATCCATACATACAGTTTTACACAAGTAGGACCATTATGGTCAAGTCTTGGTGTATCATCGCAATGAAATCTTCAATAACAACTTGGACCCATGCCATACGCCTTAACCCTACGGGCATTACATTTGGGAAGCATCCTAGCTCGCATGTTCGTCACCGAAGTATTCTTCATCATATCCTGTTCTTTAATGCTTGGCCAATAAAATAACCAGTGGCAAGCCAATGAGTACTTTGAATGTACTGGCAAGCAACCCACGATCGGAATAGGGCATAATGATGCAATGATATAGCAGTAAGTAGGTATTTTGCAGAAAGCTAGTTTTGAGTGCAATGACATGTTCAACAACTTGTAAGGCATGCATCATGAGAATTCAAGTAACCATGAGGATAGGTTACAGATAACAACATAAATAGAGTGGGCACCGACCCAACTCAATCATGTCAAGTCCCTTGACTTGACCCAAGTAGTTCTCCCCAATTATCCAAACACACCCACTGGTTTGTGAAGCTCTAGACATAGTTTAAGCAGCACCGCCCAACTGTCCTTGACCGTGGACACGACTATTCGAATAGTTTTACACTCTGCAGAGGTTGCACACTTTACCCACAAGATCTGGGGAACTTCCATGTCATCCACGACCCGCGGTACCTCAAGTACCGGGGTAAGCACCGATCACTATCTTTCCCTAGGCGATACTAACAAGGAGTCCACTCGTTGTTCCGTATCCTCACGATGTACATCATACGAGACTCGCTCGAGATCGTAACATCCGAGAGGGACACAACGATGTATCCGGTGCCACTGTGAAAACAGTCATGGCCGCCCTACAGGCACGACCCGTCCCGAGAGAGAGCACCAACTCTCCCCGTCACTAATGTCACGGGCTCCAAGCTAGTATCGGCCTAGGTAATCAATAATGCCCTTTCCCATACAAGGGTAGAGTGGTTGCGCATGTAAGGTTGGGACAGTCGACAAATCTTAAATCTAATCCGTTTTCGAAAACCACACACACTTCGTCATCAAGTGGTTACCCATCTCATCATCTCCCTCGGGCATAAGTGGCACCCGCCGGGGTTTGCGAAAAGTCCTTTGAAAATACTTTGTCTCCTTCACCATGCATATACCCGTCCCTTTTTGCGTAGCACTACTTTAGCATCCTTTCTACTCCCACCGGCATAACCCTCATAAGAAGGTAGGGTCACGCACAATGCAAGTATCAACGAGGAAATGTGGTGGCAAGCCACCTCATGTGGTCACCACAATATCATGTCTCCGATGCAAGCAATAAAAGTGCTATATGGCATGCATAAAAAGGGTTTCTTAGACATGGTCAAAGGGCTGCTTGCCTGTTTTAACAAGGTCTTTGAGGTCTTCAAATATCTCTGGTCCAGCTCCAAGTATTTCGTCTACTTCGTCAACTATCGTTGAAAGCAACCATAATAAGCACCGCAACAAGGCAGAAAATAAAAGTGCTCTTAAAATATGAGTTGGACTTTTCTAGGATACCTCTGGTCATATGAGGAATGACCAAGGTGATTTCATTGGAAGTGGATCAATGGATATTTCTAAACATTTCGATATGATGGAATCAAGGGATTTGTGGATTTGCAAGAAGTGTACAGATATATATTTTTTAAAACTGAGCAAAGGCACCCATTTAACAAACCATGATTTTAGAAGCATCCAGGAGTTGGTTTCATTGGATTTGGAGTTCAAATTATTCTCCTATGAATTTGCAAAATTGGCTATACATGAAGAAATAGACTATTATTTGAGGTGATACAGAAAGTATTAGTAAAAATGCTCAAAAACTAAGTTTTGAACTTATAGACATCTAGGATTTTGAATCATGGAATTTGGATCAAAAATGGCCTCTCTGTGATACTTCTAAAGTTCATTATAGAAATGGAAAAACAAGATTTGATAAATGTTTGTGAAGAAAAAGTCTCTGGAAAAATGTGCATGTTGCACCAACAGGTAGATCATGATTTATAGAGTCACTAGAAATTTGAATCATCAAATTTGGAGTCCATCTGAATTCTCTAGAGATTTTAGAATATTTATAAAAAGAGAAAAAGGAAGAAAAGATGTCAACCTTATAAAGCGCACTGGGCGAAGCCCAGCTAAACAACGCCTACTGGGCTCGTCCCGATGGCTCATTCTTGTGAGGAAGAGGTGGCCTTGGCGCACTACAGGAGAGCGCCACCCAGCGGGGCAAGCGGATCGTCTAGAAGCCGTTTCCACTTAAACGCCGGGGCCCACTGGATGGCTCGCTGACATGTGGGGCCCCATGAGTCATCTTCCTCCTCCGCTCATGACGGAGGAGGGGACGCTTGGCAGCGTGAGGCGGCGCCGCCTGGCGGCACATGCCACCTCCGGCCAAGCTGCGGCCACCGGAGGGGCCACCGGAGGGCGGCGCATCGGGGGAGATCATCAGGGTCGGCGGGAGATGGCCGGGGCGCACCCAACACTGGCCTCGGTGGACGGCTACTCGGGCGGTGATGGGCAGGGGGCACGGTGCCCGGCGGGGCTGGCGATGGGGAAATGGGTGGCCGGGATTTGGCGGTTCTTCTGGAGGGGAGAGGAGGTGGGGAGGACCTCGTCCTTGTCCGAATCGGAGCGGAGGCCAGCGGCGGCATTCCGGCCATGGGGGTCTTTGGAGGGCACGAGAGGGAGGGAGGCTGTCGAGGAGGTGCAGGAGAGAGAGGGGTCCAACCGAGGCGAGAGAGCTCGGGGATGGATTATATGGAGGAGGCGCCGGTGCTCCGTGGGCAGCGTCCACGGACGCGCTCTGTGAGCTTTGCACTCAACTAGCACAACTTTAATATCACTACCTCCATATATCAAAACAATCATCAAGCATCAAACTTCTCTTAGTATTAAACACACTTATAAGAAAGTTTTTACTAATCTTGGATGCCCATCATATTAGGACTAATTTCACAATTTAAGAAAATTACCATGCTGTTTTGTAGGACTCTCAAAATAATATAAGTCAAGCATGAGAAAACAATAATTTCTATAAAACAAAACCACCACCATGCTCTAAAAGATATAAGTGAAGCACTAGAGCAAAAACTATATAGCTCAAAAGATATAAGTGAAGCACATAGAGTATTCTAATAAATTCCGAATCATGTGTGTCTCTCTCAAAAGTGTATTCAGCGAGGATGATTGTGGTAAACTAAAAGCAAAGACTCAAATCATACAAGACGCTCCAAGCAAAACACATATCATGTGGTGAATAAAAATATAGCCCCAAGTAAAGTTACCAATAGACGAAGACGAAAGAGGGGATGCCTTCTGGGGCATCCCCAAGCTTAGGCTTTTAGTTGTCCTTGAATTTTACCTTGGGGTTCCTTGGGCATCCCCAAGCTTGGTCTCTTGCCAATCCTTGTTCCATAATCCATCAAATCTTTACCCAAAACTTGAAAACTTCACAACACAAAACTTAACAGAAAATCTCGTGAGCTCCGTTAGCGAAAGAAAACAAAACACCACTTCAAGGTGCTGTAATGAACTCATTATTTATTTATATTGGTGTTAAACCTAATGTATTCCAACTTCTCTACGGTTTACAAACTCTTTTACTAGCCATAGATTCATCAAAATAAGGAAACAACACGCGGAAAATAGAATCTGTCAAAAAGAGAACAGTCTGTAGTAATCTGTATCTAACGCAAACTTATGGAACTCAAAAAAATCTACCAAAATAGGAAGACCTAGATAATTTGTTTATTTATCTACTACAATTGGAATCAGTATTTTATCACATTCTGGTAATTTTAAACAATTGTTTTCGTGAACAGAAAGTTTCTAGAGTTTTCAGCAAGATCAAATAACTATCATCCAAGAAGATCCTATAGGTTTCACTTGGCACAAGCATGAAAACACATCTAACCAGAGGCTAGATCAAAGAATTATTACTAAACAGGAGCAAAAAGCCAAAAAAACCTAAAATAAAATTGGGTTGCCTCCCAACAAGCGCTATCGTTTAATGCCCCTAGCTAGGCATAAAAGCAAGGATAGATCTAAGTATTGCCATAATAATGGTAAGGCAAATCGTGAAAACTCCTTTCGTATTCTCTATGTTCAGCAGCAAGTTTCCTTTGTGGCAAGCAAAAGTAATCAAAGGGGTTAAATTTAATAGGACAAAAGTCCCCAAGATCAAGCTCGGGAGGTATGGGTTCCTCCCTAGGCCCCTTATATTGCACAACCAATTCATCATTACAAGCTTTCTTTTGACAAAATGTCATGAGCCTTTGCTCAAGATAAACACCTAACCCATTATTCTAAATAGCAAATTCATCATTGAGTTCAGAAATTCTATCAACTAGAACATCGGTAGGAACCTTTTTTCTAAGGTTTTCATTATAAGCAACATGATCCAAAGATTGTAAACACATTATGTCTTCTTGATTAAAAAGGATAGCTTCTATGGGAGGATGACCAGCATCCACTCTATAATGCGCAAAAATTTCTTGAGCCTCTTTCATTATAAATCTGAACTCATGAGCCAAAAAGATAGTAGCGGCACATTTAACAGAAGAGTGTTCAATATTAGAGAATTCTAAGAAAATTCTTTGTATGAAAGGATGCATATGAAGAAATTGTCTTTCAAGTTCAACTATGAGCAAATATATTGCATCCGCAAGGCTACTAGTTCTATGAAGAATAGAGCCACCCATGATGGGCAAAGCACCGACACACCGACACAAGTAAAGAAATCTTGAATAACTCCTTTCCTAATAATATTACCACTACCAATTCGAAACCTTTTAGTATGCACGATAGTAGGTTCCTCAGGAGGATCATCAAAAGCATCAAAGTTTCCCATGTTATTATCAGCGATAACCTCCCCAGTTTCAGACATAATGACAACAAATATCTCAAGGAACAAGCAAGAAAAAGGCAAAGGGAAAAGAGGGCGGATAAAATGGCAAGGGTGAAGTGGGGGAGAGGAAAACGAGAGGCAAATGGCAAATAATGTAATGCGATGGATAAGAGTTTGTGATGGGTACTTGGTATGTCTTGACTTGTGCGTAGACTCCCAACAGCGGCGCCAAATCCTTCTTGCTACCTCTTGAGCACTGCGTTGGTTTTCCCTTGAAGAGGGAAGGGTGATCTGATAAAAGTAGCGTAAGTATTTCCCTCAGTTTTTGAGAACCAAGGTATCAATCCAGTAGGAGACCACGCTCAAGTCCCACGCACCTACACAAACAAATAAGAACCTTGCAACCAACGCGATAAAGGGGTTGTCAATCCCTTCACGGCCACTTGCAAATGTCAGATCTGATAGAGATGATAAGATAATTTTGTTTGGTATTTTTATGATAAACACAAAAAGTAAAGAAAGCAAAATAAACGGCAATAGAAATAGCTTGTTGACGGGAGATTAATATGATGGAAAATAGACCCAGGGGCCATAGGTTTCACTAGTGCCTTCTCTCAAGATAGCATAAGTATTACGGTGGGTGAACAAATTACTGTCTAGCAATTGATAGAATTGAGCATAGTTATGAGAATATCCAGGTATGATCATGTATATAGGCATCACGTCTGTGATAAGTAGACCGACTCCTACCTGCATCTACTACTATTACTCCACACATCGACCGCTATCCAGCATGCATCTAGAGTATTAAGTTCATAAGAACGGAGTAACGTTTTAAGCAAGATGACATGATGTAGAGGGATAAACTCATGCAATATGATATAAACCCCATCTTTTTATCCTTGATGGCAACAATACAATACGTGTCGTTTCCCTCGGGTCTATTTTCCATCTTTTTATCCTCACTGTGATCGAGCACCGCAAGATTGAACCCAAAGCTAAGCACTTCCCCCATTGCAAGAAAGATCAATCTAGTAGGCCAAACGAAACTGATAATTCGAAGAGACTTGCAAAGATAACCAATCATACATAAAAGAATTCAGAGGAGATTCAGATATTGTTCATAGATAATCTTGACCATAAGCCCACAATTCATCGGATCTCGACAAACACACCGCAAAAGAAGATTACATCAAATAGATCTCCAAGAGAATCGAGGAAAACTTTGTATTAAAGATCCAAAGAGAGAGAAGAAGCCATCTAGCTAATAACTATGGACCCGAAGGTCTGAGGTAAACTACTCACACATCATCGGAGAGGCTATTGTGTTGATGTAGAAGCCTTCCGTGATCGATGCCCCCTCCGACGGAGCACCAGAAAAGGCCCCAAGATGGGATCTCACGGGTACATAAGGTTGCGGCGGTGGAAATAGGGTTTTTGCTCCGTATATGATGTTTCTAGGGTATATGAGTATATATAGGCGAAGGGGGTCGGTCAGCAGAGCTACGAGGGGCTCACGAGGGTGGCAGCTCGCCCAGGGGGGCAGGCGCGCCTCCCTTCCTCGTGGCCTCCTTGTTGATTGCTTGACGTCCACTCCAAGTCCTCTGGATCACGTTTGTTCTGAAAATCACGTCCCCGAAGGTTTCATTCCGTTTGGACTCCGTTTGATATCCTTTTCCTTCGAAACACTAAAATAGGAAAAAAAACATCAATTTGGGTTGGGCCTCCGGTTAATAGTTAGTCCCAAAAATAATATAAAAGTGTATAATAAAGCCCATTAAACGTCCAAAACAGACTATATAATAGCATGGAACAATCAAAAATTATAGATACGTTGGAGACGTATCAGGTCCCGGGCCAGGTATGGTGGCACCCGTGGGAATACCGTGTGTGAGGCTGCAAAGTGATACGATGTGTTACATGCTAGATCGATGTGGCTTAGGATCGGGGTCCTAACACCCTTCCCTTGCCATCACACTCTCCCGGCCACTCCGACCAACTACCTCTCAGGGCTAAGTCATGGGTGGCCCCATGCCAACCAAAGGCATCAACAGCCATCGTCGTGGCAAAAACGGTCCCAAACGGGGACAAGGTACCATAAAAACAAATGGGCACACAAGGTTATGTCTGCTTATCGGGCAGGGTACCGCACGCCCATAACCTTCCCTCGTTGGAGGCGCCGGCGAGAGGCACGACAAAGGACCAAATCAAGACCCCCCATAAAGGTAAATGTGGTCTCACTGAGGAGAACCCGATTCAGTGGCACCATGACTTGATCAACGTTATATTCAAGTTGGGTTATTTTCAAGTTTAACTTGAAAAATAAAACTACTTCAAGTCATACGATGCCATGATCATGCAACTATTCGATATGAAAATCATGCAACTCACTAGAAGGATCAACCTTATTATTATGAATTTCTTGCACTTACTCATCATTCAACTTTACTGATTCTACCTCACTACTTATTACCATGCATTATCTTGATTAACTCAAAATTTATATGAACATCCCATTTAGCAAAAATAACTATCATTATTTATAAAAGCAATATCATTAAGTTAAACTTTATCCTACTTGACCAAACTAGTTCCATGCATTCAGCGAGTAACTTAAGCAAGCATTTCAAGCCTGACAAAGTAACTAGCATTAAGCCATATTTATTTAACAAATTTTAAATGCATGAAAAAGAGCTCATATTTAAGTAGGAAAATCATAGATATTGAAATGACACCATCCAAATGTTGGTGTGGCTTGCCTTAGTGCAGAGGAGGTTCACACTCCTCCTGGTTATCTTCAAGACAAGTCTCTCCCTCTGAAAATATTTAAAAACCACAAAAATATATATCAAGAACCAATCTAAAAATTACCAGAAATTCTAGACAACAAGGAAAATTCCACACTTTGGTGTGCTGCTAGAGCTCTCTGAAACAAATAGAATGCAAAAAGAATCAACTTATTTGGACTTCTAGGCTAAAAGTTATCACTGGTTACAGTTTTGGTCAATTTTTTGAATTTATTTGAATTAAACAGAAAACCTGGGGGGTGACGTAGATGGCGTAAAGGCAGCATACGCCTCCACTCGTACCGCTTCGGGTGCGAGTGGAGAGGCTAACAACGGGCCCCACCAGTCAGGAGAGAGAGGGGGGGAGAGGAAATAGAGCATGTCGGTGCTCCGCCCGAGCTCACGCCGGCGAGGAGTGGTTCTTGGGCGAAACCAGAGGGATAGGAACGGAGAGGGGGTCACGGCGCACCTGCCTGTACCCGTGGCTCATCGGGAGATGACCGGAGCTGCTCGCAATTAAGCTTGCAAGTGGCGGTGGCGGTCGGGACTTGCCGAAGAGGAAGAAGGCGACGGTGAGGGGCGACTCTAGGGGCTCTACTGCTTCCAGGCGACACCGATGGACCTCCAATGATGCGCCCGAGGGGTTGGTTGAGCTCGAGGGGCTCTGGAGCAGGGTGGATGGGCTGCGAGGATCACCGGCGAGCTCTGGTCGTGGACGGCGGCCAGAGGCCTGCCCGGCCGGGCTGCGGCTATGATACGTGGTTCTTGTGGTTGACAGGTGCGGTGTGAGGCTTCGTGGCGGAGGGAGGGGCTCTATATATAGCCGGAGTAGGAGGGGGATACGTGGCGCCGTTAGAGCTCTCTAGAAGCCGGTGAGCAACGACGAAGGGCGCCAGTGAGAGGAGGGAAGAGCTCAGCAATCACGCGGGAGTTGTCCATGCTCGCGGACGAGCACAGTAAGCAGGGGGAGAAGAAGATAGGGGCACGGGCGCACTGTGGCTTTTGGCCGCGACATGCCCGTGCTCGTTGCGGCGTCTCCGGCATCGGCGAGCGCCAGGGAGATGTCAAGGGTGATAAGTCGAGGCTTGTGGCATGGCGCGATAGTCGTCGGCGAGCTCTGGCATGAGCACGCGCCGAACAGATGCACTGGCGCGACGCAGAGCGCGTTGAACGCATGCCAGAGCCCGTGTCCACACTCGGTCACCACGCTGGCATGGTCAAAACGTCGCCCATGCTTAGCCTAACCCTTTCTGGGCTGTAGTCCGTGTAGTGTTAGGTCTAGGGAAGTTGAGAACTCACTGCCAGGCCGACCAGATGCGACTCAAGCTTGATGGCAAGTTTCTGGTCAGAAAATTGGTCACCAAGTTTGGAGGCCTTCTAGAAGGCCATTAGGGCTGATCTCCTGGGGTTAAGGTTTACTTAGGAGGGTAATGAGTCTCAAGAAAAACCAGCTCCATTGGATCAAGGAAAAATACACTTGTTGTACAAAGTGCATTTTTGGGCCAGAAGGGAAATGATTTTCTGTAGCAAAAATATTACAAAAAGTCATGCAATATTTTTGCTCGGGGAGGTGGGCTAAGGTTCAAAGAATATTTAGGAATTATCTCAAGATTTTTGGAGCAATAAAAATGAGGGTTGCTTTGGAGCATTAGTTTCTGAAATGAGTTTCAGAAGAGAAATTGAATATTTTTCTTTTATGAAAAATATTCATTGGGCCATTTTTGGGTTTTACAGAGAAATGAGATTGAATGAGAGGTAGATGGTCACATGGGTGAAAGTCAAGGGCATGCCCAAGTGATAATCCATTTGAATTGATTCCAAAAACTCAAATCCAAGGCAAGGGCAAATCAAGTCCGAAAAAAGAGAGAAGGCAGAATCTAGGCTGTCACAACCCCCCCCCCCCACTTAGGATGAATCTCGTCCTCGAGATTCGGTTGCTTGGGAAAACTGTTCTCGGTAGGCAGTCCTTAAAAATTCTTCTCTTTCCCAGGTTGCCTCTTCCTCGGTGTGATGCTCCCATTGAACCTTGTAAAACCTTATCACTTTGCTGCGAGTGACTCTTTCTGTTTCATCCAATATTCTGATCGGTTTTTTCTCATATGTTAAATCCTTAGCCTGTTCTATTTGTGCCATATCAGTCCTTTTCTCCGGTGGCGAGATACATTTCCTTAGCTGTGAGACATGAAACACATTGTGTACCTCTGGCAGTTCTGGTGGCAATTCCAACTGATAGGCAACTGTTCCGACTCTGGTCATGACTGGAAACGGACCAATATATCTGGGTGCCAATTTTCCTCGGGTCTGAAATCTCTTAAATCCTTTCATAGGGGTGACTCGGAGATACACGTGTTCTCCGGGTTCGAAGTTGATCTGACGGTGTTTTGCATCATAGTAACTCTTCTGTCATGACTTGGCCAACTGCAGTCTGTCTCGGATCTCCTTGACTTGCTTCTCAGCTTCCATCATCAAATCGGTCCCGAAAATACGGCTGTCTCCGGTTTGAGACCAGTTTAGTGGAGTGCGGCACTTACGGCCATACAGGGCTTCATAGGGTGACATCTTTAAGCTGGTCTGGAAACTGTTGTTGTAGAAAAACTCGGCGTATGGCAGGTAGTCTTCCCACTTGGATCCTTGGGCCAACGCACATGCTCGGAGCATATCTTCAAGTATTTGATTTACTCGCTCAGTCTGTCCATTAGTCTGGGGATGATAAGTTGTGCTGTATTTCAGGGCAGTCCCCAAGGCTTGATGTAGGCGGGACCAAAAGGCTAAAGTGAAGAGAGATCCTCTATATGAAGTGATGGTCTTTGGCACTCCATGCAAACTGACGATCCTGGACACATACAACTGTGCAAGTTGATCGGGATGGTAGGTGGTCCGGATGGGAAGGAAGTGGGCTACCTTCGTTAATGTGTCCACTATGACCCATATTGCGTCATTCCCTCGATGAGTCCTTGGTAAACCGGTGATAAAATCCATGCAGACATCGTCCCATTTCCATTGCGATACGGGTAAGGGTTGAAGGAGTCCGGCGGGTTTTTGGTGTTCCGCCTTTACCTTGTTGCATATATCACAACAAGCCACAAAGTAAGTGATGTCTTTCTTCATTCCATCCCACCAGAATACCTGACGAATGTCTTCATACATTTTGGTGCCACCTGGGTGAATTGAGTACGAAGATTCGTGTGCTTCTGCCAATATCTTCTTTCTCAGACTTTCTTGGTTGGGTACGCAAATCCTTCCTCAAAAACTTAGCGTACCTTGCTGATCTTTAGTGAAATCTTGTGTCTATCCTTCTTGCGTACGCTTGGCATATAATTGCAATGATTTGTCATCTACTTGAGCGCTGCCAATTTCTTCCTCGAGGGTAGGAGCAACTTCCAATATGCTGGCAAGACCGGCATCCACTATTACCAAATTGAGCTGAGCAATTTCTTCGCAAAGTTCAGGAGGAAAATAATCCATTAAAGCATTCAGGCTGGAAGTCTTGCGGCTGAGGAAATCAGCCACCACATTAGCTTTACCCAAATGATAATTTATCCCGAGGTCATAATCCTTAACCAACTCGAGCGATCTTCATTGGCGAAGGTATAAATCTGGTTGGGTGAATATATTCTTGAGACTCTTGTGGTCCGTAAATATCTGGCACCTCTTTCCAATAAGATAGTGTCCCAAATCTTCAAAGTGTGCACCACCACGGCCAATTCCAAATCATGAGTTGGATAATTTCCTTCGTGCGACCGTAGTTGTCGGGATGCATAGGCCACAACCTTGCCATCTTGCATAAGTACACATAGGCCTTTTTTTGGAGGCGTCGCAGTAGACATCAAAACTGCGGTAGATGTCGGGAAGAGTCAATACTGGTGCTGACGTCAGTCGGGTTTTTAACTCATTGAAACTCCTTTCATAGTCCTCAGTCCATTCAAACTTCTTATCCTTCTTTAGGAGCTCTGTCATCGGGTTGGCAATCTTAGAGAATCCTTCAATAAAACGATGATAATACCCGGCTAATCCAAGGAAACTCTGCATTTCTGAGACTGTCGTGGGTGCAGCCCAATCAAGCACATCTTTCACCTTACTTGGATCCACGGCTATTCCTTCTGCTGAGAGAACATGCCCTAAAAATCCAACTTGCTTGAGCCAAAATTCACATTTGCTGAATTTTGCATAAAGCTGATGGTCGCGGAGCCTTTGCAAAACTGCTCGGAGGTGGTCCTTGTGCTCTTCTTCACTTTTTGAGTAAATGAGGATGTCATTGATGAACAACACCACAAATTTGTCCAAGAAATCCATAAACACCTTATTCATCATATGCATGAAGAAGGCAGGGGCGTTGTTAAGACCGAATGACATAACGGTATATTCATAAAGGCCGTACCGAGTGGTGAACACGGTCTTGGGAATATCTTCCTTCTTGATTTTGAGTTGATGATATCCGGTCCTCAAATCAATCTTGGAGAATACTTTGGCCCCACTGAGTTGATCAAACCAATCATCAATCCTTGGTAATGGATACTTGTTTTTGATGGTGACGTCATTCAGCTGTCGGTAGTCCACACACATCCGAAGACTGCCGTCCTTTATCCACGAATATAGCAGGTGATCCCCATGGTGAAGAGCTTGGACGGATGTATCCTTTTCGTAGCATCTCATGGAGCTGTTTCTTTAATTCCACCAATTCTGATGAAGGCATCCGATAATATTTCTTGTATATCGGTGCGGTTCCAGGCACCAAGTCAATGGCAAACTCTAGTTCTCTGTCTGGCGGCATTTCCTGGTAATTCCTCAGTAAATACATCTGGATACTCACTGAGCACCAGAATCAATTCCACTACTTCAGCCATAGCTGTGAAAATCATATCCTTCTTGGGTATACTTCTGCGGGCATAAAAACTTGCGGTGCGACCTTCCTGACTTGCCATGGTAACTTCTCTGGTCGCACAGTTGATGCGTACTTGGTATTTGGTTAACCAATTCATTCCCAGAATAATATCCAATTTGTCAGATTCGACGACTATCAGGGATGTTGGAAACTTGACTCCCTTGATATCAATTTCAAATTACGGCAAACCAGATTGCTTTGGAGCACCGATCCTGGGGATTGTACCATCATACTCTTTCCCATAATCGAGCAAGGAAATTTTTTTTGGGCAACAAAACTCTGTGAAATAAAAGAGTGGGAAGCCCGAGAGTCAAATAAAATTATTGCAGGTATGCTATTAACAGGAAACATACCAATGACGACTTCCGGGTCGTCTTGGGCTTCGTCGGTGGAGATGTGATGGATTTGACCTTGGATGGCCCTCGGGATGGAATATGGCTCCAGGTGGTTGACTTGCGGATGGAATGGAGCTGTTGGCTTGCTGTTCTTGGGGCACTGTCTGGCGTAATGTCCGGTTTGTCCACAGTTGAAGCAGGAATTGTTGCGCAGACATTCTTCACATACCGGACTGGTCATGACATTCTTGACTTGAGTGGTGGTCTTGTTGACATTTTGCTGCCAGTTGGGTTTGTACTCAACCTGAGTTTGTTGCCAAGTACGAGCCTTCTGCACTGGTTGCATATCCTTCTTAGGCTTGAATTTGTGCTTGTTGTCATTATTAGCGGGCCTGTTGTCGTGCATGAGCTTGTGTTCCCTTTCTGCGATGAGGGCCTTGTTCACCAGAGTTTGGAAGTACGGAAAATCAAACATACTGAGAGTGCACCTGAGATGCTGGTTCAGTCCTCCAAGAAATCTGTCGACCATCCTTTCTTCCGTGGCCACATCATAGAGAGAATACCGGGCCAAATGGTTGAACTTATTCAGGTACTCACTGACATGCTTCCTTGAGTGAGAGCGAGTAATCGCGTTGCTTGATTTTCATAACGCCGACGGAATATGATACTTGCGGAAGTGATCCTTGAATTTAGTCCAAGTAATTTTCTCGTCCGTGGGCCACATAGCCTTAGCATTATCCCACCATATAGCGGCATCTCCTTTGAGATAATGTGTTGCGAACGGAACCTTGTGGAAAAGGCAGTGTCTAGGAGGCGCTTAGGCACGCTTAGGCACTAGGCAATGGCCAAATGCCTCGCCTAGGGCATAAATGGATGTCTAGGCAGGGCAAGCAAGGAATTGCCTACCCAAGCAAGAAATCATGCCACATACTACATTGATATGCCAAACGGGTTATATTCCAATGGCAGTAGATGGTAATTAACTTATTTGTATGCCCTAAACTAATATCAACACCCATATAATAATAACAAATACACTACCAGTAAAAACTATATTACCGCCTAGGCTGCGCCTAGGGCGCTTAGGCACCGCCTAGGCACTAGGCGAAGGCCAACTGCCTTGCTTACGCCTACCGCTTTTTCCAACCTAGTCCTTCTTCAGTGCGAGCAATTTCCAATTTCTTCTCAATAGTCCTCAACCAATCATCGGCTTCCAAGGGATTAATAACTTGACTGAAACTGGGAGGCTTGGTCCTCTGAAAATCTGACAGCTTGGAGTAATGACCATTCTGATTTCCATTCTGGCCAACCATAACTTGCACACTTTTTAGTAGTTCCATCAGATCCTTGTTCCTTCTTTCTTCAAACATTCGCATGATTTGCTCAGTGGAAGGCGGATGTGGTGGTGGAGGCGGTGGTGGCTGGTACGGCTCGGGGGAATGTCCTACCTGTCTTGCGGAGCGACGAACAGGGAGATCCTCACAAGCTTGGCTGCTGCTGCCTCCCCACGTCATCCTATTATTTATTTTCCCAAAACACAGCAACCGCAATGAGAAATATCCAAGAATGGGAGGAAAGCCAATGGCAATCCCAAAAGAAAACAGCGAAAGGAAACCAAGGTGAATAAAAAGGTTCCAACATAATTATACATAGACTCAACATAAATGGTAAGCATCATGACGGGTTCACTACCCTCATACACGATACTAAGCATCATGACACATACGACTACATCCATACATCATACTCACGACGAAGGTGATACTCTAGCGATCTACTGCTCGGCTGGCGCTGCTGCGGGCTCCTCTCCTGAGCCGGACTCAGATCCAGAAGTGATAATTGAGACCTCCGGGTTAAAACAGACGTGACGGCACTGCCTCGAGGACTCTCCCTCAGGGGTAGGTGCGGGATGGGATCTAAGCATAGGAGCTGCAGGAGTAGCGACAAGGGAAGCCCATGCAGCAGGAGCACTGCGAGGGTCACTGCCAAAGGGTTAGTGGTACCCTAAGTGGTCACCGGGGTAACAGAGGCTGGAGGAACATATGGCACAGGGACACCGACATGGACACGGTCTAGATGCGGGAAGCTCTCCAATATGATACGACTTGCTTGAAATCTGGCATGACACGCCAGGTCAGTACATTGAATGTACTTGCAAGCTCACAACAAACATAAGCACAATGACAAACAATATCATGAAAATTATGCAGATTAATGCAATGCAAGTAATGCTACTGATGCGGTGAAACCAACATGTGCACCGAGTCCCTATTCCGAGCGGCGGCAAGGGCTATCCGCGCTCGGGTTAGCTCCCGAGCTAACTCGTAAATCAAGAGATAACTAGCAGTGATATAGCGAGAAAGGTGGCTAGAAGGACGATCGCACGCCGGATCAATAAGAGGAAAGAGGATACGCCCATTCTCGTGCAGAGATGGGTAGTAATAGAAACCTAGGTGGGTGTGCATGCGAACCTCGTTGTAGCGCAAGTCTACAAGAGCTTCGATTGCAGCAAACTGGACCGCCTGAGATGGCGTAGAAGTGAAACCACCCTTAGAAGAACGAGTGTAAGCGCCGGAAGGGGAACTATGGTGTAGAGTGACCTCAGCATAGTACTCATACAACGAACCGACCAGATGCTCCCGATACACCTGATACACTGGATCAGCACCCTATGGTTAGAGTCGTCGCCACACGTTCTGAAGCAGGTGCGACAATGTGTACGGAGCTGGCTCAGGATGGTAGAAGATCGGAACTGGAGCCATCTACACTCACAACCATCAGAAGGTTAGTAATAACAACAGATAAACATGCATGCAATGCAGTAATCAATTTCTATGACTATCGGCATGCAGACGAAACTATCTACCGTTCTACTAACGCACTAACGGTCTAGTGTGTTTTACAATCAGCGCGATTCTGATACCAAGCATTGTGGCACCCCGGTTCAGAGCACCCGGTTTACCTTGCATTGCCAGCCCAGAGATCAAGTCTTCTGGCAACACACAACAACATGGTATAGAAACAACCGCTTTATTGATTCTAGCAGATACATAAGTCTGATATTACATCGAGTTAAGAGGCCAAGCGACACACACAGTGCGACTGAACAGTATGTACATTATTTAATGAACATGAAGGGGCCTCGATCACATGAACTACGCGGCAGCGGAATGACGACGAAGTGGAACTCCATGGCACAGGGACACCGACATGGACACGGTCTAGATGCGGGAAGCTCTCCGATACGATACGACTTGCTTGAAATCTGGCATGACACGCCAGGTCAGTACATTGAATGTACTTGCAAGCTCACAACAAACATAAGCACAATGACAAACAATATCATGAGAATTATTCAGGTTAATGCAATGCAAGTAATGCTACTGATGCAGTGAAACCAACATGTGCACCGAGTTCCTCGGACTCGCTTACCTGACGGGTTACCTCGTAATCGAATGGTGATCATACCCAGATCACAACTGAAGCCAACCACTCACGATCATCACATGATCCCACAAATCATCACCAAGCTAGTGCCAACAATAAATACATAGTCTGCAAGCTTAATTATAAATATTATCCATGGTGTGACCTACTCCCGAGTTGTGTCCATAACCGAGGACACGGCTATCGATAGATTGAATACACTCTGCGGAGGTAGCGCACTTTACCCACACCATAGAACCCATGGCCTCACACTCCCATTCGGGTGGACCAATGGCGTTCCAATGAAACCCTCCCCTTGCCATGACACTCTCCCGGCCACTCCGACCAACTCCCTCTCAGGGCTAAGTCATGGGTGGCCCCGTGCCTACCAAAGGCATCAACGGCCACCGTCGTGGCAAAAACTGTCCCAAACAGGGACAAGGTACTATAAAAACAAACGGGCACACAAGGTTATGTCTGCTTACCGGGCCAGAGTACCGCACGCCCATAACCTTCCCTCGTTGGAGGCACCGGCGAGAGGCACGACAAAGGACTGAATCAAGACTCCCCATAAAGGTAAATGTGGTCGCACTGAGGAGAACCCGATTCAGTGGCACCATGACTTGATCAACATTATATTCAAGTTGGGTTATTTTCAGGTTTAACTTGAAAATAAAAACTACTTCAAGTCATACGATGCCATGATCATGCAACTATTCAATATGCAAAGCATGCAACTCACAAGAACAGATCAACCTTATCATTATGACTTTCTTGGACTTACTCATCATTAAACTTTACTGATTCTACCTCACTAGTTATTACCATGCATTATCTTGATTAACTCATAATTTATATGAACATCCCATTTAGCAAAAAGAACTATCATTATTTATAAAAGCAATATCATTAAGTTAAACTTTATCCTACTTGACAAAACTAGTTCCATGCATTCAGCCAGTAACTTAAGCAAGCATTTCAAGCATGACAAAGTAATTAGCATTAAGCCATATTTATTATGCATGAAAAAGAGCTCATATTTAAGTAGGAAAATCATAGATATTGAAATGACACCATCCAAATGTTGGTGTGGCTTGCCTTAGTGCAGAGGAGGTTCACACTCCTCCTGGTTATCTTCAAGACAAGTCTCTCCCTCTGAAAATATTTAAAACCCACAAAACAAAATATCAAGAACCAATCTAAAAATCACCAGAAATTCTAGATAGCAAGGAAAATTCCACACTTTGGTGTGCTGCTAGAGCTCTCCGAAGCAAACGGAATGCAAAAAGAATCAACTCATTTGGACTTCTAGGCTAAAAGTTATCACCGGTTAAAGTTTTGGTCAAATTTTTGAATTTATTTAACTAAATAGAAAACCTGGGGGTGACGTCGATGGCGTAAAGGCAGAATACGCCTCCACTCGTACTGCTTCGGGTGCGAGTGGAGAGGCTGACAACGGGCCCCACCAGTCAGGAGAGAGAGGGCGGAGAGGAAACAGAGCACGGCGGTGCTCCGCCTGAGCTCATGCCGGCGAGGAGTGGTTCTTGGGCGAAACCAGAGGGATAGAAATGGAGAGGGGGTCACGGCGCACCTGCCTGGACCCATGGCCCATCGGGGGATGACCGGAGCTGCTTGCAATCGAGCTTGCAAGCAGCGGTGGTGGTCGGGACTTGCCAGAGAGGAAGAAGGCGACGGCGAGGGGCGACTCTAGGGGCTCTACTGCTTCCAGGCGACATCGATGGACCTCCAATGATGCGCCCGAGGGGTTGGTTGAGCTCGAGGGGCTCTGGAGCAGGGTGGATGGGTTGCAGGGATCACCGGCGAGCTCTAGTCGTGGACGGCGGCCAGAGGCCTGCCCGGCCGGGCTGCGGATATGCTACGTGGCCGTGGTGGTTGAGAGGTGTGGCGTGAGGCTTCGGGGCGGAGGGAGGGGCTCTATATATAGCCGGAGTAGGAGGGGGATACGTGGCACCGTCGGAGCTCTCTGGAAGCCGGCGAGCGACGACGAAGGGTGCCAGTGAGAGGGGGGAAGAGCTCAGCGATCACGCGGGAGCTGTCCACGCTCGTGGACGAGCACATGAAGCAAGAGGAGAAGAAGACAGTGGCACGAGCGCACTGTGGCTTTTGGCCGCGACGTGCCCGTGCTCGCTGCAGCGTCTCCGGCATCGGCGAGCGCCAGGGAGAGGTCAAGGGTGATAAGTCGAGGCTTGTGGCACGGCGCGGTAGTCGTCGACGAGCTCTGGCTCAAGCACGCGCCGAATAGATGCACTGGCACGATGCAGAGCGTGTCGAACGCATGCCAGAGCCCGTGTGCACACTCGGTCACCACGCTGGCATGGTAAAAACGACTCCCACGCTCGGCCAAACCTTGTCTGGTCTATAGTCCGTGTAGTGTTAGGTCTAGGGAAGTTGAGAACTCACTGCCAGGCCGACCAGATGTGACTCAAGCTTGATGGCAAGTTTCTGGTCAGAAACTTGGTCGCCAAGGTTGGGGGGCTTCTAGAAGGCCATTGATACGTCCATTTTGCATCATGCTTTTATATCAATATTTATTGCATTATGGGCTGTTATTATACATTATATCTCAATACTTATGGCTATTCTCTCTTATTTTACAAGGTTTACCATGAAGAGAGGGAATGCCGACAGCTGGAATTCTGGCTGGAAAAGGAGCAAACGTTGGAAACCTATTCTGCACAGCTCCAAAAGTCCTGAAACTCCATGAAACAACTTTTTGGAATTTATAAGAATTTTCGAGCTAAAGAACAGCAGGGGGGCCCACACCTGTCCAGAGACAGGCGCCCCCTATAGGGCGCCTATCTCCTGGGCCCCTAGTGGGCCTCCGGCATCCATCTTCTGCTATATCATCACTTTTACCTGGAAAAATCATGGGCAAGCTTACGGACGAAACTCACGCCACGAGGCGGAACCTTGGCGGAATCAATCTAGGGCTCTGGCGGAGCTGTTCATGGGGACACTTCCCTCGGAGGGGGAAATCATCACCAACGTCATCACCAACGATCCTCTCATCGAGAGGGGGTCAATCTCCATCAACATCTTCACCAGCACCATCTCCTCTCAAAACCCTAGTTCATCTCTTGTATCCAATCTTTTTAGCAAAACCACAAATTGGTACCTGTGGGTTGCTAGTAGTGTTGATTACTCCTTGTAGTTGATGCTAGTTGGTTTACTATTTATCTTATCACAAAACTATCTATCACCTACTATTTCAGTGCTTGCAGAGAAAACCTTACTGAAAACCGCTTATCATTTCCTTCTGCTCCTGTTGGGTTCGACACTCTTCCTTATCGAAAGGAATACGATAGATCCCCTATACTTGTGGGTCATCAAGACTCTTTTCTGGTGCCGTTGCCGGGGAGTGTAGCGCTTTTGGTGAGTGGAACTTGGTAAGAAAACATTTATATAGTGTGCTGAAATTTTCTGTTGCTTGTCACTATGGAAACTAATCCTTTGAGGGGCTTGTTTGGGGTATCTTCACCTCAACCAGAAGAGCAATGAGATGCTCCTCAACTTACTGAACTTTATGAAAATATTCACTTTGAGATTCCTTCGGGTATGATAGAAAAACTGCTAGCTAATCCTTTTGCAGGAGACGGAACATTGCATCCCGACTTACACCTTATCTTTGTGGATGAAGTTTGTGGATTATTTAAGCTTGCAGGTATTCCTGATGATGTTTTCAAAAGGAAGGTCTTCCCTTTATCTTTGAAGGGAGATGCATTGACATGGTATAGGCTATGTCATGATACGGGATCTTGGAATTATAAGCGATTCAAGTTGGAATTTCACTAGAAGTTCTATCCTATGCATCTTGTTCATCGTGATCGTAATTACATATATAATTTCTGGCCTCGCGAAGGAGAAAGCATCGCTCAAGCTTGGGGGAGGCTTAAGTCAATGTTATATTCATGCCCCAATCATGAGCTCTCTCGAAATGATTATTCAGAATTTTTATGCTCGGCTTTCTCTTAATAATCGCAACCTGCTCGATACTTCCCTGCTACGGTTCTTATATGTCAAGACTATTAATTTCAAATGGGACTTATTGGAAAGAATTAAACGCAACTCTGAAGATTGGGGTTCCGATGATGGTAAGGAGTCGTATGACACCTAAGTTCGATTGTGTTAAATCTTTTATGGATACCGATGCTTTTCGTGGATTTAGCGCTAAGTATGGACTTGACTCGAGATAGTAGCTACTTTTGTGAATCTTTTGCTACTAACGTTTATCTCCCTAAAGAGAAGTGGTTTAAATATAATCCTCATGTTGAAGTGAAAGTAGTTGCACCTATTACGATTCGAAGAAAAGACTATTACATATAGTGATCCTATTATTCCTACTGCTTATGTCGAAAAACCTCCTTTTCCTGTTAGGATAAAAGATCATGCTAAAGCTTCGACTATTGTTCGTAAGAGTAATACTAGAACTTATACACCTCCTGAGCAACTCAAAGTTGAACCTAATGTTGCTATTGTTAAAGATCTCTTGTCTGATAATATTGATGGGCATGTTATTTATTTCTGTGATGAAACTGCTAGAATTGCCAAACCTTGTGCTAAAGATAAACATAGACCTGTAGTAGGCATGCCTGTTATTTCTGTTAAAATAGGAGATCATTGTTATCATGGCTTATGTGATATGGGTGCTAGTGCTAGTGCAATACCTATTGACTTATACAAAGAAATTAAGCACGCTATTGCACCCTACTTGAGTTAGAAGATATTGATGTCACAATTAAACTTGCCAATAGAGATACTATTTCACCAATGGGAATTGTTAGAGATGTTGAAGTCTTGTGTGGGAAAATTAAATATCCTGCTGATTTTCTTGTTCTTGGCTCCCCACAAGATAGCTTTTGTCCCGTTATATTTGGTAGACACTTCTTGAACACCATTAATGCTAAGATAGATTGCGAAAAGGATGTTGTTACTATTGGTCTAGCTAATATGTCTCATGAGTTCAACTTTTCTAAATTTCGTAGACAACACCGTGAAGAGGAATTACCTAGTAGGGATGAGATTATTGGTCTTGCTTTCATTGCTGTTCCTACAACTGATCCGTTAGAACATTATTTGTTAGAACATGAAAACGATATGTTTACGAAGGAAATGGAAGAAATAGATGAAGTGTTCCTTAAACAAGAACCTATGATGAAACATAACCTTCCCATTGAAATTCTTGGGGATCCCCCTCCACCCAAGGGTGATCCCGTGTTTGAACTCAGACCTTTACCTGATAATCTTAAGTATGCTTATCTTGATGAAAAAGAAATATATCCTGTTATTATTAGTGCTAACCTTTCAGAGAAAGAAGAAGAAAGATTATTGAAAACTCTGAAGAAGCACCGAGCTGCTATTGGATATACTCTGGATGATCTTAAGGTCATTAGTCCCACATTATGTCAACGCAAAATTTCAGTGGAGAAAGATGCCAAACCAGCCAGAGATCCTCAAAGACGATTAAATCACAAAATGAAGGAAGTGGTAAGAAAGGAGATACTAAAACTCCTTGAGGCAGGTATTATTTATCCCCTTGCTGATAGTGAATGGGTAAGCCCTATCCATTCTGTCCCTAAAAAGGGAGGTATTACCGTTGTTCGTAATGATAAAGATGAATTGATCCCGCAAAGAATTATTACAGGTTATAGGATGGGAATTGATTTTCGTAAGTTAAATAAAGCTACTAAGAAAGATCATTACCCTTTACATTTTATTGATCAAATGCTAGAAAGGCTATCCAAACACACACATTTTTGCTTTCTAGATGGTTATTCTGGCTTCTCTCAAATACCTGTGTTAGTACAGGATCAATCTATAACTACTTTTACTTGCCCTTTTGGTACTTTTGCTTATAGACGTATGCCTTTTGGTTTATGTAATGCACCTGCTACCTTTCAAATATGCATGATGGCTATATTTTCTGTTTTTTGTGAAAAGATTTGTGAGGTATTCATGGATGACTTCTCCGTCTATGGATCCTCTTTTGATGATTGTTTGAGCAACCTTGATCGAATTTTGCAGAGATGCGAAGACACTAGTCTCGTCCTGAATTGGGAAAAGTGTCACTTTATGGTTAATGAAGGCATTGTGTTGGGGCACAAGATCTCCGAGAGAGGTATTGAAGTTGATAAGGCCAAAGTTGATGCTATTGAAAAGATGCCATGTCCCAAGGACATAAAAGGTATAAGAAGTTTCCTTGGTCATGCCGACTTTTATAGGAGGTTCATTAAGGACTTTTCTAAAATCTCTAGGCCTCTGACTAATTTATTGCAAAAATATATTCCTTTTGTCTTTGATGATGATTGTGTAGAAGCATTTGAAACACTTAAGAAATCCTTGATCACTGCACCTATTGTTCAGCCACCTGATTGGAATTTACCTTTTGAAATTATGTGCGATGCTAGTGATTACGCGGTAGGTGATGTTTTAGGGCAAAGAGTCGATAAGAAATTGAATGTTATCCAGTATGCTAGTAAGACTCTTGATACTGCCCAGAGAAATTACGCTACTACTGAAAAAGAGTTCTTAGCAGTCGTGTTTGCATGTGATAAGTTTAGACCTTATATTGTTGATTCCAAAGTTACTATTCACACTTATCATGCTGCTATTAAATATCTTATGGAAAAGAAAGATGCTAAGCCTAGACTCATTAGATGGGTTCTCTTGCTCCAAGAATTTGACTTGCATATTATTGATAGAAAAGGAGCTGAGAACCCGCTGCGCATAACTTGTCTAGGTTAGAGAATGTTCTTGATGACCCACTGCCTATTAATGATAGTTTTCCTGATGAACAATTAGCGGTTGTCAATGCTTCTCGTACTGCTCCTTGGTATGATGATTATGCTAATTACATCGTTGCTAGATGGTATTACTTCTGGGATGATCCACACCTTTATAAAGAAGGACTAGATGGTATTATTAGACGTTGTGTGCCTGAGCATGAACAGGAACAAATCCTACGCAAGTGTCACTCTGAATCCTATGGAGGACACCACGCTGGAGATAGAACTGCACACAAGGTACTACAATCTGGTTTTTATTGGCCTACTCTTTTCAAAGATGCTCGTAAGTTTGTCTTACCTTGTGATGAATGTCAAAGAATAGGTAACATTAGTAGACGTCAAGAAATGCCTATGAATTATTCTCTTGTTATTGAACCGTTTGATGTTTGGGGCTTTGATTATATGGGACCTTTTCCTGCCTCCAATGGTTATACACATATTTTAGTTACTGTTGATTACGTTACTAAGTGGGTAGAAGCTATTCCAACTAGTAGTGCTGATCATAACACTTCCATTAAAATGCTTAAAGAAGTTATTTTTTCGAGGTTTGGAGTCCCTAGATATCTTATGGTGATGGTGGTTCACACTTTATTCATGGTGCTTTCCGTAAGATGCTTGCTAAGTATGATGTCAATCATAGAATCGCATCTCCTTATCACCCGCATGATCTAGTGGTCAAGTAGAGTTGAGCAATAGAGAGCTCAAATTAATTTTGCAAAAGGCGTGAATAGATCTAGAAAGAATTGGTCCAAAAACTTGATGATGCATTATGGGCCTATAGAACTGCATACAAAAATCCTATGGGTATGTCTCCATATAAGATGGTTTATGGAAAAGCATGTCATTTACCTCTTGAACTTGAACATAAAGCATATTGGGCTGTTAAAGAGCTCAATTATGACTTCAAACTTGCCGGTTAGAAGAGGTTGTTTGATATTAGCTCACTTGATGAATGGAGAACCCAAGCATATGAGAATGCCAATCTTTTCAAAGAAAAAGTCAAACGCTGGCATGATAAGAGGATACAAAAGCGTGAGTTTAACGTAGGAGATTATGTGTTATTGTTCAACTCTCGTTTAAGATTTTTTGTAGGAAAACTTCTCTCAAAATGGGAAGGTCCCTACGTTATGGAGGAGGTCTATCGTTCCGGTGCTATAAAAATCAACAACTTCGAAGGCACAAATCCGAGGGTGGTAAACGGTCAAAGAATTAAACATTCTATTTCAGGTAATCCTATCAATGTTGAAACTAATATTATTGAAACCATAACCCCTGAGAATACATAAGAGACACTTTCCGAGCGTTAGAACTACGAAAAGGCATAGAGTGCGTGGTACGGTAAGTAAACCGACTCCAAAACAACTCTAATGGAAATTTTTATTAGTTTTGGATTATTTAAGAATTTTAGGAAGAAAGAAGTAGTCCGAAGGGACACGAGGCTCCCACGAGAGGAGGGCCCCGTAGGGTGCGCCCCTGTCTCGTGGGCACCTCGTGTGCCTCCCGGACTCCGTTTTCTTGTATGTTACGTATTTTGGTCGGTAAAAATTCATTATATATACTCCCGAAGGTTTTGACCACCGTATCACACAAATATCCTCTGTTTTTGTTTCGAGCTGTTTCTGTTGCAGATTTAGCACACCTTGACTTCTCCCTTCTCCGACAACGAAGACAAGGATGCTTGGCTATTGAAGATAGAGTTGAAAAGAGAGGAATCGGAAGAGATCAACAAGGATGAAGGGATCAAGAAGGCCATGGAGGTTCAAACTCCGGTGGTTAAAGAAGAAGACATCCCTCAACCTTTACCTAACCTTTTACTCCAACAGATTGAAGCTTTCAAGATGATTGAGTTAGCCCAAGATCTGTAACAAGTATCTCACACAGGAGAATATTTTGTTGAAGGATCATATTGCTGGGCTCAAGGGCATTATCCGCGGGTTGGAGGAGCTATTACGCTCGATGTGCGATTATCCACCGTCATCGTCACCACCTCCATCACCTCCGAGGAAATAATCACATGGGTATGGGCACTCCCCTTGGCAACTGCCAAGCTTGGGGGAGGTGCCCCGATATCGTATCACCATCACACTCCTATCTTTACCGCTTTATTTAGTTCGATCCTTTTAGTAGTATCTTGATCTAGTAGATTGAAGTTTTGATATCAAGTAGTTTTGAGTTTTGCATTGTGATCTCTTTATGTAAGCGAGTCCGTGTGCTATCTATAATAAAGATTAGTGTTGAGTCAAGGGCTTTGCTATGTTGCTATGATCTCGAGAAAGTAGAAAGAAAAAAAGAGTTCATATTGATCTTATGGATAGTGATATCTTCACATATAGAAAGTATGAGGCATAAAAATTGTTGAGAGTTGATGAACGTAGCCTTGGTCATCGTTGCAATTAATACAAAGTGATAAGGAAAGAGGGGTTCACATATAAATATATTATGTATTGGACATCTTTTATGATTGTGAAGCACTCATTAAGTATGACATGCTAAAAGAGTTGATGTTGGACAAGTAAGACAACGTAATGGTTTATGTTTTCCGACATCTCAGTTAAAGTATATTGTCATTGACCTTCCAAACATGTTGAGCTTGCCTTTCTCCCTCATGCTAGCCAAATTCCTTGCACCAAGTAGAGATACTACTTGTGCTTCCAAATATCCTTAAACCCAGTTTTTCCATGAGAGTCCACCATACCTATCTATGGATTGAATAAGATCCTTCAAGTAAGTTGTCATCGGTGCAAGCAATAAAAATTGCTCTCTAAATATGTATGACTTATTAGTGCAGAGAAAATAAACTTTGTACGAACTTGTTGTGGAATTAATAAAAGCGACGGACTGCATAATAAAGGTCCACATACGAGGGGCAATATAAAGTGACGTTCTTTTGCACTAAGACTTTATGCACCAACCCTAAACGCGCATGACAACCTCTGCTTCCCTCTGGGAAGGTCCTATCTTTTACTTTATGTTTTTACTTTATGCTTGAGTCAAGGTGATGCTCACCTTTCCCTTTTTATTTTTATCCTTTGGCAAGCTCCTCGTGTTTGAAAGATCATGATACATATATCCAATTGGATGTAAGTTGTCATAGGCTATTATTGTTGACATCACCTAAAGGTTAATAAGTTGGGAGGCAACACAATAAGCCCCTATCTTTCTCAGTGTCCGGCTGAAACTCTATAACCACAAGTATTGCGTGAGTGTTAACAATTATAGGGGACTACGAGATAGTTGAGTATGTGAGCTTGCTGAAAAGCACTATTATTGACTCCCTCCGATGTTACAATAAATTGCAATTGCTTCATTGACTGAGATTATAGTTTGTTAGTTCCCAATGAAGTTTTTGAACCATACTTGACATTGTGAATTGCTTATTACTTGAGCATAGGAAATCATATGACAAAATCCATATATGTTGCTGTTATTAGAATGATCATGATGCCCTCATGTACGTATTTTATTTTTATCGACACCTCTATCTCTAAACATGTGGACATATTTTTCGATTTCGGCTTCCGCTTGAGGACAAGCGTGGTCTTAGCTTGGGGGAGTTGATACGTCCATTTTGCATCATGCTTTTATATCAATATTTATTGCATTATGGGCTGTTATTATACATTATATCTCAATACTTATGGCTATTCTCTCTTATTTTACAAGGTTTACCATGAAGAGGGGGAATGCTGCACTGGAATTCTGGCTGGAAAAGGAGCAAACATTGGAAACCTATTCTGCACAGCTCCAAAAGTCTTGAAGCTCCACGAAACAACTTTTTGGAATTTATAAGAATTTCTGAGCTAAAGAAATAGGCCAGGGGCCCACACCCTGTCCAGGAGACAGGGGGCGCCCCCCCCTATTGGGCGCGCCCCCTATCTCCTGGGCCCCCTGGTGGGCCTTCGGCGTCCATCTTCTCCTATATCATCACTTTTACCCTGGAAAAAATCCTGGGCAAGCTTACGGGACGAAACTCCGCCGCCACGAGGCGGAACCTTGGCGGAATCAATCTAGGGCTCTGGCGGAGCTGTTCCGCCGGGTTCACTTCCCTCCGGGAGGGGGAAATCATCACCAACGTCATCACCAACGATCCTCTCATCGAGAGGGGGTCAATCTCCATCAACATCTTCACCAACACCATCCTCTCAAAACCCTAGTTCATCTCTTGTATCCAATCTTGTACCAAAACCACAAATTGGTACCTGAGGGTTGCTAGTAGTGTTGATTACTCCTTGTAGTTGATGCTAGTTGGTTTACTTGGTGGAAGATCATATGTTTATATCCTTTATGCATATTATTACTCCTCTTATTATGAACATGAATATGCTTTGTGAGTAGTTACGTTTGTTCCTGAGGACATGGGTGAAGTCTTGCTATTAGTAGTCATGTGAATTTGATATTCATTCGATATTTTCATGAGATGTATGTTGTCTTTCCTCTAGTGGTGTTATGTGAACGTCAACTACATGACACTTCACCATTATTTGGGCCTAGAGGAAGGCATAGGGAAGTAATAAGTATATGATGGGTTGCTAGAGTGACATAAGCTTAAACCCTAGTTTATGCGTTTCTTCGCTAGGGGCTGATATGGACCCATATGTTTAATGATGTGGTTAGGTTTACCTTAATACTCCTTTTTGTAGTTGCGCAAGCTTGCAATAGGGGTTAATCATAAGTGGGATGCTTGTCCAAGTTAGGACAGTACCCAAGTGTCGGTCCACCCACATATCAGATTATCAAAGTACCGAACACGAATCTTATGAACGTGATGAAAACTAGCTTGACGATAATTCCCAATGTGTCCTCGGTAGCTCCTTCTTCATTATTAGATTTTGTCCAGGCTTATCCTTTGCTACATAAAGGATTGGGCCACCTTGCTACACTTTATTTACTTTATTTACTTTTTGCTCGTTACTATTTATCTTATCACAAAACTATCTATCACCTACTATTTCAGTGCTTGCAGAGAAAACCTTACTGAAAACCGCTTATCATTTTCTTCTGCTCCTCGTTGGGTTCGACACTCTTACTTATCGAAAGGACTATGATAGATCCCCTATACTTGTGGGTCATCAGCCATTAGGGCTGATCTCCTAGGGTTAAGGTTTACTTAGGAGGGTAATGAGGCTCAAGAAAAACCAGCTCCATTGGATCAAGGAAAAATACACTTGTTGTACAAAGTGCATTTTTGGGCCAGAAGAGAACTGATTTTCTGTAGCAAAAATATTACAAAAAGTCATGCAATCTTTTTGCATGGGGAGGTGGGACAAGGTTCAAAGAATATTCAGGAATTATCTCAAGATTTTTGGAGCAATAAAATGAGGGTTGCTTTGGAGCATTAGTTTCTGAAATGAGTTTCAGAAGAGAAATTGAATATTTTTCTTTTATGAAAAATATTCATTGGGCCATTTTGGGGTTTTACAGAGAAATGAGATTGAATGAGAGGTAGATTGGTCACATGGGTGAAAGTCAAGGGCATGCCCAAGTGATAGGTTCATTTGAATTGATTCCAAAAACTCAAAATCAAGGCAAGGGCAAATCAAGTCCGGAAAGAGAGAAGGCAAAATCTAGGCTGTCACACGTGCCATGGCAGATACCCATGCGCCTTTGATTGGTGCGGGGAGGGCGGTCGACGACTCCGCTCGTTGCCAATGGCCTTAATGAGCCGGACTCGAAGGGGCTCTCCAGAGAGGGTATAGAGCCAGCCCCCAGCCCTTCCTGCTTGGCTATAAAAGGGGGATCGGGAGGAGAAGGAGGGGCATTCCTTTGCGCCTTCTCTTGTTCTCTGTTATTCATCCACCATCGTACCGAGAGGGCGTGGTCACGGCCACCCCCTTGCAGAGGCGACAAGATCTTCCTCTCGCCAGAGAGTCTCGGCTGTTAAGGAAGAGCCAAGCACCCAAGGTGGAGGTGCCAGACGGGTAGCGGTCGGTGAGCTGGTCGAGGCAGAAGTGGACGTGGAAGTGGAGCATCTGCGGTGCCACCGTCTCCTCCCACTCCGTCAAGTGGCCATGTCAGAGACATGGCACTGGAGTTTATCTTGGGGCTGCACAAACCGCCGCGTAGCCGTCTTCGCCTCCCCGAGCCATTCGGGAGGGTGCTGGAGGTCGAGCAGCCGTTGAGGTTGAGGTTTCACATGAAGGGTTGTTGCAATGGCGACATGTGGGTGAATGTAAACTTCCCCGCCCCTCATGTAATGCTTCTTCATCGTGGTTGGAAAACATTCACACGCGCCCACTGCCTGATGAAGGGGCACATCCTCCGCTTCAAATTAGTGGAGGCTGACCTGCTCTCCGTCAACGTCTTTGGGCGCTCGGGAATCCGGTTAGGGTGCTGCGCAGAGAGCTCAACCGATGAAGAAAGCTCCTCCTCGAGCGGTAGTGACGAGGAGGAGACCGATGGGGAGGACGACAGGGACGGGTCTGACTAGACGTCGGGCGCACCGTTACCAGGCGACGCCGGCAGCACCATCATCTACACCCGGTCTTCTCCCTGGCAGAGCGATTTGCCGGGGGGGGGGGGGAGGGGGGCAGTTCTTGGCGGTGGCTTCTCAAGCCAGCTCCTTGAACTTCTCGGGGCTGCCACTTCTAGCAGCTGGCGCTGGAAGGCCGGAGAAGACGAAGAAGGCGGGTGGCGGGCCGTCAAGTCGGAGTACGATGGCATCGACGCCTTCGTCTCGTATTGCCGGCCCGCTGCCTCATCTTTCGGCTCCTCCCCTAGCACCATCATCACCAGCCCTCTTCTGGATGGCCGCCGAGATGTTCTCTTGGTGTCTTCTGCCGCGTGCACCTCGCCTAGGTGCTCCTTTTGCCCTCCCGCTATCTTGGTCCGTTTTCTGAGGAGAGGGACAAGAAAGGGATTACGGGCATCTTATCTTTTTTTAGATCTTAAGCCTGCGGGCACTTGTTGAATTTAAACCTTGTAACCCCTTGCTTATGCTTATATTTCGTATGAATTGTACTTGTTAATCAACATATTAAAGAAAAAAAGGGGTTTGCCGGGTTGTAGGATCGAAACTATGTCTAGAGGGTGTGTGATTAGACTACTTGACCAAAGAAAAACCTAGCCTTTTCCCAATTTTAGTTCTTGGCAGATTTTAGCAACTTAGCACAAGTCAAGCAATGAACCTACACATGCAATTCTAAGAGTATAGCAGCGGAATGTAAGACAATTGCATATGAAGGTAAAGGGAGGAGTTTGAGGGAGGAAACGCAATGTTGACACAGAGATTTTTTTTATCTGTGGTTCCGATAGGTGGTGCTATCGTACATCCACGTTGATGGAGACTTCAATCCACGAAGGGTAACAGTTGCACGAGTCCACGGAGGGCTCCACCCACGAAGGGTCCACAAATAAGCAACCTTGTCTAGCCCACCATGGCTGTCGCCCACGAAGGACTTGCCTCACTAGGGTAGATCTTCACGAAGTAGGCGATCTCCTTGCCCTTACAAACTCCTTGGTTCAACTCCACAATCTTGACGGAGGCTCCCAAGGGACACCTAGCCAATCTAGGAGACACCACTCTCCAAGAAGTAACAAATGGTGTGTTGATGATGAACTCCTTGCTCTTGTGCTTCAAATGATAGTCTCCCCAACGGCGGCGAACTTGCTACGGTGGCAACGGCGGGGCAGATTGCCGTTGACAGCGGCGGAGACCAGCGGCGGGAGGTTGCTGGCGACGAGAGGACGATCCGGAGACCCGAAGAGGGAGAGCAGGTTATGTGCAGGCGAGGTGGTTCGGAATTTTTTTCAAAATTTGGCCCGTATATATAACCTGACACTGTCGGACCGAGTGGAACGACTCGGTGGCACCGAGATGCAAAACTGCAAGCAGTTATTGCAACTCGGTGTGACCGAAAGGTTCTAATCGGTTGCACCGAGATTGAAAACCCTATATCAACTTAGTGGTCTCGGTGGGACCAAAAAGGATGAATCGGTCAGACTGAGATGCAAAAAGAGGTTTTGGAGGTTTAAGTCTATGACGAATCGGAAACTCCGAGTGCTCCTTACACAGAGTGATTCGAATCTGACTTGATCAAACTTTCTGATGTAGCATGAATAGAGTTTGAGACGAGGAAAGCATAGATAGCTAGAGGGACTTCTTAGGCATTCTTGTCCATCCATTTGACTGAAGAGAAAAATCCAAACAATCAAAGCAACAAATGGATGTCCTCGAATGAGCAAAATATGCAACCAACATGCTCATACACACAATAAAATGGCAAATGAAATATGTGGCAAAGCATGCACAAACACTCTAGCATGTATCAAGTAATTTGGAGATGACTAGGTCATCTATATATGAGTATATTGACTTAGGAGTCAAATGAGAACATTTGATCATAGGTCATACTCATCGTTTAAGCTCAAGTGGGGTTACCACTTTTACATAAAGCATTGTTGTGTTCACACCATTAGAGTTGCTTTAGCTCAATTGATTAGAGTAAAGCTCCCCTTATATGTGATATCCCCTCTAAGAGGGACGAACTAACCTTGGGTTTTGTCGATGATGACTTCATGTAGGTGTTGAAGATGTAGATGCTCGATGTTGATGTAGATCATTTGGAGCAACCTTTTGGAGTGAGTTGCACTTTCAATACCTACACGGGTTAGTCCCACAAGGAACAAGCAAGGATATCCATAGACATAGAGTGATGCATACACAAGATGATGTCCATGAAAGCATTATTTTACCTTGTCCCTTGTCTTACCAACAAGAGGGTTTGTGACTCCTAAAACTAGTGCAAGATATGGAGGTTGTTTGCACTTGTCCTAGCAAAAATGATAAGAGTGAAGTATGTTGGCGGAGTCACCCTCAGGAACTCTCTAGTTCTTATTCTTCGGGATCCACACCATCTTGATGGGAATCCTTGGAGTCGTAGTCGTACTTGATGAGGTAGAACTTGATGTAGTCTTGGGAACCCACTTGACCAAGGCCTTAGGTGCTTCTTCAAATGCGTCAATTTCCTCTTGAAGCTTGTCCTATATCAACTTAGGTTCTAATCGGTTGCACCGAGATTGAAAACCCTATATCAACTTAGTGGTCTCGGTGGGACCGAAAAGGATGAATCGGTCAGACCGATATGCACAAAGAGGTTTTGGAGGTTTAAGTCTATGACGAATCGGGAACTCCCAGTGCTCCTCACACAGAGTGGTTCGAATCTGACTTGATCAAACTTTCTGATGTAGCATGAATAGAGTTTCAGACGAGGAAAGCATAGATAGCTAGAGGGAGTTCTTAGGCATTCTTGTCCATCCATTTGACAGAAGAGAAAAAGCCAAACAATCAAAGCAACAAATGGATGTCCTTGAATGAGCAAAATATGCAACCAACATGCTCATACACACAATAAAATGGCAAATGAAATATGTGGCAAAGCATGCACAAACACTCTAGCATCTATCAAGCAATTTGGCGATGACTAGGTCATCTATATATGAGTATATTGACTTAGGAGTCAAATGAGAACATTTGATCATAGGCCATACTCATCGTTTAAGCTCAAGTGGGGTTACCACTTTTACATAAAGCATTGTTGTGTTCACACCATTAGAGTTCCTTTAGCTCAATTGATTAGAGTAAAGCTCCCCCTAGATGTGATATCCCCCCTAAGAGGGATGAACTAACCTTGGGTTTTGTCGATGATGACTTCATGTAGGTGTTGAAGATGTAGATGCTCGATGTTGATGTAGATCATTTGGAGCAATCTTTTGGAGTGAGTTGCACTTTCAATACCTACACGAGTTAGTCCCACAAGGAACAAGGAAGGATATCCATAGACATAGAGTGATGCATACACAAGATGATGTCCATGAAAGCATTATGTTACCTTGTCCCTTGTCTTACCAACAAGAGGGTTTGTGACTCCTTGAACTAGTGCAAGATATGGAGGTTGTTTGCACTCGTCCTTGCCAAAATGATAAGAGTGAAGTATGTTGGTGGAGTCACCCTCAAGAACTCTCTAGTTCTTATTCTTCGGGATCCACACCATCTTGATGGGAATCCTTGGAGTCGTAGTCGTACTTGATGAGGTAGAACTTGATGTAGTCTTGGGAACCCACGGATGTACGGAGCAAACGCAATGTTGACAAGGAGATTTTTTATCCATGGTTCCGATAGGTGGTGCTATCATACATCCACGTTGACGGAGACTTCAACCCACGAAGGGTAACGGTTGCGTGAGTCCACGGAGGGATCCACCCACGAAGGGTCCATGAATAAGCAACCTTGTCTAGCCCACCATGGCTGTCACCCACGAAGGACTTGCCTCACTAGGGTAGATCTTCACGAAGTAGGCGATCTCCTTGCCCTTACAAACTCCTTGGTTCAACTCCACAATCTTGACGGAGGCTCCCAAGTGACACCTAGCCAATCTAGGAGACACCACTCTCCAAGAAGTAACAAATGGTGTGTTGATGATGAACTCCTTGCTCTTGTGCTTCAAATGATAGTCTCCCCAACACTCAACTCTCTCTCACATGATTTGGATTTGGTGGAAAGAAGATTTGAGTGGAAAGCAACTTGGGAAGGCTAGAGATCAAGATTTATGTGGTTGGAATGGAATATCTTGACCTCAAACACAAGTGTAGGTGGTTCTCTCTCAGAAAATATGTGTTGGAAGTGTAGGCATGTTCTGATGGATCTCTCCACGAATGAAGAGTGGGTGGAGGGGTATATATAGCCTCCACACAAAATCTAACCGTTACACACAAATCACCAAACTCGATGGGACCGATTCAAAGAACTCGGTCGGACCGATTTTGTTAATAATGTGACCATTAGGCATTTCGGTGGGACTGACACATCAACTCGGTGGGACCGATTTTGTTAGGGTTAGGGCATAACGTAATCTCGGTGAGACTGATTACACAAACTCGGTGGGACTGATTTTGGTAATAGACTAACAGAGAGTTGGTCAGGCAAACTCAGTGGGACCGATTCGCTCATCTCGGTTGGACCAAAACGTTACGAAAAGGAAACAGAGTGTTTGCATTGCAATCTCGGTGGGACCGATCGCTCATCTTGGTTTGACCAAAACGTTACAAAGGGAAACAAAGAGATTACAATCCCATCTCGGTGAGACCGAGATCCCTATCGGTGAGACCAAAAAGACTAGGGTTTCTGGCAGTGGCTATGTCAACTGAACTCGGTGGCTCCGGATATGAAATTTCGGTGGGGCCGAGTTGGACTTTTTGGTTTGGGACATATGTGGATGTGAGAAAGTAGTGGAGGGTTTTGGAGCATATCACTAAGCATTTTGAGCAAGAACCTCATTAAGCAACACCTCATCCCTTCTTAGTAGTATTGGCTTTTCCTATAGACTCAGTGTGATCTTGGATCACTAAAATAGAAAATGTAGAGTCTTGTGCTTTGAGCTTGAGCCAATCTTTTATCCTTAGCATTTTGAACGGTCCACTTTCTGATCCATGCCATGCCAATCATTGAGCTTTCCTGAAATATTTATCTTGGAATAGCATTAGCTCAATTAGCTATATGTTGTTAGGAATTACCAAAACCACCCAGGGATAGTTGCACTTTCAATCTCCCCCTTTTTGGTAATTGATGACAACATATAGATCAAAGCTTCGACAAATGATAAATAAGATTGAAAAACATCATCGCTTTGAGAAGTATGTGATAAGCAAGAGCTCCCCCTAAATTTGTGCATTATTTAGAAATTTTCTTTTGAATGCAAATGCACAATTGATTAGGATCATGGGTTACTCTTCCATGTCACATACATCTTGGTGGAGCGCTCAAAATGATAGAAATTAAAACACATGCACTCATCACCAAGCAAAGTGAATGATCATAGGAGGATATGAAAGATAATATCATCCAACAAGCATTAAGGGTAGCATATGATCAAACACATGATCAACCAAGTATCTCATAAGGACATAAAGTAGTATCTCACACAAGCACACAATAAAAAGGTTCAACCAAAATAGCAAGAGAGATAAAAAGCAACACTCTCTATCGAAGCCTATGATCTATACATTTTTCTCCCCCTTTGGCAATAAGTTACCAAAAAGTTCAAAAATGCATAATGCTAACGACTCTCAGGCTTGATCTTCGGTAGGAGGTGTTGAGAGAACTCCAAGGACGAAGGCTTCAGATGAAGTAGCTGGAGCTGGTTGAGTAGCTGCTGGAGGTGGAACTGGAGCTGTTGCTGCTGGTGTCGATCTTTGTAGCTCTAGTGTCACACCGCACCGCAATGATCTCTATCCTCTGGGCACTCTGGCAAAATCATCTATGGTAGACTTGCCCTCCTTCTCCTCAGCTTCCTCCTGAAGTTGCTCAACTGCAGTTTGGATCTCTGTCACCTTGACATCAAGGTCATAGAATTTTGTCTCAATAATCCTTTCCAAGCTCTCCTGGTTCTTGGTCATGGTGGCCAATCCATTCTCAATCCTCAGGGTGGATTGGATCAGATATCCAAGATGGCCTTTCTTGCTCTTCAAGAATACCTGAGATGCCTCCTCTGCTGTTGGCATCTTTGCAGCCTTCTCTGCTTTAGCCTTCTCTCTCTTCTCATGTGCTTGAGCTGAAGATGGTTCATTCTCATTCATCACCACTGTGTTATCTTCAAATTCAGGGTAGATGGGCAGGTGCTCCTTATCCAAAATGTATTTGCCTTCGCCCATCTTTGAGTTGATGAGCTCCTGAATTTGTGGGGCATACCCATAGCTTCTCTTCTGGTCAGCAGCAGTTCTCTTGATTGTCTCAACAATCAAACTCATGACCTTGAACTTCTGTGGGACATCAAATATATGCAGAAAGTTTATTCCATGCCCTCTGACCATCTTGTGATCACCTGACTTGGGTAGCAGTGTATGCCTTAAGATCCAGTTGATAGTTGGCAGACCAGACAACAAGTAGTGAAAAGATCCAAACTTATGTGTATCCAAAGCAGCATCTGGGATCTCTTTGTACATGTTGGTCATTGAGTTGTGGTCTTTCTTCTTCTCTGCATAAATATCCAAGTCATCCTCATGTTCCTCAGGAGCATTGATAAGCTTGGCCCATTCCTCAACTGTAGACTGGTACCTAGTACCTTCAGACATCCATACTATCCTTCCATCTGGATAGAAGTGGGCAGTGGAGTAAAACTGCATGATGAGCTCATCATTCCACTTGGTGAGCTTCTGGGCAACAAAAGTGTCTACTCCACATGCCTTGAAGCTATCAAGCACACCAGGGAAGTGATCCTCATTCTCCTTGATGAACTCCCTGTCAACCTATCTCATGTCACACACAATGTGCTTCTTATCAAGCGAAACTGTCTCATAGAAGTCCTGTTGTTCCTTAGTGTGAAACCTATAGTCCACAACAGTTCTTCTCCTGATAGCATATGAATCAGACTGTCTCCATAGTCTCAATCCTGCATCCTTCCTGATTTTCATGTTCTCTGCAACTGGGTGTGCATCAGTGTGGTCAGGGATCTTGGGTTTCAGTTGCCTTAATACAACAGAGTCATCTTCTTATTCTTCAGCAGCTTCAGTCACTGGGGCCTTGTTCTCTCTTCAGCAAGGATATTCCTAGTGCTTCTCTTAGGTTTAGGCTTTGGAGCTGGAGCAGCATCATTGGGAGCAGATTTTGGCTTAGTTGGAGCAGCCCCTGATCTGATTGCATCCCCCATAAGCTTTTGAGCTTTGGGTGCTGGTGCAACATCCTCTTCCTCTTCTTCTTTAGAGTCTTTCCTCATTGAGGGCTTGCCAAGAACTCTGGCAGTAGTGGTTCTGGCCCTCTTCTTGTTCTTATCCTCACCAACTGCTTCTTCTTCAGATTCAATTGTGAACTTCATAGTTTCACCTGTGGCAACTTTTCTTGGCTATGACATGGGCTGTCTTCTTGCTGGCATCTTTGTTTTCAGACCAGGCTTTGTTGCAGCAGCTGTGCCATACTCTTTCTTTAGCACCTTTTTCTTTGAAGTGGCTTCATCTTCAACAGCCACATAGTTCTCATCTTCCGATTCACAATTCCTCTTCTTCCTTGTCCTGGTAGCAGCCTTTGGCAAATTGCTTGGTGTGCTCCTGCTACCCTCATCATAACTGCTAGAGGGATCAGAACCCTCACTCATCTCCACCTACTGTCCAGACTTGTTCTGGCTGTCACTTTGATCAGACATCTCTGCAAACACTTTGACAGCAGACCCTGTGAATAGGTTATAGATGAGATAAAGTGGATGAGCATCACAAAGTACATGAGTTTTGCAAAACAGATGACTTAAAAACTTAGTTTTAGTTCTTCATAGAAAGCATTTCGGATCTACAGATTTGTAAACTCGGTGATACTGAAGCAGCTTTTGGAACCTAAACTAGTGAACTCTGCCAGACCAAGTCATAGTTCAGTGGTACCGAGACTGCTAGGGTTTCACAGAGAATCGAACTCGGTCACACCGATTCACAATTTTTGGTCAGACAAAAAATGCATGTGCTCTGGCCTAAGCCAAATCGGTGAGACCGATTTCTACAACTCGGTCGGTCCGAGATGAATTCGGCACAGACTTAATCCTAAATTTTCAAACCAAAACTAATCTACGGGATGTTTTCGCTGGACAGGATGATTTCAATCGTGGCAAGAATCATGGCAAAGCAATGTGCTAAGATTCAGAGTTATGGATTAGCACTAAGTTCAAGTTCGTACCCTAGTTCGGCGGCGAACTTGCTACGGCGGCAACGGCGGGGCAGATTGCCGTTGACAGCGGCGGAGACCAGCGGCGGGAGGTCGCTGGCGACGAGAGGACGATCCGGAGACCCGAAGAGGCAGAGCAGGTTATGCACGGACGAGGTGGTTCGGAATTTTTTTCAAAATTCGGCCCATCGGTATATATAACCTGACACTGTCGGTGTGACCGAGTGGAACGACTCGGTGGCACCGAGATGCAAAACTGCAAGCCGTTACTGCAACTCGGTGTGACCGAAAGGTTCTAATCGGTTGCACCGAGATTAAAAACCCTATATCAACTTAGTGGTCTCGGTGGGACCAAAAAGGATGAATCGGTCAGACCGAGATGCACAAAGAGGTTTTGGAGGTTTAAGTCTATGACAAATCGGGAACTCCGAGTGCTCCTCACACAGAGTGGTTCGAATCTGACTTGATCAAACTTTCTGATGTAGCATGAATAGAGTTTGAGACGAGGAAAGCATAGATAGCTAGAGGGAGTTCTTAGGCATTCTTGTCCATCCATTTGACAGAAGATAAAAATCCAAACAATCAAAGCAACAAATGGATGTCATCGAATGAGCAAAATATGCAACCAACATGCTCATACACACAGTAAAATGGCAAATGAAATATGTGGCAAAGCATGCACAAACACTCCAGCATCTATCAAGCAATTTGGCGATGACTAGGTCATCTATATATGAGTATATTGACTTAGGAGTCAAATGAGAACATTTGATCATAGGTCATACTCATCATTTAAGCTCAAGTGGGGTTACCACTTTTACATAAAGCATTGTTGTGTTCACACCATTAGAGTTGCTTTAGCTCAATTGATTAGAGTAAAGCTCCCCCTAGATGTGATATCCCCCCTAAGAGGGATGAACTAACCTTGGGTTTTGTCGATGATGACTTCATGTAGGTGTTGAAGATGTAGATGCTCGATGTTGATGTAGATCATTTGGAGCAATCTATTGGAGTGAGTTGCACTTTCAATACCTACACGGGTTAGTCCCAAAAGGAACAAACAAGGATATCCATAAACATAGAGTGATGCATACACAAGATGATTTCCATGAAAGCATTATGTTACCTTGTCCCTTGTCTTACCAAGAAGAGGGTTTGTGACTCCTTGAACTAGTGCAAGATATGGAGGTTGTTTTCACTTGTCCTTGCCAAAATGATAAGAGTGAAGTATGTTGGCGGATTCACCCTCAAGAACTCTCTAGTTCTTATTCTTCGGGATCCACACCTTCTTGATGGGGATCCTTGGAGTCGTAGTTGTACTTGATGAGGTAGTACTTGATGTAGTCTTGGGAACCCACTTGACCAAGGCCTTAGGTGCTTTTTCAAATGCGTCAATTTCCTCTTGAAGCTTGTCCTTGCCTTTTTGCTTGTGGTCTTGTGGTCTTGTGGTGGAAGATCATCTTGATATTGTGTCCCTTTGAAAGAAGTAGGATCATACTTCTCTTGTTGAGGAACAAACTTCGTCTTGGGGTATTGATCTTCTTCCCACTCTACTCCATTGGCATTGAACTTTCGTTCAAAACCAACACTTTGATTCTTCCTGCGTCTTCCTTGCTTGCGTACGATCTCCTCAAATTGCTTACTTCCGGCAAGGCTCTTGTAAACATCTTTCTCTATAATTCCCTTCAATAAGCTATTTTCTTGCTCAAGTGTAACTTGGCTAAGAGAATCATTAGTGGAATCAAGAGAACTACAAGATGCAACAACATTGGATTTAGCATGATTGTTGTTACTACTAGATGAAGAATCTTTCGTGCTCTTGTTGCTAGATTTAACTTGTGGCATGTAAGTAGACAAGAGTAAACGCTTGGCAATGTAAGAAGAACTTTTCTTGCGAAGATCATCATTATTGCCTTTAAAAACTCATGCTCTTTCTCAAGGTTGAGCTTTTCAAAGCGTAGCTTATCATGAGTCTTTAAAAGTTCTCGATGATCTTCCAAGGTAGTTTCATGAGCTAACTTAAGAGTCTTTAGTTAGACGCTCAATCTCCTTCTTATCATCGTCATTCGTTTTATCTTGATTAGCATGATTAATAGCAAGTTAATCATAGTCTTCATAACTAGAGTTATCAACAAGTAAATAATCATCTCCTAGCAAATCATCTTCATCACTATTGAAATCAACATACTCGGGGTGTGATACCTTTGCGCCCTTAGCCATGAAGCGTCTTCCAATTCCTTCATTTGGAGAGTCAAATATGCCGTAGGAGTTGGTTAACACAAGTGCTAGATCGGCAACACCTTCATCTTGAGTATATTCGGAGTCGGAGTGATAACTTCTTTCGGAGTGATGGTCGGAGTCGGAGCCGGATACCCATTCACCAACGTGAGCGTGATGTCTTCGCTTTGTGTAGCTCTTTGATGATTTTTCCTTCCTTTCTGAATCCTTGATTCTCCGAGAGGTTCTACGTTCATAACAATCATCTCTACTTCTATATCTCTTGGTGGAGATTCTTCTCTTCTACTTCTTCTTTTAGGAGAATCTTCTCTTCTTTTGTAGGGAGCCGTACACTCATTGGAGTAGTGTCCGGGTCAACCACAGTTGTAGCAATTTCCTTCACGACTAGAAGATCTTTTGTAATTGTAGGACCTTGACTTGGAACTTGTTTCCTTGCTTCTAGTCTTGTAGAACTTGTTGAAATTCTTCACCATTAGGCTCAATTTTTCATTGAAGGTTTGTTTCTCACTTGATGACATGGGAGCATCACATGAGGCTTTGTAAGCACCGCTTGACTTGTTGTGGAGCTAGAGTTCTTTTATCACTAGAGTTGTCAACAAGTAAATCATCATCACCTAGCAAATCATCTTCATCACTATTTAAATCAACATACTTGGGATGTGTTACCTTTGGACCCTTGGCCATGAAGCATCTTCTAATTCCTTCATTTGGTGAGTCAAATATGTCGTAGGAGTTGGTTGACACAAGTGCTAGACCGGCAACACCTTCATCTTGAGTATATTCGGAGTCGGAGTGATAACTTCTTTTGGAGTGATTGTCGGAGTCGGAGTCGGATACCCATTCACCAACATGAGCTTGATGTCTTCTTTTTGTGTAGCTCCTTGATGATTTTTCCTTCCTTTCCGAGTCCTTGCTTCTCCGAGAGGGTTTTCGTTCATAACGATCATCTCTACTCCTCCTCTCTCTTGGTGGTGATTGTTCTATTCTACTTCATGTTTTGGGAGAATCTTCTCTTCTTTTGTAGGGGGCCGTACACTCATTGGAGTAGTGTCCGGGTCTTCCACAATTGTAGCAATTTCGCTCACGACTAGAAGATTTTTTGTCATTGTAGGACCTTGACTTGGAACTTCTTTCCTTGCTTCTACTCTTGTAGAACTTGTTGAAGTTCTTCACCATTAGGCTCAGTTCTTCATTGAAGGTTTGTTTCTCACTTGATGATGTGGGAGCATCACACGAGGCTTTGTAAGACCACTTGACTTGTTGTGAAGCTCTTCCTTATCCTTGAGTGACATCTCATGAGCAACAATTCTTCCAATGACTTCTGTTGGCTTGAGATCTTTGTAATAGGGCATCATTTGGATCAATGTGCACACGGTATCATATTTTCCATCCAAGGCTCTTAGGATCTTCTTGATGATGAATTTGTCGGTCATGTCTTCACTTCCTAAGCCGGCAATCTCATTTGTGATGAGAGCAAGCCTAGAGTACATTTCAGCGACACCTTCACCATCCTTCATTTTGAACTTGTCAAGTTGACTTTGAAGCACATCCAATTTAGATTCCTTGACGGAGTCGGTACCTTCGTGCATATCAATCAAAGTATCCCAAATTTCCTTTGCATTCTCAAGACGGCTGATTTTGTTGAATTCTTCGGGGCACAATGCATTGAAGAGAATATCACAAGCTTGAGCATTGTATTGTATTATCTTCAACTCTTCCGCGGTAGCTTCAGGGTTTGGTTCTCTCCCATCAAAGAATTCACCTTGCAAGCCAATACACACAATAGCCCAAACGACGGGGTTATGTCCAAGAATATGCATTTTCATCTTATGCTTCCAACTAGCAAAATGTGTACCATCAAAGTAAGGACCTCTATGGTGGTAATTTCCCTTGCTAGATGCCATACTCTCCTAAGTTGTGAAACCAAGGCTATGACCACCAAAAGCTATGAAAATCAAAGAAAATGGAGACCAAAGCTCTGATACCACTTGTAGGATCGAAAGTATGTCTAGAGGGGAGGGGGGTGATTAGACTACTTGACCAAATAAAAACCTAGCCTTTTCCCAATTTTAGTTCTTGGCAGATTTTAGGAACTTAGCACAAGTCAAGCAATCAACCTACACATGCAATTCTAAGAGTATAGCAGCAGAATGTAAGACAATTGCATATGAAGGTAAAGGGAGGAGTTTGAGGGAGGAAACGCAATGTTGACATGGAGATTTTTTATCCGTCGTTCCGATAGGTGGTGCTATCGTACATCCACGTTGATGGAGACTTCAACCCACGAAGGGTAACGGTTGCGCGAGTCCACGGAGGGCTCCACCCATGAAGGGTCCACGAAGAAGCAACCTTGTCTATCCCACCATGGTCGCCGCCCACGAAGGACTTGCCTCACTAGGGTAGATCTTCACGAAGTAGGCGATCTCCTTGCCCTTACAAACTCCTTGGTTCAACTCCACAATCTTGACGGAGGCTCCCAAGTGACACCTAGCCAATCTAGGAGACACCACTCTCCAAGAAGTAAAAAATGTTGTATTGATGATGAACTCCTTGCTCTTGTGCTTGAAATGATAGTCTCCCCAAGACTCAACTCTCTCTCGCAGGATTTGGATTTGGTGGAAAGAAGATTTGAGTGGAAAGCAATTTTGGAAGGCTAGAGATCAAGATTTATGTGGTTGGAATGGAATATCTTGACCTCAACACAAGTGTAGGTGGTTCTCTCTCTGAAAATATGTGTTGGAAGTGTAGGCATGTTCTGATGGCTCTCTCCATGAAAGAAGAGTGGGTGGAGGGGTATATATAGCCTCCACACAAAATCTAACCGTTAGACACAAATCACTAAACTTGGTGGGACCGATTCAAAGAACTCGGTCAGACCGATTTGGTTCATAATGTGACCGTTAGGCATTTCGGTGGGACCGACACATCAACTCGGTGGGACCAATTTCGTTAGGGTTATGGCATAACGTAATCTCGGTGAGACCGATTACACAAACTTGGTGGGACCGATTTTGCTAATAGACTAACAGAGAGTTGGTCAGGCAAACTCGGTGGGACCGATTCGCTCATCTCGGTTGGACCAAAACGTTACGAAAAGGAAACCGAGTGTTTGCATTGCAATCTCGGTGGGACCGATCGCTCATCTCGGTTTGACCGAAACGTTACGAAGGGGAACAGAGAGATTACAATCCCATCTCGGTGAGACCGAGATCCCTATCGGTGAGACCAAAAAGACTAGGGTTTCTGGCAGTGGCTATGTCAACTGAACTTCGGTGGCTCGGATATGAAATTTCGATGGGGCAGTTGGACTTTTGGTTTGGGACATATGTGGATGTGAGAAAGTAGTGGAGGGTTTTGGAGCATATCACTAAGCATTTTGAGCAAGAACCTCATTAAGCAACACCTCATCCCTTCTTAATAGTATTGGCTTTTCCTATATACTCAATGTGATCTTGGATAACTAAAATAGAAAATGTAGAGTCTTGTGCTTTGAGCTTGAGCCAATCTTTTGTCCTTAGCATTTTGAAGGGTCCACTTTCTAATCCACGCCATGCCAATCATTGAGCTTTCCTAAAATATTTATCTTGGAATAGCATTAGCTCAATGAGCTATATGTTGTTAGGAATTACCAAAACCACCCAGGGATAGTTGTACTTTCACGGGTTCTTTTGTGCGTGAGCGAGGCTCACACCAAGGAACGAGTCCTTGTTATTTTTTAAGTAAACAACGTCACCCGGCAACAGGCCTTGTTGTCCTCCTGCTTCGTAGCACGACTACTCTCACGCCCTTGGTGGAGGTAGGGGCAAAATAGGATTAGGCCCTTCATCCGTCCCCCTTCCACTACAGCTACAACCAGATTCATATGGAAGTACGCAGTAGGGAAAGAAAAGGACTTATCTGAATCTGCTGCCTCCAGCAGCCTTGGCTTGCCGGGGTCGGGGTATCAGTTCTTCTCCTTTCCTCCAAGGAATTCTGCTGGAGCGCCTGTGCAGCCTGCGAGTCAAAGTGGCCTAGAAGGGACAAAAAGACTCACACTCGACCTCTATTCTAGGGGTTAGTTGCCGCTAAGCACTATCAACCCTACCAGAGAGAAGCTCAACGTAACATGCATGCTAATTCTTAGGGTGTCAGCGCTTCATTTATTCATCTGTTGCTCAGGGTCTACGCATGGCTTTGTACAAAGGGTTACATACCTTGCCGGCAAGGCTTTTACAAATGGTGGTCTGTCAGGGGTCCCGGCAACCGCACCTTACGGGTATTACTTACGAAGATGTTCGATGTTCCAGGAGTTGCTCACTGGGATAGCGTCTTCGGTCTCTAGGCAGACTGCACCGGACCTGGTGATTCGTATTACCCAATAAGGGTGAGGGAGTCCTGGATTAGGGGGTGTCCGGATGGCCGGACTCCTGGACTTTGAAGATACAAGATTGAAGACTTCGTCCCGTGTCCGGATGGGACTTTCCTTGGCGTGGAAGGCAAGCTTGGCGATACGGATATGTAGATCTCCTACATTTGTAACCGACTCTGTGTAACCCTAACCCTATTCGATGCCTATATAAACCGGAGGGTTTTTGTCCGTAGGACGAAAAACAATCATACCATAGGCTAGCTTCTAGGGTTTAGCCTCTCTGATCTCGTGGTAGATCAACTCTTGTACTACCCATATCATCAATATTAATCAAGCAGGAGTAGGGTTTTACCTCCATCGAGAGGGCCCGAACCTTGGTAAAAACATCGTGTCCCTTGTCTCCTGTTACCATCCGCCTAGACGCACAGTTCGGGACCCCCTACCCGAGATCCGCCAGCTTTGACACTGACATTCGTGCTTTCATTGAGAGTTCCTCTGTGTCGTCATCTTTAGGCCCGATGGCTCCTCTGATCATCAACAACGATGCGTTCTAGGGTGAGACTTTTCTCCCCGGACAGATCTTCGTATTCGGCGGCTTTGCACTGCGGGCCCATTCGCTTGGCCATCTGGAGCAGATTGAAAGCTACGCCCCTGGCCATCAGGTCAGATTTGGAAGTTTGAACTACACGGCTGACATCCGCAGAGACTTGACCTTCGACGGGTTCAAGCCACAGCCAAGCGCGCCGCACTGTCACGAGGGGCATGATCTAACTCTGTCGCCGAACAGTGTCCTGGAGGCCGCACCAGAGTCCGCTCTGACCTTTAGCTTGGAGCCGACCGCGCCGATCGAGGACGGGTGGCTGGACACCGCATCGGGGGCTGCAATCTCTACGGCGATTGGGCCGTACATCTACCGTCCCTTTGCGGCTTCAGAACTCCAAGGTGCCGGACTCCTCTCCGGACTCCGAGCCTTCCGCGCCCCTGCCAATCGAATCCGATTGGGCGCCGATCATGGAATTCACTGCCACGGACATCTTTCAGCACTCGCCCTTTGGCGACATTCTGAATTCACTAAAGTCTCTCTCTTTATCAGGAGAGCCCTGGCCGGATTATGGTCAGGAAGGCTGGAATGCGGACAACGAAGAAAATCAAAGCCCACCCACCACCCACTTCGTATCCACTGTCGATGATTTCACCGACATGCTTGACTTCGACTTCGAAGACATCGACGGTATGGACGACAATGCAGGAGACGATTAAGAACCAAGTGCTCACGTGGCAATCGGAAGGCCACCTCGTCATACAACATATACATGGTGGACATCCCAAAAGATGGGAATGGCGATGGAACAACTGAGGATGACCCCCCCAAGAAACAGCCTAAGCGTCGGCGTCAGCGGCGCCGCTCTAAATCCCGCCATAGCAAAAACGGTGATTCCGGCACGGGAGACAATAACACCCCGGACAGTACCAAAGACAACCCCCTCCAGCAAGATTCAGCGCAGGAGGATGGAGAAGCCAGCCCTCATGAGAGAGCGGCAGAAAAAGAGGTAGAGGATGATAATTGCATGCCTCCCTCCGAAGATGAGGCAAGCCTCGACGACGACGAATACATCGTGCCCGAGGATCCCGTCGAACAAGAGCGTTTCAAAAGAAAGCTCATGGCCACGGCAAGAAGCCTCAAGAAAAAGCAGCAACAGCTTAGAGCTGACCAAGACTTGCTAGCTGACAGATGGACTGAAGTCCTTGCGTCAAGAGTATGAACTTGAGCGCCCCTCCAAGAGCTACCCAAGACGCAGGCTGCTACCCCGATTAGAGGAGGAAGCACCCAAACCTACATCACCAGTGCATGATATGGCTGACCAGCCACCTTGTGGCCACGACAGAGAGGCCTGTCGGCCCTCAACTCAAGCCGCACCCCGCCGCCGCTCAAAAAATACAAAGGCGTGGGGAAATGCGCCAGACTTGTGAGATATATTGGAGGACAAGGCAAGGCAAACAAGATCGATCTACGGATCGCGTGAGCGCCCCACGACACGTGACGATAACCGTCACGCCAGATATGACAACTCCGGCCGGGCCGAACACAGTAGACAAAGCTCATTTGAGCTGTGTCGTGATATAGCCCAATACAGAGGCGCCGCACACCCACTATGCTTCATGATGAAGTGATGGATCATCAAATCTCGAGGGTTTCAAACCCGTAAACATTGAACCATACGATGGCACAACAGATCCTGCGGTTTGGATCGAGGACTATCTCCTTCACATCCACATGGCCCGCGGTGATGATCTACACACCATCAAATACCTCCCACTCAAGCTTAAAGGACCAGCTCGACATTGGCTTAACAGCTTGCCAGCAGAGTCAATTGGTTGTTGGGAAGACCTGGAAGCCGCATTCCTTGACAATTTCCAGGGCACATATGTGCGACCACCAGACGCCGATGACCTAAGCCACATAATTCAGCAGCCAGAGGAATCGGCCAGACAATTATTGACACGGTTCCTAACCAAGAAAAATCAAATTGTTGATTGTCCGGATGCCGAGGCCCTTGCAGCCTTCAAACACAACATCCGCGACGAGTGGCTAGCCCGGCACCTAGGACAGGAAAATCCGAAATCCATGGCAGCCCTCACAACACTCATGACCCGGTTTTATGCGGAGAGGACAGCTGGCTAGCTCGTAGTAACAACATGACCAAGAGCCCCGTAATTCGGATACCAAGGACAAGATGGCAGGTCGGCGTCGCAACAAGCAAAAGCGCCGCATTAACGGGCGATGATGCTGAAGATACGACAGCCAATGCCGGATTCAGAGGCTCTAAACCCGTCAGAAAAAGCCATTTAAAAGAAATACTCCGGCCCGGCCCAATTTGGACCGAATACTCGATCGCCGTGCGGATACATGGCACTTCAAAGTTAGCCAACCACACCAACAGGGATTGTTGGGTGTTCAAGCAGTGCAAGTTAAATGTCGAAAACAATGACAAGGGCTGCATAGCGATGACGAGGAGAAGCCCGGCCGCGAACAATAGAGTATGAAGGGCTTCCTTCGCAAGTGCGGACGGTGAACATGATATACGCAACCCACATACCCAAAAGGGAGCGGAAGCGTGCACTAAGGGATGTATATGCGATGGAGCCAGTCGCCCCAACGTTCAACCCGTGGTCTTCCTGCCCGATCACTTTTGATCAAAGGGACCACCCCACTAGCATCCGCCATGGCGGATTCGCCGCATTGGTTCTAGACCCAAGCATTGACGGATTTCACCTCACTAGAGTCCTAATGGACGGCGGCAGCAGCCTGAACCTGCTTTATCAGGATACAGTGCACAAAATGGGCATAGACGCATCAAGGATTAAACCCACGAAGACGACCTTCAAAGGCGTCATACCAGGTTTAGAGGCCAACTGTACAGGCTCAGTTACACTTGAAGTGGTCTTCGGATCCCCGGATAACTTCTGGAGCGAGGAGTTAATCTTCGACATAGTCCCGTTTCGCAGCGGCTATCATGCACTGCTTGGACGAACCGCATTTGCAAAGTTCAATGCGGTGCCACACTATGCATATCTCAAGCTCAAGATGCCAGGTCCTCGAGGAGTCATTACGGTCAATGGAAACACCGAACGCTCTCTCCGGACGGAGGAGCATACGGCGGCCCTCACGGCGGAAGTACAAAGTAGCCTCTTAAGGCAATTCTCGAGTCTGTATGTTAAACGCCCGGACACCGTCAAGTGCGCCCGTAGTAACCTACAACAAGACCGCCTGGCACATTCCGAGCACGCATAGAAATGCGGCCCAAGCCCCAGCCCTCGCGAAATTGCGAAACCAGTACTACACGTACATAATTACGCTCTGGAAATACCATGGGCATAGGGGAAGGGGCACGACCACGGCATGCCTGCACGCGGCTCAACCGCACCAGGGGCCCCGATTGTGTCATTCTTTTCTTCTTTCTTTTACTTTCAGGACTCCGTTCTCTCACGAAGCCCTTTCCGGCATTAGAATCGCCCAACACACCATGCAACAGCCTGTGGAAGCGTAAAGCTACGTCGAGTGTCCAGGTGGTCTCTATTACGAGCAATATATCTGTTTTACACACCATCACGCGGCTTACCCCTGGAGGGAGACATGTTAAAGAGTCCCGTCCCTTGCTTATCACACTATTTGTATCGTTCTGCTCTTACTGCAGCCCTTTTGAATAAACAATATATAGCTTCTGCCTATTATTGAATCCCCTTTTTTCTATATATATATATGTTCATTTATGACATTGTGCAACCGTACACTTTGGTACGGGCAATACACCAGGGGCTTAAGTACCCCATAACATGGTGTGATAAGTCCGAACACTTTCACAAGTGCGGCACCCCGAACTTATAGCATTATATGCATCGACTCAATCATGTCTTGGGTCAATAGTTGGGTTTGCCCGGCTCCCATGTTTTGGTACCTTACGCTCATTATATTGGCTAAGGTAGCGCTGGGAGAACCACTGCGATTGTGCCGGTTGAGCTAGGTTAAGCACCTCAGTGGAGAAAGCTAAAACTGACCGTCATGATAGGGCGAGAGCCGGTCGCTGTTCGAGAGGTTTTCGAGTCCCTAAAGACTTATGCCGCTTAGAGCGAGGAGTCGGCATTATCCCGCCTAGGCGTGGATAGCGCCCCGAACTCGGTCTTCCAAATACTAGGGGCTTCACCGGAATTTAAAATTATAGAATTCTATGGCTAAGTGAGAGTGTTCAAGCATTATAGTCCGGTTGCCTTTGTTCGTTGCGTTGAGCACCTCCCTCGAAGGACCCAAGAATGGGAACAAGAGTGCTCAAGTTCATCACGAACAACCCAGCACTCGTGGCATGGGGGCTGAAGCCGACGACTCGCCATCTCTCAATTTTAATACACGGCTGCACATAAGGTAATATTTTAAATTCAAAAGTGATGCTTAGCGCATATGAACAAGTTTTCAGCATACAGGATAACAAATGCGAGTCTACTAAAAAATTATATCTTTGGAGCATTCATCCGCTATAAGGCACGCACCCTTCAGGACGCCCTCATAATACATTTCAGGCTTGTGATGCTCCTTCTTCGGTGGTGGTCCGTCCGTCACAAGCTTCTCAGCGTCCATCTTGCCCTAGTGCACCTTAGCAAGACTTCAACCCATGCAGACGGAGCGCTTGATGACTTCAACCCATGGACAGGCGTCCACCAGCCGCCTCTCAGCCAAGTAGCTCCTGTGCATGGCTTCCTTAGGCCACAAACCAACTATGAGACCTTTCATGGCCTGTTCGGCCACCTTATGGAGCTCGACCAGCTGCTTCAACTGGTCGCTTAAGGGCACTGGGTGTCCGGCCTCAAAGATATCGAGACCGTAACACCTTCTCCGTCGAGCTTCCCTCCTCGGCTCGGTAGAATGCGGCAGCATCAGACACACTGCGGGGCAGATCTGCGAATGCTCCTGGAGAGCTCTGGATTCGGGTAAGTAACAGATAATTCACTTTCACATGCTTGCTTTGCATATAGAATGCCTTACACGCCGCTATCTTGTTCATCGCCTCAATCTCCTGGAGGGCTTTTTGGGCTTTGGCCTTAGCTCGGACTCTCGAGTCTTTGAGTCACGCTCCAAACTCTCGTGTTTTTCCACGAGAGCCTGGAGCTCTTGCCGCACCTCCGCCACCCGCGCCTCCTGCTTCTCTCGCTCGGTGCGCTCCGCGGCCGCATCACTTTTGGCCTTGGACACCGCTTCCTTCAGGGTCGCCACCTTGTTCGTGGCCCCTGCAATATTCACGTTATTCCTGTCATTTTTTGCAAACACATCTTTTAAATGCTCCCATAAGGTATTACTTACCTTCCTTGTCCTCGAGCTGCTTTTTGGCAAGTCCGAGCTTGTTCTCGGACCGCTCGAGGCTCTGCTTTAATGCATCAACCTCCGCATTTAGTGCGGTAGAGGTCAGCAGCGCAGCCTGCTTTCCCATATTGACATACTTATGTTAGACTCCTGCGTATATCTTTTTAGATCCTCAGTTCGGCTATTTCTTTCCGAACACCAAACTGAGCATCAGGGGCTATTGTCTATGCGGTAATATTTTTACATATCTTAAATACATACCTCAAAGCCTGTTAGAAGGCTGGCACAGGCTTCAGTCAGCCAGCTCTTGGTGGACTGAACTTTTTGGATCACCGCACTCATAACAGTGCGGTGCCCATCGTCGTGGAAGCGCCGTTAAGCGCCTCCATCAAATCATCCGGTGCCTCCGGTTGGACGGAGGTCACCAGCGTAGCAGTCTTGCCCTTCTTACGAAGGGGTTACCTGTCGGACTCCGGAACCACTGATGGTTCCGGTACGGAGTCCGGCACAGGGCCGGACTTGAAGCCCCTTCGGGCTTTTATCCCCTTTGAGCCCTGGTTCCGGGAGGTCGCCTTGCGGCGCCTCCAGGGCCACCTCCTCCTGGCTGGGCCCCTTTTGGGACTCCACCCTGGCGTCATCCGCGGCGGGAGGAGACGAGGCGGTCGGAAGTGAGGTGCTATTCACCTCCGACAAATCTAGGGAGCCGCTCGACGAATCGTCGAGCCCGTCCTAGGGCGGGCTGCACGGTTGTACTTGGCATTAGAAGATGCCGTGCGACAAATGGAACGCCATGAGTTATTCTGGTGTCCGGACACTTACGATTTCGCCAGGGGCTTGGTCCTTGGTGCCCACCCCTCTTCGCCGTCGTCGGCATTGGCGGTGTAGTCCGGAGGAAGGGTCCTTCCTTCTTGAACCTCCGGCCTCCCGGTTAGGGGCGGCCTTCCTTTTCTCTCTTCGCCGGGAGAGGCCTTTTTCCCTCCTCGCCTTTCACGGGGAGTCCGCCTCGGAATCATCGGACGATGAGTCCGACAGCACCTGGCGGCGGGAACTCCTTCGAGTTCCCGTGGCCTTCTTCTTGGCATTCTTCTCCGGCACCACGTGAGGTGCCGGAACCAGCAGCCCTGGCCAATCGGGCGTCTGCTGGAGTCTTCGGTAAGGGAGCCGGATACCAACCTGTCCGGATGTCTTCAGCCAGTCCTGTCAAAGGTGAGGGAGTTTTAGATCCCGCAAAGAGTCAAACTATGAAAAAAGAGTCCCGTAAAGGGTAAAATAACTTACCTCGCTGGCTTGATGCTGCGAGCTGAATCCACGATCTTCGGTAGCGGATGCGGGAGCTTCGGCGCCCTTGAACAGCACCTTCCAGGCATCTTCGTACGTAGTGTCGAAGAGCCGGCTCAAGGTTCGGTGCTGTGCCGGATCAAACTCCCACAAGTTGAAGGCCCGTTGTTGGCATGGGAGAATCCGGCGGATGAGCATCACCTGGATTACGTTGACAAGCTTGAGATTCTTGTCCACCAGGTTTCGGACGCAGTTTGGAGTCCGGTCAGCTCTTCCGAATTACCCCACGTCAGGCCCATCTCTTTCCATGAGGTAAGCCGTGTAGGGAAGCCAGATCGGAATGCGGGGGCCGCCGCCCATTGAGAGTCACGCGGCTCGGTGATGTAGAACCACCCCGATTGCCACCCCTTTATGGTCTCCACAAAGGAGCCCTCGAGCCATAGGACGTTTGCCATCTTGCCCACCATGGCACCTCCAAGCACTCAAGGCGGCTCCCACTACCTTCGGCTTGACATTGAAGGTCTTCAGCCATAAGCCAAAGTGGGGCTGGATGCAGAGGAAGGCCTCGCACACGACGATAAACACCGAGATATTGAGGATGAAATTCGGGGCCAGATCGTGGAAATCTAGGCCGTAGTAGAACATGAGCCACCGGACGAATGGGTGAAGTGGAAACCCTAGTCCGCGGAGGAAGTGGGGGAGGAACCCCACCCTCTCATGGGGCCTGGGGGTGGGGATGATCTGCCCCTTGTTAGGGAGCCTATGCGCGATGTCGCCGGACAAGTATCCGGCTTTCCGCAGCTTTTTGATGTGCCCCTCCGTGACGGAGGAGGCCATCCACTTGCCTCCCGCTCCGGACATAGTTGGAGAAGGTTGAGGTGGGATGTGCGGACTTGGGCGCTGGAGCTCGAGTGCGCGGAAATGGATAAGCAAAGGAGGAAGAATGCGTGTGTGGAAAGTGGATCCTTATCCCCTTATATGGACGGACAAAGCTATGCGTCCCTACCGGCCTGATAAAACTCGCTTATCTCCCAAGCGCCGTAATCAATGGCGCGGTTGGGTTACCCATGCCCTTATTGATGAGAATCCCGGAATAAGGGGACATGATCTCTGCTTTGACTAGACGTGCCAAGGAAACCGCCTCGCTAAACGCGTCGAGGTGGGACAGTAAAAATGATTTGAATGAAGGCTTGGCCGTGGTGTGATGTCACGCTGCGGAATACGTCAGCAGATTGAACTTGTGTAAATATTATTCTCTCTACGGTGGTATGTGGAACTTATTTTGCAGAGCTGGACATTATCCTTGTGTTCAAAATCTTCTATGAAGTATTCGGAGGAGGAACCCACCTTGCAATGCCGAAGACAATATGCACGCCGGACTCGTCGTCATTGAAGCCTGGTTCAGGGGCTACTGAGGGAGTCCTGGATTAGGGGGTGTCCGGATGGCCGGACTATAGCCTTTGGCCGGACTCCTGGACTTTGAAGATACAAGATTGAAGACTTCGTCCCGTGTCCGGATGGGACTTTCCTTGCGTGGAAGGCAAGCTTGGCGATACGGATATGTAGATCTCCTACCATTGTAACCGACTCTGTAACCCTAACCCTATTCGGTGCCTATATAAACCGGAGGGTTTTAGTCCGTAGGACGAAAAACAATCATACCATAGGCTAGCTTCTAGGGTTTAGCCTCTCTGATCTCGTGGTAGATCTACTCTTGTACTACCCATATCATCAATATTAATCAAGCAGGAGTAGGGTTTTACCAACATCGAGAGGGCCCGAACCTAGGTAAAAACATCGTGTCCCTTGTCTCCTGTTACCATCCGCCTAGACGCACAGTTCAGGACCCCCTACCCGAGATCCGCCGGTTTTGACACCGACAAAGGGCATTCCCACCTTGGCGTCAACTTGTTGGAATTCTTGGCCGATTGAACATGCCGAAGAACAAGGTCGCCTTCCTCAAAGCTTCGGGAATGAACCTTGCGACTATGGTAGCGGCGCAAGGCTTCTTTGGTAGCGGTAGCAGCAAGGCAGCCTGAAGACGATCTTCCTCAAGGAGCGTAGCATCATCTTGCCGCAACTGCTCTTGCTCAGGCTCATCATAAGCGAGCACTCGAGGTGATCCGTATGTGAGTTCTGTGTGGAGAACTGCTTCTGCCTCGTACACGAGGGAGAAGGGCATCTGGCCGGTGGCTCGATTTGGCATTGTCCCGATAGACCAAAGATCCGTCGGCAACTCATCAATCCAGCGCCTTTCGCACTTGTGCAGCCTGACAAAAGTCCTCGTCCGGAGGCCCCATAATACTTCAGCATTTGCCCTTTCCGCCTGGCCGTTGCTTCGTGGATGTGCAACAGAAGCAAAACTGATCTTGCTGCCGAGGTCTTGGATGTATTGCATGAAGGTGCGGCTTGTGAACTGCGTGTCGTTGTTGGTGATGACTCTGTTTGGCACACCAAAATGGAAAACTAGTCCCTTGAAGAACTTGACGGCTGATTGTGTTGTCACCTTTCTCACTGCTTCCACTTCTGGCAACTTTGTGAACTTGTCGATCGCAATGTACAAGTACTCAAAGCTCCCGACAGCATGGGGAAAGGGGCCCAGTATGTCGAGTCCCCAAACCGAAAATGGCCAGTAAAGAGAGATCGTCTGAAGAGCTTGGGCTTGTTGATGGAGTTACTTACGTGTCCTCTAGCTTTATTGTGGACGGGAATGGAGCCCGTCCCGTTCGTCGCCGCCTCTCCCCGTCTTGACACGCCTCCAGGCTGACGAGGCATGCAATGCCAGGATGGCTGGCTAGTTGTTGAGCTGGAACGATGGTAGGATCCTCATGAGGATCTGCATGCCACCACGCAGGTGCTTGCCAGGCTGGCAGGCCAGTCGCTGCGCTGGAGTGGTGGCTGGGTGGCGGAGCCTTGTACTCCCTCCAGCAAGGACCTTGCCGGGGTCTTAGCAATTCATCCCGGCAAGGATCTTGCCGGGGGCTTCACGAGCCATCCTGGCAAGGATCTTGTCGGGGCCTTAGCTTCTGTTCTTCTTTTCTCTAATCACTGGCTTGACTGCTTCTCTAGTGATCTTGTTTTTATCCTTGATCTCCCTCTTCAAGCCTTGCCGCAGGTGTGGCTACAACTGCTCCTGCACAAGTATGGGGTGTTAAAGGCCCAGACTTTAGTACACCGACAGTGTGAATACATAAAAAAATATCGTGTCCCTAGTAAGCCTCTAGTAGACTAGCTCGTTGATCAAAGACGATGGTCAAGGTTTCCTAACCATAGACATGCGTTGTCATTTGATAATGGGATCACATCATTAATTAGGAGAATGATGTGATGGACAAGACCATCTGTTAGCTTAGCATAATGATCGTTAGTTTTATTGCTATTGCTTTCTTAATGTCAAATACATATTCCTTCGACTATGAGATTATGCAAATCCTGGATACCATAGGAATACCTTGTGTACTATCAAACGTCACAACATAGGGTGATCATAAAGATGCTCTCACTACTACAGGATGCTGCTAGCGCGACACTACGATCAGAGACCCTTTGATGAAACTGTGTGCGATGCATTAATCGCAAATGGTGATGTAAAATAACCATCAAAAAAGATGCAAAACGTTTGCGATGAAGGATACATCAAACACGGTCCAGATCTTAGTTCTGTGTGCGATGCCGGGCAAACAGTTCAGTTCAATTAACTATTTGCGATGAGGCAGAACAAAAGAAACGGGCAGGCAGATGAAGGCGTGTGCGATATACGACATACAGTTCACTCGGATAAACTATTTGTGATGAGGTGGAACAACAGAAATGGGCAGCCAGATGAAGGTGTGTGCGATATACGGCATACAGTTCACTCGGATAAACTGTTTGCGTTGAGCCAAGAGAACATAAACGGTTCAACTATCAACATGTGTGTGATACGCGGCAAACATGTATGTAATTGGAAACTTGTGGGAAGACCGATAACAACACAGACGATTCCTGTTAACAAGCCGTGTGTGTTGTGAGCAAACGATTGCTGGTATACAGTTGTCAGTGATTGATGAAATCATCACCGACGGGTTCCATTGTTTAGTCCATGCGTGATGTGATTTGCTCTGTCTATAGAGGATCAACATATATACTTGAAAAGACAGCATTGGAAAACCAAATTAAGCATACAATTACACAAGTGATTACACACATAACATTTCCACACACCAAAGTAAGCAATTACATGCATACTAAACTAGGAGAAATGAGGATCTAATCATCTACTTATTGTTGCGATGACGCTTGCCATTGCTCTGCTTCCGGCTGGATCCCTGGCAGTTTTGGGGAAGGAGGCACTTCCTCATGTCAATAATCCGCCTGCACATGTCGTAGCTCGTGTACGCCTCCTTGGCCGCGTACACGACGTGAGCTTTGTCGAGTTTCTCCATCCAGGCCGAGTGCTAGGCACGCTTGTCCTTGTTGCAGGAATCCTTCATGTCTTTGTAGTAGGGGTCGATGATGGCCTCGGCGAGGTGAACCAGTGAGTCCTTCTCATGCTCCTTGTTGCCCCAGATCTTGTATTGGCCCTGGATGTCGACAAGATTCTGGCAGGCGATGCCTGAATTCTTGAGCGCCTTTACATCGTTGGTGATGTCCACCGTAGCGAACATGTAGTGGGGGTTCTTGACAAACCTGGCGAAACGCTCGCAAGGCCTTGTGGCCAGGCAGTAGTGGTAGATGAGGACGTGGTGGCGCACCAACATCTCGGCGATGGCGACCTTGGGACGAGACCCGGCACAAGCGCTGGTGAACTCGAGGTTGAACCCGACCACCTTGTACTTCTCCTCAGAAAGCAACAGCTCCATGATGTGGATGGAGTGCTCCACCCAGACTGGGTCGTTGGTGTACACCACCGAGAGGTCTGTGAACCTTCTGTGGTTGTCCATGATGACATGCATGGTGAACTGCTGCTCGTCGTCGGCAGCCGCTCGGAGCGCCATTGGAGCCGCGCAGGATATCCTCTAAGAATTTCTCATGGTGGTTGTGCTTCTTGCAATGGTGGGGCAAGATCGAAAGGTTGAAGAGACACAAGGGTTAAATGGCCGCTGTAATAAATGGGGGCCGACCGGCCTGTAATCGTCACGTCTTGTCACAACGTTCATAGCGGAGGATTTCAGTGCATGCTTGACAACACCGCACCACACGCGTTTTGTTTGACCACACGTGAGCTCGAAGAGGCGCCAATGTATCGTCGGTGAGCCTGTTCCCATGCTACCGCGCAGTTTACCGCGCAAGCTTCCCGCCTGGCTAGTTTGGCCACGCGTCGCCTAGAAGAGGGACAAATCATGGGCGTTTATTGGCAAAAAGCTTTGTAAAAATGAAGGGTGTGGAATGACTTTGGTCATAATTTTACCCGTGGTTGATGAGGTCAAAGTTACACAGAAGGGTGATGATGGACACTCGAGTGCGATAATTAATTTTGCACTCTACAGGGGACACGGTTGAAGAAACCAACTGTGTGCAATAATGTCGAAGATTGCGGTCGAGTTAGCTATACAGATCGTGTGATGTGAGATCGACAAGGTAAACAGATTCGAGTATGGTTAATAAAATCTAAGACCATTGCATATTAAGGTCAAAATAGTGCTACCAATATACGATGCCATTTCAATGATTGTACCCCAAAAGCTCAAAATATTACAAGGTTCAAATTTCAGAGTTATATGGCTCAAATTCAAAGATTACAAGGTTCAAACTGATATTAGAAATGAAATTCAGCTCATCAGCTGCAAACGGTCACGCTGATCCACTGAACATGGATATCAGAGAGGTTCAAACTAATATTACCACTTCTAAGTCTGGTTTCGAAACCTCATATTTTTGCAAAGGGGTCAGCCACTGATAAGTCATGCATGGGGTTGACACGATGACTTCCGATTACTCTGTCTTCTGAAGTTCCAAAATGAAATTCAACATTTTAGGAGCCTATTCCATTCTGCCGCAGGCGCCGACGCTGATCAAGAAACCAATCATTTTTGCGAAATAAATGTAGGGCAAACCTCATTACTTTCAGCACCCTTGCTCTGACAACAAAGAACCTGGCAAATATAATCTCCGGTAAGGTCCCTCGGTAGGAGTTCAAAGTAATTTCTGAGAGATGCAGATCTAGGCATTCGATGTGATTGTTATATTGTATCACATTATCCACCACTGGGCCTAATCTTATCTGCAAAAGAAGAAGACGTCTTAGTGCCTACATGCAAGTTTTGAACATTACTACAGATCTAGCTATTTGGTTTGCAGGATTTGTAAAATGCACTAGCATGCCATCTTCGATCTGACATGATTAACATGGGCATTTGATGACATTCTAGAAGAATGTAGCCTTCTTCACAAGAGGTTGGAGTGGATGAAAAGTTCCCTGAGAAAACTAGTACAGATGAATCCAAAGGAGAAATGCTTATGGATTGTAACCATATGGATCAAGCAACCAATATGGGGGGGGCATGTATGTACTGGAATCCTCCAAAAGAATCCTTCTGAAATCGTAGTACATTGTCATTGTAAACTTGGAAAAAGGTGTCACAAACTGAACTCCCTTATGGTTAACATTTAACAGTAAAGGAACATCACCTTGATATATAGGTTCTCCAGGCATGGAAAGCATCTAAGGAAACTGACAAGTTGCTCCAAGTTGGGGCCGATAGATTCTAGTGCCAAGACCTTCACTGTGCACAGTTTCGGGGTCAAGCTTGTCCGAATCATTTTCTGGATGACAGACAAACAAACATCTTCAAAATTAGAAATAATGTTAATTTGTAAAAGGAGAGGTAGAAGGCGGCTGTTGTACCTGAACGGATGTGGATCCATTAACAAGTTCGTAGTATTTGTCAGACGAGTAGCCCACCACTGTCAATTTCTGTGTAGAAATGACATTGATTCTTGTTGGACCTTCTTGATCAACTACAAGTAATCTCTCAAGTGCAGGTATCACAGCCCTAGATCTTTGTTTGTAATTAGTTGCATCTTCATCCATGTCATCATGTTTAAATTTCAGTTAAACTTGAAATGGGGGTTTGATCCAAGCCCTAGCACCAAATGAATTCTAATAGGTTCAAATAAAATCATTTTCAATGATCCCAAAATGCCCTGTGAAAATGTTCATGATTTTGATAAAGGTGAAAACCTCTGCCAAAAATGAAGAGCATAATTGTTGGCCATTTTGTGGATTTTTGAATTAATCCGTATTGTATTTGAATTGGGGCCTTTGAATTCTATAAATATTTTAAATGCTCCAAAAATTCTGGTTTCAATTGTGGGCTTTTGGAATAATCCAAATAATGCCCCCAATCTATCTCATGAGTTTTAAAAATGAATTAGTATTTTTACTAATTCAAAACAAAATAAAAGAAATAGAAAACAGGAATTAATAAATAATAAGGAACTTACTCGGCGCCATTTAACCGCCCAGCCTCCTGCGGTCGGGTCCAGCTGCTGCTGCCCAAATTTAATCGGGCGCCTCCCCGTCGCTTTCCTCCTCAAGGCCAAGAGGGCACAGCAAAGCATGGCCGACGCACGCAGGCGTGCCCGACCACCTCCTGCTTCCGCCGCTTCCCGACGCGGCTGTGAGCGCCACGCACGTCCCCAAACCCCACTCCCTCATTCCAGTCCTCTCTCCCCTCCTCTGTTTCTCTCCCACACGACCACCGAGCGGGTTCAAGGCCGCCAGCTGGCCACCACCGCTGCCACAGCCACCTCCTCGCCTCCCCTGTCCGGAAGGTCCGACGCGACTTCTCTCCTCTTCGCCGAGCCACGCAAGCCAAGGATCGCCATGCCGCTGCCTTCGACCTCGCCATTGCCGCAGATCTACTCGCCACTGCCGCTGCTGCTCAAGGCTACCGGAGGTCGCCCCGAGCCCACCGAGCTACCCTGCCGCCTTCCCCGTGAGCTTCTTGCCGTTTCCCCTCACCTCTCTCTCTCGCGTGCGCCCTGTAGCCGCTGCCCCGCAAGCACCCGAAGCCGCCGTCCGCCATGGCCGGCGAGCTCCATGCCCCCGAGCACCTCCGCCTCGCGTAGTAGCTCCGACATGCTCCTGCTGCCCTTTAGGTGCTGCCTAGCACCTCTGTTCACTCGCCACGAAGCTGCAGCATCGCGCTCTGCTTAGCCGAGCTTCGGCCGCCGCTGCCGAGCTCGTAGCCGTCGCCTCCGGCCACCACAGGCCCGGCTAGCACCACCTAACGACGCGCGCCGGCGAGGGCACTCCGACGCGCCTAGCCGCAGCTCGAATCGTGCCCCGTAGCGCAATCCCGAGCCCCACCGCCGCCTCTGGCCTCGCCGGCGATTAGCCGCCAGCCTAATCCCGGTTTAACTAGCGCTAATGACTCTACTAAACACCCCTAGCGCCACTGCCATGTGGGGCCTGTGCCTGTTTAGCTTAAGTTAATTTTTTTGTTTAGATTAGTTCTTAACCCAGTGGGACCCACATGTCAATCTCGACCACCGACGTGGCTGCTGACACGGTCCCACGTGTCACCAACAGAATCGGTAATCGGGTCATCGACTGCTGGACCCCACTGGTCAGGTTTGACCTGGGTGGCGCCTGTTGACCTGCTGAGGTCAGCATGACCTAATGCTGACGCAGTAATAGGTTTTTCTGGATTTATTTTAATACAGGAAATTCCAAAAAATAGTGCTAACTTCTAAAAATCATAGAAATTAATCTATAACTCAGATGGAAATAAATTATATATGAAAAATTATCAGAAAAATTCAAGGAATCCATCTGTACCATTTTCATGCATGTTTGAACAATGTTTGTCCTCTGTTTTGGACAAAACAAATAAAGGGCATTTAAATAATCATATATGGAGTTGGAATTTGAATCATGTATTCAAACCAACTTCATTTAATTCATAGCTAGATGCATTAGCTCAAATCAAAGCATATTGCCATATCATGATCATGCATCATATTGTGGCATTGCATTGATTGTGTTCTTTCTCAGTTGCCGGTGTTTGTTCCCTCTCGATAGACGTGGTTTCGACGATGAGTTCGATGACACCGATGAAGAGCTATATTATCTTCAGAAGTGCCATGCAAGCAAAACCCCCTTATTCAGTCCGACATAATCCTACTCTCTCGCCGCTTCTTTTTATCGCATTAGGACAACCACGATTCATTTGTTACTTGTCATGTAGCTGAACCCCTTATCCTCTGCATGACCTGCCATTGCCACAGTAAATAGATGAAACCGACTAGCATGAGTAGGAGTTGTTTGAGCCCTGATGTGCCTACTCATTCATGCTTGTTTGTCATGCCTACTAGTGCTTAGAGTTGAGTCGTCCGATTCATCGGGGATGAATCGGAGGTGTGTGAACATGTCCCACTGTGTGAGCTAAGTGTGTGAACACGATTTGGTAAAGGTAGCGGTGAGAGGCCATGTAGGAGTACATGGTGGGTTGTCTCATTTCAGCCGTCCTCGTGAACTGAAGTTCTGTGTTTGTGATCCATGAAACAGTTACTACCACACATTGGGATCCTTAATTGACTCTCTCGGCTTCTTAACCACCCATGTCCTCTCGTCCGGAGTTGCAAAGTAGTTTTTGGTGTTTGTAGCATGTTTGGGGACGCAGCTGACCTTAGTTGTGGGCTGTGTTGCGGTAGGCACGCAGGTGGTGTACCGATTCGCCTGCTTGGTGTCTCGGGAACCCTGCACACATCGCTCGGGGCCGTTAGTGGAAACCTCGGCCGGACTCCTCATGGATGGAACCCGAATAGGCGATAAACCTGGACTAGGGACTTGAGTGTTTAGGTAGGCCGTGGCCGACACCCACGCTGGGCTTCCGCTTGAAGGTTGCCGAGTACATGTCGTGTAAACGGCGGTAAGTGGTGGGAGCGTGTGAAGAAGTACACCCCTGCAGGGTTAATATGATCTATTCAATAGCCGTGTCCGCAGTAAGGACTTCGGGTTGCCTATAACAGTTCATAGACAAGTGAAAGTGGATACCCTAAAACGCGCAAGATAAGCGTGAGTGCTATGGATGCATGCTCTGTGAGGGAGACGGAGGGGATCCATAGTGGTGTATTGATATGGTGAATATGTGGACTCGTGTGCGCTACCACAAAAGAGTTACTTGGCAATGTAGTTTAGGATAGCCACCGAGTCAAAGAAGGCTTGCCGCAGCTTAAACTCCACCACCCCTTTGTTGATAATGATGCACATGTAGTTAGTTCGATGTAAGTCTTGCGGAGTACAATTGTACTCACGTTTTCTTACTTTATGTTTTGCAGAGAGACGCCAGTCTTGCTAGTAGTTCCGTGTGGACTTCGACGTTTAGCTTGTTACCTCAGCTACGATCTTGTGCCCTCGGCAGGATCTGGTGGATAGTCAGGCTTCCTGGCCTTTTTCATTTATAGTTGTCTGTACTCAGACATGTTAAGCTTCCGCATGTGTTTGACTTGTATGCTTTGATTGTTGGGTCATGAGACCCATGTTTGTAATATCTTGGCTCCTCGGAGCCTAATGAATAAATACTTGAGTCGTAGAGTTATGTTGTGATGCCATGTTGTATTTACACATATCGAGCATATTGTGTGTATGATTGAAATGCTTGGTATGTGTGGGATCCGACAATCTAGTTGTTTATCCTTGGCAGCCTCTCTTATGGGGAAATGTAGTCTAGTGCTTCCTTGAGCCATAGTAGTCCGCTACAGCCCAGTTCACAGGAGTCCTGCTAGCCCAAAGACTAATGCTCGTGGACACTTGATCTGGCCGGCATGTGTTTCACCTCGCTCCTGTTCCGTCTCTTCCGGGAAATGTCACGCGGTGACATCCGGAGTCCTGCCTAGCTCTACAGCCCGGGTTCCCGAGTCCTGTTAGCCCAAAGGTTACAGCCCGGATTCACACATCACGAATCGACCGACATGCTCGATGTGATTCATGTATGCCTGTCCCCATGGGTTAGTGCCGCTTTGGGTTCACGACTAGCCATGTCGGCCCGGTTCTTCGTCATATGGATGCTAGCGAGACTATCATATACGTGAGCCAAAAGGCTTAAACGGTCCCGGCCATGGTAAGGCGACACCTGTGGAATACCGTGCGTGAGGCCACAAAGTGATATGAGGTGTTACCGGCTAGATCGATGTGACTTGGAATCGGGTCCCGACAGCTTTGGTATCGAGCCTGATCATCAGAGGGTCTACCAAGCCAAACCGGTCAAGTTGTGTCTAGAAATGCTTTAGTTATGTAAGAGAATTGATTGTGGAAGGAACGTAAGGCTCTTTTTACTCCTTATACCTCATGGCCTTCGATCCGAGTCATCCTCTTCTCTTCTACGGGTTTAAGAACTAGGCTTCTCATCTATCTATCGTGATGACGTGTTACTAATCCATAGACCTTTAAGATTGTTGGTTTTAAGCCTCAGTTCAGTTCCTACTATTTCTGTATGTTAACTGTTGATCTCGGAATCTTGTTATGATGTTGTAGAGTGGTTATGCCACCATTTTGCATGATGTCTCAAATCTTTTTGAGCATTTACAGCCGTTATGCTGTCCGAGTCATCCCAGGTCTCTAAATAGTCTGATGCATTTGCAAATCCTTTCTTTCCATTCCCGATGTCCTTCATGGTCAGAATAAGCACACTAACCGGTGCGTTGAGGTAATTTATTGCCTTGACATATATGTTGGAGCTATTATTATGACCCTAGGTGTTTTAGGGAGTCACCTAGTAAGCTAGCCATGCTTTATATTCCTAGTGTGATGATTCTGGCCATCATTCTTGAAAGCATCCCTTGATGTCATTAGTTAGTAGGTATTTTATTCCTGGGTTCTTGAACCCGAGATTCACCCTAATTACCTCATGTTGATAGTGTTGCTAGTTCCTTTAGGATATTAGTAACTTTGTGATAGTCCTCGAGGTCCGTGGTATTTCCTTCTTCCAAATACCATGAACCATTAAGGCAGAAGTTCTTTGAACCAAAATACCACAATCAGAGTACTCTTGAGGAGTTCTCCATTCATAATTGTGATTCTGCCATTCTACCTTTACGCATGGGTTATCCGGAAGAAAACTGTTGAACTTGGTTCGACGTATTAATCTATGCATCCACAACTCGTAAAGATATATGTCGCCTTGAGTTGTCCCTCTTCATTTGTATTTCACCATCGTCATCAATTGATAGTCAGGAGTAGTTGTGCATCCGTGTTATCGATGCTTATTATTCTTGTGGTCCGTTAAGCCATTCTATTTCAGAATGACTAGGAGAAACAAACTCCAGTACCTCATCCATATCTAGGATTGGGTCAAAGTAGTTGTATTCCGCAGATCAAAATGCCAATCCAACTTTTGCTCGTTTCTACCTTGGAGTGTTACCATCTTTATGTCAAGAGTGTCATGAGAATTGCACCACCTCTTATGAATTCTTGACGCAGTAATACTTCTCACCATCATTATTCATTCCTCGGTCCCGTGTTGTTGTAACCGGAATGTCGACAAGTGAATTGTGGTGTGTGAAATCGATACTCCTAGCAACCTCGTTGCTTGGTAGTAAATGGACAATATTCTCATTCTTAGCGTGTTGGTTACTGAATCATCATCCTAAGACTGATCGTGCTACCTAGTCCTTATTTCTAGTGCACTCTTCGATCAATGAGTTAGGATTGTGTCAAGCCCTCACTCTTTTGATCATATCGTCTTGCCCTGAAAAGCAAGATTGTTCTCGAGCTTAGTAATATATCGGTGGTTCGTGATGTTCCGAATATCTTCTCGGAAGTATTGCCAGGTTGTCACCTGACCGCTATGTTGAGCTCGTGATCAAGTTGGTATTTTTGTAAACCACCATTCTCCAAGAACCTGTGTCAGATACCCTGAGCTAGTTGGTTAAGCTAAACAACAACTTGGAGAGTTGGAAGATAAAAGCTTGTCTGACTTAGCTCATAGCTAAGGGGTATCTTCTGTGTGTGTGTGTGTGTGTTGAAGAAAGATGATATCTCCATTGATTGGTCCTCGTGATCAGTTGTTGGATCCATTACCCTGACAAACTTTGACTTGATTATGGGCTATCGTCTAGTCAAATTAGAACCAACGATGTTCGTAATCTTGTCTTACTCATGGCTGATCCTTCGAGCATACACCATTACATCTTTTGGTCTGACCAATGCTATCATCGTGTTCACATGATGGTGGAAGTCCAGTGATATGGAAATTCTGATGAGTTGCCGTTGAGCCCATCAGCAGCATTTTGTCTCCCCCATGATTCATGTTGAACACCAACCTAGTGTTGGAAACTTTGTAAGCAATGCCTTCGTGTTTCGTTCATGAAGCCTATGTTTGGATGAAAGAAGTGACTTCCTCTAATTCACGTGCATTTGATGTAAGTTGTCGTCGTGGATCCGAGAAAGTTTGTTTTTGCTTCCTCTGGAATCATCCCAAGTCAATCCTGCATGTGCGAAGTATTCTATGGTCTGATAGACTGATCATCTTCATTCCATATGAATTCCCTAGCACACCAAGCCACTAACTGAATTGTTCAAGGAGAAGAAGTGTCTTCATAAGAGCTAACCATATGACCTATGCAAGGACTTCGTTATCCGCGATGATGGTTCCCAACCTGAACTCGGTAGTGTTTTATTATAAGACTACCATGTGGTCATGCTAGTCTAGGACAGTGTGTTCACAGGTGTGTAGCAGAACCAGCTCATGTTTTGGAGCTTGCTATCGTAGTTCATCTCCCGAGAGTCTCGCAACATTATCTCGTCGATTTGTGTTTCAACTTTTCTTTCAGACATGTGAGTCTTAAGTATCCTGTTTCTAACCAGATCTGAATCTCAGGCAGATATGATGGTTGGAACATTCCCAACATTTGCATTTTGTTCCCAGCTTGCACCCCATCGTGCCAATTTTCCATGGGATGTCCTTCTCAGCAGTTGTTGTCCAGACCATCCTCAAAAGTGGTCCTACCATGGGTCCCATCTATTTTCGATGATAAGCAAAAATCATCCATTGCGTTGTCTTCAACAAGGTAGTCCACATCATCCATCCTAGTTCGAGTATGTCATTTCTTCGAGCTCTTTCAAACGATCAATCGTAAATTGCCTTAAGCTGGTATGAAGGGTTCCAATGATCTATGGATCAAAAGTAATTCTTTTTGCCACTTAAGGGAGCAGTTCAACGAGTCACCTTCTTCAAGGTGCCCCATTACGGGATCATGGCAATTATTTCCTTGCTACCTTGCCACCACCCACCATCTTTCTAAGCATGGAATTGTTGCCCACCAAATCAAACTCCGTCGTTTGTTCTTCCATCCATCTCGATGTGTTTTGTGTCTCAACTCGAGATGTTTCAACATCTCATTTTGCGAGTTGAGATTGTATAGCTCGATCTTCGAGAAGATTGATCCTAGTAGATTTTCTTTCCGTCGTCATCGCATGGATGAAGATCTCAAAAGCAAGGATGTCAACATCAACATATGCAACAAATCAACAACCTTATGAGGTGCAACCTGGATCGTGAAGTTTGTGTTGGTCTTGTGCCCCTCTGTCTTCTTACCTCACGTCTTGAATCTCGGGACGAGATTCTAGTTTAGTGGGGGTGAGTTGTCACAGCCGTAGATCTTTGTTTGTAATTAGTTGCATCTTCATCCATGTCATCATGTTTAAATTTCAGTTAAACTTGAAATGGGGGTTTGATCCAAGCCCTAGCACCAAATGAATTCTAATAGATTCAAATAAAATCATTTTCAATGATCCCAAAATGCCCTGTGAAAATGTTCATGATTTTGATAAAGGTGAAAACCTCTGCCAAAAATGATGAGCATAATTGTTGGCCATTTTGTGGATTTTTTAATTAACCCATATTGTATTTGAATTGGGGCCTTTGAATTCTATAAATATTTTAAATGCTCCAAAAACTCTGGTTTCAATTGTGGGCTTTTGGAATAATCCAAATAATGCCCCCAATGTATCTCAGGAGTTTTAAAAATGAATTTGTATTTTTACTAATTCAAAACAAAATAAAAGAAATAGAAAACAGGAATTAATAAATAGGAAGGAACTTACCTGGCGCCACGAACCGGCCCAGCTCCCTGTCTTGGTCCAGCTGCTGCTGCCCAGCCCACCGGGTCACTGCCGCCTTCCTCCTCGGCCAAGAGGGCACAGGCTGCGGTCGACGCACGCAGCGCGCCTGCCACCTCCTGCTTCCGCCGCTTCCCGCTGACCGTGAGCGCCACGCACGCCCCCAAACCCCACTCCCTCACTCCAGTCCTCTCTCCTCCTCCTGCTTTCTCTCCACACAACCACCAAGGGTTCGTCACGCCCGCCACCACCATGCCACAGCCACCTCCTCGCCCCTCCCGTGTCCGGAAGGTCCGCGCGACTCTCTCCCTCTTCGCCGAGCCACGCAAGCCAAGGATCGCCACGCCGGCTGCCTTCGAGCTCGCCATTGCCGCATCTACTGGCCGCCGCCGCTGCTCAAGGCTACTGGAGGTCTTCCCCGAGCCCACCGAGCTACCCTTCGCCTCCCTATGAGCTTGCTGCCGCTGCTTCTCACCTCCCTCTCTCTCTCACATACCAGAAGCCGCTGCCCTGCGAGCACCCGAAGCCGCCGTCCGCCATGGCCGGCGAGCTCCGTGCCCCCGAGCACCTCCGCCTCGCGTAGTAGCTCCAACATGCTCCTACTGCCCTTTAGGTGCTGCCTAGCACCTCCATTCACTCGCCTACGAGCTGCAGCACCGCGCCCGCGCTTAGCCGAGCTCCGGCCGCCGCTGCCGAGCTCATAGCCGTCGCCTCCGGCCACCACAGGCCCGGCTAGCACCACCTAACGATGCGCGCCGGCGAGGGCACTCCGATGCGCCTAGCCACAGCTCGAATCGTGCCTCAGAAGCGCAATCCCGAGCCCCACCGCCGCCTCTGGCCTCACCGGCGATTAGCCGCCAGCCTAATCCCGGTTTAACTAGCGCTTATGACTCTACTAAACACCCCTAGCGCCACTGCCATGTGGGCCCTGTGCCTATTTAGCTTAAGTTAATTTTTCTGTTTAGATTAGTTCTTAACCCAGTGGGACCCACATGTCAACTTTGACCCTGCTGACGTGGCCGTTGACCTGGTCCCACGTGTCAGCCGCTGAAATCGGCACTAGGTCATCGACTGCTGGACCCCACCGGGTCGTTTGACCTGGGTGGCGCCTGTTGACCTACTGAGGTCAGCATGACCTAATGCTGACGCAGTAATAGGTTTTTCTAGATTTATTTTAATACAGGAAATTCCAGAAAATAGTGCTAACTTCTAAAAATCATAAAAACTAATCAATAACTCAGATGGAAATAAATTATATATGAAAAATTCTCAGAAAAATTCAAGGAATCCATCTGTACCATTTTCATGCATGTTTGAACAATGTTTGTCCTCTGTTTTGGACAAAACAAATAAAGGGCATTTAAATAATCATATATGGAGTTGGAATTTGAATCATGTATTCAAACCAACTTCATTTAAGTCATAGCTAGATGCATTAGCTCAAATCAAAGCATATTGCCATATCATGATCATGCATCATATTGTGGCATTGCATTGATTGTGTTCTTTCTCAGTTGCCGGTGTTTGTTCCCTCTCGATAGACGTGGTTCCGACGATGAGTTCGATGACACCGATGAAGAGCTATATTATCTTCAGAAGTGCCATGCAAGCAAAACCCCCTTATTCAGTCTGATACAATCCTACTCTCTCGCCCTGCTCTCTTTTACTGCATTAGGACAACCACGATTCATTTGTTACTTGCTGCAGTAGCTGAACCCCTTATCCTCTGCATGACCTGCCATTGCCACAGTAAATAGATGAAACCGACTAGCATGAGTAGGAGTTGTTTGAGCCCTGATGTGCCTACTCATTCATGCTTGTTTGTCATGCCTGCTAGTGCTTAGAGTTGAGTCAGGGCTGATTCATCGGGATGAATCGGAGGTGTGTGAACATGTCCCATCAGGCGTGAGCTAAGTGTGTGAACACGATTTGGTAAAGGTAGCGGTGAGAGGCCATGTAGGAGTACATGGTGGGTTGTCTCATTTCAGCCGTCCTCAGGAACTGAGTTCTGTGTTTGTGACCCATGAAACAGTTACTACCACACATTGGGATCCTTAATTGACTCTCTCGGCTTCTTAACCACCCATGTCCTCTGTCCGGGAGTTGCAAAGTAGTTTCTGGTGTTTGTAGCATGCTGGGGGCCGCACGCAGCGCTGACCTTAGGGGTGGGCTGTGTTGCGGTAGGCACGTGGCACGGTGTACTGATTCGCCCGTTTGGTGTCTCGGGAACCCTGCACACATCGTTCGGGGCCGTTAGTGGAAACCTCGGCCGGACTTCATGGATGGAACCCGAATAGGCGATAAACCTGGACTAGGGACTTGAGTGTTTAGGTAGGCCGTGGCCGACACTCACGTTGGGCTTCCGCTTGAAGGTTGCCGAGTACATGTCGTGTAAACGGCGGTAAGTGGAGGGAGCGTGTGTGAAGAAGTACACCCCTGCAGGGTTAATATGATCTATTCGAATAGCCATGTCCGCAGTAAAGGACTTCTGGGTTGCCTATAACAGTTCATAGACAAGTGAAAGTGGATACCCTAAAACGCGCAAGATAAGCGTGAGTGCTATGGATGGCGTTCCCGTAGGGAGACGGGAGGGGATCCATAGTGGTGTATTGATATGGTGAATATGTGGACTCGTGTGCGCTACCACAAAAGAGTTACTTGCAGTCGTAGTTTAGGATAGCCACCGAGTCAAAGAAGGCTTGCTGCAGTTAAACTCCACCACCCCCTTTGTTGATAATGATGCACATGTAGTTAGTTCTGATGTAAGTCTTGCTGAGTACAATTGTACTCACGTTTTCTTACTTTATGTTTTGCAGAGAGACGCCAGTCTTGCTAGTAGTTCCGTGTGGACTTCGACGTTTAGCTTGTTACCTCAGCTACGATCTTGTGCCCTCGGCAGGATCTGGTGGATAGTCGCTTCTCGGCCTTTTCATTTATAGTTGTCTCGTACTTTCGGACATGTTAAGCTTCCGCATGTGTTTGACTTGTATGTTTTGATTGTTGGGTCATGAGACCCATGTTTGTAATATCTTGGCTCCTCGGAGCCTAATGAATAAATACTTGAGTCGTAGAGTTATGTTGTGATGCCATGTTGTATTTACACATATCGAGCATATTGTGTGTATGATTGAAATGCTTGGTATGTGTGGGATCCGACAATCTAGTTGTTTATCCTTGGCAGCCTCTCTTATGGGGAAATGTAGTCTAGTGCCTCCTTGAGCCATAGTAGTCCGCTACAGCCCGGTTCACCGGAGTCCTGTTAGCCCAAAGACTACCGCCAGGACACTTGATGGCCGGGCATGTGTTTCACCTCGCTCCTGTTCCGTCCCTTTCCGAAATGTCACGCGGTGACATCCGGAGTCTCGCTAGCCTGCCATGCCTGTGTTCCTGAGTCCTGTTAGCCCAAAGGTTACGCTGGATTCACACATCGCTAACCGACATGCTCGATGTGATTCATGTATGCCTGTCCCCATGGGTTAGTGCCGCTTTGGGTTCACGACTAGCCATGTCGGCCCGGTTCTCTGTCATTATATGGATGCTAGCGAGACTATCATATACGTGAGCCAAAAGGCTTAAACGGTCCCGGGCCATGGTAAGGCGACACCTGGGAATACCGTGCGTGAGGCCGCAAAGTGATATGAGGTGTTACCGCTAGATCGATGTGACTTGGAATCGGGTCCCGACAGCTTTGGTATCGAGCTTTGTTGACTCAGAGGTCTACCAAGCCAAACCGGTCGAAGTTGTGTCTAGAAATGCTTTAGTTATGTAAGAGAATTGATTGTGGAAGGGAACGTAAGGCTCTTTTTACTCCTTATACCTCATGGCCTTCTGATCTGAGTCATCCTCTTCTCTTCTACGGGGTTTAAGAACTAGGCTTCTCATCTATCTATCGTGATGACGTGTTACTAATCCATAGACCTTTAAGATTGTTGGTTTTAAGCCTCGATTCAGTTCCTACTATTTACGTATGTTAATCGTTGATCTCGGAATCTTGTTATGATGTTGTAGTGTGGTTATGCCACCATTTTGCATGATGTCTCAAATCTTTTGAGCATTTACAGCCGTTATGCTGTCCGAGTCATCCCAGGTCTCTAAATAGTCTGATGCATTTGCAAATCCTTTCTTTCCATTCCCGATGTCCTTCATGGTCAAAATAAGCACACTAACCGGTGCGTTGAGGTAATTTATTGCCTTGACATATATGTTGGAGCTATTATTATGACCCTAGGTGTTTTAGGGAGTCACCTAGTAAGCTAGCCATGCTTTATATTCCTAGTGTGATGATTCTGGCCATCATTCTCGAAAGCATCCCGTGATGTCATTAGTTAGTTGGTATTTTATTCCTGGGTTCTTGAACCCGAGATACACCCTAATTACCTCATGTTGATAGTGTTGCTAGTTCCTTTAGGATATTAGTAACTTTGTGATAGTCCTCGAGGTCCGTGGTATTTCCTTCTTCCAAATACCATGAACCATTAAGGCAGAAGTTCTTTGAACCAAAATACCACAATCAGAGTACTCTTGAGGAGTTCTCCATTCATAATTGTGATTCTGCCAGTTCTACCTTTCTGCATGGGTTATCTGGAAGAAAACTGTTGAACTTGGTTCGACGTATTAATCTATGCATCCACAACTCAGAAAGATATATGTCGTCTTGAGTTGTCCCTCTTCATTTGTATTTCGACCATCGTCTGTCAATTGATAGTCAGGAGTAGTTGTGCATCCGTGTTATCGATGCTTATTATTCTTGTGGTCCGTTAAGCCATTCTATTTCAGAATGACTAGGAGAAACAAACTCCAGTACCTCATCCATATCTAGGATTGGGTCAAAGTAGTTGTATTCCGCAGATCAAAATGCCAATCCAACTTTTGCTCTGTTCTACCTTGGAGTGTTACCATCTTTATGTCAAGAGTGTCATGAGAATTGCACCACCTCTTATGAATTCTTGACGCAGTAATACTTCTCACCATCATTATTCATTCCTCGGTCCCGTGTTGTTGTAACCGGAATGTCGACAAGTGAATTGTGGTGTGTGAAATCGATACTCCTAGCAACCTCGTTGCTTGGTAGTAAATGGACAATATTCTCATTCTTAGCGTGTTGGTTACTGAATCATCATCCTAAGACTGATCGTGCTACCTAGTCCTTATTTCTAGTGCACTCTTCGATCAATGAGTTAGGATTGTGTCAAGCCCTCACTCTTTTGATCATATCGTCTTGCCCTGAAAAGCAAGATTGTTCTCGAGCTTAGTAATATATCGGTGGTTCGTGATGTTCCGAATATCTTCTCGGAAGTATTGCCAGGTTGTCACCTGACCGCTATGTTGAGCTTGTGATCAAGTTGGTATTTTTGTAAACCACCATTCTCCAAGAACCTGTGTCAGATACCCTGAGCTAGTTGGTTAAGCTAAACAACAACTTGGAGAGTTGGAAGATAAAAGCTTGTCTGACTTAGTTCATAGCTAAGGGGTATCTTCTGTGTGTGTGTGTGTGTGTTGAAGAAAGATGATATCTCCATTGATTGGTCCTCGTGATCAGTTGTTGGATCCATTACCCTGACAAACTTTGACTTGATTATGGGCTATCGTCTAGTCAAATTAGAACCAACGATGTTCGTAATGTTGTCTTACTCGTGGCTGATCCTTCGAGCATACACCATTACATCTTTTGGTCTGACCAATGCTATCATCGTGTTCACATGATGGTGGAAGTCGATGGATATGGAAATTACGATGAGTTGCCGTTGAGCCCATCAGCAGCATTTTGTCTCCCCCATGATACATGTTGAACACCAACCTAGTGTTGGAAACTTTGTAAGCAATGCCTTCGTGTTTCGTTCATGAAGCCTATGTTTGGATGGAAGAAGTGACTTCCTCTAATTCACATGCATTTGATGTAAGTTGTCGCCGTGGATCCGAGAAAGTTTGTTTTGCTTCCTCTGGAATCATCCCAAGTCAGTCATGCATGTGCGAAGTATTCTATGGTCTGATAGACTGATCATCTTCATTCCATATGAATTCCCTAGCACACCAAGCCACTAACTGAATTGTTCAAGGAGAAGAAGTGTCTTCATAAGAGCTAACCATATGACCTATGCAAGGACTTACGTTATCCGCGATGATGGTTCCCAACCTGAACTCGGTAGTGTTTTATTATAAGACTACCATGTGGTCATGCTAGTCTAGGACAAGTGTGTTCACAGGTGTGTAGCAGAACCAGCTCATGTTTTGGAGCTTGCTATCGTAGTTCATCTCCCGAGAGTCTCGCAACATTATCTCGTCGATTTGTGTTGCAACTTTTCTTTCAGACATGTGAGTCTTAAGTATCCTGTTTCTAACCAGATCTGAATCTCAGGCAGATATGATGGTTGGAACATTCCCAACATTTGCATTTTGTTCCCAGCTTGCACCCCATCGTGCCAATTTTCCATGGGATGTCCTTCTCAGCAGTTGTTGTCCAGGACCATCCTCAAAAGTGGTCCTACCATGGGTCCCATCTATTTTCGATGATAAGCAAGAATCATCCATTGCGTTGTCTTCAACAAGGTAGTCCACATCATCCATCCTAGTTCGAGTATGTCATTTCTTCGAGCTCTTTCAAACGATCAATCGTAAATTGCCTTAAGCTGGTATGAAGGGTTCCAATGATCTATGGATCAAAAGTAATTCTTTTTGCCACTTAAGGGAGCAGTTCAACGAGTCACGTTTTCCAAGGTGCCCGTTCACGGGATCATGGCAATTATTTCCTTGCTACCTTGCCACCACCCACCATCTTTCTAAGCATGGAATTGTTGCCCACCAAATCAAACTCCGTCGTTTGTTCTTCCATCCCTCTCGATGTGTTTTGTGTCTCAACTCGAGATGTTTCAACATCTCATTTTGCGAGTTGAGATTGTATAGCTCGATCTTCGAGAAGATCGATCCTAGTAGATTTTCTTTGCGTTGTCATCGCGTGGATGAAGATCTCAAAAGCAAGGATGTCAACATCAACGTATGCACCAAATCAACAACCTTATGAGGTGCAACCTGGATCGTGAAGTTTGTGTTGGTCTTGTGCCCCTCTGTCTTCTTACCTCACGTCTTGAATCTCGGGACGAGATTCTAGTTTAGTGGGGGTGAGTTGTCACGACCGTAGATCTTTGTTTGTAATTAGTTGCATCTTCATCCATGTCATCATGTTTAAATTTCAGTTAAACTTGAAATGGGGGTTTGATCCAAGCCCTAGCACCAAATGAATTCTAATAGGTTCAAATAAAATCATTTTCAATGATCCCAAAATGCCCTGTGAAAATGTTCATGATTTTGATAAAGGTGAAAACCTCTGCCAAAAATGATGAGCATAATTGCTGGCCATTTTGTGGATTTTTGAATTAACCCATATTGTATTTGAATTGGGGCCTTTGAATTCTATAAATATTTTAAATGCTCCAAAAACTCTGGTTTCAATTGTGGGCTTTTGGAATAATCCAAATAATGCCCCCAATTTATCTCAGAGTTTTAAAAATGAATTAGTATTTTTACTAATTCAAAACAAAATAAAAGAAATAGAAAACAGGAATTAATAAATAGGAAGGAACTTACCTGGCGCCACGAACTGCCCAGCTCCCGTCTGGGTTCAGCTGCTGCCCAAATTTAATCGGCCGCCTCGTCAGCTTTCCTCCTCAAGGCCAAGAGGGCACAGGCGCGTGGCCGACGCACGCAGGCGCGCCCGGCCACCTCCTGCTTCCGCCGCTTCCCCGCCGCGACTGTGAGCGCCACGCACGTCCCCAAACCCCACTCCCTCACTCCAGTCCTCTCTCCCCTCCTCTGTTTCTCTCCCACACAACCACCAAGGGGGTTCGTCGCCGCCGCCCGCCACCACCGCGGCCACAGCCACCTCCTCGCCCCTCCCCCGTGTCTGGAAGGTCCGGCGCGACTCCCTCTCCCTCTTCGCCGAGCCACGCAAGCCAAGGATCACCACGCCGCTGCCTTCGAAGCTCGCCATTATCAAGATCTACACCGCCGCCGCCGCTGCTCAGCACGCTGGAGGTCTTCCCCGAGCCCACTGAGCTACCCTGCTGCCTCCCTATGAGCTTGCCGTCGTTTCCCCTCACCTCCCTCTCTCTCTCGCGCGCCCTGTAGCCGCTGCCCTGCGAGCACCCGAAGCCGCCGTCCGCCATGGCCGGCGAGCTCCGTGCCCCCGAGCACCACCGCCTCGCGTAGTAGCTCCAACATGCTCCTACTGCCCTTTAGGTGCTGCCTAGCACCTCCGTTCACTCGCCTACGAGCTGCAGCACCGCGCCCGCGCTTAGCCGAGCTCCGGCCGCCGCTGCCGAGCTCATAGCCGTCGCCTCCGGCCACCACAGGCCCGGCTAGCACCACCTAACGATGCGCGCCGGCGAGGGCACTCCGACGCGCCTAGCCGCAGCTCGAATCGTGCCCCGTAGCGCAATCCCGAGCCCCACCGCCGCCTCTGGCCTCACCGGCGATTAGCCGCCAGCCTAATCCCGGTTTAACTAGCGCTTATGACTCTACTAAACACCCCTAGCGCCACTGCCATGTGGGCCCTGTGCCTATTTAGCTTAAGTTAATTTTTCTGTTTAGATTAGTTCTTAACCCAGTGGGACCCACATGTCAACTTTGACCTGGCCGACGTGGCCGTTGACTGGTCCCACGTGTCACCACCGAAATCGGCACTAGGTCATCGACTGGACCCCACTGGTCAGGTTTGACCTGGTGGCGCTGTTGACTCTTGAGGTCAAGATGACCTAATGCTGACGCAGTAATAGGTTTTTCTAGATTTATTTTAATACAGGAAATTCCAGAAAATAGTGCTAACTTCTAAAAATCGTAGAAATTAATCAATAACTCAGATGGAAATAAATTATATATGAAAAATTATCAGAAAAATTCAAGGAATCCATCTGTACCATTTTCATGCATGTTTGAACAATGTTTGTCCTCTGTTTTGTACAAAACAAATAAAGGGCATTTAAATAATCATATATGGAGTTGGAATTTGAATCATGTATTCAAACCAACTTCATTTAAGTCATAGCTAGATGCATTAGCTCAAATCAAAGCATATTGCCATATCATGATCATGCATCATATTGTGGAATTGCATTGATTGTGTTCTTTCTCAGTTGCCGGTGTTTGTTCCCTCTCGATAGACGTGGTTCCGACAATGAGTTCGATGACACCGATGAAGAGCTATATTATCTTCAGAAGTGCCATGCAAGAAAAACCCCTTATTCGGGCCTCGACATAATCCTACTCTCTCGCCCTGCTCTCTTTTACTGCATTAGGACAACCACGATTCGTTTGTTACTTGCTGTGGTAGCTGAACCCCTTATCCTCTGCATGACCTGCCATTGCCACAGTAAATAGATGAAACCGACTAGCATGAGTAGGAGTTGTTTGAGCCCTGATGTGCCTACTCATTCATGCTTGTTTGTCATGCCTGCTAGTGCTTACAGTTGAGTCAGGTCTGATTCATCGGGGATGAATCGGAGGTGTGTGAACATGTCCTACTGTGTGTGAACACGATTTGGTAAAGGTAGCGGTGAGAGGCCATGTAGGAGTACATGGTGGGTTGTCTCATTTCAGCCGCCCTCGTGAACTGAGTTACGTGTTTGTGATCCATGAAACAGTTACTACCACACATTGGGATCCTTAATTGACTCTCTCGGCTTCTTAACCACCCATGTCCTCCGTCTGGGAGTTGCAAAGTAGTTTCGTGTTTGTAGCATGGGGGCAATGACGCATACCGACCTTAGGGGTGGGCTGTGTTGCGGTAGGCACGTGGCACAGTGTACCGATTCGCCCGTTTGGTGTCTCGGGAACCCTGCACACATCATTCGGGGCCGTTAGTGGAAACCCCGGTCGGACTCCCTACGGATGGAACCCAAATAGGCGATAAACCTGGACTAGGGACTTGAGTGTTTAGGTAGGCCGTGGCCGACACCCACGTTGGGCTTCCGCTTGAAGGTTGCTGAGTACATGTCGTGTAAACGGCGGTAAGTGGTGGGAGCGTGTGAAGAAGTACACCGCAGGGTTAATATGATCTATTCGAATAGCCGTGTCCGCGGTAAAGGACTTCTGGGTTGCCTATAACAGTTCATAGACAAGTGAAAGTGGATACCCTAAAACGCGCAAGATAAGCATGAGTGCTATGGATGGCGTTCCCGTAGGGAGACGGGAGCGGATCCATATTGGTGTATTGATATGGTGAATATGTGGACTCGTGTGCGCCACCACAAAAGAGTTACTTGCAGTCGTAGTTTAGGAGCTAGCTTGCTGCAGTTAAACTCCACCACCCCCTTTGTTGATAATGATGCACATGTAGTTAGTTCTGATGTAAGTTTTTGCTGAGTACAATTGTACTCATGTTTGCTTACTTTATGTTTTGCAGAGAGACGCCAGTCTGGCTACTAGTTCCGTGTGGACTTCGACGTTTAGCTTGTTACCTCAGCTACGATCTTGTGCCCTCGGCAGGATCTGGTGGATAGTCAGGCTTCCTGGCCTTTTTCATTTATAGTTGTCTGTACTCAGACATGTTAAGCTTCCGCATGTGTTTGACTTGTATGCTTTGATTGTTGGGTCATGAGACCCATGTTTGTAATATCTTGGCTCCTCGGAGCCTAATGAATAAATACTTGAGTCGAGAGTTATGTTGTGATGCCATGTTGTATTTACACATATCGAGCATATTGTGTGTATGATTGAAATGCTTGGTATGTGTGGGATCCGACAATCTAGTTGTTTATCCTTGGCAGCCTCTCTTATGGGGAAATGTAGTCTAGTGCCTCCTTGAGCCATAGTAGTCCGCTACAGCCTGGTTCACCGGAGTCCTGCTAGCCCAACACTATTGCTCAGGACACTTGACTGGCCGGCATGTGTTTCACCTCGTTCCTGTGTCTATCCCTTCGGGGAAATGTCACGCGGTGACATCCGGAGTCCTGCCTAGCCTGCTACAGCCCGGGTTCCCGGAGTCCTGTTAGCCCAGTGCTACAGCCCGGATTCACACGCCGAATCGACATGCTCGATGTGATTCATGTATGCTCGTCCCCATGGGTTAGTGCCGCTTTGGGTTCACGACTAGACATGTCGGCCCGGGTTCTCTGTCATATGGATGCTAGCGACACTATCATATGCGTGAGCCAAAAGGCGCAAACGGTCCCGGGCCATGGTAAGGCGACACCCGTGGGAATACCGTGCGTTAGGCCGCAAAGTGATATGAGGTGTTACCGGCTAGATCGATGTGACTTGGAATCGGGGTCGTGACAGCAGGTGTGTCCTCAATGACCATACCGTGGTATGCATCTTGTGATGTCTTCCTGCCGCACCAGTAACACACATAAATAGTCCAGAGAGTCATGGAGGTGATGTGGAAGCTACTCAACCCATTGATCGCCTGAAGACGAAGGTACTCGAGTGCAAGATACCACGGAGCAGCGCCCGTGTCACCGCTTGGGAGGCGACGATTTGTGCTCGAGGTGGTGCTTTAGTCGTGGTAGAATAAGAGCGGGCGCGTCATTAAGGGGGGAATGGCAGTTCCTGAACTTGGCGATGTGTAGCATGGGCGCAATGCGGAGGGCAGACATTGGCAGCGAGCACATATGCCCATCGTCAAAAGTGAGCTCCTCGAGCTGGTCTAGGGCGGGCGATCGGAACCAGTCGTCAAGCTTGGCTCGGTCCTTGTTGTTGGAACGGAACTTGCGCATTCTAAGGCCTCTGGTTGGGCCAAGGTGACTGCCGAGGATCTTGGAGAATGCATCCAAGCTTTTGCAATAGCCATGGCAGAGGTCGTGGGTGTCGATGAGGTCGAGAGGGGTGGAGTTCCGTAGGGGGCGCCACCACCGGGAATGGACGGTTGTCCGCGCCCCATATTGGATTGGGAGGAGGGAGATGATGACTATCAACATATCATCGGGGAGGCTGCTAATGAAGTCTAGGCCTGCTGGAGTTGCTTGCCACTAGTAGAAAACGGGCCTTTAGTCCCAGTTCTAGAACCGGGACAAAAGGGTCGGGACTAAAGCCCCCCCCCCTTTAGTCTCGGTTGTGTTACGAACCAGGACTAAAGGCCCTCCACGTGGCTGCTCTCTATGCATGGGCTGGAGAACCTTTAGTCCCGGTTGGACTAAAGGAAAAAAAATAAAAAAAATTCAAATTTTTTCGATCTTTTTAAATTTTTGATTTGTTTTAAATTTTCTTCTGATTTTCAAATCTTTGAATTATTTGACAATTTAGTCTCTAATCACCCCTGCTCACTGCTTCAGAATTTAATCTATAATCATCACTAATTCCAAATCGTCTAACTTCCCGGCCGGTCACCTATCCTCTCACTACTCCAACCCGAACACGGCTAACTTTCAGGTTCTGTCTCCCCTAGTTTCTAAGTCAGCACTTGTTGTTTTCCTTACAACAGTAAGCTATCAATCCTGTTAACCCTTAGGTCTTGATGTCACATGATTTTATTTTTTGAATTCCAAACAATTATTAAAATAAAAACAATGATTAATTTAAAAACTAAAAAATAATTCAAAAAAAGTAATAAATTACAAAAAATCAAAAATTCTCCAAAATAAAATAAAAATCAAAAAAATCCAAAATAAAACAAAAATTTCAAAATAAAATAAAATAAGTAATAATAATATTATTATTATGCCATTTATTCATTTAATATCTTTAAATCTGTAAATCGAAATTCGACAAATAATATATCCATTATTATGTGAAACATGTGACCATGATGTCACACGCTTCACCGTTTGAGTTTGAAATTATTATTCTAAAAAACAATAATTATTTAGTAAAATGAATATTTATTGAATAAGTAGTTTGACCACATTTCATTTTTTAACTTATATTAACTAAAGAATTTTTGTGTGTTCAATATGAACCATTTAAAGCCACATCCTTAAATTTCAACCCTTTGTGACTTCATTTGCTATTTTTCATGCATTTAATGATACTTTGAGCTAAATTAGCCTGAAATTAAAAAGCACTACAAATGAACTCTGAAGACCCTAAACCCGGGACTTAAAACGTCCGAAACTATATTCTAAACAGTAAACACTAAAGGTTCAAACCATAAAACCTAACCCTAAACTTGGAAATCTAAACCCTAGCCCTAAACTCTAAAACGTTCAAAAACTATATTTTCCCTTTGGAATTTTTTGATTTATAAAAATTGTCCCCTAAACCCGGGACTTAAAAACGTCTGAAACTCCATTCTAAACAGTAAACACTTGAGGTCCAAACCATAAAACCTAACCCTAAACTCTGAAATCTAAACCCTAGCCCTAAACCCTAAAAACGTCTAAAATGTCCAAAAACTCTTTTTCCCTTTGGAATTTTGTGATTTTAAAAAAATTCGAAACAGAAAACTTGGTGTTTCTTCTGATCAATCTTGTTGTTCTACAAATTTTTATCTATTATTTGTATTTTTCTGAATTAGGATGATTTAGTTATGATTTTTCCAAGTTTAATGTGGTAAAAGGCTTTAGTCCCAGTTGGTGTGCACGTGCAACGCACGTCTTCACAAATCATAGTACATGTATTTAAATTCTACATTTTTGTTGAGTTATATTGTATAGCTTTTGTTCATCACTATCCTTCTATTGATTCAAGATGCTAAAAGTTGGTCCTAAAGATGCTCTTATTTTTTTAAAACTAAGCATATTTTTGTCTGTCACTCTGCAATGTATGTACCATTTTACATGTGGTGAAAGCTAGAAATTACCAATGAATTTGCAGCGTGCAAAGTTGTCCAAGTCCAACATATTTGGTGTAGAAGGAAAAAAAAATGTTTCATTAAACATAGGTGTTAGTCTAAACAATATGAATGGTAGAAAATGTCTAGCACAGTTAGTCAATATTGTCTGATAAAAGAAATAGTTAGTAAATATTGACCAAAAGTCACGCAAATAAAAAGTCATGAAAATGTCCAACAATATGAGTAATACTACCTCCGTAAACTAATATAGGAGAGTTTCGAATACAAAAGTAGTTATCTAAACACTCTTATATTAGTTTACAGAGGGAGTAGAATGTTAATGGATGAGCGGTGTTGTGATGTCGCTCAAGTCGTGCTTTCTTAGAAGTGAGTCATGGCTTAGCTAAGGGGGGGGGGACCGGGTGGTCCATAGCCTATATTTAGGCTAGAAAAAAAAGCAATTCTTCCAAATACATAGATTTACATTAAAAAAATCATTGTTACGCCGCCCTGACTTACCGAGCTGATAATATAGCTGCATAGAGATATATGATGTTTCATTCGGCCTGTGTACTGATAGGTTGTAAAAGAAGATTAAATCTAGTTCCGATTGGAAAACCGCTTTGTATTATCCCCAAATCATGTCCGAATGGTGATCTAATCCTGCAACTGTTAGCACCAAAAACTATATTCTTAAAGCACATAATATTCGGTACAACTACTGTTACCAATATAAACATCTTTAAAGTTATTAAAATTCTCAAAAGTTATCAATCCAGGTCATCCATCTTGTTGCCTGGCTCAGGGATTTCACCTCCCCGCTCCAGCAACTGCACCATCAGCAGGCTTGCAATGGGTGGCCGACAGTAGGGCGCCAGAATGGGTCGACAAAGACGGCCGTCGAGGCAGGTCAGATCCTAGTTTGCACCATTGTCATGGAGTAAATTCACACCAAACATTACAGAGAAGTGATCATTTACTTGCATTAAGAAAATTCATTGTTGATTTTATCATGCAGTGTGGTAGTATATTCAGAGCAATGAGGCCAGCAGCAACATAAATACGGAGTGCTAACTGGGATTCACATGAAAGCAATTGCCATGGGATTTCTAAGAAGTTATATATCTGGAGAGTCAGAAGCATGGGCCAGTTACATCATAGAGTCAGAAGCATGGGGAAGGATGCCCAACACATGACTGAAGAACAAAGTGCAAGGAATAAAGACGAACAGACTAATAGATGACTGGATCAGCTACCCATGTTGATGTACTTCATCGATGGCAAGCAACTAAATGTCTTCTACTGTAGCAGCTACACATAAATCACCCATTAATCTAGGATCAAGCCACTCACCTTGCGGCTAGAATCCACTAGCACCATCTCTCCAGGTTACTACACATGAAGAATTAATCACTTCCCCAAGGTGAGAATATCTTCAAACCTTATACATGAGGCTCCTAACATTTCAGTAAAGAAAACAACTATATATGGCATATTAATGCTAGTTGGGAGAGAATTATACCAACATATGTTTTAGAAAGGTTTATTTACCTTTCACATAGGTTGTAGTAATAGTGCAATAGTACAATGGTTATATGTGAAATCCCCAAAGCGCAAAAGAGAATATATTTGTTTTGTTCATGAATCAAATAACCATACATGTTTTAAATGTATTAAACCATAACTACTATCCTGAAAGAACCTTGTGACCCGATCTAGAAGTCTAGCTGGTGCAGTAATTGACTAATTTTCAGAGCACACTTGTCAATAGGCACACCAACTTCTGCCAAAATAGAAAATCTCTTGAATCGTGTACTTCTGAAAGCATACTTGGCAGTACGCATACCTTGTTAATTCTCCAATATCTAGTAATCGTTCTGCAGACAAAAATATCAATAGAAAAATCAATAAATCATGAGATAATAAAAGGTTATGAGAAAAAAGTGAGAACCAATTCATAACATGAATTCATGAAAACTTCACCATTTAGCTACAACATGAAATTTCAAAACATCTTCATTGTTGTGTCCCTGATCAAAATCAGGAAGAAGTTTCATTAGATCACAAGATCAAGGTGACAAGAAACTGCAGGGAGGCACCCAAGTGCCCCTTCTTCAGATTCGAGAACCATTGGTTAAAGATGCAGGAGGCACGGGAGTTGATCAGTGCATGTTGGCAAAAGGGCAGTAGAGTGTTCGCTTTAGCATCTACTCTTCTCAACTTCAAGCAAAGGAGGATTCGGGCTGCAGTAAGGAAATGGAACAGGGCCAAGAAGCCAATATAGATTACTCTTGACAATTGTAAACACGTGGTTCAGTTTCTGGATGCAGTAGAGGAAAAGAGACAACTACCCAAGCTAGAATTCTCTTTGCGGAAACACGCGAATGAAAAAGCACAGCAGCTGATACTCTGGCAAACAATGGCATGGAGGCGCCACACAAAAATTCGAGGCTGCACGTTGGGTGATGAAAACACAAGTTTTTTTCATGTTGCAGCTAATCAGCACCACAAAAGGAGTAAAGTGCGGCTGCTGATTAAGGAAGGAGTCCAGTTCCTTGGATAGTGGGATAAGATGCGCATTGCAACGGATTATTACAAAGACCTGCTAGGACAACCATCCCCATCCTTGCCAATGGTTGACCTCTCCCAGCTCTATGTTTTTCTGATCTAAGGGCACTAGAAGAATCTTTTACTTGGGCTGAAATTGCTACGGCCATTAAGAAAGGCCCTAACAATAGGAGTCCAGGACCCAATGGATTTACTAATGAATTCTACAAATGTTTCAAGGAGCTTTTGAGGGAGGATCTGTTGCGTTTCTTTCAGGAGTTCTATGAGCATGGTAGTAACCTAAATGGCATTAATATAGCAAACATTGTGCTAATCCCAAAGAAAGACAACCCAACAGATATTAAGGATTTTCGGCCCATCTCCCTGGTCCATAGTTTGCCCAAGCTAATAACCAAGGTGCTGGTTGCACGGCTGCAACGCCTCATTCCAACCATGATTCACCCACTATAGTCGGGTTTCTTGCCTGGACGGTGCATTGTCGAGAACTTAGCATTAGCTGCAGAACTAGTACAACAAGCATGCAAGAGAAAGAAACCGATGATCATGCTGAAACTTGACTTTCGGAAGGTTCTTGACAGTGTCAGTTGGGATGCTCTACAGCAGATTTTTGCAGCCAGAGGTTTTGGAAGTCGCTGGAATCAATGGGTTTCTGACATCTTCACTTCCAGCTCCTCTCAAATCCTCCTTAATGGCCAGCTTGGCGAGAAGATCTCCTCGAAGTGTGGCCTTAGGCAAGGTGATGCGCTATCACCTTACCTTTTCATACTGCTTGCAGATGTCCTACAACGACTCTGCGACGGAGAGTACCGAGCTGGCCTACTTAAACACCCACTGGGGGTCGAGGGACCCTTCCCCGTCCTTCAGTACACCGACGACACGCTTCTGCTGATACAAGGAAATACACAACAGGTTGGCATCATCAAAAGGCTACTTCTCCTTCTCTTGCTTTCCTCTTTAGGCTTGGCGCTGGCCTGCTGCACTATGTGTGGCGCTCACACCGCCTTCATGTAAAATGACTTTGGTCTATCGGGCTACGGCCTGTTTTTAATGCATAAGGTAGAGCAAAATCTACCTTTTCTTTCAAAAAATAGTCCTTTTGAAAATTCTAATCCCATAAATAAAGATCACCTACTTGGGGCATCCATCACTTCCCAGTCTGACAAAATCAAACTACAACTTCATACAAAATAGGTTTCTTCACAGAAAGAATCTTCCCTCCGCCCTTCTGTGGACACTCGAGAGAAGTTTACAAGCTCATGTGAGCACACATTCAAATTATGTAAAACAAAATTTTCTATTGTATGGATAAAACTTAAAATTGTTGACAAATAACCTAGCTCTCAAATCTGCACTGCTCGTCTGGAGACATAATGATTCTACATAAGTTTTTCTTATCCACAACCGGATAAGAAAAGGTGAAAAAAACTCCAAAATTTCGGTAACGCGTGCGTAATTGGGTAAGGTTTTGCGTATTATTTAGAAGGGTAAACATAGCAGTCAGACATCAGTTCTGTAGAAGCTCAAAAGACTAACAAAGTAGCACGCAGATCAATTACCTAGAGAGAGAGGAAGACTAAAAAACACATGTGAGTACACAAAGCAAAGACAATGGAATTGTTTGGAAATAAGGACAATACCTGAAGCAAAAAAATGATGGCATAATAGGTGACACCAAAATGGCTTAAGAAGTGTGGAACATTATCATGTTGGTCTCAAATATGCAGTTAGAGATGCATAATACCCTAAATATAGTTGAACATATCTATCAGGTACAAAATTCAGAGAACATGGTAATCTCTTACTCAAATATAACATTGCATGTGTTCTTAGTCGAAAGTATCTCTTATACCAAGGAAGAATATCTGCACCTTATGTCTTCAGGCTAATTTATGACTGGTTGAGATATCTCTTGTAAGGAATTTTTCTGGAGAAGCCTGCAACATAAGCGTTATGCCAGTACCACCAGCGAACTGAAATCATTGAAATCAACTTTAGTTAGTAGATTTTGTATGGCTGTTACACAAATTTCTGGACATAATTATGTTGTATCTAACATCTCTCCAGGTTCCTGCACATGAATCGGAAAAGATGACTCCCTAAGCCATGCGAGCGTCGTCCTAGCGCCTAAGCTTCAACCAAGGGCGGCGGCCAAACTCGGCGTAGAGGGAGGCGGCCATGGTTATTCGCGGTGGCAGTTGAGAGGTCGGCGCAGAGGTCGTTTAGCGGGGTGGTAGCATGAGGACAACGGCGGCAGTACGCCGTACGCGGATACATCCGGAGATGTGCTCCCTCCGGCAGTGGGTGGAGGATGGCGGTCCATACCATAGAGGTACGGAGAAGCTTACCCCCCGGTAGCGCCACCTCCGGCGGTGGTGGCTAGTTCGGCGGGTGGTGCACGACCGAGAATTACGCCCTTGGCGTGTGGTCGTGTAAGGCAACTTTACGGGACGCGAGGAAGTGGCTGCGGCGTCGCGATGGCTGGGGAAAAGCGATATACGTGCGAGGAATGCAGATTCGTTTTTGTTAAACGCGGAATGTCTGAATCTTTTTCCTTTGCAGTGGTTCCCAAAGCAGTTTACCCAATATTACCTCTCAAACTACATGATTGGTGGGCATGTAAAGGTTAAAGTATTTCTATCAGAACACGATGATTATCTAGATATTTCCATGAAGACCGTGAAGGATGGGCGGTCGGCCATCACAAGGGGTTGGACTTGAGTCATGCGTGCCTTCTACATGGAGGAGGGCACAATATGGGCATTCCGCCTCACCTTGTTCAGCAACCAGAATGTATTTCGCCTCTTTCTTTACCATCTTTAATAGTACATGTATATAACTGTGGTTCATCATTCTTTATTTGGTTCTTATGTAATTCTTGAACATATGTACCTATGAATCGAGTAATGCATTGGTTGTTTGGACCTGATGGATATGAATAAAGCTATAGCATACATTCAAATTCAAATTTAAATCCGGTACAATTTGAAATAGCATCAATTAAGTTACGGTAAAATTATGCTCTCCAGGTCATTACAGCACACACGGTTGGTAAAACACAAACGTTTGCGACATACACCATAATCTGACACGGTTCACAGAGAGGAAACGTGTGCAAGCATGCACACAGTTGCTGTTTGCAAAGCGTGTGCGATGTCAGACAATATCACAGACGGTGCGGGCAAACTAAACATTTTTTGATAGTTGCCTTATCATGCACGATTCGCAACCATGAATAGTTTCTGATGAAGTATGCATCATAAATGTTGCACCGCAGAATAGCTTGTGCGATAGTTGTCGTGTACGATGATGTTATGACGGTCTGACGTTTCCTAATCCTGCCCGGCACTCGTACGACGATTAGTTAATCTTCTTAATTAGTTATCGCATACGGTTTGGGAAAAGCGAATGGGGTGATTGTATGCTTATCATACACGTTCTATAATAGTGAACCGTTTGTGATGGGCCGCGCATCGTAAACGTAGCACCACAGAATACCGACTGCGATGGCAATGCAAGCACAAACGAGTAGGAGTAATGTATATGCATCTTGGCTCTCTATCCCCGACGGTTTCTGGGTCGTGTGTCAAGGACCCCCCTATCATCCACGCTCACTTGGCGATGGTTCCGAATGTCGTCGCGGAAAGGGGTTAAAAACCGTTTGTATAGCACCGACGCGTACTAGTGTTTACAGGTATCTCCGAAGGTGTTTGTTGAGTTGGCGTAGATCCAGATTAGGATTTGTCACTCCGAGTATCGGAGAGGTATCTCTGGGCCCTCTCGGTAATACACATCATAAGCTTGCAAGCAAACGACTAAGGAGTTAGTCACGAGGTGATGTATTACGGAACGAGTAAAGAGACCCTCCGGTAAAAAGATTGAATTAGGTATGAAAATACCGATGATCGAATCTCGAGCAAGTAACATGTCGTTGGACAAAGGGAATTACATATGTTGTCATACGGTTCGACTAATAAAGATCTTCGTAGAATATGTAGGAGCCAATATGGGCATCCAGGTTCCGCTATTGGTTATTGACCGGAGAGGTGTCTCGGTCATGTCTACATAGTTCTCGAACCCGTAGGGTTCGCACGCTTAACGTTTGATGTCGATTTGGTATTATATGAGTTATGTGGTTTGGTGACCGAATGTTGTTCGGAGTCCCGGATGAGATCAAGGACATGACGAGGAGCTCCAGAATGGTTCGGAGGTAATGATTGATATATAGGACGATGCTATTTGTTCTTCGGAATGGTTTTGGGATGCACCGGAAAGTTACTGAAATATCAAATGGGGTTCCGGAGGCACCGGGAGAGTATTGGGCCTTAGTGGGCCAAGTGGAAGGGAATATACCAGCCCACATGGGCTGGTGCACCCCCTTTACACTACTAGGGAAAACCCTAGCAGTAGCGCATGTTTAAAGCCTATCAGTAGCACGGGGTGCAACGCTACTAGTAAGGCGCTACAGCTAAAGGTTAGCAGTAGCGTGGGTTGGACCACGCTACTGCTATATCGACTTAGTAGCAGCGCTTTGTACTATGAGCGCTACTGGTAATTAGTAGTAGCGCTTCTCTTAGCACGCGCTACTACTAATATTACGTATTTCTTTTTTATTTCATGTTGTATTCATACACCTTTATACAAGTTTTCATACCGCAGCAATTTAGAGAATGATTTTACATCATAATGAGTTATTACATCCTTTGGGAGAAAGAATCGTGGACTAGTTTCAAGTGGATGGACATCCACTTGAAACTAATCCATGATTCTTTCACCCAATGATATAATATATCATCATCATCATCATATCATTAACAACTTAGCATCATAATACATCATTGTCATATAACACCTCCTCATGATCATCGTTTTCATCAATGAGACATCACATACAAGTTGGTCACTAGACATAATCACAACTACTCATCATCATCAGCTCTCATAAACATATTGTACCTCATAGGACCTACTACATTCTCTTAGGACCTACTATATTATCTTAGGTAAAATAGCATAAAACAAGATAGCCCCTGACTCTCCATTATGGAGAATGGAGATTATCATGTCTCCAATTCTTGCCTTTCGCACAATGTTGCTTCCAAGAACCTCCTTACGACTATCCATACATTTTTTCCATTCTTTGATTATCATGTGTTCACCAGTTTTAGAAATCTGGTATGGACAGGTGAGATTCGTAGGATGGCCTGGTTGTATTTTCAAAACATCAAGGCGACCATTCAGATACATCAAATGAGGCACACAATCCATCGGGATTTTCTGTTGAAAAACATAGTAACAACTTCATAGTTAGCAATGATGTACTAGTTTTAGAAGTATGCAAAAGATGCACGGATGTCGTAATAGTTAAAAATCTTACCAGGGAATCTCCTTGGATGTTACCGTGGTTCAACACGTGCACTAGTGGCACGTATTGACCATAATTTGGAGGAGTTCGATAAAAGGCATTGTAATTCTCAAGATCAGTACAATATGCGGCCAGATGACTTTTCTCTTGATAAGTTAACTCAGAGCCATCAGTGTAGTTGGTTCTGTCTACCATCTTCCGCACATTCTCTGAAGAATGAAAGTAAGCTATCAATGGAAATAAGCTGTCAACTATTTTGAAATAAACAATATAAATTACTTAAAAACTATGTTTGAGGAACTCACATAGCGGTAGAATTGGAAGCGTATCAACAAGAGCCCAAATGTCCAAATTGTCTTGGTCGATGTCAGGATCACCAAGATCCATGGTGACAAACATACCCTTGATACGTCTCCAACGTATCTATAATTTTTGATTGCTCCATGCTATATTATCTACTGTTTTGGACAATATTGGGCTTTATTTTCCACTTTTATATTATTTTTGGGACTAACCTATTAACCAGAGGCCCAGCCCAGAATTATTGTTTTTTTTGCCTATTTCAGAGTTTCGAAGAAACGGAATATCAAACGGAGTCCAAACGGAATGAAACCTTCAGGAACGTGATTTTCTCACCGAACGTGATCCAAGAGACTTGGACCCTAAGTCAAGGAAGCTTCGAGGAGGGCACGAGGTAGGGGGGCGCCCCCCCCAGGGTGCGCCCTCCACCCGTGGGGCCCTCGTGGCCCCCCTGACGTACTTCTTCCTCCTATATATACCCATATACCCTAAAAACTTTGGGGAACAGAATAGATCGGGAGTCCCGCCGCCGCAAGCCTCTGTAGCCACCAAAAGTCAATCGGGACCCTGTTCTGGCACCCTGCCGGAGGGGGGAACCCTCACCGGTGACCATCTTCATCATCCCGGCGCTCTCCATGACGAGGAGCGAGTAGTTCACCTTTGGGGCCGAGGGTATGTACCAGTAGCTATGTGTTTGATCTCTCTCTGTCGTGTTCTTGATTTGGCATGATCTTGATGTATCGCGAGCTTTGCTATTATAGTTGGATCTTATGTTGCTTCTCCCCCTCTACTCTCTGGTAATGGATTGAGTTTTCCCTTTGAAGTTATCTTATCGGATTGAGTCTTTAATGATTTGAGAACACTTGATGTATGTCTTGTCGTGCGTATCTCTGGTGACAATGGGATATCACATGATTCACTTGATGTATGTTTTGGTGATCAAATTGCGGGTTCCGCCCATGAACCTATGCATAGGGGTTGGCACAAGTTTTCGTCTTGATTCTCCGGTAGAAACTTTGGGGCACTCTTTTAGGTTCTATGTGTTGGTTGAATAGATGAATCTGAGATTGTGTGATGCATATCGTATAATCAAACCCACGGATACTTGAGGTGACATTGGAGTATCTATGTGACATTAGGGTTTTGGTTGATTTGTATCTTAAGGTGTTATTCTAGTACGAACTCTAGGGCTGTTTGTGACACTTATAGGAATAGCCCAACGGATTGATTGGAAAGAATAACTTTGAGGTGGTTTCATACCCTACCATAATCTCTTTGTTCGTTCTCTGCTATTAGTGACTTTGGAGTGACTCTTTGTTGCATGTTGAGGGATAGTTATATGATCCAATTATGTTATTATTGTTGGGAGAACTTGCACTAGTGAAAGTATGAACTCTAGGCCTTGTTTCCTAGTATTGCAATACCGTTTACGCTCACTTTTACCACTTGTTAGCTTGCTATTTTTATATTTTCAGATTGCAAAAACCTATATCTACCATCTATATTGCACTTGTATCACCATCTCTTCGCCGAATTAGTGCACCTATACATTTTACCATTGTATTGGGTGTGTTGGGGACACAAGAGACTCTTTGTTATTAGGTTGCAGGGTTGTTTGAGAGAGACCATCTTCATCCTACGCCTCCCACGGATTGATAAACCTTAGGTCATCCACTTGAGGGAAATTTGCTACTGTCCTACAAACCTCTGCGCTTGGAGGCCCAAAAACATCTACAAGGAGAAGGTAGTGTCGTAGACATCAAGCTCTTTTCTGGCACCGTTGCCGGGGAGGCTAGGTAAGCGGCACTCACACCCCGTCAACTAAGCAGTTTCTGGCGCCGTTGCCGGGGAGGTGATTGCTTGAAGGTATATCTTTAGATCTTGCAATTGAATCTTTTTGTTTCTTGTTTTAGCACTAGTTTAGTTTATAAAATAAAACTACAAAAAAATGGAATTGAGTTTGTCTCATATGCTTCATCTTTTTGATATCTTTCATGAAAATGATGGGAAGGAAAATTGTGCTCAAGTACTAGAAGAAGAATTACATCGAATGCTTGGCATAAAATATGTGAATGATGAGCATGATTGCAATGTTGTTAGTATGAATTCTTTGAATACCCATGATGCTAATGATATGCAAAGCCACAAGCTTGGGGAAGCTATGTTTGATGAAGATGATATTTTTTGTCCCCCAAGCTCTGATGAACAAATTTATTATGATGAAAGCATGCCTCCTATTTATGATGATTATATTGATGAAAGTGGGTTTGGAAGAGTGTCAACTTTAGGAAGCAATGATCCCACTATTTTGGAGGATGTTGAATATTATTGTGATATTTATGAAAGTGGATTTGGAGAGGTCATGATTTTATTTAGTGTTGTATCCACTATTTCGGAAGAGGTTTCAATCGATTATGATGAGAACAAAGTTGCTACTTATGATGATTATTGTGATGAAACTTATGCTATAAAAAGTAGTGATGACTATACTTATAAAACTTTTCATGATTATAATTACCTTTTTTCTGAACAATACTCTTTTAATGTGGAAACAATTTATAGTATTCAAGTCTCTTATGATACTCCCACTATTCCAAATGAGAAGAATTTTGCTTATGTGGAGAGTATAAAATTTCTATGCAAGTAGACCATGAAAAGAATGCTTTAGGTGCTGGTTATATTGTTGAATTTATTCATGATGCTACTGAAAATTATAATGAGGGAGGAACATATGCTTGTAGAAATTGCAATAATATCAAGTTTCCTCTCTATGTGCTTAAAATCTTGAAGTTATGCTTGTTTTACCTTCCTATGCAAGTTGATTCTTGTTCCCATAAGTTGTTTGCTCACAAAATCCCTATGCATAGGAAGTGGGTTAGACTTAAATGTTCTAGTCATATTCTTCATGATGCTTTCTTTATGTTTCAATTCTTATCTTTTATGTGAGCATCATTGAAATCATCATGCCTAGCTAGGGGCGTTAAATGATAGCGCTTGTTGGGAGGCAACCCAACTTTATTTTAGTTTTTTTTTCTTTTTGGTTCTGTTTAGGAATAAATAATCCATATAGTTTCTGTTTAGATGTGTTTTTATGTTTTAATTAGTGTTTGTGCCAAGTAGAACCTTTGGGAAGACTTGGGTGAAGTCTTTATGATCATGCTGTAAAAAACAGAAACTTTAGCGGTCACGAGATTAGCCAAAACGTTTTACAGGAGAGTGCTATTTAGTTGATTCTTTTTGCAGATGATTACTAGACAAATTCCTCAGGTCCACCAATTTATTTTAGAATTTGTGGAGTTCCATAAGTATACGTTTGAAAAAGATTACTACAGACTGTTCTGTTTTTGACAGATTATGTTTTCATTGTGTTGCTCGCTTATTTTGATGAATCTATGGCTAGTAAAATAGTTTATAAACCATAGAGAAGTTGGAATACAGTAGGTTTAACACCATTATAAATAAAGAATGATTTCATTACAGTACCTATGTGGTGATTTATTTTCTTATACTAACGGAGCTTACGAGTTTTCTGTTAAGTTTTGTGTTGTGAAGTTTTCAAGTTTTGGGTAAAGATTCGATGGACTATGGAATAAGGAGTGGCAAGAGCCTAAGCTTGGGGATGCCCAAGGCACCCCAAGGTAATATTCAAGGATAACTAAGAGCCTAAGCTTGGGGATGCCCCGGAAGACATCCCCTCTTTCGTCTTCGTTCATCGGTAACTTTACTTGGAGCTATATTTTTATTCACCACATGGTATGTGTTTTGCTTGGAGCGTCATTTTACTTTCTTTAGCTTTGCTTGCTGTTTGAATAAAGTACCAAGATCTGAAAGTCTTAAAGGTTAGAGAGTCTTCGCATAGCTACATAATTATACAACTACTCATTGATCTTCCCTCATACCTTTTGGAGTAGTTTGTTGTTTGCTCTAGTGCTTCACTTATATCTTTTAGAGCACGGTGGTGGATTTGTTTTATAGAAACTATTGATCTCTCATGCTTCACTTAGATTATTTTGAGAGTCTTAAATAGCATGGTAATTTGCTTAAATAATCCTAATATGCTAAGCATACAAGATTTGTAAGAATTCTTATGAGTGTGTTGAATACTAAGAAAAGTTTGATGCTTGATAATTGTTTTGAGATATGAAGATGGTGATATTAGAGTCATGCTAGTTGAGTAGTTGTGAATTTGAGAAATACTTGTGTTAAAGTTTGTGATTCCCGTAGCATGCACGTATGGTAAACGTTATGTAAAAAATTTGAAACATGAGGTGTTCTTTGATTGTCCTCCTTATGAGTGGCGGTCGGGGACGAGCGATGGTCTTTTCCTACCAATCTATCCCCCTAGGAGCATGCACGTAGTGCTTGGTTTTTGATGAATTGTAGATTTTTGCAATAAGTATGTGAGTTCTTTATGACTAATGTTGAGTCCATGGATTATACGCACTCTCACCCTTCCATCATTGCTAGCCTCTTCGGTACCGTGCATTGCCCTTTCTCACATTGAGAGTTGGTGCAAACTTCGCCGGTGCATCCAAACCCCGTGATATGATACACTCTTTCACACATAAACCTCCTTATATATTCCTCAAAACAGCCACCATACTGTAACACCCCAAATTTTCTGGCCAAGTTTTTGATATTAAAATTTTTGCCAGGAGTTTAAAATTTTTATTTCTGTGGATTTTCAGAACTCTTCTTTTATTGTTAAGGAGTTTTGCATCTTTTCCCAAGTGGAGCTTTCTAAAATATATTGGACTTTTATGCCAGCTCATTATAACATTTTCTTAATCAGTGGATTTATTTATTAGATTATTTCATCCTGAAATTTATTCATTAAAATGGATTGTTTTAAATTTTGGAGCTCTGTTTGTACTACAACCATTTGATAGAATCACTTAAAATTTCAACCAAAATTTGGAGATGTCATGAGATGTCTCTAAATCAATTATGTGCATTAATAAAATTATTTCATTGCTTATTTTGGGTCTTTCACCTGGTTTGCTTCTCTGGTCCAGTGGGCATTTTTGCACTACAACCCATTTAAATATTTCCCTAGAGCCTCCACCAAAATTATGGGATGTCAGTGGTAGCATACCATTCAACTTTATGCAAAAACATAGTGATGTTCTTGGAAAATTTGAGTGCAACAGCCTCTTTTTCATTCTGGACCAGACTTGTGTTTTCTACTACAACCCTGTTATTTCTTGCTCTAACGACATTGTGTTTTCTCATGCTTGTAGTCAACCCTGCAAAAACCGTAAGTCCAGGAGCATGCTCTATTTGGAACACTTTTGGTACATGTAATGATGCCACTCACTCCCTGTCCAGAAGTGTAGTTTTGCAAAACTTGCACTAGCAAGTTTCTCCTTTTTGCAAACTAACTCCACCACCCTCTCTTATATCCATCGAAACACTGATCTGGAGAGTTTGGCCACTCCAAGAGCTACCTAGGTGCCTTTGGCATTTTGTCAAACACCCTGTGTGCATGACCAGTTTTGGCATGATTTCAGGCTTACATTGTGAGCTTGAGCTCCTAACCTACCCAACATGTCCTAAGGTCTTGCCCTAGCCCATAACCCCTTTCTGGTAACTCCCTTGTGGTTTGGAACTCTCTAGACTGCCCTGGCATTTCGTCGAGCAAACCCGGGGCGTGCTCTGGGCACGCCCAGAGCGTGCGTTTGGCACCCGCATGCACCCGAGCCGCCATGCCACCCCGACCACCCCTGGCACCCCACAGCGCCACCGCCAGGATGGCCGTGGCGGCTAGCTGCCGGCCGCTAGCAGGCCCGACCGTGGTCGGCGCCGCCAAAGCCACCACGGCTCGCCACCTGCCCTTGTGAGCAGTACGTGCTCATCCGCAAGCGTGTCCCCTAGCTCCCATCATCGCCACGACTTCGCCATGTAACGCCGGTTCGCCGTTGTTCTTATCGCCCGCCTCGGACCAACCTGGCCACGCTTATATAAGGAGGCCCCGAGCTCAAACCCAAGCACGCAGCAGCCTCGCACCGTCTCGCTAGTGCCCCCTAGCCGCCAATTGGAGGAGCAGGCCATCTTCAACCTCTCCGCAACTCCAGCCGCCGCCACTAACCCGCCATTCCGGCACATCTAGGGCATCCCCTCTCCACTCTCTCCACCAGGAACTTCCCTTCCTCCCGTGATCACATCCCCTACTCCATTTCGAAAGGAACCACCGCGCCTCAAAACCACTTCGCCCAAGCTCTCCTCCGCTGAAGCTGGCCACGGCAGCTCCCGACGTCCCCACCGACCCAGCGACTACCAAGAGGATCACCTCGATCCATGGATCCATCCTCGCCTCGGCTTCCCTCAAGGACCCACTGTCACGGGCGACGGTCGCCGAGTCCCGCCTCCGCCGGGACAGAGGGAGAAGAAGGGAGGCGGATTAGTCAACCCGACTAGTGGGCCACCTAGGACCCACTGTCAGTGACCATGCACGGTCCACGCAGAGTAAGTGGAAGCATATTTCCAGATTACGCTTTCGACGTGTACGTGCCTAATCGAACCGTTTTTCTATTTTTCTGTTTTATTTTAAAATAAGATTTGACCAGAACTTTGACTGTTGATAACTTTTTAAATACAACTCCAAATGAATTGATTCTTTTTGCTACTTCTCTCAAATATTGTCTAGTTTATTTTAAGATTTATTTAAAAAAAATTCAAAACAACTTTCTGTGCTGTTTTATTTTGTGTGTTAATTCAAATATATTATTTTAAATAGGATTTTTGAAGATTTCAAGATGTGTTGGAATGCACCCTGCCTTCCCATGTCCTGAAGGCAAGCATTCTGAACCGTGGTGATTTTTTGTGTGTGTGTTGCATAGCACGGTGGCAACACCACCCCGACACATGCATGCGTCATTTTGTGTGAGGATGTGATCCTATTCATGGGTGCATATTAATGAGTTTATGCTAATGAAGTTGACATGATTTGTGATGGAAATCACCGTCATACGTCTTCCATGCATACCGGAAGGAAAGACGGGAAGGCCTCTGTCTTGGGTAGACACGGGCTTGCCCCTAGTCCTCCATCGAGACGGTCGTGTCCGATATGACATGAGGGGATATCGCGTGATGTTTCCATCTGTTGTTTGAGATATATGCATTGTTATGCTAATCATGCAGGAAATATTACAACCTCCTGAGTCGACCGTAGATCGAGTCTTGTGCCAAGAATCCCCATACTTGCTTCAGACTACCACTGCCTCTACACCAAGTAGGGTACGGTTCAAGAAGTTGTCAACCCTTTCCTAGCACACACCGCATGAGAGGCCGTGGTGGAAGATAATCGGAGGCATCCGTAGTCATGCCACCGGTCCCAAAGATGGGTGTTTTGGTTGTAGCCGAAAGGGGTAGCTCCCCAGCTTATGCTGCTGTATAAATTTTGTGATCCCATGTTACGCCGAGGTTGTGGCCTCCCCACTTAGAGTTTGCTTAACAGTGTCGTGGGTGATTCCGCACACATGTGAGTTAAGCTGGTGTGTGCAAGTTAGGTGTGTTCTCAACAAAAGACCAGAGATGTAATTAGTCCCGATGGACTAAAGGAATCCGTTACTCGTGGGTAAAGAGTACACCCTCTGCAGAGATTAAACCTATTCGAATATCCGTGTCCATGGTTAAGGATTACAGTTTGGGATGGGTCAAGTGTCGGTCTTAGGGTCGGTCTTCGGAGGCGAAACTGTTAAACTGTTAACTGTAATTACAGATTTTGGATCATGACAATTACGATTATTATTGTTATTGTTGACTAATCCATGATTTCATTTGGTATGATCGAATAACCCTGGGATGGTTCGACCTCCTGGATATTCACTTTGTTTTCTTTTAAAGCCCTTGATGCGGTGTCGCTCAGACGCCCGACTGTGGCATTTCTTTTAAAGCCCTTTATGCGGTATCGCTCAGACGCCCGACTGTGGCATTTCTTTTAAAGCCCTTTATGCGGTGTCGCTCAGACGCCCGACCGTGGCATTTCTTTAAAGCCCTTTATGTGGTGTCGTTCAGACGCTCGACCGTGGCATTTCTTTTAAAGCCCCTTTATGCGGTGTCGCTCAGACGCCCGATCGTGGCATTTCTTTTAAAGCCCTTTATGTGGTGTCGCCGACGCCCGATCGTGGCATTTCTTTTAAAGCCCTTTATGTGGTTTCGATATGATGCCCTTTTTTGGTTTTTCTTTTAAAGCCCTTTATGTGGTGTCGCTCAGACGCCCGACTGTGGCATTTCTTTTAAAGCCCTTTATGCGGTGTCGCTCAGACGCCCGATCGTGGCCATTCTTTTGAAGTTCTCTATGTTTTCATTTCATAAATTTTAATACTACCACATCATTGCATATCCATAAATAACATGCTTGCACGCACCAGAGTTTTATTTATCTTAGGTGACTAACGTCATGAGCATATTATATTTTCAGTACATCATTGTTAAATCATGCATGTGTTCATTGTGCTTGCGAGTACATTCAAAGTACTCACTGGCTTGTCCCTAGCTATTGTCTTGGCCAGATTTCATGCTTGGAGAGGAGCGTTGCGGTGACTGTCCCAGAACCTAGGCAACGGTGATAACAGCCACGTGAAGATAGGAGTTATCCTAGTCAGCTGTTCCTGTAGGAAATGGAGTCCCATAGGCGAGGATATTTCATAACCCGCTTCCGCCATCAACCTCTAGGTGCCATTTGTTGTACTCTCAGGCCAGAATGGCCTTGTACTACACAAATTGTATTTTGCTTGGATCTTCTGTATCAAGTTAGTGCCTTATCAGCTAACAGTTATCCTGGGGCTGGTAAGTACTAAGGGCCATTTTTCTGGGATAAATACCCGGAGAATCGGTCGCCACGCATCGTGTATCGAGCCAGGTTGACCATTGGCTAATCCTATCTTAGCTGTGTAAATAAAGTTAGGCTAATAACCCACCGAGCCATAACCAAGACCTCAGCCAAGCTTCTCGCACAAGATAGCCACACAAAGGACCCGACGCTTTCTCGCAATCGGTGCCCAACCTATCAACTAGCCCGCCTATCACCCACGGTGATCAGCACCAAAGGCATGCCTCATTCGCAAGCGTGCATGAAGGAAGACTCCGCCCCTTTTTCTACAAAAAGGGACGCCGCCTCAACCCAGCCCAAAGACAGCCGCTACCCCAAAACCAAGCCACAATGCCCGGTCCCGTAGTACACCATGAGACTACAAAGAACCAACCTTGGAGGTTTTGTGACCATACTGCAAACCTTACCCGTCGTGCCTATGCGCTCAAGAGCCACCCGAATATGTTGTGTACGAAGGACCCATTAGTGGCGAGAGCCGTCAATTCTGGGCCACTGTACATATCTTCGGTAGGGGTATAGCACCCGAGAGCCCATTCAGGTTCACCGGAAGAACAACTTCCTTTGAGCCACAAGCCATCCAACTAGCTGCTCGAGAGGCTATAGTTCATCTCGTGCACTGTCGCCTGAGTTAATCGTCGCTCGCTCCACAACTACCCCAGCGTGAAGGGTATGGTAGACCACCTCAAGTTGCCAACGGAGACCACGAGATGCACCTGCAGACATCGCATCTAGTGCGCTATGTAAGTGCACTGGAGGACCTATTCGATCAGATCACTATTGATCTGGTCGCAGCTCGTGGAGAGCTGGTTCGTCGAGCCCCAGCAAGAGAGGAGATCGAACCCAACGCCGACAATCCAGTCGTGCTGTTTGGACAACCGATCGAGACCCTGAGGTCAGCCCCAGCCGTCAGCCAAGGTGCTTTGATGACCCAGAAGTGCTTCGTCGCCTCGGCAAGACACTCCAACGGGTTGTAGTCAACAATCCTCGTGACGGTCATCATCACTACCCCGAGCTCGAGCCCTCAGCCATCTCCAAAGAAATTCGATGGTGAGAACCGTGGTGAAGCCTCGACGTCCACAAGGGATGCCCGCTTGGATGTAAACGAAGTAGACTAAGTCACTCGAGTAGTAGCGAGTCCCAGTGTATCCTCGCTTTGTAATCCTGTGATCCCTTAAATTAACGCAGCCTGGCATCGTGCGGCTGTTTTATATGGTAGTCTTGCATGGATGTATTAGCATGCGATGTGATTTCTCTATCCTTGGCGCAACTACCAAAACCGCCCCGACAACCCCCACAGTGATACGTCACTTTAGTGAGATATATGTATCTGTGGTTCACCCGAGCTGAGCCGGCCAATTCTTTACTTTTTACCACGGTAAAGGAACCCGCCCCGGTGCTATAAAAAGGGCCACCGAGAGACCTTGCCAAGCACCCTTCACCTTGTGCACCATCCCCACAACCATTTCCTGCCATGCCGAGCACTAGTATTTATCTGAGGACTCCGGATGCTAACCCAGGTAGTTTTGTCAAGATATTGTGGGATTTTACCCGCAGTGCCATGGGCGCTACCCAGCCACCCAAGTACGAGCTGTTCAAATCAAGGATCACCCCTTCCACCTCGAGATATTGGCCAGCCGTGCACATCCCGCCCGTAAACCCAAACCAAGACCCCACGGAAGCCTCCTTCGTGGGGAAATCTATGCCAACCCCAAGACATGGTCAGAGAAGCTGCTGCGTATGAAGCGCTTGCTCGCTTTCGATTCGCGGTACCCTACGCCAAATAACGAGGGTATTATTATTTTCCGAGCCGAGCAGCCCCGGAGGAGTAACATCTTTCCGTGTGGACGATTGAGAGGGACCCGCCTTGGCCAACCTCGTCCAATACGTCATCGCTCAAGAACGTTTAACCCAACATGTGATGGGTTATCTGCAAAGCCTCGCGGATTTAAATCCTCAGATTGCCATCGGCAGATCACTGAGGCCCGACCAGGAGAGGCACATTCATCGACTGGTAAATCCACTCCCTCTGATAGAAGAAGAGCGTATCCTAGTACCGAACGCTTTTCTCAGACCCCGCCCAGCCATTACTGCTTTTCAATTTAGATGCACCGCTGTATTTATCGTCGCAATTTTTTTATGTGTTGTAACTTATGCTTAGTACCCCGAGTTTCGCAGCGAGTAATTCATTAATATAAGCAGCTCTGTCGCTTTTGGACTTTAATGTATTACTGTTTTCCCTCACGAGAAATCCTGGAGCGTGATTTCTTTTCCCTGAGTTGCCGCATCGTATGTTTTCTCACGACATAGATCATTTATTTCTCATAGCCCCAAGGCAGCAGACACACCACCACAGTTACACGAACACGCATAATCGCTTGCAAAATTTTGCAACTGTGGTTATGCCTAACTAAGCACCTCCGGACAACAGTTAACACCCGACACACCCCACCTACTCATCGTGACCACCGCCACCACGGAGAGCCAAGAATCGAAAGCAGCAGCGTCGCGACGATCACAAGGATCATCGCAAGACAGAGCACCGAGAGCCCCAGCACCGCTGCCAGCCCTCCGCACAGCAGGATCACATACCAGTCCGGCGCCGCCTCCGCCATTAGCGCCTCGTCTCGAGCTCCGGCAAGCGGAAACAGAGGAGCAAGAAAGAGAGGGAGAAGCAAGGCCAGGTGTGAGGAAGAAGAGGAGAACGCCGCTGTCATTTTATAGCTCGAGCTCGGTGTACGGTGGGCGAAGTCCACCAGCGTCGCTCGTCGCCCGACCGACGGTGTTCGGAGGCGAATCCGCGAGCAGTGCCGACAACAAGACTGCCCGCGAGGTGAGTGCACGCTGCACGGCAGCTAGCGCGGCCACAAGACTACTGCTGCACAACCTTGGTACCCTACGCGCTTAGGCGTCACGGTAGGAGAAAGCTGGAGAACGCAAGGAGAGAGGAAGAAGAAGGAGCCGGAGGAAGGAGAAGAGGCTGACCGTGGGCCCGGGTCCACCAGTCAGCCAGAGAGAGCACTGTGCTCTCGGGTGCGACCAACGTATTCTGAGATTTAGAATTTATTCTAAATTGTGTCCAGTGTAGAAATCGCTAGCTTTACCCCACAGCAGTGGATTTTCCCCCCACACCGCGCCAGTATCCCACACTGTATTTTTTGCATCACTTATTGCTCCCACTTTGGCCGTTCTCGTCTCAATTCTTATTCATTAAATTTTTACTCTTTGCAAATCTCGAGGACGAGATTTTTCCTAAGGGGGATAGTAGTTGTAACACCCCAAATTTTCTGGCCAAGTTTTTGATATTAAAATTTTTGCCAGAGTTTTAAATTTTTATTTACGTGGATTTTCGTAACTCTTCTTTTATTGTTAAGGAGTTTTGCATCTTTTCCCAAGTGGAGCTTTCCAAAATATATGGGACTTTTATGCCAGCTCATTATAACATTTTCTTAATCAGTGGATTTATTTATTAGATTATTTCATCCTGAGCTTTATTCATTAAAATGGATTGTTTTAAATTTTGAAGCTCTGCTTTGTACTACAACCATTTGATAGAATCACTTAAAATTTCAACCAAAATTTGGAGATGTCATGAGATGTCTCTAAATCAATTATGTGCATTAATAAAATTATTTCATTGCTTATTTTGGGTCTTTCACCTGGTTTGCTTCTCTGGTCCAGTGGGCATTTTTGCACAACAACCCATTTAAATATTTCCCTAGAGCCTCCACCAAAATTATGGGATGTCAGTGGTAGCATACCATTCAACTTTATGCAAAAACATAGTGATGTTCTTTGGAAAATTTGAGTGCAACAGCCTCTTTTTCATTCTGGACCAGACTTGTTTTTCTACTACAACCCTATTATTTCTTGCTCTAAAGACATTGTGTTTTCTCATGCTTGTAGTCAACCCTGCAAAACCCCTAAGTCCAGGAGCATGCTCTATTTGGAACACTTTTGGTCCATGTAATGATGCCACTCACTCCCTGTCCAGAAGTGTAGTTTTGCAAAACTTGCACTAGCAAGTTTCTCCTTTTTGCAAACTAACTCCACCACCCTCTCTTATATCCATAGAGACACTGATCTGGAGAGTTTGGCCACTCCAAGAGCTACCTAGGTGCCTTTGGCATTTTGTCAAACACCCTGTGTGCATGACCAGTTTTGGCATGATTTCAGGCTTACATTGTGAGCTTGAGCTCCTGACCTACCCAACATGTCCTAAGGTCTTGCCCTAGCCCATAACCCCTTTCTGGTAACTCCCTTGTGGTTTGGGACTCTCTAGACTGCCCTGGCATTTCGTCGAGCACACCTCGGCGTGTTCTCAGACGCCCAGGCGTGCTTGGCACCAGATGCACCCGAGCCGCCACGCCACCCTCGACCACCCTCGCACCCCAGGCGCCACCGCTTAGGATGGCCGTGGCGGCTAGCTGTCGCCGCTAGCAGTTCGACCGTGGGCGGCGCCACCAAAGCCACCACGGCTCGCCACCTGCCCTGGTGAGCATTACGTGCTCAACCGCAAGCGTGTCCCCTCGCTCCCGACGTCGCCATGACCCCCCGCTTCTGAGCGCCGGTTCGCCGTTGTTCTTATCGCCGGCTGCCTCGGACCAACCTGGCCACGCTATATAAGGAGGCCCCGAGCTCAAACCCGCACGCAGGCAGCCTCGCACCGTCTCGCTAGTGCCCCCCTAGCCGCCAATTGGAGGGGAGCAGGCCATCTTCAACCTCTCCGGCAACTCCAGCCGCCGCCACTAACCCGGCCATTCCGGCACATCCAGGGCATCCCCCTCTCCACTCTCTCCACCAGGAACTTCCCCTTCCTCCCGTGATCACATCCCCCTACTCCATTTCGAGCGGGAACCACCGCGGCCTCAAAACCACTTCGCCCCGAAGCTCTCCTCCGCCGCGAAGCTCGCCGCCGGCAGCTCACGCCGTCCCCGCCGACCCATCGACTACCAGTAGGATCACCCTCGACCCGCAGATCCATCCCTGCCCTCAGCTTCCCTCAAGGACCCACCATTCGTCGGCGACGGTCGCCGGAGTCCCGCCTCCGCTCGGGACAGAGGGAGAAGAAGGGAGGCGGACTAGTCAAACCTGACTAGTGGGCCACCTAGGACCCAGTGTCAGTGACCATGCATGGTCCACACAGAGTAAGTGGAAGCGTATTTCCAGATTACGCTTTCGACGTGTACGTGCCTAATCGAACCGTTTTTCTGTTTTTCTATTTTATTTTAAAATCAGATTTGACCAGAACTTTGACTGTCGATAACTTTTTGATTACAACTCCAAATGAATTGATTCTTTTTGCTACTTCTCTCAAATATTGTCTAGATTATTTTAGGATTTATTTAAAAAAAATTCAAAACAACTTTCTGTGCTGTTTTTATTTTGTGTGTTAATTCAAATATATTATTTTAAATAGGATTTTTGAAGATTTCAAGATGTGTTGGAATGCACCCTGCCTTCCCATGACCTGAAGGCAAGCATTCTGAACCCTGGTGATTTTTTTTTGTGTGTGTTGCATAGCACGGTGGCAACACCACGCCAACACATGCATGCGTCATTTTATGTGAGGATGTGATCCTATTCATGGGTGCATATTAATGAGTTTATGCTAATGAAGTTGACATGATTTGTGATGGAAATCATCGCTACACGCCTTCCATGCATACCGGAAGGAAAGACGGGAAGGCCTCTTTCATGGGTAGACATGGGCTTGCCCCTAGTCCTCCATCGAGACGGTCGTGTCCGATATGACATGAGGGGATGTCGCGTGATGTTTCCATCTGTTGTTTGAGATATATGCATTGTTATGCTAATCATGCAGGAAATATTACAACCTCCCGAGTCGACCGTAGATCGAGTCTTGTGCCAGTAACCCCCATTCTTGCTACGTACTACTACTCGTCTCTACACCAAGTAGGGTACGGTTCAGTAAGTTGTCAACCCTTTCCTAGCACACACCTTACAGAGAGGCCGTGGTGGAAGATACTGGAGGCATCCGGTAGTCATGCCACCGGGTCCGATTGCATGGGTGTTTCGGTTGTATTCGAAAGGGGGTAGCTCCCCAGTTTGCGCGCTGTATAAATTTTGTGATCCCATGTTACGTCGAGGTTGTGGCCTCCCCACTTAGAGTTTGCTTAACAGGTGTCGTGGGTGATTCCAGACACATGTGAGTTAAGCTGGTGTGTGCAAGTTAGGTGTGTTTTCAACAAAAAGACCATAGACGGAATTAGTCCCGATGGAGTAAAGGAATCCGTTACTCGTGGGTAAAGAGTACACCCTCTGTAGAGATTAAACCTATTCGAATAGCCGTGTCCATGATTAAGGATTACAGTTTGGGATGGGTCAAGTGTTGGTCTTAGGGTCGGTCTTCGGAGGCGAAACTGTTAAACTGTTAACTGTAATTACAAATTTTGGATCATGATAATTACGATTATTATTGTTATTGTTGACTAATCCATGATTTCATTTGGTATGATCGAATAACCCTGGGATGGTTCTACCTCCTGGATATTCACTTTGTTTTCATTTAAAGCCCTTTATGCGGTGTTGCTCAGACACCCGACTGTGGCATTTCTTTTAAAGCCCTTTATGCGGTGTCGCTCAGATGCCCGACTGTGGCATTTCTTTTAAAGCCCTTTATGCGATGTCGCTCAGACGCCCGACTGTGGCATTTCTTTTAAAGCCCTTTATGTGGTGTCGCTCAGACGCCCGACTATGGCATTTCTTTTAAAGCCCCTTTATGCGGTGTCGCTCAGACGCCCGACTGTGGCATTTATTTTAAAGCCCTTTATGTGGTGTCGCCCAGACGCCCGACTGTGGCATTTCTTTTAAAGCCCTTTATGTGGTGTCGCTCAGACGCCCGACTGTGGCATTTCTTTTAAAGCCCTTTATGTGGTGTCGCTCAGACGCCCGACTGTGGCATTTCCTTTAAAGCCCTTTATGCGGTGTCGCTCAGACGCTCGATCGTGGCTATTATTTTGAAGTTCTCTATGTTTTCATTTCATAAATTTTAATACTACCACATCATTGCATATCCATTAATAACATGCTTGCACGCACCAGAGTTTTATTTATCTTATGTGACTAACGTCATGAGCATATTATATTTTCAGTACATCATTGTTAAATCATGCCTGTGTTCATTGTGTTTGCGAGTACATTCAAAGTACTCACTGGCTTGTCCCTGGCTATTGTCTTGGCCAGATTTCATGCTTGGAGAGGACCGTTGCGGTGACTGTCCCAGAAGCTAGGCAACGGTGATAACAGCCACATGAAGATAGGAGTTATCCTGGTCAGCTATTCCTGTGGGAAATGGAGTCCCATAGGCGAGGATATTTCATAACCCGCTTCCGCCATCAACCTCTAGATGCCATTTGTTGTACTCTCGTGCCGTAATGGCCTTGTACTACACAAATTGTATTTTGCTTGGATCTTCTGTATCAAGTTAGTGCCTTATCAGCTAACAGTTATCCTGGGGCTGGTAAGTACTAAGGGCCATTTTTCTGGGATAAATACCCGGAGAATCGGTCGCCACACATACCTACCTATTATGGCATTTCCATAGCCATTCCGAGATATATTGCCATGCAACTTCCACCATCCAGTTTATCATGACACGTTCATCATTGTCATATAGCTTAGCATGATCATGTAGTTGACATAGTATTTGTGGCAAAGCCACTATTCATAATTCTTTCATACATGTCACTCTTGATTCATTGCATATCCCGGTACACCACCGGAGTCAGTCATATAGAGTCATACTTTGTTCTAGTATCGAGTTGTAATCATTGAGTTGTAAATAAATAGAAGTGTGATGATCATCATTTTCTAGAGCATTGTCCCAAGTGAGGAATAAACAAAAAGAAAGGCCATAAAAAAAGAGAAGGCCCAAAAAAAGGAATAAAAAAAGAGAAAGGCCATAAAAAAAGAGAAGGCCCAAAAAATGAGAGAAAAAGAGAGAAGGGTAAATGTTACTAGCTTGTGCTTCAAAGTAGAACCATAATCTTCATGATAGAGAGTCTCTTGTTTTGTAACTTTCATATACTAGTGGGAATTTTTCATTATAGAACTTGGCTTGTATATTCCAACAATGGGCCTCCTCAAGTGCCCTAGGTCTTTGTGAGCAAGCAAGTTGGATGCACACCCACTTAGTTTCTTTTGTTGAGCTTTCATACATTTATAGCTCTAGTGCATTTGTTGCATGGCAATCCCTACTCCTTGCATTAACATCAATCGATGTGCATCTCCATAGCTCATTGATTAGCCTCGTTGATGTGAGACTTTCTCCTTTTTTGTCTTCTCCACATAACCCCCATCATCATATTCTACTCCACCCACAGTGCTATGTCCAGGGCTCGCTCATATATTGCGTGAAAGTTTATAGGTTTGAGATTACTAAAGTATGAAACAATTGCTTGGCTTGTCATCGGGTTGTGCATGATGAGAGCATTCTTGTGTGACGAAAATGGAGCATGACTAAACTATATGATTTTGTAGGGATGAACTTTCTTTGGCCATGTTATTTTGAGAGGACATAATTTCTTAGTTAGTATGTGAGGGAGTCCTAGACTAGGGGGTGTCCGGATAGCCGAACTATCATCTTTGGCCGGACTCCTGGACTATGAAGATACAAGATTGAAGACTTCGTCCCGTGTCCGGATAGGACTTTCCTTGGTGTGGAAGGCAAGCTTGGCGATACGGATATGTAGATTTCCTACCATTGTAACCGACTGTAACCCTAACCCTATTCGGTGTCTATATAAACCGAAGGGTTTTAGTCCCAGAGGATCTAACAACAATCATACCATAGGCTAGCTTCTAGGGTTTAGCCTCTACGATCTCGTGGTAGATCTACTCTTGTACTACCCATATCATCAATATTAATCAAGCGGGGAGTAGGGTATTACCTCCATCGAGAGGGCCCGAACCTGGGTAAAAACATCGTGTCCCTTTGTCTCCTGTTACCATCCGCCTAGACGCACAGTTCGGGACCCCTACCCAAGATCCGCCGGTTTTGACACCGGCATTGGTGCTTTCATTGAGAGTTCCTCCGTGTCGTCACCTATAGGCCCGATGGCTCCTTCAATCTTCAAAGAACGACGCAAAGACAGGGTGAGACTTTTCTCCCCGGACAGATCTTCGTATTCGGCGGCTTTGCACTGCGGGCCAATTCGCTAGGCCGTCTGGAGCAGATCGAAAGCTACGCCCCTGGTCATCAGGTCAGATTTGGAAGCTTGAACTATACGGCCGATGTCCGCAGAGATTTGATCTTCGACGGATTCGAACCACAGCCGAGCGCGCCGCACTGTCTCGATGGGTACGATCTAGCTCTGCCTCCGAACAAAGACTCGGAGGTCAGACTCAAGATCCGCTCCGACCCTTAATCCGGAGCCGGTTTCGCCGATCGAGGACGGTTGGTTGGACACCGCCTCGGGGGCTGAAATCTCCACGGTGATTGAGCCGAACACCATCCCTGTCCTTTGCGAAGCTCGTGACTCCCATGTGTCGGACTCCTTTCTGGACGCCGAACCTCCCGCGCCTCTACCAGTCGAATCCGACTGGGCGCCGGTTATGGAGTTCACCGCCACGGACATCTTTCAGCACTCGCCCTTTGGCGATATCCTAAACTCATTAAAGTCTCTCTCTTTGTCAGGGGAGCCCTGGCCGAACTATGGTCAGGAAGGTTGGGATTCGGACGACGAAGAAGTTCAACGCCCACCCACCACCCACTTTGTAGCCACTGTCGATGATTTAACCGACATGCTCGACTTCGACTCCGAAGACATCGACGGTATGGACGACGGTGCCGGAGACGATCAAGAGCCAAATACCATTGTGGCAATCGAAGGCCACCTCGCCATATGACATATACATGGTGGACATCCCAAAAGATGGGAATGGCGATGGAACGGCGGAGGATGACCCTCCAAGAAACAACCCAAGCGCCGACATCAGCGGGCGCCGCTCTAAATCCCGCCACAAGAAACGGCGATTCCAAGACGGAGACAATAATACCCTGACGGTTGAAGATGACCCTCCACAGGACTCGGCCAGAGGAGGAGAAGGAAGTCCGCACAATAGTGCGGCAGAAAGAGAGGTAGAGGACGATAATTATGCGCCCCCCTCTGAAGACGAGGCAAGCCTCGACGACGATGAATTCGTCGTGCCAGAGAACCCCGTCGAACAAGAGCGTTTTAAATGCAGGCTCATGGCCACGGCAAGCAGCCTCAAGAAAAAGCAGCAACAGCTTAGAGCTGACCAAGACCTGCTAGCTGACAGATGGACTGAAGTCCTTACAGCCGAAGAGTATGAACTTGAATGCCCCTCCAAAAGCTACCCCAAACGCAAGCGTTGCCTCGATCAGAGGAGGAAGCACCCACGTCACCAGCGCACAACATGGCAGACCGGCCACCCCGTGGCCGCGACAGAGAAGCCTCTCGGCCCTCCGCTCAAGCCACGCCCCGACGCTGCTCAAAAAGTACCAAGGAACGGGAAAACGCGCCGGACTTGCGAGATATATTGGAGGATAAGGCAAAGCATACAAGATCGATCTACAGATCGCATGGGCGCCCAACGACTCGGGGTGATTACCGTCACGCCGGATACAGCAAACCCGGCCGGCCAAACACAGTAGACAAAGCTCATATGATCTACATCGTGATATAGCCCAATCTGAGGCGCCAAGACACCCACTATGCTTCACAGATGAAGTAATGGATCATCAAATCCCTGAGGGCTTCAAACTCGTAAACAACGAATCATATGATGGTACCATAGATCCTGCGGTCTGGATCAAGGACTATCTCCTCCATATCCACATGGCCCGTGGTGATGATCTACATGCCATCATATACCTCCCACTCAAGCTTAAAGGACCTGCTCGGCATTGGCTCAACAGCTTGCCAGTAGAGTCAATCAGTTGTTGGGAGGACCTGGAAGCCGCATTCCTTGATAACTTCCAGGGCACATATGTGCGACCACTACACGCCAATGACCTTAGCCATATAATTCAGCAGCCAGAAGAATCGGCCAGATAATTCTGGACGCGGTTCCTAACAAAGAAAAATCAGATTGTCGAATGTCCGGATGCAGAGGCGCTAGCAGCCTTCAAACACAACGTCCGCGACGAGTGGCTAGCCCGGCACCTAGGACAGGAAAAGCCGAAATCCATGGCAGCCCTCACCACACTCATGAACCGCTTTTGCGCGGGAGAGGACAGCTGGCTAGCTCGAAGCAACAACTTGGCCAAACACCCTGTGTCGGGGAGGCTGATCGTACCCATGGACACCTATGGGGCCGGCGGACCAGGCCCCTTGTGGTTCGAAGGGGGGCGGAGATCGCACGAAGAGCGGATCGAGGCGAGGCACACGAGCAGTTTACCCAGCTTCGGAGCTCTCCGGAGAGATAAAACTCCTACTGCTGCTTGCTTGATGTATTGTGTTCTTGCTAGGGAGCAATGCAAGCTACAAAACCTAGCGTGGGTGTATCTGGTCTCGAGTGAGTCGAATGAACCGAACCCTTTCTACGTTGCGCATGGGCTTCCTTTTATATGCTCAAGGGGTCTCCGACAGGTGGCAACATAGACGAGGGTACAAATGTAAAAACAGGAGTTGGTACACCTACTCGAGCGATGTATGCAGTGCAAAATACCTAACTCGACGGCAAGGGACAAAAGCAATAAATGCTCACGATTGTCGCACAAACAAAGGCAACAGAGACCGTCAGGTGCGCCTCCGCTCGCCACGATGGCAAGCTTGTCAGTGCCGCTTATCGCTGCTCTCCGCTGGCTGCACAGCCTCTTGACACGCGCCCATGGAACGGCCCCATGGCGACACGTCGCTGGATGAGCTGGAGCGGAGATGGAGAGAGGTTGCTTGCCGCGGCAAGCGCCTTGCCGCGGCCGAATCCTTGTCGCGTCCGGAGGCTTGTCGCGCTCCGAGCTCCTCTTGCCGGGGCCTTGTCTTCTGCGTGCCTGGAGTGGCCTTCCCGGCAAGCTCCTCTTGCCGGGGCCTTGTCTTCTTAACCAAATACTTTGTTCTTGAATGGCTCCAAAGGAGCCACGGAGGATCTTGGCGGTGACGAGGCAAGCCTTGCCGCTGGTGCGCAGAATCGTCTGCGGCACGAGTACGGGATACTAGGGTACCCTACTCTAGTACACCGACAGAGCCCCGGCCTGGGCCGCACACGGTGCCGAGCGCTGTCGGTCCAGGCCCAAAACAAGGCATCGGCACGCACGCGGCCTCGACCACGCCACAACTTCGCCCGGACCCACCACGATCCCCACTAACGGCACGCACCGGACGTGGCGTCGTGCGAAGATCGTGGGCGCGGTCGTGGGGGTTTCTTTATTAGTATAAGCGAACGCCCGCCTCCCCCCTCTTTATAAGCGGAGGAAACAGGGGCAGGCCGTCCACTCTGCCTTCGCTGTCTTGTCAAGAAAACCACCGCCGCTCCCCTCTTCTCCTCCGGTGTGAAGAGAGCAGCGCCCCGCCCCCTTTCTCCACAAGCGCGCTCACCGCCGTCGGCCTCCTCCGCCGCCCTCGCCATGGCTCCGAAAGCCGACAAGGAGAAGGGCGTCAAGTCGGCCGAGGCACGGCTTCATGGCGCCTGCGCAAGGAGCGGGCCATCTTCCCCGTAGCTCGGGCGCAAGGGAGCTGCGGACGCCTTTCTACCTCTTCCGTCGACGGAGACGCCAGGCGCATCCGGCGACGCAGGGTACTCCCGCCTCCGCCTCTGATTTGGCACCAACAGGGTACCCCTTTTTCGCCTTTTCTTCTATTATGGGCTATGCCCGCCTCTTTTCCGGAAGTTCTTCTGCGACATCATGAACACGTTTAGCCTCCGCCTCCTTGATTTCACCCCCAACGCCGTCTTGACCATGGCAGTTTTCGCGCATTTGTGCGAAAACTTTGTCGGAGTCCACCCAAATGTGGCACTCTTCCGCCATTTCTTTGTTCCCCGTGTCGAGAGAGGAGAGCCACTTGCCGGAGGGATAGCCTGGGTCTCTAGGATCGGCAAGAAAGAGGCCTACCTAGAAGGAGAATTCCGCAACAAGTGGGAGGAGTGGAGAGCCAATTTATGCTGGGTCGTAGAGGAGAACCCGCAGCCCTTCATCGCTGCGGCGCCAAACTCCAATAGTGCGCGCAGATTGGAGCAACTTGGTGCCGGGAGGATGCGGTCAAGATAGCTGTGACCCGAATTCTGCGCCTCAGGCTTGCCGGATTGACCGTAGGCACAGTTGGCGCAGACTTCCTTCGCCGCCGCATCGCTCCCTTGCAGGAAAGGAGGAGGCCTGCTTGGGAGTTCCAAAACGCGGCGGACATAATGAGGCTGCGCCCGGGCCTGAACTGGAACTTCATCGTCTTGGAGCTGGATGCGATGCTGCTCGAGCTGTTCAAGAACGACCCCGACCACCCTGAGTGGTTTAGGTTGCCGCTGGGGGTCGTCCCTTTATGCAACAACTCGGCGCTCGACCGCATCCGCGCCATGATGCCTCTGTGCGACTCCCACGGGATCGTTCCAACCTGGCAGGAGCACCCCGACGAGGTCGTGCAGCAATTCTTCGACGATTTGGAAGAAGTGCCGATCCGCTCCGACGAGCAGAAAAGGCTCACCCGCGACACCACCGACGAGGAGATGGCACGGATTGCCACCAGGGTGGAGGAGGCGGCAGCAGCCGCTGGAGCCTTCGGGTTCACCGTGGAGGAGGCGGACGCGGCGAAGGCGGCAAGCCTTGCCGAGCGAGGGGAGGTCGTCGGCGAGGACGAGCTTGTCGAGCCCGAGGCTGGGTCGAGTGGACCCGTCGAGGGCGCTTCTTCCCCACCGCCAAGCGACTTGCCGCCAGCGGATCCCCCGGCTCCGCCGAAGAGGCGTCTCCGCAAGGCTGGAGACGAGCCGGGCGGCAGATCGCCCACAAGAAGAGCGCTGACGACGCTTCCACCGCGCAAGCGAGGTTGCCGCGAGCGCTCTACACCGCTGCGACAACCGGGCGGGATCTTCGTGCCACCGCCGACGCCTCCGCTAAGCGGCCAAGAGAGCCCACTTCGCCGCCGCACCGGAGGCGAGCCGGAGTTTGACTTCTCCGCGCCAGCTCCGACGAGGAAGGCGAAGAGTAAGCTCTTGAGATTTGTGCTTGTATTTCTTCAATTTTATTGCTTCATCTTGAATCTGATTTGCTTGCTCGGACTCTTTACTATCAGGACGCTGTCCCAGAGCGTCGAAGAGGGCCAAGATCCCGACGGTCGTCGTTGAGGACGATTCTCCCGTGGCGACAGGGGACGCGTCCGAGACCGCCTTGCCGGACCCGGCAACCCTTCCTCAGAGCAGCCCCCAGCACAGCCCCCAGAGTAAGTGTGCAGTCTTCTCCTTACTATTAGGTGTGCAGGGGTGCTCCTTCTTCGTTGATATCTGATTGTTTGCTTGTGTAGGAGCAGAGCAGCCTCATCAGGAGGGCTCAGAAGCCACCCCCGAGATCCTGCTTGCTGCCACTAAGCCGCCAAGGGAGGATTCTCCAGCAAGGGAGCGCCCTCCGACAAGGGAGGCCACTCCGACAAGGGAGGCTACCCCGGCAAGGTACAGCGCCAGTGACCCTCCGGTGGTCGAGGCCATGGCTGCGGATCCCGTTGCAGGTAACTGCCTTACGCGAAAATTTCCCTTGGGTTTGCTTTCTTTTGTTTCTTTCTTTGAACATTTGCTTGACTGCTCTTTCTTCGTCTGACGCAGAGCCGATGGAGGTCGAGGCCGCCGGCAAGGAGGAAGCGCGCGACCACACCGACGAGGCCGCCGTCGAGGAAGAAGAGGTCGTGGTTGTGGAAGAAGAGGCCGTCGCCGACGAGCCTGCTACGAGGAGGCCACCGAGGCCGCCGACGCAGGGCCGGGCGAGGGTCGGGCGATCGTGACCGACGGCCCCGAGGCTGCAGGAGCGTAAGCGCTACACCGACAGCCGACTTCGGCCGCTGTTGCGCGCCAGCTCCGAGGAGCCCCAGGACGGCGCCTACCTGAAGGCCGGCGAAGGCTTCTTCATCAAGCTCCCCTGGGAACCGAGCTCCAGGGCGCCGGTCGAAGGAGAGACCTTCAACGGCGAGCTACTCGCCTCCATTGGCCGACGCTGGTGGATGCGCCAAGCAGTAGCAATGTGGCGAAGTCCGAGGAGGAGCAGCTTGAAGAAGTCTTTGTCGCTCTATCGCGCCCGGCAGGCCAAGTTGGAGACCCGGGAAGCACTTGTCGCGAGGGCGGGAGCAGACATGGAGAAACGCGCAGAGGAGCTCCGGAGTGCCACAAAGAAGCTCTCCACGACATAGCAGAAGCGCGGGGATATCTTGCAGAAGAGCGCACGGCCTTCATTCTCGAGAAGGCCGCGGCTGAGGAGGAGCAGCGGCTGGCTGCCGAGAAGCTCTCCGCCGCAGAGCGAGCCGGGCGCAGCGGAAGGTCAACCTGGACAGCCACGAAGAAGACCTTGCTGCTGAGGAGTCACTGGCGGGCGCTCAGGAAGCGAAGGATGCTGCCGCAGCCGCCGAGGCCGCCAAGGAAGAGCTGAAGGCGAAGGTGGCACAGCTGGAGGCCAGCCTCAAGAAGAGCGGCGAAGAGCTTGCCGTGCTCAAGCGTGAACGCGAGAAGGACGCCTACACTCTTGGCGAGCTGCAGAGTCGTCTCGCTGATAGAGGCAAGGAGCTCGACGCCGCCAAGGATTCCAAGGCGGATCTTGAGCTGAAGCTGACCACTCTGACGCAGACGTTGGACGGTGCCAGAGAGCGGGAGGTGGGCTTGTTGGAGGTGATCAAGGCCAAGGAGGAGCTGCTAGCGAATGCTGCGTCCATCCAGAGCACCTTGAGGGAGAGCGTGGAGCACTGGACTGAAGGTCTTGTGGAAACCGCCGCCGACATCCACAACGAGCTGATGGAGCTGGGGATGGCGGACCTTGCATACTCCTCCGACGAGCATCTCCAACCCAGCGCCAAACTCAGCTTATTCTTCAAAGGCGTGGACGGGCCTCCAGGCGTCTCGGGAGGAGGTCCCAGCAGCCGCCGAGGAATCGCGCCAGATCTGCAGGAGCCCTCGAGAAGGTGTTGATAAAGGTGGCCTTCCGCAATCCGGGCCTCAACCTTAACGGCGTCCTCGGATCCTTGCCGCCAGACGCCAACGTGGAGGAGCTCAAAGCCCTTGTCGCACCCATTGTGGACAAGGTGAACAAGATCAAGCGGATCGATGGCGACCGCGTAGACTAGGCCGCCAATTTCATCTTTCCCTTGTCGTTGTTGATCATGTTTAGAACACTTTGTTAGATCAGCAACAAGTTATTTTGTAATATACTCTATCTTAGGCGATCAATGCAACGTTATTTCCCCTACTTGATTCCTTCCTTTACACGTTTCTGCCTTACGCATTTGGGGGACTTGTCGGTGCGGGCACCTTTGTCATGGCGCTGAGTGCGAACGTCGGCCTTCGGCGGTGCCGCCTCCGACAAGCAACCTTGTCACGACTAGCCGCAGCTCACTTAAGTTGTTGAGCGGACTCGAAACAAAGTAAGGGCGCGACTAGCCGTGAGTTGGTTCCTCTCGCACGTGTTTTCCATACAAAGTACTATCGCTCGAGGAAGATAACTAAAAATTTAAAAATTGATTGCTCAAACTTTGGCAACTTAGCTTTTCCGTCTCTTGCTTCCCGATGAGGTGAAACTTCCTCGAGCGGCGCTGGTCCATAGTATTATCTCCTCTCCCCCTGGGTTAACTTGTGCGCGAGGGAGCCTTCCTTTCTTTGAGAAAAGAGAAAGAAGAGGAAATAAAGTTATGGAGCCCAACGGCTCGATTTTGCTTACCGGGTGTGGTTGCTGCACAACGTGTTAGCCAAAATATGCAATAAAATGATGAAAGCATGGATTTGACAATTTGCATGCAACACATGAGCTTTACTGATGCACGGGGTCTGCGCCCGGCTTTGTACAAAGGATTACATGCAACAGCGGCAAGACTTGTACAAAAGGTGGTTGTCGGAACGGGTTCCGGCAACCGCGCCCTATGGGTAAAACTTGCGAAGATGCTCTATGTTCCAGGAGTTGCTCACCGGAACGCCATCCTCGGTCTCAAGGCGGACAAAGACCAGGCCTAGTGACTCGCTTTCACCCGATAAGGGCCTTCCCACTTCAAGGCCAACTTGTTTGAATTCTTGGCGGACTGAACGCACCGAAGAACAAGGTCGCCTTCCTCGAGACTTCGGCACTAACTCTGCGGCTATGGTAGCGACGCAAAGCTTGTCGGTAGCGGCGGCTCGACAGCGGCTCAAGACGATCCTCCTCAAGGAGCAGCAGCGTCATCTTGTCGCAGCTGCTCTTGCTCAAGCTCATCATAAGCGAGCACTCGAGGCGATCCGTATACGAAGTTCTGGGGGAGAACTGCCTGCTCCATAGACTAGAGAAAAGGTGTCCGGCCGGTGGCTCGATTAGGCGTCGTCTGATCGACCAAAGAACCACCGGCAGCTCCTCGATCCAGTTTCTTCCGCACTTGTGCAGCACTGTCGAAAGTTATGGTCTTGAGCCCGCGCAACACTTCAGCATTTGCCCTCTCTGCTTGACCGTTGCTTCTCGGGTGAGCAACGGAAGCAAAGCAGACCTTGGCGCCAAGGTCTTGGACGTACTGTATGAAGGTGCGACTTGTGAATTGTGTGCTGTTGTCGGTGATGATCCGGTTAGGGATTCCAAAACGGCAAACAATCGACCTGAAGAACTTGACTGCTGACTATGCTGTCACCTTCCTCACTGCTTCCACTTCCGGCCACTTTGTGAACTTGTCGATGGCGACGTACAAGTACTCAAAGCCCCCAACAGCTCGGGGAAAAGGGCCGAGGATATCGAGCCCCATATCAAAAATGGCCAGGATAAAGGGATCGTCTGGAGAGCTTGAGCTGGCTGGTGTATCTGCTTGGAATGGAACTGGCACGCTTCACACTTGGTTACTTGTGTAGTTGCATCCTGGAGGGCTTCTGGCCAGAAGAAACCTTGCCGGAAAGCTTTGCCGGCAAGTGCTCTTGCGCCAATGTGGTGACCACATATGCCTCCGTGTATCTCTGCCAACAGCTTCATCCATCTTCCACAGGAATACACTTCAATTTCACACCGTTGAGTCTTCTTACATGCAGTATCAGTCGACAAACTGGTACATACTTGACTGCCGGGCTACTCTTTCCGCTTCTTCTTGCTCTTCGGGAAGTTCTCCTGTCTGAAGGAAATGGACAATCTGATGCGCCCATGCTGGAGCTTGCGGCTCGACAACAAGGACCAAAGGCACATCTATTGCTGCGGGAACATCAGCTTCTACGGCAAGAACCTGCGGCTCTGCCGGAGCTTGATGCTCCCCGACAAGCTTGCCGGAGCAAGACTTGTCGGGAGCGTCTGCTTCAACGAAACAAACCATGAGGCTTGTCGGAGCAGACTGCCCCTCAGCATTGTTGGTGTTGATCTTGGGGACCTTTGCAGCGACGGCTTCGGGAAGCTCTGTCGGAAAGTAGTCACCAGAGGTCAACTTCCTCTTCTTGCTTTGTCCAGTTGATGGTGTCACGGTTGGCTGAGTCAGCTTGAGCACGAAAATCCCTGGTTCCACAGGCAACTTAAGTGCGGCACACTTTGACAGGCTGCCAGCAATATCATTCTGAGCTCTTGGAACATGTTCCATTTGCAGGCCGTCAAAGTGTACTTCTAGCTTCCTCACTTCATCAACGTAGGCTTCCATCAACGGACTCTGGTAATCTTTGTTCACTTGGCGGACGACAAGCTGCGAGTGACCCCTGACAATAAGCTTTTTGATCCCAAGGTCCACTGCGATCCTGAGACCGGCAAGCAAACCTTCATACTCTGCGGTATTGTTTGTCGCTTGCTCCTTGGGAAAATGCATCTGGACTACGTACTTGAGGTGCTCTCCGGTGGGTGCGATAAGCAGCACGCCGGCACCGGCGCCTTGCAGCGAGAAGGCACCATCAAAGTACATCAACCACTCTTTGCTTGCTTCTTTGACGGGTATGCTTGTCTCCGGAATCTCTTCATCTGGTGTTGGCGTCCATTCTGCTATGAATTCTGCAAACGCTCGCTGGATAGTTGATGTGCTTTCAAACTTGAGACCAAAGCTTGACAGTTCCAATGCCCACTCGACAATCCTGCCCGTTGCTTCTGGATTCTGCAGTATCCTCTTTAGCGGAAAGCAAGTGACAACCGTGATCTCATGTGCTTGGAAGTAATGGCGCAGCTTTCTCGAGGCCATGAGGAGGCCGAAAAGCAATTTCTGCACACCAGAGTACCTTGACCTAGCCCCCTGCAGGAGGGAACTGACAAAGTAGACTGGGCGCTGCACCATCCTTTTCTGCATCTGTTCATGCGTCTGCGCGGATTCATCCTTGTCGGGACCAGAGCTTGTCGGCGAAGCCCTCTGCTTGTCGCTGGACATGCTTGCCGCGGTTGCTGGCTCGTCATCCGCCTCCCTCTCCGCTACTAACGCAGCACTAACCACTTGATTGGTTGCCGCTATATATAGCAGCAACTTCTCTTGTGGCTTAGGTGCGACAAGTGTTGGAGTGGAGGACAGTATCTCTTCAAGTCCTGCAGCACAGACCTCCGCTTGAGTCCATTTCATTGGACCCGCCTTTTTCAAAATCTTGAAAAATGGCAGGCGCTCAGCAGAACCTAGAAATAAACCTGCCGAGAGCAGCCACGCAACCGCAAGTCTCCGTACATCCTTGACGCGCTTCGGTGCTTCAATCTGCTCAATGGCTTTGATCTTGTCGAGGTTAGCTTCAATCCTCATTTGAGACCACGAAGAACCCGAGAAGCTTGCGGAAGGGACTCCAAACACGCACTTCTCGGGGTTGAGCTTGAGGTTGATCTTACGCAGATTTGCAAAGGTCTCGTCCCAAATCTTGAACCAGAGTTGCTTTGTCCTTGCTTTTGACCACTATGTAATCCATGTAGGCTTCTACATTTACGTGCATTTATGGCTCAAAAGCGTCATGGACTACGCTTGCAAATGTTTAACCGGCATTCTTCAAACCGAAAGGCATCCGTATGAAACAGTATGTGCCACATGGTGTGATGAATGCGGTCTTCTCCTCATCTTCTTCAGCCATGAAGATCTGATGGTATCCTGAGTATGCATCAAGAAACGAAAGCAAATCACATCCAGCCGTGGAGTCGACAATCTGGTCAATGCGCGGCAAGGGACATGTATCTTTGGGACAAGCTTTATTAACATCCGTGAAGTCAATACAAAGCCTCCATTTTCCGTTTGCTTTGCGCACGACTACAGGATTGGCCAACCACGTAGGATGGAGCACTCCTCTGACAAGGCCTGCTGCTTCCAGTTTCTTGATCTCTTTTGTTATGAATTCTTGGCGCTCCACTGCTTGCTTCCTGACTTTTTGCTTGACGGGCCGCGATGAGGACAAACGGCCAGCGGTGCTCAATCACTTTCCTGGGAACACCAGGGATGTCGACGGTTGCCATGCAAACACGCCGACATTCGCCGCAGGAAAGCAACGAAGCGCGCCTTCCTATTTAGGGTCGAGAGAGGCGCGATGGTAAAGGTACCACCGTGCCGTCCTCCTTGGCGGGCACCTTCTTGGTCTTTGGAGGAGCTACCATCTTCTTGCACTTGCCGGTGGAGCTCGATGGTGCGTCCTCGACGGTAGCGCAGCACTCCGAAGAGGTGCGCTTGCCGGAGTGGGCATCAGAGCTCTTGCCGGACCTGGACTTTGTCTTCTTCCCCCCGGGAGCTTCAGCGGCAAGTGTTTGGCGATCTGTCACGGCTGCTGCATCCTGGTAGATCTTGTCGGCACAGATAAGGGCATCCTTCTTGTCGCCATGGACAGAGATGACGCTTATCGGGCCTGGCATCTTGAGTAAGTTATAGGCGTAGTGAGAGGCTGCCATGAACTTGGCGAGTGCTGGACGGCCGAGTATCCCATTGTAAGGCAACGGGAAATCGGCAACGTCGAATGTGACCCTCTCAGTCCTAAAGTTCAGCTCGCTGCCAAACGTTACCAGCAGCGTAATCTTCCCCTTGGGCCTGCTCCTTCCGGGATTGATTCCTTGGAAAGTGACGGTCTCTTCGAGCTCGCTGTCAGGGATTTGAAGCTTCTGGAGCACCGCGGAGGAGATCAGATTCAAGCCGGCCCCGCCGTCAACTAGCATTTTGGTGACCTTGAGGTTGCCTATGGTTGGTGAGACCAACATCGGCAAGCACCCGACCGCAGTTATGTGATCAGGGTGGTCCTCAATATCAAAAATGATAGGCGTGCTGGACCACTTTAGAGGCTTGCGTGACTCTACGGATGGTTCCGCTGCATTGACCTCCTGTATCCATTGCTTGAGTTGGCAGTGGGAGGTATGCAGGGAAGCACCTCCGTCAATGCAGAGGACCTCCGTGGCTTTCTGAAACTCCTGCTCATCGGCGTCGTCGTCTTCCATATCTTCGTCGTCGTCATCATCTTCATCCTTGTCGCGGCCGCGGGGAGGTCTGTCTCCTTGCCGCTGCTTGGCCTTGCCACGGCGTCCTCCCCGGCCGGGACGTTTCTTGCTTGCTCCCCCAGCACCTTCCTGGGCCTTCTCCTTGTCGCGCCGCTCGTACTCAGCTCTCTGCTGTTCGACAAGCTGCTCGACCTTCTTGCAGCTTTGGAGGTCGTGGCCCTTGGTGCGGTGGATCTTGCAAGATCGCTTGTCGGAGCTGTCACCGCTTGTCGTGGCTGCCACCGACCGGTGGTTGGCGTCGTGCAACCTCCTTGCCAGAGCCACCAGCCTTGGCGTTCTTGTCGCCACCTCCGTTGCCGGACTGCTCAACTGCTAGCACTTCTCCGCCTTTCTTCTTCCTGTTGCCTCGCCACGGCCTTTCTTTGCCGGGCGGTGTCTTCCTTGCCGATCCTGCTTCTGCATTCTCTCCTGGGAGTCTCCTCCCTTCCTCGGCACGTGCACACTTGTCGGCCAAGGCATACAGCTCACTGACGTCCTTGACTTTGCACATCGCCATCTCCTCCCTCATCCTGCGGTTCCGCACATTACGATGAAATGCGCGATCACCGCGGCGGGGGTGGACGTCCGGGATGTTGTAGTGCACACGATGAATCTCTGAATGAACTTGGCGCAGGGACTCTCCTTCCTTCGGGCGGCAGATGAAGGTCACTCTCTGGCCATGAGGCTTGTGGCCACCGTGAAGGCGCCAACAAACCGATGGCACAGATCTGCCCAAGAGGATATGGAGCTGTCCGGCAAGTGCATGAGCCAAGATCTCGGCGTTGGGCTTGAGCACGGCGGGAAGTAGTTGGCAAGGATCTTGTCGTCCCGTCCCCCGCAGCCTGCACCGCGATGGTGTAGATGCCGAGGAACTCCGACGGATGCGTCCTGCCATCATACTTCTCAGACGCGTCTGGTTTGAAGTTTTTACGGCTGGGCCACTTTGGACTTGCCGCAGCTCACGAGTGAACGCAGGGCAACCTACCAGATACGGCAAGTCGCCTGCTCCTCGGTAGCGCATGTCAATAGAAGGCCCAGCGCGCTTGTCGGACTGACGTCGCGCTTCTCTTCGGTGCTCGATGCGAGTTCGAGCGTCCTCTTGTTGTCTCTCATGAAGAACTTGGCGCTGATCGCGGCGAGCTCGCGGATCCGACGACGCGGTGGAGTCGCTGTCGAGGTAGATCTGGTGAGTCGGCGATCTTGGCCTTCATGGCGGAGAGTGCACGGTGGTTGCACTTTCGACAGTCTCGTCACCACCGGCTCGTGCCTTGTCGTCTCGCCGCGGCAACGATAGCGTTGGTTGCCCCGGAACGTCGCCGTTGGCAAAGCCGATGAGGCTCTGGATAGTGGCCCTCCACTCGTCGACCTTGTCGGCCGTTGGAGGGTAGTCGAGGAGCAGCTGAGCTCTCGCCAGAGCTGAACGGTGCGAGGAGCGGGATATGCTCGGACTTCTAACTACGTTAGAAGGAGCGGCACCCCGTCCGGGCGATCGTATCTCACTCGTGCCAGCATGTTGGTGCGCATGCTGGTTTTGAGGGTCTCGATCCAACGAACGTATGGCATTGTGAACGCCATGACGTTGTTGGTCCCGCGTCTCCTGAGATGGGCGCGGGGATCTTGTGACGCCGAGGTTTGCGGAGCCTTGTCCTTGGACTTGGCAACGTCGCGAACACCTTCGTCGGCGCCCGTTCCTCCGCCAGCGTCTGCCCCATCACCCGTTTGCTGCGGTGAGGGTGGGTACGACGCGGACGGCTCTGCTGCCGCCGAAGCCTTCTTCTTCGGTGGCATGTTGAGGAAGATGTTGTCGACGCTGCTCGTGTGAACGTCGGATCAGATTCACACGGCCTCGACGCCCCTACCGGGCGCGCCAAAGATGTCGGGGAGGCTGATCGTACCCACGGACACCTATGGGGCCGGCGGACCAGGCCCCTTGTGGTTCGGAGGGGGGCGGAGATCGCATGAAGAGCGGATCGAGGCGAGGCACACGAGCAGTTTACCCAGCTTCAGAGCTCTCCGGAGAGATAAAACTCCTACTGCTGCTTGCTTGATGTATTGTGTTCTTGCTAGGGAGCAATGCAAGCTACAAAACCTATCGTGCGTGTATCTGGTCTCGAGTGAGTCGAATGAACCGAACCCTTTCTACGTTGCGCATGGGCCTCCTTTTATATGCTCAAGGGGTCTCTGACAGGTGGCAACATAGACGAGGGTACAAATGTAAAAACAGGAGTTGGTACACCTACCGAGCGATTATGCGGTGCAAAATACCTAACTCGACGCGGCAAGGGACAAAAGCAATAAATGCCCATCGCTGTCGCACAAGCGATTGCATGAGAGACCGTCAGGTGCGCCTCCGCTCGCCACGATGGCAAGCTTGTCAGCGCCGCTTATCGCTGCTCTCCGCTGGCTGCACAACCTCTCGACACGCGCCCATGGAACGGCCCCATGGCGACACGTCGCTGGATGAGCTGGAGCGGAGATGGAGAGAGGTTGCTTGCCGCGGCAAGCGCCTTGCCGCGGCCGAATCCTTGTCGCGTCCGGAGGCTTGTCGCGCTCCGAGCCTAGCCGGCAAGCTCCTCTTGCCGGGGCCTTGTCTTCTGCGTGCCTGGAGTGGCCTTCCCGACAAGCTCCTCTTGCTGGGGCCTTGTCTTGTTAATCAAATACTTTGTTCTTGAATGGCTCCAAAGGAACCACGGAGGATCTTGGCGGTGACGAGGCAAACCTTGCCGCGGGGTGCCGCAACTGTCCGTGCACGAGTACGGGATACTAGGGTACCCCTACTCTAGTACACCGACACCCTGGTAGTTCGGATACCAAGGACAGCAATGGCAGGTCGTGTCGCAACAAGCATAAACGCTGCATTAACGGTGATAATGCTGAAGATACAACAAGAATGCCGGATTCAAAGGCTCTAAACCCGGTCGTGGAAGAAGCCATTCAAAAGAAATACCGGGGCCCGTCCAACTTGGACCGAATACTCGATCGCTTGTGCCAGATACATGGCACCCCCGAAAAACCAGCCAACCACACCAACAGGGATTGTTGGGTGTTCAAGCAAGCAGGCAAGCTAAGCACCAAAAACAACGACAAGGGGCTGCATAGAGATGACGAGGAAAAGCCCCGGCCGCCGAACAATAGAGGACAAAATGGCTTTTCCACACAAGTGCGGACGGTGAACATGATATACGCAACCCACATACCCAAAAGGGAGCGGAAGCGCGCACTAAGGGACGTATCTGGCGATGGAGCCGATCGCCCAAGTTCAACCCATGGTCTTCCTGCCCGATCACCTTCGATCGAAGGGACCACCCCACTAGCATCCGTCATGGCGGTTTCGCCGCATTGGTTCTTGACCCAATTATTGACGGATTTCACCTCACCAGAGTCCTGATGGACGGCGGCAGCAGCCTGAACCTGATTTATCAGGATACAGTGCGCAAAATGGGCATGGACCCGTCAAGGATCAAACCCACAAAGACGACCTTTAAAGGCATCATTCCAGGTGTAGAGGCCAACTGCACAGGCTCCGCTACACTTGAAGTGGTCTTCGGATCCCCGGATAACTTCCGGAGTGAGGAGTTAATCTTCGACATAGCCCCGTTCCGCAGCGGCTATCACGCACTGCTCGGACGAACCGCATTCGCAAAATTCAATGTGGTACGGCACTACGCGTACCTCAAACTCAAGATGCCAGGCCCTCGAGGCGTAATCAAGGGAAATGGAAACACCGAATGCTCCCTCCGAAAGGAGGAGCATACGTCGCCTCTTGCGGCGAAGTGCGAACAGCCTCTTAAGGCAATTCTCGATCCGCCAATAAACAATCGACACTATCAAGCGCCACCGGAGTAACCTACAGCAAGACCGCACCGCACGCTCCAACAAACGTAGTAATGCAGCCCCAACCCCAGCCCTCGCGAACTCGTGAAGCCAGTACTACGCGCATGTAATTGCTCTCTGAAGCACCATGGGCATAGGGGACAGGCCACGACCACGGCACGCCCAGAATGCGGCTAGACCGCACTAGGGGCTCCCGTTTGTGTCATTCCTTTTTTCTTTTTCTTCCTTTTACTTTCAGGACTCTGTTCTCCAGAAGCCCTATCCGGCATTCGCGCCGAATACACGATGCAACAGCCAGGGAAGCAGAAAATTGCGTCGAGTGTCCAGGTGGTCTCTATTACGAGCATTATACCTGTTTTACATACCACACCGCAAACTTACCCCTGGAAGGGGGACATGTCAAAAGTCCCGTACCTTGCTTATCGCACAATTTGTATCGTTCTGCTTTTATTTGCAGTTTCTTTTGAATAACCAATATATAGCTCTTGCCTATTGTTGCATTCTTTCCCATTATATATGTTCATTTATGACATTGTGAACCGTACAATTTGGTACGGCCAATACACCAGGGGCTTATGTACCCCAAAAACATGGTGTGACAAGTCCGAACACTTTCACAAGTGTGGCACCCCGAACTTATAACATTATATGCATCGGCTCCGAATCATGTCTTGGGTCAATAGTTGGGTTTGCCCGGCTCCCATGTTTTGGTACCTTACGTTCCGTTATATCGGCTAAGGTAGCGCTGGGAGAACCACTGCGATTGTGCCCCGGTTGAGCTGGGTTGAGCACCTCAGTGGAGAAAGCGAAAACTGACTGTCATGATAAGGCGAGAGCCGGTCGCTGTTCGAGAGGTTTCTTCGAGTCCCTAAAGACTTATGCTGCTTAGAGCGAGGAACCGGCATTGTCCGGGCAAGGCGTGGATAGCGCCCCGAACTCGGTCTTCCGAATACTAGGGGCTTCGCCGAAATTTAAATTACAGAATTCTATGGCTAAGTGAGAGTGTTCAAGCATTATAGTCCGGTTGCCTGGTTCGTTGCGTTGAGCGCCTCCGTCGAAGGACCCAAGAATGGGAACAAGAGCGCTCAAGTTTATCCCGAACACCCCAGCACTCGTGGCATGGGGGCTGAAGCCAACGACTCATCATCTCTCAAATTTGATAAACGGCCGCACAGAAGGTAATATTTTAAATTCAAAAGCGTTGCTTGGCGCATATGAAAAAGTTTTCAGCGTACATGATAACAAATGCGAGTCTACTTAAATATTACATCTTTGGAGCATTCACCCGCTATAAGACGGGCACCCTTCAGGACGCCCTCATAATACTTCTCGGGCTTGTGATGTTCTTTGCCCGGCGGCGGCCTGTCCGTCACCAGCTTCTCAGCGTCCAGCTTGCCCTAGTGCACCTTGGCACGGGCAAGGGACCTACGGGCACCTTCAATACAGACGGAGCGCTTGATGACTTCGATCCATGGACAGGCATCCACCACCAACAGACTAGCCCAAAGTAGCTCCCAGGCATGGCCTCATTTGGCCACAGCCGAGCTATAAGGCCCTTCATGGCCCTTTCGGCGACCTTGTGGAGCTCGACCAATTGCTTCAGTTGGTCGCTCAAGGGCACCGGTTGTTCGGCCTCAGCATACTGAGACCAAAACACCTTTTCCGCCGAGCTCCCTTCTTCGGCTCGGTAGAAAGCGGCGGCATCAGAGACACTCCATGGCAGATCTTTAACGCCTCTGGAGAGCTCTGGATTCGGTAAGTACTAGATAATTGACTTTTACATTCTTGCTCTGCATAAAGAATGCCTTACCCGCCGCGATCTTCTTTATTGCCTCAATCTCCTGGAGGGCTTTTTGGGCCTCGGCCTTAGCAGCTTTGGCACTCTCAAGAGCCGAGGCAAGCTCGGACAGTCGGGTCTTCGAGTCACGCTCCAAACCCTCGTGTTTTTTCACCAGAGCCTGGAGCTCTTGGCGTACCTCCGCCAGCTGCGCCTCCCCCTTCTCTTGCTCGGTGCGCTCCGCGGCCGCTTTGTTTTCGGCCGCGGACACTGCCTCCTTCAGGGTCGCCACCTCGCTCGTGGCCCCTGCAGTACCCATGTTATTCCTGTTATCTTTTGCAACCACATTTTTTAAATTCCATAAGGTATCACTTACCTTCCTTGTCCTCGAGCTGCTTCTTGGCTTGGCCGAGCTCGTTCTCGGACCGCTTGAGGCTCTCCTTCAATGCATTGACCTCCGCAGTCAGTGCGGCAGAGGTCAGCAGGGCAGCCTGCATTCCCATATTGACATAATTATGTTAGACTCCTGCGTATATCTTTTTAGATCCTCAGTCCGGCTTTTCTTTCCGAACACCGAACTAAGCATCAGTGGCTACTATCTATGCGGTAATCTTCTTACATATATTGAAAACTTACCTCAAAGCCTGTTAGAAGGCCGTTGCAGGCTTCAGTCAGCCCGCTCTTGGCAGACTGAACTTTCTGGATCACCACACTCATAACAGTGCGGTGCTCCTCCTCGATGGAGGCGCTGTTAAGCGCCTCCAGTAAGCTATCCGGTGCCTCCGGTTGGACGGAGGACACCGGTGTCTTACCCTTCCTACGAAGGGGCCGCTTGCCGGACTTTGGAACCGCTGAAGGTTCCGGTATGGAGTCCGGACAAGGGTCGGGCTTAGAGCCCCCGGGGTCTCGCTCCCCTCGTGCCTGGAGTCCGGGAGGCTGCCTTGCGGCGCCTCCTACGCCACCTCCTCTTGACTAGGCCCCCCTTGGGGCCCCACCTCGGCGTCGTCAGCAGCGTGAGGTGAGGAGGCGGCCGAAAGTGAAGTACTCTCCACTTCTGACGAATTCAGGGACCCGCTCGACGAATCGGCGAGCTCGTCCATGGGTATCCGGACACTTACGATCTCGCTAGGGGCTTGGTCCTCGAGGGCCACTCCTCCTCGCCGTCGTTGGTGTTGGTGGAGACGTCCGGAGGAAGGATTCTTCCCTTCTTGAACCCTCCGGCCTCCCCAGCTGGGGCGGCTTTTCTTTTCTTATCTCCCACTGGGAGAGGCTTCGCTTCCTCCTCCTCGTTTTCATTGGAGGAGTCCGCCTCAGTCTTGGACGATGAGTCTCGACAACACTGGGCGCGGGCACTCCTTCTAGTCCCCGTGGCCTTCTTCTTGGCCTTCTTCTCCGGCACCACGTGGCGCCGGAGCCAGCTCGCCAAGCGGGCGCTTCACTGGTCTTCGGCAAAGGAGCCGGACAGTTAACCTGCCCGGATGTGCTCCGCCAGTCCTGTCAAAGGCAAGGGAGTTTAGATCCCGCATAGAGTCAAACTATGAAAAGCAAGATTCCCGTGAAGGGCAAAATAGCTTACCTCGGTAGCTTGACGCTGCGAGCTGAATCCGCGATCTTCTGTAGCGGATGAGGGAGCCTCGGCGCCCTTGAACAGCACCTTCCAGGCATCTTCATACGTAGTGTCGAAGAGCCTCTTCAGGGTTGGATGATGTGCCGGATCGAACTCCCACAATTTGAAGGCCCGTTGTTGGCATGGGAGGATCCGGCGGATGAGCATAACCTGGACCACATTGACGAAGTCTCGAGATTCTTGTTCACCAAGGTCCGCATGCAGGTTTGGAGTCCGTCAGCTCTTCCGATTACCCCATGCTAGGCCAGTCTCCTTCCAAGAAGTGAGCAGCGTGGGAATACCAGACCGAAATTGGGGCCGCCCATTTAGGGTCGCGTGGCTCGGTGATGTAGAACCACCCCGATTGCCACCCCTTCACGGTCTCCACAAAGGAGCGATCGAGCCATAAGACATTGGCGATTCTGCCGACCATGGCGCCTCCGCACTCCGCCTGGCGGCCGCCCACAACCTTCGGCTTGACATTGAAGGTCTTCAACCATAAGCCGAAGTGGGGCTGGATGCAGAGGAAAGCCTCGCACACGATGATGAACGCCGAGATGTTGAGGATGAAATTCAGGGCCAGATCATGGAAGTCTAGGCCGTAGTAGAACATGAGCCCCCGGACGAATGGGTGAAGTGGAAAACCTAGTCCGCGGAGGAAGTGGGCAAGAAATACGACCCGCTCATGGGGCTCAGGGGTGGGGATGAGCTGCCCTTCGTCGGGCAGCCGATGTCGCGACGTCGCCGGACAAGTATCCGGCCTTCCGCAGTCTTTTTACTTGGCCCTCCGTGACGGAGGAGACCATCCACCTGCCTCCCGCTCCGGACATGGCTGAGGAAGGATGTGCGGACTTGGGCGCTGGAGCTCAGAGTGCGCGGAAATGGATGAGCAAGGGAGGAGGAAGGCGTAGGTGAAAAGGGTGGATCCTTATCCCCTTATATGGACGGACGAGGCTATGCGTCCCCCACCAGCCTGATAAAACTCGCTTATCTCCCAAGCGTCGCAATCAATGGAGCGGTTGGGTTACTGATGAGCACATGGGTACATCATACATGACATTTCAGAAATGTGCAAAATTTAGTTGGAAAGAATTATTAAGCCGAATCAAGCAAACACATGCCCAGGTGAAGGCTAACTTAAGTTCATACTATAATCTTGAATACATGGCTGCACTTTCATCCCCATTGTTGTTGGTTGAACTTAGGTATAACATGGAATCAATCCAACAACCTATGAGCTCTTGAAGCAACCGCTTTGGAGGAACAAGTTTGGAGAAAACAAGTTTCAAGTGAAGCTGATGCTGTCAGTTTTTACCTCTGATGTTTTGGTGTGGCACACCCATATGATGGAGAGACGGGGCCATAGGGGTACATCCGCAGAAGCTACATAAAATTATCTTTCCAATGCAAAAAACCTCACATCATTTGGAGTTGTGAGTCAAGAGTTCTAGTCATTCTCGTGGAAGGTGTCCAGGCTGTCAAGACTTCGCGAATTTCCGAGGAGCTCTGCAACAACTCCCAAAGTTGACTGCTTATTCACCCAAGAAAGCCATGCAAACCTGCTTACTTTTGAAACCATTTTCACACCTAGCTAAGGGGGGTTGTCCCTGCTATAAAACCCCATTTCCCCCAACCGCTAGGGAGCCTTTTGTCAAACTATTCAGCTACAAGCTTATGCAGCAAGACTGCTAGAGAGATCCAAGAGATCTTGCTACCTTTGCTCTTGTGAGTTCATTCGGATTCGCGAGAAGGAGCCTCTGGTTCCCCCTAGTTCGTGCTTTACGGTTCCGGCCGTTTTGTGTGGACTAGTCCCGGTTTGTGGTTCTGCGATTGTTCGGACAGCGGATCGGAGTTCTTGTAGCTTCGGTCAGCCATCCCCAACGTATGGGTTGCATCCAACCATGGCAGGTATAAAGCTAGTTATCTCGGCTGCTTACAGCTAGTTATCCCTCCCGATTCGATCCTACGACATGAAGATCGGGCCACCCCCGGGCGTGAACTCGTTCATCGGGTTCCCACCTATCATCTGGCATCAGAGCTTTCGTTGACACGGTAGGATCTTTTATTCGAGTTTATCTTGCTATCATCCCTTTAGATCGAGTATTTTTCATGCTATATTTTCTGTCCTAAAAGTCCAAAGCCCCACCAAAAATAAATCCAAGCCTTGTTGGTGCTGAGATCTTGTTGTTGCATACCTTGCATGTTCTTCATCTTTTAGATCTGCATCAAGTTCATCTTCATAATTGCTTTCAGATTTGGTTGTTGTGCTTTGGAAAAAGAGAGGAAAAAAAGAGTGGCAAATAATCAAAAAGAAAAAAAAGTGGCATAAAAAAGTCAAGAGAGAAAAACAAAGTGTTGTGTAAGATCCAAAAGTTTCAGCTTGGTAGAAAAATTTCAGAAGCTTGTATGTGTTGTTCAATCTTGGTGCAAAAGTGCAGTAGATCTATCCCCATATTTTCTTGGTTTGCATTAACTTGATTTCAGCACAAGCCCCTTTTTGTTTACCCCACCGAGCTCCACCAAAAACCGAAGCTAGTTCTTTGATCCCTGTCTTTCGATCGCTTTAACACATCCAGGAGAAGCACAATCTGATGTGAACCCATAAGATCTTTGGTGAGTAAGAGGTGAGGTTGTGTGATTCCACAAAAAATATCCTATTCCACTTTTTAGCCCCACTAACATGGCAGGATTCGCATCGAGTGTTCATGGACAAAATCAAGGGGAAAAGGACGCCCCAGTCACACGTGCTGAGTTTCTGGAATTACGGAACATTGTTCAAGAATATCGAAGGAGGCTTGATGAGCATCTTCGAGCAAGTGGTGAGACATGCTCGAGGGCATGATATTGCTGCTCGTGGGCGTGTTACTACTACTCAACAAGTACAGAAAGGAGGACATGCTCGAGAGCTTGGTGTTGCTGCTCATGGGCGTGTCGTTGCTGCTCCTGAAGTGCAGCAAGGACGCATGCTCGAGGGCATGCTACCGCTACCCCTAGGCATGTCGATGCTGCTCATGAATCGTAGCAAGGATGTCATGCTCGACAACAAAGTTATGGCACCCGTCGGCACACCGACGACCCACCGCAAAGCATGACCGTGGTTGATGAACCGACTCTGGTGATTCATAGCCCATGTTTACATAAGAAGCCCATTCCTAATGTTGCCATATTGACCACCACTACTGTCCCAACATCCAAGAAACATGTCCCACAAATTCCATGTGAGGAAGAGAGTCCACAATCCAAAATCCCACAACTTGAGAGTGATAAGAAAAGCAAGCTGAGTAACTCCACCAAAAGTGAGGAAGAGTGTCCACTTTCAAAAATCTCGCCACTTGAGAGTGAAAAGAAAAATGAGTTGAGTGACTCCACCAAATGTGAGGAAGAGTGTTCACTTTCCAAAATTACATATATTGAGAGTGATAAGAAAAGTGAGTTGTGTGAGTCCACCAAATGTGAGGGTGAGGTATTGCACCACCAGGTTAGAGAGATGAGTGAACCACAACATAATATATCACATCATCCGAGAGAGAGGATTAGTGAGTTGTGTGAGTCCACCAAACATGAGCTCGATGTGTTTCCCCACAATATCAATGAGATGAGTGATCCACCGAATAAAAGGGGAGAGGATTATTTTGTTACTAATGATTCACAAAATTCTCTTTCTTTCCAATATGTGCAGATGCAAAAATCATACCTTGCTTCCCTCTTTGAAAGATGGAAGGATGAGATCCAAGAACAAATATGGAGGACATGGAGTATTACTACACAAGGTGCATGTGTGAAGAATGATTTTCAGAAAAGCATCGAAGTACTCAATGAGGTAAAACAAAAAGGATCTTCCATTTTGATGTAGCCAGAGGTATGCACTTATGAGTTTTTGAAGCAATTGCGTGATAAGATTAGAGAAAAATTGGTTGGTAGATCATCCATCCAGCAATTTGATTTTGTTAATCTTGAAGAAACTATAAAACATCCAATAAAATTGAATGTTGCACATGATTATTCATCATTTTGTTTTCCTAGTCATTTTGTATTGTCTTCGTGCTATAATTTTGTAGACCAAATGAAGTCGAGGACGACTTTTCTCCTAGAGAGGGAGGCTGATATGAATATGGTTATGGTTGGTTATAAATTTGTGCTCCATGAAAATGTTTGCTAGAAGGAACTCCTAAGTCGAACAAAACATCATGTTGTCATCGTCCATAAGATAGCAAAGTTGAAAACTAAAATTTTTCATATCGTGAAACCTTTGCATTATGATTTGGTATCGCCATACTCTCTTTTGTGTGATGACCAGGTAGAGTCGAGGACGACTCCTTTTCAAGAGAGGGAGGATGATGAGGACATCTGGATCATTGAAACAACACAAAGCATGCCTGAGAAAACTCTAAGTTTTGACAAACAAGTACATGATCAATGCAACACAATTCAAAGGTGAAAGCTACAAATGAGGATTGCATCATTTCTTTGCATGGATATTATCTACTTCCCTTGTACTTATATTTTGCAGATCAAAGAGAGTCAAGGACGAATCTTCATCAAGGGAGGGAGGATGATGAGCACATGGGTACATCATACATGACATTTCAGAAATGTGCAAAATTTAGTTGGAAAGAATTATTAAGCCGAATCAAGCAAACACATGCCCAGGTGAACGCTAACTTAAGTTCATACTATAATCTTGAATACATGGCTGCACTTTCATCCCCATTGTTGTTGGTTGAACTTAGGTATAACATGTAATCAATCCAACAACCTATGAGCTCTTGAAGCAACCGCTTTGGAGGAACAAGTTTGGAGAAAACAAGTTTCAAGTGAAGCTGATGCTGTCAGTTTTTACCTCTGATGTTTTGGTGTGGCACACCCATATGATGAAGAGACGGGGCCATAGGGGTACATCAGCAGAAGCTACATAAAATTATCTTTCCAATACAAAAAACCTCACATCATTTGGAGTTGTGAGTCAAAAGTTCTAGTCATTCTCGTGGAAGGTGTCCAGGCTGTCAAGACTTCGCGAATTTCCGAGGAGCTCTGCAACAACTCCCAAAGTTGACTGCTTATTCACCCAAGAAAGCCATGCAAACATGCTTACTTTTGAAACCATTTTCACACCTAGCTAAGGGGGGTTGTCCCTGCTATAAAACCCCATTTCCCCCAACCTCCAGGGAACCTTTTGTCAAACCATTCAGCTACAAGCTTATGCAGCAAGACTGCTAGAGAGATCCGAGAGATCTTGCTACCTTTGCTCTTGTGAGTTCATTCGGATTCATGAGAAGGAGCCTCTGGTTCCCCCTAGTTCGTGCTCTACGGTTCCGGCCGTTTTGTGTGGATTAGTCCCGGTTTGTAGTTCTGCGATTGTTCGGACAGCGGATTGGAGTTCTTGTAGCTTCGGTCAGCCATCCCCAACGTATGGGTTGCATCCAACCATGGCAGGTATAAAGCTAGTTATCTCGGCTGCTTGCAGCTAGTTATCCCTCCCGATTCGATCCTACGACGTGAAGATCGGGCCACCCCCGGGCGTGAACTCGTTCATCGGGTTCCCACCTATCATCTGGCATCAGAGCCTTCGTTGACACGGTAGGATCTTTTATTCGATTTTATCTTGCTATCATCCCTTTAGATCGAGTGTTTTTCATGCTATATTATCTGTCCTAAAAGTCCAAAGCCCCACCAAAAATAAATCCAAGCCTTGTTGGTGCTGAGATCTTGTTGTTGCATACCTTGCATGTTCTTCATCTTTTAGATCTGCATCAAGTTCATCTTCATAATTGCTTTCAGATTTGGTTGTTGTGCTTTGGAAAAGAGAGGAAAAAAAGAGTGGCAAATAATCAAAAAGAAAAAAAAGTGGCATAAAAAAGTCAAGAGAGAAAAACAAAGTGTTGTGTAAGATCCAAAAGTTTCAGCTTGGTAGAAAAATTTCAGAAGCTTGTGTGTGTTGTTCAATCTTGGTGCAAAAGTGGAGTAGATCTATCCCCATATTTTCTTGGTTTGCATCAACTTGATTTCAGCACAAGCCCCTTTTTGTTTATCCCACCGAGCTCCACCAAAAACCGAAGCTAGTTCTTTGCTCCCTGTCTTTCGATCGCTTTAACACATCCAGGAGAAGCACAATCTGATGTGAACCCATAAGATCTTTGGTGAGTAAGAGGTGAGGTTGTGTGATTCCACAAAAAATATCCTATTCCACTTTTTAGCCCCACTAACATGGCAGGATTCGCATCGAGTGTTCATGAACAAAATCAAGGGGAAAAGGACGCCCCAGTCACACGTGCTGAGTTTCTGGAATTACGGAACATTGTTCAAGAATATCGAAGGAGGCTTGATGAGCGTCTTCGAGCAAGTGGTGACGGGGTTCGACACCGACAATACCCTGTTGCTCATGAAGTGCAGCAAAGAAGACATGCTCGAGGGCATGATATTGCTGCTCGTGGGCGTGTTACTACTACTCAAGAAGTACAGAAAGGAGGACGTGCTCGAGAGCATGGTGTTGCTGCTCATGGGCGTGTCGTTGCTGCTCCTGAAGTGCAGCAAGGACGCATGCTCGAGGGCATGCTACCGCTACCCCTAGGCATGTCGATGCTGCTCATGAATCGCAGCAAGGATGTCATGCTCGACGACAAAGTTATGGCACCCGTCGGCACACCGACGACCCAACGCAAAGCATGACCGTGGTTGATGAACCGACTCTGGTGATTCATAGCCCATGTTTACATAAGAAGCCCATTCCTAATGTTGCCATCTTGACCACCACTACTGTCCCAACATCCAAAAAACATGTCCCACAAATTCCATGTGAGGAAGAGAGTCCACAATCCAAAATCCCACAACTTGAGAGTGATAAGAAAAGCAAGCTGAGTGACTCCACCAAAAGTGAGGAAGAGTGTCCACTTCCAAAAATCTCGCCACTTGAGAGTGAAAAGAAAAATGAGTTGAGTGACTCCACCAAATGTGAGGAAGAGTGTTCACTTTCCAAAATTCCATATATTGAGATTGATAAGAAAAGTGAGTTGTGTGAGTCCACCAAATGTGAGGGTGAGGTATTGCATCACCAGGTTAGAGAGATGAGTGAACCACAACATAATATATCACATCATCCGAGAGAGGATTAGTGAGTTGTGTGAGTCCACCAAACATGAGCTCGATGTGTTTCCCCACAATATCAATGAGATGAGTGATCCACCGAATAAAAGGGGAGAGGATTATTTTGTTACTAATGATTCACAAAATTCTCTTTCTTTCCAATATGTGCAGATGCAAAAATCATACCTTGCTTCCCTCTTTCAAAGATGGAAGGATGAGATCCAAGAACAAATATGGAGGACATGGAGTATTAATACACAAGGTGCATGTGTGAAGAATGATTTTCAGAAAAGCATCGAAGTACTCAATGAGGTAAAACAAAAAGGATCTTCCATTTTGATGAAGCCAGAGGTATGCACTTATGAGTTTTTGAAGCAATTGCGTGATAAGATTAGAGAAAAATTGGTTGGTAGATCATCCATCCAGCAATTTGATTTTGTTAATCTTGAAGAAACTATAAAACATCCAATAAAATTGAATGTTGCACATGATTATTCATCATTTTGTTTTCCTAGTCATTTTGTATTGTCTTCGTGCTATAATTTTGTAGACCAAATGAAGTCGAGGACGACTTTTCTCCTAGAGAGGGAGGCTGATATGAATATGGTTATGGTTGGTTATAAATTTGTGCTCCATGAAAATGTTTGCTAGAAGGAACTCCTAAGTCGAACAAAACATCATGTTGTCATCGTCCATAAGATAGCAAAGTTGAAAACTAAAAAATTTCATATCGTGAAACCTTTGCATTATGATTTGGTATCGCCATACTCTCTTTTGTGTGATGACCAGGTAGAGTCGAGGACGACTCCTTTTCAAGAGAGGGAGGATGATGAGGACATCTGGATCATTGAAACAACACAAAGCATGCCTGAGAAAACTCTAAGTTTTGACAAACAAGTACATGATCAATGCAACACAATTCAAAGGTGAAAGCTACAAATGAGGATTGCATCATTTCTTTGCATGGATATTATCTACTTCCCTTGTACTTATATTTTGCAGATCAAAGATAGTCGAGGACGAATCTTCATCAAGGGAGGGAGGATGATGAGCACATGGGTACATCATACATGACATTTCAAAAATGTGCAAAATTTAGTTGGAAAGAATTATTAAGCCGAATCAAGCAAACACATGCCCAGGTGAACGCTAACTTAAGTTCATTCTATAATCTTGAATACATGGCTGAACTTTCATCCCCATTGTTGTTGGTTGAACTTAGGTATAACATGGAATCAATCCAACAACCTATGAGCTCTTGAAGCAACCGCTTTGGAGGAACAAGTTTGGAGAAAACAAGTTTCAAGTGAAGCTGATGCTGTCAGTTTTTACCTCTGATGTTTTGGTGTGGCACACCCATATGATGGAGAGACGGGGCCATAGGAGTACATCAGCAGAAGCTACATAAAATTATCTTTCCAAAGCAAAAAACTTCACATCATTTGGAGTTGTGAGTCAAAAGTTCTAGTCATTCTCGTGGAAGGTGTCCAGTCTGTCAAGACTTTGCGAATTTCCGAGGAGCTCTGCAACAACTCCTAAAGTTGACTGCTTATTCACCCAAGAAAGCCATGCAAACGTGCTTACTTTTGAAACCATTTTCACACCTAGCTAAGGGGGGTTGTCCCTGCTATAAAACCCCATTTACCCCAACCTCTAGGGAACCTTTTGTCAAACCATTCAGCTACAAGCTTATGCAGCAAGACTGCTAGAGAGATCCGAGAGATCTTGCTACCTTTGCTCTTGTGAGTTCATTCGGATTCACGAGAAGGAGCCTCTGGTTCCCCCTAGTTCGTGCTCTACGGTTCCGCCGTTTTGTGGATTAGTCCCGGTTTGTGGTTCTGCGATTGTTCGGACAGCGGATTGGAGTTCTTGTAGCTTCGGTCAGCCATCCCCAACGTATGGGTTGCATCCAACCTTGGAAGGTATAAAGCTTGTTATCTCGGCTGCTTGCAGCTTGTTATCCCTCCCGATTCGAACCTACGACGTGAAGATCGGGCAACCCCCGTGCGTGAACTCGTTCATCGGGTTCCCACCTATCAGTTACCCACGTCCGTATTGATGAGAATCCCGGAATAAGGGGGCACGATCTACGCTTTGATAAGACGTGCCAAGGAAACCGCCTCGCTAAACGTGCTAAGGTGGGACAGTAAAAAACGATTCGAATAAAGGTCTGGTCGTGGTGTGATGTCACGCCGCCGAATACGTCAGCAGATCTGTGCAAAAAATTATTCTCTCTACGCTGATATGTGGAACTTGTTTTGCAGAGCCAGACACTATCCATTGTGACTGACTTTGTGTAACCCTAACCCTATTCGGTGTCTATATAAATCGAAGGGTTTTAGTCCGTAGGACGAACAGCAATCATACCATAGGCTAGCTTCTAGGGTTTAGCCTCCCTGATCTCGTGGTAGATCTAGTCTTGTACTACCCATATCATCAATATTAATAAACCAGGAGTAGGGTATTACCTCCATCGAGAGGGCCCGAACCTGGGTAAAACATCATGTCCCTTGTATCCTGTTACCATCCGCCTAGACGCACAGTTCGGGACCCCCTACCCGAGATCGCCGGTTTTGACACCGACAGTATGCTTGAAGTATTATTATTTTTATGTCAATATTAAACTTTTGTCTTGAAACTTATGGATCTGAATATTCATACCACAATTAAGAAGAATTATATTGAAATTATGCCAAGTAGCACTCCACATCAAAAATTATCTTTTTTATCATTTACCTACTTGAGGAGGAGCAGGAATTAAGCTTGGGGATGCTGATACGTCTCCAACGTATCTATAATTTTTGATTGCTCCATGCTATATTATATACTGTTTTGGACAATATTGGGCTTTATTTTCCACCTTTATATTATTTTTGGGACTAACCTATTAACCGGAGGCCCAGCCTAGAATTGCTGTTTTTGACTATTTCAGTGTTTCGAAGAAACGGAATATCAAACGGAGTCCAAACCGAATGAAACCTTTGGGAACGTGATTTTCTCACCGAACGTGATCCAAGAGACTTGGACCCTAAGTCAAGGAAGCTTCAAGGAGGGCACGAGGTAGGGGGGCGCCCACCCCCCAGGGCGCGCTCTCCACCCTCGTGGGGCCCTCGTGGCCCCCGTGATGTACTTCTTCCTCCTATATATACCCATATACCCTAAAAACTTTGGGGAAGATAATAGATAGGGAGTTTCGCCGCCGCAAGCCTCTGTAGCCAGCAAAAGTCAACCGAGACCCTGTTCCGGCACCCTACCCGAGGGGGGAACCCTCATCGGTGACCATCTTCATCATCCCGGAGCTCTCCATGACAAGGATGGAGTAGTTCATCCTCGGGGCTGAGGGTATGTACCAGTAGCTATGTGTTTGATCTCTCTCTCTCTCGTGTTCTTGATTTGGCACGATCTTGATATATCGCGAGCTTTGCTATTATAGTTGGATCTTATGTTGCTTCTCCCCCTCTACTCTCTTGTAATGGATTGAGTTTTCCCTTTGAAGTTATCTTATCGATTGAGTCTTTAATGATTTGAGAACACTTGATGTATGTCTTGCCGTGCGTATCTGTGGTGACAATGGGATATCACGTGGTTCACTTGATGTATGTTTTGGTGATCAACTTGCAGGTTCCGCCCATGAACCTATGCATAGGGGTTGGCACAAGTTTTCGTCTTGATTCTTCGGTAGAAACTTTGGGGCACTCTTTGAGGTACTACGTGTTGGTTGAATAGATGAATCTGAGATTGTGTGATGCATATCATATAATCATACCCACGGATACTTGAGGTGACATTGGAGTATCTAGGTGACATTAGGGTTTTGGTTGATTGGTATCATAAGGTGTTATTCTAGTACGAACTTTAGGGCTATTTGTGACACTTATAGGAATAGCCCAACGGATTGATTGGAAAGAATAACTTTGAGGTGGTTTCGTACCCTACCATAATCTTTTCGTTCGGTCTCCGCTATTAGTGAATTTGGAGTGACTTTTTGTTGCTTGTTGAGGGATAGTTATATGATCCAATTATGTTATTATTGTTGAGAGAACTTGCACTAGTGAAAGTATGAACCCTAGGCCTTGTTTCCTAGCATTGCAATACCGTTTACGCTCACTTTTGCCACTTGTTGTTTTTATATTTTCAGACTGCAAAAACCTATATCTACCATCCATATTGCACTTGTATCACCAGCTCTTCGCCGAACTAGTGCACCTATACAATTTACCATTGTATTGGGTGTGTTGGGGACACAAGAGACTCTTTGTTATTTGGTTGCAGGGCTGTTTGAGAGAGACCATCTTCATCCTACGCCTCCCACGGATTGATAAACCTTATGTCATCCACTTGAGGGAAATTTCCTACTGTCCTACAAACCTCTGCACTTGGAGGCCCAACAATGTCTACAAGGAGAAGGTTGTGTACTAGACATCAACCCTCTTGAAAATCATACATCTTGCAAAGTGCTTCCCAACCCGGGCAACCAAAACGGGATACACTCTCAGAATTGTATAGATTTACCTCAAAATCCATACCATGATGGGTTCTTAGGTTAACTTTCTTTGTTTCATTCCTCTCATGATCTTCAAAACCCATCCTCTCCAAGACATAGCGTCTTGCATGGCATGGGATAAGCTAGTCGAATTGTAAAAGACGAAAATTACACGTTGAAGTACTAGAAGTCGAGCTTAATTACGAAAAAAACACTTTGCGTCGTAGCATACCGTATCACAATCGAAGGCCTCCTCGAGCTTAATGCTGAAGCGCCGACCTTCATCCAGGTGAGGCCTATCGCAGAAACCCCGGTTGTGGCCGCACCAGGAGCACTCCCCGGGACCTTCTTCGTCCGACGACATTTCCTATGTTCATAATTCAAAGATTAAACTTGTACAATTAAAACTCTCAGCTTGTTCATTATTCATCACGGGTTGACTATCGGTCTGTCGAGTCTTTTCTTGAAAACTCTCAGCTCACGTGGTGTATATATTCGACCGTCGGTGATGGTCGTTACTCCTCCTTCCCCTAGTGCATAACAAAGGTCAACCCTAAATATCGTTTAATTATCTTTCTAGAAAATCCAGGCCACTCAATATTTCCTACATATTCTAGCACAAGTCATGCCAAAATTCCCGGAAAATTCCGGCATGACCTTTGCTAAAACAGGACATATCGAGCACCTGAAATTTGCCGGAACGGAAATTAATCAACACTCCAGCAAAACATAGGCCACTCGGAGGTGTAACCTGAACATGACCGCCCACTTGGGCAACCACATATCCTATTTGAGCAACACAAGATATACATATTTTTATCTACATCATATCCTATAGGACTCATATTGACATGGAGATTTGGCTGGTCTCACCTCGAGGTCGGGGGGGGGGGGGGGGTCCGTGACGGGGACGACGGCGGGGATGATGGAGGGGCTCCTTGATTTCTGCAATAACAGAAACCCTATAAGTTATCACTATTACATCCCGAATAGTATCATACATATAACATCACTAATACAACTAAAACCCTAGCGAACGACGGGTATCGACGACAAGGATGCGGGATAGGCATCGTCAACGTCGATGCGGGAATAATTGCTTAAACTAAAAAATAACAACAAACGTGACATGCTCAACTAGTTCTATTAATTCAACTAGTTCGTACTAAATATAAACTTACTATAAATAGAAATAAACTAGTTCTTTCTAAAAATAAACTAGTTCAACTAGTTATATTAATTTTCTTACTAAAAATACATTAGTTCTATTAATTCAACTTGTTCTTACTAAAACTAAAGTAGTTCAACTAGTTTATTAATTTACTTACTAATTATTTTAAACACTTACTAAAAACAATAAAAAAAACTACATTATACAATAGTAAAAAACTACAGTAAAAACAAAAAAAAAGATGGAGGGAGGAGGGGAAGGGAGGAGGAAGGAGAGAGGAGGAGGGGGAGGAGGCCGGTGGGATCGGAGGAGGGAGGGGTGGGGGGAGGAGGGGGAGGGGCGGCCGGAGGAGGAGGAGGGAGAGGGGCGGTGGGAGGAGGGCGACCGGAGGAGGAGGGGGAGGAGGGAGGGGAGAAGGGAGGAGGGAGTACCTCGGCGAGGAGCAGCAGTGGCGTGGGACTGACGTCTGGGTTCGGCGCCAAGCGAGAGCGAGTGAGAGGGAGTGAGTGTGAGAGGGTGAACCGCTCCAGGATAAGGTAAGTAAGTAGTAGCGCGTTTCAGCTACGGGCCGTAGCAGTACCGCTGGTCAGTGGTACGCGCTACTGCTAAGTGGGGCTAGCCATCTGCGCCAAAGATAAATATATAGCAGCTGTGGTTTTCAGAACGCCATTGCTAAAGTAGTAGTGATGCGCGGTCTATTTAAAAATGCTACTACTAAGTAGCAGTAGCGCCCTGTTTTGTCTAGCGCTACTGCTAAGATGTTGTGTATAAGGTTTTCCCTAGTTGTGTTAGGGCAGCCACTCCTAATACATGGTAAAAGGGGGGCACCACCCCCTCTTACCATATCCCAGAAAAGGGAGGAAGGAAAGAAGGGGGCACCTCTGCCCTTTCCTTCCCCCTTGTGCCATTATTTGGCAGGGGGCGTACCAAAGGGAGGAGCCCTAGGGCTGCCGCCACACCTATTGGGGCGCCCTAGGGGCCGCCTCCTCCCCTCCCGCACCTATATATATGTGGGGAGGGGTGCCACATAATACACAGCTTATTCCACGTCGTGTGTCGGCACCCCTCCGCCTCTAGTTTACTCCTCCGTTCTAGATCATCGCAGTGCTTAGGCGAAGCCCTGTGGGATTACTTCACCACCACCATCACCACGTTGTTATGCTGACAGAACTCATCTACTACCTCGCCCCGCTTGCTGGATCAAGATGGCGAGGACGACACGAGATGAAAGTGTGCAGAACACGGAGGTGTCGTGAGTTCGGTACTTGATCGGTTGGAGCGCGAATAAGTTCGACTACATCAACCGCATTGTTAAACGCTTCCGCTTACGGTCTACGAGAGTATGTAGACACACTCTCCCCCTCGTTGCTATGCATCTCCATGGATAGATCATTGCGTGTGCATATAATTTTTTTTGTTTTCCATGCAACGCTTCCCAACAGGTACTGTTGGAGCTCACGCGCCGCGGTCAATGCTGCCACCGGCATGTAGATGGTACGGACCGTGGTTCCCAATGGAACAACCAAAATGTGAGTTCGTACCCCCTGCTTTGCGGGAGCGGTGGCTTGGTCATGATCGATACCCACACCGTGACCTACGACTCCTCCTCCCCCGTCCTGCCCCGTGTCCCCCTCGTGGTCTGGGAGAGAGCGGTGGACCTCTTCCGCCGACGGGGGAGGAGGAGGAGGAGGCTAAGAAGGTGACGCGTGTTGAGCGACGTCAGCGGCCTTGTTGGGGATATAACTATTGGTTAAAGATGGCGGTTCATCAAGACAAAAGCCCATGAAGATGTTAAAGATGGCGGTTCAGGAAGCAGACTTGCTAAGGGCCCGATACCCAAAGGCGACTTAAGGCCCATAGGTGTAAAACCGCCATGTAGGTATAACTTGTATTATAAGGCAAGCGTGGATAGTCACCTATCCGGACACGTGTGTATGAGCCGGCCGGGACTCTGTAGCCGCCGGGCATCAACCTGTGTATATAAAGGGATGACTCGGTGGTGGTTTTGGGCAAGAGACAATAGATTGAAAGCTAGGTCAAGCATATTCGCTCCCTGGTAATTGAAACATAAGCAATACCACCTCAAACTGGATTAGGCCTTTACCTTCAACGCAAGGGGCCAAACCAGTATAAACTCCCTGTGTCCTTTGTCCCGTTTAACCCCTTTAAGCTAACCTAACTTCGATGGCTCCACGACTAAGTCCTTTTGCTAGGACATCTGCCGTGACAATTCCACGACAGTTGGCGCCCACCGTGGGGCCAGCGCACAGTGGTTTCGAGTTCATGATGGGAAGCTTTCAAGGGATCAAGGGATACGCTGTGGGCCGGATGACCAAGAGTCGTCGTGGCAAGCTCTACATCGACATGCAGGTTGGGGCCCTGAGGCCGGCTCAATTGAGTACGGGTACCGGGTCCCCTTCGGCGGAATCCACGTCTTCATCGGCAAGATCGGCGAACCGGGCCCTGAGCGGGAGACCTACACCGACATCATCGAGATAGCTCAGCGTGCACGACCGACCCGTGTTCAACCCGCCGTGAAGCGCGCCTTTGTTGGATTTATCCATGGAGCGGAATTTGAGGAAGGATCTATGTCTAGAGGTGAGACTGTCGTCTGTTCTGATGGTGAGTCATCCACAGGAGAGACTACTTCATTGTATCAACTGCAAGACGGCCGACTTGGGGCTGTTCTGATGGCGGTAGTATTCCGGACCCCTATGAGCCGCCGAACCGGGTCGCGATCTTCATGGCCGGTACACAGCCGGTGCTTGGGTCATCAACCACCGCGGCTATGACCTCCAGTTCAATGGTTGCAGCGGCGGCTGGTGCTAGCGGCTCTGCACGCCCGCCGGCTCAAGTTCTCACACAATTGTTGGAGGATCTAGCGAATTTGATGGGGATAGAAGTGACCCTGGACAACCAGGAACAACATAAGGTTGATGTGGCGAAACTGCGAGGTGAGATTGATCAGGCCAAGCAAGAGTTGGTGGCTGAGAATGTTAGGATGGCTGCATAACGTGCTGCTTTGGACGCTCAAGCACAGCGGATTCAAGCGGATTCCTTCCGGCTCACGTTGGATTAGAATGCTACAAATGAGGTTATGAGGAGGACACACCGGAGTCATCTACCCCCGGTTTATGAGCCGAGGAACCTCTTTAACACGCCTAGAGGAGGGACTAGTGCCCCACCGGTGGTAAACCGGACGGCTGAAGCACCTTGGACGAGAGCGCCGGTTCAGCCACGGGTGGTAGACCCGCCACGCTTGAATAATACTCCACCTCAGTATGTTCCGACACCTCTGGGTCATTATTCTAACCCGTTGGACAATATGATTGCTGCGGCAACACGACTGGTAGCTCTACCAGTTGATGGTGAGTCCCCAATGGCAGTAGAGACGCGGAGGGCCAGAGAGCTTGTTTAGACGGTGTTGGAGCAGCAAGCAGCCTATTATTACAGTCACGAGCGGGTACATTCAACCTCTCGTCCAAGCCATAGTTAAAGCAGGCACATTGACTCCCCGGCGGTCTCAAGCAGTGAACAGCGCCGTAACCCGCCCCGTGGACATGACCCGGCGTGCAATGGTACTAATGATCAGACTCTGGTGGATCAGGGTAGAGCGCGTCGGGAGGCTGAGCTGGCGGCTCAGTACGCGGCTCATTAACATTCTCTGGCTTATCCGACGACTTCGGTAGAGGCAGGCGTAACCTCTAGAACCTTGGGTTTGCCATGCTTAGTGTCGGCTCTGCGCAATGAGCGTTTGCCCAAGGATTTCAAGGGTCCTCATAAGGTGCCTAACTACACAGCTGACCTGCCCCCTGAAGTGTGGGTTGAGAGTTATGAGATGGCCATGGAGCTGCTGGATGTTAGCGATGCTGCGTGTGCTAAATATTTCACCATGATGCTGGATGGGACGGCCCGTACTTGGTTAAAAGGGCTGCCTGCCAACTCCATTGGATCATGGGCCGAGTTAAAAGCCCGGTTTATCTAGAATTTCAAAGATACATGTAAGCAGCCTATGTCGATTGTGGATTTGGACTCCTGTGTCCAATAAGAAGGCGAGTCAACAACCCATTGGGTGCGCCGGGTCTCAACTATCCTGCACTCATCGGATCGTATCAATGCCGGTTCAGCGGTCTTGATGTTAGAGAAGAATTGTCGTTTTATGCCCCTTAAGCAGAAGCTAGGGCGGCTCAAGAGCCACCGCAGTGACATGGGGGAACTGATGGCGGCTCTGGTTAAGTATGCTGACTCTGACAGTACCAAGGACCCCGAGTCTGATGATGAAAAGCCGGGAAAGGGAAAGAAGAGTAGCAACACTAGAGAGCAGCAGCATAACCCAGTGGGTCAGGGAGGCAACGGTAAGCGCAAGGCTGATAATAGTTTGTATTTTGTGGCTAACACCAATACACAAAATAATGGACATCGTCGTAAGAGAAGGCCGCCTCCTCGGGTTGGGGGGCCAAGTTCCAATCTTGAGCAGCTGCTGAATCAGCCCTGCCCGAAGCATAGTACACAGGGAAGGCCGGCCACTCACCTCTGGAAGGATTGCTTCATTATGAAGAAGTAAAAAAATTCCAATCTTTTTCAAGACAATCACGGTCCGGGTTACGGTGGTGGCGGTTCTAATTCCGGTTTCTAGGGCCAAGGCAATCAAGGTGGTTTCAATCAACAATCTGATCAGGGGAATCAGCAACAACAGTCTGGTTATCAAAGCAACCCGAAGCAGTTGAATAGTGGGCAGTACCACGTTTTCACCACGAGTTTATGCAAGCGGGATCAAATGCTCCATAAAAGGGAAGTGAACTCCGTTGAGCCGGCGGTTCCCCGTTACTTGTGATGGTCTGAGCAGCCCATTGTGTGGAGTCGTGAGGATCACCGGCCTGGGTTGATAATCCGGGTCACTAGGCGTTGGTGGTGGCGCCTCAAGTCGGAGGGAGTTCACTAAGGTACTCATGGATGGAGGCAGCAACATCAATATCCTTTACTATGATACTTTCCATAGCATGGGATTAACTGACAAAAATCTTAAACCGTCCAATACTGTTTTCCATGGAGTGGTGCCTGGTAAGTCGGCGTACCCGGTCGGCAAGATTTCTTTGGAAGTAGCCTTTGGGGATGAGTACAATTCTAGAGCGGAGACTTTAACATTTGAAGTTGTTAAGATCTAGTCCCCGTATCATGCTCTGTTTGGACGGCCGGCTTATGCTAAATTCATGGCGAGGCCATGTTATGTTTATTTGCAGCTTAAGATGCCGGGTCACAAGGGCACAATCACGGTGCATGGAAGTCGCAAGATAGCCTTGGAGTGTAAAGAAGGCGATGATGCTTACGCTGAGTCTGTTTGTGCAACAGAGGAATTGAAATTTTACAAGGATAATGTTGACCCGACATATATGCCGCAACTAAAGAAGCCAACCACAGAGCACGACCCCTTGTTGAAGTTCAAATTGGCAGATGACACAAAGCTAGTTGACTTTGTTCCTGGCGATTCATCCAAGCAGTTCAGCATCAGTGCTAACCTGGATCCAAAATAGGAAAGCGCGCTCATTGAGTTCATCCGCGAGAACCGGGACATCTTTGCATGGAAACCTTTTGATATGCCAGGTGTACCGAGGGAACTCGATGAGCACACTCTTAATATTGATCCGAAGTTTAAGTCGGTCAAGCAATTCCTTCGTCGCTTTAATGAACAGAGGCGTAAGGCCATTGGTGAAGAAGTGGCCCGGCTCTTAGCGGCTGGGTTCATTGTTGAAGTCTTTCATTCTGAGTGGTTGGCTAACCCGGTGCTTGTACTTAAGAAGAATGGCACTTGTCGTATGTGTGTGGATTATATGGACTTCAACAAGGCTTGTCCGGCTGATCCCTTCGCTCTCCCCCATATTGATCAGATTATTGATGGTACGGCGGGTTGTGAGCATTTGAGCTTTTTGGATACTTATTCTGGTTATCATCATATCAAGATGGCAGTTAAGGAGTAGGAGAAGACAACCTTCATCACTCCCTTTGGAGCCTTCTGTTACGTGTCTATAGCTTTTGGGCGCAAGAGTGCCCAGGCAACTTACCAGCGATGTGTGCAAAGTTGTCTTCATGATCAGATTGGGCGCAATGTTCATGCTTACGTGGATGATATTGTGGTAAAATCTAAGAAGAAATAGACCCTGATAGATGATTTAAGGGAGACCTTTGACAATCTCCGGGTCTACAAGATGATGCTTAACCCGACCAAGTGTGTTTTTGGTGTGCCAGCAGGCAAGCTCTTGGGTTTTCTGGTTTCAGAACGAGGTATTGAAGCTAACTTGGAGAAGATAAAAGCTATCACCTCTCTGGCTAAACCGGCGTGTATCAATGATGTTCAGCATTTGGCGGGTTGTATTGCAGCCTTAAGCCGGTTGGGTGAGAAGGCTATCCCTCTATACCAGATGATGAAGAAGGAAGATCACTTTGTTTGGAGTGATGCTGCTGATCAGGCATTTGAGGCCTTGAAGAAACAATTGGCTAATCTGCCGGTTCTCGCTGCTCCTATTGATAAGGAACCTTTGTTGTTATATGTGGCTGCCAATAGCCGAGCTGTTAGTGTAGCCATTGTGGTGGAAAGGAAGGAATCAGGCAAGGAGCATCCGGTTCAGCGGCCAGATTACTACATCAGTGAGGTGCTTATTGAGTCCAAGCAGAGGTATCCACATTGGTAGAAGCTCGTGTACGGCGTATTCATGGCTAGTCGAAAGCTCAAGCAATATTTTCTGGGTCATCCCATCACTATGGTTAGTTCTGCTCCTTTAGGGGATATTATTCAGAACATAGAAGCCACATGTTGGGTAGCCAAGTGGGCCATTGAGCTTGGACCTCATGGTTTGAAGTATATGCCTCGAACAGCCATTAAGTCTCAAGCGCTTGTGGATTTCATAAATGACTGGACAGAGTAGCAGATGCTTGAGGAGAAGCCGGATAACACATATTGGACTATGCACTTTGATGGATCCAGGCAGTTGGAGGGCTCGGGGGCTGGAGTTGTTCTGACTTCCCCACGAGGTGATAAATTTTGTTATGTCCTCCGGTTGATGTTCCCTTGTACTAACAATGCAGCTGAATACGAGGCCTTGCTCCATGGTCTTCGGATGGCTAAGGAAATGAACTTAAGCCGGGTGAGGTGTTTCGGCGACTCAGATCTGGTAGCTCAGCAAGTCTCTGGCACTTGGGATTCTAAGGACCCACTCATGGCGGCTTATCACCGAGAGGTTGATGCTATTGCAGGGCACTTCAAGGGTTATCAAGTAGAACATGTTGACCGCAGGAAAAATGAGGCGGCTGATGCTTTGAGCCGGTTAGGATCCTAGCGTAAGCCGGTGTCACCTAACACTTTCTTGGATATTCTGCATAACCCTTCAGTTAAGTTGCCTACAGAAGAAGACCTTGCTATTCCTGACCCGGAGGCACAATTAGTAGCGGCTCTTCACGCTATTCCTGATTGGGCAGTTCCATATTTGGCTTATATGACCCAGGGCGAGTTACCTGAAGATGAAACTTTAGCCAGGCAGATAACCCGGCGGTCTAAGTCAATGACAATTGTCAATGGAGAGTTGCACCATTGTAGTGTTACAGGGGCATTTCAACGTTGTGTTTCTCCAGAGGAGGGTCCTGAAATTCTACGTGAAATTCATGAAGGAGATTGTGGTCATCATGCCGGCTCTAAATCTCTTGTGGCCAAGGCTTTTCGTCATGGATTTTATTGGCTGACGGCTCATGCTGATGCAGAGGATTTGGTCAGTAAATGTGATGGTTGTCAGAAATTCTCACGATGAGCTTATGTGTCGGCTCAAGAATTGAGGATGATTCCAATTGCTTGGCCGTTTGTGGTCGGGGGGCTTGATATGGTTGGGCCTTTCAAAAGGTCCAAGGATAAAAAGACTCACCTTTTGGTGGCAGTTGACAAATTTACAAAGTGGGTGGAGGTAGAGCCGGTCAGTAAGCGTGATGCGGCGCCGGCGGTTCAATTTATCAAAAAGGTGATCTTCCGTTTTGGCTTTCCCCACAGCATTATAACTGATAATGGCACTAATCTGACTAAGGGTGCTATGAAAGAATTTTGTCAACGTGAGCATATTCGACTGGATGTGTCATCAGTGGCTCACCCTCAGTCTAATGGTCAAGCCGAAAGAGCCAATCAAGAAATTTTGAGAGGCATCAAGCCCCGGCTTATGGTCCCTTTGCAGAAGACGCCGGGTTGTTGGGTGGAGGAATTACCCTCCGTGTTATGGAGCATCAACACCACCCCTAACAGATCAATGGGTTACACGCCTTTCATGGTTTACAGAGCAGAGGCGGTTCTCCCTAGTGACATCCATCACGATTCGCCCCATGTGGCGGCTTATGTTGAAGCTGATAATGAAAAGCACGTCACGATGCACTTGACATGTTGGATGAGGAGCATGACCTTGCGGCGGCTCGTTCGGCGATTAACCAGCAAGATCTACACCGCTATCACAGCCGCCGGCTTAAAACCAGAACCTTTCAAGAAGGTGATTTGGTGCTCCGGCTTATCCAGGATCAATCTGATATGCACAAGCTATCCCCACCTTGGGAAGGACCCTTTGTGGTCAGCAAAAATCTAAACAATGGGTCGTACTACCTTATCGATGTTCGAGACCACAAGGACTCACGCACGTCGGAGGAGGAGACCCGCCGGTCATGGAATATTGCTCATCTTCGGCCTTCTTACACCTGAGCCACTGGCTCTTGTGATCTACATATTATGACAATATATATATTATGATGAATATAATAAAGCCAACATCCCTGATAATCCAGTGCCTCTGTCGTTTCATTTCTGAGAATAATGAGTCTTTATTGTCATGATCACTTAGGGGCTTCCTGCTCATTGAGCATAGCTATGACTACCCTTATTGATCCGGCTTATATGCCTGGAATAAAATGTTACTTGGGGGCTCTTATTCAATGGACAAGAGTTTTTATGACCCTTCTAATAGGCTTGAAAGTCAGGCTTGGAAGCCAGGTGTATTCACCTAAAAATCCAGGTTATCCTGCCTTTTTAAGTCTGCCACTCCACCCAGGTAATCCTGAAATGAACCGCCGAACTTTTGATAGTCAATCTTATTAAGACCCTGAACTTGTCAAAGTTAAAACGACGATTGGTCATGTGAGGCCCGGCTTATAAGGTTTGCATGAAGGTTTAACTCAGCGGCTGTGTGTCAGGACCCCAATTCCAAGTCACATCGAGCTAGCCGGTAAAACCTCATATCAATTTGCGGCCTACGGTTTTCCCACATGTGTCGCCTTACCATGGCCCGGGACCGTTTGCGCCTTTTGGCTCACATATATGATAGTGTCGCTAGCATCCATATGACAAAGAACCCGGGCCGACATGACTATTCGTGAACCCAAAGTGGCACTAACTTACGGGGACAGGCATACATGAATCAACATCGAGCATGTCGGTCAGCAGCGTGCGAATCCGGGTTGTAGCACTGGGCTAACAGGACTCCGGTGAACCGGGCTGTAGTAGGCTAGGCAGGACTCGAGATGTCACCACGTGACATTTCCCGAAGGGACAGAACCACGTGAACAAAGTGAATCACATGCCGGCCAGTCAAGTGTTCCGGAGCGGTAGTCTTTGGGCTAGCAGGACTCCGGCGAACCGGGTCAGAAGCGGACTACTATGGCTCATGGAAGCACAAGACTACATTTCCCCATAAGAGAGGCTACCAAGGATAAACAACTAGGTTGCCGGAGCCCACACATACCAAGCATTTCAATCATACACACAATATGCTCGATATGTGTAAATACAACATGGAATCACAACATAACTCTACGACTCAAGTATTTATTCATTAGGCTCCGAGGAGCCAACTATTACAATCATGGGTCTCATGACCCAACATACGGAGCATACAAGCATCAAGCGGAAGCATAAACATGTCTGGGTACAGACAACTACAAATGAAAAAGGCTGAGAAGGCTAACTATCTACAAGACCCTCGCAAGGGTACAAGATCGTAGCTGAGGTATCAAGCTAAATGTCGAAGTCCACACGGAACTATTAGCAATACCGACGTCTCTCTGCAAAACATAAAATAGGCAAACGTGAGTACAAATGTACCCAGCAAGACTTACATCAGAACTAGCTACATATGCATCAGTATCAACAAAGGGGGTGGTGGAGTTTAACTGCAGCAAGCCAGCTTTGACTCGGTGGCTATCCTGAACTACGACTACGAGTAACTCTTTTGAGGTGGCGCACACGAGTCCACATATTCACCATATCAATACACCACTATGGATTCGCTCCCGTCTCCCTATGAGAACGCCGTCCATAGCATTCACGCTTATCTTGTGCATTTTAGAGTATCCACTTTCACTTGTCTATGAACTATTATAGGCAACCCAGAAGTCCTTTACCGTGGACACGACTATTCGAATAGATGATGTTAACCCTGCAGGGGTGTACTTCTTCACACACGCTCTCGCCACTTACCGCCATGTACACGTCATGTATCTCGGCAACCTTCAAGCGGAAGCTTTGGCGAGGGTGTCGGCCACGGCCTACCTAAACACTCAAGTCTCTAGTCCAGGTTTATCGCCTATTCAGGTTCCATCCGCAGGGAGTCCGGCCGAGGTTTCCACATACGGCCCCGAACGATGTGTACAGGGTTCCGCGACACCAAACGGGCGCCCGGCATACCCGGCCACGTGCCTACCGCATCACAGCCCACCCCTCGGGTCAGCGCTGCGCACGGCCTCCAGCATACTACAAACACCAGAAACTACTTGCAACTCCTGGACAGAGGACAAGGGTGGTTAAGAAGCCGAGAGAGTCAATTAAGGATCCCAATGTGTGGTAGTAGCTGTTCATGGATCATAAACACAGAATTCAGTTCCTGAGGACGGTTTCAATGAGATAACCCACCAGTACTCCTACATGGCCTCTCATCGCTACCTTTACCAAATCGTGTTCACACACTTAGCTCACACACAGTAGGACATGTTCATCACCATTCCAATTCATTCCTGATGAATCAGACCTGACTCAACTCCAAGCAGTAGCAGGCATGCCAAACAAGCATGAATGAGTAGGCACATCAGGGCTCAAACAACTCCTACTCATGCTAGTGGGTTTTATCTATTTACTATGGCAATGACAGGTCATGCAGAGGAAAAGGGGTTCAACTATCATGGCAAATGTGAGATGAATCGTTGTTGTCCTAATGCAGTAAAAGAGAGCAGAAGCGAGAGAGTGGGATTTTATCGGAATGAATAAGGGGGTTTTGCTTGCCTGGCACTTCTGAAGATAGTATAGCTCTTCATCGGTGTCATCGAACTCATCGTCGAAACCACGTCTACTGAGAGGGAACAAACACCGGCAAACAAGAGGGAAAACAATCAATGCAATGCAACAATATTATGCATGATCATGACATGTCAAGAATGTTATGATTTACACTAATGCATCTAGCAACAGTTTAAATGAAGTCCATATGAGCTAAGGGTTCATATGCAAACTCCATATTTAGCATTGAAAATTCCATTATCATGTTTTCACCTATACAGCAGGTATAACTTAGTTTAACATGCATGAAAATGATACAGATGGATAGATTGCATTTTTCTGATAATTTTTCATATATAAATTATTTCATTTGGAGCTACGGTTGAATTACTATGATTTTTAGAAGTTTTGGGCATTTTCTGAATTTCCTGAATAAGAATAATTCCAGGAAAACCTATTACTACGTTAGCATTGCGTCATGCTGACCTCAGCAGGTCAACAGACGCCGTCCATGTCCAACTTGACCAGTGGGGTCCACTGGTCAGTGACCCAGTGCCGGTTACAGAGGCTGACACGTGGGACCAGGTCAACGGCCACGTCAGCAGGGTCAAAGGTGACACGTGGGTCCCACCGGGTTAAAAACTAATCTAAACAGAAAGTTAAATTAAGCTAAACATGCACAGGGCCTACATGGCAGTGGCACTGGAGTGTTTAGCAGGGTCATAAGTGCTAACTAATCTGGCGCCACGTCAGCAGTTGACGCCGGCGACCAAAAGCACGGCGGTGGCACGCCGGAGTTGCTCGGGACGGCACTACAGGCGGTGTTTTGCAGCGTGGTTTGGGGCTACGGCAAGCTGGCGTCTGCGCACAACTAGTGGTGCAATCAACTTCGCCGGGGGCGACCTAAATCGACGACGGCGAGCTCAAAGGCAGCGGCCGGAGTTCGGGTGCGAGCGGGGATGCGGCTGCGGTGTGCGAGGGCAAGAACGGAGAGGGGGAGGAGGAGCAGCAGCTCACATCAGTTGCAGCAGGCGTCAAACCAGGCTCGGGGAAGGCCGGATGGCGACGTACAGGTGGCGGCGATCTCGGACGACTGAGGAGGAAAACGGCGGCGTTGGAGATGAAACAGAGCTTCTGGCGCCGCGCGACTCGATGGAGAGGACGAGGAAGACGCGACGGTGCTTCTGGGCTGCTCGAGGGGACGAGGGAGAGGCGATGGCCGCGGTGGTGCTCGTCGGAGGCGGCGGGCGCTTTCGGTGAGGAGAACAGAGGAGGGGGAGAGCGTTCGGGGGAGAGAAAGGGAGAGCCAGACGGCTCTGGGGGTCATGTGGCGTCGTCCAGACGCATCGAGGAGGAGCCAGGCATGCAGGGAGGGAGGAGGTGGCCGCGGTGTGTGCCGGTGTGCGTCGGGCGCGTGCCCCTGTCCTCCTGGCGAGAGGAGGGGGACGACTGGCAGGGGCCAGTCGGCTGGATCGACTTGCTGGGCCGCCAGGTGGGCTGCATAGGTGAGGCCAGGTACTAACTCTCTCTATCTTTTCCTGTATTTCTTTTTCTATTTCATTTCCTCAGTTCTGATTTAGTTTAGCCACTAAATTATTTTAATAAATTCTGTAGGTTATTATATGGCTTGCTAAAATATACACAAAGCCACTCACAGACTTCCAGAATTATGGGAATTATATTTAATATATATTAAATATAAACCCAAAGCAAATAATTATTGGCTTAATTCAAATGGCCAAAATAAATGTTTCTAAGCTCCTAAAAATATTGGTTTGAATTTTACCTCTTGACAATATTTTTATAGAATAACAGGAACATTTTCTGGGACTCATTTGAGAAGATTTTAAAGTTGGTTATTTTTTAACTGATTTCTGAGGGTATCAACAAACCTCAATTCAACTTTCAGAAATTTTAGACATGATGCATGAGTGCAGTTGCAACTATTTCACTCACGTATTCTAGGGCTGTGACACTGTGCGGCCCTACGAAAGCACTCGATTTTTAGGCCTGGCAGCCTATGAAAAGCCTTGTTTTTATCTTTTGATTTATATTCGAAACTTTTTTGAGGTTCATCTTTTGTGACATGTTAATACATGGTTGAAAACCGATGAGGGCTATCATGCCTTATGGTTCATATATGAAATTACCCGGTGTTTATTAACTTGGCCTGGCTTTGGACTATAAGTCGCTAGTGTATGATGGTCTTATGTACTTGGAAGCGTTGTGCTCTAAGTTTTGGGATATTACCCCTTGTTCTATACGGCGTTGTAAGCCGGCGGTATATGCCAAATTGAACAAGGCATTGTACGCTCAATCTTTTGGGTCGTCACCCTTATTGTGCTGGTATGATAAGCCGGCAGTGTGAGCAAATATCACAGGTATGATATTTTTGTTATGATTATATATGGTTATGATTAAACCGGCCCTGGTTATGGACTATTTTAGTCACCAGTGGTTTTATATGGGGTATTATGACCCGCCCTGAGGTAAACCGCCAGGGCATTTGTGATCTGTTTGTATGCAGGAACATACTCAAATTGATGATATTATAAGCATAAGTAGCAGATCTTAAATTGGCGGGTCAGCAGTGTTAGGCAAAATAAAAACGTGCTCGATGGCAAGACAACTCAAAGTTTAACTAGCCTATTACAAGGCATCTGGTGGCCCAACAAACATAAGTGTTTTGATGATATCAGTGCAGCAAAGTATTACGCTCAAGAAACTGGCTCATGACTGGGGGTGAGTTGAAGCCTCCGGCTCGTCCTGTGCTTCTTCTTCATCTTTAGCTCTTTGGTTATCCACCAGCTAGAAGTCAGGCGTATCCTAGTTGATACCGGTCAGCGCTCTAAATACAGCTTCGTCATCAATGAGGTTTGATGGATCAATGTCACGAGCGAAGGTGTGCTTACGAATCGACGGGATGAGCTCTGTTGGCTCATGAACCGGCATGCTAACTTTCTTGTTGTCAGCATCATAAATCGCCTGGTATGTGGATAAACTGGTTTCGTCAGCCATCTTGCTTGCTAAAGGACGCATCGCTCTTGCTATTTCTGCAAAATCGTCGGCACTTAAATCAGATCAGTCTTCTTTGACACTAGGGCAGCCGTTGGCCAAATCTTCTGGGTCAAGGTCGGCTTGCCATGTCTTTGCCCGTCTTAAGGCAGTTAAGGCGCCGGCTCTGGCAGCTCCCCGTTTTAAGTCATCAATTCTCTTGGGCAGCACGGATAATTGCTTCAGTGTATCTTTGATAAGTGTTGAAGGAGATTTCTTGTGCAGCGTAGCAGCGATGGTTCATTGGGCACCAGTGCTACATCTGGAGCACTGCGTTGGATTTCGTTGAAGAGGAAAGGGTGATGCAGCACAATAGTGTAAGTATTTCCCTCAGTTTTTGAGAACCAAGGCATCAATCCAATAGGAGGCTACGCGCGAGTCCCTCGTACCTACACAAAGCAAATATCTCCTCGCAACCAACGCGATAAGGGGTTGTCAATCCCTTCACGGTCACTTACGAGAGTGAGATCTGATAGAGATGATAAGATAATATCTTTGGTATTTTTGTGATAAAGATGCAAAGTAAAATAAAAGCAAAGTTAAAAAGCAAAGGAAATAACTAAGTGTTGGAAGATTAATATGATGAAGATAGACCCGGGGCCATAGGTTCACTAGTGGCTTCTCTCAAGAGCATAAGTATTTTACGGTGGGTGAACAAATTACTGTTGAGAAATTGACGGAATTGAGCATAGTTATGAGAATATCTAGGTATGATCATGTAAATAGGCATCACGTCTGAGACAAGTAGACCGACTCCTCCCTGCATCTACTACTATTACTCCACTCATTGACCGCTATCCAAAGATGCATCTAGAGTATTAAGTTCATGAAAACAGAGTAATGCCTTAAGCAAGATGACATGATGTAGACGGATAAATTCATGCAATATGATAAAAACCCCATCATGTTGTCCTCGATGGCAACAATACAATAAGTGCCTTGCTGCCCCTACTGTCACTGGGAAAGGACGCCGCAAGATTGAACCCAAAGCTAAGCACTTCTCCCATTGCAAGAAAGATCAATCTAGTAGTCCAAACCAAACTGATAGTTCGAAGAGACTTGCAAAGATAACCAATCATACATAAAAGAATTCAGAGAAGATTCAAATATTGTTCATAGATAATCTTGATCATAAACCCACAATTCATCGGTCTCAACAAACACACCGCAAAAAGAAGATTACATCGAATAGATCTCCACGAGAGAGGGGGAGAACATTGTATTGAGATCCAAAAAGATAGAAAAAGGCATCTAGCTACTAACTATGGACCCGAAGGTCTGAAGTAAACTACTCACACTTCATCGGAGAGGCTATGGTGTTGATGTAGAAGCCCTCCGTGATGGATGCCCCCTCCGGCAGAGCTCCTAACAGGCCCCAAGATGGGATCTCGTGGGTCTGAAGGTTGTGGTGGTGGAATTAGGTTTTTGGCTCCGTGTCGATCGTTTGAAGTGCGTGAGGTATATATAGGAGGAAGGAGTACGTCGATGGAGCAACAGGGGCCCACGAGGGTGGAGGGCGCGCTGGGGGAGGGTGCGCCTACCTCGTGGCCTCCTGGAAGCTTCCTTGACGAGGGTCCAAGTCTCTGGATCATGTTCGGTGAGAAAATCACGTTCGAAGGTTTCATTCCGTTTGGACTCCGTTTGATATTCCTTTTCCGCGAAACTCGAAATAGGCAAAAAACAACAATTAATTTGGGCCTCCGATTAATAGGTTAGTCCCAAAAATAATATAAAAGTGAATAATAAAGCCCATTAATGTCCAAAACAGTAGATAATAAAGCATGGGGCAATCAAAAATTATAGATACGTAGGAGACGTATCAACCAGTATATAACTGTTCTACAAGAGTGTAGACAGCCTTAAGCCGGATATGCATGTCTAAGCCCAACTTAGCGCTCTGAGAACTTGTATCGGTAAAGTTATGGGTAAACCGGCAGCTGTTTATAATATGATTATTAAGATGCAAGGGAGATATGGTCGTACCGAAGATGGCTGATGACATAATATTAATCTACTGCTTTAACCCGGATAACTCCTCCGTCACCGCACTACAAAAAAATACACTTCCGTGATGATACGTGTTTGTTACAGTAGGTCGCGTTTTCTGTCATGCATGTACATCCATGACGATTTTATGACAGAATCAAGATAGTCATACCGTCTTTGTCGTAGAAGTGTTCCATGACATTACCAAAATTATCATCACGGAAGTGTCCACTTCCATGACAATAAATCGCGCGTCACAGAAGTGCTTTCGTCAAGGGTGACCGACACGTGGCATCCACTTTAACGGAACGCCATTAAGCTATTGGGTCAGGTTTTGGATCCGATAACCTGTTAACAGCCCTGACCAATGGGGATTTTCCACGTGTAAAATTATCATTGGCTGGAGGAAACATGTGTCTGCTCATCGTTGGGACAGACGTCATCCACTCATTGGAGGTAAGGCGCCTATGATACGTCGACATGTGGCACGGCCCAACAGAGGCCCATTCCTGTGAAAAGGCCGGCCCGTTTGACTTGGTCAAAAGGTGGCGGGCCGGCCCATGGAAAGCCTGTTAACGGCATGTTCGCATATAGCCCATTTACAACCCGCTAACCCAAGGCCCGTTATGCCCTATCCGAATTAGGCCCAGTAGCGTCATCTGGGCCATCCAATATGATTCCAGCCCGTTTTCACTTCTGGCGCATGTATGGCCCATGACGTCTTTCCGCCCATATGAGGCCCTATGTAACTCTTGGCCTATTAACGGCCCATGATGAAATCGCCCGTAATGAACAAAGTGTATCACTTTACACCCATTAACGGCCCGTGGTGAAACTAGCCCGTAATGAACAAAGTGTGTCACTTTATACCCATTAACGGCTGTTATTCCGCTAATGCGTTTCAGCCCATGTTATCTTCGCCCTTCTCAGAGCCCATTTATTCTTGGGCTCATTTCAACATTCGCTTACTTGCGGCCCGTTATCATCATTTACGCTTGTCGGCCAAATTCAGCCCGTGGTTCTGATCGGCCCGCTTGTGGTCCGTTATCGCTAATGCTTTTCATAGCATCATCAAATACGACATATTAACGATGGCCCGTTATGGTCGGCCCATGAGCGGACGATTCCAACTCTAGCCCGTTTACGACCATAATGCGGTCTGTTTGGCCCTTGTTTGGCCAATCGATCATACGGCCCGTATAAGGCCCATTGATGATACGGCCCACAGAAAGCTCATTGTTTCTATGGCCCGTAGAAGGCCCATTGTTTCTACGGCCCGTACAAGGCCCACTGTTTCTACGGACAGTAGGAGGCCGAGTGTCACTATAGTAAATATTAGCCCATGGTTATTGGCCTAGTTCTAAAAAATAGGTTATTGCAGCCACTAGCAAACCGCGGAAAAAGAACTGCAATGACTACAAGCAAACAAATAAACAAGACAACAAGGAAATAAATAAGCAAGCAACTAACGCTAGGCTATCACGGCTATTACACATATTACATCCACCGGGCATCAAAGTTAGCCACCAAAGTGCAAATATAGGGAACAAAGCAGCATATCATATACACTGGTTGTCAAAGTTGGCGACCAACGCAAATAAACGCCGCAACAAAACAAATCCAGAACTGAAACCACTTCAGAAGATCTCAAGAAACAATATCCTGGGTACCCATAATGCTGGCAAGATGCTTAGCAAGCTTATTAACTTTCTCTTGTTTGGCGCTTAAATCCTCCAAATAGCTTGTCGTTGCACCGTAAAATATGCATCTGAATTCTGCAGGGCTTCCTCGATCCTTGACTTCCTATTGCAGCACATCCGATCGATGTCTTTCAACTTGAAGTTGAGACTCAAGAAGACGAACTGATTCAGCAGCGAGTTCAAGAGCTTGTGCCAAAGAGAGTGGCGATAACTCGAACACTACATAAAGCAAGGACTTTTTGGTTCCCTGAATGTCGTCAAGTTAGCTTTTATCAGCTTTATTGGAGAACATCAGGGATTTCTCACTATCTTGAACCTTATCTGCATTACTTCCTTTACCATTGGATAACGCGGCATCGTTTCTCCAATATTTTGTCCACATTCTAAAAGAGAAACAAGCGGACACATCACATGTTTACTGTGTATATATGAAACTCATTTTGGTAAATGAGTTCGGTAGTAAAGTGGATGAATAATAGCATGAAACAAACATATATCTATGTACCATGGTCACTTTATGGTCTATATCATTCTAGTTTTTGTTGCCAAATCAAGATAGAGACACAGTTCAAATAATATTTGTTCAAGACAAAGCAAAATAGATGTAATATAAGTGTGGGTAACTATAGAGCAATAACAACACTTGTAATGTGCATGACATGAGAACATAACTGTTTATTCAATTGAAACTGAAATCAACATAGAGCAGGTTACAACAAAGAAACCAGTTAAAGAAACAGGTTTAAAACATACACATTACGCCATTGGAGTTTCAATTCCATCCTTCAAATTTGAAAATAGTTGGTATGAGTAAATACAAGAATGCAACAAAGAAAGGAGTATGAACCATAGCTACGTAACCTGACACGAGAACAAATCTTCTTCTCCTTTAAGCATTGAGTTGGGATTCGGAGTGGTGGTCCTCGTGCTTTGGGCAATCGCAGTTCCCTTTACTAATCGCTCGTGTTTGGGTGCTCCGTGGTGGAGACGGTCTTTGTGTCAATCGGAATCGGGTTACAATCTGCCGAGGTTGGGGTTAGAAGGGGTGTAGCCGGTTCTCTGTCCAACTGGGTAGGGGTACAATCTGCGAGAGTCTAGGTTATGTGTGGTGGATCTGGTCCTTGGGCAAGTACAACCGCGGTTCTATCTACATCAACTGGTAGCACTATCTTATCTGAAGACTGTGTTGTTACTCCCTTAGATACTGCCATCACGCTCTCCAATTCAAATGGCTGATAAACCAGAAAAGTAATTGAAAGTATAGACATTGTATGATAGACAGGTGCAATGGATAGTGGGGAATAAAAGGGGGCATGAAATAATTCATATTTATTTGTCTAACCAAACAGGATAGCATGACACAATTTCACATGTATGATGGCTAACTAAACAGGATAGCATGACACAATTTCACATTATGATGGCTAACTAAAAAAGATGGAAATACATAGTTCAAAATATAAGACTATGTAAACAGGATGACATGAAATAACTATATAATGTGTTTATTAAATAGGTTGGCATGCCATAATTCACATACATTCACGGATAGAATGCCATAATTCAAAATATGATGACTGTAAACACTAAATAGGATGAGATGATATAACTATATGATGTCTTTATTAAATGGGTTGCCATGCCATAATTTAGATAGGTGATGTGTATGTACTATGTAAACATGATGGCATGATATAATTCAAATATATGATTTATATAGTAAGCAAGTAAGCAGATGGCAATCCATATATGATGTAAAAACTAAGCAATGCAAGACAACATGCATGACATGGGTAATATAACCCTGCCAAGTTTGAGAATATACCTCAGGGGGGAAATAGGACTGGTCATCGCCTACGAATCCTCCTCCGAGGAGCTCTCTCAGAATCAACAAGATGTCTCGCTTCAAAGAGTAGCATTGTCTCGCTCTCAAGACCTTGTTTTCACTCCAGATACTTCCATCACCGCTTTAAATGGCTGATGCACAGGAAGAGTAGTTGAATATACAAACGTTGTCGACAAATGGAACACGTAATACAAAAAATGATAGCATGATATAATTCACATACATGATGATTGGCTAAACAACATGGCATTGCATAATTCACATATATGATGCCTTTGCAACAAGATAGCATTGTATAATTCACATATATAATGTCTTGAAACAAGATGGCAATGCATAATTCACATATATGGTAATTAGACACTTTGAGCAATGGCATTCACAGAAAGCATGTCTAAACTAATCAAATGACATAGCAATGCGAGACACCATACGCACGATATGAGCAACATAACCCTGCCAAGTTAGAGCATACACCACGGGGTGTGGGAATAGGACTGGTCATCTGTCTCTGAATCCTCCTCTGAGGAGCTATCCGTAACCAGCGAGATATGCGCTTCGTCAGATAGCATAGTCTGCTCTCAAGACCTTGTTTTCACTCCAGAATTTGCCATCACCGTATCAAATAGCTGATGTACACGAAGAGCATTTGAATGTACTAACATTGTTGACAAATGTAATATGTAACGCAAAAAAAGGATGGCCTGATATAATTTACATATAAGATGACTGGCTAAGCAGGATGGCATTGCAAAATTCACATATATGATGCCTGGCTAAACAAGATGGCGTTGCATAATTCACATAAACGATGAATAAACTAAACATATGGCATTCACACAAAGGATGTCTAAACTAAGCAGATGACATATTTGATGTATAAAGTAAGCAATACAAGACACCATATGCATGATATAACCAACATCAGCATGCCAGGTTAGAGCAAAGACTTCAGGGGGTAAATAGGAGTTGTCTTCTCCTTCTGAATCCCCCTCAGAACAGATATCTTCCTCTCGATTACAATCCGAAATGCGTGGAGGGGGGCTGCCTTTGCTCCTACCATGGAGCGACGTCTGCATGAAATTTTATTGCCACACAAGGCTCATCTCTTTTGCTCTACATGTTCAGTTCCATTGTTTACAATAACTGTCATGCATAGGAATAAAACATAGTGAGATTATGTAAGGAGTGCATGCAGAAATCCAGAGTGATGGTAGCAATCTGTGGATAGACCCAAAACCAATAATAGCAGGCAGATAATTGCTTCAGTTAAAAAATACAGATAATGGCTACTTTACTATTTGTTTCCCACCCAACATGAAACTCATAGTAGACACCGGAGATTAACCAAATAGTAGATAGATACTATTGATAGCGGCCCCGATATGTACCGCACAACCATTTAAAAACTCAAGTTTGACCATTAGTTTGGAGCTGACTCAGAGTCTAATCGGTGAACAAGACGATAAAGTAGCATGTAATATTAAGCGATGCATAACGTAAGCAGACACGAAAGAGTGCGACCTCTCTTGCAGACCCGTGTAGTCCTTGAGGTCATCTGCTTGGTTGATGATGGTAATGCCGTTTTCATGGCTGCCGGTAATGGCGGGAAGAAAGATCTGAGGTGGCGAAAGAGGTCTGGAGGCCGGATCCTGTTGTGCCGGACCCTTACGTCGTTGGAGCAGCTGGGGTGGAATGACGGCTCAGCGAGGCGGGACAAACCACGCAAGTTTTTCTTTGACAACTATCTGTAAGAGAAGTAATTCTGTAAGTGCTCGTTTGAATTGGAGGATTCCAACAATGTAGGGATATGAAATAGACAGGAATAGGATAGGAATGCACGTGCAAAATAGAGAATTTAAAAACATAGGATTTACGCTTAACTGGGTGTTTGATTCACAACAATTGGAAGATCACATGATGCAAAGAAGCATGGTGAGATTAAGTCAAACCACTAGAAAATGTACGGTTATAATGCTATTATGCTACTTTCTCTTAGTCTTCTGCTTCATGAATAGGAATTTCAAAAGGAGGACATGTGAAAATTAAAATTCCTATGTTTTTTCTTTCAAGGAGACACTAAAGGAAAAAATCCGTGTGCTCAGTGGACAATATATATAACATGTAGAATAAAAAAGAGATGCAACAAGTGTACAAACTCTTTGGCGAAGCCATGTCGATCTCAGCGTGATTGGGTTGGCCGGTGAGGATGCTCCGGCTGACTTTGCTATCGGAGGAGGGGAAGAAGATCTTAGGCGTCTGGAGATGGAGCCCGAGGTACTGCTCCGCTGTGATGGAGGGTTTCGTCATTGGAGCAGCTCCGGTGAGTTATACGACGCCGAGGCTGAAGCAGGACAAGAGAGACAACGAACAACGTTAACCTGAGTGGAATTCTAATAGCATCTCCAATACATGACATAAAATACATAACCACAAATTGCTAGATGTAAAATACATCAGCCGCTCATCTCTAAACTAAACTGTCGAAGCTGAACTTAACTGTCGAAACTGAACTTAACTGTCGAAACAAAATTTTGCTGTCGAAACTGAACGCACTAGCAAGGTGAGGCTACACGTCGGTCGACTGACTTTTTCATCTCTGGTCAGTCGATTTTGCAGCCGTTGGATACAAAATCAAGGGCCCGCGGTTCATCTTCAACCTCCACCACCCTGAGCCGCCAGCCACCACCGGCCAAACAGCAGCCCCCCGCCGCCCACGACCGGCGGTGCGCCGCCACGCCCGCCCGAAAACACTCCCCACCGCCGTCCGCCTCTCTAGCCCCCCCCGGGCTTTTCTCTGGCGATCCCCGCCACCGCCCCGCCGGGCGACCACCGCCCCTATCCTGAACCCTAAGATATATAGTGGGGTACCTCCCCGGCGACCCCTCCCCATCATGGCTGGTTCTTCCTTCACCCGGTGAGCCCCCACCCCCTGAAAATCGTGACCCAAAAGTCGATTCAATGATCAAGTGTAGCTAAATCGGAGCAGCATCGCAAGCAAGAGCAAGAGCAAGAGCAGCAGTGCGAGCAAGAGCAATAGAAAGAGGAGACCAGGCAGGGGACCAAGAGCAAGAGCAGAGCAGCAGCGCGAGCAGAGCTAAAGCAGCAGCAGCTCCTACTGATGTGGACGTCGCCGCTGAGGGAGCGACGTCGTGGAGGAAGTGGCCGGCGACGCCGCCGTGGATGGAGCTGTGCCTTGTCGGCTCGGGACCGAACGCCGGCAGCACCGTGAGATTGAATCAAGAAGAAAATGCGGTGATTAGTGTACAACCTCTTTGGTGGCGCCGATTAGGCCGCAGCTTCATCCGAGGAAACGATGATGATGATGCTCTTCCGGTGGTGCAGGTGAAGACGGCGGTGTGGGAATGGAGGTGGCGTGAAAGACGAGGGGAACGTTGGGGAAGCTCCTTGGAGGTGGAGGACGGGGTGGCTGAACCGGCGGGACGATGAGATCGACGACGGATCCTCATCCGGTACGGTGGATGAGGGAGGTCGAGGTGTTGTTGTGGACGACGTCGTCGGGGAAGAGGCTCCGGCTGGGTGGCGGACGGAGCAGGGTGTGGGGTTTCATCGCGGGTTTTCGCGGCCTTGGTGTACGAATGGGTGGGCGGATGGGATGGCAGTGGGGAACCATGGCTTAGAGACGCGCTTGTCCAAAATGTGGGGTAAGTTACGAAAGTACCCCCCACCGATTTGAGGCGGTTCTTCGGTTCAGGGTACCACGGGCATTTCGCGTGTCGGGATTTCACAGAGGTGGGAGTTTTCGTAGCGTTGTAATTTTGGAATAGCAAGGCGCGGGTTGAGATGGAGGGAGTTGTCGGAGCACAACGAGACAAAGATATATCTTAAATATTTCGAGCTAACAAGGCGCGGGTTGAAATTTTCGGACAAGCCTAATGTGTACTGTACCAAATCAATGTGCACTACAAATGTCATTCAAAACTTTGAAGTCATGTTATGTTCAATTAAAATATTCCTCTACGTGTACAATGCATGCAACCTACTACCCAAATGAACGTTTTAGTGCATTCCAAACGTATATACTACCGCTTCAATATGAACTAAATTTGAATTTGTTTCTCTATTTGAATAATATCTACAGTAATGATTGTTGTGAAGTCAAAGCATTTGAATTTGTTTCTCTGTTTTAATAAGATCTACAATCATCATTATTGTCAAGTTAAACCATCGTTTGTGTATTATCTTCACAGCACACCACATGATTAGTCTCGAGTTACATATGAACTATGTGTACTATATGAACTCGAACTAGATTTTTTGAATCCACTTTATTTTGATTTCAAATCACAATACATTTCTAGCTCTAGCTAGATCTTCATAATCTAAACCATGTCTCATATGTATAATGTGTTTATCACATTATGTATGGTGCCCCGCCCCCTACTCCTACAAGTAATTAGATGTGAGTTGCAAACACCACACATTACCACAAATTCAAATGAAATGTGAGAATGTTCGATATATAGCATTGTTTAGATTGTTCGATATTTAGTTGTAAGCTGCAAACGCCACACATTATCACAAATTCAAATAAAATGTGAGATTGTTTGATGTATAGTATGGTTTAGATTGTTCGGCATTTAGTTGTGAGTTGCAAACGCCATGCATTATCACATTATGGTATAACATGTGCACATCACGTGTATCACCGCTATATTCATGCATGCAATGTTTAAAACAATATGATCTCCTGTTCAAATATATGAATCCGCTTTCATATCAAATTATGATCTGTGTTAGTCTCTTACACCCTCACAATCCTCTAACCTTTCTAGCTACCACTAACTTTCTCTCATGCATGCACACACCCTCCTCGCCCTCCCCCTCCCTCGACATTCTATGCACCGGGCACATTCATTTTTTCTTTAGGTTGTTCTCCCAGAGTCTCCACAACTCCTTTCCGACACACACCGATCGATAAACCTCTCCATCGATGCCTGCCTACAACATACACACACACCTTCAATCTCCTCCTTTATGTGTCCTTGCCTCGTGTCTCTCATACGGTCAGACACACGTGTAAACTCTCACCCCTCTTTTCATCGATCTCACAACCGCACACTCCTCCCCCTATCTAGCTAGTAGTTGGGCCTCTCGTACCACCTCCTAGCTCCATTATCTCTGTCTATCCGTCTCGCTGGGCCTTATTTGCCTCTAACAAATGGACGACACCGGTGGTCTCTCGCTATACATATAGCTAGCTAGGTCCTTATAACTCGCTTTTTACCCACACGCCGATCGATCTACCTCATTAGTTGTGTCTCTCCTTCCTCCGACAAATAACAATTGATCTACCGATCTAGTTAGGTTTGCTTACCAAACACATGGTTCCCCTTCATCATCCATGGATGCGTCCCGACAGATCTATCACGCATGTGCACACACGTAAACACATCCCCACTCTTATTGATAACATTGCAGTTCCACCCTCAGTTTGTCTAGTAGGCCCGTCCCACCATCTCCGAGAAGCAACTCCATCACCATCCAGCACTCCACCCCTCTCGCTCCCTCTCCCTCCCTCTCTCTCTCTCTGTCCCATCATATTTCCCATCCTTCAGTTATGTATGGATGTCGACCGATCTCCCTCAAGACATAGCTGGGTCTCTCCTTCCCAACACATATACGAGTCGTTCTACCTCTATAGTTAGGCCTCTTCCTACCCCTCCCCCTACCCCCTCCCCCCCCCACACACACCGATACATTGAGCGCTCTAGTCATATCTCCCTGCCACACACAGACTTGACATGTGCCCTCTAACATTCCGGTAGGCCAGTCGCCCTATATCTTTGACTTGCACACACACACACACACACAATTTTGATGGATCTCTTCATCGATCTCGCACCCACCCACTTGATCCTCTCTTCGACGCTATCGATAGCTATGACCCCTCCCTCTCTTCTTGTGGATTGCCTGGCCCTGTATGTATGATATGGATAGGCCTCCATTTCAGACACATTGCATGCAAAATTTTGTTTGAGATGTCATCGACACATATTCCCACAAATAATTCACGAAATCAACCCCCACCCCAAAACAAAAAACACTCACGAACGCGGTTTGTATCTCTCACACACACCCACGTAGGTGAGGGACATGCAGGAAGAGAAGAGTTGCATGCACGGCGCGCGTACTCCCGTCTCTTTCCCAACCACACCCGCGCGGGTACACGGTGGAGCTCAATTCTGTACGAAAAAGGCAGCCCACGTGGTAATTTGGCACATGTACTAGTTGTCCACTTGGTGGAGGGAGGATCGTCTACCACGGGTGAACAAACAAATTGCGACTTGATGTGTTATGTTAAAAAAAGAGGCAACCCATGCGGGGCCTACCTTAGAGGCAAGACTTTTGATGTGTCTCGTCAACTCGCAGAACGAGGAGAAGCTTGCTTGGTACGCCGTCTCCCCTGCCCACGGGCGCGGTGGCTCGCAGGATGAGGTGAAGCTTGCTCCGCCTTACGCCCGCTCCCTCGCCCATGCGCACCATGGCTTGCAGGACGAGGAGAAAAATTTACTACTCCCTCTGTTTACTCCTCGTCCCTACTACCTTGGTTATAGAGATTATATCATATAGTTTGGAATATATATGTCCTTTAGTAGATTTCAATATGAACTACTAGTACATACTCTAAACAGTGATGTATATAAACGTATTTTAGAGTGTAGATTCACTCATTTTGCTCCGTATGTAGCACTCTCCCTCGCCCCTCGACCCTCGCCCACGTGGTGGACGTGCAGCAATTCATTCGGTCTCATATATCCAGAACGATATATACTACACTACCATTATTCCTCGACTTCCCGAAGAGGCGAAGAGCCAATCGCAAGGTTAATATTTTGGAGATGTCAAGCGCAAGGTTATAGGAGAACGAGTAGTAGGTGCCGCGTCATTTATAAATAAAGTTTTTTTCTTGGGCACGTACGCAATATGATAGGTTCATATGGAGAGAAAAGGAAACCTCTCCACTATATACATAGTCAGGACGGGCCAGCCTACATGGTTGCTTGTTGGGGTTGCTCTCTTCACACTCTCTCGCACAAAACGACTGTGGCCACGTCTAACATCCCGGTGGATCACGTCCGCTTGGGGAAGGGGTGGATGCTCAGTGTAGATGCGGTGGCCGTCGCCAACGGCGAAAACCCACTGTCGGCACGTCCCGATCAGGGGTCCCTGCCATTCTCTCTCACAAAGCCTATGAGGTTGCCTTCGTCCCTTACTCACTGCCGCGACGTGGGCAGTTGCCGCCTCCTGCCGCCCTCCTCAAAGTTGAGCTACGTCCCTCAGGTACAACTCCCTTTACAGCCAGCTTGCACCATTGCTCCAGCTGCCCACATCACTCCCTGCGGATATTTTTCTACTTCTTTGCCCTGCACATACCTCTACTGGCTTCTATGTACTGTATTTGTGATGAGTTTATGTCTCATCAACTAGTCCCAGTAATCTTATTCTAATCACGCTTCTTCAATTTCTTTGCCACAGGGATGCTCATCTCGATTTTGGTGAAACTGCACAAAATGATCCGATGGTAAAAGGTTGCAAACTTCATTTATTAGGAAGCTCGAACGTTGCCAAAGAAATTGAAGGCTGGTCAGGATTCACCGTTCAAGGGCTAGGGACTGCATGAATCGTTTTTTTCTTTAGCTGCCTCTGTTCCAAAATAAGTGTCAACTTTAGTAGTAGTACAACTTTGTACTAAAGTTTGCACAAAGTTGAGACACTTATTTTGAAATGGAGGGAGTACATATTTGCTATGATATGTCAATCATTGAGATGCAATAGCATGCATGTTAGTCTCCTTTGTATTTGATGAAATGTTGCAACGGGCAACCTTGGACCCTTAAGATACATGTAATGTGTTTGGAAGCTTCATAGCATTGTACAAATTTATCTCATTGATAAATTACAAGACGTACTATACTAGTACTTACTCCGTTCCTAAATATAAGTCTTTGTAGAGATTTCACCATGAACCACATGCGGATGTATATAGATGCATTTTAAGTGTAGATTCATTCATTTTGTTCCGTATGTAGTTCACCTAGTGGAATCTCTACAAAGACTTATCTACTAGTAATAGCTAGCCCCCACTACTAGGAATTCTCTATCCTCTCCTTGAGCCACATCATCAAAATTGATGTAGCCACTAGATGAAGTAAATCAGTCCATAATAGCCATCGGATCTAGACGTTGAGAGGCTCCGCACTAAGCCACATGCAAGCATGCAGAAATACTGTGGCACATGCATGTGAGTGGGTTTTAAATCACATCAACATGTCTGCATGCAAGCATGCACCGGTAGCATGCATGTAAGTGAGCTTTTAAGTCCCATTAACATGTCAAAAAGAAAAATATAATCCCATTATGTAGTAGGAGTTGGCTGATCTTTTTTTCCTTACGTGGGATGATCTAAATGATGATGGGAGTTTATTTAGTTTGGCTACCACATTTGTCATGTGGTTATAGAGTTTTTTCTAGTTCTATGAAATCGATAATTTTGCGCAGAGAGATATACCGCTGTTCCACGGCAACGCGCGGGGACTCATCTAGTAATATTTAGGAATGGAGGGAGTATTATGTAAAGAGTTAGGTGTCGCACGGTGATAGTGTGAGTTGGGCCATGTAATCACTGAGCATGGGTGTTTTCACTGCTCTTGCACTCCTTTGCTGTAAGAATGGAGAAAATTGTAATCTAGTAGTAGTAGTACCTCCTTTCGCCGAAAGCATGCGATATCCAGCAGTTCTACCACCTGAGTAATAAAGACCAATGAGCCGTCAAATCACATAGACCCAGCAGTAAGTTGGACGGACGAAGCAACCATCACTCTTGCGACACTCAGAGGTCGCGTCCGCTCTACCCCGGCATGAATGCGGCACAGATTCTTTGGAGCGGCATGACTGCTTTCAGGCGGGAAGCCTTGGGGCGATGGAGGGGCTTTGGGTGGGCCAGGCTGGTCAGGTGCGGGCGTGGCAGCTGTCCGCATGTCCCTACCGGACACGCCCGGAAACGACAGGATGCACCGACTCTCGCGGCCAAAATCGTACACTATACACCATCTCTCTGTAGGAGTAGGTCGATCTGTCGCACTCTCTAACACAGACATGCTGTTAAACACACACACGCACACGCACGCACCTTGGTCCCGTTGCACCTTCTAACGTGACTTATTACACCTAGACGAGGGAGTAGTAAGTATACGAGATACGGTGGCACACTGACTTAAGTCGAATACAAGTGCCCAAAATTTGTGTGCATGTTTAATAAGGATTCACTTAAAATAGTACGTGAGAGAACAGAGGGATCAATTGGACAGTGTTCCCGAGCAGTAGCGAGATGTGTGAGGTAAGATACACCGCTGACGCTTTTAATTTTTCTTATTAATTTGTTTGTTTCACCCTCTGACTGGTGGGACCCAACGTACTACGTGGAGAGAGGTAAGGTGACTAAGGCTGCATTATTTCTGCACCACTGTGGATAGTCTTACCACCAAAGCCACATGACACGATTATGATTGAAATCCCAATGACTCCCACACACACAAAAAAAACACGGCATGCTTGTCACACAAACGCAGGAATGTATAAAAGGTTATTTTCCTCTCGTTGAACATAACGGGAGGGTTTTGTAGCTGGTTAGCCTGTTCGCTCATCAAACTTGAGGTCTCGGGTTCGATAACTACACTTGAGCATAATTTTTGCCAGGAGGATTCTTTGACTGGTCAAAATGTTTTCTAGGGTTCGCACGCTTGACACTCTCTCTCCAGTATATATATATATACACGCTGGAGCCTCAGTGCTTGTAGTTGCTCTCTTCACACTCTCTCGCCCTCTCCCACTAGAGCCTCAGTGGTTGTAGTTGCTCTCTTCACACTCTCTCTCTCCCCTCACTGCTGCTCAAAGAGCTGGCAGGATCCGTCCGCCGGGAAGGGAAGGGGGCTTAACACTGTCGCCGTCAGCGAGGGAGGGAATCCACTACCGGCGCAGCTGTTCACTTTCCACCCAACAAGGGCGCTGGGAGGGCCTCCGACCCCTTCTTCTTCGATGCCGTCCCGTCTCCCACCGAACCACGCCCCAAGAACCTTAAGGTATAATTTACTTACTCCACATGCATTGCTCTAGCTGCATGTATACCATGAATCTAGGACGTGGTCCAAAGAGGAAATGAGTGGGGCAAAGTAGTGGGAAAAGTTGTACTCCCTCCGTTCCTAAATATAAGTCTTTGTACAGATTTTACTAGGACTACATACAGAGCAAAATGAATGAATCTACACTCTAAAATGCATCTATATACATCCGTATGTGGTTCATAGTGGAATATTTATGAAGACTTATATTTAGGAACAGAGGAAGTATATAGCATGAATCTAGGACGTGGTTCAAAGAGGAAATGAAGGGGGAAAGTTGTATAGCATGAATCTAGGACGTGGTTCAAAGAGGAAAGGAATGTGGGAAAGTAGTGGGAAAAGTTGTATCGCATAAATCTAGGACGTGGTTCAAAGAGGAAAGGAAGGGCAAAAGTACTAGTTCAAAAAGGAAAGGAAGGGACAAGGCTGTAGAGTTTGAGCAGGACTAGATTTGCTACGCTCACATAGGGAAAGGTGTCTAAAGATAACAAAACTGGGACCAACATAAATATGCTCCTTGGTTGTTTGTTCTTTGTTGCAACAAACTGTGCATGACCACAGTATATCGGTAGATGCACGTGGTGCTGGTGCGTCCACTGTCCCGTGCAATTCATTAGCTGTTGTTAATCTAAGGCCCTGTTTGGTTAAAAACTCCCCAGTCCCTACCTGCTTGGTTCCAGGGACTAAACATGGACTAGAGGTTATTAAATGACATGCTAAAAGACCATGTTACACCTAGTAATGAACTAATAGAAACAAGGTGCGATGCGTGGCAGGGGCAACTGTTGGAAAAAGTCCCAAAAAGACTCCCTCGGGGACTTCTTTCTTAAGTCCCAAATGCCCACTTTTAGACCCTAAAAGTCCCTCCTGTTTGGTTTAGATGGGACTGACACGGACTTTTTTTAGTCCCAACACCAAAAAGACCCTGTAAAGAAACACCATCTAATAATGCCACTGGAAAATTGATGCAATGCCATAGTTAAAAGCAAATTACATGTTTAACGAATTTTATTGTTAATATAATCTCTATGTTAATATTAATCAATGCCCCCGTTTGAGAAATGCTACTGTCTTGCTTTCTTTCCCATTTAGATAAGGTATATGCTTCTTTTTGTTGGCTTCTGTGTCATCCACCGTTATTGACCACTAATTGTTTCTTTTGCACCTTTGTGTAAATAGGGTTATCTACTTCACCTCGTTGCCATTGTGACCTTTTGTTGCACTACACAAAACACTTTTGTTTTAAGAGTGTTTCGTGCAGTTCAACCAAAATGTCACACCGACAATGTTGCTTGATTGCTTGATCTTAGTGGAACTGCACAACAGGAGATCTTACTTCCTATCTGTTAAGGCAAATTTGGTCCAGATCTTTTTATTGTGAGTTGTTTGAATTCCGCATCATGAGAGGTCAGTACTAGCCTTCTTTCACATGATTCTGCAGTGTGCTTTCATATGTTGTGCTACTTGTACGATAATGCTGCTTGATTTTAGTGAACTGCACAAATGGAGACAAGACTTCCAATCTGTATGTGCACCGTAATATCCCATTGAGGTAAGATAAGGATATTTCACAACTGGCTGGCCTGTATTTTGCCACTTTCATCGTAAAATTAAGTTTAGTACTATACTTGTACTCCCTAATTGACATGCCAAATCTTATATTGAAGGCGAAGCTTATGCATTATTGAACCAAGTGATAAAGGGGAAGAACAAGCGTAAGAAAAAAAATCAACTCCCGGTGTTGTAATGAAGCACTGGAATTGTGATAACACAAGTAATGATATAGTTTTGCATCTTAATTTATTTCTATGGCTGGAACGAGCAATTGTTTTGCCACTGATTTGATGCCATACGTAATTATCTCTACTTGTGCAAACAGGGATCTTCTTTGAAGATACCATATATTTTAGTGGAATTGCACAAGAAGATGTTGGAAACATTAAGCTAATCGAGGAGTATATAGTAAGCATGGCCACCCCGTAGATAGCAACAGATGGTTCGGAGAAGTGCTTCATCTGTATGCTCTACACAATCAGCCTCCGAACAAAGGTTGGTACTACCAACGATTTCATCCATATGATTGAGCTTTGTCATCTCTATTGGTGTTGGGCTACTGTTTAGATACTGTCATGAAAAAGTGGTATTGTCCTTGAGAAGTGCTTCATCTGTATTGTTTTAAATATTTCCTTTCCTTTTTTTGAGCAAACATGGATGCTAGCATTTAGTAGTCCTCTTGTCTTTGCACAACAGGATCACCTTCCTCTGAAGAAGAATATGGAGTACGTGAAGTGACTAGTTCCGATTATGCCAGGATGAAGAAGCCCTGTCTATCTTCTAATAAGAAGGAGCAGTTGGAGGATGGTTACATTACTCACCACAAGACCAAACTAACTTCAGCTCAGAAGGACTGACAAATCTCCATTTTTTGCTGTGATGCGCGAGTACAATGTAGTTCTAGGATTCTTTCTAGTGAGTTCCATTTTTCTAAAAGTGTGCTCTACATGGACCATGTATGTGCCTGTTGAAACTATCAAATCATAGTACAGTTTGCTTTATACTAATCACTTTTTTGTATTTGTGCAAACAGGGGTGCTCAACTTGATTTCAATGGGAACTGCACAAAATGTTCATGAATACATCGAATCATTCATTTCCACCACAAGAAAGGAGGTGCCGATAAGTTCAAGGCGTTGCAACATATAAGGGCGAAATCATACAAGCTACGCATGCAATTTGGTTGATTTTGGTGGAACTGCACAAAAGAACAGCTGGTTTATTTAGCACGAGGTGCCATGTCAATGTCCTAACCGATGGCAAACCCTGCCCATTCCACAATCGTAGGCATTTGATATTTTGGAATGGGACAACCTTGTCAAATTTTGCTCATTGATTTTAGCAAGCCATGCGTTTGATATTTTCGAATGGGACGCCCTTTGCTGTCAGCAGCGTTGATCAATTTTTTGTTTATTCTTTAGTTGTGAAGTAAATATTGCCTCTGACATGTGAGTCGCTGAGATGCATAATCATCAACTGTTTTGAATGTTCTCTATGAATTGCAAGGCCTGTGTGTTTGATTGCAATGTACAGAAACGCTAAAAAGCTGCTCAAACTCTTTGTGCTCCTTCTGTTCCTTTTTACTTCACACATTGTGAAAGTGCATACTTTTTTGTATAAGATTGGTCAAATTAGAGATACTTTGACTGCAGACAGAACTTTTATGCATACTAGAAAGGACCGGAGGGAGTACATGTGAAACTGCTGCAAACGAGGTGATCACCCTGGGAATAATGCTAGTACGTATGTTTTGCATGTTCATCCAATGCCAGTGATACAGGAATTCGAACTAATCGAAATAAATTCATTAATACACGGTCCGATTTCATATAAACATGCCGGATTTCATTACATTTCATACATTCTTCAACTAAAAAGGTGCCTTTGGAGGTATAATTAATTAATCGAAGCTACCCACTGTGTCCGCTGAGCGAACAGAAGCTTGGTGACTTAACTGCAGGTGCGATTGCGTAAGCGACATGTGGCCTGTTGGGCCCAAGTGTCGATCACCAACCGCATCAGATTAGCTAAAGCAGCGTTCTTCTCCAGCACAGCTTTCCGACTCCACGTCGCCGCCAAGAAGCTAACCGGCCATCAATGGTCAACCGGCCTAGCTTGGCTTCAACCGGAGGGCAGCAGTGGTGGCCTTACTTGGACCCGAGCGGTGGCGACCTACCGTGTTCGACTCTTCCTTGTTTTCTATGTGGCGCGGCCTCGTTGGCAGCGGGGAGGGGCCTCGGCGGAGCCGGCGATGTCCTATGTCTCGTTGCCGGCAGGCGGCGCCTCAGCAGACCGGTGCAAATTCTCCCCCACGTTGCCGGCAGGGTGGGGCCTTGGCTGAGCCGGCGATGTCCTCTGCCTCGTCGACGTCAGTCGAGCGGGGACTCGTCGGAGCCAGCATCGTCCTCTGCCTCGTCCTCGGTCTCGCCAAACAGCACCTCGCCCGCTTCATCGCCCTCTTTGCTAGCCTCTTTGTAGGCGGCCGCAGCCTCCGCCACCCGCATGCGGTACCGCCAGCGCTCGAGGCGGCCCTTGCGGGTGGAGCGGTACGAGTCGAGCAGCGCCTCTTGCTCTGCCCGCTCCGCGCCGATCTGCTCCTCCGCCTGTAAGTGCTCCTGGAGGAGATGGTGGTTGTAGGCGGCGTCGGCCTGCACCTCCTGGGACTGCTCCTCACGCATGTGCCTCACCCTGTCCATATATTGGGCACGGGCCTCGCCGATGGTCATGGTGCAATGCACCAGCGAGGATGGCACGGAGGAGGGGGTTGGCGCTGGATCGTCGACTACCATGTTCTCCATTGGGACGTCGTCGTCCTCCGGCTGCCTGCCGGCCAGCCGGTCGGCAGCAATGGCTGCCATCTCCTTGTGGTCCATGGTCCGCCCGCCCCGAAGAGCGCTGGAGCGCGAGGAAGCCATGGTGGGCAGTAGTGGTGTGGACATGAGAAAGGGAACGGATGCGGATGACTGCGGCTATGGCCGACGCAGCAGTTTATATAGGAATGGTGGGCGGGCGGAGGGATGGACGTGTGGCGCCGGAGTAGCCGCCTCGGCAACCGTGTATCATTAATGTGGGCGGCAGATGGACGGACGGACGAACTTGTGTCGTTTGAAGGCGGAGTAATCGCCTGCACCGGAAAGCGAAGGCGGGCGGTCTTCATTATTGCGGAAGCGCAGCAGGCGAGGAGATGAATTTACTTGGAGAGGATGACAATGGGGACCCACCAGGTCCATAGCCTCACGTACGCAAGTGCCTCCTTATTTTATATATATATATATATATATATATGTATATAACTATAATTTATTTTGCTTCCTCCTGGTTTCCTGACATCACGGTCCCACACCATTGTCAACCTCACTGAGTAGTCAATAAACGAGAATTGCACAAGAAGCGGCCGGCATACCGGGACCAAGCAGCTCGAGCAGTATTTGTGCAGAGTTTTTTGATGTTTAGCCCAGATATTAATTTTTCTCCTCTGAACAAGAACGAAAACATCGCTACAGGAATTAACTTGGCGGGCTGTGGCCCGTCTAGCCTGAGCAGATATCCAGCCCGATTATTAATTTTTTCAAGTTGAAAATGGCTAAGCGCAGCTATACTTTTTAGGAATACCCAAGCAAGGTCAAGTTGTTATTCTCCGCCCCGCTGGGCTGCAAATCTTTCCTAGGAGGGATGCATTAGGCTTAACAAGAAAATGGGCTTTAAGAAATAATAAATGGGATGTAATTGTAAAAACTGGGCAGTAACTATAAAAAATGCACCAAACACGTGATTACTTTATAAATTATTATTTTTGGATATTGAAAATTTTAATTTCATTAATTGTTGCGAGCGCAATGTTTCGTTGGATTTTTACGTAATATAAATTTATATTGAAATTTTATTTAATCTGACTAGAAATTTCGGGATAAAAATATTTCGGATCCAATCAAAATGTGGGAAATTTTATTGAATTCTGTTTTGAACGGTTGGTTGAAATGGGTTGTACTTTTAACAAACTGTAAATGGGCTATAGTAAATTCCATTAGAATTCAAAAATGGGCTAGACATTCTTACAAATCTCAAATGGGCTATAAGTTCTCCGCCACACATACGGCCTTACTAAGTTGATGCGTCCCTAAAAAGAGAGTTGACGCGTATGCAAGGCTTTGTCAACTTATAGTCAACACACGGTTCTAGCAACAGTGGCCGTTGGATATCCATCCAACGGATGCCGTGCTTCTTCTTCAATCCCGGATATTCTAGCTTCACCCGCCCAAAAAATGATTCCTCCCACGACATCCGGGCGCACCATTTCGAAGCTGACCTGTGGGCCTACTAAGTTGACGTACCAAGGGATTTGTCAACTTAGTAAATATAAACGATTCTAGCTGCAGTGACCGTACGATGTCCATCCAACGGCCATCGTGCTTCTTCAACCTCTGGTCTTCTTGCTCCAGCCGCCCAAAGCAGCACCGGTCGTGCCGCCTACTCCTGCCTCCCGTGGCCGGCTGTGCTTCCGCGGAGGCCTCACCGCCCCCTGTTATTCTGCGGTGACGGCAGCGCAGCCGAACCAGTGAACCCTCGTACTCCTCTCCGCGTGTGCATCCACTGCCACGTCTTCCCCGGCTCCGCGTCGTCCTCTTCCTAGGCCTCGCCGTCGTCCACCGTCGTGGTGCTCTCGGCGCGGCATGGTCAACGTGGTCAAGGAACGACTTCCATCGGACGTGGACTGTACGTGGAGAGGCTGGCAGCTGGGTCCACGGCAGTAGCAAGGAAGTGCCTCCTTATTACGCGCAAAATAATTATTCTGCCACCTGACAGCGAGGACCCACCGGATGGGCCACCGTATTTCGTGAAAGAAATGATTCGCCCCCTGACTGCCAGGACCCACGAGCTACATCTTTGCACACAAGGAAGTGCGTCCGAAAAAAACGACTCGCCCCCCTGACTGCTGGGACCCACCAGCTACATCTTCGCACGCAAGGAAGTGCGTCTGAAAAAACGATTCGCCCCCGACTACTAGGACCCACCTGCTACACCATCGCACGCAAGGAAGTGCGTCCGGGCAAAAAAAACGATTTGCCCCCCTGACTGCTAGGACCCAACAGCTACACCTTCGCACGCAAGGAAGTGCGTTCGGGCAAAAAAAACCAAATGATTCGCCCCCAGACTGCTAGGACCCACCAGCTACATCTTCGCACGCAAGGAAGTGCGTCCGGGCAAAAAAACGATTCGCCCCCCTGACTGCTGGGACCCACCGGCTACATCTTCGCACGCAAGGAAGTGCGTCCGGGAAAAAAATCAATTTGCGCCCCTGACTGCTGGGACCCACCAGCTACATCTTCGCACGCAAGGAAGTGCCTGACAGTCGGGACCTACCTAGTCGAATCGTACGTAGCGTTGTCATTTTGGTCGCGAACGTGTACGTACATACTGGTCGTTGTAGAGGCGCGCACGTGTCGTAGTAGAGGCGTGCACGTAGCATGTACACGTACGTCCAGCGGCCAGGGTGCAAGAAAGAAAATACGGCCACGTATGTGTAAATACGGGCGGGGTCTCGAAAACCTACTCGCGCATACGTACGGCCAGGGCTCGTGTACATGGCTGGGTCGGAACGGAGAAACAACGTCGTCGTCGTGTTCATGGGGAGGCAAAGGAGTGCGTCGTGTTCATGGGGAGGCAACGGAATGCATCGTGTTCATCGGGAGGCAACGAAACGCGTTGGAGCCAACCGGCTGGGTCGGAATGGAGTGTGTGGTCGTGTTCATCGGGAGGGCTTGGACGGAATAGGCGATGGAAACGAGGCATGTCGTACCGCACAACGGATGAAATGGACCTCCTACGTTCGGAACGGGGTCCTATTGATCAGGAGGGGTGTGGCATACCGCAAAATGGAGGAAACGGACCTCCTACAGTCGAAACGGGGGTCCTGTTGATCGGGAGGGGTGTGGCGTACCGCAAAACGGAGGAAACGGACCTCCTACGGTCGAAACGGGGGTCGAGGGGTGTGGCGTACCGCAAAACGGATGAAACGGCCTTGTGTTGGAGCGCGACGGTGGAAACAAGGGTCATGTTCATCGGGAGGGCTGTGGCGTACCGCAAAACGGGACTCCACGGGATACTGTTCATCTCCACCGTCGATCTCCTCCAGCCTCCACGGGCTACCGTCGACCTCCTCCAGCCTCCACAGACTCTTTGTTCATCCAGCCTCCACCGCGCGCTACTCCACCGGCTACTGTTCAACCACCCCTCCACCGTCTACGGTTCATCCAGCCCTCCGCACCACGGGGTCCTGTTCAACCACCCCTCCATGGGCATCCCTCCACCGTCTACTGTTCATCCAGCCCTCCACCACACCACGGGGTCCTGTTCATCCAGAGGCAACACCACCGCCACCGTTCATCCAACCCCCCGCAACGCCACTGTTCATCCCAGAGGCAGCATCGATCGGCTTGATTAGCGGCAAGAGCGGGCGAATCGCCGATCGGGTTCAGCTAATGACCATCGATCAATCGCTCGGGTTCGATGTACGCGTAACTGCGGTCTGTCGCCGGGTTCGATTAGAGCCCAACGCCTCGCTCGGGTTCAGTTAGAGCCAACGCCTCGCACACACGCATGTACGTGTACGAGAGAAACATGCATCGCTCGGCCCCCGACCTCCCACTATAACCGGGAACTCCCCGAAATTTTCCTCCCCCTCGCTTCTACCACGGTTTTTTCCGACATGGATGGCTCAAAGAATGTCATGCAGCTGTGTCTCCGGCCCGCCCAGGACGAAAAGCCCATTTTCTGTCATGATTTTTTGTCATAGAAGTAGGAGCCCACCACATCTATGATGATACCGGGTTTTGTCACAATTATCGTCATAGAAGTGTCATATGTATGACACAAATTTTTTTCCTTCGACAAAAAATGTCACGGATGTGTCTTTTTTTTGTAGTGCCGGCTTAAGCGCAGTTTCAGCTTCTTCTGCTCTCTTCAATAGAGCTGCCTTTTCAGTTTCCCAGCCATCCTTCTCAGAGTTGAAATTCTGTTTTAGCTGATCAATAGTCTCCAAAGCAGATTTCAGTTCTGATTTGGCCTTGGATGTCTCCGATTGCTGAGTTTTGATGTTGGCCTTAAGGTCATTAAGTTGTGAGTCTTTTTTAGTCGATTCAGCTTGTGACATAAGCACACACAAACAAAGTTATGATCATGATTACTCTTTGAAGTCCCAAACACAATACAAGTATTACTCTTGGCACTTGGGGGTTAATGCATATCACTCTTTTTTAAGAGAAAATTTTGAAAGTCCCAAGCACAATACAAGTATTATCCTTGGCACTTGGGGGCTAATGTATATTGCTCTGTTTCAAGACATATTTATGACCCGGACGAGTGATGTCATCCGGTTTATAAGAACTACAGGTTGATTTGTTGATTTTAAAACAAGATGATTAGTCCTGACTTATTCATCACTGATTAAGCCGGCCCTTGGGGGCTACGTATGCAACGTTGATTCTTGCTACTTCAAGTCCCGGCTTAATATATTTATTAAACCGGCCCTTGGGGGCTACACATGCGAAATTGAAGTACTGGTGTTATAAGTCCCGGTTCATATTGAAAGCATAAACCGGCCCTTGGGGGCTACTGGATTTGATCTATGCAACTATTGAAGTTTACAATACATTCTATTCTGTCATGTCCAATAAACTAGGCGGCTAAGGAAGTGTATTCATACAAAAAGTAATGGCATCATTTACCTCGTAGCGCTCCTTCATCAGGTTTACTAAGCCGACTTCAAAATCACGGCTGGTGTATAGACGATTCAAGTAGCCAGAGTGGATGTCTTGGGCATTGAACTCGGCGTAGCTCTCCAAGTCAACTTTCCACTTGCCTTTATCTTCAGCAGAAATTTCTTCTTTGGCGCTATTCTTAGATAATATAGTAGGTTGACTCAGGGATGTGAATCCAAACCCAGTAACAACAACATCATTAGTCTTCTCTTTTGCCGGCTTAGCAGGATAGGACGGTTTGATGGGGCTTGGTGAATCGGTGTCGGACGGGTTAACATTCATTTGGTCAATGTCCACATTCTGGTCTTGTGGTGGTGAATCGTCAATGGTGGCTTCTGCGTTTGGATGGGAAGATGTTGGTTGTTGTGCATCCGGCTCAAATGGATTGGAGTCGTTGGCCGGCTTGCTCAGCTTTGCTTTTTTGTTGGGTTTGGCTTGGCCCCTGAAAATAAGAAGCATAAAGAGGTCAGTATAATGATCAAGCATAAGGTGTGAATGATTAAAATATATCCTTACCCAGGTACAGTTTTGAAAGCTGGGATTTGAGTTCCCGTTGACTTGCAAGAGGAGGAATGAGAAGTCCCCTGATAGTTTGAATCAGACGGGTTAAGAGGTTGTCGGAAATGACCCGCCTTGGGATAAAGTATATCAGAAATAAGTAAGACCTCCGGGCGGCGTTTGCGAGCCGGCGCGTTCGGTAAGCCGGAAGAAGTAATCACACCACAGCTGTGCCGGGTGGTGCAGCGAGATTCGTGTTGTTGTTTCTTCAAAATAAAGTTGGGATCCAAGTGAGCTAGAGGGTGAGAAAATCTTACTTTCTGGCTTGCTTGTCGGGTTTTATGTGTTGGCAGAGGTTCTGAGTCGGAGGAAAGAGTAATTACCTCTGCATCACCTGCACGGCTGGCTTCTGCGTCGTCCTAATAATAATCATTGTCAATGAGATGTATAAAAAAGGAGCCAAGAGAGTCAAGTTCTACCCCTGACTCATTATCATCATCGTCATCATCAATTTTTAACTCAGTGGACTCGGTGGTCTACTTTTTGGCAGGCCTCTTTGTGGCCTTGGTTTTGGTACGAGCCGGTTTGGCCGGCTTATCTTGCGGTTTCTTCTTCCAAAATGGAGAATCAGCCTGTTAAAGTCAAAAAGATCATAAGTGGGCTTAATAATTAAAATATTGATTGAGCGGAGGGTGTGCAACACTTACGGCCGACGGCTTGTTGATGGTGCTAAAAGGACTAAGTCCTATTTTACTGCATTCCTTTAAAGGTTCGTTCATCAATTTTTTGGTGGCTTCATTAATTTCTGTATCAGACAGTTGAATGTCATAGTGGCGGTGGGGATCTTTTACATTGCCAGTATATTCGCACATTAAGCCGGGGCGACGGCTTAATGGTAAAATACTCAAAGATACCCAACACCGAACAAGGTCGACGTCGGTTAAACCATTGGCCATACAGGCTCTGAGCTTTGAAAATGATGGTGCGTATTTAGCCCGTTCCTTTGCACTTAGACGTGAGGGGAGTGGATGTGTGCTGCTGAGCCGGTGATCACGATAACCGGTAAAGGATTTTGGTCAGCTGGAGATGTGTCTTGATAGTAGAACCAAGTTTGGTTCCAGTCTTTGGGATGACTTGGCGGCTTAGCATAGGGAAAGCTGACTTCTTTCCTCTTTTGAATTGAAACTCCGCCAAGTTCGGTGTTGGGTCCGTCAACAAACTCTGTCTGACGGTTTAAATAGTAGAACTCTCTGAACAAATCAACTATGGGTTCCTCTTGAAGATAAGCTTCGCGGAACACTTGGAAATTGCAAATATTGGACACAGAGTTGGGTCCGATATCTTGAGGGTGAAGTTGGAGAAAATGAAGCACATCACGGAAAAAATTTGAGTTGGGCGGGCTGAATCCCCGACTGAGGTGATAAACAAATACAATCACTTCTCCATCCTTGGGCTTGGGAGAATTTTCTTCACCAGGGACCCTCCAGTGAATGACCTCTTTTTTAGCCAAAGCGCCAGTTGCAACGTGGTTGTTCAAGTCTTCCTCAGTGACCTAGGATTGGACCCAGTTGCAAGCAGTGTATGTTTTAACCATTTTTCGATGAGCTGAAAGAAAGATTGTGCCGGTTCAAGATCATATGGTTAAACCGGTTGACGAGTTAAAAGGGGGAATAACAATGAAGCATGCATAAGTGGTAAACCGGAAGATGGCGTTGAAGTTGTAAGGATGAGCTATTAGCGGCTTAAGAGGGGACTAATGACACCTGGCGGGTTACATTTTCTAAGTTAAGCCGCCTGAACAAATATCAAGTTAAAGATCTGACAACGGAAAATTGCTAAGTGTTAGAGAAACAGATTTCACAGATGGATGCTATAGTTTTGGATCTGCAGCACTTCAAAAAATAGAAAATATCTAAAAACCTAAGTTGCAGCAGTTGAGAAGTTCATGTGTCCAGATTGGATCTCGTATGCAATGGAGATATTTCTAATATATAAAGGGAGTACTACAACTGTTCTGCGCAGGAGGAGTATCAAGTTTGAATAAATATCGCAAGCTACGGTGAAGGACGAAGAAAGGCGAAGGAGAACTCCGATGAATTCATTGAAACCCTAATGGGATCTGAGAGGAAGAGGAAGAACTCACTGAAGATGTGGGACAGTGGAGGCGCGCGGACGAAATCTGGTCGATTCAGGTTGATGCAGCGGCCGTTGTCGACGCAGTGGCAAAGTTCGACGGCGGCGGCGGAGCTAGGGTGCACAGGCAATGTGAGGTGGAAGACAGAGATGAAGAGGCAAGGGGGGAAAGTGAAAGGGACCCCTAGCCCTATTTATAACGTCGAAAGAATAAGTGGCATGTGCGGGAATCGAGGAGGCCAAAAAATGGATATGCGACAGCACAGACGCCTCGATTTTCGGAGGTTCATTAAAAGAGAGAATGTATTACAAATTTGGGCTTTGTGTAATATTAATGACATGTGACGTCATGGCGGGTTACCACGATCCAAGCAGATGACGTCATGGCGGGTTACAGGACCTCGCAAGAATAAATGAAGAAGGATTTTTCTAAGTGTTGAAGATTGACATGAACAAGTTCAAATCAACATGGGGCCTAATGTTGGGGATATAACTATTGGGTATGACCCGCCCAGGAGAGGCCGGGTTATACCAATGGAGGTTCATCAAGACAAAGCCCATGAAGATGTTAAAGATGGCGGTTCATGAAGCAGACTTGCTAAGGGCCCGAAGCCCAAAGGCGACTTAAGGCCCATAGGTGTAAACCGCCACGTATGTATAACTTGTATTGTAAGGCAAATGTGGATAGTCACCGAACTGGACACGTGTGTATGAGGCGGCCGGGACTCTGTGAGCCATCGGGCGTCAACATGTGTATACAAAGGGATGACCCGGCGGCTGTTTAGGGCAAGAGACAACAGATCGAAAGCTAGGTCAAGCGTATTCGCTCCCTGGTAATCGAAACATAAGCAATACCACCTCAAATTGGATTAGGCATTTACCTTCACCGCAAGGGGCCGAACCAGTATAAACTCCCTGTGTACTTTGTCCCGTTTAACCCCTTTAAACTAACCTAACTACGATGGCTAAATGACTAAGTCCTTTTGCTAGGACATCTGCCGTGACAATTCCACGACAGGCCTCCTGATGTCGACGCCACGCCAAAGAACGTGCTTCCCAGCTACACATCGGGGCCATGGATGCCTCGGAGTGTCTCGACGCCATGAATCAAACTGCGCTTGAGGATCTGAAAAGAACAGCCGGCGGGGCCGGGGCCGGTGCGGGATCTAGATGCCTCAATCCCCTACCTCGCGCGTCAAATGTCGGTTTCTAAGGACCTACATATGAGTTTTGAGCAACAACCCTTTGAGAGTTCGGCCAAGGACTGGACACGTCCAGCAATCCGAAGTCATGGATAAAATGTGGTGAATGAACTACAGATGAATACAAGGAACTACCCAGGTTCGGGCCACCTTCTTGGTGTGATACCCTACTCCTGCTTTGTTCTGTATTGCAATGATAGAGAGCTACAATGTGTTTGTTACAAGGTCAAAAGATCGACCTCCAGCGCGGCCCCGATCTTTCTCTATTTATACAAAGAGGGGAGAGTGGGAGAGGCGGTGGAGGATAGAATCTCCCCCTTCACCTTCGTCCAACGAGGGCACCCTTTATCGACTGTAGCGTGCTACAGTGCAGTCCTGTGGCATCCCGCCACACTGTTGATAACCACTGAAGGACAAGATGTCATCAGTAGGCCGCCCAAAGTCAAACCTTATCATTTTCGCTCCATGCCATTTCACTGCATCTTATGAATTTTTGATGAAGTAATACCTTTCCCTGTCATAGTCACTCGACGGGTTCTGGGTTGTCATCAACCGAGTACACCGAATAGTGAATCGAATTTGCACTGCAATTCAATACCCCTAGTAATTTGTTGTTGGGAAATTTAAATTCAATCTTGTCATTCCTAGACTAACGGCTACATCCTTATCATGCTACCTTCAACCGTACTACCTCGTCCTTCTTTGGTGCACAAATTCTTCAGACCACGATCAAGGCTAACGTCAAGTTTTCAGCATCATTTTGTTGTCTTGAAAAGCAACTCTGATTCTAAGATTGCATCTTATCTATGGTTCTGATAACCTTTTGCTTCACCATTCCTTTTGCTTGATGACGGTGTTGTTCGATTGCATCCTCTTGAAACCTCTTGACAAATGTGTCGTGATCATCATGAACATTTTGACTTCTTCCAAGATGGGAATTGAATCCATGATAAGAAATGCCATCCCTACCCCTTGATAAATCCAACTCCTGTTGAGGGGTGGAGGAGGAGGAGGCTGAGGGGGCGACGCCTGCTGGGCGGCGTCAACGGCCTCTTGATGTCGATGCCGCGCCAAAGAACGTGCTTCCCGGCTGCTCATCGGGGCCATGGATGCCCCGGAGCGTCTCGACGCCATGACTCAAACTGCGCTTGAGGATCTGAGAAGAACAGCCGACGGGGAAAGCGCCGGTGTGGGAACTAGACGTCTCAATCCCCTACCTGGAGTGCCAAATGTCGGTTTCTAAGAATCTACATATGAGTTGTGAACAACAACCCTTCGAGAGTTCAGCCAAGGACTAAACACGTCCAGCAATCCTAATCCATGGATGAAATGTGGTGGATGAACTGCAGATGAACACAGGAACTACCAAGGTTTGGGCCACCTTCTTGATGTAATACCTTACTCCTACTTTGTTTTTTATTACAATGGTAGAGATCTACAATGAGTCTGTTACAAGGTCAAAAGATCGACCTCTAGGCTCCAGCGCGGTCCCGATCTTCCTCTATTTATACAAAGTGGAGAGAGAGGGAGAGGCGATGGAGGATAGAATCTCCCCCCTTCACCTCCGTCCAACGAGGGCACCCATTATCGACCGTAGCGTGCTACAGTGCAGTCCTGTGGCGTTCTCATGTGGGCCATCCCCCGACATTGTTGATAACCACCGAAGGACAAGATGTCGTCAGCAGGCTGCCCAAAGTTAAACCTTATCATTTTCGCTCCACGCTTCATCTGTAGGCACAGCCTGCCTCTGTACTTCTGCGCAGAGCCCCTTCTCCCATCCCGCATGGGGCGCCTAGGATGGCTTCCCGGGCAGGGAAACGTCCCAAACGGTCTTCTTGGGCCCCTCATGTCACACCGTCTTCGCTCCTTGATCACCACGGCACCTTCCGTAGAACCTCCCGGTCGTCCGGTCCTGAATACTCCGTCATCCATTGGTCCGATAGTTGCCACTGGATTGGCTCCCGTTAGTGCCCGGCTCACCCGCCTAGTTTCTATCCCAATCCGCTCGCGATCCAGCCGCAAATTGAATATCATAAATCTGAATTTATATATGTTTCATATGCTTATACCATGGGGAGTAATGACTTCACACAGAATAAGTATAGGTAGTAAACTTATTGAAAATTAGCAAACGCAGAATTGGTCACATGAACAATTCATGAAAGAATATTGAAGGAAGAGAGATTTCACATATAAATATACTATCTTGGACATCTTTTGTAATTGTGAGCACTCATTAAAATATGACATGCTAAAAGGTTGATGTTGGACAAGGAAGACAACTTAATGGGTTATCCGAAACATTATATTGTCTTGGATCATCCAACATGTTGAGCTTGCCTTTCCCTCTCATGCTAGCCAAATTCTTTGCACCAAGTAGAAATACTACTTGTGCTTCCAAACATCCCTTAAACTAGTTTTTCCATGAGAGTCCACCATACCTACCTATGGATTGAGTAAGATCCTTCAAGTAAGTTGTCATCGGTGCATGCAATAAAAATTGCTCTCTAAATATGTATGATCTATTAGTGCGAAGAAAATAAGCTTTATACGAACTTGTGATAGGGAATAAATAAAAGCGACGGACTGCATAATAAAGGTCTTTATCACAAGCGGCAATATAAAGTGACGTTCTTTTGCATTAAGATTTTGTGCATCCAACCATAAAAGCGCATGACAACCTATGCTTCCCTCTGCGAAGGGCCTATCTTTTACTTTTATCTTCTACCCTTATACATGAGTCATGGTGATCATCACCTTTCCTTTTTACTTTTTCCTTTGGCAAGCACTTTGTGTTGGAGCGATCCGGATATATATATCCACTTGGATGTAGGTTTTCATAAATTATTATTGTTGATATTACCCTTGAGGTAAAAGGTTGGGAGGCGAAACTATAAGCCCCTATCTTTCTACGTAGGTACGATTAAAACTTTGAACCCATAAATATCACATGAGTGTTAGCAATTGTGAAAGATTAAATGATAGTTGAGTATGTGGAGTTTGCTGAATCAAAGCTCTTACATAGACCCTTCCCGAAAATAAGATGAATTGCAATTGTTTGATGACTAAGAGCACTGTTTGTTAGTTTTCAAGAAAGTTTATGATCTATACTTTAACATGTGTATAGCTTGTTACTTGATCATGAAAAGTTTTATGAGATGAGCTACTGTTACGACATATAATGATGCTAGAAAAGGTGATTGAAATTATCATTGAGCAAACTTGTGCACCTGCTAGCATTCACACTTCATAAATTATTTCTTTTATCATTTACCTACTCGAGGACGAGAAGGAATTAAGCTTGGGGATGCTGATACGTCTCCAACGTATATATAATTTATGAAGTATTCATGCTATTATATTATCCATATTAGATGTTTTATATGCTATTTTATATGATTTTTGGGACTAACCTATTAACCTAGAGCCCAGTGCCAGTTTCTGTTTTTTTCCTTGTCTTTGAGTTTTACAGAAAAGGAATACCAAGCGGAGTCCAATTGACGTGCCAATTTTTGACGATTTTGATGGACCAGAAGAAGCCCATGGAGCATCGGAGATGGACCAGAAGAGTCCCGAGCCGTCCACGAGGGTGGAGGGCATGCCCTACCCCCCTGGGCGCACCCCTATCTCGTGGACGACTCGGAGACCCCCTTGACGTTAAACGACGCAAAAAATCCCTATAAATATAGAAACCCCTATAAAATAACCTAGATCGTAAGTTCCGCTGCCGCAAGCCTCTGTAGCCATGAGAAATCAATCTAGGCCCTCTCTGGCACCCTGCCGGAGGGGGCCATCATCATCGGAGCTCATGAGAAAGGATCCCGGAGGGGCCATCATCGCCATGAAGGCCAAGATCTAGACGGAGAACCTCTCCCCATCTAGGGGGAGGCCATGGAGGAGGAAGCACAAGGGGGAGAACCTCTCCTCCTCTCTCTCGATGGCGCTGGAGTGCCATCGGGAGGGGAATCATCGCTGCGGTGATCGTCTTCATCAACATCACCATCATCATCACCATCCTCATCTCTTTTACACGGTCCACTCTCTCGCACCCCGCTACAACCCCTACTTGAACATGGTGCTTTATGCCACATATTATGATCCAATGATGTGTTACCATCCTATGATGTTTTGAGTAGATATCCTTTGTCTTTGGGTTGATTGATGATCTAGATTGGTACGAGTTGTATGTTTTATTTTGGTTCTGTCCTATTGTGCTCCATGTCGCGCAAGCGTGAGGGATTCCCGCTATAGGGTGTTGCAATGCGTTCATGATTCTCTTATAGTGGGTTGCTTGAGTGACAGAAGCATAAACCCGAGTAAGGGGGTTGTAGCGTGTGGGATAAAGGGGACTTGATGCTTTAATGCTATGGTTGGGTTTTACCTTAATGATCTTTAGTAGTTGCGGATGCTTGCTAGAGTTCCAATCATAAGTGCATATGATCCAAGAAGAGAAAGTATGTTAGCTTATGCCTCTCCCTCATATGAAATTGCAATGACGACTATCAGTCTTGTTAACAATTGCCTAGGATAATTCTGCACACCGACCCATCATTATTCCACACTCGCTATTTATAATATTTAGTAATATATTGTCGGTGTACTAGAGTAGGGGTACCCTAGTATCCCGTACTAGATGCACTGACGATTGCAGCCACCCCTGCGGCAAGGTTCACCTCGCCACCGCCAACTTCCTCCGTGGCTCTCGGAGCCATTCAAGAACAAAGTATTAGATTGGAAAGATAAGGTCCCGACAAGAGGAGCTTGTCGGGAAGGCCGCCTGCACGCAGAAGACAAGGCCCGGCAAGAGGAGCTTGCCGGAAGGCTCGAGCGCGACAAGCCTCCCGGCGCGACAAGGATTCGCCGCGGCAAGGCGCTTGCATGACATGCAACTCCTCTCCGTCTCCGCTCCAGCTCACCAGCGACGTGTCGCCATGGGACCGTTCCATGGGCGCGTGTCGGGCGGCTGTGCAGCCAGCGGAGAGCAACGACACGCGGCGCAGACAGGCTCGCCATCGTGGTGAGCGGAGGCGCACCTGACGGTCTCTGTTACACTGTTTAGGCGACAACGACAGGCATTTATTGCTTTTGTCCCTTGCCGTCAGAGTTAGGTATTTTGCACTGTACACTGTTCAAGTAGGTGTACCAACCCCTGTTTTTACGTTTGTACCCCCGCCTATGTTGCCACCTGTCGGAGACCCCTTGAGCATATAAAAGGAGGCCCGAGTGCAACGTAGAGGAGGTTCCGCGGTTGGCCAAGTTTCGATTCATTCGACCCACCGTAGACTTGCCACACTCACGCTAGGTTTTGTAGCCCGCATTGCTCCCTAGAAAGCGGAGAATAGATCAAACAAGCAGCAGTAGGAGTTTTATCTCTCTTGAGAGCTCTGAAGCTGGGTAAACCGCCCGTGTGCATCGCCTCGATCCGCTCTTCGTGCGACCTCCACCCCCCTCCGAACCACAAAGGGACCCGCTCCGTCGGGCCCCATAGGTGTCCGTGGGTACGATCAGCATCCCCGACATCTCTGGCGCGCCAGGTAGGGGGCGTCGAGGCCATGTGAATCCGATCCGACGTTCACACGAGCGGCGACATCAACATCTTCCTCAACATGCCATCGAAGAAGAAGGCTTCGGCGGCAGCAGAGCCGTCCGCGTCGTGCCCACCCTCGCCGCAGCAAACGGGTGGTGGTACAGACGCTGGCGGAAGAACGGGCGCCGACGAAGGTGTTCGCCACGTTGCCAAGTCCAAGGACAAGGCACCGCAAACCTCGGCGTCCGCGCATCCCCCGCGCCCATCTCAGGAGACGCGGGACCAACAACGTCATGGCACTCACAACGCCATACGTTCGTTGGATCGAGACCCTCAAGACCAAAGACGCAGCCAACGTCTTTGGCGCCAAGTGAGATACGGTCGCCGGACGAGGCGCTGCTCCTTCTAACATAGTTAGAAGTCCGGCGTGTCCCGCTCCTTGCACCGCTTCTCCAATGCCGCCTACTACTCAGGAGAAGCTCTAGCGAGAGCCCAGCTACTCGACTACCCTCCAACGGCCGACAAGGTCGACGAGTGGAGGGCCACTATCGAGCCTCATCGGCTTTGCTTAACGGCGACGCTCGCGGCAACCAACGCCATCGCTGCCGCGGCGCGACGACAAGGCACGAGCCGGAGGCGATGAGACTGTCGGAGGTGCAACCACCGTGCACTCTTCGCCAAGAAGGCCAAGATCGCCGACTCACCGGATCCACCTCGACTGCGACTCCACCGTGTCGTCGGATCCGCGGACTCGCCGCGATCAGCGCCAAGTTCTTCATGAGCGACAACAAGAGGACGCTCGAACTCGCATCGAGCGTCGAAGAGAAGCGCGACGTCAATCCGACAAGCGCACTGGGCCTTCTGTTGACATGCACGCGCCGGAGGGGCCAGGCGACTTGCCGTACGCGGTAGGTTGCCCTGCGTTCACTCGTGAGCTGCGGCAAGTCCAGTGGCCCAGCCAGAAGAACTTCAAACCAGACGTGCCGGAGAAGTATGATGGCAGGACGCATCCGTCGGAGTTCCTCAGCATCTACACCATCGCGGTGCAGGCTGCGGGGGGACGGGACGACAAGATCGTCGCCAATTACTTCCCGCTCGTGCTCAAGCCAAACGTCAGGTCTTGGCTCATGCACTTGCCGGACAGCTCCATATCCTCTTGGCGGATTCGTGCCATCAGTTTGTTGGCGCCTTCACGGTGGCCACAAACCTCATGGCCAAGAGAGTGACCTTCACTTGCTCGCCCGAAGGAAGGAGAGTCCTGCGCAAGTTCATTCAGAGATTCAGCCGTGTGCACTACAACATCCCGCACGTCCACCCCGCCGCGGTGATCGCCAGATTTCATCGTAATGTGCGGAACCGCAGGATGAGGGAGGAGATGGCGATGAGCAAAGTCAAGGATGTCGATGAGCTGTACGCCTTGGCCGACAAGTGTGCATCGCTACGAGGAAGGGAGGAGACTCCGGGAGAGGATGCGAAGCAGGATCTCGACAAGGATGACACCGCCCGGCGAAGAAGGGCCAGTGGCGAGGCAACAGAAGAAGAAAAGCAGGGAAGTGCTGGCTGTCGAAAGTCCGGCAACGTAGGCGGGCGACAAGAACGCCAAGGCTGGTGTCTCCGGCAAGGAGGTTGCCACCGACGCCAACCACCGGTCGGTGGCGGCCGCCGACAAGGTGACAGCTCCGCAAGCGATCTTGCAAGATCCACCGCACCAAGGGCCACGATCTCCAGAGCTGCAAGAAGGTCGAGCAGCTCGTCGAACAGCAGAGAGCTGAGTACGAGCGGCGAGACAAGGAGAAGGCCCAGGAAGGTGCTGGGGGAGCGAGCAAGAAACGTCCCGGCCGGGGAGGACGCCGCGGCAAAGTCAAGCAGCGACAAGGAGATCGACCTCCCCGCGGCCGCGACAAGGATGAAGATGATGATGACGACGAAGATATGGAGGATGACGACGCTGACGAACAGGAGTTTCAGAAAGCCACAGAGATTCTTTGCGTTGACGGAGGTGCTTCCCTGCATACCTCCCACCGCCAACTCAAGCAATGGACGCGGGAGGTCAATGCCGCGGAACCGTCCGTAGAGTCGCGCAAGCCTCTGAAGTGGTCCAGCACGCCTATCATTTTTGATATTGAGGACCACCCTGACCGCATAACCGCGGTCGGGTGCTTGCCGATGTTGGTCTCTCCAACCATCCGCAACCTCAAGGTCACGAAAATGTTAGTTGACGGCGGGCCGCTTGAATCGATCTCCTCCACGGTGCTCCGTGAAGCTTCAAATCCTCGACGGTGAGCTCGAAGAGACCGGAACCTTCCAGGAATCAATCCGGGAAGGAGCAAGTCAAGGGAAGATTACATTGCCGGTCACATTTGGCAGCGAGCTGAACTTCAGATCGAGAGGGTTACATTTGACGTCGCCGATTTCCCATTGCCTTACAATGGGATACTTGGCCGTCCGGCACTCGCCAAGTTCATGGCGGCCTCTCACTACGCCTACAACCTTCTCAAGATGCCAGGCCCGATAAGCGTCATCTCTGTCCATGGCGACGAGAAGGATGCCCTTATTTGTGCCGACAAGATCTTCCGGGACGCAGCAGCCGCAACAGATTGCCAGACACTTGCCGCTGAAGCTCCCGGGGGGAAGATGACCAAGTCCAGGTCCGGCAAGGGCTCTGATGCTCACTCCGGCAAGCGCGCCTCTTCGGAGTGCTGCGCTACTGTCGAGGATGCACCATCAAGCTCCACCGGCAAGTGCAAGAAGATGGTGGCTCCGCCGAAGACCAAGAAGGTGCCCGCCAAGGAGGACAGCGCTGGTGGTACCTTCACCATCAGCGCCTCTCTCGACCCCAAATAGGAAGGCGCACTCGTTGCTTTCTGCAGGCGAATGTCGGCGTGTTTGCATGGCAACCGTCGACATCCCCGGTGTTCCTGTGAAAGTGATTGAGCACCGCCTAGCCGCTTTGTCCTCATGTGACCCGTCAAGCAAAAAGTCGAGAAAGCAAGCGGTGGAGCGCCAAGAATTTATAGCGAAGAGATCAAGAAACCGGAAGCGGCAGGCCTTGTCGAGGAGTGCTCCATCCCACGTGGTTGGCCAATCTCAGTAGTCGCGCAAGGCAAATGGGAAATGGAGGCTTTGTATTGACTTCACGGATGTTAATAAAGCTTGTCCCAAAGATCCATTTCCCTTGCCGCGCATTGACCAGATTGTTGACTCCACGGTCGGATGTGATTTGCTTTCGTTTCTCGATGCATACTCAGGATACCATCAGATCTTCATGGCTGAAGAAGATGAAGAGAAGACCGCATTCATCACACCATGTGGCACATCTTGTTTCATACGGATGCCTTTCGGTTTGAAGAATGCTGGTTCAACATTTGCAAGGGTAGTCCATGGCGCTTTTGAGCCGCATAAATGCACAGTAAATGTAGAAGCCTACATGGATGACATAGTGGTCAAGAGCAAGGACAAAGCGACTTTGGTTCAAGATTTGGACGAGACCTTTGCAAATCTGCGCAAGATCAACCTCAAGCTCAACCCCGAGAAGTGCGTGTTTGGAGTCCCTTCCGGCAAGCTTCTCGGGTTCTTTGTGTCTCAGCGGGGGATTGAAGCTAATCCCGACAAGATCAAGGCCATTGAGCGGATTGAAGCACCAAAGCGGCGTCAAGGATGTCTGAAGGCTTGCCGGTTGCGTGGCTGCTCTCGGCAGGTTTATTTCTAGGTCTCATCGAGCGCGCCTGCCATTTTCCAAGATTTTGAAAAAGGCGGGTCGATAAAATGGACTCCCGAAGCGGAGGCTGCGCTGCAGAGACTTAAAGAGATACATCCTCTACTCCAACACTTGTCGCACCTAGGCCACAAGAGAAGTTGCTGCTATATATAGCGGCAACCAATCAAGTGGTTAGCGCTGCGTTAGTTGCGGAGATGGAGGCGGATGACGAGCCAGCAACCACGGCAAACATATCCAGCGACAAGCAGGGGGCTTCGCCGGCGAGCTCTGGTCCCGACAAGGACGAGTCCGCGAAGACACAAGAACAGATACAGAAAAGGATGGTGCAGCACCCAATTTACTTTGTCAGTTCCCTCCTGCAGGGGGCTAGGTCAAGGTACTCTGGTGTGCAAAAACTGCTTTTCGGCCTCCTCATGGCCTCGAGAAAGCTGCGCCATTACTTCCAAGCACATGAGATCACAGTTGTCACTCGCTTTCCCCTGAAGAGGATCTGCGAGAATCCGAAGCGGCAGGCGGGATTGTCGAGTGGGCACCGGAGCTGTCAAGCTTTGGTCTTAAGTTTGAAAGCACATCAACTATCCAAAGCGAGCCTTGGCGAGTTCATAGCAGAATGGGCGCCAACGCCGGATGAAGAGATTCGAGACGAGCATTCCCGTCAAAGAAGCAAGCAAAGAGTGGCTGATGTACTTTGATGGTGCCTTCTCGCTGCAAGGCGCCGGTGCCGGCGTGTTGCTTATCGCACCCACCGGAGAGCACCTCAAGTACGTCGTCCAGATGCACTTTCCCAAGGAGCAAGCGACAAACAATACTGCAGAGTATGAAGGTTTGCTTGCCGGTCTCAGGATCGCCGTGGACCTTGGGATCAAAAAGCTTATTGTCAGGGGTGACTCGCAACTCGTCATCCGCCAAGTCAACAAAGATTACCAGAGTCCGTTGATGGAAGCCTACGTGGATGAAGTGAGGAAGCTGGAAGAGCACTTTGACGGCTGCAAATGGAACATGTTCCAAGAGCTCGAGAATGATATTGCCGACGCCTTGTCAAAGTGCGCGCGCTTAAGCTACTGTGGAACCGGGGACTTCCGTGCTCATTGACTCGATAGCCAACCGTAACACCATCAGCCGGACAAAGCAAGAAGAGGAAGTTGGCCTCTGGTGACTACTTTCTCCACAGAGCTTCCGAAGCCGTCGTTGCAAAGGTCCCCAAGATCAACACCAACAGTCTTTGAGGAAGCGATCTGCTCAGGCAGACCCGAGGTTTGTTCGTTGAAGCAAATGCTCTGACAAGTCTTGCTCCGGCAAGCTTGTCGGGAGCATCTAGCTCGGCAGAGCCACCGGCTCTTAGTAGAAAAGCTGATGTTCCCGCAGCAGCAGATGAGCCTTTAGTCCTTGTTGTCGAGCCACAAGCTCCAGCATGGGCGCAGCGGATTGTCCAATTCCTTCAGACAGGAGAACTTCCCGAAGAGCAAAGCGGAAAGAGTAGCCCGACAGTCAAGTATGTACCAGTTTGTCGACAGCATACTGTACAGAAGAAGACTCAACGGTGTGAAATTGAAGTGTATTCCCAGGGAAGATGGACAGAAGCTGTTGGCAGAGATACATGGACGCATATGTGGTCACCACATTGGCACAAGAGCACTTGCCGGCAAAGCTTTCCGGCAAGGTTTCTTCTGGCCGACAGCCCTCCAGGATGCAACTGCACAAGTAACCAAGTGTGAAGCGTGCGGTTCCATTCCAAACAGATACACCTGCCAGCTCAAGCTCTCTAGACGATCCCTTTATCCTGGCCATTTTGATTGCAGGGGCTCGACATCTCGGCCCCTTCCCCGAAGCTGTCGGGGCTTTGAGTACTTATGCGTCGCCATCGACAAGTTCACAAAGTGGCCGGAAGTGGAAGCGATGAGGAAGGTGACAACACGATCGTGATCAAGTTCTTGGTCGATTGTTTGCGTTTGGAATCCCTAACAGGATCATCACCGACAACGGCACACAATTCCTGAAGTCGCACCTTCATGCAAGACGTCCAAGACCTTGGCGCCAAGGTCTGCCGCTTCCGTTGCTCACCCGAGAAGCAACGGTCAAGCGTAGCGGCGAACGCTGAAGTGCGCGGACTCGTGACCAGAACTTTTCGACAAAGCCGCACAAGTGCGGAAGAAACTGGATCGAGGAGCTGCCGGTGGTTCTTTGGTCGATCGAACGACGCCAAATCGAGCCATCGCCAAGCACCCTTTGCTCTAGTCTATGGAGCAGAGGCAGTTCTCCCCACGGAACTTCGTATCTGGTCGCCTCGAGTGCTCGCTTATGATGAGTTTGAGCAAGAGCAGCTGCGACAAGATGACGCTACCGCTCCTTGAGGAGGATCGTCTTCAGGCTGCGCGAGCCGCTTCGCTACCAGCAAGCCTGCGCCGCTACCATGGCCGCAGGGTTAATGCCGAAGTCTCGAGGAAGGCGACCTTGTTCTTGGCCTTTTCGGTCCGCCAAGAATTCAAACAAGTTGGCCTTGAAGTGGGAAGGCCCTTATCGGGTGAAACGAGTCACTAGGCCTGGCGCTGTCCGCCTTGAGATCGAAGATGGCATTCCGGTGAGCAACTCCTGGAACATTGAGCATCTTCGTAAGTTTTACCCATAAGGTGCGGTTGTCGGAATCCGTTCCGGCAACTACCTTTTGTACAAGTCTTGCCGCTGTTGCATGTAATCGCCATTACAAAGCGAGCGCAGACCCCGTGCATCAGTAAAGCCCATGTGTTGCGCACAGCTTGTCAAGTTCATGCTTTCATCAATTTATTGCATGCTTTGGCTAACACTTTGTGCAGCAACCACACTCGGTAAGCAGAATCGAGCCGCTAGGCTCCATAACGTTATTTCCTCTTCTTTTTCTTCTCTCAAAGAAACGAAGGCTCCCTCGCGCACAAGTTAACCAGGGGGGAGAAGGAGATAATGCTATGGACCAGGCACCGCTCGAGGAAGTTTCGGGAAGCAAGAAACAGAAAAGCTAAGTTGCCAAAGTTTGAGCAATCGATTCTTTAAAATTTCCGTTATCTTCCTCGAACGATAGTACTTTGTATGGAAAACCTGTGCGCAGAGGAAACGAATCGTGACTGGTCGCGCCCTTACTTTGTTTCGAGTCCGCTCAACAACTTAAGTGAGCTGCGGCTAGTCCGCGACAAGGTTGCTTGTCGGTAGCGACCCCGCCAGCAGGCTGCTGAAGTTCCGCACTCGGCGCTCGCGGCAAGGGTGCCTGCACCGACAAGTTTCCCTAAATGCGCAGGGCAGAAACGTACAAAGGAAGAAATCAAGTAGAGGAAATAACATTGCATCGATCGATTCACCTAAGATAGAGTATATTACAGAATAACTTGTCACTGATCTAACAAAGTTTTCTGAACATGATCAGCAGCGACAAGGGAAAGATAAGGTTGGTGGCCTAGTCCACGCGGTCGCCCTCAATCCTCTTGATCTGGTTCACCTTGTCCACGATGGGTGCGACAAGGGCTTTGAGCTCCTCCACATTGGCTTCGGCCGGCAAGGATCTGAGGACGCCATTAAGGTTGAGGTCGGGGTTGCGGAAGGCCACCTTCGTCAACACCTTCTCGAGGCCCCCCGCAGATCTGGCGTGATTCCTCGGCCAGCTGCTTGGGACCTCTTCCCGAGTCGCCGGAGACCCGTCCACCACGCCTTTGAAGAACAGGCTGAGCTTGACGCTGGGTTGGAGATGCTCGTCGGAGTACGCGAGGTCCCCATCTCCGGCTTCATCGGCTCGTTACGGATGTCGTGGCGGTGTCCACAAGACCTTCGGTCCGGTGCTCCACGCTCTCCCTCAGAGTGTTACAGGCCGGAGATGGCATTCGCCCGGCAGCTCCTCCTTGGCCTTGATCGCCTCCAACAAGCCCGCCTCCGCTCTCTGGCACCATCCAACGTCTACGCTGTGGTGGTCGGCTTTCAGCTGCAGATCCGCCTTGGAGTCCTTGGCGGCGGCGAGCTCCTTGGCCTGTCGGCAAAGACGGACCTGCAGCTTCGCCCAGCGTTTGGCGCCCTTCTCGCGCTCACGCTTGAGCACGGCAAGCTCTTCGCCGCTCTTCGTGAGGGTGGCCTCGGCTATGCCACCTTCGCCTTCAGCTCTTCCTTGGCGGCCTCGGCGGCTGCGGCGGCGTCGCCTTCGCTTCACAGGCGCCCGCCAAGCGACTCCTCACGCGGCAAGGTCCTCCTCGTGGCTGTCCAAGTTGACCTTTCGCTGCGCCAACTCGCTTTCTGCTGGCGAGCTTCTCGGCAATCGGTCGCTGCTCCTCATCACCGCGGCCTTCTCAAGGATGAAGGTCGTGCGCTCTTCGAAGCTGCGCCAGCGCGTCGCCACGTCGCGGGCGCTTCTTTGTTGGCGCTCAGAGCTCCTCGGCGCTTCTCTATGTCCGCTCCGCCCTCGCGACAAGGGCTTCCGGGTCTCCAACTTGGCACGGCAGGTGCGGTAGAGGGACAACAGCTTCTTCAGCAGCTGCTCCTCCTCGGACTCGCCGCTGCTGCTGTTTGGCGCATCCACCAGCGTCAACCCAGCGGACGCGAGTAGCTCGCCGTCGAAGGTCTCGCCCTCGACTGGCGCCCTGGAGCTCGGCTCCCAGGGGAGCTTGATGAAGACGCCTTCGCCGGCCTTCAGGTAGGCACCGGGCTGGGGCTCCTCGGAGCCTGGCGCCGCGACGGCAGCGGGGGAGTCGGCTGTCGGTGTAGCGCTTGCCGCTCCTGCGGCCTCAGGGCCGCCAGTACGACCATCCAACCCCTTGCCGGCCTCTGCGTCGGCAGCCTCGGCGGCCTCCTCGCCAACAGGCTCGGCGGCGGCGGCCTCTTCTTCCACGACGATGACCTCTTCTTCCTCGACGGCGGCCTCGTCGGTGTTGCCGCGCGTTTCCTCCGCGCCGGCGGCCTCGACCTCCATCGGGTCTGCGTCGGACGAAGAAAGAGCAGTCAAGCAGATATCCAGAGAAAGAGAAACAAAAGAAAGCAAGCCCAAGGGAGATTTTCGTGTAAGGGAGTTACCTGCAATGGGATCCACAGCCATGGCCTCGACCACTTTGGAGGGTCGGCCGGGCGCCGTCCCTTGCCGGGTAGCCTCCCTTGCCGGAGTGGCCTCCCTTGCCGGGGTGGCCTCCCTTGTGGGAGGAGATCCCTTACGGGAGTCCTCCTCGGCGGGCGTAGTGGCAGCAGGCAGGATCTCGAGGCGGCTTGAGCCCTCCTGATGAGACTGCTCTGCTCCTGCACAAGCACTGCAGTCGAGATATCAACAAAGAAGGGGCACCCCGCGCCCTAACAACAAGAAGAAATCTGCACACACTTACTCGGGGGCCGTCTTTGGGGGCTGCTCTGGGAAGGGTTGCCGGGTCCGCCAAAGGCGGCCTCGGACGCTGGCCCCCCGTCGCCACGGGAGAATCGTCCTCAACGGCGACCGTCGGGATCTTAGCCCTCTTCGCCGCTCTCTCGGCGGCGTCACGAAAAGGAAAGAGTCGAGCAAGCAAATCAGATTCAAGATGAAGCAATAAAAATTGAAGACATACTGGTAGCGATCTCGAGAAGCTTACTCTTCGCCTTCCTCCTCGAGCTGGCGCGGAGAAGTCAAACTCCGGCCCGCCTCGATGCGATGAGGCGGAGGAGTGGGCTCTCTTGGCCGCTTAGCGGAGGCATCGGCGGCGGCTTTGAGAAGATTCCGCCCGGTTGTCGCTGCAGTTTGGGGCGCTCAGGCAACCTCGCTTGCAGCGGTGGAGCTGCCGTCGGGCGCTGCGGTAATGGACCGACCTGTCGCCCCGGCTCGTCTCCAGCCCTGCAGAGACGCCTCCTCGGCGGAACCGGGGGCTCTGCTGGTGGCAAATCGCTTGGCGGCGGGGAAGAAGCCCCCTCGGCGGGTCCACTCGTCCCGGCCTCGAGCTCGACAAGCTCGTCCTCGCTGGCGACCTCCCCTCGCTCAGCAGCGCTTGCCGCCTTCGCCGCGTCCGCCTCCTCCACTGTGAACCCGAAGGCTCCAGCGGCAGCGGCTGCTGCCGCCTCCTCCGCTCTGGTGGCGATCCACGCCATCTTCTGCTCGGTGGTGTCTCGGGTGAGCCTTTTCTGCTCGTCGGAGCGGATCGGCACCTCTTGCAAGTTGTCGAAGAATTGCTGCACGACCTCGTCAGGGGGCTCCTGCCAGGTCGGGACGATCCCGTGGAGTCGCACGGTGGCATCATGGCGCGGATGCGGTCGGCGCCGAAGTTGTTACTGTGGGGCGACCCCAGCGGCAACCTGAACCACTCGGGATGTTCGGGTCGTTCTTGAACAACTCGAGCAAAGACGAATCCAGCTCCATGACGGTGAAGTTCCAATTCAGGCCCGGGCGCAGCCTCATGATGTCCGCCGCATTCTGGAACTCCCAAGCAGGCCTCCTCCTTTCCTACAAGGGAGCGATGCGGCGGCGAATGAAGTTTGCGCCAACTGCGCCAATGGTTAATCCGGCAAGCCTGAGGCGCATAATTCGAGTCACAGCTATCTTCAGCCTCGCATCCTCCGGCGCCAAGCTACTCCAATCCTTGCCACGCGCAATTGGGGTTTGGCGCACGGCGGTGAAGGGCTGTGGGTCCTCCTCTACGACCCAGCACAAGTTGGCTCTCCACTCCTCCCACTTGTTCCGGAACTCCCCCTCTAGGTAGGCCTCTTTGTTGCCGATCCTAGAGACCTGTGCTATCCCTCCGGCAAGGGCTCTCCTCTCGACGCTGGGGACAAAGAAATGGCGGAAGAGTGCCACGTTCGGGTGGACCCGACAAAGTCTTCGCACAATTGTGCGAATACGGCAATGGTCAAGATGGATTTTGGTGTGAAATCAAGGAGGTGGAGGCTGAAGGTGTTCATTATGTCGCAAAAGAACTCGGAATATGGCGGGCAAAGACCGCAATAGAAGAAAAGGGCGAAGAAAGGGTACCCTGTTGGGGCCAGATCAGCGGCGGAGGCGGGGAGCACCCTCGTGCGCGGATGCGCCCGAGTCTCCGTCGACCAGAAAAGATAGTAGACGTCCCGCGGCTCCCATGCGCCGAGCTGCGAGGGGAAGACGGCTCGCTCCTTCCGCAGCGCCACGAGCCGCTGCGCCTCGGCCGACTTGACGCCCTTCTCCTTGTCGGCCTTCGGGGCCATGGCGAGGGGGGCGGAGGAGGTCGACGGCGGTGAGTGTGCTTGTGGCGAAAGGCGGGCGTTGCTCTCTTCGCACCGGAGAAGACGAGGGAGCGGCGGTGTTTTCTTGACAAGGCGGCAATGGCAGGAGTGGTCGGCCTGCCTCTGTTTCCTCCGCTTATAAAGGGAGGAGGGGGCGGACGTTCGCTTATATTAATAAAGAACTCCCCACGACCGCGCCCACGATCTTCGCCTGACGCCACGTCCGGTGCGTGCCGTTAGTGGGGATCGTGGTGGGTCCGGGCGAAGTGCGGCGTGATCGAGGCCGCAGCGTGTTCGCCTACAGTTACGGGCACGCACGACAAGCGCTCGGCACCGTGTACGGCCCAGGCCCGGGGGCTCCTGTCGGTGTACTAGAGTAGGGGTACCCTAGTATCCCGTACTCCCCCCCCCCCCGCGGCAAGGTTCACCTCGCCACCGCCAACTTCCTCCGTGGCTCCCCTGGAGCCATTCAAGAACAAAGTATTAGATTGGAAAGATAAGGTCCCGACAAGAGGAGCTTGTCGGGAAGGCTGCTCCAGGCACGCAGAAGACAAGGCCCCGGCAAGAGGAGCTTGCCGGGAAGGCTCGGAGCGCGACAAGGATTCGGCCGCGGCAAGGCGCTTGCCGCAGCATGCAACTCCTCTCCGTCTCCGCTCCAGCTCACCCTGACGATGTCGCCATGGGACCGTTCATGGGCGGCGTGTCGGCGGCTGTGCAGCCAGCGGAGAGCAACGACACGCTGGCGCAGACAGGCTCGCCATCGTGGCGGCGGAGGCGCACTGACGGTCTGTTACCTTGTTTAGGCGACAACGACAGGCATTTATTGCTTTTGTCCCTTGCCGTCGAGTTAGGTATTTTTACCTTTGTACACTGTTCAAGTAGGTGTACCAACCCCTGTTTTTACGTTTATACCCCCGCCTATGTTACCACCTGTCGGAGACCCCTTGAGCATATAAAAGGAGGCCCGAGTGCAACGTAGAGGAGGTTCCGCGGTTGGTCAAGTTTCGATTCATTCGACCCACCGTAGACTAGCCACACTCACGCTAGGTTTTGTAGCCCGCATTGCTCCCTAGCAAGCGGAGAATAGATCAAACAAGCAGCAGTAGGAGTTTTATCTCTCCGGAGAGCTCCGAAGCTGGGTAAACCGCCCGTGTGCATCGCCTCTATCCGCTCTTCGTGCGACCTCCGCCCCCCTCCGAACCACAAAGGGACCCGCTCCGTCGGGCCCCATAGGTGTCCGTGGGTACGATCAGCATCCCCGACATATATTCTAACTTTATGATAACAGCACCTACTTTTATGTTTTAGCTCTCCGATATCATGCAAAGTTATCCTCTTCATACACACAACGTAGTTTTATTTCTCGTTTCTAGTTGGAAGCAAATGTTCGGTATACGTAGAGTCGTATCAGTGGCAGATAGGGCTGGAGAGAATATTGATCTTACCTTTAGCTCCTTGTGGGTTCGACACTCCATACTTATCACTTCCACCATTGGGAATGGCCACGATGATCCCCTGCACTTGGGGATTATCATACCATACCTTCAACCAAACGCATCCTAAGACAGTGTCGCACACTACAAAAAAATACACTTCCATGATGATACGTGTTTGTCATAGTAGGTCACGTTTTCTGTCATGCATGTACATCCATGACAAATTTATGACAGAATCAAGATAGTCATACCGGTGCTGTCGTAGAAGTGTTCCATGACATTACCAAAACTATCATCACGGAAGTGTCCACTTCCATGATGATAAATCGCGCGTCACAGAAGTGCTTTCGTCAAGGGTGACCGACACGTGGCATCCACCGTAACGGAACACGGTTAAGCTATCGGGTCCGGTTTTGGATCCGATAACCCGTTAACAGCCTCGACCAATGGGGATTTTCCACGTGTAAAATCATCATTGGCTGGAGGAAACACGTGTCGGCTCACCGTTGGGACAGCTGTCATCCACTCATTGGACCCAAAGCGCCTATGATACGTCGACACGTGGCACGACCCAACAGAGGCCCATTCCTGTGAAAAGGTCGGCCCATTTGACTTTGTCAAAAGATGGCGGGCCGGCCCACGGCAAGCTTGTTAACGGCATGTTCGCATATAGCCCATTTACAGCCCGCTAACCCAGGGCCCGTTTACGGCCTATCCGAATTAGGCCCAGTAGCGTCATCTGGGTCGTCCAATATAATTCCAGCCCGTTTTAACTTCCGGCCCATGTATGGGCCATGATGTCTTTTGGCCCATATGAGGCCCTCAGTAACTTCCCCGTGGTAAAACTGGCCCGTAATGAACAGTGTATCACTTTATACCCATTAACGGCCCGTGGTAAAACTGGCCCGTAATGAACAGTGTATCACTTTATACCCATTAACGGCCCATTATTCAGTTGGGCCGTTTCCAGCCCATGTTATCTTTCGGCCTTCTCAGGGCCCATTTATTCTTGGGCTCATTTCCAGCATTCATTTACTTACGGCCCGTTACTGTCATTTTCTGCTTGTGGGCCAAATTCAGCCTGTGGTTATAGTCGTCCCGTTTGTGACCCGTTAATACGTTGGGCCGTTTTCATAGCGTCATCAAATACGGCCGATTAACGACGGCCCATTATGGTCGGCCCATGAACGGACGATTTCAACTCTACCCCATTTACAGCCATAATGTGGTCTATTATTGGCCCATGTTTGGCCAACCGATCCTACGGCCCTTAGAAGGACCATTGATGATACGGCCCATAGAAGGCCCATTGTGTCTATGGCCCGTATAAGGCCCATTGTTTCTACGCCCCATAGAAGGCCCATTGTTTCTACGGCCCTTAGAAGGCCCATTGTTTCTACGGCCCGTAGGAGGCCCATGTTAACTACAGTAAATACTTGTTGACCCGTTGCGCCAAATGGCGCAGAGACCCGTTGAAGACATGTTGTCGATGAAAATATTTTCATGCTGCAAGAACCTTGAAGTAAACCATGGTATTTTGTAAAGATGTTAATTGCGTTGTTTAATAATAGTGTGGGAAAAGGGAAATTTTGTGAAATATGAATATGTTCAATATGAAAAATGGCCACTATGATGAGGTAGTAAAGTTGGCATGATTTTATTTTTTTAGCAAGTTTGAAATGATGGTTATCATGATGAAAAATTTGTGCATCCATATATTTCTTGGGATGATGAGAGAGTAAATCTGGCTTGGCTGTATTTTTTTAGCAAGTTTGAAAACATGCAGTATGAGAGAAAGCAAAGTTGGCATGGTTGTATTTTTTTAGCAAGTTTGAAAACATGGTTATCCTGATGAAAAACTTGGGCATGCATATACTTTTTGGAAAAAAGAGAGGGGAAAAGATAAGAAACCTAAGGAAAAAAGATATAATATAGTCGGTTTATCTTAAAATAGTTGATTTATTTTAATAGCATAGAGTGGAAGCCGAAACAAAAAAAATATCCGTTGGTATGAAAAATGAAGATAGAAGTGTTTTGAAATGTTGTCTCTCTCGATAAAAATCGGTAACAAATTTAATCCCCTTCAATTAAAAAATATAGGTTTGTTTTCTACAATAAGATGTACATGCACATTTTACTTTGGTAGCGTGGAGTCTAATTCAAAACCACATCGGGTTGAAAATATACATATTTTCAATAATCTTTTGTTTGAGCAAGTACGCACGATAAGAATTAGACCCTTCTATATTAAAAAAAAGGTACATGTCCTTTGCCTAATATTTGCCTCACAAAATGTCCATCAGATGAATCAATCAAATAGGAGGAACTGGGAGTATTTCAAACCGAAACAAAGAATTGATCCTAACTACGTGAAGTGCATTAGCTTTAAAGCCTCTGAATTATTTTGTTGCTACTCCACCAGGAAAGTGCAGACCTTCAAGAATCAAAAGACACCACTTGAGCTCTCTTCGGTCTCATAAGCCCTATTGCTGTTTATATCCTTAACCCCAAAAGGTTGCCTCTTAGCATCTCTGTTGTTTTCTTGATCCTTATTAGGTGTCAGAATATCCTGAAGAAAATGCAGTTGATATCATATTATCATTAAATAAATCCATAGTTAACATGTGGATCGTGGGGAATGGCGAGATGCCATATTGGGGTTTGCAACACGAATAAAAGACCACTGATTTACAGAAGGAAAATGCCTGAACACCCTTAAGAAAGGCCATGACGACACACTAAATATTTCGAAACGATAAGTTATTTTGTCGTTGAAAAAAAAGATAAAGCACAAACCTTTTTCAAATATGTTCAGCTCGGCCCTCAAGAACAGCTGCAACAACTACACAAGCACCAGTCCCAATAGCAACAGTTGCTCCTACAGTCCATATCATACAGTTTATTTTGTATATCCACTATATGAAAGAAATGCCTGGAGATAAAAGGATATCTCACTGAAAATCATCATACATGAGAGTTATTTACATTATGGGTTAATAATGTTTTCGAGGACCAAAACATGTGTAACAAATGCAGACCAAGATTTACTTGGTATTAGACCAAATCACACAGATTCAATCTTTGCTCAGTGAAAACTGAGGAAAAACTCTATAACTATCCTAATCTGCACTGATCAGTGCATGATATCAATATTCCTCTTTTACAGAACTAAATTTCGACAACCATGTAAGCTCTGAATGTTGTTCTTGATTAAAAGGCAAAAAGGATAAACAAATGGAATAAGTCTCGCTGGGTAATTTGGAACAATTGATTCAACTTCTATAATTTGACCCTGCTAACAAATGATTTATTGGATAATTTGGACTGCCGTACAAAATTTAAGAGTGGAACTAATTGCTCAGTTTCTAATTTTTTTTTACTTGGCACACCCACTGAATAAGGTGAGCTCATTCTCTTAAGCAAATAAAACAATGCTTGGGAAAATGCTTAGAAACAGTAGTAGCAAGTTAAAGATCAAGTTGGATGATGTAAGCGTGTTTTAATTCAATAAAGCTAGCCATGATGGCCTTTCCTAAAAAAAGTTAAAGATCAAGTTGGACAGAGTAAGGTCTAAATGGCATCTCCCTTTTTATAGAAGGCAAAAGATCTTAATGGCCTCGTGACTGAGTAAGATGTGTAGATGGAGAAACCATGCGTATGAAGCTGCTCAATACAACTTAACTGAATTCACTAACTTTAAGTAACAACTAGCACAAATGCCCGTGCGTTGCAACGGGAGAAAAGAATCCCTAACCCAATGGCTCAAGAATTCCCCCTCCTACTCCTCTCATGACCCACCCCCAGACATGATGACATCAACAAACTATTTGAAATCACGCACATTGCCACGAAAAGATATGTTGCACAAAAACATAAATGTGAAACGATTTCGTAAGTGTACTGAAGGTGTGTGCAATTTAAATCACAGAAATATCTACCTCATTGCAAGTATCTTCTCATGCTATTGTCGGAATTGCTTAGTGATACCCAATAAATATAGTATCGTACTGAAAATACTAAAGTTCATTTTTTTAAGCTGGAAACATAACTTTTGTTAACTAATGGGATCAGCAGACTCGCTGGCAACCAAAGCTGATACAAAGTCAGAGCTAGAACCTAGCCAAAACATACTAGCTGTAGCCATACGATACCCATTTTGTGCAAGCGGATGGGCAACAGAATTACATTGCCGGCGATAGAAAGTAAATTCATATATGTGTCAAAAGTCGTCATGCAAGCACTCCTCGCTTCACGTGGCAGCACTCCATAATCCTCTAAATAGGAATAACAAGAATTGAGAGCTTGGATCAAAATCTGTGAGTCAGACTCTAGGATGACTCGGCGGGCACCCAGGTTGGCTGAACCTTCAATAGCAGTGAGGCATGGTACAACGTCTTTGCTTCACAATGGAGGCCACACATATTTCCATAAACCAGTGTTGGCCAGGTTTAGGGATTATTATTATCTAGCGTTGCACTATTCATATCCAATGATATTATGAGTGTTGTACAAAGATCCTCCATCCATGGCTAATATAAGATAGAAAACTATGGAGTTTGTGTCGCACACATCGGGAACTCCGAGTCCGACTCTTTGTGCTTTGGTGACGGGCAAAAAAGACATAAAACTTGCAAAAGTTCTTACTTTTTCCTGCTTTTCACGTGCTAATGCTACTTGTATGAGGTGTGTAGATGATCTGAAAATTACGGCTCCTTTGGCATGAAGATATAAAAAAAAGCTTGATTCAAGTATGAAGGAAACGTTTGGCTAACTTGAAGATCCTGTTTACAACGACATAAAAAATGACGTCTATATATTGTTAGACGGAGTCAGCCCTCACGTTATAAATCAATAGTTGCACGCAAGTCTACAGTCACGTTTGTACACACGCATTTGAGAAATCCTCTTTTTTAAAGCAGCAATGAAACACCTGTTTTTAATGGGGGCTCTATTTTTCATTATAATTCTCAGAAAAAATATTGTGATTTAGACATAGAATTTAGTTTTTGTAGGCCTTTTTTATTTCTCTCTTTCCCCTTCTTTTCCTATTTTTCTCTTTCTCTTTCCTTCTTATTATGGGACACCGGCTTCCCACTTTCCCTCCTTTATTTTCTCTCTTTCCTTTCATATTATGGCTTTCCACTTTCCTATTTTTCCCTCTGAAACCTGAAATCCCCTTCTTGTTTCCTTCTTTATCTGTTGAATTTAGTCCTCCTTTCGCTCGTCCTTGCATGGCGGCCCCATAGTCCTTTCCTTTCGAAGGCTAAATTTGACCCGCACCTCACCCTCTATTCATTATTCTTTATGTGTCTTTTTTATTTCGTGACAACTCGTGGGCTATATAAATTAATAAGATATCGTGTAAAAAAGCAATATGGGGCTATTAAATGCATAACAAACCATAAAGTTAATTAACATAGGAGCTAGCCTAGTTAGTTGTGGCCTTAGTGAGGCAGTAGCAGGTTATGTGTTCGATTCTCAATCTGACTGAATTTTTTTCTGTGAATTTTTTTCGAAGCCCGGCCGTGGGCCAGTACGTCTGTGCTGTACACGAAGGAAAGGCCCAGAGCAGCGGTTTTTCGAAGCCCAGGAGCAGGCCATGGGCCAGTACGTTTGTGACGTATAGGAAGGAAAGGCCCAGAGCAACGGTAGCGTACATAAAAAGGCAGCGCTAGCGTATGTCAATTGTTTTCTGTAAAAATTAGTACCACCTTGGATAGTAAAAAATCTACAAAAATAATATGGGTGAACGGATGAAAAAATTAGCGAAACGCACCTTGCTTTATTAGTAGGTATAGATATAGATGAAGAAAGAAGAAAGCATTCATAAAATGAAAGTTCTCTCTTCTTTGAACATATTACATGACTCAGCATCTTCTTGTATGAAAGAAAAAAAGCAAAGAGAGAAGGATAAAATAAGAACAAAGCCATGAACAGAGCATCGAGGAATCAGTATAACAATTTTGAAATATAATAATTTCGAAATCTTGCAAAATCATAACAAAAATTTCAGGAGTTATGAACAATTAGAAATACATTATACGGAAGGTTGAGTAAAATATGTCTTTTGGATTGAGCAAATATATAGCTGCAGAAATTTTGCAAATCAACACATAACAAGAATCTAAGGCTCTCTAGACTCCTTTTCCTTGCTAAATATGCACGCTTTTTCAACATAATCTCCTGTTTTAGCAAATACGCACGCTAAGAATTTAGATCCTTAGACATAAAAGAACGTATATTTAAAAACATAAGTGCTTTGGAAATATTTACATTTCTTAGGTCATAATCAACTATTCTCTCCGACCCAAAAAAGGGTCGTGACTTTAAAGTCACGACACTTTTTTTTGAATCGGAGGGGGTAATGAAGAGATCAAATATCAATGATCTCACTTCTTCAGAATCTTTTGCTTCAGCTAATAGTGAGTAAAAGGGAAACATTACAAAACACAGCGACACTGAGCCACACCAATTTCACGATTACCATTACAAAGCAAATCCCAGAATTCATACAGTTTCGAAGACACTCAACATCTGATAGTTACTACACAAACATTGAGAACTGACATAGACCAGAGCAAAAATACTGACGAATGCATAGATTTCACATACATTGCAATTAGCACTTGACCTCTTTCCGCTCATGTGAAGTAGAGGAAAGTTAGCTCACAGCTCCTTCCTTTTAGTAGGCGAACACCAAGATGCCATTATCATGCATGCACTCGCCCACAAAGCTGAAACAGGTCAAGAGGAGCAGTTTTAGAACTTGAGTAAGTTGAATGTATATATTAGTGCTACCTTCCCAAAGAAGCTGCAAGGATTACTATGTGATGTTGGGAACCCAAGGCGTAACAGCCATCGAGGATATCTTGCCTAAAAAAGCTGCAAGGATAGCTTGCATAGAAATACTCCCTCCGTTCCAAAATTCTTGCCTTAGTTTTGTCTAAATAAGGATGTATCTAGTTATGTTTTAGTGTTAGATACATCCGTATCTAGACAAATATAAGACAAGAATTTTGGGACGGAGGGAGTATACATTAGTACGCAGCAGATTGTTTATCTAAAGTTAATATCTTAAGGATACATTGGTACAGGTAACAGTAACAAACTGGACATCTGAAGTTAGTACCCAGAAAGTAGAGGCACAATGCATCTACATTGTAGCTTTCGCAATCCATTAACCTGGGATTGTGTTGTGAGATGCATGTCATCTTCCACAGAGACAAAGAACTATACATGAGCTGACCATGCCAATTGATCCATCCTTTACATTTCTCAGATGGAAGGCGTGGGTCCTTGCACCAACAGGCAACAGGAACTGGTGCCAAAATTTTTGGAATCACAGAAATTAGTATGGCATCGAGGTAGATAACAACTGAACTAATATGGCGCCTGCAATTTTGAAATAATAGAATTAGTATGGCATCGAGGTAGATAACAAGCAACAGATATAATACTACTATAAGTTTACTGCTAAGGTGGATAAGCAACCAGAAGGCGCAAAAAATAATCTGGTGGATGAATTAGAAGATTGACACCTAACCATAGGGAGTACTCAACCATAGGCGGAAAACAAACAACATTAAACAAAGGAACATGGCCGCATGAAGAAAATCATTTATTTGTCAAACATACTTTATCATGTTGAATGGAATTCAATGATGCAAAAACAAATAATTTAACATATTTATTCTCTGATCACCAATAAAATAACTAAATACAAAACAAAACAACATTCTCTTAACATCAAAAAGGAATTCTCTAATAACAAAGTCATTATTGATCAATTAGACAAAAGTTAGTAAGGCTCTTCACAGAGGAAATGCATAATTTCATTCATGATGGAAGAAATCAAAGTGAGTTTAAACAAATTGATGGAAGAAATGACCAGAATAAATACTAGCCAGAATAACTCCCCAAAAAACATGAAACACAAGTTTCAAATTGCATCTCATCATGATGGAAGAAATCAAAGTTAGTTTAAACAAATTATTGCAAGAAATGACCAGAATAAATACCAGCCATAATAACTCCCCAAAAATCACGAAACACAAGTTTCAAACTGCTCCTCAAAGCATGAGTTGGATAAAGCAAGTTAGATGTATATCCCTATCATTTTTAGTGGATTTTGTTGGAGGGTGAATAATTCCAGCACTCTGCCAACTACCAACACTGAGCACAAAGGAAAACCAAAGCATCTTATTCTGGCTACAGCATGAACTAAGAAGAGGACACCTAACAAAACAATGATCGCATTTTTTATCAAACAGAAGCATGACGCACACACACCTCTCTGATCCACCATTGACTCTGATTTCCAGAATCCAACCTGCCTCTGAATTATAAAGTATATGAAAACAAATCATGTGGGCAGCAACCGCTACTATTCTAGATTATTTTCCAACAGAAACCAAACCAAGGCTCTGTCTCTCTATCGTTTCCACTTATTTGCTAACCTCTGTGGGGACAAGATCTTTGGAGAAGAACGACGACGACAAGTCTTGCAGAGGGCCGAACGGGTACAGGCATCCTCTGTCAATCCCTCGAGATACTATCACTATAGGTGCTGCAAGGAACTTTATACCCTTCTTTCGTTCTTTCGTTGTCTCTTCACGTTCATCATGTTCATGTGATGGCTGACGAAACTGAAGCACTGAAATAAGCAACATAATAAACATTACGTTCATCATGTTCATGTGACGACTGACAAAACTGAAGCACTGAAATTAGCAACATAATAAATATTATAAAGATAAAAACATATGTTGCATTCACAACCAAACCAAGCTTTGAAAAAATGCTAATGTTGTATTGCAACAAAATGAGATTTTGACAAATAATATAGGTGCTTCACAGGACTTAAGTGCCAATGGATGACTGACTGAATGTAGGTCTGAAAGAAAAACTTTATTAAGGGTGTAATATGAATCAACAAAGTACTCCCAAAAAATGAGCGATAAAAGAAATTTCCAAAAGGAAAAGATTTCCAAGAAAGCCAAACACTGCATAGGAGCCACCATGGTTATCTCGGCATCATATTAAAAACATTAAAGGAATACCAGAAGAACAATTACTTCAATAACCCGGCTTAGCTTACAAAAGGCACCACATATGTTGCATATTCCCCTTGAATCCCATGAAGGGCTTTGCCATATCTTGAATGTATGGAAACAATAAGAAGAATGTTTCTCCGGAACTCCTGTATTCACCGATGTATTTTAAGATACGAAAGTGATTTGTCAACAGAATAGTTAAGTCCACTCAGAGTGTTCTGAAAACATAAGAACGCATGTCATACAGAAGCGGGCGTGGTAACGGAAAATATTGATCCAACAGCTCTGGCTCTGCAAAGTCTGAACTGAAGCATGTAACTAAATGACTAAGATTGCACCTTACTATTAATTATGGCCGTAAGTTCTGATGATGTTTTAAAAGATAAAGCGTGAGAAAAAAACCCAGTTTGCGAATTGCAAATTCAAAATATGGTTTCACAAGGGGCATGTTGCTTATTTCATGATATCTAAAAACCTCGATTTGAGTCAAGGCAGATAGTTTTGAGCTACCAAACTGATTTTTTAAATCTGCAGTTCATCGACAATTTTGTTGGGAAAAGATACATGCAGTTTTGTGAACATCAACAATATGACATATGCAAGCACTGAATAGTAGACCCTGGCAAGACTGATTCGTGCTCATTTTTATTGGCTTGGTTCTCACAATTAATGACAGATGTTAATTGGTTAGACCAATCTGTTGATCATGCGTTAGCAGATTATTTTATCAAATTGGGAAGAAAAAATCGCAGCAAAACTAAGGCCAGCTACAGCCTACAGGATCTAGGAACAAGGATACTGTGTAGTCAGTTGCCTACACAGCTAACCCCTGGCACCGCCACTGGTCGCCCACCCGCTGAGGCCGTCGTCAGCACACGACCGCAAGAGCCGCCGTCCGCCGCACCACGAGGAAGAGGCAGAGTGTAGCCTCCCGTACATAACCTCTGTGAGTTGTTTCCTTTTGAATTAAAAAGCATCTGAATGTACAAAGACCGAAACAACAGAATGAAGTGCAACTAAAATCCAAGGAAACATTCTGTGAAACTAATTTACTCCCTCTGCACTATATGTCTAATAAAGGCACTTGAAAACCAATCCAATGATAATTCTAATATGCGTTTTTATGAAAATCAAGTGATTTGCTCAGATTGAACACTGATGTGAATTGTCAATTCTGAACTCGGGAATCCTATTGAAATTAAAAGAAGGGTAAAAGAAATTATCCAGTTCTTTTTAGTTTCTACCTACATGATCCATTGGAGAAGCCAATAACCGTGCAGGAACCAGTCACTTAAGAAGGGGATGAGACAAACAAAGAGAAAGTCTAACACACTCTATTTGTACAGGAAGCAACAAAATGGTTGTCTGCAGCACACCTATTTATCTAACTGAAATTAAGCTTACCATTTCCTGCTCTCTATTACTTCAGAATCATATGTATAAGAAAACATTGATACCCATTACTTTATACTGATAAACTGCATGCTCCGGGGCAAGGCCGCACACCACGCCACGCCAACAGCTCCTTTCTCTTCTCGAATCAACATCTTGATTTTGAGATGCAACATATAACCAGGTTTTCATCTTACAATAGAAGGGAATCCTCGCAATCTGCTAGATACAGCAAGGTACTTTGTATGACGTGCCTGAGCCATCAATTTGCCGGTCCTTTTCTTCCTGAAACCAACATAGACAACACCAACTGATTTCCCAGCACGCAATATCTTCCCCTGAACTTCTATTTCTTCCTGAAAAATAAAAGAAATAGTTTACAGCATGTCAAATAACTATTAAAATAACATAAGAGTGAAAAGACAAAGGTATGTTCAAAATTAATCAAGCCTTATGATAATATTCTAGCAAGAAACTAGCCGAATCTGCCCTTTGGGGGGCAAAAGTTATAACCAGACAACCTGAAAAAGTACGTTTGGATTCTTCAGAGCAATATCTAGACAACATGACAATAACTCTGATCCTAAACTAATTCTAGTAACCTCTTCAGAGCAAACGAAGTAGCAAGCCAAGGCCGCTGTCAGCCGCACGACCGCAAGAGCCGCCGTCCGCCGCACCATGAGGAAGAGGCGGAGTGCATCCTCCCGTTCAACGCGCCCGAGCCCCAGCCTTGCCGCAGCTCCCGATCCAGGAGTGGATCGAGCCGCCGCCAATCTCCAAGTCGCGTCCAGGTCAGGCCCGTCCTCTCCGGCGCCGGCCGATGACCCTCTCTCCTGTCAGCCGCCGCACCTCCCTTTCCTCTTTCCTATCTCTTTCTCCCTCCTCTCCTTCCTTCTCTCTCTCCTCCTCATTTTGTCTCTCAGCTAGGGGTCGTGCGTGAGGAGGGGCGCAGGCCGACGCCTCGCCGGTGTAGGCCGACGCCGGCCGGTCACCCTCTCCCATCCGCTGCCGGACCTCCCTCTCCTCTCCTCTTCTCTTTCTCTCCCTCTCATCTTCCTATCTCTCTCTCCTAGGGTTCATGCGGGATGAGGGGACCAGAGTGTGCACGGTGTGCGGGACGAGGGGATTGGGTTGCGTTAGGTGAGCGCGGCCTTGGATGGGACAAATTCTCTCTCACCCGGCGCGCTTACCCAGCCAATATGAGATCTGAGGCAGGCCCATCGGTCATTGGGCAGAAAAATGAACCGTGGGGTGAAAATAATTTAACCGCAATTGAAGATCCAGCAGCTCAGCGCCGCGAAAAGGCAGAATCAGACTGACGTGAAGCCCCAATAGGGGGAGCCTTCTGGAGGTGAGTTGGATAGTTTCTGTTTTGCTTTAAATGTAGCCTATGGTTAATTGGCCTAGTTTTAAAATAATAGGTTATTGCGGCCACTAGCAAACCGTGGAAGAACTGCACTGACTACAAGAAAACAAATAAACAAGACAATAAGGAAATAAATAAGCAAGCAACTTACGCTAGGCTATCACGGCTATTAAACATATTACATCCACTGGGCATCAAAGTTCGCCACCAGTGCAAAAATAGGGAACGCCCTACACTATACAAAAGGAAGGTTGGCATAAAAGTTAACAGTTTAGCAGATAAATGCACCATCAGAAGTTCAGAAGCTTAGTTCATTTGACCTGACTGTTACATTTTCATGCTGTGTTGTCCGATAGAGCACCATAACCTTCGCCTTCAGTTCTCCTAGGCTCCTGAACAACATAGCAAATGTCTGATAGTCTGGTTACAAAACCATGCATATCTTGACAACATCGAACAATGTCTCTCCTTGTTTCACAAGGGTCTCTGTTAGGGAATGGGCTTGTGTCTGGAGCGCAGATACAACATTGTTTTGAACTTGCATATCTTGATCATGAGGCAGTTTGGACGAGACTGCCTTAACAACCAAGCTAGTATTACGCAGGAACGTGCTTTTGGCACTATTAGTGGACATGTACTGACCCACTGCAGCAAGAGCGGACATTGCGGTTATAGTTGCCTCGCCACCTTCAGAAGGTGGCGGTTCCACCATTTTTTCCATAGCTCGCTGAAAAGTTGAGGTTTTACATTAGTAGTATGAGAATAGAAGATATTAAGGAGGCAGCAAAACCAAACAAAATAGCTTTGGTCTATATACAGAACTTATTCTGGTGAACCCATGTAAAATAATAGTTGTATTTTATTGCAAAGTACATAATAAAACCATGTTCCAAACATATGACCATGTACCATCGCTAATGTATTGTCTATTTCTTCACATTGTATTGAGGGCTAAGGATAAAGAGACGAAGTTTATAATACGGTAAGCATGGTATGACATCATTCATATCACAAAACAACTGAGAACAGACAAACCGGCAATTGTAACATTGTGTGGGCAAGTCCAACACGGAACTAGATTACAAGTCAAGATCAAAGGAACATCACTCCTCTCTTTTAAACCTTGTAAGGTGCAATGATACATTAAGACAATTGTGTATAAAATTGAAAAGAGTAATAGACATTGGCTGCAAACCATGCAGTTCAAGGCACAAGTGAGAGTAAGTAGTAGTTAAAAGGCATGAGGATTAAGGACTTACAACAACGGCTTTGAATGTTGTAGTCATGCCCTTCTTCATGCTGGTGTGACAGTCCTTGAAGATTTCCACAACATTTGGTTCAGGTACTTTTTGGTCCTTGCAGGCTTTCCTATGCATTTGGAACAAGTCAATATAGATCTGATAATATGGTACAGTGAAAAGAGTGAAACAATAGCAAATTATAAGAGCCTCGCAGTGTGCAATATAGATACGAGATCCTAACGTCTATTGGATTTTCACTTTCGTACGATTGGCCTTGTTCTTTGAACCATTCATCTACAAGAAGATAGATTTGTGTGGCACATGCGTAAATAGGACTTCAACATGTGATCTGATCACATGTATATAATGTACCTGATACTTCGGATCGGACCAGTGTTTAACGAGGCCTCTCCAGTCTTCATCAGATATATTTTCCACTGGAGATGTTTGGGCAAGTTCAATGTTAGCCTTGCCTTCAAAGTGAGTTTTCCTATACAAATACTGTCAGAGAGCAGACTTGAAAACATGGGTGCAAGCTTGTCTGGTTGCATCATCTTGGCTATCCAACTTGAACCTCGTCTGTTGAAAATTATGGGAGTCTCATTATCAGCAACCTAGAAAGTATTGGACACGATGAAGGCGACATTACTAGTTTCCATACATAACCATACTTACAGATAAATGGTCGAGGAAGGTGTTGAACTGGGTTTCGTATTGTCATTCCTGTACTGAATCCATGTTGGGAGGATACATACATGACACCTAACAGCAACCGCTGCCTCTGATACTAACTTGGCTGACTCTATAGCATCACACGGCCTTTTTAAACCTGCCTCAAAACAGATTTCCATTCTTCCTCCTCTAGATTTAGTTAACCTATCGAGCATTATCCCTGATGTTTGTTTCCTCTTGCGCCTAGGTGCTAGTCCAACAACAAACATAGGAAGTGTTAGTGTACAACAAACTGTGAGACTACATATAAAGAAGCATGCAACTGTAACTTGACTCCAGCAACTACCTTCTTGTTGTTGAAGCTCACAAAGTTCATCTGATCTTGCCAACTCATCTTGTGTCAAGACTACTTCGGAAGTAGTGTCAGGTGGCAAGGGAGCTTGGGAACGTGCTGCTAGCTGAGTTGACCAACGAGTAAATCGTCATGTTGGTGGTACTATGGAAGGTGTTGCAACAACTAGGGTTGTCTCTGCTTGTTTGGTGGCAACTATTTGTTTCTGTTTGGCTTGTTCTGCAGCTTGTTTAGCACGGGATACCCTGTCGGTACAATTTTCCGCTGGACTTTGACCTTCTATTGCACCATCAGTAGCAGTAGAATATGCAGGATTCTTCCGCTTCCCTTTCCCTGTCGTTTTGTCTTGCTTTCTCTTTCTCTGTGCCATGTTAAGTCAAGCCGACAAGAAAAACGAATAACAATTTAGTTCTTTAGAATAAATTGATGCGTGATACAGACGAACTGAACTTTGATGTTAGACAACCACATGATAGGAGGATGCAATATGTAAGAAAAACAGGACGGCATGAGATAACCAGAACTATGATGTGTAAACTAAGCAGAAGACATTTCACTAATTAGAAGCAATGCAATGGAAGGTAGACACCATATGAAAGATGCTACAAATATCGCTCTGCCAAGTTAACAGTGTCTCATCATAAATACCGTTTAAACAAATGTGAAGCAGTACAACAAATAAATCATATACAAGATGCAAACAACATCACACTATCAAGTTAAAGGTCTCTCATCATTAGTGCCATTGCACATTCACATCATTGCATATTCACAGCTTATGATGTGTAAACTAAGGAGAAGGCATTTCAACAAATTAGAAGCAATGAAAGCTAGACACCATATGAAAGATGCAACGAATATCACTCTACCAAGTTAAAACTGTCTCGCCATAAGTGCCATTTCAACAAATTAGTAGTACAAGCTAGAAAAGAATGTGATATGTAACCTATATCACACTCCAAAGTCAAACGTGTCTTATGATAAGTGATTGTTGCAGGTTACACAACAGTAGTAATTTGATGTAAGAACATGGTGTGATAGGCAGATATTGTATGTTCTAGAAACAGGAACACGTGTCTTATTCAAGTATAATGTGTAAAGTAAGCAGATGGAATTCAACAAAATTAGAAGCAATACAAGCTAGACATCACACATAACATGCAACCACATATAATGATTGCCAAGTTAGAGGGAGCACGGTGATGGTGCACTAGGGGAGACGTGCTCATCATAAACACAGCTACGTTGAGTGTCTATGCATGTGTTGTCTTGGAAATCATCTTGGGGGGATGGAGGAGTAGAAACTGTAGAGGCCCTCCGTTTGGAAGGAGCACCTTTATCCGCTGCCTTGCTAACTTCCTTCCGCTTTATTGATTTTGAATTGTCAAGTAAAACCGACAAGAAAAACCAATAAAATTCTCTCTTCAGAACTCATTCATGCATGATACTGACAATCACTACTTTGATGTAAGGCAAACACATGATACCAGGATGGAATATGTACGAAAAACAGGACGACATGGCATGTTCACAACTGTTTGTGTAAACTAAGCAGAAACCATTCCGACAAATAAGAAGCAATGCAAGCTAGACACCACATGAAAGATGCAACCAATATGACTCTGCCAAGTTAAAAGCGTCCCATCATAAATGGAATTCAACAAATTAGAAGCACCGCGTGCTATAAATCATATGAAAGATGCAACTAGTATTGCACTGCATATACTAAAGGTGTCTCGTCATATTGATTGATGCGGGATACAAAAAAAACAATAGTTTTATGTAAGGACATGCTTAATAGACAGATGTACTATGTACTAAATACAGGAAGGCATGTCACATTAACAGGTATAATGTATAAGCTAAGCAGAATAGCACATGCAATTTAACCAGATTGGAAGAATCACAATTGTCGGATGTTGGGTTCTCGCAGACCCTTAAGGTTCGAACTCTGGGGTGCGCACGAAGATCTTTCCCCTACCAACCTACGTTCGATCGCCTCACGAGATCTAAGCTAAAACGATGAAAAACACGAGGGACACAAGATTTATACTAGTTCGGGCCACCGTTGTGGTGTAATACCCTAATCCAGTGTGTGGTGTGGTGGATTGCCTCAGGGGCTGATGATGAACAGTACAAAGGACGAACAGCCTCGCGAGAGGTGTTCTTGGGCTGAAGCGATGAACTGCTTGGGTGAGTTCGATCGCCTCTCTGTCTAATGAGCACTCTATCAGGTCTCTCTCTCTCTCCCTCCGGCTTTCTCTCTCTCTACTGTGGCGGCTCGACCTATTTATAGAGGCACTGGCCCTCTTCCCAAATATTGAGTGGCAAGGGCGCCAACAACGGCCATTTTGAAGGGGAACATCTGGTACAAGTTATCCTGACTAAAGTTGGTCTTCGGCTACCAAAAGCGTTGGCGATAACGCCGCCTTGGGCTCCACGGTGACCTCCATCATGCCGCCCTGCTGGTCTTGGTCTCGTTGCACTGAAATGGAAACCTTTGCCTGATGCCTCGGTACTCCACGTCTGTGCTTGCCCCCTTTAAACCAAATAGGGAGCAAGGACCTTTGTGAGGCGCCGCTTTGGCGCCCACACAGTCTAGATCGTCATGGCTTGCGTCACGAGCACCTCGCGAGGTACCCTTCCTTGATCTCTCCGCCTCCTCGCGAGCCTGCCTGGCGAGGCCGTTCCTGAGGAAATCTCGTGTCGTCCGCCCCGCGAGGCTCGGCCCCTCGCGAGGGTCTTGAGTCTTGTGCTGATGAAGATTGGTCGTACTAGGCCACCACTTGAGCCACGCCGCAGGCAGGCAAGTCTGGGGACCCCCGTTCCCAGAACGCCGACAGTAGCCCCAGGCCCAAGGCGTGCTCGAACTTTGCTTAGCGGAGAAGCGAAGGGGCAATTGCGGAGCGCCCCGGGCCCCATCAGCCTGCGGCCTTGGGCGCCGCGTGGCGGTTGATTGGACGTGGGCGTCTCTGCTACCCCACGCTGCCTCGGCAACTGCTCGACTTGACAAGTCCCTGCATACAGAAATGGGTCATGATTACCTGTGATCGTGGAGGCCGATGGTTGGCCTCCTCTGGACTATAAGTACGGATGGGCAAGAGCCCCCGCAGTCCATCTCTTCCTGCTTCCCTCCTTCTTCTTCTTCCTTGCCCTTGCTCCACTCTACGCCAATGGCGCCGATCCGCCGGTTTCCTGCAGAAGAGAAGGGGAAGCCCCTCGAGAGGGTCCCGACCAGCTTCCGCCAAAGAAACGGCCTGTCCCCGGCCGCTGCGACGTGGTCATGGCGGGAGATGTTGAGGCCCTGGTACAAGCGGCCGCCGCCTGGGTTTCCATTGCCCTTGTACGCCCGACTCGAGGGCCATGGAGAAGAAGACACCGAGCGACACCGATGGCACCGCAGGCGACGCCGGAGAGTCACGGGGGTGCGCGTCGTAACTCCTGGAGTCCATACCGAGGGCTCCCCTCGCGAGTTTGTGCTTCACGCCGCTATGCCTCCACGCTCTTGGATCCGCCTTCCTCCCTCCTTCGCCTTAGAGATGCCGCCGAGCGGGTCTCTGGAGCTCTGGCTGCAGCATGCTGACTGCAGCACCCTTGTGACCGGAGCGGAGGGTGCGGTCGTCGCTCCGGGCAAGGTCTATATGACCCGAGGCTAGGGCGAGATCGCCCGGGTCTGCCGGACAGGGGGTGCCCTCCTAATTCATCTTGAATACGATGGCGCCTCCTTGATGTTCTTCAAGGTCTACGACGCGGAAGGACGCCGACTGGAGTGTTGCTCCAAAGAAGGCGGCCGAGGCATCAAAGTGGCGAGGACCAGGCCTGCCAACCGCTTCCCCAGCAGCTCCTCAAGTAGTAGCGGAGAAGACGGAGGGTCCAGCGACTCCCCCGAGCTTCACGTGACCCCGGAGACGAGCGACGACAGCTACGAGCCCCCGAGCACGCGTCACGCTCGGAGTGGGGTAGCTGCATCAGGCCGCCGACGCTACTGATCTGGATGGGGTTGGCGCCAGCACCTGACGGCCCACTGTTGATGATGGCGTCTCCTGTGGAGGCGCGCGTAGTTAGCGTTCCTTAGGATTTGCACCTTTTGCTCCCTGCGATGAATCGAAGAAACACCCCGCGGGGGTATGTAAGCGCCTGCCATGTCTTTTATGAATATTATCCTTATTATGAAGCGATGCGAGATGCTTGTCCTGTCCCAGCTCAGCTCCCCCTTTCTATCCTCACGAGGGCTTGGTGCTCTACGCCGACAGGTCCCGATCCCCAGGCAGGCTTCAGCCATCGCTGGTATGCCAGGTCGTGATGCCGTGGTCAAGGCCAGGAGGTGAGCGGCCCAAGGTCCGGTAAGAGCCCCTGAGTCGCGATGCTCAGGAGGTCCCCTTTAGCGCTCAAGCAGCCTCCACTGGGCGAGAAAGGAAGTCAACGTCGCCGTGACAGAGCCGCACTAGGCGAGGGTTTGGCGTTGTGTTGATTTAACTCCTGCAGAGGCGTGACTTATCTCATGAGTTTGGAGTAGTTTTCCGGTGAGGTGTCGGACTGCGTGCCGGCAATTTGGGGCCTCATTGGTCGAGCCCTCGTGAGCTTCTCCCCTCTTTCCCGCACTTTCCTTCATGCTCTACGTCCTCAGGTCCCGGCCCTCGAGTGAGCTCAGCCGCCGCTGGTATGACAGGTCGCGATGCCGTGGGTCAAGGCCAGGGGGTGAGGGCTGGAGAGCCAGTATGAGCCCATGAGTCGCGATGCTCAGGCGCCCCCCTTTTAACGCGCGAGCGGATCGTACGGGAGAGAGAGAGAGAGAGAGAGAGAGAGCTCACGACGCCCCCCACGCTATTCCTTAGGCGGATCCTATACACCAGCACGAAAAAAACAAGGTCTGCCATTACGGTTGCCAGCCAGCCATTGGTTGCTCCGAGGGAGTGATTGAGGCACTGAGGGCCTGGTGAGGTAGCGCTATGCGGGGCTGCCGCGGCCAGAGCTCGACCAGTCAGATTAGTCGGTGTTGCAGGGACGGACCCATGCGCAAGCGCCGTGCCAGAGGGAGCGGCTCCAAAGGTAGGTGTCAATCGAGCAGGCGATTATCTCAAGCAGGTTAAGCATGAAGAAGAAAATCAACTTAGGTAGATGTAGAGAAAGTCAAACGCCACTGGGTCAGGCCCAAGTGGCTTGGGTATGATGCAGCCCGAGGGGCGCCCCCAACAAGGTAAGCTGAAGACATAAGCAAAATGGATACATGTCGCGGGGACAGACCCACGCGACCTGGGATTGATGCAGCCCTGCGGGCGCTCCCAGCTGAAACGAAATTTGAAAGAAGTCACCTGATACCATTGCAGAGCGAGTGTCGGAGTAGCTGGCGGTGCGTGATGAAGAAGCCAATCCTCAGGAGCCCTAGGAGCCCCGAGCCTCGGGAGACTCGGGAGGTCCGGGCGGCTCGGCGAGGTCCATCTCCATTTCCTCCAGGAGCGCGCGATGCTCGGGCACCTGAGCTTCTAGAATGCTTCTCATCTGGCGCTGGTGAGCAGCGGCCGCATTAGGTAGGCCGAAGGGCATGCGAACGTAGTTGTGCGGTGGACCCTCGCAACGCCCTACGTGCAAAGGCCAGAAGCACTCCTGAGACACGACTCGATTGAGCCCTGGGTAGTCGATGCAGACGCGCAGCCCGCCATCCTCGCCTGGATGGGGAGCTACACTGGGCAGGCAGCGGTTGTCGCGCATGACTCTCGATTCCTGCAACTCCTGAGCGACCTTGGTGATGAACTCCCGAGGGTTGGCCCCTCCTTTCCTTATACCTTCCTGAGGGAAACATGCCGCGAAGCACGCCTCCAAGTGGTGCCCGAGCGCCTCCCTCGTGATCTTGGCAATGTCAGTGGCTCCCCAAGAGAGAGCCCCCGAGCCTTGCCCGAGGAGGGCGTCAGGCGTGCCTCCCTATGCGATGGAGGGTGGCGCCCCTTGGATGGGCGCATGTTCGGATGTGGCGCCTCCGGACGTGCCTGCCTCCTGAGGCCTTGAGCAAGGTGACATCTTCTTCTTCTTGGGAGCTGCTCCAAGGAGGTTTCCACTCTTGCTGTCTGGGTCTTCGATTGACGCAGCTTGGAAGGCGCGCTCGAGAGAGCACACCACATCCTTCTCTTCACAGGGGACCGTGATGACTCCGCCACTTCCTGGAACCTTGAGGACACTGTAGCCATGGTGAGTCACTGCAATGAACTTGGCCAGGGCTGGATACCCAAGCATGGCATTGTATGGCAGGCGAATGTGGGCGACGTCGAAGTCGATGAGCTTGGTCGATAGTTCTTGCGCTGCCCAAAGGTGGCAGGGAGTCGGACCTGCCCTATCGGGACAGTGGAACCATCAGTGACTCCCGAGAAGGGCTTGGTTGGTTGAAGCTGATCATATGACACTTGAAGGTTGTTGAACGTCTCGACGGAAAGGACGTTGAGCCCTGCTCCTCCGTCGATGAGGGTCCTGGTAACCTGCACATTGCTGATGACTGGGGAGCAGAGCATCGGGAGGACACCGGCCGTTGCCGTGCACTTGAGCTGATCCGCTGAGCTAGATGTGATGGCGCACACAGACCACCTGAGAGGGCGTGTGGCTTCAAGCTTGGGGAGGACTGCATTCACTTCGCGAGCAAACTGCTTGAAGATGCGCTGAGAGGCTGGGGCCTGCGCCGCCAAAGATGCAAGCAATCACGCGCGGCTCCTGGAATCCCCCAGCCCCCTCGTCCTGATGATGGTCGTCATTCCTTCTCGGTGGTGGTGGTAGAGGAGGAAGTCCTGGGTTGCCTTGCGGGCGATCCTCGCGTGGCTGATCTCTCCATGCCCCCTCGCGAGGCTGGTCCTGCCAGCGGTCCTCGCGGGGCCGGTCACGCCACTGTTGGCGAGGGCCGCGGTCGTCCCAGCGTCCTCCACCTCTTGCTCCGCCTCGGCTGTAGCCCCGATCGTTGCGCTCGGGGCGTTGACCGGCTGACCTTCTCGCCTGACCCCGAGCTCTTGGCATTCGTTGGTGTTGTGGGTGTGGAGATCGTGGTACACACAATACCGGCTGCCCTTGTACGACTCCGGCTGGTCCCTGCCGCGCTTCAGGTCCGGCTCTGCTGCGAGCACAGCTGCTCCCTTGCGCTTCACATCCTTGGCCTTGGCTTTCTTCTCTTCTGGGTCTGCTGCTGGGAGCTCGAGAAGGGAGAGGCATCCCTCCTCAGCCCTTGCGCACTTGGTCGCCAGGTTGAACAACTACAGATACGTACACAGATCTTCATGGATCGCCAGCTCCTCCTTCATCTTGACATCGTGGAGACCATCAGAGAACGCCAAGATGACGGCCTCCTTGGTTACCCTGGGAATCTTGAGGCGGTCGCTGTTGAAGCGCTGGATGTACTTCTGCAAGGTCTCTCCGGGTTGCAGCTTGATGCGGCGCAGGTCGGCCACAGCTGGCGGACGGTCGCGAGTGCCCTAGAAGTTGGCGATGAAGTGAGCGTGCATCTCGTCCCAGGAGGAGATCGTGCCAGGAGGCAGGTTTAGGAGCCAGGTGCAGGCACCGTCCTTGAGTGCCATGGGAAACCAGTTCGCCATGACCTTTTCGTCCCCGTTGGCGGCTTCGATGCCCAGCTCAAAGAGCTTAGGAACTCCACGGGGTCGGTAGTGCCGTCGTAGCGAGGGGGCAGGTCAGGTTTGAACTTGCCCGGCCAGGCGACACTGCGTAGCTCGGTGGTGAAGGCGCGGCAGCCCTGTGGTGTACCGGAGCTCTCTGGCGATCTTGGGCTTGCTCCTAAAGGATTCCAGCGTGCCGCTGCACGGAAGCAGCGGGGTCTTGACGTGGTGGCGCAGGGATGCGGTCGTGGCGCATCGGTGCCGGGAGCACACGAGCACCTTCTTAGGGACGAGGGATTTCTTGGCAGCTCCTTTCTTGTCGCGCTGGCGCCGGACGCGGTGGATCTCGTCCTGGGGCCGCGAGCCTTGGAGCCAGGGCGCCTTCTTGGGGAGGAGGCGGCGGAGGCACCTCTTGATCCGTGCCTCCTGTGCAGGACGGAGGGCGAAGTAGCGAGAGGGACGGCGCAGGGGAGCCCACTGCGGCACTGACGAGCTCGGTGATGCAGGCGACCCAGTCCTCGTAGAGGTCGTCGACGGGACGGTAGTGCAGGAGCTCACGCGCCAGGAGCAACGCGGCGTGCGCGTCCGTGGGGGCACGACGGGCGTGGGACGACGAACCAGCTTGTCGGGGGTTGGGTGCGACATATGCCAAAGGATGGCTTATCATGGAGGGGGCGAGTAGAACATCGCCGATGCCTGGAAACGAGATGAGGCGAAGACATGCACGTCGGCGAATCTTACCCAACCGAGGGCTCTCCGAGGAGATAACACCCCTACTGCTGCTCTGCGGGGTCTCCGCATGATCACTATCGTAAGGTGAGGACAAGATTGCTCCTTGAGCTGTTCGGGGTGAGGAAGGAGAAGGGCACGGCTAGCTCTTCTCTTCCCTCTATGTGTGTGTGTCAAACTACTAGGTTCCAACCCTTTGCATGGGTGCCCGGGGGTTATATAGGCCTACCCCGAGGGTACAATAGTAATCGGCTGGCGCGGTCCCAGCCGTCGATCTCTTAAGTCGCCGTCTTCTCCGCCGACTTACGGGGCCCGCCGACTAGTGGGCCCCTCGGCCAGTCCAGCCAGGGCGGCAGCCCTTGTCCTTGGCAGGCGTGGTCTTGCCGATTGCGGAGTCATGGCCGCTCTTCTAATGATGTGAGTTTGGTCGCGAGGTCATGGCAGCAGTGCCGCCGCTGGCGGCGATCCTTGTTGCCATTCCTGTCCTATCCGGTTAATGGCGCCTGGCTCGTGGAAGGGGCCGGCCGACTCTCGAGGCCGACTCCAACGGGTCCGTCTTTGAGGCGTTCTCGCCGTCTTCTGCACTCCGCCGACGGTAATCCCGCCGTCTTTGGTTACGTGCAGACGGCCGTCGTGGGTACGAGGATGCGCCCGCAGGGTCGACGTCGAGGCAGCGTGGCTCTGATGCGCGCGGACGGAGATCTCTGTCGATCTGACGCCACAGCCATGCACTCTTTATGAGCGGGGGCAGAGATGGGCAGGCGGCTTCATCCCATCCCGCTTCGTAGTCGCTCGGGCGAAGTGGGCCAGTCGCGGGCTGACTCCTGTGGCCCGGCTTCGTCGGAAGTCGCTGGCTTGGAGTCGGCTTGTCTTGAGGCCATCTCTGGGACTTGGCTGGGAGGGGCAGTCGGCGACTCTGTTGCCGACTCTCAGAAGGCGGCTCTTCGTCTTGGGGTCTTGAGGGGCGCAGTCTGCCCCGATGTTTTGAAAGGTCCAGGGGCTCGGGTGTGCCTACCCGTGGACCATTACTCCGACAGTAGTCCCCGAAGCTGGTGAGGCGCCGAGGGCAACATGTCGAGGAGCCTTAACAATTTCATCTCTTCAGTAGAAGAATCTGGACTCGGCTTGCCGTCTCCATCTTGAGCTGACTAGCTGGAGTCGGCCTCACACGAGGTTGTCTTGCTCCTCAAAGGTATCGGAGGTCGCGGCGGGACCCGGGTGGCGTGCCTTATAAGCTTCGAGCAGCTGCCGTTGCGAGCCCTTCTGGCGGCGCCATGCGGCGAGGGTCTGGCCACCAGCGTGACAAGACAGGCCCGTCAGGCGGGGCCCGCCATTACCGCGCCTCGGTGCACAGGCGGATCCGCTGCGGCCGTGCGGGCGGTTGTGCTCCCCACGTCGTTCTGCGGCGCGATAACGTCGTGGTTAAATCGATGAGGCGTGGGGGCGTGGCGCGCGATTAATCCGCGCCCGCCCCTCGGCTTGCAGCCTAGGCGCCTATAAGTAGGCGGGGGGAGGGGGGGGGGGGGCGGCGACGCACGCGCACCCACTCTTCCCCACTCCCTGTTTCTCCTTGCTTCGTCTTCCTCCTCGCTCCGCCGCGCCGAACCTCGCCGCGGCGCGGAGATGAGCTCCTTCTACGCCACCGCGGCGCCGGAGGAGGGTGAGCGGGTCGTTTTCCGCTCGCACCTCATGCGCGGGCTAGGGCTGCCGGCGAGTGGCTTCTTCCGCGCGTTCTTGGAGTTCTTCGGGCTCCAGCCGCACCACCTCGCCCCCAACACGGTAGTTCTGCTGGCCGCCTTCGCATCCTTATGCGAGGGCTTTCTTGGCGTTCTCCCCACCATCAAGGCGTGGAAATTCTTCAAGCCAAGCTCGGGACCCACGTCGCTCGCGTGCCGGCTCTGTGCGGCACGTTCATCGCCATGAGGAGGCCGGTGCCCGAGAACCCTTTTCCTGCCATCCCCCTCATCAAGTCGTTGAAGATGTGGCAGCGTACATACTTCTACGTCAAGAACATCGCCCCTGAGGGCGACTGGGGCAACTTGCCACCTTGTAACGCCCCGGATTCGATGCGCCAGGTGTCTTCCAGTTATTCGCCGTCGTTGCCATGTCATGTGCTTGCGTGTTGCACTTTGCCATGTCATCATCTGCATTTTTATCATGTCATCATGTGCATCGCATTTGCATACGTGTTGGTTTCACGCATCCGAGCATTTTCCCCGTTGTCCGTTTTCCAATCTGGCACTCCTATGTTCCCCGGCGCCCTCTTTTATCTATTTTCGTGTGCGGGTGTTAAACTTTCTCGGAATGGACCGAGGTTTGCCAAGCGGCCTTGGTTTAGCACCGGTAGACCGCCTGTCAAGTTTCGTGCCATTTGGAGGTCGTTTGATACTCCAACGGTTAACCGGGTAACCGTAAAAGCCCTCTTTTGTTGCAGCCCAACACCCCTTCCAAAGTGGCCCAAAACCCAGCAAATTCCCCTCTATGCTCTCGGTCGTTCGATCACGATCGTGTGGGCGAAAACCGTGCCTCATTTGGAGTCTCCTAGCTCCCTATGCCTATATAAACACATTCTCCCCCGAAATCCACGGATGATTTCCACCCTAACCCTAGCGTCTTCCTCCTCGCGCCACCGGACATGTCCGCCGCATTCGGACATGTCCGCCTCCGCCGCCGCCGAATCCCGCGCTGACATGTGTCCCGCCGGCCTCTCTCTCTCCTCCGCGCGCGGCGGGCCAGCGCGGCAGCCCGCCTGACCAGCAGCGTGCCGCCCAGCGCCCAGCGCCCGCCTCGCTCGCGCCTCCCGCGGCGACCTCGCCCGCCGGCGGATACGCCCGCCGCCGCCGCCGCGCTCCGGCGCCCGCCGTCGGCGCCGCCTCTGCGCCACCTGCCCGCCCGCGCTGCCCAGGCGGATCCGCCTGCGCCGCCTACGATCCGCGGCCTCCGCCTGTCCAGCGTCCCGCTGGCGACCTCCGCCCGGCTTCCGGCGCCGTCAAGCTTCGCCGCCGCGCCATGCACGCCCTCGCCGCCGTCCAGTCCCGCTCCGGCCAGATCCAGTGGCCAGGCGGCCGGATCCGCCTCCGCCGCACCTCCCCGACCCTCTCCCCGTCCTCCTCCGGCCTCTCCAGCGAGTTCCTCCAGTGAGATCCGTCCTGCATCGACTTCCGCGCGAACCCGAGGTTGCCCCCGTTTTCACTGTCCCAGATTTTTGCATAATCATGCCATGTTCATCGCATCATAACTTGCGGCATACTGCTCCGTTTCGTGCGTGTAATATGTAGAATTGTTCGCCTCGATGAGTATTTCATTTCACTCCATTGCAATCATGTTCATTTGAGTTCATCTTGATGCCTGAATCTTCGTTGCAAGAGTGCTATATGATGTTAACCTGCTGAAACTGTTATAACATGCTCATTTTTCATTTTTGCCATGATTGATGTGTGCATCCTATGAGCATCAGCTCTACATGTGTTTTGAACTACATCATACCATCTTTACAGGGGTGCTATCCATGTATTTTTGTGATTCTTGTAGTGAGTGCATCAAGCTTGTTAAGTAGGGTACTTGCTGTTGCTGTTTTGCATGTCTGAATCTGCTATATCATGATGCTATGTAAACCTGCTCCTACAAGTCATTCTATGCATAATCTGGAGATGTTCACTAAGGGTGTTTTGTTCCACATGTTATGCTCTATCCATACATGCCCCTGGTTGCATTTGTAGCTTGCTGTAGCTTCTTGTAATCTTGCTCCAAATTTACTAAATAATGTTGCTGTCATCCTGTTAACATTAAGTTCAGTTTTGCCATGAGCTTTTCTAGTGATCCATACACCCTATGAACTTTTTCTTGCCAAGTTTAGATTCTCAAACATGTCTTCTTACTGTGAGTTGCCTTGCCATGCCATGTATTGCTCTGGTGAGTGGTTCAAGCTCACCAACATGTCTACTTATTGTTGTTCCGGCCATGTATGTATCTGTAATATAACTTGCCATGTTTACATGGGTGCCATCATATCTTCTGATCCTTTTTGGCTCATGGTCACTAGAGGACTTTTGTTCTATGCAATTAGTAGATTCATTCTATGCCTTTGTCTGCCATGATAAGTTCCTGTAGCATGTTGTTTGATAGCTCTAAACTTTTCAACCTGATGTTATTTCTGCTAAGCCTGAAACATGTCCTTTTGAGCATGTTCTAGTGATTTTTGGAGATAACTCATTGTTAATGTTTTGTCATGCTTTACCTTTACATCATGTCCATGCCTTTTGTTATCATGTCAAGGTGCTGGAGCATAGTGTTTTGATGCTTGCAATCTGCCTAGTTGCTGTTTTGGACAGATTGTTGTTATGACTTGTTTCATGTGTATGTGTTGAACCGTTGCTCCGTTTTGAGTGTGCTCTATGTGAAACTTGCTTGATTTTGCATGTAATTTCATATTACCATGTTGCATCCTTGTTTTGAGGTGTTTGCTTGATGTTTGTATGCATTTTGCATCAATGCCATGTTTATCTTGTTTTGCTCATATCTTCTAGGCCGTAGCTCCGAATCTAATGAACTTTATATGTAACTTGACTAGAATTTCGTGTAGATCATCGTGGTGCATCTTAACTTGCTGTTTAACAACTCCAACATAAGGTTTATTGAGATCTGGAACGATTTCCAGAAATTTGCATATGAGGACTTAACGGAATTGTTCTATGTTGTTTCCCGCCTCATTTAAACTTGCTTTGATGTGTTGATCTTGTTTGCATCATCCCTTGCCATGAGTAGCTTCAGGTAGCTTTGTCATGCATCATGCTTGTTGTGCATCATGCCTTGTTCTTGTGTGGTGTGTTTACTTTGTTGTGTGCTTCTTCTTGTTAGTTCATGTTTCGTTGCGATCGTGAGGATTCGTTCGTCTACGCTTGGTTCGGATTCATCCGTTCATCTTCTTCATGGACTCGTTCTTCTTCCTAGCGGGATTTCAGGCAAGATGACCGTCACCTTGGATCTCATTACTATCATTGCTATGCTAGTTGCTTCGTTCTATCGCTATGCTGCGTTACCTATCACTTGCTGCTCAAGCCTCCCAATTTGCCATGTCAGCCTCTAACCTTTGCACCCTTCCTAACAAACCATTGCTTGGCTATGTTACCGCTTTTGCTCAGCCCCTCTTATAGCGTTGCTAGTTGCAGGTGAAGTTGAAGATTGCTCCATGGCGAACAGGATTTTGGTTGGGATATCACAATATCTCTTATATTATTAATGCATCTATATACTTGGTAAAGGGTGGAAGGCTCGGCCTTATGCAGTGTTTTGTTCCACTACGCCGCCTAGTTTCCGTCATATCGGTATTATGTTCCCGGATTTTGCGTCCCTAACGCAGTTGGGTGATTTATGGGACCCCCTTGACAGTTCACTTTGAATAAAACTTGTCCAGCAAGGCCCAACCTTGGTTTTACCATTTGCCTCACCACCACCTATACCCTTCCCTTGGGTCGGCCAACCCAAGGGTCATCTTTATTCAGCCCCCCCGGGCCAATGCTTGTCTAAGTTTTGGTCCAAACTAGAGTCCTTTGCAGCGCCACCTTGGGGAAACTTCGAGGGCTGGTTTTAGTTGTCTGGTGTGCTCATCTGATGTTGCCACGAGAGCGAGATATGTGCAGCTCCTATCGGGATTGTCGGCACATCAGGCGGTCTTGCTGGTCTTGTTTTATTACTTGTCGAAATGTCTTGTGGCCGGGATTCCGAGACTGATCGGGTCTTCCGGGAGAAGGAATATCCTTCGTTGATCGCGAGAGCTTATCATGGGCTAAGTTGGGACACCCCTGCAGGGTATAAACTTTCGAAAGCCGTGCCCGCGGTTATGTGGCAGATGGGAATTTGTTAATCTCCGGTTGTAGTAAACTTGATGTAAACTCTTCTAAAATACACCAACCGTGTGCGTAACCGTGAGTGTCTCTTTTCGGGGTTGATCGAGAGGAGAACACGGTTTCTGAGTTATGTTTGACGTAGGCAGGAGTTCAGGATCACTTCTTGATCATTGCTAGTTGACGACCGTTCCTTTGTTTCTCTTCTCGCTCTCATTTGCGTATGTTAGCCACCATATATGCTTAGTCGCTGCAACCTCACCACTTTACCCCTTCCTTTCCCATTAAGCTTTGCTAGTCTTGATACCCATGGTAATGGGATTGCTTTGAGTCCTCGTGGCTCATGATTACTACACCAACAGTTGCAGGTACAGGTTTCGCGATGATCATGACGCGAGAGCGATGTTTACTTATTTTGGAGTTCTTCTTCTGCTTCTTCGATCATGGGATAGGTTCCAGGTCGACAGCCTGGGCTAGCAGGGTGGATATTGTTTGAGTTTCTGTTTGTGTTTCATCCGTAGTCGGATGTTGATCTTGTATATGATGTGATGTTTTATTCGTGTGGCAGTGTATGCCTCTTGTATGTATCCCCATGTATTATGTAATGTTGATGTAATGATATCCACCTTGCAAAAGCGTTTCAATATGCGGGTCTATCCTTGGTGGGACCTTCGATTTACTTTTGGGATAGGGTCGCATATTGGGCGTGACAAGTTGGTATCAGAGCCTCGACCGACCCTAGGAGCCCCCTTGATTGATCGTGTAGTTTTGCATGATTGAGTCTAGAAAAAAATCTTTTTTGGAGTCTAGTTATATCGAGAGTAGGAATTCTTTTTACTCCTCAGCCCCTTAAATCGCTCTGGTAAGGAATCTTGACGTAGGTGTTTTGAATTACTCCTCTTCCCGTTCAAATTTTTCTTTAGGATCACGTGGTTAGTTTCGTGATTTGTCCATCCTCTTTTGTCCGGTGCATCTCTCGTCAAGTCGACTCGAGCCTCTTCATCGTTGTCAAGTCCAATCCTCATTTTTTTTCCCGCCCGCCCACCCTTCTTCTTCTCGGAACCGGAGTCCGTAATCGAGTATCCATCCTACTCGTGCGGAGTCTTGCTTTCTTTCCTCAATGATTTCAACCGGAGTTTTCTCTTCAAGTTATTCATCGGTTTCCCCCTCCAAGTTGCCTTTGTTTTTCCCGCCCTCCCACCCTCTTACTCTCGGAGCCTGAGTCTTTTTCGACCATCAATTTCATTCGTGTGGAGCCTCTTCAGTCTTCCCTCAATTATTTTAACCGGTGAATTCTCGTCTCGTTCATCATTCTTCATCCTTTTCTTTTTCCGGTGCACTCAAATCAAGTTTTTCGGGTTAATCATATTCTTTTCCTTCGAAGTGTTCTCTTTGCTCGTTCGCCTCTCGCCAGTTTATCATTCGAGTTCGAAGACATCTCAGGAGATTCGTCTGTGTTCCAATTAATTCGAGGTTTTCACCTCAGTCAAATATTTCAGTTCTTCCGGTGCATCATCTATCTGTTCAACACCCTTTCCAACGGTGTTTTCTTTTAGTGGGCCCTAACCCACAGGTCTTTTCCCAGGATCTTACCTGACTCTTCTAATTCCCCCGGAGTTATTCTCAATTCTTTTCAAGTTGTGACGTAAGAATGAATTTTGTCAGTCACATGCCTTTTCCAAGATCGATTTCAAATTCTTTTCATTGTTGACTCAACCTCTTTGTTTTTCATTCTTCCGGAGTATCTCATTAATTTTGGGTGGTGTTTCTCGTCATCATTTGAAGATTGAAGAGAATTTTTCCTCTAAATCTTGCCCGTTCTCCCGAAGATTCGTGGTTCTAGCTTCATGCTATCCTCTCGAATTATTCCGTTTGTCAGATATTCTTTCTTACCCATCCGGAGTATGTCAGGAGTTGTTTTTCCATTTCTTTTCACCGGAGGCCATCATTCCAGTTATCGTTCTCTATTTATCCCGGTGCCTCGTTCAAGTATTCTTCTATCAGTTCGTGATCTCTTTGTTCTCTTGCATTTTAATTCCCTCAAGTATCTCCGTGCTTCTCTAATTCTTCCCGGTGATTATTTCTTTTTCATCAGTCATTTCGAATTCTTACGGTGGTTCGTTCAAGATTATTTTCCTTCATTAGCATATCAATCCATTCGTTCTCTCAAATCCTACCGGTGGTTCATGAAGACTTTCTCAAGTTTTGTGCGATGTTTCCCCTTAATCCTTTTTCAACGAGAATAAGTATTTGTGCCAAATCCATTTCTTGTCATCAATTTAATTTGATGAAGGATAAGCACACAATAAATCTTATTCTTATTTCATCAAAGTGATTAATCTTTTTCTTCGGAGTTTGTTCTTGATGAATAAATTCTAGTTCCAAGTCTTTCCATCTTTTCTTTTCCGGAGTTTAAATTTCCTCGGCCATTTCGTCGGAACCTCCATCTAAATCACCGCAAGGTTTTAATCTTATTCTTTTAAAGCTTCAATTCGATGTCATCATCCTTTTATTACCGGAGTTCTTCATGGTGGTTCGTCATGATTTAATTCATTTTTTCAAGTGTTCATCAAGATTCTTGTCGGTGGAGTTCAAGTATATTCTTCTTCTTGCTTCCCGAGGTGCTCATTCTTTCAATTCTTCCGGAGGTTTTGTGTTGTTCCTCTCATCAAGTATCATTCCATCTTCTTAAATTCATGTTCTATTATTTCCATGTTCAGCCGGAGTGCCGTCTAAATTCTTTTGTTCATTCATTTTCTATATTGTTCTAATAGGATTTGTTTCATATTCAATCTGATTCCGTGAGCTTTCGATTCTCGTTATTCTTGTCGTTCCTCTCTTCTTCGCGAATGCTCTCGATTCTTTGCTTCTTCTCTTGAGTTCTTGTTTCACCTCATCCATTTTACCTTCCGTCTCGGTCCTAAGATCTCGGGACGAGATCTCTTGTTAGTGGAGGAGTGTTGTAACGCCCCGGATTCGATGCGCTAGGTGTCTTCCAGTTATTCGCCGTCGTTGCCATGTCATGTGCTTGCGTGTTGCACTTTGCCATGTCATCATCTGCATTTTTATCATGTCATCATGTGCATCGCACTTGCATACGTGTTCGTTTCACACATCCAAGCATTTTCCCCGTTGTCCGTTTTCCAATCCGGCACTCCTATGTTCCCCGGCGCCCACTTTTACCTCTTTTCGTGTGCGGGTGTTAAACTTTCTTGGAATGGACCGAGGTTTGCCAAGCGGCCTTGGTTTAGCACCGGTAGACCGCCTGTCAAGTTTCGTGCCATTTGGAGGTCGTTTGATACTCCAACGGTTAACCGGGTAACCGTAAAAGCCCTCTTTTGTTGCAGCCCAACACCCCTTCCAAAGTGGCCCAAAACCCAGCAAACTCCCCTCTATGCTCTCGGTCGTTCGATCACGATCGTGTGGGCGAAAACCGTGCCTCATTTGGAGTGTCCTAGCTCCCTATGCCTATATAAACACATTCTCCCCCGAAATTCGCGGATGATTTCCACCCTAACTCTAGCGTCTTCCTCCTCGCGCCACCGGACACGTCCGCCGCAGCCGGACATGTCCGCCTCCGCCCGCTTGCGAATCCCAGCTGACACATGTCCATGGCCTCTCTCTCTCCTCCCGCCCGTCGCGGCCGCCCGAGCCAGCATCGCCCAGCGCCCTGCGCGCCCGCCACCTCGTGCCTCCCGCCGGCGACCTCGCCCGCCGCGAGATCCGCCGCCGCCAAGACACCGCCGCCTTCGCCGCTCGGCGCCGCCCATTGGCGCCGCCTCTGCCACCTTTCGCCGCCCGCTGCCGGGAGCGGATCCACCTGCGCCGCCTCGTCCAGCGTCCCAGCTGGCGACCTCCGCCCGGCTCTCGGCGCCCGTCCAAGCTTCGCCGCCGCGCCCGCCCTCGCCGCCGTCCGGTCCCTTTCCGGCGAATCCCGGTGGCGGCGGCGGATCCACCTCCGCCGCGCCTCTCCGGCCCTCTCCCCGTCCTCCTCCGGCCTCATCCTCGCCTCCGGCCGCTCTCCGGCGAGTTCCTCCGGCGAGATCCGTCCTGCATCGACTTCCGTGCGAACCCGAGGTTGCCCCCGTTTTCACTAAGTCCCAGATTTTTGCATAATCATGCCAAGTTCATCGCATCATAACTTGCTGCATGCTGCTCCGTTTCATGCGTGTAATATGTCAAATTGTTCGCCTCGATGAGTACTTCATTTCGTTCAATTGCATCATGTTCATTTGAGTTCATCTTGATGCCTGAATCTTCGTTGCAAGAGTGATATATGATGTTAACCTGCTGAAACTGTTATAACATGCTCATTTGTCATTTTTGCCATGATTGATGTGTGGATCCTATGAGCATGAGCTCTACATGTGTTTTAAACTACATCATACCATCTTTACAGGAGTGCTATCCATGTATTTTTGTGATTCTTGTAGTGAGTGCATCAAGCTTGTTAAGTAGGGTACTTGCTGTTGCTGTTTTGCATGTCTGAATCTGCTATATCATGATGCTATGTAAACCTGCTCCTACAAGTCATTCTATGCATAATCTGGAGATGTTTACTAAGGGTGTTTTGTTTCACATGTTATGCTCTATCCATCCATGCCCCTGGTTGCATTTTTAGCTTGTTGTAGCTTCTTGTAATCTTGCTCCAAATTTACTAAATAATGTTGCTGTCATCCTGTTAACATTAAGTTCAGTTTTGCCATGAGCTTTTCTAGTGATCCATACACCCTATGGACTTGTTCTTGCCATGTTTAGCTTCTCAAACATGTCTTCTTACTGTGAGTTGCCTTGCCATGCCATGTATTGCTCTGGTGAGTGGTTCAAGCTCACCAACATGTCTACTTATTGTTGTTCCGGCCATGTATGAATCTGTAATATAACTTGCCATGTTTACATGGGTGCCATCATATCTTCTGATCCTTTTTGGCTCATGGTCACTAGAGGACTTTTGTTCTATGCAATTATTAGATTCATTCCATGCCTTTGTCTGCCATGATAAGTTCCTGTAGCATGTTGTTTGATAGCTCTAAACTTTGCAACCTGATGTTATTTCTGCTAAGCCTGAAACTGTTATTATTTGCAATCTTGCCATGTCCTTTTGAGCATGTTCTAGTGATTTCTTGAGATAACTCATTGTTCATGTTTTGTCATGCTTTACCTTTACATCATGTCCATGCCTTTTGTTATCATGTTAAGATGCTGGAGCATAGTGTTTTGATGCTTGCAATCTGCCTAGTTGCTGTTTTGGACAGATTGTTGTTATGACTTGTTTCATGTGTATGTGTTGAACCGTTGCTCCGTTTTGAGTGTGCTCTATGTGAAACTTGCTTGATTTTGCATGTAATTTCATATTACCATGTTTGCATCCTTGTTTTGAGGTGTTTGCTTGATGTTTGTATGCATTTTGCATCAATGCCATGTTTATCTTGTTTTGCTCATATCTTCTAGGCCGTAGCTCCGAATCTAATGAACTTTATATGTAACTTGACTAGAATTTCGTGTAGATCATCGTGGTGCATCTTAACTTGCTGTTTAACAACTCCAACATAAGGTTTATTGAGATCTGGAACGATTTCGAAATTTGCATATGAGGACTTAACGGAATTGTTCTATGTTGTTTCCCGCCTCATTTAAACTTGCTTTGATGTGTTGATCTTGTTTGCATCATCCCTTGCCATGAGTAGCTTCAGGTAGCTTTGTCATGCATCATGCTTGTTGTGCATCATGCCTTGTTCTTGTGTGGTGTGTTTAGTTTGTTGTGTGCTTCTTCTTGTTAGTTCATGTTTAATTGCGATCGTGAGGATTCGTTCGTTTACGCTTGGTTCGGCTTCATCCGTTCATCTTCTTCATGGACTCGTTCTTCTTCCTAGCGGGATTTCAGGCAAGATGACCGTCACCTTGGATCTCATTACTATCATTGCTATGCTAGTTGCTTCGTTCTATCGCTATGCTGCGTTACCTATCACTTCACTTGCTGCTCAAGCCTCCCAATTTGCCATGTCAGCCTCTAACCTTTGCACCCTTCCTAGCAAACCATTGCTTGGCTATGTTACCGCTTTTGCTCAGCCCCTCATATAGCGTTGCTAGTTGCAGGTGAAGTTGAAGATTGCTCCATGGCGAACAGGATTTTGGTTGGGATATCACAATATCTCTTATATTATTAATGCATCTATATACTTGGTAAAGGGTGGAAGGCTCGGCCTTATGCACAGTGTTTTGTTCCACTCTACGCCGCCCTAGTTTCCGTCATATCGGTATTATGTTCCCGGATTTTGCGTCCCTAACGCGGTTGGGTGATTTATGGGACCCCTTGACAGTTCGCTTTGAATAAAACTTGTCCGGCAAGGCCCAACCTTGGTTTTACCATTTGCCTCACCACCACCTATACCCTTCCCTTGGGTCGGCCAACCCAAGGGTCATCTTTATTCAGCCCCGGGCCAATGCTTGTCTAAGTGTTGGTCCAAACTAGAAGTCCTTTGCAGGCGCCACCTTGGGGAAACTTCGAGGGCTGGTTTTAGTTATGCAGTGTGCTCATCCGGTGTTGCCACGAGAGCGAGATATGTGCAGCTCCTATCGGGATTGTCGGTAGCATCGAGGCGGTCTTCTTGGTCTTGTTTTATTCTTGTCGAAATGTCTTGTGGCGGGATTAGAGACTGATCGGGTCTTCCGGAGAAGGAATATCCTTCGTTGATCGCGAGAGCTTATCATGGGCTAAGTTGGGACACCCCTGCAGGGTATAAACTTTCGAAAGCCGTGCCCGCGGTTATGTGGCAGATGGGAATTTGTTAATATACGGTTGTAGTAAACTTGAAGTAAACTCTTCTAAAATACACCAACCGTGTGCATAACCGTGAGTGTCTCTTTCGGGGTTGATCGAGAGGAGAACACGGTTTCTGAGTTATGTTTGACGTAGGCAGGAGTTCAGGATCACTTCTTGATCATTGCTAGTTGACGACCGTTCCTTTGTTTCTCTTCTTGCTCTCATTTGCGTATGTTAGCCACCATATATGCTTAGTCGCTGCTGCAACCTCACCACTTTACCCCTTCCTTTCCCATTAAGCTTTGCTAGTCTTGATACCCATGGTAATGGGATTCTTTGAGTCCTCGTGGCTCATGATTACTACACCAGCGATTCTGCAGTACAGGTTTCGCGATGATCATGGCCTTGAGGCGATGTTTACTTATTTTGGAGTTCTTCTTCTGCTTCTTCGATCAGGGGATATGTTCCAGGTCGGCAGCCTGGGCTAGCAGGGTGGATATTGTTTGAGTTTCTGTTTGTGTTTCATCTGTAGTCGGATGTTGATCTTGTATATGATGTGATGTTTTATTCGTGTGGCAGTGTATGCCTCTTGTATGTATCCCCATCTATTATGTAATGTTGATGTAATGATATCCACCTTGCAAAACCGTTTCAATATGCGGGTCTATCCTTGGTGGGGCCTTCGAGTTCCTTTTGGGATAGGGTCGCATATTGGGCGTGTTTCACATACTTCGTGGGCGGCGAGTTGGCGGGCGACCCCAGTGGTCCCATCGGGCAGCTGACTCCCGCGAGGCAACGCCGCCTTGCCAGCAACCGTGTGTTAGCCTTGATCGGAGGCTGGCCAGGGCGGACTTTGGCCGCGCCGTGGCGCGCCGAGTCCTTCCTCTTCAAGGCCGACCTCATCGATCTGTCGGATGGCGGCCGAGACCCAACCATTTGTGCTCCAAAGACATGCCCCACGGAGGTGGTGGACACGGTGAACTTCTGGCGAACTGCGGCCCCCACGGAGGAATGGCAGTTCGGCAGGAGCCATACTCGCGCCAACCCCCTCCTGTGGTAAGTCGTCTCTTGCTTCTCTGTTTCCTTCTTGACCAAATCTGGCTCCTAATTTTCCTTGGTCTTCTCGATTCAGAATCCCCTCATGCAGCCCTCGGCGGCGCCCATGGCGGCTCGTGGTCGTCCCGGCGGGCGGAGAGCGGCGCCGGCGACCCGACTTAGGCGTGGCGGCGATGGAGACCCGCCGAGGAGGAGGAGGGCCGGCGACTTCAGGCCTTGGCCACCTTCACCGGCCCGGCACGATGGCGGCAACGACGAAGGAAGTCGTCCCCGCTGCCAGTGAAGCCGGCCATCGGTATGAGCTCCTCCGCCGTCTTGGGTGGTCGGCGGTCTGGCGCCCGGGCGGGCCGAGTCTGCCAGGCGGCCGGGCGAAGAAATTCAGGGGAACGGCCGCTCCGACTCAGCGCGAAGCGGCGGTCGCGAAGGCTAACCGCTTCCGCAAGGAAGTGAAGAAGCCACCACTGGTCTCCGCGTAAGTACATTTTATTTTGTCTTATTTCTTCTGGTCCGTCTTGTCCAAGTCTTTACGTGTCTTTTTCTCATCAGGGCTCCCCTCACCCCGGAGAGGGTCGCCGCCGCCTCCATCATGGGGTCGGCGGAGACGTCCGCCAATAGTCGGCGGGTTGACCCTGCGGCCGCCCTCCGGGAGGCAACAGCATGACATCTGTGAGGAAAAGCGACGAGGAGGAGGCCGCCCGTCTGGAGAAGGCAGAGGCTGAGAAGGCGGCGGCTTCCGCCCAGAAGAAGCTGGAGGAGGTCGAAGCCGCCGCTTCAGCCAAGAGGCGAGGCGAGGAGGCCGCGCGCCTCCAGTCGGCGCTGCTCGTCACTCCGTTGAGCTCTGCGCCACCGCCGCGGGAGTTCACGGGGCAGTCGGAGGGAGTCGGCGGTGAGGTCCCCGTCGCAGAGAGGGAAGGCGGCGAGGTCTCCCTATCAAGCACGGCCGCCCCACCTCCGCCGCCTCCACCGCAGTCCGAGAGCGCGCGAGGCAAGCAGCCGGTGGACCCGCCTGTGCCGCTGACCGTCGAGGAGGCCGTGGCGCATTTGCTTCTTCAAATCGCCTCGCCCGGTAGCAGCGCCGTCTTGAAAAGGCGACTTGGCGCCACGCCCTTGGAGACCAGCGCCGCTGCTCGGCCATCCAGCGCCCGGCGACAAAGCGCCGCGCCCATTGGGTGGAGTGCGAGGCGGCTGCAGGCCCGCTGAACACGGCCCTTACGGGCGTCGGCGAAGCTGCGAGCTAAGGCGGCGCCATCGGAACCTCTCCAAGGCGCACTGGCATCACGATCCGCCCGTGCGGTATGTTTCTTTTGAACTTTTCTTGCTCTTCTGCGTAGAGGCGCGGCCCTGCTGGTGTAATCCCGAGTTCGGGCGAGGCTGCTGGCGGTGACTCGGAACTCTATTCTGTACCTCTAAGTTTTTACCTTTATGCGAAACTCTTGTCGCGGGAGTATCACAACCTCCGCGCCACTTCCTTCAACATAGCGTTGAGGAGCTGAGCAAGCGGACTGCCGACTTGGCGAGGAGCCGAGGTGAGTTTTCTTCTTGGCGAGGCGCTGGCGCACCAGCTGGATGTAATCCCGAGATTCGGGCCGACAATTTCTGTGATCGGGCGGATCTTCTGGCGAACTTCTTAGGCGGCGACTTGGCGTCCTTCTTCTTTTTATTCTTGAGTCCAACGCCACTCTTACGGGGCAGCTGAGATGCGGCCGACACCGCTTATGGCGCCAAAGAGGAGTGTAGCAAGCTTCGCCGCATGAGCGCGACCTGCTGGCTACGCGAATGGCGGGCGAGGCAAGCTGCTCAAGGCGGCGTGAGGCGGAGAAGAAAGAGGCCGCTCTCCTAGCGAATTTGAGAGCGGCGCTCCTCTGGACCCGACGGGAAGCGCTGCTGACCTCCGGCTTCCACGAAATCGAGGATATCGTCGATGGTGAGTTCGCTTTTACTTTTTCTTTTGGGTTGCCGACTATGGGTCAGGCCGACTCCTGTTTTTCACAATTCCACCCACGGGGTGTATTCTGAACCTCTGTCCGAAGATCCGGCCAAGGGCCTAAGCTTGTGTAAATATTATTCTAATTTTATCTTTCCTTGCTTATTGCTCTTGTGGCTTTTTCCTTTGCCGCCTTCCTTAGATGCCGCCTTGCCCATCGGGCAACCGCTCTATGGATTGCCGTCTAGGTCAAGTGCTTGGCTACCTTTGATAAAGGCAAGTACTTGGCCATTTTTAGAGTCGTTAAGCAAGTTGGGTAGAAAGCGGCAAGCCGACTACTTAAGAGTTGGTTTTCTGAAGCGGGCTGGAAGCCGATTTAAACTATGTTTATGCTTTGGGTCCTTAGCCATTTTTTCGTGTGGGCGCCCGTTCTACCTTACTCCTGCCCACTGAACAGTTGCTCTGCGAGCTGCGGCTTCTGACAGGAGGCGGCTTGGGCACCGCCGTTACTTGTACATTGCGGGAAGCATTTCATAGCCAATGGCGAGTCCCGGGCCGACTAGTAGAGCACTGGTGCCAAACAGCATAATCAAAGAGTAACATACTCAAAGGCATAATTCTTATCATCTGAGATAACAAAGAGGGCAGTCCCGAGCTTGTCTCGCGGGGCCGAGTCTTAATTACTTTAAACACAAAGGGTAGCGTGGTACATACTGTGTCAACTGTAAAATCTTCGGAGGAGATTCACATTCCATGGCCGCTCCGTCTCTTTCCGGAGTCGTCCCTCTTGCGTGCTCGGGCTTACGGCGTCGCCGATCGGTAGTAGGAGTCGTTTGACACTTTGCTGATGATGAATGGGCCTTCCCAAAGGCGCCGACAGCTTGTGCTGGCGGCTGTTCAACTGGATCGGCGAGCACAAGGTCGCCCTCTAGGAATGATCTTGGCTTGACCTTCTTGTTGTAGTAGCGGCGCGAGCTCTGCTTTGGTAGATCTTTGGACGGCTGAGTGCCAACCGGCCCTCTTCCAGCAGATCGGCGCCCGTCTTGGCGATGCTTCTTCTGCTTCCTCTTGATTGTACATGGTGACTCGCGGGGATTGAACTCTATATCCGTTGGGATGACAGCCCGACACCGTGAAGCGAGGAAGAAGGGTGTGAAGCTAGTTGACTTGTTTGGAGTCGTCGCGCAGACTCCGGAGGGCGGTAGCAACTCCTCAAGCCAGCAGTCGGCGAAAACGCTCAATGGTTCGACCAGTCGAGGCTTGATGCCGAACGAGGATGAGGCCATTCGCTCGCTCCACTGGCCGTTTGGTGAGGATGGGCAGCGGACGCTAAGTCGATCGGATGCCTTGCGTCACGCAGAACGGGCCAGGCGCCTTTTGGCAAAATTTGTGCCGTTGTCGGTGATGATGCTTGTGGTATGCGCCGTCTTGAGTCGTGATGTCGGCGATGAAAGTCATTGCCGTAGGACCATTCAACTTCTTGATGGGTTTTGCTTCTATCCACTTGGTGAACTTGTCCACCGCGACAAGTAAGTGAGTTAGGCCACCTCGTGCCGTTTTGAATGGTCCCACCATGTCCAGGCCCCAATCAGCAAAGGGCCAGGCGATGGGGATAGTCTTGAGCACCGAAGCCGGCTGAAGCGGCTTGGAGCGGGACACCTGGAACCCTTGCATTTTTCAACTAATTCCTTGGCCTCTTCTAGGGCAGTCGGCCAGAAGAAACCGTGTCGGAAGGCTTTGGCGACGAGTGCTCTTGAGGCTGCATGATGGCCGCACTCACCCTGATGGATGTCTTCGAGAATTGCTTGGCCTTGCTCTGACTCGACGCAGCGCTGGTAGACACTGGTGACGCTGCACCTGACCAGCTCTCTATTGACTAGTGTAGGCTGCTGCTCGGCGTTGCACTTGCCGAGCCAAGGTCTCATCGGTTGGTAGCTCTCCGCTTACTAAGAACTTCAGGATGGGCTGGGCCCATGAGGGTGCTGCTATTTCTTCGTTGCCGATCGCTACTTGGACGAGGCGGTGGGCTGGGAGGCGGCGGGTTGGAGTCCACAGTAGCTTCTTTGGGTTGAAGAAGTCCCAGACATTGGCGCAGATCCCGGGCAATCTGGAGTCTTTGCAATGGTCGCATGATCCGGGCGGGTTCTAAAGTCCCCGGGCAACCGGCTGCCAGCGTTCTTAGAAGCGTCTGCAAGGATTCTTGTCTTGCGTCTGGCGAGGCTTTGGAGTCGGATCCGACTTCTTGAGGAGCCGGCACAAAAATGGAGTCTGACTCTGGTGACGGCTTGACAGATGGTTTGAGGAGGCGCTGAAGGGCAACGCCGGATGGTATTGCCTGGCGAGTGGAGCCGATTCTTTCCAGGGTATCTGCTTGGTCGTTGTCGTTTCTTGGCACGTGGTGGAATTCGCACCACACAAAATATCCACTCATTTGCTGTACCGAAGCGGTAGCTCGCCATATTTGCATCTTTGGCGTCGATCGCGGATGACTGTTCGACCACCAAGTCGAGTCGCCATAGCACGAGGATCCGGCGAATGCCAAGCTCTTTGGCAAGCCGGAGCCCATGAATGAGCGCCTCGTATTTGGCGGCGTTGTTGGAGGCGGCGAAATGGATCTGCAGCGTGCTTGAGCTTGTCGCCCTTGGGGAAGTGAGGACCACGCGGCTCCCAAGCCGGTGCGCATCTTGGAGCCATCAAAGTGCATCCGCCAATGGGTGGAGTCGGTATTTGGCGGCGGCAGTCTTGGGTCTCGGCCCGGTCGGCGAAGTCGGCCGGTGCTTGTGACTTGATGGCGGTGCGGGGCTGGTAATAGATGGTGTAGGGGCCAACTCTATGACCCATTTGGCCACTCGGCGAAGCATCTCGGCTTCCGATGATCTCTGCTAGTGGGGCCGTGCAAACCACGGTGATTGGATGCTCTTGAAAGTAAGGCTTCAACTTCTTGGCGGCAGCGTGCGCTGTAACACATCTTACGGTAGTGGGGTAGTTCTTCTTGGAGGTCGGCGATTACCTCGCTCGAATGTCTGCTGGTCTACGGACAGGTAGCGCCTTGCCTTCCTCCTTCGCGTTCAACTACAATGATCAGGTCTTGACTACCTATTTGGTGGCGGCAATATCTGAGAGCATGGGCTCCTTTGGAGTCGGAGCCGCCTTGACTGGGGAGTAGTCGGCATTCTCTTCAACTGGAGAAAAGCTTCGTCCCGCCTTGGAGTTCCTTGAAGAAGGTGGTCTTCTTCATGAGCTGGTACAGAGGAAGAGCTTTCTCGCCCAGCCGACTGATGAATCGGCTGATGGACGCCAAGCAGCCGGTGAACTTTTGCACATCTAGCAGTCAGCGGGGTACTTCCATCCTTTCGATCGCCTTGATCTTCACGGGATTGCACTCTATGCCGCGTTCAGAGACCAGGAAGCCAAGGAGCTGGTCGGCTGGTACTCCGAAGACGCATTTCTCTGGGTTGAGCTTGATCTGGAATCAGCGCAGATTTTCAAAGGTCTCCTTGAGGTCTTCCAACAGCGTTCCTCGCTTCTACGTCTTCACCACCACGTCGTCCACATGAACGTGGGCGTTTCTGCCAAGCTGCTTGAGGAGGCACTTCTGCATGCAACGCTGAAAGGTGGCGCCGGCATTCCTCAAGCCGAACGTCATGGTCAGGTAGCAGAAGGCTCCGAACGGCGTGATGAAGGTGGTCTTCATTCTGTCGGCCGGGTTCAGCTTGATCTGGTGACATCCTGAATATGCATCTAAGAAGCTCAACAGCTCGCATCCGGCTGTGGAGTCTATCACCTGATCAATTCTTGGCAAAGCGAACGGGACCTTGGGGCAGGCTTTGTTGAGGCTTGTGTAGTCAATACACATCCTCCACTGCTTGTTCTTCTTTAGTACCAAGACCGGGTTTGCTAACCATTCTGGAAAGAACACTTCCATGATGAAACCGGCTGCGAGGAGCCGGGGTATCTCTTCTCCAACAACTCTTCTTTTTTCTTCTGACAGGCGGCGCAAGGGCTACCTGACGGGCTTCACGTCAGGTCGGACATGTAACTTGTTCTCGGCGAATTCCGTCGGTACACCTGGCATGTATTTGGGGGACCATGCGAAAATGTCCCAATTCTCACGGAGGAAATCGACGAGCTCGCCTTCCTATTTGCTGTCGAGGTTGGCACCTACGACAGCGTATCTCTCCGGGTGCTCCGGGTCCAAGGGTATCTTCTTGGTCTCTTTGACCGGCTTGAACGAGCCCTCAGCTTGTGACTCCTTGGGGTCGGGCGACATCTCTGGCTGCTTGCCGACCATTGCCACAACCTGATCAAGGAGCCGCTTCTCAGCTGCGATCACCAGGGACTAGGCCAGCCGGCTGCTTTCAGCTGCACAAGCGGATGACTTTCTGTAGTTGCCGGCTACGGTCAGAATCCCCTTGGTACTCGGCATCTTCATCTTGAGGTAGGCGTAGTGGGGGACCGCCATGAACTTGGCCAGAGCAGGTCGACCATGCAGAGCATGGTAGGGGCTTTCGAGGTCCACCACTTCGAACCAGACTGGCTCTCGATGAAAGTGATCTTTGTCCCCAAAGAGGACGTCTATCAGAATCTTGCCAACCGGTGAGCAGGAAAGGCCAGGTACAATTCCGTGGAACACAGTCCAACTATGTTGAAGCTGTCTTTGCTTGATTCCTAACTTCTCCATCGTATCCTTGTACAGGATGTTGATGCTGCTGCCTCCGTCTATCAGCACTTTCATGGCGAAAGCGAGCTGCCCGCCTATCCATGCAAGGGTGGCTCCCAAGACCCGGGCGTAGGAGCCCGATTGACATCACCTACGGGTGATCGGCTCGGCTCAACCGATGGGCTTCTCGGACGATTGCATGAATTATGGAGTATCCGATGCTCTTGCATTCACTTCTTTCTGCTTGCTGCCGCTGCGCATGACGATCGTCGACCACCTGGTAAACACTACATAGGCACCATGCTCTTACGGGTACTTTCGTCTTGTCTGCGCCGGCGGCCTGACAGCTCTTTGAAGCGATGGTGGAGGCGGCGGCCCAGCAGGCGGAGGAGGGACAAGGCCGTCTCCCTTGGCGATCCTGGTGAGCCAATGGCACTTTCGGGTGGTGTGATTCGACACTTCGCGCCGCTATGGAACTTGCAGGGTCCGTCCAGAGTCTGCTCGTAAGAGAAGGCCGACAACCAGTTGGACTTGCCGCCTTTCTGCCGCTTGGCAGGAGGCTGCCCCTCTGGCTGCTGGTCTTCGACTGTCGCCACCTGCCGGCTGTTGGAAGCCGGCTGCGGGGCCTTGCGCTTGTGATCATTCTGCTGCTGTCGCCCGGATGGCCGCCACGGAGTTACAGGGAGCATGAGGAGCCACCTTGCTGGCCGCGACCGACTTGATCTCCGACTTCATGGAGGAGTCGGCCGTCAGCGTACTTATGCGCTATGATCAGCAGCTTCGTCGAGGGTCTCGGCTCGTCGCCAAAGGAGCTTGTGCTTGAGGAGGGTGCCTTCTACGCACCCGGGCGGTGAAGTACTCGATTGCCTGCACCTCATGCACTCCCTCGCAGGAGTTCCGGAGCTCGGCCCAGCGTGTGAGGTAGTCGCGAGTAGACTCGTTGGGGCCTTGCACGCACAAGGAAAGCTGGCGAGGCTTGGGAGGTCGCTTGTATGTGCTCGTGAAGTTGCGGACGAATGCCTCGGTGAAGTCGACCAAGCTGTTGATGCTGCGGGGCTTCAAGTTGTTCAACCATGTCGGGCCGTGCCACAGGCATGAGGGGAACATACTTCACGGCAACACGCTTGTTGCCGTTCGCTATGCTGACGGCCGTGGAGTAGTCCACTAGCCAGTCCTCCGGCTTCATGGAGCCAGTGTATCTCGGGGGAGTGTGAATCCTCTGGGGAAGGGCTCGTCTCGGATGCGAGGTCCGAAACAGGGCGGGCCCAACTCGTCTTCTTCTTCCAGCGCCAGGGATCGGTGGAGTCACTCAATCCGGTGGCGGGCGTCGTTTTCTCCGACTCCCTCTCGGCGGCCAAGGCTGTCGCCGAGAGTCGGATGCTCGACGGGTGGCGGGGAGACTCGCCTTTCTCTGCGGGGAGGTGGAGGCAGATAGTCGTCCCGCCGCTCCACTGCTCTCGGGCGGCCGTCTTCGTCGCGCTCGATGGAGATGTGAGTCCGGCTATGGCTGACAGCCGGCTCCCTGTTCTTTCTTCCGCGGACGCCGCCAGTCACCGTCCGAGACGTTGCGCCTTGATCTCGGCGGGGAGGCAAGTCGCCGTGTTGTCGTCGCGGGGCCTCCGTGCGGCAGCGGGCCGCCTTACCACAATGACGCGTCGAGGAGCTGCTGGACTTCGCTCCGTCATCAGCGACGCTCCTCGCCCTCGAAGTTATCCAGCTAAATGCTCGCTGCCTTTGGCGGCGCGGATGTTCTCCGTGGGCGTGGCGTACCGCAGGCGATTGGCCCCAAATAGATCGGGCGATATTTCGCTGGCTGCTGGACCGCGCCGCTTAGGCGGCTAGGGGTCGGAGCCGGCGAGCCGCCTGGCGCGATCCATCTCGCGCTGGTAGGCTTCGACAAGCGTCTCATGCTTGCCAGCCAGGCGCCCACGAGGAGCTGGAGGCGGCGCTTCCGGCATCCCGGCATCGGGCGTCTTCCGGAATGGGGGCGGTCGGGTCTTGCGAGATCGCGTCGAGAGGTCACGAGCTCCCTCGCCGGAAGGCTCGCTATGACCGATGATGACGAGCACCTCCGTGGACGGTGCTTCCGCCGCTCCGCCGAGGGAGAGGTTCGTCGTGAGACCACCACGTTGGTGGGGAACGCGTCGGCGACGCGGTGTCGAAATCGACCAAAGATCGGTCGGTGGAGCCTACGGACTCCAGGTCGGCGGCGGGCTCGCCGGTGACGTGGAGCTGCTCGAGGAGGCCTGCGAGGAGGCTTTCGGGGCCGTCCATGCCTGCGTCGGATGCAGGCTCGTCGGAGAGGCGAACCTCGTCGACAAGATCGGCGAGGCAGCTCGCCGCGCAGGCGACCTCAGCAACATGCAGCGCGTCGGCGCAGACTCCGTTTGGCATGCCGGGCTGGCTGCGCTCGCCAGGGAGGAAGAGGGTTCCCGTCCAGAGCAGGTCTCCGGACGAGAGTGCACCTAGCCCCACGGTGGGCGCCAAATGTCGGGGGTTGGGTGCGACATATGCCAAAGGATGGCTTATCATGGAGGCGAGTAGAACGTCGCCGGTGCCTCGAAACGGGATGAGGCGAAGACATACACGCCGGGCGAATCTTACCCAGCCTGTGGCTCTCCAAGGAGATAACGCCCCTACTGCTGCTCTGCGGGGTCTCCGCATGATCACTATCGTAAGGTGAGTACAAGATTGCTCCTTGAGCTGTTCGGGGTGAGGAAGGAGAAGGGCACGGCTAGCTCTTCTCTTCCCTATATGTGTGTGTGTCAAACTACTAGGTTCCAACCCTTTGCATGGGTGCCCAGGGGTTTATATAGGCCTACCCCACAGGGGTACAATGTCAGTAATCCGGCTGGTAGCGGGTCCCGGCCGTGGTCTCTTAAGTCGCCGTCTTCTCACTTGACTTACGGGGCCCGCCGACTAGTGGGCCCTTGCCGACGGTTCAAAGACGGGGCCGACAGCCCTCGTTCATGGGCGGTAGTCTTGCCAGTTGCGGGTCACTGTAGCCGCTCTTCTAATGATGTGAGTTTGGTCGCAGGGTCATGGCAACAGTGCCGCCGCCTGGCGGGCGATCACTGTTGCCATTCCCTGTCCTATCTGGTTAATGGCGCACGAAGCCTGTGGAAGGGGCCGGCCGACTCTCGGAGGCCGACTCCAACGCGAGTCCGTCTTTAGGCGTTCTCGCCGTCTTACGCACTCCCGACAAGCGGTAAAGTCCCGCCGTCTTCGGGTAAATGCAGACGAGGCCGTCGGTGAGTGCGAGGATCTGCCCACGAGTCAGCGTCGAGGGCAGCGTGGCTACGATCTTGCGCGCCGGACGGAGATCTCTGTCGGTACGACGCCCTGTGGCCATGCCTGCTCTTTATGAGCGGGGGCAGAGATGGGCCGCGAGGCGGCTTCATCCCATCCCGCTCGTAGTCGCTCAGGCGGGGAGTGGACGGAGTCGCGGGCTGACTCCCTGTAGCCGGCTTCGTCGGAAGTCGCTGGCTTGGAGTCGGCTTGTCTTGAGGCCGTCTCTGGGACTCGGCGGGAGGCGATCGGCGACTCTGTCGCCGACTCTCAGAAGGCGGCTCTTCGTCTTGGGGTCTTGAGGGGCGCAGTCTGCCCCGATGTTTTGAAAGGTCCAGGGGCGCGGGTATGCCTACCCATGGCCCATTACTCCGACACAGCTAGAGTTAGCGACGGGGTGGCGGTGCGGCCTTCACGCTGCACCGAAGGATGCAGCGACGATGCCTGCTGCTCATTCCCCGCCGGGCCGGTGGCGGCGTTGGCGACGGGGAACGACGGGGACACCCTCCGATGGGAGCCGTCTGGGTGACGCGGGCGGTGAGAGCAGCCCGACGCTCGGCGCGAGCCCGGATAGCGTCAGCCATGGACACGACGGAAGATCGAACGCGAAACAGCGGAAGAAAGATTCCGGCGCACCCCTACCTGGCGCGCTAAATGTTGGATGTTGGGTTCTGGCAGACCCTTAAGGTTCGAACTCTGGGGTGCGCACGAAGATCTTTCCCCTACCGATCTACGTCCGATCGCCTCACGAGATCTATACTAAAACGATGAACAACACGAGGGACACAAGATTTATACTGGTTCGGGCCACCGTTGTGGTGTAATACCCTAATCCAGTGTGTGGTGTGGTGGATTGCCTCAGGGGCTGATGATGAACAGTACAAAGGATGAACAGCCTCGCGAGAGGTGTTCTTGGGCTGATGCGATGAACTGCTTGGGTGAGTTCGATCGCCTCTCTGTCTAATGAGCACTCTATCAGGTGTCTCTCTCTCCCTCCGGCTCTCTCTCTCTCTACTGTGGCGGCTCGACCTATTTATAGAGGCCCTGGCCCTCTTCCCAAATATTGAGCGGGAAGGGCGCCAACAACGGCCATTTTGAAGGGGAACATCTGGTCCAGGTTATCCTGACTAAAGTTGGTCTTTGGCTGCCAAAAGCACTGGCGATGACGCCGCCTTGGGCTCCACGGTGACCTCCATCTTGCCGCCCTGCTGGTCTTGGTCTCGTTGCACTGAAATGGCAACCTTTGCCTGATGCCTCGATACTCCACGCCTGTGCTTGCCCCCTTTGCACCAAAGAGGGAGCAAGGACACTGCGCAGGCCGGCGCCCGCCTGGCGCCCGCCTGGTCTAGATCGTCATGGCTTGCGTCACGAGCACCTCGCGAGGTACCCTCCCTTGATCTCTCTGCCTCCTCGCGAGCCTGTGTGGCAAGGCCGTTCCTGAGGAAGTCTCGTGTCGCCCGCCCGTGAGGCTTGGCCCCTCGCGAGGGTCTTGAGTCTTGTGCTGATGAAGATGGGTCGTACTGGGCCACCACTTGAGCCACGCCGCAGGCCGCAGGCAGGCAAGTCTGGGGACCCCCATTCCTAGAACACCGACAACAATCTAGACACCATATGCAACATGCAACCACATATCACGTTGCCAAGTTAGAGCAAGCACCTGTGATGCTAGTGTAGGGGAAATGCGGTAATCAACTACAGAGCTACGTTCACTATCTTCATCTAGCCTTGCTGTTTCTTGTGAATCATGTCGGGAGGCTAACGTTGCATTCTTTAAATTAGGAGTAATCCACTTGCCTGACTGCCTCATCATAAGTGATTGATGAGGGATACACAAGTACATTAGTTTGTTGTAATAACATGGTTAATACACAGATGTACTAGTATGTACCAAAAACAGAAAGGCATGTCATATTCAAAGGTATAATGTGTAAGCTAAGCAGATGCAATTTAACCAAATTGGAAGCAATACAAGATAGACATCTGGTTGGAGTGGTGAGCATGATCATCTAGGACCTAAGAGCCTGGTGGGAGGCGGGCTGCTTCGCCACCATCGCGGTTTTTTAGTTGGCTTCCAGGTGATGCCTCTCTTTGTTGGGCTTGTCACTAGCTCGGGATGGTGGTTCATGTAAAAAATATCTTTCCTTATCTTAATAAAGACCGACTTCGGCCTTTCGAATACAAGCTAGACACCATATGGAACATGCAACCACATATGAAACTGCGAAGTTAAAGCAAGCACCTGGGATGGTGGTTCATTGCGAGCGAGTTCATCGACTCCAGAGCTACGTTTACCGTCTCCATTTGCTGACACTGCACCTATTATAAGTTTGAAACGTGTCTGGCCTATCCGCGTATGATGCTAGAGTGACTTCTCTCTTTTCTTGTTTGCTTCTCTCATAGCAGCAAAGTCTGAAATACCCTTGCATAAAAACCCAATAGTGAGAGTATGGGTGAAGTGTGTGCATAACTAGTGCACTGTAAAAGCAGCAGATAGCAGGTGGCTGAAAAATAAATGATAGGAGACATATGATAGCTCTACAACATTGCATGGCAAACAAAAGTAGATTCTACTCCATATGATTTTGTAATATATGAGCACAGGAAATGTAGGATGAACCGTCCGATGGGCAGATGGCCTTCGTCTACCTCCCGCCAGTCACTGTTGACGATCTTTCTCGAACCGCCAGCGACCACCGGCCCAGACCCCTGCCTCCGCCGCCCCGCCCACCCCACGACCACACACCACCGCCGTGCTTGGCAGCGCCCCCAGGCCATCCCTTTAATCCTGGCCGACCTCCAGATTGGGCGCCAGTAGCTCTAGGCCCCACACGCCCCTAAGATAAACACCGAGGCGCTGCTTCCCCAGCGTAATAGGTGGACTAGCGCCTATTATGCCAGGGAATGCATCTGTTAATTGGGAATCAACTGACCAGGAATTGAAATTCAGGGGGGCGACGGTCCTCTAACTAAGGTGAAATAGTATATGAGGAGAAATCTTGTACATCACGAGTTACTAGGAACATCTAGTATCAAGAAGAAGCGGTCAACTAGTGTCTTCTATGGGATGAATACCGTGGAAGTAGACACGTAAGATTTGCACGAATAAGGGAAGAGGAGTACCATTTTCGGTTGCCGATGTGGTTGCCTCCACATGTCGCGCCGATCTTCTTCTTTTGCCGGGGAAACCGATGTTCTGGAGGAGGGTGCAGGCTTGGACGAACCCATGGCCAAATTGTTGACTGTGTTGCCGTGGCCGTATGTCGGCGGAGGGGAAGCAGATCCGAGGCGGCGAAGGACGACGTATTAGGAATAGCTCCAGTGCGGTGGAGGGTGGCGAATTTGGAGCGGCAGCGGTGAGGCGCCGGACGGCGTGGTTGAACTGGCTCGGGTACGGATGGCTCGGCCTCGGCTTCAACTACTAGCCGTGGAGGGCGTTGCAGTTGAGGTTGTGGTGGACGACGACGTCGGGGTATCGACTCCGGCGTGATGGAGGAGGGCGACGGTTGATGGGTGGAATGGGGTGGCGGATGGAGGACGCCGGGGTTTCACGGCTGGTGGAGAGGTAGTTTTTGCACCCATGGAGTACGAATGGGGAATCAGACTGGTGGGCGGGAGGGAGGGGGAGAACCATGTTTCGGTCTGGGACGCGCTTGTTTTTGGCTTTTTTGAACAGAAGATGGGACGCGCTTGTTTGAAATTTGGGGAAAGTACAAACTTTGCCCCCTCTTAAATTTTGGACCTCAGGGGTAGGATGGTAATCCCAGGTGTCCCAAATAGTGGGCAGGAGCGATTTCAGCCACGCGCATGTGTGCTTAGGCAGCCATTGTGTATGAATGTTTTTCGGAGGCGGTTGCGTAGCGTCTAGATAAAGCTACAAACCTACCCCGGTTTAGGACTTTGGACATCAGGCCGGTAGGTTTCAAGGGTCGGAGTTATTAGAAAAGTAATTTCCTCGTACTACCAAACATTGGTATCACGCGGTTTAGGGCGAGTAGAGGCTCTTTTGGCGCTTCGTTCGAAATTTTGAAACACAAGCATTCACGTTTAGAGTACTCTTGAACTTTGAGGATTGACCTAAATAGACAATGTTAAATTTGACCTTGTATGTTTGAAAACCTCATTAAATTATCCGCTTCTTTTTGAAATTTTGACACTTGAAAATCCTATAACTACGATTATTTTGGAATGGAGGAGCTAAATTTGAATCTATTTTGTACACGACTACATATGCTATTATGTACAAAATCGAGCAAAAGATTGGTGCCCCCATAATTTAGGTATGATTTACAAATTCCATGATGTCAAATTCAAATAATTGAATGGACTTCATGTTGAATTCGATTTTTTTAAACCACCTTAAGTTGAATTCAAATGTATGCTAGTCCATAGGTAGCTATTTATAATGTTCATTGTGTAACTTTCGTATGTATAATGTGCTTTACACACACAACATGAACTATACTCACGTTTATATTCGATTGCTAAAGCGATGCATTGCTTGGAGTTCAAAATACTAACTATGTGGATCAATTGTGTCGAATAATAACATAGACATGCTCAAATTCGATAGAATCTAGATGTCTGATGGATCAATGACCGTTCCTTACATGAATTGCAAATATCATGATCCCATCCTAATATTTGGAAACAATTTATATCTTTAATCAATGTGTACAGCAGTCTTGTACGTGTAGTTTCACTCTCCATCGGTGGTCTCTCACACATGCTCACACACTCTCTCCCGAGGTGTCTTTCTCGCACACATGCTCTCGATATAACCCTCCCTCCTTCTCGTAACCATTTACGACTGTTTTCACTAACCTTTATCACAAGCACTCTTCCTCTCGCAAGCATACACATGCACAATCCCCATCGACCCTTTCTTTATACATAGACCTGCCTACATGTCTCTTGTACGCACCTTATCTTTAGGCATGTCTCTCACGCATTATCTCACACCTCTCTTCCTAATCGACGAGTATGATTCTAGCAGACCATTCTGTACGATGCCCCTTAAAGTTAGGTTGGATGAATAGTAATATTCACAATTATGCCGCGTGGGGTTACCTTAGTCCGAGAACCTAAGGTTACAAATCTTAGCCGGCTTTGTCAGTGGGCATAGAGTCCTTCACAATTATGCCATCTTTGTCTTGTACGACTAGTCATCCATGGGTCTCCCTAAATGCGTCACGGGCCGACCAATGTGGCGTAGGACGGAACCGAATGAAGGGCCTCACCTCGACCCACCGGACCTCACGCGGTGACACACCCTCTGCCCCCACGTCTCGTTATCTTCTCACACCCACACATACCAACACAGACACCACACACAAAAAATATTCTCCTGGTGCCTCTATCCACTCCCCCCTTGCATACACACACTCAAGGGAATCTCTAGCCGTGACGTCATATTCGTCTCTCTCTCTGGACCACTCTCATTCTCGTGCTAACTCTCCCACGCCCCCCCCCCCCCCGCCGGCCCCTCTATCTATGCCTCTCTCGAATTCGTAATACACACACATACCTCTCTAGGCCCTGCCAAATGCATCAACTACACATTCACACATGTTACATCACGTACCCCATTGATCTAAAAAGCCCTATCTTCATGTTTATTTAGCATACAACATTCCTTTTCAATAAAGTGTGGCCAAAAAAATATATTAGAATTTCTACATATATACAACATTACAAAGTTATATGGAGCAGTATGAACGCTTGCATTGCATGGTGCCCACAATGATATTTATTCCAAGACTTTGTGAATTTGTATATTTTATAATATATATAAATTTATTAATAATAAAGATAAAAGAAGAGAATATATCTCTCCATCGCATACCCCCCCCCCCCCCTTTACGCCCCTTTCACGTACGCACACAAACTATCTCCAGGTCCTCTAAAAGTAAGCCCCCAGCACATTCACGCATGTTTCATCTCTCTAGCGCGATATATACAGTGATGATCATTGTATTTGAAGCGAAAGCACGATACGTACATTGGACTTCAGAATCCACTCATTACGGTCACCATTTACGTTTTGTGGTTATTATACGATCCACGGGCTCACCGTGCATAACTATGTATTTGCTCAAGACACGACTAGTTGACCAGTTCGCGCTCCACGTGGCACCTCTAGTGTTGCATCACATTATCTCACTACCATCGGGCCCACCTATCGGCTTGTATCTACTCTACATCTACACTCTTATAAAATACTAGCAAGATGCCCATGCATTGCACAGAACATCAAGATGCATTTGTATGAGTAGTTTATCTTGTGGGAGAAAAGGATGAACAACACACATTCTCGCGCTCAAGTGCTCAACCTACACGTGCATGTGCACACATCGAATACTGGCGACACATACACAGATAGATGATTCAGCAAGACGGGGTGGAGTCTTGTCGGCGCTGCCAGAATTTGTGTTTATCGACCATTTCCCTATGTGGTGACTGTGGGACCCACAAGGAACGTGGTCAATTTAACTAGTAAACATGGTGCCACGCAGACTATTTGGCCGGCCAGCAGAGTGCAATCCGATGCTGAACCGTGAGCAAGTGACCGTATAATCACCGCAAAACGTATATAGTGACCGTAATCAGCTTATTCTGAAGTTCGGTGAACGTATTACGATTTTCTCTCTGTATGTCCTCCAAAACTACATCTCTACACGTTCCCGCATGTTACATCTAACAACTATGCAATGCAGCACTACTACTACACTCTAACACAATAAATCATACGTGTTTTTAGTTTTACTAGATATCATATTGTTACTTAATTATTCAGTTTGCATACATTAAAATTGCCTTTGAAATGTATGGCCAGTATCATATACCGCGTGGGAAAATCCCACCCTTTCCTATTCAATCGGGTTTGTATCGATGGATCGTGCGAAACAGCAAAACTATAGTACTATATACAGTACAAGTGACAGTTCACTGGGCCGTCGTGTCGTGTACTCCTCCGTCGTAAGAGTGGAGCGCTCGCTTTCATAAATCTTCTAATCTCTTTCGCCGACATGTGGGACATCAAGCTACCGGGTACACGTGCCATACCGGAATACAGTGCGGAGCAGCCGGGGTGAAGCACCCAGTCATGGCGCCAGCGTAGTAATGAGCAATGAGGCGTAAATTCACAAAGCTGCACCTTTCCCGAGTTAAGTTGGAGGGACGAAGTAATAATGTTAAAAAAAGAAGTTGGAGGGACGAAGAAACCAACATTTCACTCGTTGCTGAATCCGCTTCTCCCTCATCTTCTTCAAGTTAACCACGTGTTGCTTCTGCCATTGTACTGCCTCATGTGGGAAGCGGATCGGCTTGGGAAAGCACTGACACATGGGACCGCATGTTAGCAAACCGCCAGGACAACATCCTCTAAAAATAAGAAATCTCCCCCGCCATCCGCGTGGCAAAATCACCTCCTTTTTACTAATTTTGATTCTATAGTTTTTTAGATCAATATAATTGAGATTTGTATAGATAGCACACAGGAGCAAAACCAAGTGGTACGGTTAAGGGCATCCACAATGTGTAGCCAAATGTGAAAATAGCTTTTGGCATCGTGGGAACTGTTGGGGATATTACTACTGGGCGTAAACCGGCCAGGAGAGGCCGGGTTATCCCCATAATGAATTATTATATTTGAAGCCCATGAAGACAAAGATGATGGCGCTTTAGAAGGCCCAGGGCCCAAAGGAGGATTAAGGCATGTAGTCATAAACCCACATTGATATGTAAGCTTGTGTTGTAAGGAAGAAATAGTAAAGACATGGCCGGACACGTTTATGAGCCGGCCCCGGAATCCTGTAAACCGGCGGGCGTCAACCCATGTATATAAGGGGACGACCCGGCGGCAGTTTAGGGACAACAAAACAACAACTCGAGAGCCAGGTATAGCCAATTCGCTCCCTGGTCATCAAAACCCTAGCAATGCCACAATAACTGGACTAGGCCTTTACCTTCACCGCAAGGGGCCGAACCAGTATAAACTCTCTATGTCCCTTGTCCACTTTAACCTCTTTAAGCTAACCCGTAGCGATGGCTCCACGACCAAGTCCTTTCTCTAGGACATCTGCTGTGACAAAACCACGACCGTTGGCGCCCACCGTGGGGCTATCGCACGATGGTTTCGAGTTCTTAGAGGGCAGCTTCGAAGGGCTCAAGGGATACGATGTGGGCCGGATGACCAAGAGTCGTCGCGGCAAGCTCTACATCAACGACGCAGGCTGGGGCCCCGAGGCCGGCTCAATCGAGTATGGGTACCGGGTCCCCTTCGGTGGCATCCACGTTTTCATTGGCACGACCGGCGGACCGGGCCCTGAGCCAGACATCTGCACCGACATCGTCGAGACGGCTCAGCGTGCGAGACCTGCCCGGGTTCAGCCTGCCATGAAGCGTGCCTTCGTGGGAGTCATCCATCGAGCGGAATCTGAGGATAGATCAACATCTGGTGGTGAGACAGTCGTTTATTCTGACGACGAGTCATCGATCGGAGAGACCGAGTCATTGTACCAGTTGCAAGATGGCCGGATTGGGGGCTATTCCGATGGCAACAGTATTCCGGACCCCTTTGATCCGCCAAACCGGGTTGCGATCTTCATGGCCGGTACGCAGCCAGCGCTCCACTCTCCGACTGCAGCGGTGATGGTTTCCGGATAAGTAGCAGCGACAGCGGCCGGGGCAGGAGGCCCCATGCGACCGCCGACTCGGGTTTTATCTGATTTATTTGACGCTTTGGCAACACTGATGGCGGAAGTTAACCCGGCAAATCAAGATGAGCATAATGCGGAAATCGCAAAGGTGAAAGATCAGATAACTCAGGCCAAGGCCGACCTGGTAGCTGAGGATACCAGGATGGCTGCGGAACGGGCCGCATTGGATGCATAGGCTTACCGGCTTATGTTGGATCAGAGCGCGTCAAACGATGTCATGAGGAGAAGGTACCGGTCTCACCTGCTGCCGGTTTATGAGGCCAGGAACCTTTTTAATACCCCAGGAGCAGGGACCAGTAATCCGCCAGTGGCAAACTGGGCGGAGGCACCTGGAACAGGGGCGCCGATTCAGCCACGTCCAACAGATCCGCCTCGTCAGAACAACGTTCCTTCACAGCACGTCCCAACACCACCGGGTCACTACTCTAACCCGATGGATAACATTGTCGCCGCCGCTTCATGACTGGCGCTCTCTGTTGGGGAACGTAGCAGAAATTCAAAACGTTCCTACGTGTCACCAAGATCTATCTATGGAGAAACCAGCAACGAGGGGAAGGAGAGTGCATCTACATACCCTTGTAGATCGCTAAGCGGAAGCATTCAAGAGAACGGGGTTGAAGGAGTCGTACTCGTCGTGATCCAAATCACCGGAGATCCTAGTGCCGAACGGACGGCACCTCCGCTGCGTTCAACACACGTATAGCCGGTGACGTCTCCCATGCCTTGATCCAGCAAGGAGAGAGGGAGAGGTTGAGGAAGACTCCATCCAGCAGCAGCACAACGGCGTGGTGGTGATGGAGGAGCATGGCAATCTTGCAGGGCTTCGCCAAGCACCGCGGGAGAGGAGGAGTACTTGGGAGAGGGGGAGGGCTGCGCCATAACTTGGGGTCCGGCTGCCCTCCCACCCCTCCACTATTTATAGGTGGGGGGAGAGGGGGCCGGCCCCCCTAGATCTCATCTAGGGTTGGGGCGGCGGCCAAGGGGGGAGGAGTGCCTCCCAAGTCAAGTGGAGGCCCTCCCCCTTAGGGTTTCCCCTCTCCCATGCGCATGGGCCTTGGGGGGCTGGTTCCCCTGGCCCATTAAGGCTAGGGCGCCCCCTTACAGCCCATGCTGCTGTATTGTACGTGGTGGATCAATTTCCGGACCTCCGGACCCCTCCGGAATCCTCCGGAACCTTCTGGAAGCTTCCCGGTACAATACCGAAAAAACCCGAACTTTTCCCGGAACCCGGACAACAACTTTCCATATATAAATATTTACCTCCGGACCATTCCGGAACTCCTCGTGACGTCCGGGATCTCATCCGGGACTCCGAACAACATTCGGTAACCACATACAAACTTCCTTTATAACCCTAGCGTCGTCGAACCTTAAGTGTGTAGACCCTACGGGTTCGGGAACCATCTTGAGACATGACCGAGACGTTCTCCGGTCAATAACCAACAGCGGGATCTGGATACCCATGTTGGCTACCACATGTTCCATGATGATCTCATCGGATGAACCATGATGTCAAGGACTCAATCGATCCCGTATATAATTCCCTTTGTCTAACGGTATTGTACTTGCCCGAGATTCGATCTTCGGTATACCGATACCTTGTTCAATCTCGTTACCGGCAAGTCTCTTTACTCGTTCCGTAACACATCATCCCATGATCAACCCCTTGGTCACATTGTGCACATTATGATGATGTCCTACCGAGTGGGCCCAGAGACACCTCTCCGTTTACGGAGTGACAAATCCAGTCTCGATTCGTACCAACCCAATGACACTTCCGGAGATACGTAGTGCACCTTTATAGCCACCCGATTACGTTGTGACGTTTACGTACACCCAAAGCATTCCTACGGTATCCGGGAGTTGCACAATCTCATGGTCTAAGGAAAAGATACTTGACATTAGAAAAGCTTTAGCATACGAACCACGATCTTTGTGCTAGGCTTAGGATTGGGTCTTGTCCATCACATCATTCTCCAAATGATGTGATCCGTTATCAACGACATCCAATGTCCATGGTCAGGAAACCGTAACCATCTGTTGATCAACGAGCTAGTCATCTAGAGGCTTACTAGGGACATGGTGTTGTTTATGTATCCACACATGTATCTGAGTTTCCTATCAATACAACTATAGCATGGATAATAAACGATTATCCATGAACAAGTAAATATAATAATAACTAATTTATTATTGCCTCTAGGGCATATTTCCAATAGTCTCCCACTTGCACTAGAGTTAATAATCTAGTTCACATCGCCATGTAATTAACACTCACAGGTCAGATCGCCATGTGACCAACATCCAAAGAGTTTACTAGAATCAATAATCTAGTTCACATCACTATGTGATTAACACTCAATGAGTTCGGGGTTTGATCATGTTTATGCTTGTGAGAGAGGTTGTAGTCAACGGGTCCGCAATATTCAGGTCCTCGTGTATTTCATGAAAACTTTATGTCATATCATAGATGCTGCTACCACGTTCCACTTGGAGCTATTCCAAATTGTTGCTCCATTATACGTATCCGGTATCTCTACTCAGAGCTATCCGGATAGGTGTTAAGCTTGCATCGACGCAATTCTTTACGTCGAACTCTTTATCACCTCCATAACCGAGAAACATATCCTTATTCCTTTAAGGATAATTTTGACCGCTATCTGGTGATCCACTCCTTGATCACCTTTGTACCCTCTTGCCAGATATGTAGCAAGGCAGACATCAGGTGTGGAACACATCATAGCATACTGTAGAGCCTACGTCTGAGGCATAGGGGACGACCTTCATCCTTTCTCTCTTTTCTGCCGTGGTCGAGCTTTAAGTCTTAACTTCGTACCTTACAACTCAGGCAAGAACTCCTTCTTTGACTGATCCATCTTGAACACCTTCAAGATCATGTCAAGGTACGTGCTCATTTGAAAGTACCATTTAGCGTCTTTGATCTATCCTCATAGATCTTGATGCTCAATGTTCAAGTAGCTTAATCTAGGTTTTCTATTGAAAAACACCTTTCAAATAACCCTATATGCTTTCTAGAAATTCTACATCATTTCTGATCAACAATATGTCAACAACATATACTCATCAGAAATTCTATAGTGCTCCCACTCACTTCTTTGGAAATACAAGTTTCTCATAAACTTTGTATAAACCCAAAATCTTTGATCATCTTATCAAAGTGCACATTCCAACTCCGAGATGCTTACTCCAGTCCATGGAAGGATCATGGAGCTAGCTTACCTTTAGCATCCTTAGGATCGACAAAACCTACGATTGTATCACATACAACCTTTCCTTACGAAAACTGGTAAGGAAACTCATTTTGACATCCATCTGCCAGATTTCATAAATGCAGCTAATGCTAACATGATTCCGACGGACTTAAGCATCGCTGTGGATGAGAAAATCTCATCATAGTCAACTCCTTGAACTCGTGAAAAAAAACTCTTCTCCACAAGTCGAGCTTCACAAACGGTGACATTACCGTCCACGTCCGTCTTCTTCTTAAAGATCCATTTATCTCAATGACTTGCCGATCATCGGGCAAGTCCACCAAAGTCCATGCTTTGTTCTGATACATGGATCCTATCTCGGATTTCATGGCTTCTTACCATTTGTCGGAATTTGGGCCCACCATCGCTTCTCCATAGCTCGTAGGTTCATTGTTGTCTAGCAACATGACCTTCAAGACAGGGTTACTATACCACTCTGAAGTAGTACACATCCTTGTCACCCTACGAGGTACGGTAGTGACTTGATCCAAAACTTCATGATCACTATCATAAGCTTCTACTTCAATTGGTGTAGGCGCCACAGGAACAACTTCACGTGCCTGCTACACACTTGTTGAAGTGACGGTTCAATAACCTCATCAAGTCTCCACCATCCTCCCACTCAACTTTTCGAGACAAACTTTTCCTCGAGAAAGGACCTAATTCAAGAAACAATCCCTATTGCTTTCGGATCTGAATTAGGAGGTATACCCAACTGTTTTGGGTGTCCTATGAAGATGCATTTTATCCGCTTTGGGTTCGAGCTTATCAACCTGAAACCTTTTTCACATAAGCGTCGCAGCCCCAAACTTTTAAGAAACGACAACTTAGGTTTCTCCAAACCATAGTTCAAACGGTGTCGTCTCAACGGAATTACGTGGTGCCCTATTAAAGTGAGTGCGGTTATCTCCAATGCCTAACCCATGAACGATAGTGGTAATTCGATAAGAGACATCATGGTACGCACCACATCCAATAGGGTGCAACTATGATGTTCGGACGCACCATCACACTATGGTGTTCCAGGCGGTATTGTGAAACAATTTCCACAATGTCTTAATTGCGTGCCAAAGCTCGTAACTCAGATACTCATCTCTATGATCATATCATAGACATTTTATCCTCTTGTCATGATGATCTTCAACTTCACTCTGAAATTACTTGAACAATCCAATAATTCAGACTTTTGTTTCTCCAAGTAAATATACTTAGTATCTACTTAAATCATCCGTGAAGTAAGAACATAACGATATTCACCGCATGCCTCAACACTCATTGGACTGCACACATCAAAATGTGTTACTTCCAACAAGTTGCTATCTTGTTCCATCTTAATGAAAACGAGGCTTTTCAGTCATCTTGCCTATGTGGTATGATTTGCATATCTCAAGTGATTAAAATCAAGTGAGTCCAAACGATCCATCTGCATGGAGTTTCTTCATGCGTACACACCAATAGACATGGTTTGCATGTCTCAAACTTTTCAAAAACGAGTGAGTCCAGAGATCCATCAACATGGAGCTTCTTCATGCGTTTTACACCAATATGACTTACATGGCAGTGCCACAAGTAAGTGGTACTATCATTACTATCTTATATCTTTTGGCATGAAAATGTGTATCACTACGATCGAGATTCAATAAACCATTCCTTTAGGTGCAAGACCATTGAAGGTATTATTCAAATAAATAGAGTAACCATTATTCTCCTTAAATGAATAACCGTATTGCGATAGACACAATCCAACCATGTCTATGCTCAACGCAAACACCAGATGACAATTATTCAGGTTTAATACTAATCTTGATGGTAGAGGGAGCGTGCGATGTTTGATCACATCAACCTTGGAAACATTTCCAACACATATCGTCAGCTCACCTCTAGCTAGTCTTCGTTTATTCCGTAGCTTTTATTTCGAGTTACTAACACTTAGCAACCGAACCGGTATCTAATACCCTGGTGCTACTAGGAGTACTAGTAAAGTACACATTAACATAATGTATATCCAATATACTTCCATCGACCTTGCCAGCCTTCTTATCTACCAAGTATCTAGGGTAATTCTGCTCCAGTGGCTGTTCCCCTTATTATAGAAGCACTTAGTCTCGGGTTTGGGTTCAACCTTGGGTTTCTTCAATTGGAGCAACAAATCGATTTACCGTTTCACGAAGTGCCCGTTCTTGCCCTTGCCCTTCTTGAAACTAGTGGTTTCACTAACCATCAACAATTGATGCTCTTTCTTGATTTCTACTTTCGCGGTGTCAAACATCGTGAATATCTCAAGGATCATTATATCTATCCCTAACTTGTTATAGTTCATCTCGAAGCTCTAGCAGCTTGGTGGCAATGACTTTGGAGAAACATCACTATCTCATCTGGAAGATCAACTCCCACTCGATTCAAGTGATTGTTGCACTTAGACAATCTGAGCACAAGCTCAACGATTGAGCTTTTCTCCCTTAGTTTGCAGGCTAAGAAAATCATCGGAGGTCTTATACCTCTTGACGTGGGCACGAGCCTGAAATCCCAATTTCAACCCTCGAAACATCTCATATGTTCCGCGACGTTTTGAAAAACGTCTTTGGTGCCTCAACTCTAAAACGTTTAACTGAACTATCACGTAGTTATCAAAACATGTATGTCCGATGTTCGCAACATCCACAAACGACATTTGGGGTTCTACACACTGAGCGGTGCATTAAAGACATAAGCTTTCTACGATCGCATAATCGCTCATCGTCAACTTTCAACTATATTTTCTCTAGGAACATATCTAAAACAGTAGAACTATAGCGCGAGCTATGACATAATTTGCAAAGGGCTTTTGACTATGTTCAGGATAATTAAGTTCATATCATGAACTCCCACTCAGATAGACATCCCTCTAGTCATCTAAGTGATTACATGATCCGAGTCAACTAGGTCGTGTCCGATTATCACGTGAGACGGACTAGTCATCATCGGTGAACATCTTCATGTTGATCGTATCCTCCATACGACTCATGCTCGATCTTTCGGTCTCTTGTGTTCCGAGGCCATGTATGTACATGCTAGGCTCGTCAAGTTAACCTAAGTGTTTCGCGTGTGTAAATATGGCTTACACCCGTTGTATGTGAACGTAAGAATCTATCACACCCAATCATCACGTGGTGCTTGAAGCAGCGAACTTTGAAGCGGTGCACGATTAGGGGAACACTTTCTTGAAATTTTAATGAGGATCATCTTATTTACTACCGTCGTTCTAAGCAAATAAGATGCATAAACATGATAAACATCACATGCAATCAAATAGTGACATGATATGGCCAATATCATTTTGCTCCTTTTGATCTCCATCTTGAGGCTCCATGATCATCATCGTCACCGGCATGACACCATGATCTCCATCATCATGATCTCCATCATCGTGTCTCCATGAAGTTGTTTCGCCAACTTATTACTTCTACTACTATGGCTACCGGTTAGCAATAAATTAAAGTAATTACATGGCGTTGTTCAATGACACGCAGGTCATACAATAAATAAAGACAACTCCTATATTCTCGCCGGTTGTCATACTCATCGACATGCAAGTCGTGATTCCTATTACAAGAACATGATCAATTTCATACATCACATATCATTCATCATATTCTTCTTGGCCATATCACATCACATAGCATACCTCGCAAAAACAAGTTAGGCGTCATCTAATTGTTGTTTGCATGTTTTACGTGGCTGCTATGGGTTTCTAGCAAGAACGTTTCTTACCTACGCAAAAACCACAACGTGATATGCCAATTGCTATTTACCCTTCATAAGGACCCTTTTCATCGAATCCGTTCCGACTAAAGTGGGACGGTGGCACCGCTAGCCACCTTATGCACCAAGTGCATGTCAGTCGGTGGAACCTGTCTCACGTAAGTGTACGTGTAAGGTCGGTAAGGGCCGCTTCATCCCACAATACTGTCGAAACAAGATTGGACTAGTAATGGTAAGCATATTGAAAAAATCAACGCCCACAACTACTTTGTGTTCTACTCGTGCAAAGAATCTACGCAATAGACCTAGCTCATGATGCCACTGTTGGGGAACGTAGCAGAAATTCAAAATTTTCCTAAGTGTCACCAGGATCTATCTATGGAGAAACCAACAACGAGGAGAAGGAGAGTGCATCTACATACCCTTGTAGATCGCTAAGCGGAAGCGTTCAAGAGAACGGGGTTGAAGGAGTCGTACTCGTCATGATCCAAATCACCGGAGATCCTAGTGCCGAACGGACGGCACCTCCGCGTTCAACACACGTATAGCCCGGTGACGTCTCCCATGCCTTGATCCAGCAAGGAGAGAGGGAGAGGTTGAGGAAGACTCCATCCAGCAGCAGCACAACGGCGTGGTGGTGATCGAGGAGCGTGGCAATCTTGCAGGGCTTCGCCAAGCACCCCGGGAGAGGAGGAGTACTTGGGAGAGGGGGAGGGCTGCGCCATAACTTGGGGTCCGGCTGCCCTCCCACCCCTCCACTATTTATAGGTGGGGGGAGAGGGGGCCGGCCCCCCTAGATCTCATCTAGGGTTGGGGCGGCGGCCAAGGGAGGAGTGCCTCCCAAGTCAAGTGGAGGCCCTCCCCCTTAGGGTTTCCCCTCTCCCATGTGCATGGGCCTTGGGGGGCTGGTTCCCCTGGCCCATTAAGGCTAGGGCGCCCCCTTACAGCCCATGCTGCTGTATTGGACGTGGTGGATCAATTTCCGGACCTCCGGACCCCTCCGGAATCCTCCGGAACCTTCTGGAAGCTTCCCGGTACAACACCGAAAAAACCCGAACTTTTCCCGGAACCCGAACAACAACTTTCCATATATAAATCTTAACCTCCGGACCATTCCGGAACTCCTCGTGATGTCCGGGATCTCATCCGGGACTCCGAACAACATTCGGTAACCACATACAAACTTCCTTTATAACCCTAGCGTCATCGAACCTTAAGTGTGTAGACCCTACGGGTTCGGGAACCATGCAGACATGACCGAGAAGTTCTCCGGTCAATAACCAACAGCGGGATCTGGATACCCGTGTTGGCTCCCACATGTTCCACGATGATCTCATCGGATGAACCACGATGTCAAGGACTCAATCGATCCCGTATACAATTCCCTTTATCTAACGGTATTGTACTTGCCCGAGATTCGATCATCGGTATACCGATACGTTGTTCAATCTCGTTACCGGCAAGTCTCTTTACTCGTTCCCTAACACCTCATCCCGTGATCAACCCCTTGGTCACATTGTGCACATTATGATGATGTCCTGCCGAGTGGGCCCAGAGATACCTCTCCGTTTACACGGAGTGACAAATCCCAGTCTCGATTCGTGCCAACCCAACAGACACTTTCGGAGATACCTATAGTGCACCTTTATAGCCACCCGATTCACGTTGTGATGTTTGGTACACCCAAAGCATTCCTACGGTATCCGGAGTTGCACAATCTCATGGTCTAAGGAAAAGATACTTGACATTAGAAAAGCTTTAGCATATGAACTACGATCTTTGTGCTAGGCTTAGGATTGGGTCTTGTCCATCACATCATTCTCCAAATGATGTGATCCCGTTATCAACGACATCCAATGTCCATGGTCAGGAAACTGTAACCATCTCTTGATCAACGAGCTAGTCATCTAGAGGCTTACTAGGGACATGGTGTTGTTTATGTATCCACACATGTATCTGACTTTCCTATCAATACAATTATAGCATGGATAATAAACGATTATCATGAACAAGGAAATATAATAATAACTAATTTATTATTGCCCCTAGGGCATATTTCCAACACTCTCCCGATCGAAGGCGAGTCCCAAGTAGCGGTCGAGACGCGACGGGCTAGGGAGCTCCTTCAGACAGCTTTGATTCAGCAGCAGGCTTATTCATATAGCCACGAAAGGATCTATTCTACTCCCCGCCCAAGCCAGAGTTATAGCAGGCATATGGATGAGCCGGCCGTGTCAAGCAGTGCGCGAAACTGTAATCCGCCCCGTGGCCATAACCAGGCGGTGATGGAGGTGATGCTCAGGATGTGGTGGATCGTGATAGGGCACGTCGAGAGGCCGAGTTAGCGGTGCAGCATGAAGCCCGCCAACTTACTCTGGTTCGTCCAACCACGTCGGTGGAACCAGGGTTTACTTCCAGCTCTTTGGGGGTACCGTGTCTCGTCCCAGCGACGCGCAATGTGCGACTGCCCAAGGATTTCAAGTGCCCACGTAAGGTGCCAAATTATACTGCCGATTTATCCCCCGAGTCATGGGTTGAAAGCTATGAGATGGCAATGGAGATGCTGGATGTGGACGATGCGGCGTGTGCCAAATATTTTACCATGATGTTGGAAGGAACATCTCGCACATGGTTGAAAAACTTGCCAGCTAATTCCATTGGGTCATGGACCGAGTTAAGGGCCCGATTTATCCAGAATTTCAAGGATACATGCAAGCAGCCCATGTCAATTATGGACTTAGCTACCTATGTCCATGAGGCAGGAGAATGAACAACCCATTGGGTGCGCCGGGTTTCAGAGACTCTGCATTCATCGGACCGCATCAACGCTGGTACAACAGTTTTAACGTTGGAAGGCAATTGCCGGTTTGCACCTCTGAAATTGAAGTTGGGACGGCTCAAACGTCACTGCAATGACATGGGAATACTTATGGCAGCTCTGGTGAAGTATGCCGACTCTAATTGTACCAAGGATCCCTAGTCTGACGACGACAAGACAGGGACTGCAAAGAAGAGCGACAGCACCAAAGGGCAGCAGCATAACCCAGCGAGTCATGGAAACAGCGGTAAGCGTAAAGCGGATAACAGTTTAGATTTCGTGGCTAATACCAAGCGCAATACAAAGGCCAGCGGCGTAATGGTAAACTGCCCCAGCATGGTGGAGGACCAAGTCCCAATCCGGAGCGCCTGTCTTACCTGTTAAGCCAGCCTTACCCAAAGCCCGGGTCGCGGGACAAACCGGCCACGCACCTCTGGAAGGATTGTTATATCATGCATGAGTTCAAAAATTCAGATTTTTTCCGTATGATCATGGACTGGGCGGCGGTTCAGGCCATGGATCTCATGGGTCGGGTTAGGGTGGAGGCAGTTCTGGTTCAGGTTTCCACGGTAATCAGAGCGGACATGGTAATCAAGGCAATCAGGGCAACCAAGGTGGTTATAATCACCAGGGAATCAACGATAGCTTGGCGATCGAGTTACCAGAGCAACCCGAAGCAGTTGAACAGTGGACAGTATCATGTCTTCACTACTAGCCTATGCAAGTGCGATCAGAAGCTTCATAAAAGGGCAGTAAATTCTGTTGAACCGGCGGTGCCCCGTTACTTACACTGGTCTGAGCAGCCGATTGTGTGGTGTAGAGAGGATCATCCACCCCGGGTTGATAATCCGGGTCATCTGGCATTGGTGGTGGCGCCTCGGGTTGGAGGATGTAAGTTCACCAAGATACTCATGGATGGAGGGAGTAGTATCAATATCCTTTATTATGAAACCTTTCGTCGCATGGGATTAACAGATAAAAATCTTAAACCGTCCAACACGGTCTTCCATGGGGTGGTGCCCGGCAAATCGGCGTATCCAGTTGGTAAGAAAGCTCTGGAGGTTGCTTTTGGTGATGAGCATGATTCAAGATCAGAAACATTGACCTTTGAGGTGGTGAAAATCAAGAGCCCGTATCATGCCCTGTTTGGACGGCCGGCTTATGCTAAGTTCATGGCAAGGCCTTGTTCTGTTTATCTGCAGCTCAAGATGCCGGGTCACAAGGGAACTATCATAGTTCATGGAAGCCGTAAGATCGCCTTGGAATGTGAAGAAGGTGATGGAGCATATGCTGAGTCGGTTTGTGCGGCAGAGGAGTTGAAGTTCTACAAGGACAATGTTGATCTGGTGGACATGACTTCTTTGAAAAAGCCAACTACAGAGCATGATCCGGCCTTAAAGTTTAAATCGGCTGGTGATACTAAGCTGATTGATTTTGTTCCAGGTGATTCATCCAAGCAGTTTAGCATCAGCGCTAACTTGGATCTGAAATAGGAAAGCACGCTCATCGAGTTCATCCATGAGAATCGGGACATCTTTGCATGGAAGCCTTCTGACATGCCAGGTGTACCAAGAGAACTCGCTGAGCACACTCTTAATGTTGATCCCAAGTATAAACCGGTCAAGCAGTTTCTTCGCCGGTTCAATGAAGAAAGGCGTAAGACAATTGGTGAGGAGGTAGCCAAGCTCTTGGCGGCTGGGTTCATCGTTGAAGTATTTCATCCTGAATGGTTGGCTAATCCGGTGTTGGTGCTAAAGAAGAACGGCACTTGGCGTATGTGTGTGGACTACATAGATTTGATCAAGGCTTGTCCGACAGATCCTTTTGCTCTCCCTCGTATTGATCAAATCATTGATGTTACGGCGGGTTGTGAGCGTTTGAGCTTTTTGGATGCATATTCTGGTTACCATTAGATCAAAATGCCAGTTAAGGACCAGGAGAAGACAGCATTTATAACTCCTTTTGGAGCCTTCTGCTATGTATCTATGCCTTTTGGGCTCAAGAGTGCCCAGGCGACTTATCAGCGCTGTGTGCAGAATTGTCTTCATAATCAGATCGGTCGCAATGTTCATGCTTATGTGGATGATATTGTGGTGAAATCCAGAAAGGAGGAGACATTGATAGATGACTTGAAAGAGACCTTTGATAACCTCCGGGTTTATAAAATTATGCTTAATCCGGCCAAGTGTGTCTTTGGTGTACCGGCAGGTAAGCTCTTGGGCTTTTTGGTGTCTAACAAAGGCATTGAAGCTAATCCGGAGAAAATCATGGTTGTGACTTCTTTGGCTAAACCGAAGTGTATCAATGATGTTCAACGCCTGGCAGGCCAGATTGCAGCCTTGAGCCGGTTTATCAGTCGCCTTGGGGAGAAGGCCATCCCTTTGTATCAGATGCTGAAAAAGACAGATAACTTTGTCTGGAGTGACGCCGCCAATGAAGCATTTGAGGACTTAAAGCGGCAACTAGCCGAGCCACCTATCCTTGCTGCTCCGGTTGATAAAGAGCCTTTGTTGTTATATGTGGCTGCTAATGCCCGGGCTGTCAGCGTGGCTATTGTGGTGGAGCGCAAGGAGGCTGGAAAGGAGTATCCGGTTAAATGGTCGGTTTATTATATCAGTGAAGTACTTACTGAGTCCAAGCAGAGGTACCCACATTGGGAGAAGCTGGTGTATGGAGTTTTCATGGCGAGCCGGAAGCTTAAGCAATATTTGCAGGGTCATCCCATCACTGTGGTCAGTTCTGCTCCTTTGGGAGATATAATCCAGAACAGGGAAGCAACTGGTCGGGTTGCCAAGTGGGCTATTGAGATTGGGCCTCACGGGTTAAAATATGTGCCCCGGACGTCGGTCAAATCTCAGGCACTTGTGGACTTCATCAATGACTGCGCAGAGTTACAGGCGCCAGAAGAGAAGCCGGGTCATACTTATTGGACGATTCATTTTGATGGGTCCAGGCAATTGGAAGGCTCGGGGGCTGGAGTCGTATTAACTTCCCGACGAGGTGATAAGTTTTGTTATGTTCTCTGTTTAATGGTCCCTTGCACTAACAATGCAGCTGAATATGAGGCTCTACTCCACGGACTTCAGATGGCTAAGGAGATGAATTTAAGCCGGGTTAAGTGCTTTGGTGACTCGGACCTGGTGGCTCAACAAGTGTCTGGTACTTGGGATTCCAAGGACCCACTCAGGGCAGCATATCGTCGAGAGGTGGACATTGTTGCAGGTCACTTCAAAGGTTATCAGGTTGATCATGTGGACCGGCGGAAGAACGAAGCAGCGGACGCTTTAAGCCATTTGGGTTCTCAATGTAAACCGGTTCCACCCAATGTTTTCCTGGATGTACTACATAATCCGTCAGTCAAGCTCCCTACAGAGGAGGATTTGGCTGTTCCTGATCCGGAGGCTCAGTTGGTGGCGGCTCTTCATGTTATCCCGGATTGTACGATCCCATATTTGGCGTATATGAACCGGGGAGAGTTACCAGAGGATGAAACCTTGGCCAGGCAGATAATCCGGCGATCAAAGTCCATGACTATTGTCAATGGCGAGTTACATCATTGCAGTGTAACAGGGGCGTTCAGCGTTGCGTTTCTCCTGAAGAAGGCCGTGAAATTTTGCGTGAGATCCACGAAGGAGATTGTGGTCACTACGCCAGTTCAAAGTCTCTGGTAGCCAAGGCTTTTCGTCACGGTTTCTATTGGCTGACGGCTCATGCTGATGCTAAGGACTTGGTCAAAAGATGTGATGGATGTCAAAAAATTTCACGACACGCTCATGTACCGGCTCAAGAGTTGAGGATGATTCCAATCACTTGGTCGTTTGCGACTTGGGGGCTGGATATGCTTGGGCCCTTTAAGAGATCTAAGGATAAGAAGACCCACCTGTTGGTGGCAGTTGACAAGTTCACTAAGTGGGTGGAGGCAGATCAAGTCAGTAAGTGTGATGCAGCTACGGCGGTTCAATTTATCAAGAAGGTGATTTTCCGGTTTGGCTTTCTCCACAGCATTATAACTGATAATGGTACCAATCTGTCCAAGGGTCCTATGAAGGAGTTCTGTCAACGTGAGCACATCCGGCTTGACGTATCATCAGTGGCTCACCCCCAACCTAATGGTCAAGCGAAGAGAGCCAATCAAGAGATCTTGAGAGGCATCAAGCCCTGGCTTATGGTTCCTTTGCAACGAACGCCGGGTTGTTGGGTGGAGGAGTTGCCTTTTGTGTTATGGAGCATCAATACCACGCCCAACAGATCCACGGGTTACACACCTTTTTCATGGTTTATGGAGCGGAGGCGGTTCTCCCTAGTGACATCCGTCATGACTCGCCTCGTGTGGCGCCGTATGTTGAAGCTGATAATGAGAAGGCATGATAGGAAGCACTTGACCTGTTGGATGAGGCGATTTATCAGCAAGATCTGCGTCGTTATCACAGCCGCCGGGTTAGAACCAGAACTTTTCAAGAAGGCGATCTCGTCCTCCAACTCATCCAGGATAAGACTGATATGCACAAGTTATCCCCGCCTTGGGAAGGACCCTTTGTGGTTAGCAAGAATCTGCATAGCATGTCATACTAACTTATAGATGTTCGAGAGCACAAAGACTCACGTAAATCGGAGGAGGAGACCCACCGGCCATGGAATATCGCTCATCTTCGGCCTTACTATACTTGAGCCATAGGCTCTGGTTATGTACATAGTTATGACAATGTATATATTATGATCAATATAATAAACAGGAGCCTCAGCTAAAGCGGGGTATCTGTTGTTTTTCTTACATCATGTGTGGTTACATGGGGGCTTCTATTTCATAAAGCGGCGTCCGGTTTACCCCTTGATTCAGCTTATAAAAGCTTTATATAAAAATCACTTGGGGGCTTGGTTGAACTTGAACCATAGCTACACCTCTTGATCGGCGCAAGGCCACCAGAAAAATCACGTGGGGGCTTGCTCGTATTCGATTCATAGTCACACCTCTTGATCGGCTCAAAGCCAAATTACTTCGGGACCAAAGAGAGTGTTGCAAAAAAACACCTCAAACATAGGCACCCACTGAGCACAGCTCAAAATATTTCTTGGGGATTCTTTGCTATCGCAATGAACAAAGAATCTACACTTGTAATAGGCTATCAAGCCATGGCTTGGAAGACTGGTGTATACACCTAAAACCCCGGGTTAGCCTGCCTTTGAGAAGGAAGTCACTCCGTCCAGGTAAACCTGGTATGATCCGCCGAACTTCGACAAGTCAATTTCATAAGACCCTGAACTTGTCAAAGTTAAAATGATAATTGGTTAAGGATTGAGGAACATCTTAAAAGGCTTTGTGAAATGGTTTAACTCAGTGGCCTGGCAGCCCATGAAAAGCCTCGAATTTGGGGCCTGGCAGCTCGTGAAAAGCCTCGACTACAAGTTTTTCATATGCTTTTATTTCCCAAGTTTTTTCTCTTTTGATGACATTTATAATGTTTTGATAAACCGGCATTCATTAACCCGGCTTGACTTTCAACTACAAGTTGTCAATACATGATCAATTATAATTCGACGTTTATTAACTCGGTCTGGTTTTGACTATAAGTCACCAGCGTTATATATGAACAATCCGATGTTATCACAACTCGGTACGGTTTTATCATAAACCGGCACAATATGGAAGGAGTTATCAGTACTCATGATTAGGGGTATCGCCCTTACTACAAAAGTTGGTCAGTTAACATTATGGCTCAAGGTCACAGGTATCAATTATTTTCATATTTGATTATCTTTTTACAGCCTTGGTTATAAACACTGGCTATATATCTGGGTATTATGACCCGTCCGGCGGTAAACCGCCAGGACACTATCAACTTCTTGTATGAAGGAATAGCTAGAATAAATCGCTATGGATTATGAACATCATATGTCTTAAGCATGGCGGATTACCAAGTGTCAGGCACAAATAAATATGCATGATGGCATCGCAGACCAAGTGTTTTAACTAGCCTATTACAAGGCTTTTCTATGCCCAAAAGAATAATTGTTTTTTGGCAACTATTGTAGCATGCGGAAGGTTAAACCGGCCTCCGGATCATGACTCGTCACCAGGTTGACTTGACGGCTGTGGATCATCTTGCACCGGTTCATCATCCTCCTCTCTACCTAGTGGCTGGAAGTCAATGGTTGCCCAGTCGATCCCAGTTAGGGCTTGGAATACAACTTCACCGCTTATAAGGGTGGACGGTTCAATGTCAGGGGCATAGGTGTGCTTACGGATCGACGGGATAAGATTCTGAGCCTCAAGAGTTGGTGCAACGACCCGTTTGTTGTTGACGTCATAACTCGCCTGGTAATATGAAAGATCAGCTTCTTCAGCCAATTGACAAGCCAGTGGACGTACTTCCCGGTTTATGGCTCGAAGGTCATGATTGCCAAATTCTGATCCATCTTCTTTTAAGCTCAGATAGCCTTTACCCACATCCTCCGGATCAAGATCGGGCACCCATGCTTTTGCCCGAGTTAAAGCGGTGAGCACCAAATTTCTTGCGCAGATCTCTTTAGCTCTTCTACCCGGGCAGGCAGCATTGACAACCTTTCTAAGGTATCTTTGTTTAAGTTGGGGGCGGCTTGTTGTGAGAAGCAGTGCAGATAACCCATTGCACGTCGGTATATAACTGCTCTATAAGAGTATAGGCAGCCTTCAGCTTTTTATATACATCAGAGCCCAGATGGCTAATGCGAGTTCCTGCATCATTACAAGTATCTGTAAACCGGCGATGTATGGATGATATGTTGAAAAATTAAAGCCAGGATAGTTACCAAACAGAGCAGCAATCATGGCATGCATTTGCCACTTTACACCAGTCAGCTCATCTACCACCGGTTTAAGAGCTGCTTTTGCATCCTCGACTCTTTTTTGCAATGCAGATTTTGCTATCTCCCAATCCGCCCGCTCCTTGTTGAAACTCTCCTTCAGCTTTTCCATAGCGGCTAAGGCACTGGTCAGCTCATTTTTGGCTTTGGACGTTTTTGCTTGCTGGGACTTGATGTTTTATTGCAGATCGGAGGTTTGAGTTTCCTTTTTGCTCAGCTCAGCCTATAAGAGACAGACATATCATGATTTTACGGTACATATTTAAAAGTACCAAGCACATAACAAGTTATGCACCTGATACTTGGGGGCTAATGCATATTTGCTTGTTCTCGGAAATTTCTACAAGTCCCAAGCACAATACAAGTATTACTCTTGGAACTTGGGGGCTAATGTATGTTTGCTCAAAGTAACGATTATGGGAATTCTTCTAAAGTCCATGTTCATTTTCATAAGTTAAACCGGCCCTTTGGGGCTACACCCGCGAAAGATTCAATATTACAATTCTAAAGTACCGGTTCATCTTAAAGAGATAACCCGGTTCCTCGATACTAAGCATGCAAAGTTAAGATATTAAAAAGTCCCGGTTTACATTAACATCATAAGCCGGCCCTTGGGGGCTACTGGAGTTGACATTTGAAATTGGACATAAGAGAATCAATTGTGTGGTTACCTCATACCGCTCCTTCATCAGATTTACTAAACCGGCGCCATAGTCGCGGCTGGTGTACAGACGGTTCAAGAAGCCAGAGTGAATGTCTTGGGCGTTGAGATGGGCGTAGCTGGACAAATCGGTGTTCCATTTACCTTTGCCCATAGCAGAAAGCTCATCCTTGGCGCTATGCTTGGATAAAGCGACCGGGTTGCCAGGCGCAGTGTGGCTGACGCCAGTAATCATAATATCATCTTCCTTATCATCAGCGGCCTTCACGGGAGTCGATGGTTTATCAGTGGCTTTCGCTGGGCTTGCCGGTTTGTCAATGTCGCGGACTGGGCTTGTTGGTTTATGGGACTGGCCCGTTGGATCAATTAGCACTTGTTCAGCAACAAAGTCATGATCTTGCGGTGGCGGGTCATTAAGCATGGCGTCAGTCTTGGTATCTTCCGGATCTGGAGTTCTTTCTGGTTCAATAGTGCATTATCGTCAGCCGGTTTATTTAGCTGGGCCTTCTTACTGGGTATGGGTTTTGCACTGAGAAGAACAGACATAAAAGATGAGTACAACATGCAAATATAACACATCAAGGATAAAATCAAACGCATAACTCACCCAGGAACTGTCTTGAGTGTTGGAAGTTGTGTGGTCGTTGATTTGCCAGAGGATGAGTTAGGTGTTTCCTGATAATTTGAGTCAGATGGATTAAGAGGTTGTCGGAAACAACCCGCTTTGGGGTAATAAGTGTCAAGAGTATAAGAGACCTCTGATCAACGTTTCTGAACCGGAGTGTTCGGTAAACCGGCGGAGGTAACTACCTGGCCGCTGTGCCGGGTTGTGCGGTGGGCTTCGTGTTGCTACTTCTTCAAAAGAAAGTTTGGGTCCAAGTGAGCTAAGGGGTGAGAAAATTTTATTTTCCAGTTTGCTTGACGGATTTTTTGTGTTGGCAGAGGGTCTGAACCGGAAGAAAGGATAATTACCTCTGCATCATCAGCTTGGCTACCTTCATGATAAATCACGATAGCGATCATTGCCAATGAGGTGTATGAAAAAAGAACCAAGAGAGTCAAGTTCTACCTCTGAATCCGGATTAGCCAGGTCCGCATCAGCATTTGGTTCAGAAGATTCAGTGGTCCTCTTCTTGGCAGGTTTCTTGGTAACCTTGGTCTTCTGACGAAGTGGCTTTGCCGGTTTATCTTGTGGTTTTGCCGGTTTATCCTGTGGTTTTTTCTTCCAGAACGGATCATCACCCTGGCAAAGATGAACAAAATTTTGAGAGAGTATTTCAAGGGATTAAGCTGAAAACAAAAAAGTCATATGATTCTTACAGCTGGCGGTTTGTTGGAGGTGCAGAAAGGACTTAATCCGGTCTGGCTACAGACAGCCTCCGGTTCATTCAATATTTTCTTAACAGCCTCAGTAACTTTAGCTTCTGTTAGCTGAATATCAATATGCCGTTGAGGATCTTTCAAGCTTCATGTATATTCACACATTAAACCGGGGCGCGGGCTTAAAGGAAGAACGCTCGAAGATAACCAGCAGTAAGCAAAATCAACACCTGTTAAACCGTTCTCCATAAACTCTCTGAGCTTTGACAGTTGTGGAGCATAGTTGGACCTTTACTTTGCAGTTAATCTCTGAGGAAAGGGATGTGTATTGCTAAGACAGTGAGGGCGGTAACCCGGCAAAGGATTTTCATTAGTTGGAGATGTGTCTTTGCAATAAAACCAAGTCCGGTTCCACTCCTTGGGGTGAATGTGAAGCTTGGCGTGAGGGAAGCTAACATCCTTCTTCTTTTGAATCACCACTCCACCGAGTTCAGTATTGGGTCCATCTGTGAACTCTGTGTGACAGTTTAAATAGAAGAAATCCCTAAACAATTCAACTGTGGGTTCCACTTGAAGATAAGCCTCACAAAATACTTGGAAATGGCAGATGTTGGACACAGAGTTTGGGCCGATGTCCTAAGGGTGGAGTTGAAAGCTGGCAAGCACATCTCGGAATTTTTTTGAACAGGGAGGACTAAAGCCTCGACCCAGATGGTCAACGAAAACGACTACTTCTCCGTTCTTGGGTTCAGGGGATTTTCTAGACTAGGGGCCCTCCAGTGTATGACCTCTTTCTTGGCTAAAGCGCCAGTTGCAACACATATGTCTAATTGTTCTTCAGTGACCCGGGAAGGAACCCAGTTGCACTCATAGACTTGTTTGGCCATTTCAATGGAAAGCTGAAATATGGTTATTGCCGGTTTACGATTTATAATGGACAAGTATAAAGCGATGCAAGAGCAGAAGAAGACAGAAGTATATACACATTGTTAAACCGGAATCGGACATGGGAGATGGTACAAAGATAAAGCGGCTTGGCGGTTCAACAGGGGACTAATGGTACCTATCGGATCATTGTTTTTCTATGAGATTAAACTGCCTACTCTGGTATAGAAGATACAGATCTAAGATACTTAAGTGAAGGAAAAACAAGTTTCACAGCTTGGCATGGTAATTTCATATCTGCAGTATGTTGGTAAATCAAATTATATTCAGACTTAAAGCGCAAGTGCTTAAGCAAGTTTAACAGATCCAGGTGAGTTTTTCTACACGAGGCAAATGATCTAAGGATGGCAAAGGGGATTGTAACTACAACTGTGTAAGAAAGTAGTAGATCTGAAGTCATCATGTACACTATAAAGAAGAATGGGGAAGAACAGTGTAGCGACCCGACCTCAGACGGTCAAGCCTCTGTGTTCTATGCCATCCCTGGATCAGTATGTTGGCACACACAGTACATCAATGTATATATCAAAGTGCAATCACATGCATAAATAACGTAAAACTGATATATACCTCATAATACTCAGCGGAAACAATCAAACGGGTGTGGAGTCCCATCAACGCCATCGGCAGGTTGAGTGTAGACCGTAACCTGTGTCGTAACTCTTACTCATCGAGGAAATATCTGCAACATGATACGTTGCGAGTCGTGTAGGTCGATTACATTGAATGTACGGCAAGATCACAATAAGATAAAACAGATGATAAACTATACTATATGCGGTATGGCTTTATGGCTCTGTGTCGAGTTTTGTTTGCGTAAAAGCTGATTTTATTTTACCTACATCAAAGGAATAGAATGAAGTCTGTACTAAGGAGTTTTCTATCATGACATGGTTCCACCAACCGATGTCTCATAGCCCAAAATTCATCATATGTTGCCCACAATTAAGTTATCAATCCGGTGTTGAGAGTTCAGAGATAGATCCAAGTCCGGATGCTCAAATTGTCCGTAATCGGGACACGGCTAATCGATTAGGTTTGAACCCTCTGCAGAGGTTTGTACACTTTACCATAAGATTCGATCCCTCTTTTACGTTCTCGCACTTGAGGTGTTTGAGAACAAGACGACCGAAAACATGGTCTTCGAAGAGTTCCTCGACCCTTTGTCCGGTACTCATCCCATCCTACCGTAGTTCTACATCCGCTAGTACCGTCCCCCAGAGTCACCACTAAGGTCAACCAAGCGAGCCCATAATGACTTGCGGTTGCAGGTAAGCTTCCGGGCATGAAGTATTCTTCCGTCTCTTTGAGTGCGAGTGAAGCTTTCGCAAGATGTCATGGCGCTTCTCCATGCATCGGCCAACCACTTTGGTTTCTCCAGGGTGCCCGTCCAACCGTCCTTCACCCAAAGAGTGTGTATTGAATTCTTGTCTCGAGTCTTGAAGTCTTGAGGCCTTGAAGATGTGATCCTTGCAGCTTTCATCATGGTGTTGTCGTCATTGACGTAGATCCTTCATTCTCACACCACTCCTGAGCACTCATACCAAACCCGTCTACTATAGCGTAGCATTAAAATAAATAACGTCCGGGCTTGGTAACGGGGTGATGGGTTCCTACCTCATGCATAATACTCAACTACAAGGATTCAATAACACTCTTGAGGGGTGGTTGCAAGGATGCCACTAAATGCAATAAAAACATAGGTATGAAAGCAATGATCAAAGTGAACTTGCACGGTTGGCGATCTTGAAACTAGGGTTTCGTAGTAGCAATCTTCGCACTCCGGAAACTCTACCGAGGCAAACAATAACTATAATAAGCACATAGCATAACATCACTTAACACAATAACATAACAAAGTAACACACCAAAACCAACAAATCAAAACTCATAGGAAAAACTCGAAGAAAACCCATTCATAGTTGTCCTACTTCAAGCAACAACTAAAACTAGTTTTATATAACAAAAATTTTCTAACATAACCTATCCATGGTTTTAGGTTAACTTAACAGAAAAGAAGTCACTAAGCAACTAGGAGCAAAAAGAATTAATTTAAAAGCTATTATAAAACTCCTATTAGGCCTAATTCAATTTCTATTAAGGAAAATAAAATAAAACTTTTATTTATTATAAATAAAAGTTCATCCTATAAAGTGACAGAAACTATCCTAGAATAATCAATAACATGTTAAAAATAAATTTAGTTACTAATTAAATTCATAGGAAAAGCAGTAGCTAGCTAATTAATTAGGATTAACAAGATTCTGCTTAAAACTAATTAATTATTAATCCTAAAATACCCAACTTCATTTCTATGGTTTGGCAATGTCAAAATAAAGTTGGGACAAAAATAATCATCCAAAAATAATTTTTCTAACTCAAGTTATATCAGATTTACTATTCTGACTAAAACTAACTTAAAGCAATTTTAATTAATTTTAACATAGCTAAATATATATTCTACAGACATTATATAAAATTTGCAACCCAACAAAAAAAATCATCTAAAAATAATAAACAGGATAAAAGATATCAATTTTTCAAAACAGAAACTATTCTGCTAAAACAGAAAATCAAAATAAAAGAAAAAAGGCCTAATGGGCCTATCTTGTATACAGCGTAATTTAGTCTAAAAAGGGGCCTAGGGTTAAACTAAGCGGACGGGCTAAATAAAAACCTAACTAAAATAATAAACCGGAAAGAACCGGGCGGTTTCTTTAAAGAAGATACCCCTTGAGGGGTTCTAATCGGGCCGTCGATCCGAGATCGGACGGGGAAGGGGCTCGGTGACTTACAAGGCATCCAATGGCCAGTGGCGGTGAGAATTGTCGAGGTTCGAGGCGTCGGGGAGCTCGACGGAGTGGCCGTCTTGGTCTTGAGGAGCTCGGGGAGGGTTTGGTGGGGTCGGGGAGGCCGGGTGGTCTAGGGTGGCGACGGCGGCGACTTTGGCGGCGGCGGAGCCTCGGGTCTCCGGTGAGCTCGAACGGGAGGGAGAGGGGGCTCAGGCGAGGGCTAGGGGGGAATGGGGTGCGGAGGCGGGGTTTTATAGGGCGGAGGCCTCGTCGGGGAAGGAAGGCGATCGGGGGAGGGAATCGGCATCCCGGATCCTTCGGGATCCGGCGATCCATGACGGGCAGGCGTGGGGAGGGTAGGCGATGGGGCGGGCCCCACATGTCGATGAGAGAGGAGGGGTGGGGAGTGAGGATGACAGTGAAGGGATTCGAGTGAGGAGGGGTGAGGGAGAGCTGGGCCGGTGGCTCGGCTGGGCTGGCCAGTGGCTGGCCGGGCCAGTGGTGGGGCCAGTATTGGCTGGGCAGAGGCTGGTGGCGCTGGGGGTTTCTATTTTTTTTTAATAAAACAAAGACAGAAATAAAACAGAATCTATATATATTTTATATAGGGTATATATATACCAAAATGATCAGGGGAATATTTCCTATCATTTGAACATTTTTCCAAAGGCAAAATCTAAACTTTATAAAAATTCATTTTTTTTTCAAATTCAAATAAAACTCAAATTTGAATTCAAAACTTTTGGCATTGTTTTCTTCTGACATATTTGGAGTGTCATGTTACTCCTCTCATACTTTTTCTCAAGTAGTTGTCAGGCATAGTTTTGAAATGAATTCCACTTGCCAAAATTTGAATTCAAATACCAAAACTCAATTTTTGAAAGGGCTTTCAAGGCACTTTCAAATGACTTTCAATTTGATACTTTTTAACTTCCAACTCATATTTCATATAATTGAAGAAGTCATTTTATCTTCCCTCATGAAAGTCATTGAGTTGCATAAAGCTTTGAATTTGAAATATTCCCAAATGAAATTCAAATCTTTTCAAAAACCCTATTCATTTCAAAATGGAAGAAGTCATGTCATCTTCACTCTAGGGTTTGGTGTTGGAATGAACTTGAATTCATTGGGATCCAAAAGGCAGATGGGAAAGTTTTGGGAAAGTCATTTCATTCCCTCTCATTCAACTTTCAAAAGTTTTCAAATTCCACTCAGTTTCACTCAATCAATCAAACCATAAATCGGACAACAAGCATAGTTATTTATCTAATATAACATTCCAAAATTCTAAATTTTGGGATGTTACAAACCTACCACACTTAAAATGAATCTAGTCCTCGAGATTGAAAAACTAACAAGAAAAAGGTTAGGGGTTGGGGTATTCTAGTAAATATTTTGGTCAGAAGGTCAGGGGTGCTACCACACTTAAAAACAAGGTTACGGTTCCAATAAACTCAGATACTTCCTCTGGAGTGTTGACAATGTATGTCTCTTCACATATCTTACAATAGCTCCTTCATTAAAGCTCTGCTGCCAGAAGTATAGGGTGTTCCTCAAAATCTTGGGTCGGTGTGTCAAAGTTGAAGTTAAATCCAGAAATTTGGATCTTCTTAGGCGATAGGTCTGTGTCCATTCTAGACAACTATCAAAACACTCATGGTGGTCTACCATTAATGGTTTCTCCTGCGGAAAACGGGTGCAGGTTGAACTTCACCGTATATCCTACGATTGTAGCGGTTGCCTGTAAAGGGTTCCATCGTACTACCATTCTATGGTTTTATGGCTTATCGTGTCGACACTCTTCTAAGGTTTTCGAGGCTCTCTGATTTTCCATCAACATATGTTAGTTCATGATAGAAGTCTCCGGTATGGGGGCCAATCCATCCCGTACTTGAATCATTACCACATACGTAAATATCGAATCACGTATTCTAACACTTGGGCATTCTCACAAGCATTGCAGAAATTTTTCTTGTTCCCGAACTGGTTTCGAGTAAATCCATGGTTTACGCAAGCCAAAGAAAACATCTATCGTTACTTCACCACTCTTAGGTTTTGCGTAACCTCCTACGGAGCGTATGCTTTGATTTGATCACTTGCTTCTTCCAAGTGTATTCCTTTATCAAGGTTACATACATTTCCTTATCAAAATCCACGGGCACGTGGGTTATGGCCCACTTCAACACTAGTGCAGCTTTAACTCATCCTTGGAGTAACTCTCATGTTACACCTCCTTTAAATCCAATAGTACTATGTTACTTCATACCATCATATCAAGAACAAAACTCCAACTTATTTTGTCCAGCTCCCTTCTATGGACCGTCGTGAATAACATGTTTTTCTCCATTGATCTTGTGGCTTTACAGTACTATGACCAAAAGAAGTGCACAAGTTTATCCATAAAATCTCATTATTTTCATATCAATCCTTCATTACATCCTTAATCATTTTCGTAAATCCAAATTCCAAAAGTACTTTGTTACAAATGCTGCCACCCACATGATTTGGTATGGTGGGGCATTACTTCCAACTTTATTCATTTTTCCTCCTCGAGGATTCTTGATCCTTTGGAATTGTGCGACATGAGCCTTGAAATCTTCAATCTTCTTTTTCATCATGGTGGTCTTGAGCTTCGTCAACATCATCTCTGCATGCACTTGGCTTAGGTATTCACGAGTATAACGGAGTCTTGCTTCAAGTATTTCTCCGATCTGGCGTATGGCTTCCATGGCTGCTTCACGAACGACATCGAAGAAAGTTGCTTGTGGCAACTGCGATGGGATGAAAAGTAATGCCCCATCCTCTTTGGGCAAACTCCTTTCAAATGGTGGAGGTGTACCTCCACATACCAAAGTTCCACTCCCTTTTGCATGTAAGGGTAGCCTTTGTAGACTGCATCTCCTTCAAGGTGAATATGCTTCATCATGTCCTTGAGGATCTTGGTGTCGTGACCACTTGTCGGGTCATGATCGTTTGAGGCCCTTAAGGAAAGACTCATAAAGGGTTGTCATCTGCATGTGTAGGATAAGAGAGGTGCTTTCGAACAAGGGATGTATCTCCATGGGGAATTTACAAGCTGTCTCCGGAAAAGTTTGGTGTTCGATTGTCCATGGGTTCAAGATTTGAAGTCTGGTTGAGATAGAAAGAGAAAAGCAATTACCCACTCATCAACAAAATTATCGTTTGTAATGGGCCGTTCTACTATGGTTTCGTTTCTAGGTCCTCATTTCTTGGTCTTCAATGCTCGGGAGTTTCCAATTCCTCAGCTAGGTGTTTCTCCTCACAATGAGGGCATCCATCCTTGTGTTCCTCACAGGTGTGTCCTATTCCTCCACAAATCTTGGAGGCATAAGGTTTCTTCTTGAGTTATCATGGTGCCTCCGGATGAGGCGTGATCCCAACAGGGTCTTCTTGAATTCCTCCCAAGTCTTTGCTCCATTCCATCCTGTATAGCTTGATGCATACGCCACCATGTTGTAGCACTTCCTTCAAAGTCTTGAAAGAGCGTCACGATACTTCATTCTTCCTTGAAACCAAATTGCTCCCAAAGTTATTCTCCATGTTACGAATCCATAGCTACGCCTCCAGCTGGGTTTTCGGTCCAGAGAATATCAGTCCAACTTCAATCATCATCTATGGGGTCCAAAAGTTTTGGGATGAGATATGAGAGAGGTGGGGAGGGATACACACAATACAAACAATAGTTTTTGAAGAAACAGGTTTTACTTTGTGGCTGTCGGAAAACATCAAACAAATGACAGTTCACAATTCATCGCATCTAACGTAGGTGTATAACATGGATTTGGTCCTCTAACGGTCAAATAATTCTTCTGATTCTTCAAGTAAATGCGAGTGTTCAAGCTGGTGTAGCTTCAACTCTTCTAATGCATGGTCAAATCCTCTTTACTCGAAGAGGCCATCGGTTATCCGATATCTTGTCCTTCTTGGAAGCGGCTTGATTGATTCTTCATGTGATCAAAAGGGAAAAGGGTATATTCTAACTATTTGAGGTGAGAGTGTCTATTTGATAAAATCAGAAGAGATGAGAAGTAAGAGTCTTTTGAAAATAAAGTTTTAGAGATTTCTGTCCTAGGGCTTTCCGGTTTCTAGGGTCACGTCCTACAGTCAACATGTGCTCGATACCATCTCTGTAGCGACCCGACCTCAGACGGTCAAGCCTACATGTTCTATGCCATCCACGGATCGGTATCTTTGGCACACAGTACATCAATGTATATATCAAAGTGCAATCACATGCATAAATAACGTAAAACTGATATATACCTCATAATACTCAGTGGAAACAATCAAGCGGGTGTGGAGTCCCATCAACGCCATCGGCAGGTTGAGTGTAGACCGTAACCTGTATCGTAACTCTTACTGTCGAGGAAATATCTGCAACATGATACGTTGCAGCCGTGTAGGTCGATACATTGAATGTACCGGCAAGATCACAATAAGAGAAAACAGATGATAAACTATACTATATGCAGTATGGCTTTATGGCTCTGTATCTGAGTTTTGTTTGTGTAAAAGCTGATTTTATTTTACCTACATCAAAGGAATAGAATGAAGTCTGTACTAAGGAGTTTTCTATCATGACATGGTTCCACCAACCGATGTCTCATAGCCCAAAATTCATCATATGTTGCCCACAATTAAGTTATCAATCCGGTGTTGAGAGTTCGAGATAGATCCAAGTCCGGATGCTCAAATTGTCCGTAAAGTGGGGACACGACTAATCGATTAGGTTTGAACCCTCTGCGAGAGGTTTGTACACTTTACCCGCAAGATTCGATCCCTTTTTACGTTCTCGCACTTGAGGTGTTTGAGAACAAGGCAATCAAAACATGGTCTTAGAAGAGTTCCTCGACCCTTTGTCGGTACTCATCCCATCCTCTGATGGTTCTACATACGCTAGTACCGTCCCAGCCAGAGTCACCACTAAGGTCAGCCAAGCGAGCCCATAATGACTTGCGGTTTGCAGGTAAGCTTAGGGCATGATGTATTCTTCCGTCTCTTTGAGTCTGGGTGAAGCTTTCCGCAAGATGTCAAGGCGCTTCTCCATGCATCCCGGCCAACCACTGGTTCCTCCAGGGTGCCCGTCAACCGTCCTTCACCCAGTCGTGTGTATTGAATTCTTGTCTCGAGACTTGAAGTCTTGAGGCCTTGAAGATGCAGATCCTTGCAGCTTTCATCATGGTGTTGTCGTCATTGGCGTAGATCCTTCATTCTCACACCACTCCTGAGCACTCATACCAAACCCGTCTACTATAGCGTAGCATTAAAATAAATAACGTCCGGGCTTGGTAACAGGGTGATGGGTTCCTACCTCATGCATACTACTCAACTACAAGGATTCAATAACACTCTTGAGGGGTGGTTGCAAGGATGCCACTAAATGCAATAAAAACATAGGTATGAAAGCAATGATCAAAGTGAACTTGCACGGTTGACGATCTTGAAACTAGGGTTTCGTAGTAGCAATCTTCGCACTCCGGAAACTCTACGAGGCAAACAATAACTATAATAAGCACATAGCATAACATCACTTAACACAATAACATAACAAAGTAACACACCAAAACCAACAAATCAAAACTCATAGGAAAAACTCAAAGAAAACCCATTCATAGTTGTCCTACTTCAAGCAACAACTAAAACTAGTTTTATATAACAAAAAAATTTCTAACATAACCTATTCATGGTTTTAGGTTAACTTAACAGAAAAGAAGTCACTAAGCAACTAGGAGCAAAAAGAATTAATTTAAAAGCTATTATAAAACTCCTATTAGGCCTAATTCAATTTCTATTAAGGAAAATAAAATAAAACTTTTATTTATTATAAATAAAAGTTCATCCTATAAAGTGACAGAAACTATCCTAGAATAATCAATAACATGTTAAAAATAAATTTATTTACTAATTAAATTAATAGGAAAAGCGATAGCTAGCTAATAAATTAGGATTAACAAGATTCTGCTTAAAACTAATTATTTATTAATCCTAAAATGCCCAAATTAATTTCTATGGTTTGGCAATGTCAAAATAAAGTTGGGACAAAAATAATCATCCATAAATAATTGTTCTAACTCACGTTATATCTGAGTTACTGTTCTGACTCAAACTAAATTAAAAGCAATTTTAATTAATTTTAACATAGCTAAATATATATTCTACAGAAATTACATAAAATTTGCAATCCAACAAAAAAAGAATCATCTAAAAATAATAAACAGAATAAGCGATATCAATTTTTCAAAAGCGAAACTATTACGCTAAAAGCAGAAAATCAAAATAAAAGAAAAAGGCCTAATGGGCCTATCTTTATACAGCGTAATTTAGTCTAAAAAGGGGCCTAGGGTTAAACTAAGCGGACGGGCTAAATAAAAACCTAACTAAAATAATAAACCGGAAAGAACGGGCGGTTTCTTTAAAGAAAGATACCCCTTGGGAGTTCTAATCGGCCGTCGATCCGAGATCAGACGGGGAAGAACTCGGTGACTTACGGCGTCGTCCGGCAAGCGGCGGCGGTGAGAATCGTCGAGGGTTCAGGCGTCGGGAGCTCGGCGGAGTGGCCGTCTTGGTCTTGAGGCTCGGGGAGGGGTTTGGTGGGGTCGGGGAGGCGGGGTGGTCTAGGGTGGCGGCAGCGGCGACTTTGGCGGCGGCGGAGCCTCGGGTCTCAGTGAGCTCGAGCAGGAGGAGAGGGGCTCGAGGCGAGGTTAGGGAATGGGGTCTGGGCGGGGTTTTATAGAGGCGGAGGCCTCGTCGGAAGGAAGGCGATCGGGGAGGAATCGGCTTCCGGATCCTTCAGGATCCGTGATCCAGGCCAGCAATGGCGTGGGGAGGGGTAGCGATGGGGGCGGGCCCAGCTGTCGATGAGAGAGGAGGGTGGGGAGTGAGCGGGCAACCCGTAGAAGGATTGGTGAGGGGAGGGAGAGTGAGGAGGCTCGGTGGCGGCTGGGGTGGCAGTGGGCAGGAGCCGGTGAGTGAGAACCGGTATTTGGGCTGGGCCAGGGGGCCTGGCTGGCGCCTGGGGGGGTTTTCTATTTTTTTTTAATAAAACAAAAACAGAAATAAAACAGAATCTATATATATTTTATATAGGGTATATATATACCAAAATGATCAGGGGAATATTCCATATCATTTGAACATTTTTCCAAAGGCAAAATCCAAACTTTATAAAAATTCATTTTTTTTCAAATTCAAATAAAACTCAAATTTGAATTCAAAACTTTTGGCATTGTTTTCTTCTGACATATTTGGAGTGTCATGTTACTCCTCTCATACTTTTTCTCAAGTAGTTGTCAGGCATAGTTTTGAAATGAATTCCACTTGCCAAAATTTGAATTCAAATACCAAAACTCAATTTTTTGAAAGGGGTTTCAAGGCACTTTCAAATGACTTTCAATTTGATACTTTTTAACTTCCAACTCATATTTCATATAATTGAAGAAGTCATTTTATCTTCCCTCATGAAAGTCATTGAGTTGCATAAAGCTTTGAATTTGAAATATTCCCAAATGAAATTCAAATCTTTTCAAAAACCCTATTCATTTCAAAATGGAAGAAGTCATGTCATCTTCACTCTAGGGTTTGGTGTTGGAATGAACTTGAATTCATTGGGATCCAAAAGACAGATGGGAAAGTTTTGGGAAAGTCATTTCATTCCCTCTCATTCAACTTTCAAAAGTTTTCAAATTCCACTCAGTTTAACTCAATCAATCAAACCATAAATCAGACAACAAGCATAGTTATTTATCTAATATAACATTCCAAAATTCTAAATTTTGGGATGTTACAAACAGTTTCAAGCCTCGAGGAACACCGAAACCCTAATGATAGATCTAAAGCAAAGGAAAGGAAAACTTACTGACGTTGACAGAGCAGCAGAGGAGCGCCGCGTTTTTCTGGTGCGTTCAGGTCGATGCAGCGACCGGTGTTGAGGTCGATGGCGAAGCTTGTCGGCGGCGGCCGTGTGTGAGGGTTAGGTCAGCTCGACGAATAAGAACAAGTGAAGAGGCACGGGGGGAAAATGGAAAAGACCCCTTGGTCCTATTTATAAAGGCAAAGGGATAAGTGACAGGTGTGAAAATCGAGGGGCCCAAAAGTTGGATATGTGGCAGAGCTGTCGCCTCGATTGCCGGAGGCTCATTTATGAAGGTGAGCTCTATGCAATTTTTAATAACAGATAATGTCATGGCGGTTTATCATGATCCTGGAAGATGACGTCATGGCGGTTTACAAGATTTATGCGAAGGTGCTGAAGAAGAAATTTTCTTAAGTATTGAAGATTGACATGAACCAGTTCAAATCAATCTAGGGCCTAATGTTGGGGATATTACTACTGGGCGTAAACCAGCCAGGAGAGGCCGGGTTATCCCCATAATGAGTTATTATATTTGAAGCCCATGAAGACAAAGATGATGGCGCTTTATGAAGGCCCAGGGCCCAAAGGTGGATTAAGGCCTGTAGTCATAAACCGACGTTGATATGTAAGCTTGTGTTGTAAGGCAGAAATAGTGGAGACCGGGCCGGACACATTTATGAGCCGGCCTTGGAATCATGTAAACCGGCGGGCGTCAACCCATGTATATAAGGGGACGACCCGGCGGCGGTTTAGGGACAAAAAACAACAACTCGAGAGCCAGGCATAGAGAATTCGCTCCCTGTTCATCGAAACCCTAGCAATTCGACAACAACTGGACTAGGCCTTTACCTTCACCACAAGGGACCGAACCTGTATAAACTCTATGCGTCCCTTGTCCGCTTTAACCCCTTTAAGCTAACCCGTCGTGATGGCTCCATGAGAAAGTCCTTTCTCTAGGACATCTGCCATGACAAAACCACGACAAGAACCATTGTGTAGGGTGTTGCCAAAGCCAAAAGGATGGAACCGAAGCTCCCTGATTGATTGATTGATTGATTGGAAGAATAGAAAAATGCAACGTCTCTCCTCTTTCTCCCGTGCTTGGACGCATATGCGATTATAGAGGACAGAGTCTACTCCCCTGTCCCTTCTATCACAAATCACAAAGCAGTGAGGCGTCAAATCACAAAGCACGGACGAAGCAACAATCATTTCACTCTTCGCTGACTCCGCTTCTCCATCGTCTTCTTCGAGAAACCATCTCACCGCATTAAGCTGGACAGACGACGCTATTGTGTATGAGTAGTACTAGTACATTTACGCGTCCTTTGGTTCAACGGACTTTCTGGATGCAAATAAGGCGGTTATCTCGTCTTGCAGGCGACACTTGCGAACGACTTACCGTGGTCTCCCTCAATGGTGTTCTTCGCCGAACGCACTTCGCCAAACCACAACGTTTGAGATATCGTCGACGTCACCGCAATGGGGAAGGAAGCCAAATATAGTTACTACCTCCATTTTTTGTACACAAGGCTAGTATATCAAAATTACAATCTGCAAAAGGCCACTAACACTAATCGAGGCAAAATTGATGGGGTTTGCCTCGTACTAGCAACCAAGGACATTAATATCCCCTGCATGCATGCGGAAGTGAGAAGGTTGGTTTGCATGGCGCTGCATTAATCAAGCAATGAGGAGTGAGATGGTTAGCTCTTTGGGCTTTGGAGAAAGAAATACGCATTAATTGACACGTGAAACGAGGATTTGTATCGATTAATCCATGAAGGAAAACCCGCCTTTCTTTTTAACACTAGTACTCCTAGTCGTAGTACTACGATACTTATCCTGTATGGGTCTAGGCCTTGCATTGCCATACTTCGCCAAACATTTTTGCCAAGCTTGCCTAAAGTTTTCAAAATGAAAAGGAGGTACACTTGTGCACGGCTGTCATGATCGCTTCCGCACCCTCACTGCAGTCGCTCCTGCATGCAGCGGTCGCACCGCACCCTCACATGCACGATCGCTCACCGCTGCAAACCCAACCAAGGGAACGCACCCTCACTGACACGTGTTGTCGCATGTGAACAAACCAAACTCAGCCATCCTACCGCTGACACATAATTTTCTTTCATAGAGTATGTTTATCCAACGCATGTTGGGGAGTATCCGTACGACCCGTGCGGTGGTCTATTGGGGAAGAAGAAGAGGTGAGGAAGAAGGGTTAGGAGATGTAGGATATTCATCCAACCGCCTGAAATGGTAGAGTGGCCCAAGTCAGGCGACTTGCATAACAATATATATTTTTACACAGCAAAAGATCCATAAAAACAACAACATAAAGAAAAACTATCACTGCCCGCAGAACAAGACGACCTCGTCGTCTTTGGCTGCCAGCCTTGAACCGATTAGCTGCCGGCGTGTGTCTCCGCACCGTGGTTGTCCTCGACCTCCGGCTACTCGTTCACGCGGAGTGTGCGGGCGCTTCTGCAGACGAGAGCACCGCCCGGTTCAAGTCGAGGGCGTCCGGTTCCGCTGCGGGAGGGCCTCGATGGCGGCGGCATCCGCAGCGCTCGCGTCGAGTCGAGCCTCCGCCGCCCAGTTCAAGTCCAAGATGTCTGGTTCCGCCTGGAGGAGGGCCTCGATGAGAGCGGCATCCGCGCGCTCCGTGTCAAGTTGAGCCACTGCCACCCGGTTCAAGTCCAGGATGTCCGGTTCCGCCTGCAGGAGGGCCTCGATGGCAGCGGCATCCGCGCACTCCGCCTGAAGTTGAGCCTCCACCGCCCGGTTCACATCCATGACATCCGGTTCCGCCTGCAGGAGAGCCTCGATGGCAGCGGCATGCGCGCGCTCCGCGTCGAGTTGAGCCTCTGCCTCCCGGTCCTCCTTTAGTATCGCCAGGTTGAACCGCTGGTCCGCCTGCACCATGGGGGACTCGGACGCTGGCATGAAGTCGACATCCATCGTCTCATACCCATCGGGGGCCTTCTGCGCCGTGACCTCCGCCATGAACATTGGATCGGCTTCCTCCTCCTCGTAGCTTGGCTCCAGAGAACTCAGGGATTGGCCCACCGCAAAGCGAGCTTGGGAACGGAGGTCTCTGGCACCGACCGCCGCCGCGATTTCTGAGCGGTGCTCCGGCGTCAGCATCTTGTAATACGTGATCTTGCGGTGCACCATGGCTTACCGGCGAACTAGGGGACGCTTGATGTGGGCTAGGGGATCGAAAGGTGGGGGAAGGGGCTGGAGATTAGGTGTGGTTTTAGAGGCGTTGGCTGGCGTGAGCGGCGGCGAAGGTTCTGGTGTGAATAGTGGTTTCGATGATGACCGGTCAATCGGTTTTGACTGTACATCGCTCTTGTCGCGTTCGTGTTGCAGCCCGGCATGCTGTACCCTCCATGTTGATCACCGAATGGAACGAGCTTTGTCTTGCGTTTTCGCTCTCTTGCGGGACCGCAATTGAGAGCAAACCGACGTCCCTCCCCCTCCCCCGCCCGCGTCATTTTATGCGGAGTAAATAAAAAAAGAGGGTGGATACTACGGATGAGGATCCCGGCGTGGCGAACCCATTTAATGGCGACATGCGGGGCCTAGCAAGCATGGGGTCCGCCAGTAAGTGACCGAAAGGGAGGGTAAGGTAGGGATACGTATGTGAAAGGAGCTTCCAATGATATAATTTTCACATAATACATCTCATGTACTATTAATCTTGTCAATAGTCAAATGCGGTTTTGAAAAACGAATTAGAGCATGGTTAATAATATAGCCAGTCGATGGCTATAAGGAACTGCCATGTCATCTATAGCCAAAATCTATTATATGCACTCATACAGTAGTGTGGGCTATAAGGTTGGCTATTTCCCGCAAAAAATTTATAAGGTTGGCTGTTGTATTAGTACTTTTTTCCATCTCCTCTCCATCTCTTTCTTCATATTTATAGTATGTATTTAACTAGGAATGCGTATATAGCAAGGCTCTTGCATGAGAGCTCAATCCCCTTACTTTTTCACATCTCTCTCCTCCACATAGGCCCTATATAAATGGAAGGAGGGAGTACAACTATGAGCACTGCATACTCTAGTACAGATGTTGTCAGTACTCCACTAGTACTATTGGACAGGGAGCTTAAAAAAGTTACTATTGGACTGGTTATACGTGGCGAAATCCTAGTAGGAAGAGCATGCGCGAGGACAAGCACATTCACGTGGTTGAAAACAAATTGGAAACCATCTCGAGTACAAATCTAGGAGTACGTATGAATCTAACAATATTGATTGGGTGTTGTTGAATGTTGATACTTTTTTTTATCAAAGTAGAGATACTATGACTACACATAAAACTTATATGTAAACTAGAAAGGATATGAGGGAGTATATTGTACGTTCAAAAATGAAACGAACATTGAATACCCTTTATATATGATTTGCGGATTCTATGATCACCGGTTCAAAATTTTGAATCCGCCTTAGGTATCACACATGCCCCCACTCGTTCTCTCTCGATTTCATCTCGGGGTCCGGAGATCGATTGAAAGAGGACTAGGGTGGGTACAATATGTTCGTTTTGCTTACGAACGTACAATATATTCCCTCTGATCCCCGCAGACCCCCCCCCCCGGTCATTTCTATCATAGAAACAGACCAAATCTTTATCTCCTTGCACGACACGCAATTGATCTCTGAACATCAATCGATCTCGTCAACATGTGTCAGGGCATGAACCGAATGGCATGTTAAAACTAAGACGCGAAGCGACATGTAGTGGAGGCAAAGTGAAACTTTAAACGAACCGTTTGTTTGTATGCATGTCGGACAAATTACAAATAAACATTGGAAGTACAAGCATGGTCTAGGCCCCAATGCGAATGATACTCGGTGGAATGTTCAAATGAGGCATGCAGGAGGATGGACTCGACCGGAGGGCGACATGATCGATGGAGAAGAGGGTGGGAGAGGAATGATAAATAAGCAAATGCCACATGATTATACTTGAATGGCTCAAATAAACAATAAGTTGTCTCTCTTGGCCTACATAGTGAAAGGCCTAATGCGCAATGCGGAGCACTGACGCTCGAATATGGCCGGGAAAACAGGAAACCAACATGTGGGGCACATCTATCGGGACGAGGTAGCGCAAACTAGTCCATTGGAGGAACTGGCCCACGACCTCCTCGCCACCGGCAACCATTAATGTGGGTCGTGGGGGCCAACAACGTGGCGCAGCTCCAGCACCGCCTCTGGACATGGCGACCGCGGTGAGCGACACGCTCATCGTCGCTAGACACGGTCGGTTTCAGTGTGCCGGGGGTGGCTTTAGTGTTGTGGCACGACCAACAGTATGTTTGGTTTGTGCCCAAGGTTGCCCCATCAAAGCATTGGGTAGCCAAAATTTCGGTTGAGGTTTTGGTTGCCCATGATTTGGCCGACATTGGCAAGAAAAATGAACTAGAGTTGGCTAGAGTCCATTGGCATGCCAAAAAAATGGCAACCAAACAAACAAAGACCAATCTTTGGGTCATGACCAAAATTTTGGTTAGGTGCACTTTGGCCACAATCCAAACACACCCCAACACTCGGCTCGTCGAGGATGCACGGGGTGCCAGGATGCGTCCGCGGAGTGGTGTAGCGCGGCCAACTGCATCCTCAGGACCTGAGACCATGCCGGGTCATCTTGCTTTTTCAATGACATGTGTCGATCGCATGTGAGCAAAGGGCATCTCCAACGTTGCCACGACCGCAGCTGACTACCCTGGCACACCAAAAACCCTCGTCCCTCGCGCCCGTCGCGTGCGTTCCGGCGGTGCCAACTGCACGCATTCATGGCGTCCATCCATATGCCGTCGTTAAGAGGCTCGGTGCCGAGGAACCAACTCCGGCGACTTAATGACGCACACCGGGGACGCTTTGGCCTCACCGAAATGCGCTACTTAAAGCGGCAACGCCCAGCTAACCTCCACACCATAGCGCATCGTCCTCCTACCTGGCACCACATCCGCCATGACTGCAAGCGCAAACGCTCTGCGGGACATCTTGTCTTCGGGGATGAAGCTCGAGGTCGCCGCCCTCGCTCAAGTCGCCGCACAAGCGATGGCCACACTGGCGGCCGACGACGGGAGCACCGTCAGCCACGCATCCTACTTGCCGTCGTCCAACGTCCGGCACCGCCGAGGTCGGGGACTCCTCTGAGGATGAGTAGGGCATGGGAGGCGGCAGGGCATGGTGTGCAAACTGGCCGGTCCGTCTCCCGTGTTCTACTTTTCCTCGCCGGAGACCGCACCTTCACTTTACGGGGCTTGAACCCCGCCCCCGTACATGGAGATCGCAGATGGAGGACGTCGGTCGCCGCCGTAGAATAGGTTTAGGGTCGGGTTTCTTTTATTTTTCTGTCGTATAAAAGTTTGAAATGTAATGAAAATCTGCCGTGTTTGCATTAATCTCGGCCAGTAAATATGAACTTTCACAATAATATACATATTGTAGGAGTACTAGCAAGATGCCCGTGCGTTGCACAGAAGATCAAGATCTTGTGGGAGAAAAGGATGAATGAGGGAAGGCCTTATCTGCAAATGCACATTCACGCATTTCACATCTTTCTACATCTACGGGAACCTACGAAAGGATTAACGTAAATTTCCTATCTCTTTCCTCCCCTGATTTTCATGGTGGTGGGCCCCTCCATCCCCCGAATCTACACTCAACAGCTCACACGTTTCACATTATGTTAAATACGTAACTGGGACTACGTAGGTGTAGCATTACTCTTCCTAAAAAAACCCAACTAAGCCAACCTCCCAGCATATCACGCGGGAAAAGACCCGACCGCACCATTTTAGTCGGGATTACCGGATTACTAGTAGTAGTATTGAAGGATCACGCGAAGCAACAAGTTTTTTTTTAGGGGGAGAAGCACCTAGTTTAAAAGGAAAAAAGGTGGTACACTCACAGCACCCCTGTCGCGGTCGCATTGCAACCCACACACGTTCGGTCCTGCACACGGATCACACAAACGGAACGCGCTTCGGCTTGCCTCTTCACTGACATGTGGGACTGCACTTGGGGAAACCGACCATGCACCAAACTCCCCCCGCCCACCGCGCGAATATCCTCCCCCCCCCCCCACCCAAAATTCCCCCCAAATCCTAGATTCAACCGCCCTTCGGCCAACTAGCCAATAATCTTCCCCAAACCCCCCCCTCCCCCGTCCCCCTCCACTCGATTCGCTCCGCCAAAGCCGCCCTCCCCGCCATGCCGATATGTCGGTGTCGCGGTTCGTCGAGGGGATGCACGGCGATCCTCTCGCTCCCACAGTACACTCTCGTAGACTGCCGTCCTCTAGCCGCGCCGCCACCGCTGGCGACGTTCTTGTGGAGGCGCACGACGGTCGGCGCGCCACCGCTGACGACATTTGTGTGGAGATGCACGGCGGTCAGCTTCTCCCACGGTATGTGCATTCTAGACTGAGGCCCCGTGCATGTCGGTGTAGCGTTGAATGTTAGCTGATAGACGTTGTTAATCTCACTGTTTGCCGAAGTAGTTTACAGTCAATATGCTCTGATTAAGAAGCTTCCTTGCCCTGTTCTACACTTGATCTGCTTAGTTGAGATGGCATGCCAAGGCCGATTAGTTGCTAAAATATCCTGCCATATATTTATTGACGTAGATTGCCATGGTCTAGTAGCCAATCTGTTAGGTGAAATAGCTTTACACCGTTTTATACTCGATCTTTGTTGCTGTGATGGCCTTCAATAGTTTGATGGCTGTGTGCTCGGCCTCATTGACTGGTGAAACAACCTGCCATAATTTATCACTCAAATCTACTTGCTGAATTAGCTTTACATATATTTTGTTACTTAGATCTGCTCGTCCAAATATCTTGCCATAGCTTTAGACATCGACCTAGGTATTTTCTTTTGGACTTCATAAAAAAGCATATATGTTTTTCCTGTAATATCTAGTAGAAGAACTAATTTGTATGTCTAACAGATGGACAGGACTTGGATAACTTCCGCTCGAAGATTCTCCGCTGCATATGTCAAGGGGTTGAAAACTTCATGAACTTTATCGAGCTGAGTACGGTGGTCGAAATCATATGTGCTCTGCCCGTGTAGCAGTTGTATGAATTCAGTTACAAGACCCGATCAATGTGCAAAATCATCTACACTTGTATGGGATGTCGGTCACATATACTAGGTGGGTTCATCATGGTGAAGCTGTGAGCGTCAATGTTATTGACTACGTGGAAGCAGCAGATCACCATCTCTATACACTCGATGCTCGGTGGAAGAGGAGGAGGAGGAGGAGATGGTGGCGGAGCGATGAGTTTGACCAACATTGAAACAATGCTACGAAATGCTCGTGCATTCCATGAACTTTCACTGCGAGAAGGAAAACGGTGGGCCCGCATGTTGGAACAATGCAACGTGGCTGTCACCCCAGGAAATAAGCTTTCAGTATTCTCAGCTATGGTCACCTTTCTTCAGGTGAAGACATTTGAGTGGATGACCAACAAATCATTCGATGCGATGTTGGCTGCTTTACGCAAAGCTTTCCCAGATGCGTCTGAGCTGCCACACACCTACAGTAAAATGAAGAAGTTCCTTCGTGCAGAAATTGGATATGATATGATCCATGTTTGTAAGAATAATTGTGTTCTATTCCGGAAGGATTATGCCAACTTAAGTGAATGCCCGAAATGCAAATCATCAAGATGGAAAGATGGCGATGCTGTGAAGAGGATTCCTCATAATGTTCCGAGACATTTTCCAATTACACCAAGATTGCGAGAGGTTGTTTCATGATCTTTGAAACAAGAGAGGATGTCTTGTGGCATTCTAGGAACCAGAGTCTGAGAGATCGAGAATGTAATGAGCCATCCATCACATGGTAGTGAGTGGAAAAGCTTCAATCGAAACACGAAAAGTTTCTTCTTGACCGAGAAACATTAGACTTGGCTTAGCTTCGGATGGATTTAACCCATTTGGCCACCGAGCACCACATATAGCATGTGGCCAATGCTTGTTATCCCTTACAACATGCCTCCAAATATACGCACCAAAGAATCAAACTACATGATGGCCTTGATCATCCCAGGTCCAAAAAGTCCTGGAAAGGATTTTGATTTGTTCATGGAGCCACTTGTGGAGGAACTTCAACAGCTATGGAGGGGTGTTCTCACTCGATACCTATATAGCATCCCACCAGCTGATTTATTTCTGCGTGCTGTTATAATTTGGTGCATACATGATTATCCGGCTTTGGGCACTATGTCAGGGCGAACAACACATGGTTACAATGCATGTGTTATTTGTGACAGAATCGGAATCATCATCACGCAATACTTAGCAAGATACATTACATTGGACACCGCCGTTTCCTTGCCAAGGACAAGCCGCATCCTAGAAAATACCGAAGACACGTGTTCAATGCAAAGCATGAAAACCGTGATGCGCCAAAGAGGCTCACTGCCGATGAGTTGCAAGTGGAATTAGAGAAGGTCAGTCATATTACACCAGGAAACCATCCTGATAATGGCAGGGCAGAAGAGAGATTATTGTTTACCCGCAGGTCCACTTTGTGGGACTTGGAGTATTGGAAAGATTTGGATTTGCGGCATAATCTTGATGTGATGCACATCGAGAAAATATATGTGACAGCATTATCGGCACACTTCTTAATATTGAAGGCAAGCCGAAAGATACCTTAAAATCTAGGGTTGATTTGACACGCCTGGGTATCAGACAGGATTTGCAGGTGCAAGATGAAGGTAAACCACGGGATATGGCACCAACTGTGTACGTATTGGACAAGGTAAAAAGAAAAGAATTCTGCGAGGTCCTGTCACGTGTGAGATTCCTACATGGATTTGCTTTCAACCCTGAAAGGAGAGTCAGTGCAGATGGAAACAAGGTACAAGGGTTGTAAACTCATGACTGCCACGTCCTACTTCAAACGATTTTACCTGTTATCCTTAGAGGATTGTGGCGCCCTGACTTCTACAGAGCAGTTGCAGAGTTGGGACAATTCTTCAAGGAACTCTGTAGTAGAAATATCAGGATAGATGCTTTGTAACGTCTTAGGGACAAGATACCAACTATCCCATGTGACCTTGAGAAGATATATCCTCCAGCCTTCTTTGATGTGATGGTGCATTTGGCTTTTCATCTACCTGATGAGGCACTACTTAGAGGTCCAGTACAGTATGGCTGGATGTACCCTATTGAAAGGCGGCTAGGCACTTTCAAGGGCTATGTTAGGAATAGAGCTAGACCCGAGGGTTCCATTGCAAAGGCCTACATTGCTACAGAACCGTTGACATTCTGTTCAAAATACATTGAAACAGCTGATCAGCTTAGCAAAGAGGTGGATGAAGAAAATCCCGGGCTCAATGTTTCCAATTATTACATTAGGAATTCTGAGGAAGAGTCGACAAGAGGACAAACCTAAAGATTTGGACAAAATTGTTTGGTATGTGTTGAATAATTGTCCTGAGATACTACCTTATATCAAGTAAGTGCTAAGTACTGCAGCTTATACATCATAATCTACTAAACTTGCAGTACATTCTTATATATTTAGATGTTTGACGCGATCACTAGGTTGTGCAGCATCTACAAAAAGGAGTTACTGCCGCAAAATCCAAGAAACATTGACAAACTAGTTATGGCAGGATTTGCGAAATGGTTCAAGAGCCATGTAAGCTTTTGAATTGCACTGCCAGTTTTTTTAATATATTGAGTACGTAAGATGATCAGCTTGTCTACTTTCTAACCATAGGTTAAGAAGATGCAGGAGGTGCGAAGGCAGTTGATGATGCCCTTTACTCACTAGCAATGGGTCCTGATACTCGGGTAAGACATTATGAATCTTGCGTTGTTGGAGATGTGCGCTACAACACCCTTGCACGAGACAAAGGTTGGAAGACACAAAACAGTTCCATCATGAGCACGAATACGTATGACAAAGAGACAGCTGAAATGTATGCTAACATAACAGACATTGTTCAGTTACAGTACATCTCCAGTTTCGAGAATCATCGGTGTGTGGTTCTGTTGTGCCATCGTTGGTATAACCTGTTTTCCAGGATCGCAAAACCCAGAGCTGATGATTATTTCAAATACATCAATGTCAAGGCGGCGTACCAGACCAACGAGCCTTTTATTTTGGAAAATCGAGCAACACAGATATTTTTCTTGGAAGACACATTTGCATGTAGCGATGACTGGAGAGTATTGCAAAGGTTTGAGCAGAGGAATTTGTTTAATCAAGTTGCACAACAAGATGATGCTTACACTGCTCCTGATGTACAAGATAACACAGATGTTCCTAATATCTTTGAGAACCATCACGTCAATGACACCGCGAAAAGATTGGTATCGTCTTTGTGGACATACAAGATTTGATAAAGAATAAGCCAAAGTTCGAGGATGTTGAGGACGAAGAAGAAGATGACACCGTGGGGAATTACGATTCAGACTGATACACATGGCGAAGATGTTGATGCTGCTGCTGCGGATGATGATTACATTGCTTTTGTCGTATTTGCCTGTTAGAAGATGTTTTTTATCTACTATGTGAAATTGGGTTTGCTATGACAACTGAAACCTGATGAACATGTTGTTAGTATTTTCCTGTGAGAACATCACTTGTTATGTATGCTGATTTGTGTTTGATGATTGTATGACGACTAAAACATGATGACATTGTTGTTTAGTTGTACTCATATTTGGCTGTGAAACTTGAATTTGATGACATAGTTTGTTGTTGGACTACAATTTGTTCGACGTCTTCAAATGAGAACAAAGCTGACCCGACAGGGCCTCTGCTAATTTATTTATTTATTACCAAAAGGGCCTCTGCTATTTATTTATTTATGAGCAAAAGGGGATACCCCTGATTTCCGTTAATAGAAATCATTAGATGTTCACAACACTATGCCCAGCCTGCTACACAGGTTTCATTCATTACTAGTTTCAGCAAAGTGCTCATGTCATAGCCACTGAATACATCACGAGTGCTACATACACTGCGAAAGAGACAATCATCCTACAGAGCACATCGATTTTGCCCATTATCTTCACAAGCTCTTTCATCTCCTCATTGCTGTCAAGGCCGCTCATTAGTTGTTGCTTGGCCATGATCAGAGGAACTGCATCTTTAACCTTCCGCTCTGCATCTTCCTCTTCTGTTGTTCCTTCAGTTACTTGTCCAACACCCCAACCTGCTCGTATTGGGATTCCTCGGCTAACCAAATAATCAGCGTAGTTGCACTCCCCCACAACAGCAACTTCCCAGAAACACAAATCACACGAATCTTCCCTTTTCTGCACGAATCAAATTGGAAGATCGTCAGCCAAACTATTAAAAAAATCAGCAACTGAAAGCAGCAGAACAACACTTAAACATATTATTACCCCATGATTTGGGCATTTGTAGAAGACTTGGCCAGGGTTGAGCATTGTGGTTGAGATGCGACGGATGACTCTGCGTGATTTGCAGCAGTGGCAGCACACCAACGGCAGCGGGTTGCGATGAGCAACCCGCTGCGTCTTGGCAATCTTGGCCGGGGGTGTGATGAGACCCAGGCGATGATCTGGTGGCGACTTAGGCGCATATTTGGTTGTTACTGCTTGAAGAAGCGGTGGACGAGCAACCGGCGGACATGGTTGATGCGGCCAGAGGTTACGATGCTAGGCAGAGTAAGTAGAGAAGAGGAGAAGCGAACGTTGGATATGTCAGTTTCATTACTTGCAGAGTAGCATAGCACCATATATAGTCATAGTCTAGGTTTGGATTCGAACGAGCTACAGGAGCACGCCTCTCTTTTTTCTAAAACTCAGCAACATCTCTTTACTGGTACACTAGCTTGTTCTGTACACCTTCTCAAGTCTTTGATTCCTCCACCTGACATCTGGGACCCACCGAAAGGGCCTCTATATTTCGCGAAAAAAATGTGCCCCCCACTGACAGGTCGGACCCACAAGCTATCTTCACACGCAAGGAAGTGCGTCCTTATTACGCACAAAAAAAATGAATACTCCCCCTGCCAGCTGGAACCCAACATAGTGGGAGGCTGACTTGTGGGCTTACCAAGTTGACGGGGACAGAGGGCTTTGTCAATTTAGTCAATATGATCGATTCTAGCTCCAGTTATCGTACGATGTTCATCCAACGCCAGTAGTGCTTCTTCAACCTCTGGTCTTGTTGCTCCAGCCGCCCAAACCAGCGCCGATCGTGCCGCGTGCTCCTGCCTCCCATGGATGGATGTGATGCCGCGGAGGCCTCACCGCTCCCTACTACTCCCATCGCTGGCCAAGGCATCCCTCTACTCACCCACACCCCCTGTTATTCCGCGGCGACGGCAGCCTCACACCGCAGCCGAACCAGTGAACCCTCGTACTCCTCTTCGCGTGGGCATCCACTGTCGTGTCTTCCCCGGCTCCGTGTCGTTCCCTTCATAGGCCTCGCCATCGTCCACCACCTTGGTGCTCTCGGCGCGGCGTGGTCAATGTGGTCAACGACCGACTTCCATCGAAAAGTAATCTTGACGTGGAGAGGTGACAATTTGGGTCCATGGCCGCTTGGTGGGTCCTGACCACAACCCAGTTTTTGTGATTTGCCAAGTAAGTCGCTTTGTCGGGCTGTTGGGCTGCAAATCTTTCAAGACGAGGAGAGCTTCATTAATTTGGCGAGAAAATGGCCTATCAGTAATGAGAAATAGGCTGTACATTTTTAAAACACATCAAACCGGCAATTAGTTTCAAATTTCTTTTTTTCATTTTGAGATTTTAAATTGCATTGATTTTTAACCGTGGCCACAATATGGGTTGTAATGCTAACAAAAAGAATATGGGCTCCAAAAAAACCTTAAGAATTAGCAAATGGGCTGTAAATTATTAGAAATAATGGTAGAAGGGCTGTATGATGTTTTCCATAGATTTGAGGCTTTCCTAAAAAAAGGTTGACGCACAAGCAGTGACTGTTGGATGTCCATCCAACGGCCGACGTGCTTCTTCAATCTCTACTCTTCCTGCTCCAGCCGCTCAAACAAGCGCCGGCGGGACTGTCTGCTCTCTCCTTCCCACGGCCGGCTGTCTTTGCCTTGACCTCACCGCCCCACCGTACTCCCATCGCTGGCCTAGCCATCCCTCTACTCACCCACACTGCTGTTATTCTCCGTGACGGCGGGCAGACGATAAACCCTCGTCTGGTCGTACTCCCCTACGTGTGTGGGAAACAAGCTGCCGAAGTCTTCCTCGCCTCTGTGTCGTTCCTTCCTAGGCCTCCTTTGTAGTCCACCATACTGGTGCTCTCGGCACGGCCTGGTCAACATGGTCAACGACCGACATGCATCTGAAGTGGACTGTACGTGGAGAGGCTGACAGCTGGGTCCACGGTCGCACGCAAAAAAATGAATACTCCACCTGACATCTGGGACCCACCGAAAGGGCCTCTGTATTTCACGAAAAAAACGTTACCGCCACTGACAGCTTGGACCCACCAGCTATATCTTCGCATGCAAGGAAGTGCCTCCTTATTACGCACAAAAAAAAGAATACTCCCCCTGCTAGCTGGGACCCAGTATAGTGGCAGGCTGACTTGTGGGCCTACTAAGTTGACGGGGACGGAGAGCTTTGTCAACTTAGTCAATATGCACGATTCTAGCTCCATTGACCATACGATGTCCATCCAACGGCCATAGTGCTTCTTCAACCTCTGGTCTTCTTTCTCCAGCCGCCCAAAGCAGCGTCGGTCGTGCCACATGCTCCTGCCTCCCGTGGCTGGCTGTCTTTGCCTTGAGGCCTCACCGCCCTACTATTCCCACCACTAGCCGGGCCCCTCGACGACGGCAGCCTCACACCGCAGCCGAACCGGTGAACCCTCATACTCCTCTCCGCGGGCTTCCTTTGTCGCGTCTTCCACGCTCCATGTCGTCCCCTTCCTAGGCCTCATCGCCGTCCACCGCCACAGTGCTCTCGGTGCGGCGTGGTCAATGTGGTCGAGCGACTTCCATTGGAAGAAATCTTTGTCGTGGAGAGGCTGACAAGCTGGGTCCTGACAGCTGACAAGGAAGTGCCTCCTTATTACAGCGCAAAATAATTATTCCTCCACCTTCTGGTGAGGACCCACCGGACGGGCCACCATATTTCACGAAAAAACGTTTCCCCATTGCTGGGACCCACCAGCTACATCTTCGCACGCAAGGAAGTGCGTCCGGGCAAAAATGATTCGCCCCATTGCGAGCAAGGAAGTGCACGGCGGTCGGGACCCACCTGGTCGAAGCGTCGTAGCATTGTCATTACAGTGCGTGAGCGTTATGCGTACATCTTTGGTCGATGTAGAGGCGCACACGTGTCATAGTAGAGGCGCGCATGTAGCATGTACACGTACGTACATCGACCAGTGTGCAAGAAATAAAATACGGCCATGTACGTACATACGGGCAGGGTCTCGAACGCCTACTCGCGCATACGTACGGCCAGGGCTCATGTACATGGCTGGGTCGGAACGAAGAAGTTGCGTCATCGTCGTGTTCATGGGGAGGCAACGGAATGCGTCATGTTCATCGGGAGGCAACAGAACGCGTGGGAGCCAACCGGCTTGGGCCAGCCTGGCCGATGGAAGCGAACTGGCGTCCGCGAAAGGAGGAAGCGGCCTTGTGTTCGACCGGCCCGCGTTGAACGGGATCCTGTTCATCGGGAGGGGTCAGGCGTACCGCAAAACGGAGGAAACGGACCTCCTACGGTCGAAACGGGGGTCCTGTTGATCAGGAGGGGTGTGGCGTACCGCAAAACAGAGAAAACAGACTTGTGTTGGAGCGCTACGGTCGAAATGGGTCCTGTTCATCCACCCCCACCGGGAACTGTTCATCCAACCCCCCTAGCAACGCTCCTTTGTTCCTCTGAGGTAGCATCGATCGGCTTGATTAGCGGCGATAGTGAAGGAATCGCTCGATCGGGTTGATTAACGACCAACGATCGATCGCTCGGGTTTAGTAACGCGTAGCACGGAGTGCAATCGCCGGGTTGATTAGCCCAATGCCTCGCTTCGGGTTCGATTAGAGCCCAACGCCTCGCACGCAGCGTGCGTGTCACGAGAGAAAGCAGCGCATCGCTCGGCCCCGACCACCCACCGTAACCGGGAACACCCCGATATTTTCCTCGCCCTTGCTTCTACCATGGTTTTTTCCGTCATGGACGGCCCAAGGAATGTCATGCAGCTGCATCTCCTGCCCGCTCAGGACGAAAAGCCCATTTTCTATCATGATTTTTTGTCATAGAAGTAGGAGCCCACCACATCTATGATGATACCAGGTTTTGTCACAATTATCGTCATAGAAGTGTCATAAGTATGACAAAAAAAATTGTTCGGCACAAAATGTCACGGATGTGTCTTTTTTTTGTAGTGACAGTTTGTACCTAGTATCTTAAATTGTTGCCATCTCATCAGTGGTGCCATTAGAAAATTATTTGGCATCCCTTCAGCAGTTTGTGCAGCCTACTTTGGTCCACACATCCGAGCAGCCAAGCAGTAAAATACTAAATCTTTAGGGATTTTTATTTCTGTGCCCCTGCTTTGTTAGTTCTACTCATTCATCCCCACGCTCTTAACTTTTGCTCACTTTCCCCCACTCCCTTGCCCGAAACCCTCAGAATTGGTCACCGCGGACGTTGTCGTCGGGTCAATGGCTTGACCGTTAACTTTCGACTAGTGAATTGGCGTGAAAGTGAGTCCACATTTTGACCGTTACGTGGTAACCCGGTGGGGCATAAAAGCTGACCCTCACGGTAACCTGAATCAGATCCAGTCGCTTCTGCGCCGCCCCCTCCGCCGCCGTCGTGCCGCCTATGCTGTCGTCGTGCCACCTCCGCCGCAGTCGTACCGCCTCCGCCGCATCTACCCTCTCTCCCCATCTAGGATTAGGAAGCGATGTCGGGGGGCACCCCGTCCGGCCCATCGACCGTGGAGATGATTGAGTCGAATCAGAGGTTGATAGTTCATGGATTCCACCTGGGTAAGCATCATTTCCCTCTCAAATTGATTAGGAGATCCGTAAATTAGGCTGTATTTAACCACCGTTGGCGTGAATCAGTGCAATTTAACTGAAATTTTTTGGCCTAACTGCACCCTTTATCTTATTTCAATTGAATAGGGTTGATCCTGCACTTGCTTTTCGGCTGGCGGTTAGAATGGAAACTAGCGAGCTGCGTGGAAGTAAATCGTGTGTGATTTCTGGCTTTTTCTATCCTAAAGTGGTAGAAACCAGTGTTTTGTTCAGTGATTTCCGCGAGGCACTCTGTTGTGAGTATCCGTGGAGCCCTGCCGATGCTGTTGAACTGAGATATTTCAACAGTACCGAGCAGAGATTTCTCCCATTAACTTGTGATGAGCATCTAGGATTGCTATTTAGTTTGAATCTTGTGACCGTTTCCGTAAAATCCATATTGGTGTGCTTCAGGCACGCAAACAACGTATCCCGAAGGGTGTTCAGACATCATCTGTCTCTACTATTAGCGAGCTTCCTCGCACTCCTTGTAGGTCGAGACCAAGTAAACCTAGTTGTTCTGAAAGCCACAACATATCAGCTGCCGCTAATTCTGCCACTTCTCCTCTCATACACTTTTGATGTAGAAGTAGAATCTGAGCTTTGACGAGGAAGTGCCTCGACATGATGATGAGGATGAGATTCTATTCCTGAACTGGTAGATAGAATCGGTCAACAGCGATGGAAGATCAATATGCAGAGGAGCCTAGCAGCCGTGCTAGATTTGATGACACTGATGATGAAGAGAGGGAGGATAACATCGACTCCTTAGTTTTTCAAGAATATGATGGTGAGGACATGCCAATAATTGAGTGGAATAGGGAGAATCCTAACCTTACTCCAGGAACCGTATTCGAATCGATGGTGCCTTTGTCGTGTCTGATGACTACATATTGCATTCTCACTGAAAACTCTTATGAGGTTGATAGGAGTGAGCCAGGAAGATTCACTGTTCATTGCCCTTATGATAGGTGTAGGTGGAGGTTGCATGCATCCACTATGCGAAAGAGCAAATTGATTCAGGTATTACAATTAATATTGTTATCAGAATATTTATCCATTCTATATTCAGATCATGTGTACTGTTTCTTAATTGTATTTGACATGATTTTTCATTTTGTTTCAGATAAAAAGCAACCCACACGGGCACACTTTCCCACCTGGAGGGGGAGGGGGAAAGGACAAATCTAAGCTTGCAAAGACTAGGTGGGTGGCAGATGAAATCTTGGATTGGGTGAGGGAAACACCAACAATTGGTCCAACAACACTCCATGGGAAGCTATTTGAGAAGTACAAGATTAATGTACAATACATGAAGATTTTCTATGCTAAGGAAAGGGCTCTTGATAGGATTAATGGTCCATGGAATGAGAGTTTTCAGTTGCTTTACACCTTCAAAGATGAAGTGGAGACGGCTAGTCCAAGGAGTGTTGTAGAGATTGACAAGCATACAGTTAAGTACAAATTAAAAGGGAAGGCAATAGAGAAGGAGTGCTTCAGGAGGGCTTTTGTTTGTTTCAAGGCTTCTTTGGAAGGGGTTTACGAATGGTTGTAGGCCCTATTTGGCTGTCGATCTGTTGCTTTGATTGGAAGATGGAGAGGCCAGCTAGCAGCAGCTTCTGCAGTTGATGGACACAACTGGCTATTCCCAGTTGCATTTGGTGTGTTCGAGGTAGAGAGTGAGGAGAGTTGGGTTTGGTTTTTGTAGCAGTTGCGCAACATTATAGGTACACCCTCAAGTTTAGTTATACACACAGATGCTTTCAAGGGTTTAGAAACTGCAGTAGAAATTGTATTCCCTGGAGTGGAACATAGGGAATGTATGCGACACCTAGCGCGGAATTTTAAAAAAATTCAAAGGCAAAGTTTATGATGAGAATCTATGGCCAGTATCATACACATGCATCTTGAGGAAGCATGAGCACCATTTGAGAGTGTTGTATGCTCATAATCCTTTGGTGAAGGAGTACATGGATGAACATCATGGAAAGTTGTGGTCAAGAAGCAAATTCAATGAAATCTGCAAAGTAGACTATGTGACCAATAACATCACTGAGTGTTTCAATGCAAAGTTCAAGTCAGTGAAAGGGATTTTGTTGTGGAAAGCATTTGATAAGATCAGGCAGATGATCATGGTAAAGATGGCTCTTTGTAAAAGAATTGCAGAAACACAATATGTTAGCCATCTTATGCTCCCATATCTGATTAAGGCATTGCATGCCAAGGCAAGAGGACTAAGAATGAAATGCATTCAACCGTCGACATACTAGGCTGAGGTGACATACACTGACAATAAAAATAGGGAATGGAGATATCCAGTGAACCTTGCAACCAATGAATGTAGCTGTAGGCAATGGCAAATCCACGAGAAGCCGTGCATACATGCCCTACATCTCATGACTGTTATTGGAGGTGAAGATGGTGAAGTTGATCAATATTTCTCTGAATATTTCTCTGTTGCCAAATTTAGGGCTGCTTATGCTTAAAATGTGCCTGCACTCTTGGGAATAGACCAATGGAACATAGTAGACCCAGGGTTCAAACTCCATTCTCCTGTACTGACTAGACCACCAGGAAGACCAAGGAAAAACAGGATAAGAGCTGGTGAAGAGGGTCGTGTAAAAAAACAGCATAAGTGCAAAAGATGTGGTATCTTAGGGCATATTGCTAGGCGTTGTACCAATCCAGTTGATGCATCATTTGGAGAAGAGGAACAATGGGCAGCAGCAAATGCATAGGAGAATGCAGCAGCAATGGAGAATGCAGCAAGTTTAGAGGATAATGCAGCAGCAATGGAGAATGCAACAAGTTTAGAGGATAATGCAACAGCAGAGGATAATGCAACAAGTTTAGAGAATGAAGCAACCAAGTAGCAGCTTGGTATGTGTGCAATCTTTCTATTTTTGCATTTGTTCTCTTTTTTATCGATGGCTAAGCTTATTTTTGTTTGACACAGTTCTAGGATAATTAGAGGCACAAGACAGAAAAGACCTAACGAGGAAGAAACTTCGGTTGAACCATCATCTGATGCGGAATTTGAAACCATGGCTTACGAAGGTTTTGAAGCCATAAGAGAGGAGGAAGTTATTTTTTCTGAAGTTCCTTTAAAGATTAGTGAGCCCACAGATGATCGTTAACTGGGCATCACTTGCTCGATCAGTCAAAGCTCAACAAAACCGCCACCACCAGAAGTGAAGATCATAAGCAACAAGACAAAGCTTTCAAAAGCACAAAATATCCCAACAGGGAAACCAGAAGCAAGACGGTTAACCCATCCCGAAACACAAGGAGCAATGCAAAGATTTGAATTTGAACTTGAATGCAAGTCATAAACTTTGAACTTTAAAGATTTGTAATAAGGATACTGTCGTCAATTTGAAGTACCGTGAAAACTTGTAAGGTGTAATAATTCTATATGTAAACGTTGAATTTGAACTACTGAGGCAAACTTTGAATTTTAGGCAAACTTTGAATTTGAACCAACACTTCAATCCATTCCCCTGTGGTGTGAGTTGCATAGTTTGCTGAACTATTATAAACGTTAGGGTGATCAATCTGATCTCTTTTGCGTCTACAAAACTTGTAGTCATGAGAAATGTGCTCCAAATGAGCTCCCAAGCTAGGGTAAATAGCCCCCAGCTAGGTTAAAAACCATGTTTACCATATGAAAATGGAAAACTAAGTTCATATCCTTCTTATTCACTTTGAAATCAAGCATTGGTGATTTTTTTATTTTTTAAAAAACATTAAAAAACTGAAGGGAAACCCTACCTCCTCTCCTTGGTCTCTATGAAAAGTTGTACATGATAGCTCATATGTGTGAAGGTCTTTTCATGAAAATGTCCATAGACAAAGTTTATGATTTTTGGTTGGTAACATGTCACACAAGACAACATTGTGCGCAGGTTTTATATTATTTTTGATTTTTTTAATTAATGGTGCTCATTTTACCTCGGTCGTGCTACCTAGGTTTTTTTCCTCTAAATGTACGTATACCAAGTTTAGTATTTTTCCACGTTAGTGTGTCCTATAAAAAGACGAACGACGAAGGTTTCATATTTTTTCGATTTTTTAAAATTATTTATGCTCAGTCAAAGCCTTTGAAACCCCGTTGACTAGCTCAAAACCCCTCTAAACCCCGTGGGGTTTTGCCTAACCCAAGCTCCGAATGTCAGCCGTCTGATCATACCCTAACGCCAAGCGAGAGCCCTCAGATGTGGTCTTCTAGAAGTAATTCCGAGGGTAGGCTGCGACCAGGCTCCGTGTCATTGGATCACATGGACGGCTCCGCATCGTTGGATCGTGGGGCGATCCGCGAGAGGCGATCCGCGAGACTTGTTGGTTGTGCCTCCCCTTTCTTTGGGTACCCCTTTATTCTGGTGCTTATTCTGCAGCGACGAGAGGAGCCACTCCTCCTCTGCTACTTCTTCTCTGGCGACGAGAGGAGCCACTCCTCTACTTCTTCTTCTCCGGCGACTATGGGCGATATGTCGAGCTCCACTTCAGCCTCCCGCCCCTCATGGACCCAGTATGGTCCAGTTTCCATGGAGCGATGTCCTCGCTGCCCATGAAGCGCGCCACTGATCCTGTTGACTTCGAAGGAGGTTAAGAACGGCAAATATAGGCGCGAGTTCATGAAATGCGAGAGCAAGCCAGAGGGGCAGGTTAGATCTCATGATTTTTCTCTGATTTCTTTTTCTATTTGCTTTTAATTCTTTTTCGATCTGGGATTTAGGTTTCATTTTTTCGATTCAGATCTTGAAGAAATGCACACATTTTGAATGGCTGGATGACTACGTTAAGTGCATTCAATTCAATGGGGCCCCAACCCGGGAGCTCAATCTGCCGTCAGCAACAACGAATTTGGTCTCTGAAAGTGTTGCTCTGATAGTTGGGGATGCAGATCTGAAGATGGAAATAAAGAAGATGAACAAGAACTTGAAGCAGATGATTCAATTGAAAAAGCAGGCGAATCTGATAGCTTTAGGATTTTATCCCTTTTATTTTTGTGTAGTTTCTCTAGGATTTGCTTACTTGCTGGTCATCACTCGTTAGAGATGGTATTAGTGTGGTGTCATGTGCTCTAGGATTTGGTTAATTTGTGGATCATGTGCTCTACGATTTGCTTAAATTTGTGGATCATGTGCTCTATGCTCTGTGTTGCTTAATTTTTAGATCATGTGCTCTATGCTCTGCGTTGCTTAATTTGTGGATCATGTCAGTTTCGGGTACCCGTCAGTTTCGTCAGACAACACCGACCGCAGAAAAATAATGTAGTTCTAGGGCCCAATTTGAAACTAAGCTCTGGTTGGGCCGTCTCATCGTGTTGAGTGTCGAAGGCCCACACGCTGGCTCTGTGTTTTAGCCTTGATTATTACCATAGTAAATCCATGGTTTGCCATGTCGAACAAAAATAGTGCATGATGGTAAATCGATTTATTGTTGGACTTGCACATGTCAAATTTATTTGTACATATCATGGCAATTTCCTTCTGTATATAGCCTACGACACAACACTTTCATTTCTGGGTTCATTTTTTGACATTTGGGTATTATAAACAAGTTTTTGTTGCAAGAAAAATATTGTATACACGATTTTTTTGTTTTTTATTAAGAAGTAGCTCGGCTACGGCACCATATCCATCGACCGATATCTCACGTAGCAAGCATACATCCATAACATAAAAAGTAGCAACCATAGCATACTTCTTACATAAAACATAATGTACCCTAAACCATAGCATAGTCCACAAATTATTCAAAAATTAGCTTGTTTTTGTTCATAAAATATACGGAATAGGGCCACCAACAATTCAAAAAATAGCTTTTCTTCTTCTTTTCGAGATCAACATGGCTCATTTTTCTAGCTTTAGTTTCCTTTTTGACACTTCAACTACTCCATTATCCGTGCGTGCAAAAACTTGACCCTACTCTAAATGGGCGAAAACTTGCTGGTTTTCATTGAGGAATACTCAATCATTGATTGATATAGTAGAAGGGCTCGTGTACGGCACCATATCCATCTAGAGATTTATCTCACGTCAAATAAGTTAGAAAAAGCAAGCAAAAACACTGATAACCAATGACATATCAAATAAGGGAAGCGTTTCTCAAAAAAAAATCAACTCAGGGTAGCAAGCATAACAAAGTTCTTAGGGAGGGGATAACACGACAGAGATTAAAAGTTCACGGTACAATCAACGACATAATTAAGATATAAATATATAAAAGATAAAAAGCCCTAATACCCTAGGGCAAGACAAACCCACGATCGAGACCGGGACTTCACCACCATCTTCACTGCGCCTTCTCTTCACTGCTCCCTCTCCATGCCGTCCTGAACGATGTAGTAGGGGAGGCTGTGCATACCATCGTGGGTGGGGAAGATGCAGTCGAAGTGTGTGAAGATGTTGTGGGTTGTGAATGCGATGAATTTGCATCCACACCAAAACACCTTGCCGAGGGGGTGGTACACATCAAATCTATTGGTGAAGGTGACGGTGAGCCCTATCGGCGGAGTCCTGGAGTTTGGACGCACTTCATCTAGTCGGAACATCACCGACGAGCCCGCCGAGAGGTGGGCGAAGCCCGCACGGAGGAACCAGTCGGCAAACCCCCTTGCATCCCTCCAGCATGAGAATGCCCACACACGGAGCATCCTCTCCACGACGACGCCGGTCGAATACCGTCTCTCCAGCACGGTCGGTGGGAGCTCGAAGGTGGGGCCATTGTACTGCATCCCCGCCTCGCTTTGAGAGTGCTATGGGTTTTGGTGAAGAAGAGAAGGAGGCGGCACAAATGGATGTGTGGAGAATAGGTGGAGGGGTGGTGGTTTAAATAGGGAAAGGGGAAGGGAAGGGGAGTGGCACCGGCCGCGCTTTGGATTTGCTACGTTCAAACGAGCCGCATCAATCGATATGCCACTTTAATTGCCAACATGTTTTAATTGTCACGTTGGAGATGCGAGTGGATCGAAAAGTGTGAAACAATGCTCTACATCGAGGAGACGCGCGTGGGAGATGATATGAACCAACGGCAGCAACCGTCCCTGCGTCCGTGACGGCTCGCGTGAAAATGAGGTCGGTCAGCGTCCGTGGCGGCTCGCGTGAAAAAGAGGCCGGTCAGCGCATTGTGGCGGCGGGCGGCGGCGCATGCATGTAGGATAGCTATGTGCATGCATGCAGGCTAGCTGGACATGTCGTGCATGCATAATTGGCTCCCGTCGTTGCGGCGCGCGCACGACCCAAGTCTAACCACGGCCCAACGGGCTAACCGCGGCACCGTTCGCCACGACCCCACTCATCAGGTCCAACGGGCGACCACGGTCGTAGCCCCACTCGTCGAGTTAATGGTCAAAATCTTGACCCGACGGCATCCACCGTTTGTGACCAGTTCTGAGGGTTTCGGGCAAGGGAGTGCGGAAAAGTGAGCAAAAGTTAAGAGCGTGGGGATGAATGAGCATGGCTAAGGAACCAGGGGCACAGATGTAAAAAAACCAAATCTCTATGGCACGAAGGAACTGCGCATCAGAGCAACTACGTGCTCCGGAGTCTAGGTCCCTGGTTTTTTTCCGCTGCATCGGCTCGCCAGTGCAGGGCACCGGTGCGAGATGTAGCAACAGTTGTCTTTACCCCAGTTTTGGCATACATAGTGGACGGCCTTAGTGCTATTAGTTCTTTTACTAAATTTGTGCATTTACACACCTATTAGTATCAATTTGCTGTCATCCAAACACTGTCGCTATTCTGTTGCAGTTATATTTACCTTCTTCATAAAATGTTTGATTTGTTATTTATTGTACATGAGTAAGAACTTGTACCGTCCTTGTAGTTAATTATAGCTTCTGATGTTCCAGAATTTGGTTGTTGTCTCAGTACCAATTATTTCATTTGCACATTGATCTTTCTGAGAAGATATGTCATAATTAACATGTTAATTCAGTTTTTCAAAATAAGCATTGGTGATTTTCTATGTTGCTATAAACCCATTTCCCCTACAATTGTTACTGATCTAGTTTTAAATATTGTAGGATGAACGGAAGTGTTCTTACTTGGAGTGGGTTGATCAAGAGTGGCCACAGTCTTTGAAGATGTACCTAACAAAGCTCTGGAGCATGTATGAGGAAGAGAACAGACGTAGGCCTAGAGAAACTGTTGTCAACGCTGAAGAATATTTGAAGATGCGGGATAAAAAGTTGAAGGTTGAGAATGAGCTCAGATTTTTTAAATCAGACTTTGCTAAGATGGTGTTGGCGAAGGAGGAGGCACTTTCCCAGTTGGCCCGTGCAAAACAGGTTCTTACTGAACTGAAAGCAGAGGAGGATAAGACGAGCCTGGATGATCTCGATTAGGGAAATGAATATATTGTTCTTATGAAGTTGAACTAGCAATATGTCGTACTGTGCTGTTTTCATGTAGCTACCGTACTATGATGTTATAATATATTTATGTGCCTGATATGAAACTGGAAAACAGTTGTTCGATATGAAATGTGAATTTGTGTAATATTGGAATTATTAATTGTAAACTAGTAAACCTGCTAAATGTGTCATGGACCTTTGCAAACGGTTCTAGCATTGAAAGCGCTTGCGATGGATAGCCCAATGCCACACAGTTTTGTTCATCAAATAGTGTGTAATATAGTTGATAAAAGCAAACAGTTAACCAAGGCAGACAATGTGTGCTAGTTACACCTTTCACACACGAGCCTACACATAAAACTATGTGGGATGTATGTACGAACGGAAACGTTTTCCCTGGATTGACTGTGTGGGATGTACATAAGATCAGAAACCTATTCCTTGGATTGACTGTGTGTGATATACATACGAACGGAAATGTTTTTCTGGGATTCACCGTGTGGGATGTACATACCTACGGAAATGATTTTCTCGGATTATCGTGTGGGATGTACATACCTATGGAAATGATTGGGTTTCTATGCCTAGCCCGATCGCACACGGCCCCAACCTGTGTCCCAGGAGGGCCTATCCCCGACGATTTCCGGGTCGTGTGGGAAGGACCCCCCCCCCCCTATCGCCCACACTCACTTGGCGACGGTTCCAAATGCCGTCGCGGAAAGGGGTTAAAAATTGTTTGTTTAGGACCGACGCGTACCACTGCTACTGAACTCATGGATCTCCCCAGAACGAAGGCACTCGAGGGTAGTACAACCGTAGAGCAGGTGCTCAATAGCCTCCTCCGAGATGCGGATGTCGAAGAGCTAAAAAACCCCATCAAATTCAAAGAAAAAGTTCACAAACTAAAAATACGTCCATTTAAGAAAACAAAAAGAGTACAATAACTAGAAAAAAGGGAAAAAATAAAATGAATTGGCGAACAAATAAAAGAGAAAAACAAAGAAATGGTGCATAAGTTGGTTACTGGCCTAGTGGTTGTCGCGGGTTACTTGGTGATGGAGGTCGTGAAGGAAATATGCCCTAGAGGCAATACTAAAGTTTTTATATTATATTTCCTTATATCATGATAAATGTTTATTATTCATGCTAGAATCGTACTAACCGAAAACTTGATACATGTGTGAATACATAGACAAAACACCGTGTCCCTAGTAAGCCTCTACTAAACTAGCTCGTTAATCAAACATGGTTAAGTTTCCTAATCATAGACATGTGTTGTCATTTGATGAACGGGATCACATCATTAGGAGAATAATATGATGGACAAGACCCATCCATTATCTTAGCATGTTGATCGTTCAGTTTTATTGCTATTGATTTCTTCATGTCTACATATTCCTTCAACTTTGAGATTATGCAACTCCCGGATACCAGAGAAATACCTTGTGTGCTATCAAACGTCACAACATAACTAGGTGATTATAAATATGCTCTACAGGTATCTCCGAAGGTGTTTGTTGGGTTGGCATAGATCGAGATTAGGATTTGTCACTCAGAGTATCTCAGAGGTATCTCTGGGCCCTCTCGGTAATGCACATCATAATAAGCCTTGCAAGCAATGTGACTAATGAGTTAGTTGTGGGATGATGTATTACGGAACGAGTAAAGAGACTTGCCGGTAATGAGATTGAACTAGGTATGAAGATACCGACGATCGAATCTCGGGCAAGTAACATACCGATGACAATGGGAATAATGTATGTTGTCATTACGAAACGACCAATAAAGATCTTTGTAGAATATGTGGGAACCAATATGGGCATCCAGGTTCCGCTGTTGTTTATTGACCGGAGAGGTGTCTCGGTCATGTCTACATAGTTCTCGAACCCGTAGGGTCCACACGCTTAACGTTCGATGACGATTTTGTATTATATGAGTTATGTGATTTGGTGACCGAATGTTGTTCGGAGTCCCGGATGAAATCACAAACATGACGAGGAGTCTCGAAATGGTCGAGAGGTAAAGATTGATATATAGGACGATGGTATTTAGACACGGGAAGTGTTTCGGGATGCACCGGGTACTTATCGGGTCACCGGAAGGGGTTCCGGGCACCCCCGGCAAAAGATATGGGCCTTATGGGCCAAGAGGCGAAACACACCAGCCACAAAGGGGCTGGTGCGCCCCCCATATGGGCTGCCCAAATTGGAGAAGGAAAGGGGAAGGAGGAAAGGAAAAAAGGAACATGATTCCCCCTCCCCCCTCTTCCCTTCCTACTCCGAATAGGAATAGGAAAGGGGGGAGGCCGAATTGCGAGGCGCCCAAGTAGGATTGATCCTACTTGGGGCGCCCCCTTGCCTACCTCTCCTCCCCTCCAACCTATGTATATGTGGGGGGCACCACTAGAACACACATTAAACATTTTTAGTCGTGTGCGGCGCCCCCCTCCACAGTTTATGCCTCCCGTCATATTCACGTAGTGCTTAGGCGAGGCCCTGCGCGGATCACTTCACCATCACCATCACCATGCCGTCGTGCTGACTGAAATCTCCCTCGAGACTTTGTTGGATCAAGAGTTCGAGGGACGTCATTGAGCTGAACGTGTGCAAAACTTGGAGGTGTTGTACGTTCGGTGCTTGATCGGTCGGAACAAGAAGAAGTTCGACTACATCAACCGCGTTAACAAATGCTTCCGCTTTCGGTCTACGAGGGTACGTGGACACACTCTCCCCATCTCGTCTATGCATCTCCTAGATAGATCTTGCATGAGCGTAGGAATTTTTTGAAATTGCATGCTATGTTCCCCAATAGTGGCATCCGAGCCAGGTCTATGCGTAGATCATATGCACGAGTAGAAACAAAGAGTTGTGGGCGCTGATCGTCATACTTCTTACCACCAACGTCTTATTTTGATTCGGTGGTATTGTTGGATGAAGCGGCCCGGACCAACCTTACATGACCATGTTCACGAGACCGGTTCCACCGATAGACAGTCAACTAGTTTTGCATAAAGGTGGCTGGCGGTTGTCTGTTTCTCCTACTTTAGATGAATCGAATTTTACTGCGGCCGGTCCTTGTGGAAGGCTAAAACAACAAACTCGATAAATCACCGTTGTGGTTTTGATGCGTAGGTAAGAACGGTTCTTGCTAGAAGCCCATAGCAACCACGTAAAACTTGCAACAACAAAGTAGAGGACGTCTAACTTGTTTTTGCAGGGCATGTTGTGATGTGATATGGTCAAGACATGATGTGATAAACGTTATTGTATGAGATGATCATGTTTTGTAAAAGTCACTGGCAACCGGCAGAAGCCTTATGGTTGTCTCTTTATTGTATGAAATGCAAACGCCATGTAATTTCTTTACTTTATCACTATGCGTTAGAGATAGTTGTAAAAGCAATAGTTGGCGAGACGACCACGGCGCTACGATGGAGATCAAGGTGTCAAGCCAGTGACAATGGAGATCATGACGGTGCATTGGAAATGGATATCAAAGGCACAAGATGATGATGGCCATATCGTTTTACATATTTTGATTGCATGTGATTTTTATCTTTTATGCATCTTATTTTGCTTAGTACGGCGATAGCATTATAAGATGATCCCTTAACAAAATTTCAAGGTATAAGTGTTCTCCCCGAGTATGCACCGTTGCGACAGTTCTTCGTTTCGAGACACCATGTGATGATCGGGTGTGATAGACTCTACGTTCACATACAATGGGTGCAAGACAGTTTTGCACATGCGGAATACTCGGGTTAAACTTGACGAGCATGGCATGTACAGACATGGCCTCGGAACACTGGAGACCGAAAGGTCGAACGTGAATCATATAGTAGATATGATCAACATAGAGATGTTCACCATTGATGACTACTCCATCTCATGTGATGATCGGACATGATTTAGTTGATTTGGATCATGTATCACTTAGATGACTTGAGGGATGTCTATCTAAGTGGGAGTTCTTAAGTAATTTGATTAATTGAACTTAATTTATCATGAACTTGGTCCTGATAGTATTTGCATATCTATGTTGTAGATCAATAGCTCACGTTGTAGCTCTCCTATGTTTTTTGATATGTTCCTAGAGAAAACTAAGTTGAAAGATGATAGTAGCAATGATGCGGCCTGGGTCCATGATCTGAGGATTATCCTCATTGCTGCGCAGTAGAATTATGTCCTTGATGCACCGCTAGGTGATAGACCTATTGCAGGAGCAGATGCAGATGTTATGAACGTTTGACAAGCTCGGTATGATGACTACTTGATAGTTTAGTGCGCCATGATTTACGGCTTAGAACCGGGACTTCAAAAAAGTTTTGAATGCCACGGAGCATATGTGATGTTCCAAGAGCTGAAATCATTATTTCAGACTCATGCCCATGTCGAGAGGTATGAGACCTCTGACAAGTGCTTTGCCTATAAGATGGAGGAGAATAGCTCAACCAGTGATCATGTGCTCAGAATGTCTGGTTACTACAATCACTTGAATCAAGTGGGAGTTAATCTTCCAGATAAAATAGTGATTGACGGAGTTCTCTAGTCACTATCACCAAGCTACTAGAACTTCGTGATGAACTATAATATGCAAGGGATGACAAAAACAATTCCTGAGCTCTTCGCGATACTGAAATCGGCGAAGGTAGAAATCAAGAAAGAGCATCAAGTGTTGATGGTTAACAAGACCACTAGTTTCAAGAAAAGGGCAAAGGAAAAGAAAGGGAACTTCAAGAAGAATGACAAGCAAGTCGCCACTCCCGTGGAGAAGCCAAAAGCTAGACCTAATCTTGAAACTGAGTGCTTCTACAGCGAAGGGAATGGTCACTGGAAGCGGAACTACCCCAAATACTTGGCAAATAAGAAGGATGGCAAACTGAACAAAGGTATATTTGATATACAAATTATCGATGTGTACCCTACTAGTGTTCGTATCAGCCCCTGGGTATTTGATACCGGTTCAGTTGCTAAGATTAGTAACTCGAAACAGGAGTTGCAGAATGAAAGAGACTAGTTAAGGGTGAGATGACGATTGATGTGGCTTGAAGCTACGTCGGTATTTCCCCAAAGAGGAAGCGATGATGCAGCAAAACAGCGGTAGGTATTTCCCTCAGTGATGAAACCAAGGTTATTGAACCAGTAGGAGAACCAAGCAACACAATGTAAACAGCCCCTACACACAGATAACAAATCATCGCAACCCGATGTGTACAAGGTGTTGTCAAGCCCTTCCGGGTAACAGCGCCTCAAGATAAGCAAACAGACGTGAGATAAATTGTAGTAGATTGATAGATTGAACGCCAAATAAAATAAATAAGAATAAAACACAGCAAGGTATTTTTCTATTTTTATTTTAATAGATCTGGAAATAAAAACAAAGGAAAATAGATTGCAAAGGCAAATAATATGAGAAAGAGACCCGGGGGCCGTAGGTTTCACTAGTGGCTTCTGTCGAGAAAAATAGCAAACGGTGGGTGAACAAATTACTGTTGGGAAATTGATAGAACTTCAAATAATCATGACGATATCCAGGCAATGATCACTATATAGGCATCACGTCCAAGATTAGTAGACCGACTCATGCCTGCATCTACTACTATTACTCCACACATCGACCGCTACCCAGCATGCATCTAGTGTATTAATTTCATGGAGAAACGGAGTTATCCAATAAGAACGATGACATGATGTAGACAAGATCTATCTATGTAGAGATAGACCCCATCTTTTAATCCTTAGTAGCAACGATACATACGTGTCGGTTCCCCTTCTGTCACTGGGATCAAGCACCATAAGATCGAACCCACTACAAAGAACCTCTTCCCATTGCAAGATAAATAGATCAAGTTGACCAAACAAAACCCAAATATCAGAGAAGAGATACGAGGCTTAAGTAATCATGCATAAAAGAGATCAAAGAAACTCAAATACTTTCATGGAAATTAAAAGATAGATCTGGTCAAAAACTCAAAGTTCATCGGATCCCAACAAACACACCGCAAAAAGAGTTATATCATATGGCGCTGGCGCTAGCGGCCGGCAGCAAGAGCCGAGAGCTCGAGAAGATGAGATCGATATATTCTGCTGGGCGCTGGCTGCTACAAGCCTCCGAGGTAATTTTAGACATCAAGTTCGTCAATCATGCTGATATATAGCCATATAAGGAACGAGGCAATTCGGGACATCAATCATCAAGACACACGTATCATGTTTGGGATTCTGGACGTGGGATAGCTGTGGGATTTACGTCCACGTAATGATAAATACATTTAATATGTGGATAAGTAATACTTTAGGACTATTTATCATACTAGCACAGATGACCGTGCGTTGCAACGGGAGAAAATTTTGAGCTGGATTTAAATTAAGTCAGAATTGTTAGATCTCATTCATTTCACACACTGTCACAAATTATGTATGAGTATGGATAGAGGAAGCGAATAATTAAGAATATCTAGTGAATGCCATATTTTCCCATCTCTTTCCTTGAGGAGGGGCTATTTATAAAGTCTTAAATATGGTTACTCTCATTTGTAGTGATAATGTAAAAATAGTGTTATTGTCGTCATGTCTACCAGAGTTTCATTTCATTAAAAAAAAGAAGCTACAATCAAGGATGTAGGGGGAAAAGTGTGAAACTTTTGTTAAAAATGTTGAATTAACGTCCTAATTAGGAGCCAATCAGCCACGCAGATTTAATTTACCACAGCCCGCTTTTTATTAGCCATGCAAATTTATCCCACAATCCATGTTTTAATGACTCCGAACCATGCAGATTTAATTTCCCACAAACTTCTTTTAATCAGCCATGCAGACTTTTAATGGCACCCATTTAGATATAATCTCTCACAATCCCGCATGTGCAGACATCTCCCTCTTCCGTAATTTTAGAGGTCGCCTATTAATACTCGAAATAAATCGTAAACATATAAAACTCGTGATTTTTTTATGAAGAGGCGAGGTTGTACAATTTAATTTGTAGATGAACCCTCTCCCAGCAAAAGCATAAGCTGGCTTTGGTTTGAATCGTGAGATCGTGAGTTCAAGTCTTATACGAAGGAGCAACAACACTGGCCTGAAATGTTTTTGGGGATGAATATTAGGCCCATCAGCTGGACGTAGGTTAAGGCCCAAGTGACGAGGTTGAGTAGCTGGGCTGCGGGAATAGGCACATGCCACAGAGAAATGAAACGAGTTTATTGGTCGTATATAGGAGGTACCCGAATTAGTACCACCTCGTGTATATACCTCAAATATAAAATCATCTAAGTGGGACGAAACCAAGAATATCACCTTGCTCTATTAGTAAGGTATAGATATAGATTATACGCGGGTACATGGGTACACGGGTATGGATTATACTAAACCATACCCGTACCCACCAAATCCGATGGGTTTCAAATTTCCCTATTTATGTACCCATGGGTAATTCTTTGACCCATACCCTTGCCCTAATAGGGTTTTTACCCGCCGGGTACGCGGGTAATGGGTACCCATTGCCATCCCTACTTGGCGACTAAAGCTGAAGCCAATACCAGGCTTGCCACGCCTGAATCAGACCCCTCCTCCGACTCCACCTCAGCGTCCTTTGAAGCTGACTCCTCCTCTGAATCTATCTCTTTGCCGATGAATGCACGTGCTTTCCCAGATGAGTGATGTCTACTACACAACCTTCTTCTTGTAGACGTTGTTGGGCCTGCAAGTGCACAGGTTTGTAGGACAGTAGCAAATTTCCCTCAAGTGTATGACCTAAGGTTTATCAATCCGTGGGAGGCGGAGGATGAAGATGGTCTCTCTCAAACAACCCTGCAACAAAATAACAAAGAGTCTCTTGTGTCCCCAACACACCCAATACAATGGTAAATTGTATAGGTGCACTAGTTCGGCGAAGAGATGGTGATACAAGTGCAATATGGATGGTAGATATAGGTTTTTGTAATCTGAAAATATAAAAACAGCAAGGTAACAAGTGGTAAAAGTGAGCACAAACGGTATTGCAATGCTAGGAAACAAGGCCTAGGGTTCATACTTTCACTAGTGCAAGTTCTCTCAACAATAATAACATAATTGGATCATATAACTATCCCTCAACATGCAACAAAGAGTCACTCCAAAGTCACTAATAGTGGAGAAAAAGCGAAGAGATTATGGTAGATGCGAAACCACCTCAAAGTTATTCTTTCCAATCAATCCGTTGGGCTATTCCTATAAGTGTCACAAACAGCCCTAGAGTTCGTACTAGAATAACACCTTAACATACAAATCAACCAAAACCCTAATGTCACCTAGGTACTCCATTGTCACCTCAAGTATACGATATGCATCACACAATCTCAATTCATCTATTCAACCAACACATAGAACCTCAAAGAGTGCCCCAAAGTTTCTACCAAAGAATCACGACGAAAACGTGTGCCAACCCCTATGCATAGGTTCATGGGCGGAACCCGCAAGTTGATCACCAAAACATACATCAAGTGAATCACGTGATATCCCGTTGTCACCACAGATCATACGGCAAGACATACATCAAGTGTTCTCAAATCTTTAAAGACTCAATCCGATAAGATTACTTCAAGGGGAAAACTCAATTTATTACAAGAGAGTAGAGGGCGAGAAGAAACATAAGATCCAACTATAATAGCAAAGCTCGCGATACATCAAGATCGTGCCAAATCAAGAACACGAGAGAGAGAGAGAGATCAAACACATAGCTACTGGTACATACCCTCAGTCCCGAGGGTGAACTACTCCCTCCTTGTCATGGAGAGCGCCGGGATGATGAAGATGAACACCGGTGAGGGATCCCCCCTCCGTGAGTCTTGGAACAGGGTCCCGATTGGTTTTTGGTGGCTCTGAAGGTTTCTTGTGGCGGAACTCGATCTACTCTCTGTTCTGGAAGTTTTAGGGTACGTGGAGTTATATAGGCGGAAGAAGCACGTCAGGGGAGCCACGAGGGCCCCACGAGGCAGGGGGCGCGCCCTAGGGGGTGGGCGCCCCCCCACCCTTGTGGCTTCCTCGTTCCTTCCTTGATGTGGGGTCCAAGTCCATCTGGTAGCTTTCCTTCCAAAAATAACTTCTCCAGTTGATTTCGTTCCGTTTTGACTCCATTTGATATTCCTTTTCTTCGAAATACTGAAATAGGAAAAAAACAGCAAATCTGGGTTGGGCCTCCGGTTAATAGGTTAGTCCCAAAAGTAATATAAAAGTGGAAAAGAAAGCCCAATATTGCCCAAAACAGTAGATAATATAGCATGGAGCAATCAAAAATTATAGATACGTTGGAGACGTATCAAGCATCCCCAAGCTTAATTCCTGCTCGTTCTCGAGTAGGTAAATGGTAAAAAGATAATTTTTGATGTGGAGTGCTAGTTAGCATAATTTCAATGTAATTCTTCTTATTTGTGATATGAATATTCAGATCTGAAAGATTCAAGACAAAAGTTCATATTGACATAAAAATAATAATACTTCAAGCATACTAACTAAGCAATTATGTCTTCTCAAAATAACATGGCCAAAGAAAGTTCATCCCTACAAAATCATATAGTTTAGTCATGCTCCATTTTCGTCACACAAGAATGCTCTCATCATGCACAACCCCGATGACAAGCCAAACAATTGTTTCATACTCTAGTAATCTCAAACTTATAAACCTTCACGCAATACATGAGCGCGAGCCATGGATATAGCACTATGGGTGGAATAGAATATGATGATGGGGGTTATGTGGAGAAGACAAAAAAGGAGAAAGTCTCACATCAATGAGCCTGATCAATGGGCTATGGAGATGCCCATCAATTGATGTTAATGCAAGGAGTAGGGATTGCCATGCAACGGATGCACTAGAGCTATAAATGTATGAAAGCTCATCAAAAGAAACTAAGTGGGTGTGCATCCAACTTGCTTGCTCACGAAGACCTAGGGCAGCTGAGGAGGCCCATCGTTGGAATATACAAGCCAAGTTCTATAATGAAAAATTCCCACTAGTATATGAAAGTGACAACATACGAAACTCTCTATATGAAAAACGTGGTGCTACTTCGAAGCACAATATATGAAACTCGCTATATGAAGAACATGGTGCTACTTTGAAGCACAAGTGTGGAAAAAAGGATAGTAGCATTGCCCCTTTTATTTTTTTTATTTATTATTTTATTTTATTTTATTTTTATTTTTTTTGGGCCTTCTTTTTTTTCTTTTGGCCTTTCTCTTTTTTTGGGACAATGCTCTATTGAATGATGATCATCACACTTCTATTTATTTACAACTCAATGATTACAACTCGATACTAGAACAAAGTATGACTCTATATGAATGCCTCCGGTGATGTGCAGGATATGCAATGAATCAAGAGTGACATGTATGAAAGAATTATGAACGATGGCTTTGCTACAAATACTATGTCAACTACATGATCATGCTAAGAAATATGAAAATGATGAATGTGTCATGAGGAACGGTATGGTGGAAAGTTGCATGGCAATATATCTCGGAATGGCTATGGAAATGCCATATAGGTAGGTATGGTGGCTGTTTTTATGAAGATATAAGGAGGTTTATGTGTGAAAGAGTGTATCATATCACAGGGTTTGGATGCACCGGCGAAGTTTGCACCAACTCTCAATGTGAGAAAGGGCAATGCACAGTACCGAAGAGGCTAGCAATGATGGAAGGGTGAGAGTGCGTATAATCAATGGGTTCAACATTAGTCATAAAGAACTCACATACTTATTGCAAAAATCTACAAGTCATCAAAAACCAAAGCACTACGTGCATGCTCCTAGGGGGATAGATTGGTAGGAAAAGAACATCGCTCGTCCCCGACCGCCACTCATAAGGAGGACAATCAAATAACACCTCATGTTTCAAATTTGTTACATAACGTTTACCATACGTGCATGCTACGGGACTTCCAAACTTCAACACAAGTATTTCTCAAATTCACAACTACTCAACTAGCACGAATTTGATATTATCACCTCCATATCTCAAAACAATCATCAAGCATCAAACTTCTCTTAGTATTCAACGCACTCAAAAGAAAGTTTTACAAATCTTGAATACCAAGCATATTAGAATTAAGCACATTACCATGCAATTTAAGACTCTCAAAATAATATAAGTGAAGCATGAGAGTTCAGTAGTTTCTATAAAACAAATCCACCACCGTGCTCTAAAAGATATAAGTGAAGTACTAGAGCAAAAACTGACTACTCCGAAAGATATAAGTGAAAATCAATGAGTAGTCAAATAATTATGCAACTATGTGAAGACTCTTCCATTTAATAATTTCAGATCTTGGTATTTTATTCAAACAGAAATCAAATCTAAAGAAAACAAAACGACGCTCCAAGCAAAACACATATCATGTGGTGAATAAAAATATAGCTCCAAGTAAAGTTACCGATGGATGAAGACGAAAGAGGGGATGCCTTCCGGGGCATCCCCAAGCTTAGGCACTTGGTTATCTTTGAATATTACCTTGGGATGCCTTGGGAATACCCAAGCTTAGGCTCTTGCCACTTCTTATTCCATATTCCATCGAATCTTTACCCAAAACTTGAAAACTTCACAACACAAAACTTAACAGAAGATCTCGTGAGCTCCGTTAGTGAAAGAAAACAAAACACCACTTCAAGGTACTGTAATGAACTCATTCTTTATTTGTATTGGTGTTACACCTACTGTATTCCAACTTTTCTATGGTTTATAAACTATTTTACTAGCCATAGATTCATCAAAATAAGCAAGCAACACAATGAAAACAGAATCTGTCAAAAACAGAACAGTCTGTAGTAATCTGTAACTAACGCAAACTTCTGGAACTCCAAAAATTATAAAATAAATAGGCGGACCTGAGGGATTTTTCTAGTAATAATCTGCAAAAAGAATGAACTAAATATCACTCTCCAGTAAAAAGTTCTATCTAATCTCGTGAGCGCTAAAGTTTCTGTTTTTTACAGCATGATCATAAAGACTTCACCCAAGTCTTCCCAAAGGTTCTACTTGGCACAAACACTAAATAAAACACAAAACCACATCTAAACAGAATCTAGATGGATTATTTATTCCTAAATAGAACCAAAAAGCAAGAAACTAAAATAAAATTGGGTTGCCTCCCAACAAGCGCTATCGTTTAACGCCGCTAGCTACGCATGATGATTTCAATGATGCTCACATTAAAGATAATAATTGAAACATAAAGAGAGCATCATGAAGAATACGACTAGCACATTTAAGTCTAGCCCACATCCTATGAATTGGGATTTTGTAAGCAAACAATTTATGGGAACAAGAATCAACTTGCATAGGAAGGTAAAACAAGCATAACTTCCAAACTTTAAGCACATAGAGAGGAAACTTGATATTATTGCAACTCCTACAAGCATATGTTCCTCCCTCATAATAATTTTCAGTAGCATCATGAATGAATTCAACAATATAATCAGCACCTAAAGCATTATTTTCATGATCTACTTGCATAGAAATTTTACTACTCTCCACATAAGCAAAATTCTTCTCATGAATAGTAGTGGGAGCAAACTCAACAAAATAACTATCATGTGACTGAAAATTAAGATCAAGATGACAAGTTTCATGGTTATCATTATTCTTTAAAGCATACGTGTCATCACAATAATCATCATAGATAGGAGGCATGCTTTCATCATAGTAAATTTGCTCATCAAACCTTGGGGGACTAAACATATCATCTTCATCAAACATAGCATCCCCAAGCTTGTGGCTTTGCATATCATTAGCATCATGGATATTCATGGAATTCATACTAACAACATTGAAATCTTGCTCATCATACAAAGATTTAGTGCCAAACATTTTAATGCATTCTTCTTCTAACACTTTGGCACAATTTTCCTTCCCATCATACTCACGAAAGATATTAAAAAGATGAAGCGTATGAGACAAACTCAATTCCATTTTTTTGTAATTTTCTTTATAAACTAAACTAGTGATAAAACGAGAAACAAAAAGATTCGACTGCAAGATCTAAAGATATACCTTCAAGCACTCACCTCCCGGCAGCGGCGCCGGAAAAAAGAGCTTGATGTCTACTACACAACCTTCTTCTTGTAGACGTTGTTGGGCCCGCAAGTGCACAGTTTGTCGGACAAGAGCAAATTTCCCTCAAGTGGATGACCTAAGGTTTATCAATCCGTGGGAGGCGGAGGATGAAGATGGTCTCTCTCAAACAACCCTGCAACCAAATAACAAAGAGTCTCTTGTGTCCCCAACGCACCCAATACAATGGTAAATTGTATTGGTGCACTAGTTAATGAAGAGATGGTGATTCAAGTGCAATATGGATGGTAGATATAGGTTTTTTTAATCTGAAAATATAAAAACAGCAAGGTAACAAGTGGTAAAAGTGAGCACGAATGGTATTGCAATGCTAGGAAACAAGGCCTAGGGTTCATACTTTCACTAGTGCAAGTTCTCTCAACAATAATAACATAATTGGATCATATAACTATCCCTCAACATGCAACAAAGAGTCACTCCAAAGTCACTAATAGTGGAGAACAAACAAAGAGATTATGGTAGGGTATGAAACCACCTCAAAGTTATTCTTTCCAATCAATCCGTTGGGCTATTCCTATAAGTGTCACAAACAGCCCTAGAGTTCGTACTAGAATAACACCTTAACATACAAATCAACCAAAACCCTAATGTCACCTAGATACTCCATTGTCACCTTAAGTATACGATATGCATCACACAATCTCAATTCATCTATTCAACCAACACATAGAACCTCAAAGAGTGCCCCAAAGTTTCTACCGGAGAATCACGACGAAAACGTGTGCCAACCCCTATGCATAGGTTCATGGGCGGAACCCGCAAGTTGATCACCAAAACATACATCAAGTGAATCACGTGATATCCCATTGTCACCACAGATACGCACGGCAAGACATACATCAAGTGTTCTCGAATCTTTAAAGACTCAATCCAATAAGATTACTTCAAGGGGAAAACTCAATTCATTACAAGAAAGTAGAGGGGGGAAGAAACATAAGATCCAACTATAATAGCAAAGAGAGCGATACATCAAGATCGTGCCAAATCAAGAACACGAGAGAGAGAGAGATCAACCACATAGCTACTGGTACATACCCTCAGCCCCGAGGGTGAACTACTCCTTCCTCGTCATGGAGAGCGCCGGGATGATGAAGATGGCCACCGGTGAGGGTTCCCCCCTCCGGCAGGGTGCCGGAACAGGGTCCCGATTGGTTTTTGGTGGCTCTGGAGGTTTTGCCGCGACAGAACTCCCAATCTATTCTCTGTTCTGGAAGTTTTAGGGCATGTGGAGTTATATAGGCGGAAGAAGCACGTCAGGGGAGCCACGAGGGCCCAACGAGGCAGGGGCGCGCCCTAGGGGGGTGGGTGCGCCCCCCACCCTCATGGCTTCCTCATTCCTTCCTTGACGTGGTGTCCAAGTCCATCCGGTAGCTTTCCTTCCAAAAATAACTTCTCCAGTTGATTTCGTTCCGTTTTGACTCCGTTTGATATTCCTTTTCTTCGAAATACTGAAATAGGCAAAAACGCAAATCTGGGCTGGGCCTCCGGTTAATAGGTTAGTCCCAAAAGTAATATAAAAGTGGAAAATAAAGCCCAATATTGCCCAAAACAGTAGATAATATAGAATGGAGCAATCAAAAATTATTGATACGTTGGAGACGTATCAATGAGCTCTTCTTGTGAGATGAAGACTTTGAACAAGACTTTGTGAATTTCTTCTTCTCGTTAGAGTCATATTCTTTGCTCTTCTTATTTTTCTTGGCTCCCTTTTCCCATTGAGGACATTCAGAGATGTAGTGACCTGGCTTCTTACATTTGTGGCAGGATCTCTTTTTGTAGTCACGAGTGGAAGCCTCGGCATTCTTCGAGCTGCATCGTGAAGACTTTCCAAAGCCGGTTTTCTTGGAGAACTTTTTGAAACTTTCTCAAATGCATTGCTAGTTCCTTGCCAATGTCTTCGGGATCACCAGAACTGTAGTCAGAGTCTTCAGATGAAGATACAATCTTTGCCTTCAAAGCATGGGATCTCCCATAGTTAGGACCATAGATACCTCTCTTCTCAGATAGCTGGAACTCATGGGTATTGAGCCTCTCTATTATATCAGACGTGTCAAGATCCTTGAACTCAGGATGTTCTTGAATCATCAGCGATAGGGTGTCAAGTGAGCTCTCAAGTGATCTCAATAGCTTCTTCACGACTTCATGCTTAGTGATTTCAGTGGCGCCAAGTGCACATAGCTCATTGGTGATATCTGTAAGACGGTCAAATGTGAGCTGGACTTTTTCATTGTCAAGCCTCTTGAAGCGGTTGAAGAGATTGTGTAGCACATCCATTCTAGAGTCTCTTCGAGTAGAGACACCTTCGTTGACCTTGGACAGCCAGTCCCAGACTACCTTCCCAGAATCCATAGCACTCAACAAGCCATACTACCATTTGGTCAGATGACCACAGATGATGTTCTTGGCGGTTGAGTCCAATTGTGCGAACCTATACACATCAGCAGCAGTGACACCTTCACCAACTTTGGGAACACCAGCCTTGGCGACGTACTAGAGGTCGTTGTCAACAGCTTCAAGATGCATGTGCATCTTATTCTTCCAGTAGGGGTAATCAGTGCCATCGAAGACAGGCACGCATCGGAGACCTTGATTATCCCTGCAGTCGACATAGCTAAAACTCCAGGTGGTTAAACCGAATCACATAGAACAAGGGAGCACCTTGCTCTAATACCAATTGAAAGTGCTAGTTATCAACTAGAGGGGGGATGAATAGGCGATTTTTATGAAAGTCTTCAAAACAAGCAATTTATTCGAAGACAGGTAGACAAATAACACCTAAACAGGATGCAACAGAAGATAAATGATGTCGCTTTAAGCTACGTCGGTATTTCCCCAAAGAGGAAGGGATGATGCAGCACAGCGGCGGTAGGTATTTCCCTCAGATATGAAACCAAGGTTATCGAACCAGTAGGAGAACCAAGCAACACAATGTAAACAGCCCCTGCACACAGATAACAAATCCTCGCAACCCAACGTGTTAAAGGGGTTGTCAATCCCTTCTGGGGTATCGCGCCTCAAGATAGGCAAACGAACGTGAGATAAAATTGTAGTAAATTGATAGATCGAATGCCAAATAAACTAAATAATAATAAATTGCAACAAGGTATTTTTGTATTTTTGGTTTAATAGATCTGAAAATAAATGCAAGAGAAAAGTAGATCGCAAAGGCAAATATATGAGAAAGAAGACCCGGGGGGCGTACGTTTCACTAGTGGCTTCTCTCGAGAAAAATAGCAAACAGTGGTGAACAAATTACTGTTGGGCAATTGACAGAACTTGAAATACTCATGACGATATCCGGGCAATGATCATTATATAGGCATCACGTCCAAGATTAGTGGACCGACTCCTACCTACATCTACTACTATTACTCCACACATCGACCGCTATCCAGCATGCATATAGTGTATTAAGTTCATGGAGAAACAGAGTAATGCAATAAGAACGATGACATGATGTAGACAAGATCTATCTATGTAGAGATAGACCCCATCGTTTTATCCTTGGTAGAAACAATACATACGTGTTGTTTCCCCTTCTGTCACTGGGTTCAAGCATCGTAAGATCGAACCCACTACAAAGCACCTCTTCCCATTGCAAGATAAATAGATCAAGTTGGCCAAACAAAACCAAATATCGGAGAAGAAATACGAGGCTATAAGCAATCATGCATATAAGGGATCAAAAAACTCAAATAACTTTCATGGATATAAAAAGATAGATCTGATCATGAACTCAAAGTTCATCGATCCCAACAAACACATCGCAGAAGAGTTACATCATATGGATCTCCAAGAGATCATTGTATTGAGAATTCAGCGAGAGAGAGGAAGCCATCTAGATACTAACTACGGACCCGAAGGTCTACAAAGAACTACTCACGCATCATTGAAGAGGCACCAATGGAAGTGGTGAACCCCTCCGTGATGGTGTCTAGATTGGATCTGGTGGCTCTGGACTCTGCGGCGGCTGGAATTGATTTTCGTTGGCTCCCCTTGGGTTTCTAGAATATTGGGGTATTTATAGAGCAAAGAGGCGGTCTGGGGGTGCACCCGAGGTGGGCACAACCCACCAGGGCGCGCCTAGGCCTCCTGGCGCGCCCTGGTGGGTTGTGCTCTCCTGAGCACTTCAAAGCGCAGCCAGGGCCCATTAGGTGTCCTCTGGTCCAAAAAAATCTCCGTAAAGTTTTGTTGCCTTTGGACTCCGTTTGGTATTAGTTTCCTGCAATGTAAAAAACATGCAGAAAATAGCAATTGGCACTTGGCACTATGTCAATAGGTTAGTGCCAAAAAATGATATAAAATGACTATAAAATGATTATAAAACATCCAAGATTGATAATATAACAGCATGGAACAATCAAAAATTATATATACGTTGGAGACGTATCAACAATGTGTATTGGAAGTGATTCCAAGGTTGATACGATCACCATCGCACACTCCCTCTACCTTCGGGATTAGTGTTGAACCTAAATAAATGTTATTTGGTGTTTGCATTGAGCGTGAATATGATTAGATCATGTTTATTTCAATATGGTTATTCATTTAAGGCAGAGAATAATTGTTGTTTTGTTTACATGAATAAAACCTTCTATGGTCATACACCCAGTGTGAATGGTTTATTGAATCTCGATCGTAGTGATACACATATTCATAATATTGATGCCAAAAGATGCAAAGTTAATAACGATAGTGCAACATACTTGTGGCACTGCCGTTTAGGTCATATTGGTGTAAAGCGCATGAAGAAACTCCATACGGATGGATTTTTGGAATCACTTGATTATGAATCATTTGATACTTGCGAACCATGCCTCATGGGAAAGATGACTAAGACTCCATTCTCCGGAACAATGGAGTGAGCTAATGACTTCTTGGAAATAATACATACCGATCTATGTGGTTCAATGAGTGTTGAGGCTCGCAGCGGGTATCATTATTTTCTAACCTTCACAGATGATTTGAGCAGATATGGGTATATCTACTTAATGAAACACAAGTCTGAAACATTTGAAAAGTTCAAGGAATTTCAGAGTGAAGTGGAGAATCATCGTAACAAAAAAAAATAAAGTTTCTACGATCTAATCGCGGAGGCGAATATTTGAGTTACGAGTTTGGCCTTCATTTAAAACAATGTGGAATAGTTTCACAACTCATGCCACCTGGAACACCACAGCGTAATGGTGTGTCCGAACGTCGTAACCATACTTTATTAGATATGGTGCGGTCTATGATGTCTCTTACCGATTTTCCACCATCGCTTTGGGGTTATGCATTAGGGATAGCTGCATTCACGTTAAATAGGGCACCGTCTAAATCCGTTGAGACGACACCGTATGAATTGTGGTTTGGTAAGAAACCTAAGCTGTCGTTTCTTAAATTTTGGGGTTGCGATGCTTATGTGAAAAAGCTTCAGCCTGATAAGCTCGATTCCAAATCGAAGAAGTGTGTCTTCATAGGATACCCAAAAGAAACACACTTGTAGAACTTGATGAGGTAATTGTACCTTCTCTCGAATTGGAAAGTAGCTCATCACAGAAACCGTTCTCGTGATGCCCACACCAACTAGAGAGGAAGCTAATGATAATGATCATGAAACTTCAGATCAAGTTACTACCACACCTCGTAGGTCAACCAGAGCATGTTCCGCACTAGAGTGGTACGGTAATCCTATTCTGGAAGTCATGTTACTAGACCATGACGAACCTACGAACTATGAAGAAGCTATGATGAGCCCAGATTCCGACAGATGGCTTGAGGCCATGAAATCTGAGATATGATCCATGTATGAGAACAAAGTGTGGACTTTGGTGGACTTGCCCGGTGATCGGCAAACCATTGAGAATAAATGGATCTTCAAGAGAAAGACGGACGTTGATGGTAGTGTTACTATCTACAAAGCTCGACTTGTCGCAAAAAGTTTTCGACAAGTTCAAGGTCTTGACTACGATGAGATTTTCTCACTTGTAGCGATGCTTAAGTCTATCCGAATCATGTTAGCAATTGCCGCATTTTATGAAATCTGGCAAATGGATGTCAAAACTACATTCCTTAATGGATTTTTAAAGAAGAGTTGTATATGATGCAACCAAAAGTTTTTGTCGATCCTAAAGGTGCTAACAAAAGTGTGCAAACTCCAGCGGTCCATCTATGGACTGGTTGCAAGCATCTCGGAGTTGGAATATACGCTTTGATAAGGTGATCAAAGCATGTGGTTTTATACAGACTTATGGTGAAGTCTGTATTTACAAGAAAGTGAGTGGGAGCTCTGTAGCATTTCTGATAAGTATATGTGGATGACATATTGTTTATCGGAAATGATATATAATTTCTGGATAGCATAAAAGGATACTTGAATAAGAATTTTTTCAATGAAAGACCTCGGTGAAGCTGCTTATATATTGGGCATCAAGATCTATAGGGATAGATTGAGACGCTTAATAGGACTTTCACAAAGTATATACATTGGAAAAAATTTGAAGAAGTTCAAAATAGATCAGTCAAAGAAAGGGTTCTTGTCTGTGTTGAAAGGTGTGAAGTTGAGTAAGACTCAAGACCTGACCATGGCAAAAAATAGAAAAAGAATGAAAGTCATTCCCTATGCCTCAGCGATAGGTTCTATAAAATATGCTATGCTGTGTACCAGACATATTGTGTACCTTGCCATGAGTTTGGCAAGGGGGTACAATAGTGATCCAGGAGTGGATCACTAGACAACGGTCAACGTTATCCTTAGTTACCTAAGAGGACTAAGGAAATATTTCTCGGTTATGGAGGTAATAAAGAGTTCGACGTAAAGGGTTACGTCAATGCAAGCTTTGACACTGATCCAGATGACTCCGAGTCTCAATCTGGATACATATTGAAAGTGGGAGCAATTAGCTAGAGTAGCTCCATGCAGAGCATTGTAGAGATAGAAATTTGCAAAATACATACGGATCTGAATGTGGCAGACCAGTTGACTAAAATTCTTTCACAAGCAAAACATGATCACACCTTAGTACTCTTGCGTGTTAATCACATGGCGATGTGAACTAGATTATTGACTCTAGTAAACCCTTTGGGTGTTGGTCACAGGGCGATGTGAACTATGGGTGTTAATCACATACTGATGTGAACTATTAATATCACATGGCGATTTGAACTAGATTATTGACTCTAGTGCAAGTGGGAGACTGAAAGAAATATGCCCTAGAGGCAATAATAAAGTTATTTATATTTCCTTATATCATGATAAATGTTTATTATTCATGCTAGAATTGTATTAATGGGAAACTTAATGCATGTGTGAATACATAGACAAAACACCGTGTCCCTAGTAAGCCTCTACTAGACTAGCTCGTTAATCAAAGATGGTTAAGTTTCCTAACCATAGACATGTGTTATCATTTAATGAACGGGATCACGTCACTAGGAGAATGATGTGATGGACGAGACCCATCTGTTAGCTTAGCATGTTGATCGTTCAGTTTTATTAATATTGCTTTCTTCATGTCAAATACATATTCCTTCGACTATGAGATTATGCAACTCCCGGATACCGAAGGAATACCATGCATGCTATCAAATGTGACAACGTAACTGGGTGATTATAAAAATGCTCTACAGGTATCTCCGAAGGTGTTTGTTGGGTTGGCATAGATCGAGACTAGAATTTGTCACTCCGAGTATCGGAGAGGTATCTATGGGCCCTCTCGGTAATGCACATCATAATAAGCCTTGTAAGCAATGTGACTAATGAGTTAGTTGCGGGATGATATATTACGAAACGAGTAAAGAGACTTGCCTGTAACGAGATTGAACTAAGTATGAAGATATCGACGATCGAATCTCGGGCAAGTAACATACCAATGACAAAGGGAATAACATATGTTGTCATTACGGTACAACCGATAAATATCTTCCTAGAATATGTGGGAACCAATATGCGCATCCAGGTTACGCTGTTGGTTATTGACCGGGGAGGAGTCTTGGTCATGTCTACATAGTTCTCGAACCCGTAGGGTCTGCACGCTTAACGTTCGATGATGATTTTGTATTATAGTATGTGTTATGTGATTTGGTGACCAAATGTTGTTCGGAGTCCCATATGAGATCACGGACATGAAGAGGAGTCTTGAAATGGTCGAGAGGTAAAGATTGATATATAGGACGATGGTACTCGTGTTGGGGAACGTAGTAATTTCAAAAAAAATCCTACGCACACGCAAGATCATGGTGATGCATAGCAACGAGAGGGGAGAGTGTTGTCCACATACCCTTGTAGACCGTAAGCGGAAGCGTTATGACAACGCGGTTGATGTAGTCGTACGTCTTCACGATCCGACCGATCCAAGTACCGAACGTACGGCACCTCCAAGTTCAAAGACACGTTCAGCTCGATGACGATCCCCGGACTCCGATCCAGCAGGGTGTCGGGGATGAGTTCCGTCAGCACGACGGCTTGGTGACGATGATGATGTTCTACCGACGGAGGGCTTCGCCTAAGCACCGCAACGATATGACCGAGGTGGAATATGGTGTAGGGGGGCACTGCACACGGCTAAGGAACGATCACGAAGATCAACTTGTGTGTCTATGGGGTGCCCCCTACCCCCGTATATAAAGGAGTGGAGGAGGGGGAGGGCCGGCCCACTCATGGCGCGCCCCCAGGGGATTCCTACTCCCACCGAGTAGGATTCCCCTTCCTAGTAGAACTAGGAGCCCTTCCATGTAGTAGGAGTAGGAGAGAAGGAAAGGGAAGAGAGAAGGGAAGGAAGGAGGGGGCGCAACCCCTCCCCCTAGTCCAATTCGGACTAGGCCTTGGGGGGCGCACGGCCTGCCCTAGGCAGCCCCTCTCTCTTTCCCGTATGGCCCTGTCAGGACCCGGATCCTAGTCACACCGATCTAGCATGTAACACATCATATCACTTTGCGGCCTCACGCACGGTATTCCCACGGGTGTCGCCTTACCATGGCCCGGGACCGTTTGCGCCTTTTGGCTCACGTATATGATAGTGTCGCTAGCATCCATATGACAAAGAACCGGGCCGACATGGCTAGTCGTGAACCCAAAGCGGCGCTAACCCATGGGGACAGGCATACATGAATCACATCGAGCATGTCGGTCATCAACGTATAAATTCGGGCTGTAGCACTGGGCTAACAGGACTCCGATATCCCGGGCTGTAGCAGGCTAGGCAGGACTCCGAATAACACCGCGTGACATTTCCCGAAGAACAGACATAGGAGCAGTGAAACACACGCCCGGCGATCAAGTGTCCAAGCGGTAGTGCCGGGCTAGCGGGACTCCGGTGAACCGGGCTGTAGCGGACTACTATCGCTCAGAAGCACGAGACTACATTTCCCCCATATGAGAGGCTGCCAAGGATAAACAACTAGTTTGTCGGATCCCACACATACCAAGCATTTCAAACATACACACAATATGCTCAATATGTGTAGATACAACATGGCATCACAACATAACTCTACGACTCAAATATTTATCCATTAGGCTCCGAGGAGCGAGATATTACAAACATGGGTCTCATGACCCAACACTCGAAACATACAAGTCAAAGCACAAGCGGAAGCTAATCATGTCCGAAAGTGCAGACAACTATAAATGAAAAGGCCTGAGAAGCCTGACTATCTACCAGATCCTGCCGAGGCACAAGATCGTAGCTGAGGTAACAAGCTAACCGTCGAAGTCCAAGCGGAACTACTAGCGAGACCGAAGTCTCTCTGCAAAACATAAAATAAGCAAACGTGAGTACAAACGTACTCAGCAAGGCTTACATCGAAGTAGCTACATATGCATCATTATCAAAAGGGGTGGTGGAGTTTGACTGCAGCAAGCCAGCTTTGACTCGGTGGCTATCCTGAACTACATTTGCAAGTAACTCTTTTGAGGTGGCGCTACGAGTCCACATATTCACCATATCAATACACCACTATGGACCCGCTCCCGTCTCCCTACGAGAACGCCATCCATAGCACTCACGCTTATCTTGCGCATTTTAGAGTATCCACTTTCACTTGTCTATGAACTGATATAGGCAACCCAGAAGTCCTTCTCCGTGGACACGGCTATTTGAATAGATCATATTAACCCTGCAGGGGGTACTTCTTCACACACGCTCTCACCACTTACCGCCGTTTACACGACATGTACTCGGCAACCTTCAAGCGGAAGCCCAACGTGGGTGTCGGCCACAGCCTACCTAAACACACAAGTCCCAAGTCCAGGTTTATCGCCTATTCGGGTTCCATCCATGAGAGTCCGGCCGAGGTTTCCCATACAGCCCCGAACGATGTGTGCAGGGTTCCCGAGACACCAAGCAGGCGAATCGGTACAGACCCACGGTGCCTACCGCAACACAACCCACCCCTACGGTCAGCGTTGCGTGCGGCCCCAAAGATGCTACAAACACGAAACTACTTGCAACTCTCTGACCGAGGACAAGAGTGGTTAAGAAGCCGAGAGGGTCCATTGGTTTCGGGCCCAATGCGTGGTAGTAACTGCTTTCATGGATCACATACAGATCTCAGTTCTCGAGGACGGCTGCAATGAGACAACCCACCATGTACTCCTACATGGCCTCTCACCGCTACCTTTACCAAATCGTGTTCACACACTTAGCTCACACACGCAGAGGACATGTTCACACACCTCCGATTCATCCCCGATGAATCGGACACGACTCAACTCTAAGCAGTAGCAGGCATGACAACAAGCATGAATGAGTAGGCACAACATGGCTCAAACAACTCCTACTCATGCTAGTGGGTTTCATCTAATTCTTGTGGAATGACAGGTCATGCGAGAGGATAAAGGGGTTCAGCTACATGACAAGTAACACATGAGTCGTTGTCCTAATGCAGTAAAATAGAGCAGGAGCGAGAGAGTGGGATTATATCGGAATGAACAAGGGGTTTTGCTTGCACGGCACTTCGAAGATAATATAGTTCTTCATCGGTGTCATCGAATTCATCGCCTAACGTCGTTTCATCGAGAGGAGACAATTACCGCAACAAGAGAGAACACAATCAATGCAATGCACATTCACATGAATGACATGTCATGTTAAGGTACTGAATTCACCTAATGCAGCAGTAATCCAAGTTAATTGAAGTGGAATTCAAACAAGGTTGAACCCAACTCCAAATGCTAGTTCATAAATTACCCTAATCATGATTTGTCCTATTCAGTGAGGTTAACTTGTTCAAACATGCATGAAAGTGCCATAAACAGATTCTTCATATTTTTACGATCATTTTTCATATATAAATTATTTAATTTGGAGTTCTGATTAAAAGTTATGAATATATGAAGTTTGGGGTGTTTTCTGAAATTTCCTGAATTAAATTAAATCCAGAAAATCAAATAATTGCGTCAGCATGACGTCAGTGTGACGTCAGCAAGTCAACAGGGGCGGTCCAGGTCAAACTGACCTGCGGGACCCATTGGTCAGTGAGCCTGGGTTAGTCAGGTCGCCGACAGGTGGGCCCGGTCAACTTTGACTAAGTCAAAGTCAAGCTGACACGTGGGGCCTCATGCTTAGCACTAATCTAAACAGAAAAATTAGGCTAACCTAAATGGGCGCTGGGGCCCGTATGTCAGTGAAGGAGGTGGGTGTTTAGTCCCGTAATTAGTGTTAATGACGGCGCCACGTCGACCTCGCCGGAGTCTTGCCGGCGGCGACCAGAACGACGGCGGCTCGGCTCGGATTTGGGCTACGGTTGGTGGTTTGGCGAGCTGAGGGCACCCGGGATTAGCCCTTGCTCGTCCGCATCCAAAGGACCGGACGGGAGGCCGCGGGGTGGCCGGGAGCAGGCCGTGGCCAAGCAGCAAGGCGGCGGCTGAGTTCGGGTTCGGCAGCGCGCAGCCTACAGAGGACGGGAGGGCTGGCTAAGGGGCTCACCGAGCTCCCGAGGATGCTAGGAGCACGATTACGGGCTCGGTTTCGAAGCTTCTTGGCTGCAGTGACGGCGGCGACATCGCCGGGCGGCGTGAGTTCTCGGCCAAGACGGGGCTATGGCCTAGGGGTTGAGAGAGACCGGGGAGAAGGGAGCGACTCGGGGCTCACCGTGAGTCCGCTTTGGAGGGTCGATGGGCTCGGGCGGCCGGAGTGGGTCGAATCGCCGGCGTGGGGCTCGGTTGCCAGTGTTTGGGGTTGACCGCGATTACATTTAAGCTGGGCCTCCGGAGGGCCGTGGATCGGTGGTGTGGATGTGGGGGTCGAGGCGGAGCTCCTGGGGACGGCAGAGGGGCAAGGGGTGGCTGTGGGCTGGCACGGCGATCGGCGCCCGAGCCTCGTTCGGGTTCGGGAGAGAGAGCGAGACAGAGGAGGAACGAGGGAGAGGGAGAGAGCGAGGGTCGGGGGTGTGCGTGGCACCCACGGTGTCGAGGAGGAGAGCCGGAAGCGGAGGTGGCGTCGGTGGCCGTCGGGCAAGCGCCACGCCTCGCCCATCTTGGCAGAGGAAGACGACGGCAATGGCGGTGGTGGGCTGGGCCACCAGTGGGCCAATGAGGGGAGGGGAGAAGGTTTGGGCGGTTCGTGGGCCAGGTAAGTGGCTGCCAGTGAGCTCTCTCTCTTTCCTCTTTAACTGCTTTTGTTTTTCTATTATTTGCTCTGTTTTGATTTAGTTTATAAACCAAATCATTTCATAAATCCTGAAAATAATTTTGGGCATTAACTGAAATATTACAGAGGCCCTTAACTATTTTACAGAATTGTTGGAGCATTTAAAAATATTAATAGTTTTTTTTAAATGCCCCAATTCAAATACAATATGGTTTATTCAAATATCCAAAAATGTCTTGGAAAAATATACATCATCTCTGGATATGGTTTTCACCTTTTTCCATTAATCATGAACATTTTTGCAAACCAATTTGGGTTCTTTGAAGATACTTTGAAGTTGAACCTATTTGAATTGTTTTAGTGCTAGGGCTTGGTCATCCCCATTTCAAATTTCATGAAAATTCAAACATGATGCATGGATGCAATGCCACTAGTTACAAGCAAGCTCTAGGGCTGATCTGGGGCTGTGACAACTCACCCCCACTAAACAAGAATCTCGCCCCGAGATTCAAGACGTGAGGTAAGAAGACAGAGGGGGCACAACTATCACGGTCTTCATGATCCATTTGCCTTCTCGAAGATGTTGATTCATTCCCTCATCTTGGTCTTGACGTTGTTGCTTTCGAGATCTTCATTCGGCACGACAACAGAAGGAAGGGGGAAAACCCTACATGATTTGATCTTCACGAAGATCAAGCAAACATGATCGACATTACAATTTGGGATGGTGACACATCTCGAGTTGAGACACAAAACACATCGAGAGGGATGGAAGAACAAACGACAGGGTTTGATTGGTGGCAACAATTCCACGCTTAGAAAGATGGTGGATGGTGTCAAGGTGGCAAGGAAATATTTACCATGATTCAGTAACGGGGCACCTCGGGAAAGGTGACGCAAAGAACTATTCCCTTAATGGCAAAAAGAATTACTTTTGATACAAAGATCATTGAAACTCTTCATATCAGCCTAAGCCAATTTAGAACGATCGTTTGGCGGAGTGCACAGGAATGGTACACCCGGACTAGAATGGATGATGTGGACTACCTTGTTGAAGACAACGCAATGGATGATTTTTGCTTATCATCGGAAATGGATGGGACCCATGGTAAGTCCACTTTTGAGGATGATCCTAGACAACAATTGCTGAGAAGGCAACCCAAGGAAGATTGGCACAATGGGATGCGAGCTGGGAACAAAATGCAAATGCTGGGAATGTTCCAACCATCATATCTGCCTGAGATTCAGATCTGGTTGGTGTTAAGATATTCGGACTCATCGAGTCTAGAAGAAAAATGAAAGTTTGCAACACAAATCGGCGAGAAGATGTTGCGAGATTCTCGGAATGAACTACGATAGCAAGCTCCAAAACATGAGCCGGTTCTCGCTACTAACATGTGAACATGTTGTCCAAGACAAGAATGACCACATAGTAGTCTTATCATAAAACACTACCGAGTTCGGTGGGGAACCATCAACGAGGATATTGAAGTCCTTGCATAAGTCATATGATTAGCTCTTATGAAGAAACTTCTTGTCCTCTGAACCAATCAATCGGTGGCTTGGTGTGCTATGGAATTCATATGGAATGAAGATGATCGATCTATCGGACCATAGAATACTTCATGCGTGCATGACTGACTTGGGATGATTCCCAAGGAAACAAAACAAACCTTTCTCAAATTCATGGCGGCAACTTACACCTAAAGCACATGAATTCGAGGAAGTCACTCTTTCCATCCAAGCATAGGCTTCATGAACGGAACACGAAGAAATGCTTACACAAGTTTCCAACACTAGGTTGATGTTCAACATGACTCATGGGGGGAGACAAAATGCTACTGATGGGCTCAACAGCAACTCATCGGAATTTCCATATCACCGGACTTCCACCATCATGTGAACACGGTAATAGTATTGGTCGAGACCAAAAGATGTAATGGTGTATGCCCGAGGGATCAACCACGAGTAAGACAACATTACGAGCATCGTTAATCTTGATTTGATTTGACGATAACCCACACTCAAATCAAAGGATTGATGAGACCATAGGTCCAAAGAAGCGATCACGAGGACCAATCGATGAAAATATCATCTTTCTTCAACACACACTACACAAGAATATCCCTTTGGAACGAACTAAGTCGTGCAAGCTTTTATCTTCCAACTCTCCAAGTTGTTGTCTAGCTCAACCAACTAGTTCGGGGATATCCAACACAGATTCTTGGAGAAAGGGTGGTTCACAAGAAACCAACTTGATCACGAGCTCAACATAACGGTCGAGGACAACTCGGTAATACTTCCGAGAAGATATTCGGAAAATCACAAATCACCGATATGTTACTAAGCTCGAGAACAACCTTGCTTTTGAGGGCAAGGCGATATGATCAAATAAGCAAGGGATTGAATGATCCTAACTCATTAATCGAAGGGTGCACCAGAAATAAGGACTAGGTAGCACGATCAATTTTAGTATGATGATTTAATAACCAACACGCTAAGAATGAAAATATTGTCCATTAACTACCAAGCAACGAGGTTGCTAGGAGTATCGATTTCACACATCACAATTCACTTGTCGGCATTCCGGTTGCATCAACACGGGACCGAGGAGTGAACAATGATGGCGAGAAGTATCACTACGACAAGAATTCATAAGAGAAGGTGCAATTCTCATGATGTTCCTGACATAAAGATGGTAACACTCCAAGGTAGAACAGAACAAAAGCTGAATTGACATTTTGATCTGCGGAATACAACTACTTTGACCCAATCCTAGAAATAGATGAGGTCTTTGGAGTTTGTTTCTCCTAGTCATTCGAGCAATGAATGGCTTGACGGACCACAAGGATAATAGACATCGATAAACGAATGCACACATACTCTTGGTTATCAAGCGATAGAGGATGGTCGGGATACAACTAAAGAGAGCAACTCAAAGGAACATATAATTTTTCGAGTTGTGGAAGCATGGATTAGTATATCGAGCAAGGCTCAACATTTCTCCCGGATAACCCATGCGAGAAAGTAGAATTGGCAGATTCACAATATGGAATGGAGAACTCCTCAAGAGTACTCGATTGTGATCTTTTGGTTCAAAAGAACTTACGCCATAAATAGTTCATGGCATTTGGAAGAAGGAAATACCAACGACCTCGAGGACCTGCCGCAAGGTTACTAATATCCTAAAGGGGCTAGCAAATACTAACAACATGAAGTAGGGTGAATCTCGGGTTCAAGAACCCACGATTAGAATACCTACTAACTAAATTGCATCATGGGATGCTTTCAAGGATAATGGCCAGCATCATCACACTGGGGATACAAAATCATTGCTAAATTGCTAGGTGACTTCCTAAACAACTAGGGTCACAATAATAGTTCCAACATCTATGCCGAGGCAACGAAGTACCTCAACTTACCGATTAGTGTGCTTATTCGACCAAAAGGACATCGGGAGCGGAAGGAAAGGATTTGCAAATGCATCGAGACTATTTAGAGACACAGGATGACTCGGACAAAGATAACGGCTGTAAATGCTCAAAATGATTTGAGACATCATGCAAAATGGTGGCATGGCCACTTAACAACATCATATCAAAGTTCCGAGATCAACAGTAATCATACAGAATTAGTAGGAACTGAACTGGGGATTAAAACCAACAATCTTAAAGGTCTATGGATTAGTAACACGTCATCCTAATAGATAGATGAGAAGCCTAGTTCTTAAACCCCGTAGAAGAGAAGATGATGACTCAGCAGAAGGCCATGAGATATAAGGAGTAAAAAGAGCCTTACGTTCCCTTCCACAATCAATTCCCTTACATAACTAAAGCATTTCTAGACACAACTTCGACCAGTTTGGCTTGGTAATCCTACAGGCAGTCAGGCTCTGATACCAACGCTGTCAGGACCCCGATCCTAGTCACACCGATCTAGCATGTAACACATCATATCACTTTGCGGCCTCACGCACGGTATTCCCACGGGTGTCGCCTTACCATGGCCGGGTCCGTTTAAGCCTTTTGGCTCACGTATATGATAGTGTCGCTAGCATCCATATGACAAAGAACCGGGCCGACATGGCTAGTCGTGAACCCAAAGCGGCGCTAACCCATGGGGACAGGCATACATGAATCACATCGAGCATGTCGGTCATCAACGTATAAATTGAGGCGGTAGCACTGGGCTATGAGGACTCGGTATCCCGGGCTGTAGCAGAGCTAGGCAGGACTCCGAATAACACCGTGACATTTCCCGAAGAACAGACATAGGAACGAAGTGAACACACTGCCGCCAGTCAAGTGTCCAAGCAGTAGTCTTTGGGCTAGCAGGACTCCGGTGAACCGGGCAGAAGCGGACTACTATCGCTCGGAAGCACGAGACTACATTTCCCCATATGAGAGGCTGCCAAGGATAAACAACTAGTTTGTCGGATCCCACACATACCATGCATTTCAAACATACACACAATATGCTCAATATGTGTAGATACAACATGGCATCACAACATAACTCTACGACTCAAATATTTATCCATTAGGCTCAGGAGGCGAGATATTACAAACATGGGTCTCATGACCCAACACTCGAGAAACATACAAGTCAAAGCACAAGCGGAAGCTAATCATGTCCGAGTACAGACAACTATAAATGAAAAAGGCTGAGAAGCACGACTATCTACCGAGATCTGCCGAGGCACAAGATCGTGGCTGAGGTAACAAGCTAACCGTCGAAGTCCAAGCGGAACTACTAAGCGAGACCGAAGTCTCTCGCAAAACATAAAATAAGCAAGCGTGAGTACAAACGCATTTCGGCAAGGCTTACATCGAACTAGCTACATATGCATCATTATCAAAAGGGGGTGGTGGAGTTTGATTGCAGCAAGCCAGCTTTGACTCGGTGGCTATCCTGAACTACATCGCAAGTAACTCTTTTGAGGTGGCGCTACGAGTCCACATATTCACCATATCAATACACCACTATGGACCCGCTCCCGTCTCCCTACGAGAACGCCATCCATAGCACTCACGCTTATCTTGCGCATTTTAGAGTATCCACTTTCACTTGTCTATGAACCGATATAGGCAACCCGAAGTCCTTCTCCGTGGACACGGCTATTCGAATAGATCATATTAACCTGCAGGGTGTACTTCTTCACACACGCTCTCACCACTTACCGCCGTTTACACGACATGTACTCGGCAACCTTCTGCCGGAAGCCCAACGTGGGTGTCGGCCACGACCTACCTAAACACACAAGTCCCAAGTCCAGTTTATCGCCTATTCGGGTTCCATCCGCAGGAGTCCGCCGAGGTTTCCCATACAGCCCGAACGATGTGTGCAGGGTTCCCGAGACACCAAGCAGGCGAATCGGGTACATCAGACACGGTGCCTACCATAACACAACCCACCCCTACGGTCAGCGTTGCGTGCGGCCCCCAGCATGCTACAAACACCAGAAACTACTTGCAACTCTCGGACTGAGGACAAGAGTGGTTAAGAAGCCGAGAGGGTCCATTGGTTTCGGGCCCAATGCGTGGTAGTAACTGTTTCATGGATCACATACCCAGATCTTAGTTCCTGAGGACGGCTGCAATGAGACAACCCACCATGTACTCCTACATGGCCTCTCACCGCTACCTTTACCAAATCGTGTTCACACACTTAGCTCACACACGCAGATGGGACATGTTCACACACCTCCGATTCATCCCCGATGAATCGGACTGACTCAACTCTAAGCGATGGCAGGCATGACAACAAGCATGAATGAGTAGGCACAACATGGCTCAAACAACTCCTACTCATGCTAGTGGGTTTCATCTAATTCTTGTGGAATGACAGGTCATGGAGAGGATAAAGGGTTCAGCTACATGAGCAAGTAACACATGAGTCATTGTTGTCCTAATGCAGTAAAATAGAGCAGGAGCGAGAGAGTGGGATTATATCGGAATGAACAAGGGGGTTTTGCTTGCCTGGCACTTCTGAAGATAATATAGTTCTTCATCGGTGTCATCGAATTCATCGTCGGAACGTCGTTTACTGAGAGGAGACAATTACCGGCAACAAGAGAGAACACAATCAATGCAATGCACATTCACATGAATGACATGTCATGTTAAGGTACTGAATTCACCTAATGCGTGATAATCCAAGTTAATTGAAGTGGAATTCAAACAAGGTTGAACCCAACTCCAAATGCTAGTTCATAAATTACCCTAATCATGATTTGTCCTATTCAGTGAGGTTAACTTGTTCAAACATGCATGAAAGTGCCATAAACAGATTCTTCATATTTTTATGATCATTTTTCATATATAAATTATTTAATTTGGAGTTACAGATTAAAAGTTATGAATATATGAAGTTTGGGGTGTTTTACGAAATTTCTGAATTAAATTAAATCGAGAAAATCAAATAATTGCGTCAAGATGACGTCGATGTGACGTCGGCAGAAGTCAACAGGGCGGTCCAGGTCAAACCGACCTGCGGGACCCATTGGTCGATGAGCTTTGGGTTAGTCAGTCGGCCGACAGGTGGGCGGTCGACTTTGACTAAGTCGAAGTCAAGTCGACACGTGGGGCCTCATGCTTAGCACTAATCTAAGCAGAAAAATTAGGCTAACCTAAATGGGCGGCCGGGGCCCGTATGTCGATGAAGGAGGTGGGTGGTTAGTCCCGTAATTAGTGTTAATGACGGCGCCACGTCGGCCTCGCCGAGTCTTCTTGGCGACGTAACGACGGCGGCTCGGCTCGGATTTGGGCTACGGTTGGTGGTTTGGCGGCTGAGGGCACCCGGGATTAGCCCTTGCTCGTCCGCATCCAAAGGACCGGACGGGAGGCCGCATGGGTGGCGGGAGCAGCCGGGCGGCCAGCAAGGCGGGCGGCAGAGTTCGGTTTCGGCGGCTTGAGCCTACAAAGGACGGGAGGGCTGGCTAAGGGGCTCACCGAGCTCCCGAGGATGCTAGGAGCACGGTTAGGGCTCGGTTTCGAGCTTCTTGGCTGCAATGACGGCGCGACATCGCCGGCGGCGTGGGGTTCTCGGCCAAGACGGGGCTATGGCCTAGGGGTTGAGAGAGACCAGGGGAGAAGGGGGGAACGACTCGGGGGCTCACCGTGAGTCCGTTTGGAGGGTCAGTGGGCTCGGGGGCGGCCGGAGTGCGGCGAATCGACGGCGAGGGCTCGGTTGCCCGAGGTTGGGGATGACCGCGATGACAATGAAGCAGGGCCTCCGGAGGGCCGTGGATCGGTGGGGTGGAAGAGGGGGTCGAGGCGGAGATCCTGGGGACGGCAGAGGGGCAAGGGGGTGGCTGTGGCCGCGGGTACGGCGATCGGCGCCGGCGAGCTCGTTCGGGGTTCGGGAGAGAGAGCGAGACAGAGGAGGGAACGAGGGAGAGGGAGAGAGCGAGGGGGTCGGGGGGTGTGCGTGGCACCCACGGTGTCGAGGAGGAGAGCCGGGAGGAGGTGGCGTCGGTGGCCCGTCGGGCAAGCGCCACGCCTCGCCTCGCCTCTTGGCAGAGGAAGACGACGAGCTGACAAGGCGGTGGTGGGCTGGGCCACCACCTGGGCCAATGAGGGAGGGGGAGAAGGCTGGGCGGTTCGTGGGCAGTAAGTGGCTGCCAGTTGAGCTCTCTCTCTTTCCTTTTTAACTGTTTTTGTTTTTCTATTATTTGCTCTATTTTGATTTAGTTTATAAACCAAATCATTTCATAAATCCTGAAAATAATTTTGGGCATTAACTGAAATATTACAGAGGCCCTTAACTATTTTACAGAATTGTTGGAGCATTTAAAAATATTAATAGTTTTTTTAATGCCCCAATTCAAATACAATATGGTTTATTCAAATATCCAAAAATGTCTTGGAAAAATATCCATCATCTCTGGATATGGTTTTCACCTTTTTCCATTAATCATGAACATTTTTCCAAACCAATTTGGGTTCTTCGAAGATACTTTGAAGTTGAACCTATTTGAATTGTTTTAGTGCTAGGGCTTGGTCATCCCCATTTCAAATTTCATGAAAATTCAAACATGATGCATGGATGCAATGCCACTAGTTACAAGCAAGCTCTAGGGCTGATCTGGGGCTGTGACAACTCACCCCCACTAAACAAGAATCTCGCCCCGAGATTCAAGGCGTGAGGTAAGAAGAAGGCGGAGGGCACAACTATCACGGTCTTCATGATCCATTTGCCTTCTCGAAGATGTTGATTCATTCCCTCATCTTGGTCTTGACGTTGTTGCTTTCGAGATCTTCATTCGGCACGACAACAGAAGGAAGGGGGAAAACCCTACATGATTTGATCTTCACGAAGATCAAGCAAACATGATCGACATTACGGACTGGGATGGTGACACATCTCGAGTTGAGACACAAAACACATCGAGAGGGATGGAAGAACAAACGACGGGGTTTGATTGGTGGCAACAATTCCACACTTAGAAAGATGGTGGATGGTGTCAAGGTGGCAAGGAAATATTTACCATGATTCATTAACGGGGCACCTCGGGAAAGGTGACGCAAAGAACTATTCCCTTAATGGCAAAAAGAATTACTTTTGATATAAAGATCATTGAAACTCTTCATATCAGCCTAAGGCAATTTAGAACGATCGTTTGGCGGAGTGCACAGGAATGGTACACCCGGACTAGAATGGATGATGTGGACTACCTTGTTGAAGACAACGCAATGGATGATTTTTGCTTATCATCGGAAATGGATGGGACCCATGGTAAGTCCACTTTTGAGGATGATCCTAGACAACAATTGCTGAGAAGGCAACCCAAGGAAGATTGGCACAATGGGATGCGAGCTGGGAACAAAATGCAAATGCTTGGTCATCCCCATTTCAAATTTCATGAAAATTCAAACATGATGCATGGATGCAATGCCACTAGTTACAAGCAAGCTCTAGGGCTGATCTGGGGCTATGACAGGCCCAATAAGGTTCAATACTTCTCCCGGCGAATTCCCGTAACTCTCCGGTACTCCGAAAAATATACCCGAATCACCCGGAACCTTTCCGAAGTTCGAATATAGTCGTCCAATATATCAATCTTTACATATCGACCATTTTGAGACTCCTCGTCATGTCCCTGATCTCATCCGGGACTCCGAACTCCTTTGGTACATAAAAACTCATAAACTTATAATAAAACTGTCATCGAAACCTTAAGTGTGCGGACCCTACGGGTTCGAGAACTATGTAGACATGACCGAGACATGTTTCCACTCAATAACCAATAGCGGAACCTAGATGCTCATATTGGCTCCCACATATTCTACGAAGATCTTTATCGGTCAAACCGCATAACAACATACGTTGTTCCCTTTGTCATCGGTATGTTACTTGCCCAAGATTCGATCGTCGGTATCTCAATACCTAGTTCAATCTCGTTACCGGCAAGTCTCTTGACTCGTTATGTAATGCATGATTCCGCAACTAACTCATTAGTCACATTGCTTGCAAGGCTTATAGTGATGTGCATTACCGAGAGGGCCCAGAGATACCTCTCCGACAATCGGAGTGACAAATCCTAATCTCGAAATCGCCAACTCAACATGTACCTTCGGAGACACTGTAGAGCTCCTTTATAATCACCCGATTACGTTGTGATGTTTGGTAGCACACAAAGTGTTCCTCCGATAGCAGGAGTTGCATGTATAAGTCATGAAGAAAGCAATAGCAACATACTAAGCGATCAAGTGCTAAGCTAACGAGAATGGGTCAAGTCAATCACATCATTCTCCTAATGATGTGATCCCGTTAATCAAATGACAACTCATGTCTATGGCTAGGAAACTTAACCATCTTTGATTCAACGAGCTAGTCAAGTAGAGGCATACTAGTGACACTATGTTTGTCTATGTACTCACACATGTATTATGTTTCCGGTTAATACAATTCTAGCATGAATAATAAACATTTATCATGATATAAGGAAATAAATAATAACTTTATTATTGCCTCTAGGGCATATTTCCTTGATCTCCCACTTGCACTAGAGTCAATAATCTAGTTCACATCGCCATGTGATTTAACACCAATATTCATATCTCAGTATATGATTAACACCCATAGTTCACATCGTCATGTGACCAACACCCAAAGGGTTTACTAGAGTCAATAATCTAGTTCACATCGCTATGTGATTAACACCCAAAGAGTACTAAGGTGTGATCATGTTTTGCTCGTGAGAGAAGCTTAGTCAATGGGTCTCACATCACATTGAGTCGTATATATTTTGCAAATATTCTATGTCTACAATGCTCTGCACGGAGCTACTCTAGCTGATTGCTCCCACTTTCAATATGTATCCAGATTGAGATTTAGAGTCATCTGGACCGGTGTAAAAACTTGCACCGATGCAACTCTTTACGACGGGCTCTTTTATCACCTCCATAATCGAGAAATATTTCCTTAGTCCTCACTAAGGATATTCTTGACCAATGTCCAGTGATCTACTCCTAGATCACTATTGTACTCCCTTGCCAAATTTAAAGCAAGGTATACAATAGGTCTGGTACATAGCATAGCATACTTTATAGAACCTATACAATAGGTCTGGTACATAGCATAACATACTTTATAGAACCTATGACTGAGGCATAGGGAATGACTTTCATTCTCTTTTCTATTTTCTACCGTGGTCGGGATTTGAGTCTTACTCAATTTCACACCTTTGCAACACAGGCAAGAACTCTTTCTTTGACTGTTCCATTTTGAACTATTTCAAAATCTTGACAAGGTATGTACTCATTGAAAAACTTATCAAGCGTCTTGATCTATCTCAATAGATCTTGATGCTCAATATGTAAGTAGCTTTACTGAGGTCTTTATTTTAAAGAACTTCTTTCAAATACTCCTTTATGCTTTCCAGAAAAATTCTACATCATTTCTGATCAACAATATGTTACTCACATATATTTATCAAAAAGGCGGTAGTGATCCCACTCACTTTATTGTAAATACAGGCTTCACCGCAAGTCTGTATAAAACTATGTGCTTTTGATCAACTTATCGAAGCGTAAATTCCAACTCTGAGATGCTTGCACCAGTCCATAGATGGATCGCTGGAGCTTGCACATTTTGTTAGCACCTTTAGGATTGACAAAACCTTCTGGTTGCATCATATACAACTCTTCTTTTGAGAAAACCATTAAGGAATGCAGTTTTGACATCCATTTGCCAGATTTCATAAAATGTGGCAATTGCTAACATGATTCGGACAGACTTAAGCATCGCTACAGTTGAGAAAATCTCATTGTAGTCAACACCTTGAACTTGTCGAAAACCTTTTTGCGACAAGTCGAGCTTTGTAGATAGCAACACTACTATCAGCGTATGTCTTCCTCTTGAAGATCCATTTATTTTCTATGGTTTGCCGATCATCGGGCAAGTCAATCAAAGTCCACACTTTGTTCTTATACATGGATCCCATCTCAGATTTCATGGCCTCAAGCCATTTCGCGGAATCTGGGCTCACCATCGCTTCTTCATAGTTCGTAGATTCGTCATGGTCTAGTAACATAACTTCCAGAACAGGATTACCGTACCACTCTGGTGCGGATCTTACTCTGGTTGACCTACGAGGTTCAGTAACAACTTGATCTGAAGTTTCATGATCATCATCATTAACTTCCTCACTAATTGGTGTAGTAGTCACAGCAACATATTTCTGTGATGAACTTCTTTCCAATAAGGGAGCAGGTACAGTTACCTCATCAAGTTCTACTTTCCTCCCACTCACTTCTTTCAAGAGAAACTCCTTCTCTAGAAAGGATCCATTCTAAGCAACGAATATCTTGCCTTCGGATCTGTGATAGAAGGTGTACCCAACTGTCTCCTTTGGGTATTCTATGAAGACACATTTCTCCGATTTGGGTTTGAGCTTATCATGATGAAACTTTTTCATATAAGCATCGCAACCCCAAACTTTAAGAAACGACAACTTTGGTTTCTTGCCAAACCACAGTTAATAAGGCGTCATCTCAACGGATTTTGATGGTGCCCTATTTAAAGTGAATGCAGATGTCTCTAATGCATAACCCCAAAACAATATTGGTAAATCGGTAAGAGACATCATTGATCGCACCATATCAAATAAAGTGCTTGATTCTGACGTTCGGACACACCATAACATTGTGGTGTTCCGGTGGCGTGAGCTGTGAAACTATTCCACATTGTTTTAATTGAAGACCAAACTCGTAACTCAAATATTCATCTCCACGATCAGATCGCAGAAACTTTATTTTCTTGTTACGATGATTTTCCACTTCTCTCTGAAATTCTTTGAACCTTTCAACTATTTCAGACTTATGTTTCATCAAGTAGATATACCCATATCTGCTCAAATCATTTGTGAAGGTCAGAAAATAACGATACCCGCCACGAGCCTTAATACTCATTGGTCTGCATACATCAGTATGTATTATTTCCGACAAGTTTGTTTCTCGTTCTATTGTTCCGAAGAACGGAGTTTTAGTCATCTTGCCCAAAAGGCACGGTTCGCAAGCATCAAATGATTCATAACCAAGTGATTCCGAAAATCCATCTTTATGGAGTTTCTTCATGCGCTTTACACCGATATGACCCAAACTGCAGTGCCACAAATAAGTTGCACTATCATTATTAATTTTGCATCTTTTGGCATCAATATTATGAATATGTGTATCACTACGATCGAGATCCAATAAACTATTTTCATTGGGTGTATGACCATTGAAGGTTTTATTCATGTAAACAGAACAACAATTATTCTTTGACTTTAAATGAATAACCGTATTGCAATAAACATGATCAAATCATATTCATGCTCAACATAAAGCTAAATAACATTTATTTAGGTTTAACACTAATCTGAAAGTATAGGGAGTGTGTGATGATGATCATATCAATCTTGGAACTACTTCTAACACTCATCGTCACTTCCCCTTCAACTAGTTTATGTTTATTCTGTAACTCCTGTTTCGAGTTACTAATCTTAGCAACCGAACAAGTATCAAATACTCAGAGCTACTATAAACACTAGTAAGGCACACATCAATAACCTGTATATCAAATATACTCTTGTTCACTTTGCCATCCTTCTTATCCACCAAATATTCAGGGTATTTCTGCTTCCAGTGACCATTTCCTTTGCAGTGTAAGCACTCAGTTTCAGGCTTTGGTCCAGCTTTGGTCTTCTTCACGGGAGTGAGAACTTGTTTGCCATTCTACTAGAAGTTTCCCTTTCTTGAAACTAGTGGTCTTGTCAATCATCAACACTTGATGCTCTTTCTTGATTTCTACCTTCGTTGATTTCAACATCACGAAGAGCTCGGGAATCGTTTTCGTCATCCCTTGCATACTATAGTTCATCACGAAGTTCTAGTAACTTAGTGATGGTGACTAGAGAATTCTGTCAATCACTATCTTATCTGGAAGATTAACTCCCACTTGATTCAAGCGATTGAAGTACCCAGACAATCCGAGCACATGCTCACTAGTTGACCGATTCTCCTCCATCTTTTAGCTATAGAACTTGTTGGAGACTTCATATATCTCAACTCGGGTATTTGCTTGAAATATTAACTTCAATTCCTGGAACATCTCATATGGTCCATGACGTTCAAAACATCTTTGAAGTAAGCCGTTAAGCATGGTGCACTAAACTATCAAGTAGTCATCATATTGAGCTAGGAAAACGTTCATAACGTCTGCATCTGCTCCTGCAATAGGTCTGTCACCTAGCGGTGCATTAAGGACATAATTCTTCTGTGCAGCAATGAGGATAAACCTCAGATCACGGATCCAAACCGCATCATTGCTACTAACATCTTTCAACACAGTTTGCTCTAGGAACATATCAAAATAAACATATGAAAGCAACAACGCGAGCTATTGATCTATAACATAATTTGCAAAATACTACCAGGACTAAGTTCATGATAAATTTAAGTTCAATTAATCATATTACTTAAGAACTCCCACTTAGACAGACATCTCTCTAGTCATCTAAGTGATCACGTGATCCAAATCAACTAAACCATGTCCGATCATCACGTGAGATGGAGTAGTTTTCAATGGTGAACATCACTATGTTGATCATATCTACTATATGATTCACGCTCGACCTTTCGGTCTCCGTGTTCCAGGCCATAACTGTATATGCTAGGCTCGTCAAGTTTAACTTTGAGTATTCGCGTGTGCAACTGTTTTGCACCCGTTGTATTTGAACGTAGAGCCTATCACACCCGATCATCATGTGGTGTCTCAAAGACGAAGAACTTTCGCAATGGTGCATACTCAGGAGAACACTTCTTGATAATTAGTGAGAGATCATCTTAAAATGCTACCGTCAATCAAAGCAAAATAAGATGCATAAAGGATAAACATCACATGCAATCAATATAAGTGATATGATATGGCCATCATCATCTTGTGCTTGTGATCTCCACTCCGAAGCACCGTCGTGATCACCATCGTCACCGGCGCGACACCTCGATCTCCATCGTAGCATCGTTGTCGTCTCGCCACCTATTGCTTCTACGACTATCGCTACCGCTTAGTGATAAAGTAAAGCAATTACAGGGCGCTTTTATTTCATACAACAAAGCGACAACCATATGGCTCCTGCCAGTTGCCGATAACTCGGTTACAAAACATGATCATCTCATACAATATAGCATCATGTCTTGACCATATCACATCACAACATGCCCTGCAAAAACAAGTTAGACGTCCTCTACTTTGTTGTTTCAAGTTTTACGTGGCTGCTACGGGCTTAGCAAGAACCGTTCTTACCTACGCATTAAAACCACAACGATAGTTCGTCAAGTTAGTGCTGTTTTAACCTTCGCAGAAGGACCGGGCGTAGCCACACTCAGTTCAACTAAAGTTGGAGAAAGCAGACACCCGCCAGCCACCGTGTGCAAAGCACGTCGGTAGAACCAGTCTCGGCGTAAGCGTCTGGCGTAATGTCGGTCCGGCCGCTTCATCCAACAATACCGCCCGAACCAAAGTATGACATGCTAGTAAGCAGTATGACTTGTATCGCCTACAACTCACTTGTGTTCTACTCGTGCATATAACATCTACGCATAAAACCAGGCTCGGATGCCACTGTTGGGGAACGTAGTAATTTCAAAAAAAATCCTACGCACACGCAAGATCATGGTGATGCATAGCAACGAGAGGGGAGAGTGTTGTCCACATACCCTTGTAGACCGTAAGCGGAAGCGTTATGACAACGTGGTTGATGTAGTCGTACGTCTTCACGATCCGACCGATCCAAGTACCGAACGTACGGCACCTCCGAGTTCAGCACACGTTCAGCTCGATGACGATCCCCGGACTCCGATCCAACAGGGTGTCGGGGATGAGTTCCGTCAGCACGAAGGCATGGTGATGATGATGATGTTCTACCGACGCAGGGCTTCGCCTAAGCACCGCAACGATATGACCGAGGTGGAATATGGTGGAGGGGCACCGCACGGCTAAGGAACGATCACGAAGATCAACTTGTGTGTCTATGGGGTGCCCCCTGCCTGTATATAAAGGAGTGGAGGAGGGGAGGGCGGCCCTCTCTATGGCGCGCCCTAGGGGAGTCCTACTCCCACCGGAGTAGGATTCCCCTTTCCTAGTAGAACTAGGAGCCCTTCCATGTAGTAGGAGTAGGAGAGAAGGAAAGGGAAGAGAGAAGGGAAGGAAGGAGGCGCAGCCTCCCCTAGTCCAATTCGGACTAGGCCTTGGGGGGCGCGCGGCCTGCCCTAGGCAGCCCCTCTCTCTTTCCCGTATGGCCCAATAAGGCCCAATACTTCTCCCGGCGAATTCCAACTCTCCGGTACTCCGAAAAATACCCGAATCACCCGGAACCTTTCCGAAGTCCGAATATAGTCGTTCAATATATCGATCTTTACGTTTCGACCATTTAGAGACTCCTCGTCATGTCCCCGATCTCATCCGGGACTCCGAACTCATTCGGTACATAAAAACTCATAAACTCATAATAAAACTGTCATCGAAACCTTAAGCGTGCGGACCCTACGGGTTCGAGAACTATGTAGACATGACCGAGACACGTTTCCGCTCAATAACCAATAGCGGAACCTGGATGCTCATATTGGCTCCCACATATTCTACGAAGATCTTTATCGGTCAAACCGCATAACAACATACGTTGTTCCCTTTGTCATCGGTATGTTACTTGCCCGAGATTCGATCGTCGGTATCTCAATACCTAGTTCAATCTCGCTTCGCAAGTCTCTTTACTCATTATGTAATGCATGATTCCGCAACTAACTCATTAGTCACATTGCTTGCAAGGCTTATAGTGATGTGCATTACCGAGAGGGCCCAGAGATACCTCTCCGACAATCGGAGTGACAAATCCTAATCTCGAAATACGCCAACTCAACATGTACCTTCGGAGACCCTGCAGAGATCCTTTATAATCACCCAGTTACGTTGTGACGTTTGGTAGCACACAAAGTGTTCCTCCGTAAGCAGGAGTTGCATAATCTCATAGTCATAGGAACATGTATAAGTCATGAAGAAAGCAATAGCAACATACTAAGCGATCAAGTGCTAAGCTAACAGAATGGGTCAAGTCAATCACATGATTCTCCTAATGATGTGATCCGTTAATCAAATGACAACTCATGTCTATGGCTAGGAAACTTAACCATCTTTGATTCAACGAGCTAGTCAAGTAGAGGCATACTAGTGACACTATGTTTGTCTATGTATTCACACATGTATTATGTTTCCGGTTAATACAATTCTAGCATGAATAATAAACATTTATCATGATATAAGGAAATAAATAATAACTTTATTATTGCCTCTAGGGCATATTTCCTTCAATTCGAACACCGGAAGTGTTTCGGGATGCACCGGGTACTTATCGAGTCACTGGAAGGGGTTCCGGGCACGGCAAAAGATATGGGCCTTATGGGCCAAGAGGGGGAAACACACTAGCCACAAAGGGGCTGGTGCGCCCCCCCCCCCCCCCCCATATGTGATGGCCAAATTGGAGAAGGAAAGGGGAAGGAGGAAAGGAAAAAGGGAATAGGATTCCCCCTCTTCCCTTCCTACTCCGAATAGGAATAGGAATAGGAAAGGGGGGAGGCCGAATTGGGAGGCGCCCCCTTGGCTGCCTCTCCTCCCCTCCAACCTATATGTATGTGGGGGGGGGCACCGCTAGAACACACATCAAACATTGTTAGCCGTGTGCGGCGCCCCCCTCCACAGTTTACGCCTCCAGTCATATTCACGTAGTGCTTAGGCGAAGCCCTGCGCGGATCACTTCACCATCACCGTCACCACGCCGTCGTGCTGAAGGAACCCTCCCTCAACACTTTGCTGGATCAAAAGTTCGAGGGACGTCATCGAGCTGAACGTGTGCAGAACTCGAAGGTGCCGTACGTTCGGTGCTTGATCGGTCGGAACGAGAAGAAGTTCAACTACATCAACCGCGTTAACAAACGCTTCCGCTTTTGGTCTACGAGGGTACGTGGACACACTCTCCCCCTCTCGTTGCTATGCATCTCCTAGATAGATCTTGCGTGAGCGTAGGAATTTTATTGAAATTGCATGCTACGTTCCCCAACAGGTCGTGGGTTCGACTCTGAGTCTACGCATTAATTTTGTTTCGATTAAAACACAGGAAGAAAAACACTTTGTGGGCCGGCCCAGCACGGGGGTGCTGCAGGGCGCCCGCAAAATGAAAGTAACGGAGGAATCGCCAATGATGTTGCCGCGACAGATTTACCCAAGGAATCAACCGCACAACGATCAACGAGCGCCTCTATATCTCGCATCCAGTGAGATGGTAGGAACCCTCGCTGAAGGGTAGCGCGAGTTGGGCCGGCTACACGTGCGGGAACAACAACCTCATTTTTTTCTTTTGTTTTTCTATACATGTTTTTTATCATTTTTTACTTTTTACTTCTGTTTACACCTCCCAATATTCTAATAAATATATTAAAAAATCACTATACATAAAACATTAAAAAAATTGAATAAGCATTTGAAAAATGTTAAATGTGTGTGGAGGAAATGTTTATCACGTATACGAAAAATGCATACAAAAGACTTCAAAGTGTATGAATAAATTTGATTCTGTGTCTAAAAATGTTAATGAAGCATCTGAAAAAAAATGTTGAACCAGTGTTTGCAAAATGTTAATCAAGCTTTAAAAAATTATAATGTGTATGCAAAAACTATTGACCATGCATTAAAAAATGATGATTTTTTTTAATCCTGTATATAAAAATGTTAATTAAGCATTTGAAATGGGCCGCCCCAATTACTGTAGTTTTTTTTTTTTGAGAAATACTGTAGTTGCTTCAGCGAGACATTGCACCGTTTTCTTTAATTGTGTACGAATTGGGCCAGCCCAATTACTCTAGATGCTTCAGCTAGACGATCAACGTTGCACCACCACTATTCGTTTTGAGGAAAAGAGAGGCCAACCACCACTGTTGATGGGCATCTGACGTGACGTCAAACTGCTGCCCAGCTTTGCTTGCTCCCCGCAGGCTGAGCTAGCTTGATCTAGGGTGAAGTTGCCGTGTCGACTCTTGCCAAATGTAGGCGTGGACTGGACGCCCTGAATTCTCTCTCTGCAGCGGAGTACCAAAAAAAGCGCCTCGCCTGCCCTGCCTCCTCGGACCTACCCTGCGATTGTGCGGCGGCGCCGGCGGCACTGTTGTCAGGGTCTCAGAAACATTCCCCTTCCAGCTGTTGAATTGTACCGTTGCATGTATCTGTATTGTATGAGATGAGATGGCTGTTGTAATTAGGCCCTAGTCTTCCGCCTGTAACTCCACTCACGCCATCCACTCCCTGCATGTAGGAAGTTCGGCTTCGTGCCTCCGTGTATATGTAACAGCCTTGTTGAATGGAATAGATGCGAGAGTTATTCCACCAATCTTCTTGGTAATCAGAGCTTAGGTCTCTCTCCTTCCCATGTCGACCAGCCCACCTCCTTCTCCTGACGACGGCGGCCTCGGCCACAACCCCTCTGCCGATGACCTCGCCGCCGTTGCAGCCGCCGCTGAGCGCCCCCGCGCGTCGCTCACCCCAGATCTCACCAACTCCGGCGGCCTGCCTCTCGCTGCATCCCCACCCAACCTCATTCCCCCGATCCCTCTCTCTGTGCCCACCACCACTCCCCCTCCCGGCGGCCTTCCTCCGAGCATCGCCGGGGTCGTCGACTTCAAGTTGGTCCTGGATGGGACCAACTTCACCCGCTGGAGCAACTACCTCAACCTTCTCTTCGAGCGGTACCATGCGGAGACGCACGTCCAGGCCGGGGCCGCGGCGCGCCTCTCCGATCCACAGTGGCGCGACGACGACAACACTATCCGCCGCTGGTTCTTCTCCACCATCGAAGGTGATCTCCTCGACCTCGTCGCTCCGCCCGACTCCACCGCTTACACCATTTGGCAGCGCCTTCACGAGTACTTCCTCGCCAATGAGGCCGAGCACGCGATGCACCTCGGTCAGGAGTTCCGGGCGTGCGTCTGCGGTGACCTCACCATCAATGAATACTGCCGCCGCCTCCAGGGCATCGCTGCCTCCCTCGCTGACGTCCGCGGCCGTGGCGGCCGTGGACGGGGTCGCGGCGATCCCGCTGGCGGTGGCCGCGGGCCGCAGCCATGGCTGGGCTATTTCGCGCCCATGGGCATGCCCTTCCCGCCGCCGCGCTCCCCGTGGGTTCCACCCAACTCCGCGGGCGTCCTCGGCCCGCGTCCAGGCGCGCCCCATCACGTCTACTCCGCGTACGCCTTTGCTCCGACCCTGCCTCCACCACCTCCGTACGCTGCTGCCTCGCCTTACTCGTGGGATGCCACCGTGATGTTCCACGCCGCGCCCAGCCAGGGGCACGGCTACCCGCCCGAGCCGATCGGATCATGGACACCGGCGGCGTCCTCGCATGTCACCGGCGACCGAGGTACCTTGCTCGAGTCTCATTCCCTTTTAGCGCATAATACTCGTCATATCATCGTCGGTAATGGGGCTCGTCTCCCTGTCGTCGCCATCGGTAACACTCGCCTCCCTCCTCGCCCCTTCTACCTTACTCACAACATTGGGAGATACCAGGATGTGATGACCTTGCCTGTGGACATGACGAGATTCATCGAAAATAAGCTGAGGTGTTTGGGAAACATAAGCAGCCGAAGGTCCGAAGGTGGTGGTATGTTGGGTGGACACCGTAGACAAGAAAATGGGGCGTAAAGAAGTGGACAGCGCGGGAGGGGAGAATGTTGAGCAGTGTGGTGGCGGTATGGAGAGCTTCGACCCAAAAGGGTGGCGGTAGGTGTGCTTGAAAGAGGAGCGTGCGGATGACATCGTTGGTGGTACGGATGAATCATTCTGCCTTGCCGTTTTGGGGAGAGGTGTGCGGACACGTGAGACGGAAAGCGATGTCGTTAGAAGAGAAGAACTCATGAAGGCTAGTGGTGAGAAATTCACCGCCATTGTCACACTGCAAACATTGCACGAGCACATGGAATTGAGTAAGAATAAACGCAAAGAAACGTTGTAAAGTGGCACAAGTATCGGATTTAGCACGGAGAGGAAAAGTCCAAGAGTAATGAGTATAGTCATCCAAAATAACAAGATAATATTTGTAGCCTGAAAAACTAACAATTGGAGAAGTCCACAAGTCACAATGCAAAAGCTGAAATGGTGCAGTGGTATAGGTGGCCGAAGTGGAGAAGGGAAGGCGTGTGTGTTTGCCCATTTGACAAGCAGTACATAGTGGAGACTTGGGAGGTTTATTACATTTGGATGAAACATCAAGGGGAAAATGAGCTAAAGAAGAAGAGCCCGGGTGCCCAAGCTGTTTATGCCAAAGATCCGAAATCGCAAGAGCGCAAGCCGCCGGTGTAGTGCTGCCATGGTCGCCGAAGAAGTGGTAGAGGTCGTCACCACTATTGGACCTCAGAAGCACCTCCTTGGTGTGAAGATCCTTCATGGAAAAGCCAACGGGGTCAAATTCCACGGAAACAAGATTATCACGGGTAAACTTTCGTACAGAGATAAGGTTTTGTCTCCTCCAAGTGTGACACCTCCCTTTTCATTCTTCATCGAGGGGATGCCATGGCCTACTTGCTCCTGTATGTTGATGATATCATCCTGACAGCTAGCTCCACCTCTCTCCTCACTTCCCTCGTCGAGTCTCTCGCTAAGGAATTTTCTATGAGTGATCTTGGCGATCTTCATCATTTCCTTGGCATCACCGTGCACCGCACCGCTGCTGGGCTCTTCTTGTCCCAGGAGCAATATGCTCTCGAGATCTTGGATCGTGCCAACATGCTGAACTGCCACTCCATTTCTACGCCGATTGACATTAGCTCCAAACTCTCCCTGTCCGGTGGTACACCCTACTTCGATCCCTCGAAATACCGCAGATTGCCGGCGCTCTCCAATATCTTACACTCACTCGGCCCGATATCACCTATGCTGTCCAGCAGATTTGCCTCTTCATGCACGCCCCTCTCGACACCCATTTTCAGTTAATCAAACGTGTCTTGTGTTATCTTCGTGGCACTGCTCACTTCGGCCTCCAGCTTCATCGTGACTCCTCACACGAGCTGGTCTCCTACAGTGATGTTGATTGGGCCGGGTGCCCTGACACCCGCAAATCAACATCCGGCTTTTGTGTGTTCTTGGGCTCCAACTTGATCTCCTGGTCGTCTAAACGACAGCATATGGTGTCCCTCTCTAGTGCGGAGGCCGAGTACCGAGCCGTGGCCAACTGCGTGGCCGAATCTTGTTGGTTACGGCAACTTCTTACGGAGCTCCGGCGACCTCCCACACGCGCCACCGTCGTCTATTGCGACAATGTCAGTGCGGTGTATCTCTCGTCCAACCCCGTGCAGCATCAACGGACGAAACATGTCGAGATTGATCTTCATTTTGTCCGAGATCGGGTGGCTCTCGGTGAGGCCAAGGTGCTTCACTTTCCGACCACGTCGCAGTTCGCAGATATTTTCATCAAGGGGCTGCCCTCGACGGTCTTCTGTGATTTTCGGTCCAGTCTCAACGTTTTGCCGAGCAACGTTTGGACTGCGGCGGGGAGGGGGGGGGGTGGTTGAATTGTACCGTTGCATGTATCTGTATTGTAGGGATGAGATGGCTGTTGTAATTAGGCCCTAGTCTTCCGCCTGTAACTCCACTCACGCCATCCACTCCCTGCATGTAGGGAGTTCGGCTTCGTGCCTCCGTGTATATGTAACAGCCTTGTTGAATGGAATAGATGCGAGAGTTATTCCACCATTCTTCTCCAGCTTCCCGTTCACGACGACGAGGTAGGCCGACATGTCGTTGTAGACTGCTCCAGATATCCTAGGATTGATTCAGCGAACAGCGATGCACCAACCGAGGAGCACGTCGGGGCACAGCCTCGGGGACAGTTTGGTGCTCGCGGATGGCCACCGGGCACCACACCGGCTACGTTTCTTTTCTCTCTGCCACGCACGTCCACCTCGCAACGTTGCGTCGCTATGTTTTTTTTTTGAGAACCGCCCTCAAAGGCCTTTATTCATTATTAAGACGGTTTACATCCGATTGCGCTAGGGCAATCAATGAAGCAGGGAGAACATCAAAAAAGTTTACAATCGAAGCACTAGCCAGACTCTCTCTGGCGCACCAGTGAGCTACCTCATTGGCATCTCTACTAGCAAAGTTTAATTGCAACCCCTGAAAGTGTTGGAGATAGGATTTGATCTCGCTGATGATCGGGCTACCTGTCGACCTGCACTCCATCGCCATATATTCGTTTATAACAGTTTTGCAGTCCGTCTCGACGATCACCCGCGTCCAGCCCTTCTCCATAGCCAGACGCACAGCCTCCCTAACAGCTAGCAGTTCGGCTGTCTGGATCGATTACCCGGGTAACTTGCGGCCTCCGCTAGCTTCAATTCTCCGTCATGGCCCCGAGCCACTAGTCCGATCGCCGAGGAAGCCCGCTCCGTCCACCGCAGCGTCCGTATTGATCTTCCACCATCCTTCTTCCGGTGGCTTCCATCTCTCCTTCGTGATACATCTCCCCTCGGCATTGGGCGGGATGTACAGAGCTTGGATGAGTTCCTTCACTAGGACCATCGATCTCCGGGCTGATATTTGACTTCCTCATGGGTGTATTTGTTCCTACTTGACCAGATTGCCCACATGACTGAGATAATGACAGCCGCCCGGTCTCTCCCGATAAAACTGGGATCAAGCAAATCCCTCGACCACGTCGCTGGGTGTAGCCGTGGTATCTTGAGCTCGAAGAAATATTCTGCCTCTGTCCAAAACAGTTTGGCATGATTGCATGTAACCAGAGAGTGAAACAGCGATTCCTCCTCATTACCGCACATTGGGCAAGTGTGGTCTTCCCCTATATGTCGTCGACATAACTCTTCCTTCGCCGGTAGGAATCCTTTAAGGACCCGCCACCAGAAAATTCGTATCTTGGGCTGCACCTTCAGCCTCCATAGTGATTTCCACACCTCCTCCCCTTGGGAGGAGCTACCAACCTGGTTCAAATCATCTTCCCGATCTGCCATCAACATTCTCAGACGCTGAACGAACCGTGAAGATCCCGGACCTCTCATAGCCCCATGCCCAAAAATCAGGTAGAGCTACCCGTGGCCTCGGCATGTTAATGATAGCTTTTGCATCCGGGGCGATGAAGGTTCTCTCGATAATTTCGTTGTTCCATTCGCCATCATCCGTCATCAAATCAGACACAAGATATATCGGGTCACTACCCATATTACACACAGGTTTGAAAGTATTGCTCCCTTGTATCCAATTGTCATGCCATAGCTCCGTAGTTGTTCCGTCACCAATTCTACGTATCAACCCCCTCTTGAGTACTTCTCTGCCAGTGATTATCGCCTTCCACGTAGTGGAGGCGCTAGCAGGGCATCCTGCCTGCAAGAAATCTCCATCTGGGTAATACCTACCCTTCAGAACACGTGCGCATAGACTGTCCGGTCTATCCAGCAATCGCCACGCCTGTTTGGCGAGCATCGCATCATTGAACAGCTCCAAATCCCGGAAGCCCAAGCCTCCTTTTGACTTAGATACAGCCATCTTCTCCCATGATTGCCAGTGCATTCTCCTCTTATCAAGAGATTCATCCCACCAAAACTTTGACATCACTGCCGTGACTTTCTGGCATAAGCCTTTATTGAGTTTGAAACAACTCATAGAATAGGCCGGTAGGGCTTGAATCACTGCTTTGAGGAGAACCATCCTCGCCGCGATTGACATGAGCCTCTCGCAGTATCCTTGCACTCTGGACCTTGCTTGCTCTTTGACATGCACAAAACTTCCCTCTGTAACCCGGCCTGCCGCCGTGGGCAAGCCTAGGTACTTCTCGGCAAGAGTTTCTCTGTATATCTGCAAGTTACTCCTGACCCCTGCCTTCGCCGACGCCCTAGTGTTTGGGCTGAAAAAAACCGAGCTCTTGGCTTTGTTTACACATTGCCCCGACCCCAAATGATAAGCTTGAAGGATTTCATTCAACCTTTGTGCACTCCTTGAATCTGCCTTCATAAAAACTAAACAGTCATCCGCAAATAAGAGGTGCGAAATCCAAGGGGCTCTCAAACCTGGCCGTATCCCTCTATCAACCCATCCAGCATCATAGTTTTTCAACAAACATGAGAGTCCTTCCCCACAGAGAAGAAACAAATACGGGAAACGGGATCACATACCTTTTGATGGGAGAGCAAGAAAAGGAAGTCGCGCCTACGTTGCCGGTCTGACCATCGTGGATTGACCAGGCAGGCATGCATGCATGCACGGTTGTTGCTGGTTTCGATCGAAGACACAGTTTAGTATTCAGATCATCGGTGCAAAGATAGCTGGAGATGATAATGTTTCGAAGTTTTGTACTACTAGCCATCATGGTCCGAGGTGTGGTCCTCGTACAACACTGCCAGGCATTCTTGGTCCATATCTGTCGCATTCCCGGATAGACACCTGGACGGCTGGCTTAGCGCACATGGACACATGCACGCATGTTGCATGTTTTTTTTGGCCATGCGGATCTCGGAGCATCTACAACCGTGCATTCCAAACACGTCTCGAACGCTCGGACGGGCGGTCCAGTCAGTGATCGGTTGAAAAAAACAGACCTAGATGGACACCCCAAACGGGTCTCAAACGCCCGACCTGACCGACACCCCTCGAATTCAGCCCAAATGTAGGACGGATATAGGAAGGCCACGACGCAACCGGGCACGTCCGCCACGTCGGAATGACGGCCGGGTCCCACACGGAATCGCCTGGAAACCCAACAGTCCGACAAGCATCTCCTCCGGCAGAGGTGTAAACGCCGCATGTTGCATGTTTTTTTTGGCCATGCGGATCTCGGAGCATCTACGACCGTGCATTCCAAACACGTCTCGAATGCTCGGACGAGCGGTCCAGTCAGTGATCGGTTGAAAAAAACAGACCTAGATGGACACCCCAAACGGGTCTCAAACGCCCGACCTGACTGACACCCCTCGAATTCAGCCCAAATATAGGGCGGATATGGAAAGGCCACGACGCAACCGGGCACGTCCGCCACGTCGGAATGACGGCCGGGTCCCACACGGAATCGCCTGGAAACCCAACAGTCCGACAAGCATCTCCTCCGGCAGAGGTGTAAACGCCGCATGGCGCCGCTCCGGCTCGCCGCCCGAGGCCAAAGTCTGGCTATTTAAGCCGGCCGACGCTTCCTCTCTCTCCGCCCCGCCAGCCCGAGCACATTTCTCTCCGTCTCCACCTTCCTCTTCCCTCGCCGTTCGACATGGCCCGCGAGAAGAAGACCACCTATGCTATGCTAACGTCGGAGCGCCGCTTCCAGATCAAGGAGGAGATACGAGCAAGGCACGCGGCCCGGATCGTAGTAGGCCTGCCTTCGGACTCGTAGAAGCCGGAGGAGGAGGAGGAGGAGGGGCAGCAGCAGCCGAAGCCCATGGAAGGGCCGGATCCGGAGGAGCCGGCGCCGGTTGCGGGCTTCACCATGGAGGCCGTGGTGGAGTTCGTTGTCGCCCAATCGACGGAGCAGACATCCATCATGGAGTCCATTCAGGATAAGGCGTACGTGGAGTCCAACCGGCGCTTTCTCTGACAAGAATAAGCGGAGACACCGATGCACTCTTTGAGGAGGTGGAATCGAAGGCAGAGGACGAGTCGGAGTCACGTTTGCCCCCCATGTACCCGGAGCCCGAAACGGAGTGTAGTCGAGGATTACTTGATCTACCTAGTACGTAGATATTTTCTTTGCATGTTTTGTATGGTTTTAGGATTTCATATATAAGGTGCTCGGGTGCGGAGAGGGTTATTCGAGCAGTGTCCGGTCAGTGCCCGCGGATATGCCCGTGCGCGTCCACGGGCATTGGAAGGGTCAGATTTGTCAAGTCTGGCTGTAGACGCTCTCACATTTTGATGACTAAGAAAAGTAGGGCAATATATGTTTTGACCACGTAATGTGTGGCTCTAATTATCAATCACCTAACCTTAGGCAAGCTCTGTGAGAAACTATGGCAAATTTGAGAATCAACATGTGGTTGGATAATTAGGAGGACAATGGTACTTCAGCCCATCAGAGATCAAATATCAGATTTGTCACTTTGGTGCATCATAAAGAAGAAATATATATTCAGTGGGAGGTGACGTTTCCTTTGATAGTGAAACACATTCGATGACTTTGTCAAAATCAAAACCAGCCGGCTTAGTCTCTCAGAAGTTTTCATAGGAATATGATGTACATCTGTGTACTCATAGGTGTGATTGTATGTATGTGATTGTGAGCGTATGTGTTTGTATCGTGTTTATAAAAAATTACATTTGGCAACCTAGTATGTATCGATGAATAAGATTCTAATATCTCTAGATTTGAAGCCTCCAGGTAAATAAGGGGCTATGGGGTCACTGGGCGCGCTTGTAAGGGTGTCTGCTTGCTTGAGGTTCATGTTTTCCCCTACTATTTCTTCTTCTCTTTTATATTATAAAGTTTCGTTATTTACATTTTAATTCATGAAATATATTAAAATTTGTGAACATTTTTCTAAAATCCTTGATTATTTTTAAAGTTCATGAACATTTTCTTAATTTGTGAATATATTTAAAGTTCATAAAAAAATTAAAGTCTGTGAACATTTTTCGTTCAGACTTTATTTCAGATTTTTCCCAAATATTTTTCAAAATCATGCCTTTTTAGTTTGCAACATATTAAAAATCTTAGATTTTTAAAAATCACTAACATCTTTTGATTTAACAAAAAAATTCAAATAAAAAATAGCTCACATTTTATAAGATAGCAATGGAGCGAGCAGGAAAAATAAAAGCTAAGTGAGTGAGTGGAATAAGGAGCCGAGCTAAGCGAGCGAGAGCTTCATGGCCCGGTCCACTTGAACGCTATAACAATATTTCCATGGTTTCGTCGTGAAGTAGGAGCTCCCAAGTGGCTCACATATCGACCATCAGCTGACACCGAGACCGAAATGTGTAAGTACGCCACAACCACGCAGCGAACGACTCCACTCTCTGCTCTGAATAAATACCTTCTGTAACCACGCCCCATCATAATATACGAACGAAGAAAACACCACAAGGGCATTACTAAAACGCAGCCAACACAAAAACCAAAACAAAACAAGCAAAGACAATAACCTGCTAGAGAAAAAGGACTTAATCATATGAGTAATGAATGGTAGTGCGAAGCGCGCTTTAGCCTCTAGTATGAATTAAACATGTGAATGTATATGTCATGGCGAGGCTGCAGAATACCAATTTGTTTTGTAGGAAACTAGAAATATGTGATATTTAGATCCTTTGTTATAACTACGCCTCGCTAACCATAGGCCTCCTCACTGGATCCCCGTCCCCATATGCTTACACCACCGGTCCACAACACTCGGCCTTCCCAATGTTGCTAAGTCTCCCTTCAATGCATAATTGTTCCCAACCTCCTTCACACCATCCTCGATGATGCACCACCGCTGGATATGTTGCCTCACCCTCACATCACCCCCTTCAAGCTCCTCGTGTACCCGACTAGGCCTTGGCAACCCACCACCCCTCTTATATCCCCATAAATGCAACGCCACCGCAATCTTGTGCTAGTACACCATCATCAGTGATGCCCCTACCTTCGTCTAAGCTTGAGGTCAGGGCGAATTTTGAATCCGGCCTCAAGCATAAACACAGAGAGACGCATATGAAAGGGCCATTGGACGAGCCTCGAGAAAAAAAAATATTGAAGAAACTTGCCCGCCTTTAGGGAAAACTCCATCGCCATCCTGGTGCACCATCATAGGCAATGCCCTTTCCTCCATCTAAGTTCATGGATGGCGACCCCCGAGACAGAGAGTGCAATCAATCTCGGGATTAGACATACCAGTAACAAAAACTTCAGGGAAAAATGTATATGTAAGTTCCCCCAAAAACGTGAAGGACGCTAATAGATAGATGACCCCCCCTCCCAGTATGGTGACCGGAGTGAGGGATCGTCCCCCCAACGAGGGGGGGGGGGCGACCAAATAGTTTTCACAGCCAAGAAATGTTTCTAGCCTGGGATCCCAACGTGACCCCATCGTTTGCCCCTCCCCCCACTGCCAGTACCTTTTTTTCCTCCCCCGGACACTTGATCCTCCACTCTTCCCCTCCCTTTACACCCACTGCTCCCCATTCCACACCTTCCTCCTATAACTTCCTTCCATAATCCCAAAATCGATAGGGTGGACACAAGCTACCCTCATTCAAAAAAATAACTTTGTGATGCCTTATTAAGTTACACTCGAATAAATTAGAGGGAAAATAGAAAAAAAAGGTTTCTAAATCTCAACAAATATGCTTATTTGGTTGGGTCATCCCTAGATTGACAAAAAACTAACTAGCCAATACTAGGGAACTACGTTGAGGGAAGTAACAGTGTTGTTTGTGCCATCAATTGCTTTTAGTAAGAAACTAAATCTGCCACATGAAAAGCGAAACATGGCACATAGGAACATAAATGTCAAAGATGGTGGAAGCAAATAGAGAAACAAATGTAATTCTTCCTCAACCCAACTACTATGTGTAAGTGCATCTAGTGCCACCCCTAGTTGGTTTTGGAGTATTGACGACAAACTTTGTTGAGAGACTAATGTGTTTGTGAGAATTGCAGAATAACACAGGTAGTAGTCCCACATTGATTCAGTTTACCTACCAGAGATGACTCCTAAAAATGTGTGAAGACATCGAAGACAATGGTGGTTTGTGAAGATATTCACAACGAAGATTATGACTTGAGAAGACATTCACATGAAGACTATGGAGTGCGAAGACATAGTTGTTTCGTAGTTTCCTTTTCTTCTTTATTGAGTCATAGGAGCCACCGCACTGTTCAGTGGGCTCCAAGTGAACAAAGTCAGAGTTACTGAAGTGATGCTCAACCAAATCATATGTCTTCGAGCGAAGACAATGAGAGCAAATCTTATCCAGAGCTAGATGAGTCAGCTTTACTTATAGCCCAAGTCAAGATGCCTCGTGTGTTTGAAATTTGATCGTTGGACACGTGTCAGTTCCTTAGTGACCCGGGGTCATTTCGGACAAATCATGTCGGGTTGCCTCCTGGCTATAAATAGCCCACCCCCTACACCATAAATTGGTGGCTGCTCAGAGTTAGTGCACGGCTTTTGTCGTTTGAGAGCAACCCACCTCCGAAGCATTTGAGAGAGAGAGATCCTTGCGAGGATAAAGCCCAAAACACCCAGAGCCAAAGAGTGTTAGGCATCACTGAAGTCTTTCTGTCCGCATGATCTGAAGACTTGTTACACTTGAGGACTGTGAACCCTCTAGCTGGTTAGGCGTCGCATTCTAAGCATCCAAGAGTCATTGTGGATTGCCGGTGAATGAAGTCTGTGAAGGTTTGGAAGTCTACCTTGAAGACTTACCAGAGTGATTGGGCAATGACTAAGTGCCCTTAGCTCAAGGGGAATAAGGTGAAGACACGGTCTTCTGAGTTAAATCCCAGCCTCCCTAACCAAACGTATAGTTGTCACAGCAACTAGAACTGGTCCAAAAAATCCTTGTCCTCACCAAGCAACTGGTTCTATCCCTTACCTTTCTTTACTTACAGTCTGTCTTCGTGAAGTCATTGCTTGCTTGCATGATCTGATTGTCTTCACTGTGTGAAGACTGTTGTTGATTGGCTTCATACTATCTTCCATCCTGATCCATACTACCTAGCTGCTAATAGTCTTCATGCTTTCACTTCATTGCTTACTTGACTATGGCTTGTCTAGTGTAGTCTACCTTCCGCTGCATATCAATAGGCTCATTTCTACTGTTTGTCTTCAAAGCCTCCGTGTTTGGAAGACTTTCATAAAAATCGCCTATTCACCCCCCTCTAGTCGATAACCAGCACTTTCAATTGGTATTAGCGCAAGGTGCTCCCTTGTTCTGCGTGATTCGGTTTAACCACCTGGAGTTTTAGCTATGTCGACTACAGGGATAATCAAAGTCTCTGCTGCGTGCCCTGTCTTCGATGGCACTGATTACCCCTACTGGAAGAATAAGATGCGTATGCATCTTGAAGCCATTGACATCGACCTCTGGTATGTCGTCAAGAACGGCATTCCCAAGGTTTGTGAATGTGTCACCGCTGCTGATGTCAAGAGGTTCATTCAACTGGACTCGACTGCCAAGAACATCATCTGTGGTCATCTGACCAAATGACAGTATGGTCGTGTGAGTGCTCTGAAGCTATGAAGCTAGTGCAGGACTGGCTCTCCAAGGTCAACGAAGGCGTCTCAACCCAGAGAGACTCAAGGATCAGTGTTCTTCACAACCTCTTCAACCGCTTCAAGAGAAATGACAATGAGAATGTCCATCTCACATTTGATCGCCTCACTGATATCACAAATGAGCTTCACGCACTCGGCACCACTGAGATCACCAAGCACGAAATCATGAAGACACTCTTGAGATCGCTTGACAACTCATTCGACACCCTGGCCCTGATGATTCAAGAACGCCCTGACTTCAAGACTCTCGATCCGTCTGACATACTTGAGAGGCTTAACACACATGAGTTCCAGTTATCTGAGAAAAGAGATATCTATGGTCCAAATTATGGCCGAACTCGCGCTTTGAAGGCAAAGATTGTTTCCTCATCTGAAGAAGAATCTGACTGCAGTTCTTGGGATCCTGAAGACATTGGAAAGGAGCTTGCTATGCTTGTGAAGAAGTTCTAGAAGTTCACTAAGGAGAAAGGCTTCAGAAAGTCTTCAAGATCCAGCTCAAGAAATGATGAAGCTTCTACTCATGACCAGAAGAAGTGAACATGCCACAAGTGCAAGAAACCTGGTCACTACATCTCTGAGTGTCCGCATGGGACAATGAGAACAAGAAGAAGAAGAGAAAGGAATATGATTCTGATGACAACAAGAAGAAGAAATCCTCAAAGTCTTCTTCCAAATCTTCGACGAAGTCTTCATCACACAAGAAGAGCTCATCTGGCAAGGCTCGTCCGTTTGTTGGCAAGGAGATGGATTCAGAGGAGGAGTCTGCTTCTGAGGAGGCGGAGGTGGAGTCTGAGGAGGAGTCCGATTCAGGCGTGGCAAGCCTGGCTCTAGCTTCAGCCTATGTCGCCAAGTCCATCTTCAACATCAAGACAATGGCCTGTCACCAACGTTGATGCTAATGATGAGGATGACTGCTCCCACCTCTTGCTTCATGGCACGTGGTGCCAAGGTAAACTCACGCGATGCTTACTTTCAAACATCAAGTGAAGATGACTCTGAATGTGAGTCTAAACCTAGCTACAAAACACTTGCTAAAATTGCAACTGAACAACAGAAAGCTATGGAACATATTCAAAAATTTCTAGACAAAAGTGATGACCTGTTGGACGCGGAAATGACCCGATCTCAGTCCTTAATTAAAGACATCAAAAATCTTCATGTCAAGTACGAGGAACTTGAAAGTCGTCATGAAACGCTCTCAACAACTCATGAAAAGCTTTCCTACGATTATTTTCAAAGGAAGCAAGAACTTGAGAACTTGAGAGCGGCTCATGAAGATCTTCAAAAGGAGAATGAGTCACTTCGCGGCCAACATATCAGTTCCGCTCAGGAAGGATTTGAACCACCATGTCTAAAATGTCTTGAGCGTGATAACGCTGTCTCTATTGCTGAATGTTCTACTCCTGCTACTATTGCAATATCTTCAACTGCTGATGTGGTAACTAACCCCTCTACTGAGGATACTACTACTATTGCTGGTGAGAATGCCAGGTTGAAGACATTGCTTGAGACAGGAATGTACAAAAGCCAAAGGGCATCACACACTATGTGATGTCCTCAAAAGGCAGATTCTGAACCGAAACCCTAGGAAAGAGGGCGTTGGGTTCGAGAGGAAAATGAATGTTGATGGTTCTTCTTTGGAAGCCCCGAAAGCGGTATCCCAAAACCACATGGGTTGCTACAAAGGGACCTTCAGTGGATCCGTCTACCTTATCTGGCTTCACTTGTGCTAACCCGATTATCATTGATGAATCTTTTGATGCAAATTATAAACTGTTTAAGAATCAGAATGGTGAAGTGTTTGCCAGGTTTATTGGTACTAACTACATGAATGGGCCGCCTATGAAGAAGATCTGGGTGCCCAAAAGTTGTCTTGAGAATCTTCCTATGAATGTCATCATGACACCACCTAGGAAGAAGACAAACCCCAGACCAAAGGCTTCATATGGTCCAAAGGCTTCATACAGACAGAGGACTCACCAGAGTCACCCTAACGCCAATGTTTTGCAGGAAACCATACCCAGACTTGTGAATATGAGCGTGTTTTGTCAAACCGCTATGTTCATATGACCAAGAACTATTCTTCTTATTCTTATGAGTATTATTCACCACCTGCAAGGCTATTTGCTAGGGCTCCAAAGTCAAGTTCTCGAGATGCTGCACTTAGACTCATTGCTTCTAAGCCACCCTCAAGATGTGGGTGGTTAAGAAAAATTAACTCTCTTTTGCCGGAAAGGTCTCGGCCGTAAATCAAAGGCGTCTCGATGCTTATCTTTGGGGACCTAAAACATCTTGTGGGGCGCAAGATAAAATGCCCAAATGGTCTTACTATGTATTTTTGTTCCTGGATTCCTTAACAGTCATCCTATCTGCACTAACCAGGATCTGAACTTTGATAATATGCTTGTTCGTCAAATGTTTATGCTTCACATTTCCCTTGGTGAAGCCTATCCCCCTAACTGCACTGTAGGGTACGATACCAAAGGCTTCTGAGTGGATTATGGACAGTGGATGCACTAACCACATGACCGGTGATCGAAGTCTTCTCATGGACTCAACCTTACGTCCATCGACAAAAGTCACATCACATTTCTTGACCTTTGGTAAAAGCAAGGTATTGGGTCTAGGTAGAGTTGCAATCTCAAAGGATCAAAGACATGGATAAAGTGATGCTTGTTGAATCCCTTGGTTTCAACTTAATGTCTGTCTCAATGCTTTGTGACTTGAACAAGGTTGTGATATTTGGAAAATATCATTGCCTTGTTCTTATGGAATCTGACAAGTCTCTAGTCTTTGAAGGTTATCGGAAAGATGATCTGTATATGGTAGATTTCTCAGCAGGACCACAGTTGGCCGTATGTCTTCTAGCAAAAGCATTAGAGTACTGGCTCTGGCATCGAAGGCTAGTGTAACATCCCAAATTTCCAATTTGGAATGTTATACATAGAGCATCATTGCGTATCATATTTTTTCGTTGCATTCTTGCTCGATCCTAGAAATTCTACACAACTCAAGGACCCACGGAGAGAGTTGGGGATTTCGTTATTTTCATATTTGAGTTTTCACAAATTTTGAAAATAGGATCATTTGATTTTAATTATTTTATCTTCAATTATTTCTACTATCAAAATATGAGAGAGGGAATAAAATGACTTTCCCAAAATAAAGAAATAATGAAGATTTAATAATAAAATCAAATAAGATTTTATTTTGGAGTTTTTCGCCTTTTTATTTGAATTTAGGAAAAATGCGCGCTTTTCAAAGTTCCATTTAGGCCCCAAATAAATGTTCATTAAATCCGGCTTGATTTTAGAAGCCGGGGAAAATTTATTTCGGGATTTTTGGAGTCCATTTAGTATTTCTTTTTATTTTTTTTCTACGCATAATTATTTAAAAAAACGCGCACCGACCTTGGGCCGTGCCCGAGCGGGACTCCGCTCGGGGGGCGCCTTTAAATAGCGCGCCCGGCGCCCTTTCACCAGAGCCACCTCAGCCCGGCCCACCTCAGCCACCGCTGGGAACCCTAACCCTAGCCGCGCCGATCCAGCGCTGGCCACGGATCCGCCGCCACCAGCCGCCGCCGCCGCCTGCCGTCGCCGAGGTTCGCCGCCACCTCGATCCGCGTGCCGCCGGTTTTTTTAGAAAATCGAGCGGTTTTTCTTCGGTTTTTATTTCGGTTTTTTCGGTTTTTTTATTTCGTTTTTTATTAGTTTTGGTTTTTTTCTTTCGGTTTAGGTTAAATAGCGAACGTTCGTCCGTTAGTTGTTTAAACGAACGCGTTCGTCAGACTAGTTTAGTTAACGAACGTCCGTTCGTTAACCCGTTCGTCGTTTTTCTTTTTCTCGGATTTAATCCGCGATTTTTCTGATCGTGATTCCTGATCCGATTTTCGTTTTAGTATAACTTTTCGCTCGTTTATCGGAATCAGGCGATTCAAGCACCTAGAGTTTCGTCTCTAAACCCTATTTCCGAATAATCTACTGAAACAAGTTTTTGCTTCTGTAAAATTTGACTTAGATCCAGATTAGTAAAACGGAGCTGTTTTCTTCCGCCGTTTGACTTTCGTTGCTTCGTTTGATTTGATTCTTTTTGCAAAGCGGAGTTCTTAAGTTGAACTATCTGGTTAGATCTATTTGAGTTTTACCTGTGCATTAGATGAGTACTTATTGTATACTTGTTTGTTTGTCTGCGATAGAATACCCGGAGTGCGCCGCTTGTTACTTCGAGTCTCTAGGTTTTGCGGATCATCATCAAGGCAAGTAACACTTTGATCATAATTTTTCTACTACCCAGTTTTTATGCATTAGATCTACCCTCAAACATTGCATGATTAGGATCTAATTAAATTGTGGGTTTTGGGAAGTAGATGAGGTAGAACCTATTACCTGTTTTATTATCAAACCCTTGGGAGTTACTTCTACGTTTGCTTATTATGCTATGCTATGCTAGTAGACGTGGATTGGGTGAGTGTATCCATGACAGATGTGAGATTGTTATTTAATGGTTTATTTAAGGTGGCAACTTAAACACACATCTGGGTGGTGAGGCACTGGTTTCCATCAGGACTTGCACTGTATTTCTTGGACCGCCACCCGTGCTCAAAGGGATCATGAGATTATTCAAACTAGAGACTTCCGTGTGCAGCCACAAGCCATTATGGGCTCTGGCATAGTTGATTAAGTTGTGCAAACTCTTACGGGTAGACTAGCGGATGTAGGGGAAAGTAGGTGTACGGTCTACCCACAAGTAAGGTGCTAGTGCTTACGAAAGACTATGTCTCGGTCATCCGCTTCTCAAACACCATGTAGTGCGAGAAATCAAACGGAGGCGATCGAGTCTTGTGGGGAAAAGTGCGCAAACCTCTGCAGAGTGTATAAACTAATCATGGTTAGCCGTGTCCCCGGTTATGGACATCTTGAGTATCTAGTACTTGGATATCATGTGAATCTCAACATGTTACTTCTAATTAATATTGTTGGGTTTGTTAATGAGTACTTTTAATTGGGATTGAGAATGCTGTCAACCATTCTCAATGGTTAACAACCACCATGATGGTTAAATAAATTTTATTCCTTTGCAGTAGGGAAAAATTGGCTTTATGCAAAAACTGTAACCATAGAGCTTTCCACCAGCCATATATGCATGTAGTATAGGCTTATCATTCCATTATTCTCTATGTGTTACATTGCGGCATATTCCATGTCTTGACCCGTTTTCGGGCTGCAACGCGTTTCATGTTGCAGACTTTTGCATGACGAGTAAGGTGCTTAGGTCGTGGTTCTATACTCGATGATGCCGTTGGAGTTGATGGACTCGCTTTTCTTCCAAGCCTTCCATTGTTATCGTATTAGATGGCCTTAAGCCATATTTATTTTTTAAGTTCTCTCTTGAGACATTCGATTTGTAATAAGTGTGTGATTGCTACTCTGTTATAAATCCTCCGAGTCTTGTGTGGTGTCGGCATTCTTGATCCAGGGATGACACCGAGCACGTAGATCGACTGCTTGAGGTGCAGTCGCTACAAAGATGGTATTAGAGCACACCGACCGTAGGGACACGACCATCAAGCTAAAGCCCCAGATCACTACTCTCTCTTCTCATTTCTAACTCCTCATCTTTTCTACTCTTTTAGGATGACGGGAGCGAGGATCAAGTTCACCCAGCCGGATGAAGATACACCCTTTGGATGACACATGAAGGAAGTCACTAAGTACCTAAACATGGGATTACCAAGCTTCACTGGGACCTACAATTCCACTTTACCTGAAGAAGAGCGCTGGAAGATTCAAGCTCAAGTTCCCGGAAGGACGTTTGCACCAATCACGGAGCCCATAGAGTGTGTTTTCATTTCACCAACCTCGAGTTTGGGAAAGAGCATGGCAGCTCACATAACCATGGGACGCATTGGAGAAGTTTACAAAGAAGACCTCAAGGATACTATCTACCAGATTTGCGGGCGCCAAGATGAACAATGGGAGATAGTTGGCACTAAGAAGGATCGATCCATTGCAGCTTTCATCCAGGAGTTAAACTAGCACATTCGACGCCAGGGAGAACCGGATGTCAAAACATGATGGAGTTGAAGACAACAAAAGCCAAGATTATCTAACTAGAAGGAGGCTGAAGGCCACTCGCAAGGACTACATGGAGGAGATTGTAGCTCTAGTGGGACAAAACAGCGATCTTAAGGAGAAGATTGAAGAACTCATGGGAAATTCAGCACCGGAGGAGAAGATGAAGATTGCACTGTCCAGAGAACTACATCATCATCGTATTTACACCGATTATGATCCTAGTGATGATGATTTCGAAGATGAAGCTGGAGCAGATATCATGGAGTCTTCATCGGAGCAGTTTTTCTAGTTGACCACCATAACAGTAGTAGATTTTCCCCATTTTAATTAGTTTTAGTTTCAGCACTTTGTAACGATAGATAGACCGTTCTATGCCCTTGTTTGAATTGATTGGAGTGATATTGTGTGATTTTGTCTCATGTGCATATGGGTAGTTGAGGGAGTCCTGGACTAGGGGGTGTCCGGATAGCCGGACTATCATCACGGCCGGACTCCAAGATTATGAAGATACAAGATTGAGGACTTCGTCCCGTGTCCGGATGGGACTTTCCTTGGCGTGGAAGGCAAGCTTGGCGATACGGATATGTAGATCTCCTACCATTGTAACCGACTCTGTGTAACCCTAACCTATCCGGTGTCTATATAAACCGGAGGGTTTTAGTCCATAGGACACAACAACAACAATCATACCATAGGCTAGCTTCTAGGGTTTAGCCTCCTTGATCTCGTGGTAGATCTACTCTTGTACTACCCATATCATCAATATTAATCAAGCAGGAGTAGGGTATTGCCTCCATCGAGAGGGCCCGAACCTGGGTAAAAACATCGTGTCCCTTGCCTCCTGTTACCATCCGCCTAGACGCACAGTTCGGGACCCCCTACCCGAGATCCGCCGGTTTTGACACCGACAGTGGTGCTGTCATTGAGAGGTCCTCTGTGTCGCCACCGATAGGCCGATGGCTCCTTCCGATCATCAACAACGACACAGTCCAGGTGAAACCTTTCTCCCGGACAGATCTTCAGATTCGGGCGGCGTTGCATGGGCCAATTCGCCGGCCATCCGGAGCAGATCGAAAGCTACATCCCCGCCATCAGTCAGATTTGGAAGTTTGAACTATACGGCCGATATCCGCGGGGACTGATCTTCGACGGATTCGAGCTGCAATAAGCGTGCCGCCTTTGTTTCGATGGCTATGATCTAGCTCTGCAGCCGAACAAAGGTCACGGAGACCGCACCAGTATCCGCTCCGATCCGTAATCCGGAGCCGGATTCCCTGATCGAGGACGAGTGGTTGGACGCCGCCTCGGGGGATACAATCTCTACGGTGATTGAGCCGAACTCCATCCTTGTCCTTTGCGAAGACCTCGACCCCAGGGTGCCGGACTCCGAACCCCCCGCGCCCCTACCAATCGAATCCGATTGGGCGCCAGTCATGGAGTTCACCGCCGTGGACATCTTTCAGCACTTGCCCTTTGGCGACATCCTGAATTCACTAAAGTCTCTCTCCTTATCCGGAGAGCCCTGGCCGGATTACGGTCAGGAAGGTTGGGATGCGGACGATGAATAAATTCAACGCCCACCCACCACCCACTTTGTAGCCACTGTCGACGATTTAACCGACATGCTCGACTTCGACTCCGAAGACAACGACGGTATGGACGACGATGCCGGAGACGCCCAAGACCCAGCGCCTACAGGGCACTGGAAGGCCACCTCGTCATATGACATATACATGATGGACATCCCAAAAGATGGGAACGGCGATGGAACAACGGAGGATGACCCCTCCAAGAAGCAACCAAAGTGCCGACGTCAGCGGCGCCGATCTAAATCCCGCCACAGCAAAAATGGTGATTCCGACACGGGAAATAATAACACCCCGGACAATGCCGAAGACAACCTCCTCCAGCAGGACTCAGCACAGGAGGAAGGAGAAGCAAGTCCGCACGACAGTGTGGCAGAAAGAGAGGTTGAGGACGATAATTATGCGCCTCCCTCCGAAGATGAGGCAAGCCTCGACGACGACGAGTTTGTCGTGCCTAAGGATCCCGCCGAACAGGAGCGTTTCAAACGAAGGCTTATAGCCACGGCAAACAGCCTCAAGAAAAAGCAGCAACAACTTAGAGCTGATCAAGACCTGCTAGCTGATAGATGGACCGAAGTCCTCGCAGCCGAAGAGTATGAACTCGAACGCCCCTCCAAAAGCTACCCCAAACGCAGGCCGTTGCCTCGATCAGAGGAAGTACCCAAGTCACCAGCGTACGACATGGCAGACCGGCCACCCGTGGCCGCTGACAGAGGCCTCTAGACCCTCCGTTCAAGCCGCACTGACGATATTCAAAAGTACCAGTGGCACGGGAAAACGCTACCGGACTTGCGAGATATATTGGAGGATAAGGCAAAACATACAAGATCGATCTACGGATCGCGTGGGCGTAACAACACGCGTGGCGATTTACAAATCCGGCCACGCCGGATACAGAAACTCCGGCTTGGCCGAACACAATAGACAAAGCTCATTGGAGCTACGTCATGATAGAGCCCAATATAGAGGCGCCGCACACCCACTATGCTTCACAGATGAAGTAATGGATCATCAAATCCCTGAGGGCTTTAAACCCATAAACATCGAATCATACGATGGTACCTCAGATCCCGCGGTTTGGATCGAGGATTATCTTCTCCATATTCACATGGCCCGCGGTGATGATCTACATGCCATCAAATACCTCCCCCTCAAGCTTAAAGGACCAGCTCGGCATTGTCCCAACAGCTTGCCAGCCGAATAAATTGGTTGTTGGGAGGACCTGGAAGCCGCATTCCTTGATAACTTCCAAGGCACATATGTGCGACCACCAGACGCCGATGACCTTAGCCACATAATTCAGCAGCCAGAAGAATCGGCAGCAATTACGGACACGGTTCCTAACAAAGAAAAATCAAATCGTCGACTGTCTGGATGCAGAGGCCCTTGCAGCCTTCAAACATAACATCCGCGACGAGTGGCTTGCCCGGCACCTAGGTCAGGAAAAGCCGAAATATATGGCAGCCCTCACAATCCTCATGACTCGCTTTTGCGCGGGAGAGGAAAGCTGGCTAGCTCGAAGCAACAACTTGGCCAAACACCCTGATAGTTCGGATACCAAGGACAGCAATGGCAGGTCGCGTCGCAACAAGAACAAACGCCGCATCAACAACGATAACACTGAAGATACGACCGTCAATGCCAGATTCAGAGGCTCTAAACCCGGTCAGCGGAAGAAGCCATTCGAAAGAAATACCCAGGGCCCGTACAACTTGGACCGCATACTCGATCGCTTGTGCCAGATACATGGCACCCCCGAAAAACCAGCCAATCACACCAACAGGGATTGTTGGGTGTTCAGATAAGCAGGCAAGTTAGGTGCCGACCTCAATGACAAGGGGCTTCATAGCGACGACGAGGAAGAGCCCCGGCCGCCAAACAATAGAGGACAGAAGGGTTTTCCCACACAAGTGCGGACGGTGAACATGATATACGCAACCCACATACCCAAAAGGGAGCGAAAGCGTGCACTACGGGACGTATATGCGATGGAGCCAGTCGCCCCAAAGTCCAACCCATGGTCTTCCGGCCCGATCACCTTCGATCGAAGGGACCACCCCACTAGCATCCGTCACGGCGGTTTCGCCGCATTGGTTCTTGACCCAATTATTGACGGATTTCACCTCACCAGAGTCCTGATGGACGGCGGCAACAGCCTGAACCTGCTTTATAAGGACACAGTGCGCAAGATGGGCATAGACCCCTCAAGGATTAAACCTACAAAGATGACCTTTAAAGGCGTCATACCGGGTGTAGAGGCCAATTGTACAGGCTCAGTCACACTCGAAATGGTCTTCGGATCACCGGATAACTTCCGAAGTGAAGAGTTAATCTTCGACATAGTCCCGTTCATGGCGGCTATCATGCACTTTGCCGGACGAACCGCATTTGCAAAGTTCAATGCGGTGCCGCACTACGCATACCTCAAGCTCAAGATGCCAGGCCCTCGAGGAGTAATCATGGTCAATGGAAACATCAACGCTCTCTCCGAGCGGAGGAGCACACGGCGGCCCCTCGCGGCGGAGGTACAAAGCAGCCTCTCACGGCAATTCTCGAGTCCGGCCACTAAGCGCCGGACACGCAGCAGCGCCGGAGTAACCTACAACAAGACCACCTGGCACGATTCAAGCACGCGTAGCAATCCGGCCCCAACCCCAGCCCTCGCAAAATTGCGAAGCCAGTATTACGCGTACATAACTACGCTCTGGAGATACCATGGGCATATGGGGAGGGGCACGACCACGGCACGCCAAGAATGCGGCTCAACCGCACCAGGGGCTCCCGATTGTGTCATTCTTTTTTTTCTTTTTTTTTCAGGACTCCGTTTTTCAGCAGCCCTGTCCGGCACTAGAATCGCCGAACTCACGTTGCAACAGCCAGGGAAGCAATAAAGCTCCGTCGAGTGTTCAGGTGGTCTCTATTAGGAGCATTATACCTGTTTTACATACCATCCTGCAGCTTACCCCTGGAGGGGGACATGTTAGATAGTCCCATTCCTTTTTGAATAAACAATACATAGCTCTTGTCTATTATTGCACTCCTTTTTTATATATATGTTCGTTTCATGACATGTTGCACCCGTACACTTTGGTACGGCCAATACACCAGGGGCTTAAGTACCCCAAAATTATGGTGTGATAAGTCCGAACACTTTCACAAGTGCGGCACCCCGAACTTATAACATTATGTGAATCGGCTTCGAGTCATGTCTTGGGTCAATAGTTGGGTTTGCCCGGCTCCCGTGTTTTGGTACCTTACGTTCCGCTATATCGGCTAAGGTAGCACCGGGAGAACCACTGCGATTGTGCCGCAGTTGAGCTGGGTCGAGCACCTCAGTGGAGAAAGCTAAACTGACCGTCATGATAGGGCGAGAGCCGGTTGCTGTTCGAGAGGTTTTTTCGGGTCCCTAAAGACCTATGCCGCTTAGAGCGAGGAACCGGAGTTGTCCGGCCAAGGCGTGGATAGCGCCCCGAACTCGGTCTTCCGAATACTAGGGGCTTCGCCGAAATTTAAAATTATAGAATTCTATGGCTAAGTGAGAGTGTTCAAGCATTATAAGCCCGGTTGCCTTGCTCGTTGCGTTGAGCGCCTCCCTAGATGGACCCAAGAATGGGAACAAGAGTGCTCAAGTTTATCCCGAACACCCCAACACTCGTGGCATGGGGGCTGAAGCCAACGACTTGCCATCTCTCAAATTTGATAAACGGCCGCACAGAAGGTAATATTTTAAATTAACAAGCGTTGCTTAGCGCATATGAACAAGTTTTCAGCGTACAGGATAACAAATGTGAGTCTACTAAAAAATTACATCTTTGGAGCACTCATCCGCTATTCGGTGAGCACCCTTCAGAAGGCCCTCATAGTACATTTCGGGCATGCGATGCTCCTTGCCCTTTGGTGGCCCGTCCGTCACAAGCTTCTCTGCATCCAGTTTGCCCCAGTGCACTTTAGCACGGGCAAGGGCCCGACGGACACCTTCGATGCAGACGGAGCGCTTGATGACTTCAATTCGTGGACAAAGGCGTCCACCAGCCGCACCAAGCCAAAGTAGCTCTGTGTATGGCTTCTAATGGCCACACCGAACTATAAGGCCCTTCATGGCCTGTTCGGCGACCTTGTGGAGCTCGACCAGCTGCTTCAGCTGGTCGCTCAGGCACCGGACGCTCGCCTCAAAGATACCGAGACGAGAACACCTTCTTCGTCGAGCTCCCCTCCTTGGCAGCGGTAGAATGCGGCAACATCGGGCCTTGCTTGAGGCAAATCTGCGACAGCTCACGGAAGCTCACGAATCCGGGTAAGTAATAGGTAATTCACCTTCACATTCTTGCTTTGCATATAGAATGCCTTACCCGCCGCTATCTTCTTTAGTGATTCAATTTCTTGGAGGGCTTTTTGGGCCTCGGCCTTAGCAGCTTTGGCACTTTCAAGAGCCGAGGCGAGCTCGGACTCTCGAGTCTTCGAGTCACGCTCCAAACTCTCGTGTTTTTCCACGAGAGCTTGGAGCTCTTGCCGTACCTTCGCCAGCTGTGCCTCCTCCTTCTCTCGCTCGGTGCGTTCCGCAGCCGCTTTGTTTTTTGCCACGGACACTGCTTCCTTCAGGGTCGCCACCTCGTTCGTGGCCCCTGCAGTACCCATGTTATTCCTGTTATTGTTGGGAACCAAAACCTTTTTCTATAAGGTATTTTTCCTAATAAGGTATTATTTACCTTCCTTGTCCTCGAGCTGCTTCTTGGCTTGTCCGAGCTCGTTCTCGGACCGCTCGAGGTTCTGCTTCATTCCATTGACCTCCATGATCGGTCTGGCAGAGGTCGAAGACACCAGCATTCCCATATTGACATCCTTATGTTAGACTCCTGCGTATATCTTTTTAGATCCTTAGTCCGGCTTTTCTGTCCGAACACCGAACTAAGCATCAGGGGCTACTGTCTATGCGGTAATATTTTTACAACTTCTAAACTAACCTCAAAGCCTGTTAGAAGGCTGGCATAGCTCGTCAGCCCGCTCTTAGCGGATCGAATCTGTCCGGATCACCGCACTCATAACGGCGGTGCTCCTCCTCGATGGAGGCGCTGTTAAGCGCCTCGATGCTGTCCGGTGCCTTCGGTTGGGCCGGAGGACACGGCGTCTTACCCTTCTTACGAAGGACCGCTTGCGGACTCGGAACCACTCAAGGTTCCGGCATGGGGTCCGGACAAGGGTTGGGCTTAGAGCCCCGGGGTCTTGCCTCAGCGTGCCTCGAGTCCGGGAGGTCGCCTTGCGGCGCCTCCTGCGCCACCTCCTCTTGACCAAGCCCCCCATGGGGCGCCACCTCGGCGTCGTCCGCAGCGTGAGGCGAGGAGGCGGTCGGAAGCGAAGTACTCTCCATTTCCGACAAACCCAGGGACCCGCTCGTTGAAGCGGCTAGCTCGCTCTTGGGCGGGCTGCATGGTTGTTCGACATTAGAGAACACTATGCGATAATAAAAGAGTCAGGGGTATCCGGACACTTACGATCTCGCTAGGGGCTTGGCCCTTGTTGGCCAATCCTCCTCGTCGCTGTCGATGTTGGCGGAGAAGTCCGAAGGAAGGGTTCTTTCCTTCTTGGACCCTCCAGCCTCCCCAGTTGGGGCGGCCTTCCTTTTCCTCTCCTCCCTCGCTGGGGGAGAAGCTTCTTTTTCCTCCTCCTCGTCCTCAGGAGAAGATTACGCTTGAACTGACAAAGACTGGCGTCAGGAGCTCCTTCGAGTTCCCGTGGCCTCCTTCTTGGCCTTCTTCTCCGGTACCACATGGGGTGCCGGAGCCAGCAGCCCCGTCAATTGGGCGTCCCCTCGCCGCCCGCCGCCACGAACTCCGCCCGGCCCATGGCGCCTCTGGCGCCTCCCATGGCGCCTCGCCTCGCGCCGCCAGCCCGCCAGCCTCGCCCGCCTCCTCGCCCGGCCGCCGCCTCCGCCGCCCGGTGCCGCCGCCTGCCGCCCGGCCGCGCCTGCGCCTCCGCCGCCTCGGCTCCCGGGAGCAGCGCTCCTCCGCCTCTCGGCAAGCGGCGCCTCGGCCTCCCGGCCAAGACCGTCCCGGCCTCGCCGGATCCGGCCGGCCCCGCTCCGCCCGAGCTCCTCCCGGCCCCTCCTCCTCATTCCTGCCGCCGTCCCCGTCGTCTCCGGCGAGATCCGGCCTGCCTCGGAATCTGTGCCCGCAGGTTGACCTTCCCCCCCTCCGAAATCCACTAAGTCCCGAATCTTTGTAATTATCATGCCATATTGATCATGCCATAACTCTCTGCATGTTGCTCCGTTTCGTGCGTGTAATATGTCAAAAGGTTCGCCTCGAAGAGTAGATCATTTCATCGCATTGCATCATTTTCATTTGAGCTCATATTGATGCCCGAAATGCTGTTAGAAGAGGGCTATGTGATGTTAGTTCCATATTCTTATCAGAACATGCACTTTTGTCATTTTTGCCATGATTGATGTGTGCATCCTATGAACTTGAGTCCTACATGTGTTTTGTAATATGCCATGCCATCTTTACAGGGGTGTATGCCATGTACTTGTTTGATCTCTGTGGTGACTAGCACAAGCATGCAAACTAGGCTTCATGATGTTGCTTATTTCAGCCCCTGTTCTGCTGATATTTTTATGCCATGTTAACTTGATGCTACCGAGAGATCCATGCTTATTTTGAGATACTTCAGTAAGGATGTTTTGTTATAAATGTAATGCTCTATCCATCCATACCCTTTTTTTGCATTTATGGAGTGCCATAGCTTGAGTCAATCGAGCTCTACTTTTGCTATAAAATGTTTCCTGGCAGGTTGTTTACATGTTATTCAATTTTGCCAAGGTTGTTGTAGTTGATCCGTGTATGCTATGATGTTTTTCTTGCCATATATAGCTTCTATGACATGCATTCTTACTGTTGGTTGCCTTGCCATGCCATGTATTGCTCTTTGGTGAGTGGTTTAAGCTCACCAACATGCCTACTTATTGTTTTTCCTGCCATGTATGAATCTGTAATATAACTTGCCATGTTTACATGGGTGCCATCATATTTTCTGATCATTTTTGGCTCATGGTCAGTAAAGGGATTTTGATCTATGCATTTAGTAGGTTCATTCCATGCCTTTTTTGGCCACGATAAGTTCCTGTAACTTGCTGTTTGATAGCTCTAAACATTGCAACCTGATGTTATTTCTGCTAAAGTCTGAAACTGTTATTATTTGCAATCTTGCCATGTGTGTTTGAGCATGTTATAGTGATTTCTGGAGTTAGCTCAGTGTTCATGTTTTGTAATGCTTTACCTGTACATCATGCCCATGTCTTTTGTTATTACGTTGAGATGCTGTAGTTTGTTGTTTTGGTGCTTGCAATATGCCTAGTTGCTGTTTTGGACAGCTTGTCCTTTAAACTTGTATAGGGTGTAGGTGTTGATCCGTTGCTCCGTTTTGGGTGTGCTCTATATGAAACTTGCTTGATTTTGCATGTAGCTTCATATTACCATGTTGCATCTTTGTTTTGAGGTGTTTTCTTGATGTTTGTATGCATTTTGCATCAATGCCATGTTTAACTTGTTTTGCTCATATCTTCTAGGCCGTAGCTCCGAATCTAATGAACTTTATATGTAACTTGACTAGAATTTTGTGTAGATCATCGTGGTGCATCTTAACCTGCTGTTTAACAACTTGAATATAAGGTTTATTCAGATCTGGACCAATTTCGAAATTTGCATATGAGGACTTACCGGAATTGTTCTATGTTGTTCCCGGCCTCATTTAAACTTGCCTTGATGTGTTGATCTTGTTTGCATCATATTTTGCCATGAGTAGCTCTTTGTAGCTTTGTCATGCATCATGCTTGTTGTGCATCATGTCTTGTTCATGTGTGGTGTGTTTACTATGTTGTGTGCTTCTTCTTGTTAGTTCCTGTTTGCTATGACCGTGAGGATTCGTTAAATCTCACGCTTGGTTCGTCTTCGTGGCTTCATCTTCTTCATGGACTCGTTCTTCTTCCTTGTGGGATTTCAGGCAAGATGACCGCTACCCTGGATCTCACTACTATCATTGCTATGCTAGTTGCTTCGTTCTATCGCTTTGCTGCGCTACCTATTACCTGTTTATCAAGCCATCCCAAATTGCCATGACAGCCTCTAACCTTTTGCACCCCTCCTAGCAAACCGTTGTTTGGCTATGTTACCGCTTTGCTCAGCCCCTCTTATAGCATTGCTAGTTGCAGGTGAAGATGAAGTTTGTTCCTTGTTGGAACATGGAGATGTTGTTCCTTGTTGAAACATGTTTACTTGTTGGGATATCACAATATATCTTATATTTTTAATGCATCTATATACTTGGTAACGGGTGGAAGGCTCAGCCTTATGCCTGGTGTTTTGTTCCACTCTTGCCGCCCTAGTTTCCTTCATATCGGTATTATGTTCCCAGATTTTGCGTCCCTAACGCGGTCGGGTGATTTATGGGACCCCCTTGACAGTTCGCTTTGAATAAAACTCCTCCAAAGAAGGCCCAACATTGGTTTTACCATTTGCCTCACCACCACCTACATTTCCCTTGGGAGTAATTAACCCAAGGGTCATCTTTATTCAGCCCCCCGGGCCAATGCTTGTCTAATTGTTGGTCCAAACCAGAGCCACTTGCGGTGCCGCCCCTAGGCAACTTGGGGTATTGTCGGTTGCCGTACGTAGTGTTCATCCGGTGTTGCCCTGAGAACGAGATATGTGCAGCTCCTATCGGGATTGTCGGTATCGGGCGGCTTTGCTGGTCTTGTTTTATTGCTGCCGAAATGTCTTGTAGCCGGATTCCGAGACCGATCGGGTCTTCCCGGGGAGAAGGAATATCCTTCGTTGATCGCGAGAGCTTATCATGGGCTAAGTTGGGACACCCCTGCAGGGTATAAACTATCGAGAGCCGTGCCGCGGTTATGTGGCAGATGGGAATTTGTTAATATCCGGTTGTAGTAAAATTGAAGCAAACTCTTCTAAAATACACCAACCGTTAATGCGTAGTGAGTCTCTCTATTCGGGGTTGATCGAGAGGAGAACACGGTTTCAGGGTTATGTTTGACGTAAGTAGGAGTTCAGGATCACTTCTTGATCATTACTAGTTGACGACCGTTCCTTTGTTTCTCTTCTCGCTCTCATTTGCGTATGTTAGCCACCATATATGCTTAGTCGCTGCTGCAACCTCACCACTTTACCTCTTCCTTTCCCTTTAACCTTTGCTAGTCTTGATACCCATGGTAATGGGATTGCTGAGTCCTCGTGGCTCACAGATTACTACACCACCAGTTGCAGGTACAGGTTTGCGATGATCATGATGTGAGAGCGATGTTTGCTTGTATTGGAGTTCTTCTCCTTCTTCTTCGATCAGGGGATAGGTTCCAGGTCGGCAGCCTGGGCTAGCAGGGTGGATGTCGTTTGAGCTTCTGTTTATGTTTCATCCGTAGTCGGATGTTGGTCTTGTATACGATGTTGTGGTATTCTTGTGGCATTTGTGCCTTATGTATGTATCCCCATCTATTATGTAATGTTGATGTAATGATATCCACCTTGCAAAAGCGTTTCAATATGCGGGTCTATCCTTGGTGGGACCGTCGAGTTCCTTTTGGATAGGGTCGCATATTGGGCGTGACATGCATGTTACCACGCATATATGTTACTCCCCACTATAGAGGTAGTAACATAGACTAGTGTAACACATGGGCATGTTACTAGCCTATGTTACTACCCTGTGGCTAGTCTGAGTAACATCACACATCTCAAGGCAAGATGAGTCTATAACCTAATAAATGAAGTGTTGCATGTTACTACACATATGTTACTCCCCACTATAGAGGTAGTAACATAGACTAGTAACATTATATGTTACTACCCATTGTGGCTAGTCGTATGTCACTAGATCTATTGTGTACTTACTTGCTCTAATAATGCATAGTATCATAGAGTAGCTAGTATCATATGTAGTACTTTATTTATATTTTCATGCATGACACATAGTAGCATAACATTTATTATGATACGGTTTCATGATATGATACTTAACCCTCTCGTTCTTCATTTAATTAATTCTATGACAGCTCATCAAAATTGCCTAGTTGGCATGCATGATACTAGCTATGATACCCCCTTACTATCAGCCTAGCAAAGGTGTACAGATCATTTGTGAGTCACTTTGTGAGTTTTCATCCTCTTGTTCGAGAAGCGGGGAGAAGTTTCAAACATTTCAGCCGTGAGGTGCGGCCACTGGCGTAGGCCTAGTTGGTATTTTAATTACAGAAAATTCAGATGGAGTTCGGACATCATCAAAATCGATGTGTGCCTGTGGCGTGCTCTCACGACCCCGTGGAAAAAAATTGGTAAAGTTTGGCACAAGTTTTGATGACCGCTCCTTCCAAACCGGAGCATCTCACAAGAAGGTGTCGGATCACGGGTTCCGGCAAAACCCTCAAGGTTCAAACACTCGGGTGCACGCGAAGATTTCCTCCCTACCGATCCACGTCCTAACTGGCTAAGATGTCAAGATCGAACTCGACAAACTCACAACACAAGGGACACAAGATTTATACTGGTTCAGGCCACCATTGTGGTGTAATACCCTACTCCAGTGTGGTGGTGGTGGATTGCCTCTTGGGCTGATGATGAACAGTACAAGGGGAAGAACAACCTCCTGAGGTTGAGGTGTTCTTGTGCTCGGTGTGCGGCTAAGGATTAGCCCAAGATCCGATGCCTCCTACTGTGGTGGCTAGTCCTATTTATAGAGGCCCTGGTCCTCTCCCCAAATATTGAGCGGGAAGGGAGCCAACAACGGCCAAATCAAAAGGGGACACCTAGTACAGCTTATCCTGACAAAAGCGGTCTTCGCCTGCAAAAGGCTCTGGTGGTGACGCCACCTTGGGCTCCATGGTGACCTCCGTCTTGCCGTCCTGCTGGTCTTGGTCTCGTTGCACCGATGTGGAAACCTTTGCTTGATGCCTCAGTACTCCGCGCCCGCGCTTGCCTCCTCAGCACCAAAGAGGAAACAAGGACGTTGCACGCGCTGGCGCCCGCCTGGTCTCGATCATCATGGCTCACGTCATGAGAACCTCGCGAGGTTTGCCTTGCCTTGGTCTCTCCGCCCCTCGCAAACCTGCCTGGCGAGGCCTCTCCTGAGGAGGTCTTGCGTTGTCCGCCTCGCGAGGCTTGGCCCCTCGCGATGGTCTTGTCTGCCTTGTTGATGAAGATTGGCCATACAGGCCTGCTAGCACAGCCACGCCGTCGGCCGCAGGCAGGCAAGTCTGGGGTCCCCCGTTCCCAGAACGCCGATAGTAGCCCCCGGGCCCAAGGCGCACTTGGGCTTGGCCTTGAGGCGAAGCCAAAGGTCAAGCGCGGAGCACCCCGGGCCTCAAAAGCCTGCGGCCTTGGTCGACGCGTGGCGGTTGATTGGATGTGGGCATCTCCGCTTCCCCACGCTGCCTTGGCAACTGCCTGACTTGACAAGTCCCTGCGACATGCAAGGAAAACCATCATTACCTGTGATCGTCGGGGGGGGGGGGGGAGGGGCGCTGGTTGGCCTTCTCCTGCTATAAATGAGAAGGGGGCGGAGCCCCCGTCTCCCATTTCTTCCCATTCCGCTTGCTTCTTCTTCTGCTCCACCACCGACTCCAATGGCACCATCAAAGAGGTTCTCCGCCTCATAGAAGGGAAAGTCCCCTCGCGAGGGGCCCGCCTCCCCGGCGCCCAAGCGTGGACGTGGTTGTCCCCGTAAGCACACCGCGACCCCCGCTCGCAAGGTGGCACCACTGCGCGTGGCGGAGGTCGCTACGGTCGTGGCAGCCCCGTTGATGAAGGGATATGCGCCGTGGTTGCGCGGCCTCCTCGGCCGCACTTCCACTCGGCGGAGGTCCCGGTCGGCAACTGGCTTCAACTCCCACGGTCTTCGTCAACGAGCTGCCAGCCTCTGGTCCAGGCAGGCTCTGGCTGCAGACGGACAATTGCTGCAGCAGGGATTCTTGGGTCGCGGTCGAGATCTCCGCCACGGGCAACATAGCCCTGGCCCGCGGATGGAAGACGTTCGCCCGGACGCGCGGCCTGGGCAGGAGGTGCACCCTCCATTTCAAGTATGATGGTGACGCGACCCTCTACGTGAGGGTGTTTGAAGAATATGGTCGCCGCGCTGGGTGCTGCCCCGAGGTGAACGACGGCGAGGAGGTGCTCGGCCTTGGCGATGGTCGGGACGAGGGGTAGGGCGAACCCGCCCTTGGTGCCGACCGCATCTCGTTCAGCTACGGTGCCTCTTCCCTCGGTGATAGCTCCAGCAGTGGTGGCTACGACCAGCCGCCACGCCACCGCGCCCACTTCGAAGGTGGCCGCGGGTCGACTCGTCGCCGTGCCTTCGTGAAGCGCGAGGAGGGGTCCGGCTGAGCTCAGGGCGACGCATATGGCCTGCCCCCATGGACCGTTGTAGAGGCAGGCGCTGCTTTTGTTTTGCTCTTCCTTTCCTTCCTGCATCAAAAAAGAAACCAGTGTGGGCCCCGGAGGGCGTGTATCGAACTATGATTTCCCAATCATTATGATATGTTTGTTGTTTCCGTGTTGTGCCTTTATTTTGTGTAAATGTAACTTAGCTTGGCACGCTTTGGGTAGCCTCCTTCTCGCGAGGGACTTGCTTCCTGGTGCCTGTCAAGGCCTTCCTTGACTTGGCGGGTGTTAGGGAACTGTGAAAAAACTTGTTAGGAGTGTCGCCCGGAGGCTTATCATTCACCCGAGCCTAGACCCAGCGCTTCGTATCACGATACCCGAGGGGCACGGACCAGGAGAGGTGCGCCAGCTTGTTGGCTCGAACGAGAGTGCCTCGCGAAGAAACAGACGAAGGGCTTCTCGAAAAATAGACGAAGGGCCGAGGAAAGGAAAAAGGCTCGCGAGGGCAACTCCTAGCCCCCTCGTGAGGTACGCGCGCGAGAGAGAAAACAGGTTAAACTGTAACTGGAAACAACAGCAAAAAGCGACGGAACCAAACTAGCAAGAAATTCTAGAAGCAAACTTTCAATTAAAAGGAGGCGAGCCAACTACGGAAAGCAAATGAAAAGCCATGTCCAGCACCTAGTCTAGTCTTCAAGTCTTCTCACCAGCGCGGAGCTAAGTGCTGCCACTAAGATGTGGGAGGGTGTTGGAGATATGCCGTAGAGGCAATCATGTATGATGATATTTCCTATGTGTTTATGAATAAAGATAGTCCTTGGACATTATCAGTGATGTGTATCAGCAAGTACGTGACTTGTTTGTGGGACTATGCATTGTATGATGACTGTCCTAAAAGGTCCCTAGTCGAAAGGGTTGTGTGGACGCCAAACCGACTAGACTAGCATATGACACGGTCGATGGCTTGGTCTCACTAGCCATGGAGCATTGGATGCTAACGGATAATATGGACTTGGAAAGGTCTGGTCGGATTCGACGTAGTCGATCCGAGTTGAGATAAGGTCCGAGTTGGATGAGACCCAACTATGAGACGCAGCGATATGTCATCTGTGAGTCTCTAGTACAACATACGTTCTATGTCCTAAGACCTGAGTGACGCATGTACTCGGGATGGTGACATACTTGCTTTGGGCCGACCAAACGCTACTCCGTGGATCGGGTAGTTACAAAGGTAGGTTTCGGGTTTGTCGGTCCCATCTTTGTGAGACATGGTCTAGCAAGATGGGATTTGCCCTCTGATCAGGAGAGATATACTCTGGGCCAATCGTGTGATCCGACCAAGATAAGCATGGCCATGCGACAATGATTATGAGATAATCCGGATTGTGGTCGGCATCACTGGAACGAGAAAGAGGTCGGGCTAGCACAAGGATGATAGTCTCGCCTTGAGCCCGACAACATATATCGTGTGGCAAAGGGAACAGAAGTGTGACACGTTGTACAGGTTCGCCTAACCAGCTTCATAGTCTGCTTGGTGGTAGGCATGCCTTGCTAGAGGCCGCTACCAACCGTGTAGGTCGGAGGTGATCTGAACTGTGACCAAGCCGACTTGCACCTAAGGGGTTGCGCGCTTAAGGGAAGGAACCTACGAGGTCGGTTCGTAGGACACTGGTTGGATGTGATCCGAACTGGACTAGGAACGTGACCGAGTAGACTTTGGGCTTTAGGGTCCGTGCAAGGCCCAAGTGTTGAGCCTGCGATGGACGCCAATATAAAGTGGAGGTGCGGCACACTCATGCAGTTGATCGTTTCGGCGTTGCAACTAGGGTTTGCATGTGTTGTGAATAGCAACCTCCACTCGCCGCCGACTGTGTGATCGGACCTAGCAGTCCGCCGCACGGTGTTCCTCCTGCACGCGCGGATACCGTTAGGGGCGGTGCACTTGCGCTGCTCCGGCAAACTCGTACGTGGGATCGGACGACTGACTGTTTCAGGGAGATCGAACGAGGAGGAGACGATCCACGCACACGCGCTGCCTCAACTCTTCTTCCGCTGCATGGCACTGCGCGTCTAGTGGTAACGAACTATGATCCATCTCCCGTAGCATGTTCCTGGATGTTCTGCGCGTAGGATTTTTTAATTTGCAGTCGACGCACCCTACCATAGAACCCAACAGAGGGAGCCCCCGAGGCCCGAGGGCGGCACTCCTGAGACTCCGAGGCGTGTACAACCCCACTCATTATTACGTGAGAGTGTCACGGGCGGCGATTCTTCACAGGCACCGGGCCTTCTTCATAGGCACTGGGCCTTTCTTCACAGGCACTGGGCCTTGTTTCATGGGTAGGACTTCCGGAGGTGTTGGATGTTCCAGGCATTCTGGATGGGCACCCCGTCCTATGTCTTCAGGCGTGCAGCGCCAGGCCTGGAGACATGGACGACCTTGAACGGGCCCTCCCACATGGGTGAGAGCTTATGCAGCCCTTCCCTGGAGAGGAACCGCCTCAGGACGAGGTCACTCGTCACGAGCATCCTGGAGCGGATGTTGTGGTAGCGGTATCGCCGCAGCGCCTGCTGGTACCTTGCCGCCCTCAGTGCAGCTTCGCGGCGACGTTCCTCCCCCAGCACGAGGTCCATCCCCCGCGTGGCATCCTGCTGCATTTCATCAAACGCCAGGACCCGTGCGGAGCGATGCTTGACTTCTTGAGGGAGGACCGCTTTGGCTCCATAGACGAGGAAGAACGGGGTCTCACCCGTCGGCTTGGTGATGGTGGTGCGGATGGACCACAGCACGGACTGGAGCTCGTCGTGCCAGCCCATGCCGCAGGCCTCGAGCTTCTTCTTGAAGGTACTAGTCTTGAGGCCCCTCAGGACCTCTGCGTTGGCGCGTTCGGCCTGACCATTGCTCCTGGGGTGCGCCACCCAAGCATAGCAGATCTGCGTTCCAAGGTTAGCATAGTATGTTTTGAAGAGGTTACTAGTGAACTATGAGCCGTTGTCGGTGATGATGCGGTTGGGGACCTCGAAACGGCTCACGAGGCCCTTGATGAACTTGACCGCGGAACCAGCTGGGATGGTGCGGATGGCTTCCACTTCTGCCCACTTAGTGAACTTGTCGATGGCGACGTAGAGGTAGCGGTAGCCTCCTGGCGCTCGAGGAAATGGGCTCAAGATATCCAGCCCTCAGACCGTGAATGGCCATGTGAGTGGGATAGTCTGGAGGCCCTGAGCTGGCTGATGGATCTGCTTGACATGGAACTGGCAGGCTTCACATGACTTCACCAGCTCGGCTGCATCGTTGAGCGTCGTGGGCCAGTAGAATCCGCTGCGGAATACCTTGTCGATGGGGGTCCGTGATGATGACTGGTGCCCGCAGTCCCCACCGTGTATGTCAGACAGCGACTCCTTCCCCTGGTCCCTGGAAATGCAATGGAGTGAAACATCATTTGGTTGCTTCTTGTACAACTCACCATCTTGGATGCAGTATGCCGTGGCCTGCAGGGCCACGCGCTCCGCGTCCTCCTCCTTCTCCGGCAGCATCCCTTGCATCAGGTATTCCTTGAATTCCTTGGTCCAGCATCCCTCACAGGGGCTCGGCGCCAAGTGGCGGCGCTCAGTCAGACCCACAGTGGGGCTCCTGTGGCAGGTGGCTGCGGGAGCTCCTCCCGGGGCTGAACTATCCTTGAAAGTGGTGGTCTTGCTGATGGCTTGAAGAGCCGCTCCTCGAAGACGCCAGGCTCTTGGGGCTGCCGCTTGGACGCCCTCTTGGCGATGTCGTCAGCTTCCTTGTTGGTGCCACGAGGCACGCGCTGTAACTCCAGGCCCAGGAACTGCTTCTCCATCTTGCGCACTTCAGCGAGGTATGCCTCCATGTGCTCGTTCTTCGGCTCATATACTTTGTTGGAGAAGTTGACGAGAAGCTGCGAGTCGTCCCTGACGGTGAGGCGCTTCACCCCCAGGGCTGCCACAGCTTCGTATTTTGTGATGTTGTTGGAGACCTTCTCGCCCTGCTGAAAGCAGAGCTATACAGCATAGTAGAGCATGTATTGAGTGGGCGAGACGAGTACTGCTCCAGCCCCCGCGCCCTGCTGCGTGAAGGCCCCATCGAAATACATGACCCAATCGTCGGGCGCCTCACTTCCTGGTGAGGTGGACTGGTCCTCGCCTACTCCAAGCATCGGGGCATCCGTCCATTCCACCACAAAATCAGCGAGTGCGGCTCCCTTGATGACCCTGGTAGTGCTGAACTCCAACTGGAATGCCTGCAGCTCGATATTCCACTCAGCGACCCTTCCAGCTGAGTTGGGGCTCCTGAGCACTCTCTCCAATGGGTAGGCTGAGACGACCTCGATGGGGTGGCCCTGGAAGTAGTGCGGCAACTTCCGTGAGGCCACCAAGAGCGCGAGCAAAAGCTTCTGGGCATGGGATATCGCGCCCTTGCGTCCCGCAACACCTTGCTGACGAAATACGCTGGGTGGTCGACGAGGGTGGCGCGTTGGTGAGGCTCGTGTCTTGCGGAAGCTGAGATGTCTCCTGAGGTGATGGAACCTCTGACGCTTGTTCGCTTTTCAGGACCTTGGAGGCGGCGTCCTGCCGAGCTTGGTCCCCTGTTGATGCCGCTATGGCTCTTGCTGCGCCTTCCTGATCTTGCGTCACCCCGGTTGTAGCTCGGCGCGACGCGCCTTTGGCTTGGTGCTCTTCCCGAACCGCCACCAGTGCTGCGCTGGCGGAGTACGGAGTGGCGGCAAGGTAGAGTACTAGGGGCTCGAGAGGTCGTGGTGCCACCATTACTGGAGGGCTGGTCAGTTAGCTCTTGAGGTCTTGAAAGGCTCTGGTCGGCCTCCGGGGTCCACTCGAACGGGCCCTACTTCTTCATCAGCTTGAAGAAGGGCAGGGGCGCTCCCCCATCTTGGAGATGATGCATCCCAATGCAGTCACCCGTCCAGCCAGCTTCTGCATTTCCTTGAGGGTCTGAGGTGGGCTCATGTCTTCGATGGCCTTGATCTTTTCTGGGTTTGCCTCGATCCCTCTGTGTGATACGAGGAAACCCAGTAGCTTGCCAGAAGGGACACCAAACACACACTTCTCCGGGTTAAGTCGCAAGTTCACCTGGCATAGACTCGCGAAGGTCTCCTCAATATCCTCGATCAAGCTTCTAGCCTCCCGAGATTTTACCACAATTTCGTCGACGTAGGCCTCCGCGTTTCTCCCGAGCTACCGCCCTAAGGCGATGTGCATCAACCGCTGAAAGGTTGCGCAGTCCAAAGGGCATGCAGGTGTAGCAGTACACCCCACACAGGGTCAGAAAGGTTGTCTTCTCTACATCTTCTACCCCCATCTTGATCTGGTGATACCCTGAGAATGCATCCAGGAAGCATGATGGAGGTCGCTTTTCGGCCGGTGGAGTCGATGATCTGGTCGATGCGTGGGAGCGGGAACGGATCTTGGGGGCAGGCCTTGTTGAGGTTGGTGAAGTCGACGCACATCCGCTCCTTCCCGCCTTTCTTCGGCACTACGATGGGGTTCGCCAGCCCTTCGGGGTACCGAACCTCGCGAATGGTACCCGCCGCCTCCAACTTGCGGGTATCTTGGACGATGAAGGCCTGCTTCTCCATGGACTGTCGTCTCGCCCACTGCTTCACCGGGCGTATGTTGGGGCACACCCTTAGGTGATGTTGAATCACTTCCCGCGGTACCACCACCAGCTGCTTGGGTTCCCACGCGAATATCTCCTTGTTTGCGCGCAAGAACTTCACCAACGCTTCCTCTTGGCCCGAGTCGAGGTCGGCACCTCTGGTAAAGGCGGCTCTCTAGGATCCGTCTTCATCGACCGGCACCTGCTTGGTTTCCGCCTTGTCTTGGGTGAACAACTGCTTCTTTTTGGTTGGTGCTGCCTCCTTGGCTTAGGCGGTGCCGGTGCCGATGAGCTGCGCCGCCGTGGTGGTCTTGAAGGCAAGTTTGAGCGCCGCTACGGCCTCCTTGGTGTCCCCCTTGATAGTGAGGACGCCCTTGCTTCCGGGCATCTTCGTGAGGTTGTATGCCGGGTGGGTTGCTGCCATGAACTGGGCCAGAGGCGGGTACCCGAGAATGGTGTTGTACAGGAGGCCGATGCGGGCGATGTCAAAGTCGACCAGCTCGGTGCGGTAGTTGTCTGATAACCCACAAGTATAGGGGATCGCAACAGTTTTCGAGGGTAGAGTATTCAACCCAAATTTATTGATTCGACACAAGGGGAGCCAAAGAATATTCTCAAGTATTAGCAACTGAGTTGTCAATTCAGCCACACCTGGATAAATTAGTATATGCAGCAAATTATTTAGTAGCAAAGTAGTATGGAAGTAACGGTAACGGTAGCAAAAGTAATATTTTTGGGTTTTGTAGTGATTGTAACAGTAGCAACGGAAAAGTAAATAAGCGAAGAACAATATATGAAAAGCTCGTAGGCATTGGATCGGTGATGGAGAATTATGCCGGATGTGGTTCATCATGTAACAGTAATAACATTGGGTGACACATAACTAGCTCCAATTCATCAATGTAATGTAGGCATGTATTCCGAATATAGTCATACGTGCTTATGGAAAAGAACTTGCATGACATCTTTTGTCCTACCCTCCCGTGGTAGCAGGGTCCTAGCGGAAACTAAGGGATATTAAGGCCTCCTTTTTATAAAGTACCAGACCAAAGCATTAACACATAGTGAATACATGAACTCCTCAAACTACGGTCATCACCGGGAGTGGTCCCGATTATTGTCACTTCGGGGTTGCCGGATCATAACACATAGTAGGTGACTATAGACTTACAAGATAGGATCAAGAACTCACATATATTCATGAAAACATAATAGGTTCAGATCTGAAATCATGGCACTCGGGCCCTAGTGACAATCATTAAGCATAGCAAAGTCATAGCAACATCAATCTCAGAACATAGTGGATACCAGGGATCAAACCCTAACAAAACTAACTCGGTTACATGATAAATCTCATCCAACCCATCACCGTCCAGCAAGCCTACGATGGAATTACTCACGCACGGCAGTGAGCATCATGAAATTGGTGATGGAGGATGGTTGATGATGACGATGGCAACGGATTCCCCTCTCCGGAGCCCCGAACGGACTCCATATCAGCCCTCCCGAGAGAGTTTAGGGCTTGGCGGCGGCTCCATATCGTAAAACGTGATGAATCTTTGTCGCTGATTTTTTTCTCCTCGGGCACGAATATATGGAGTTGGAGTTGAGGTCGGTGGAGCTCCAGGGGGCCCACGAGGCAGGGGCGCGCCCAGGGGCAGGCGCGCCCCCCACCCTCGTGGAAAGGGTGTGGCCCCCCTGGCCTTGATTCTTTTGCCAGTATTTTTTATTATTTCCAAAAATAATCTCCGTGAAGTTTCATGTCATTCCGAGAACTTTTGTTTCTGCACATAAATAACACCATGGCAATTCTGCTGAAAACAGCGTCAGTCCGGGTTTGTTCTATTCAAATCATGCAAGTTAGAGTCCAAAACAAGGGCATAAGTGTTTGGAAAAGTAGATACGACGGAGACGTATCAACTCCCCCAAGCTTAAACCTTTGCTTGTCCTCAAGCAATTCTGTTTGCTCTTGTTGTTGTAAATATGTAAAGCCGGCATTCAAGTTTTCAGCAAAGATTATAACTAACCATATTCACAATAACACTTAGGTCTCATGTTTACTCATGTCAATGGCATAATCAACTAGCGAGCAATAATAATAAATATCAGATGAGAACACTTTATCAAAACAATCATGATATGATATAATAAGATGGTATCTCGCTAGCCCTTTCTGAGACCGCAAAACATAAATGCAGAGCACCTTTAAAGATCAAGGACTGACTACACATTGTAATTCATGGTAAAAGAGATCCAGTCATAGTCATACCAAATATAAACTAATAGTAATTAATGCGAATGACAGCGGTGCTCTCCAGCTGGTGCTTTTTAATAAGAGGGTGATGACTCAACATAAAAGTAAATAGATATGCCCTTCGTAGAGGGAAGCAGGGATTTGTAGAGGTGCCAGAGCTCGATTTTAAAATAGAGATAAATAATATTTTGAGCGGCATACTTTCATTGTCAACATAACAACCAAGATATGGCGATATCTTCCACGCTACACACATTATAGGCGGTTCCCAAACATAATGGTAAAGTTTATACTCCCCCTCCACCAACAAGCATCAATCCATGGCTTGCTCGGAACAACGAGTGCCTCCAACTAACAAAAGTCCCGGGGGAGTTTTGTTTGCAATTATTTTGATTTGATTGGCATCAAGCACGGGACTGGGCATCCCGGTGACCAGCCATTTTCTCATGAGTGAGGAGCGGAGTCCACTCCTCTTGAGAATAAGCCGCCTAACATGAAAGATACGGACAACCCTAGTTGATAGATGAGCTATTCGAGCATACAAAACAGAATTTCATTTGAAGGTTTAGAGTTTGGCACATACAAATTTACTTGGAACGGCAGGTAGATACCGCATATAGGAAGGTATGGTGGACTCATATGGAATAACTTTGGGGTTTAAGGGATTGGATGCACAAGCAGTATTCCCACTTAGTACAAGTGAAGGCTAGCAAAAGACTGGGAAGCGACTAGTTAGAGAGCGACAACAGTCATGAACATGTGTTAAAATTAATAAACATTGAGTGCAAGCATGAGTAGGATATAATCCACCATGAACATAAATATCGTGAAGGCTATGTTGATTTGTTTCAACTACATCTGTGAACATGTGCCAAGCCAAGTCACTTAACTCATTCAAAGGAGGATACCACCCCATCATACCACATCACAACCATTTTAATAGCATGTTGTCACGCAAGGTAAACCATTATAAACTCCTAGCTAATTAAGCATGGCATAAGTAACTATAATCTCTAGTTGTCATTGCAGACATATTTATTCATAATAGGCTGAATCAGGAACGATGAACTAATAATATTTACAAAAACAAGAGAGTTCGAGTTCATACTAGCTTCTCTCATCTCAATCAGTCCATCATATATCGTCATTATTGCCTTTCACTTGCACGACCGAACGATGTGAATAATAATATTAGTGCATGTGCATTGGACTAAGCTGGAATCTGCGAGCATTCAATAAACAAGAGAAGACAAAACAATATGGGCTCTTGGTTAAATCAACAATAATGCATATAAGAGCCTCTTCAACAATTTCATTATGATCTTCTCCTATCGACCCCTAAAGAAAAAAATAAAATAAAATAAAACTATTTACACGAGAAAGCTCCCAACAAGCAAAAGAAGAATCGGAAATCTTTTTGGGTTTTCTTTTTAATTACTACTAGTACAAGCAAGAAAGTAAACTAGCTAAACACTGCAACTATTTTTTTAAGTTTTTCGTAAGGTTTATCGAATACACAAGAAGAAAGCATAAGAAGAAAAATAAACTAGCATGGATGATACAATGAAAAAGTATGAACACCGACAACTAGCAATGAGCATATGAACATGATTGTAAGGTAAGTGAGAAATACGTACTCCCCCAAGCTTAGGCTTTTGGCCTAAATTGGTCTATTGCCACGGCTGGCCTGGCGGATATCCAAAGTTGTAACTGGGGTCGTACTGAGATGCAGCAGTCATTGCATTGTGGGCTGCAGCTTGGATGCGAGCTATCTCAGCCCTCCTCTCGTACTCGGTCGCCTCCTCCTTGGTTATGAAATATCTCCCCTTTGCCTGAAAATCAAAGAAAGTAGAAGCAGGGAGAGCAACGTGATACGTGCGTCATCTGTCAAAGATTAGTCGGTGCCGGAGGAACTGATCGTTCCTCTCAACAAAACGATGACGAACCATAGCCTCATAATCCAAATAAGAAGGGGGTAACTCAATATCATCCTCACGTATGGCTACACCAAGAAAATTAGCTAAACAGGTTGCATAAATTCCACCAAAGAAATCTCCATTAAATCTATTATTATGCAACCTACGTGCAACAATGGCTCCCAAATTATAATGTTTATCTCCTAACACAGCACTCCTGAGAACACTGAGGTCAGGGACACACATGTGACATGCTTCATCCTTACCATGTATGCACCTACCTATGAAGAGAGCAAAATAATGTATAGCAGGAAAATGAGAATGCTCCCTATGGTAGCTTGTGCTATATCTCTAGATTCCCCCACATTTATACTAGCAAGAATCTCTAAATTCAGATTTGCGAGGTTCACTAGGACCACCCCATTGTGGAAGTTTGCAAGCAGTGGTAAAATCCTCTAAGTTCATAGTATAAGAATTTTCATAAAGATCAAACATGATAGTTTGAGAATTGCGTGAAGATGAAAATTCAAACCTCCTCACAAAGGAACTTGTGAGATATTGGTACTGACGGCACTTATCTGCCTCGAAGCTCACAAGATCAGCGTTACGCACATATGCGTTAAATTCTTCCTTGATTCCTGCTTGATCCATGAAGTCATCTGAAGACCATTCACAAGCCCGCACTAGAGCGTCCCTTGGTGGTTCATCGTCAGCATCGCGCATTGCAAGCCTGGGTCCTTGCTTCCTTTAAGGACCACCTTGGTACATTTTCCTAAACATATTTCTTCCTCTGTAAAATTTCTGAAATTTTTAGTAACTTCAAATAAAAATAAACCAAACTCAACAAAATTGATAGCAACTACTCCTACAAGTGCCTAGAGACTATATCATGCATTAGAACTACTTGGAACCATATAAATTTGACATGCAAGCTCAAGAACATGGTCACCTAGGCAACACAAATTTGCAATGAATAAAGCACTAGAACAAGAACTAATTGGACCAATGGAGGAGTCACATACCAAGGAACAATCCCCTAAAGTAGTTTTATGAGAGGTGCTTTGAGCAAGGAGATCGAAAATCGCAGCAAAATGAGCTAGAACTCGTGCTTGAGCTGCTTGGTGATTTTTTTGGGAGGAAGAAGGAGTGTGTGGATGCAGGAATAAGTGGAGGGGAGCCACCATGGGCCCACGAGGCAGGGGTGCCCGCCCAGGGGGTGGGCGCGCCCTGGACCCTCGTGGCCAGGTGCCAGCTCCCCCTAATGTGTTCTCAGTGCCAAATATTCTAGAAAAAATCATATTAAATTGGCAGGGCATTTGCAGAACTTTTATTTTTGGGGTATTTTTATATTGCACGGATAATTCAGAAAACAGACAGAAAAATACTATTTTTTACTTTATTTCATCTAAATAACAGAAAGTAAAGGAAGGGTACATAAGGTTGTGCCTTCTAACTTCATCTGTCTCATGCTCATCAAAAGGAATCCACTAACAAGGTTGATGAGGTCTTGTTAACAAACTCATTCTGAATCGCATGAAACCGGATAAATTTCGAATAACACTATGTTACCTCAACGGGGATATGCACATCCCCAATAATAAGAATATCATATTTCTTCTTGACAGTAGGTAGAGGAAATTCAAAACCTCCAAGAATAATCGATGGAATTTTTCCAATAGAGTTGATACTGTGGACTTGAGGTTGTTTCCTCGGAAAGTGTACCATATGCTCATTGCCATTAACTTGAAAAGTGACATTGCCTTGGTTGCAATCAATAATAGCCCCTGCAGTATTCAAAAAGGGTCTTCCAAGAATAATAGGCGTACTATCATCCTCGGGAATATCAAGAATAACAAAGTCCGTTAAAATAGTAACGTTTGCAACCACAACAGGCACGTCCTCACAAATACTGATAGGTATAGCAGTTGATTTATCAGCCATTTGGAAAGATATTTCAGTAGGTGTCAACTTATTCAAGTCAAGTCTACGATATAAAGAGAGAGAGAGGCATAACACTAACACCGGCTCCAAGATCACATAAAGCAGTTCTAACATAATTTCTTTTAATGGAGCATGGTATAGTGGGTACTCCTGGATCTCCAAGTTTCTTTGGTATTCCACCCTTAAAATTATAATTAGCAAGAATGGTGGAAATCTCAGCTTCCGGTATCTTTCTTTTATTAGTAACAATTTCTTTCATATACTTATCATAAGGATTCATTTTGAGCATATCAGTTAATCGCATACGCAAAAAGATAGATGTAATCATTTCAGCAAAGCGCTCAAAGTCCTCATCATCCTTTTTCTTGGATAGCTTAGGAGGGAAAGGCATGGGTTTGAACCCATGGTTCTCTTTCTTTACCGTGCTTCCTAGCAACAAAGTCTCTCTTATCATAACATTGATTCTTTGATTGCGGGTTATCAAGATCAACAGCAGGTTCAATCTCTACATCATTATCATTCCTAGGTTGAGCATCATCATGAACATCATTATTAATATTATCACCATTGTTGAGGAAATCGTTAACTGGTAACTGCTCGGTTGGCTGGTGAGTAGGGGATTAATCGGCTAATCGGCAAGTTAATCGGCCATTTAATCAATTAATCGGATGATTTATCGGTTTATAAGCTACTCGGTGACCCTACGAGTAGGGATTAATCGGCAAGTTAACTGGTTAATCGGGTGAATTCTTAAATAGGGATTATCACTAGGTTCATGTTCATTACCAGATTGTGTTTCAGCATCAGAAATAGAAATATCATTGGGATTCTCAGGTGTGCCAACAATAGGTTCACTAGAAGCATGCAAAGTCCTATCATTTTTATTTTTCTTCTTCTTCGAAGGACTGGGTGCATCAATATTATTCCCCTGAGAATCCTCCTCAATTCTCTTAGGGTGGCCTTCAGGATACAAAGGTTCATGAGTCACTTTACCAGTTCTAGTAGCCACTCTAACAGCAAAATCATTATTCTTACTATTTAATTCATTGAGCAAATCATTCTGAGCTTTAAGTACTTGTTCTACTTGAGTGTTAACCATAGAAGCATGTTGACTAATGAGTTTATAGTTCACCTTTAACTCTAGACATATAATCACTCAAGTGTTCAAGCATATCAGAATTGTGTTTCAATTGTATACCAACATAAGCATTGAAGTTTTCTTGTTTGACAATAAAATTATCAAACTCATCTAAGCATTGGCTAGCAGACTTATAACGAGGAATATCACCTTCATCAAATCTATAGAGAGAATTTACCTTTACTACCTGTGTCGGGTTATCAAGACCATGTGTTTCTTCAATAGGTGATGGATTAAAACCATGCATTTCTTCAACAGGCAGTAAATTAAGACCATGTATTTCTTCAACGGGAGGTAAATTCTTAACATCTTCAGCTTTTATACCTTTTTCTTTCATAGATTTCTTTGCCTCTGGCATATCTTCAGGACTGAGAAATAGAACACCCCTCTTCTTCGGAATTGGCTTAGGAGTTGGTTCGGGAAGCGTCCAATTATTTTCATTAGTCAACATATTATTCAATAGAATTTCAGCTTCATCTGGTGTTATTTCCCTGAAAACACAACCAGCACAACTATCCAGGTGGTCTCTGGAAGCATCAGTTAGACCATTATAAAAGATATCAAGTATTTCATTTTTCTTAAGAGGATGATCAGGCAAAGCATTAAGTAATTGGAGAAGCCTCCCCCAAGCTTGTGGGAGACTCTCTTCTTCAATTTGCACAAAATTAAATATTTCCCTTAAAGCAGCTTGTTTCTTATGAGCGGGGAAATATTTAGTAGAGAAGTAATAAATCATATCCTGGGGACTACGCACACAACCAGGATCAAGAGAATTAAACCATATCTTAGCATCACCCTTTAATGAGAATGGAAATATTTGAAGGATATAATAGTAGCGAGATTTCTCATCATTAGTGAATAGGGTGGCTATATCATTTAATTTAGTAAGATGTGCCACAACAGTTTCAGATTCATAGCCATAGAAAGGATCTGATTCAACAAAAGTAATTATATCGGGGTCGACAGAGAATTCATAATTCTTATCAGTAACAAAGATAGGTGAAGTAGCATAAGCAGGATCATATTTCATTCTAGCATTCAGAGTTTTTTGTTTCAGCTTATCTAATAATTTCTTAAGATCACTTCTATCATTGCAAGCAAGAAATTCTCTAGCAGTTTCTTCATCCATAACATAACCCTCAGGAACAACAGGAAATTCATATTTAGGGGGAGAATCTTCATCATCACTTTCATGAATATTAGCAGGTTCAATAATTTCATTCTCTCAAGCCCTAGCAAGGTGTTCATCAAGAAATTCAGCAAGTGGCATAATAGTATCAGGCATAGAAGTAGTTTCATCATAAGTATCATGCATAGCAGAAGTGGCATCATCAATAACATGCGTCATATCAGAATTGATAGCAGAAGCAGGTTTAGGTGTCGCAAGCTTACTCAAAACAGAAGGTGAATCAAGTGCAGAGCTAGATAGAAGTTCCTTACCTCCCCTCGTAGTTGAGAAATAAATTTTTGTTTTCGCGTCTTTCAAGTTCTTTATAGTGACCAACAGATATAAATCCCAAGTGACTCAAAGAATAGAGCTATGCTCCTCGGCAAACATGGCCTTGAGAAAATAGTCTTGATAACCCACTAGTATAGGGGATCGCAATAGTTTTCGAGGGTAGAGTATTCAACCCAAATTTATTGATTCGACACAAGGGGAGCCAAAGAATATTCTCAAGTATTAGCAACTAAGTTGTCAATTCAGCCACACTTGGATAACTTAGTATCTGTAGCAAAGTATTTAGTAGCAAAGTAGTATGGAAGTAATGGTAACGGTAGCAAAAGTAATATTTTTTGGTTTTGTAGTGATTGTAACAGTAGCAACGGAAAAGTAAATAAGCGAAGAACAATATATGAAAAGCTCATAGGCATTGGATCGGGGATGGAGAATTATGCCGGATGTGGTTCATCATGTAACAATCATAATATAGGGTGACACAGAACTACCTCCAATTCATCAATGTAATGTAGGCATGTATTCCGAATATAGTCATACGTGCTTATGGAAAAGAACTTGCATAACATCTTTTGTCCTACCCTCCCATGGCAGCGGGGTCCTAGCGGAAACTAAGGGATATTAAGGCCTCCTTTTAATAGAGTACCGGACCAAAGCATTAACACATGGTGAATACATGAACTCCTCAAACTATGGTCATCACCGGAGTGGTCCCGATTATTGTCACTTGAGGTTGCCGGATCATAACACATAGTAGGTGACTATAGACTTGCAAGATAGGATCAAGAACTCACATATATTCATGAAAACATAATAGGTTCAGATCTGAAATCATGGCACTCAAGCCCTAGTGACAAACATTAAGCATAACAAACTCATAGCAACATCAATCTCAGAACGGATACCAGGGATCAAACCCTAACAAAACTAACTTGATTACATGATAAATCTCATCGAACCCATCACCGTCCAACAAGCCTACGATGGAATTACTCACGCACGGCGGTGAGCATCATGAAATTGGTGATGGAGGATGGTTGATGATGACAATGGCGATGGATTCCCCTCTTCGGGGCCCCGAAAGGACTCCAGATCAGCCCTCCCGAGAGAGTTTAGGGCTTGTCGGCGGCTCCGTATCGTAAAACGCGATGAATCTTTCTCTCTGATTTTTCCCCCTGAACACGAATATACGGAGTTGGAGTTGAGGTCGGTGGAGGTCCAGGGGGCCCACGAGGCAGGGGCGCGCCCAGGGGGGCAGGCGCGTCCCCCACCCTCGTGGAAAGGGTGTGGGCCCCCTGGCCTTGATTCTTTCACCAATATTTTTTATTATTTCCAAAAATAATCTCCGTGAAGTTTCAGGTCATTCCGAGAACTTTTGTTTCTGCACATAAATAACACCATGGCAATTCTGCTGAAAACATCATCAGTCCGGTTAGTTCTATTCAAATCATGCAAGTTAGAGTCCAAAACATGGGAAAAAGTGTTTGGAAAAGTAGATACGACGGAGACGTATCATTGTCACGCGTGCCAAAGGTGACGGGGAGGCGGATCTGCCCCAGGGAGTGGGCGGCGCCGCCGCCAACTCCTGAGAAAGGCTTGCTGAGGCTGAGCCGCTCGAGCGGTACGTGAAGAAGGCTGAAGGCCTCCACGGAGAGCGTGTTGAGGCCGGCGCCACCGTCGATGATGGTATTGGTGATGGCCACTATCGGTGTCAAAAACGGCGGATCTCGGGTAGGGGGTCCCGAACTGTGCGTCTAGGCGGATGGTAACAGGAGACAAGGGACACGATGTTTTTACCCAGGTTCGGGCCCTCTCGATGGAGGTAAAACCCTACTCCTGCTTGATTAATATTGATGATATGGGTAGTACAAGAGTAGATCTACCACGAGATCAGAGAGGCTAAACCCTAGAAGCTAGCCTATGGTATGATTGTTGTTCGTCCTACGGACCAAAACCCTACGGTTTATATAGGCACCGAAGAGGGTTAGGGTTACACAGAGTCGGTTACAATGGTAGGAGATCTACATATCCGTATCGCCAAGCTTGCCTTCCACGCCGAGGAAAGTCCCATCCGGACACGGGACGAAGTCTTCAATCTTGTATCTTCATAGTCCAGAGTCCGGCCAAAGGCTATAGTCCGGCCATCCGGACACCCCTAATCCAGGACTCCCTCGGTAGCCCCTGAACCGGGCTTCAATGACGCATTTAGTCCGACACGCATATTGTCTTCGGCATTGCAAGGCGGGTTCCTCCTCCGAATACTTCATAGAAGATTTTGAACACAAGGATAGTGTCCGCTCGCAAAATAACTTCCACATACCACTTTGTAGAGAGAATAATATTTACACAAGTTCAATCTGGACGTATTCGCATGACATGACATCACACCATGGCCAAGCCTTTATTGAATCGTTTTCTTGTCCCACCTCGGTAGCGTTTAGCGAGGCGGTTTCCTTGGCATGTCTTGTCAAAGCAGAGATCGTGTCTCCTTATTCCGGGATTTTCATCAATACGGGCATGGGTAACCCAACTGCGCCATTGATTACGGCGCTTGGGAGATAAGCGAGTTTTATCAGGCCGGTGGGGACGCATAGCTTTGTCCGTCCATATAAGGGGATAAGCTCCAGCGCCCAAGTCCGCACATCCCACCTCAACCTTCTCCAACTATGTCCGGAGCGGGAGGCAAGTGGATGGCCTCCTCCGTCATGGAGGGGCACATCAAAAAGCTGCGGAAGGCCGGATACTTGTCCGATGACATCGCGCATCGGCTCACGACAAGGGCAGCTCATCCCACCCCGGGCCTCATGAGAGGGTGGTGTTCCTCCCCACTTCCTCTGCGGACTAGGGTTTCCACTTCACCCATTTGTCCGGGGCTCATGTTCTATTACGGCCTAGATTTCCATGATCTGGCCCAATTTCATCCTCAACATCTCGGCGTTCATCGTGGGTAATGCGAGGCCTTCCTCTGCATCCAGCCCCACTTCGGCTTATGGCTGAAGACCTTCAATGTCAAGCCGAAGGTAGTGGGAGGCACCCAAGCGGAGTGCGGAGGTGCCATGGTGGGCAAGATGGCCAACGTCCTATGGCTCGAGGGCTCCTTCGTGGAGACCATGAAGGGGTGGCAATCGGGGTGGTTCTACATCACCGAGCCACGCGACTCTAAATGAGCGGTGGCCCCCAAATTCCGATCTGGCTTCCCTACCCGGCTCACCTCATGGAAAGAGACGGGCCTGACGTGGGGTAATTCGGAAGAGCTGATCGGACTGCAAACCTGCGTCCGAAACCTGGTGGACAAGAAGCTCAAGCTTGTCAACGTAGTCCAGGTTATTCTCATCCGCCGGATCCTCCCATGCCAGCAACGGGCCTTCAACTTGTGGGAGTTAGACCCGGCACAACACCGAACCTTGAGCCGGCTCTTCGACACTACGTACGAAGATGCCTGGAAGGTGCTGTTCAAGGGCGCCACGGCTCCCGCATCCGCTACCGAAGATAGCGGATTCAGCTCGCGGCATCAAGCCAGCAAGGTAAGCTATTTTACCCTTTACGGGACTCTTTTTTCATAGTTTGACTCTATGCGGGATCTAAAACTCGCTCACCTTTGACAGGACTGGCAGAAGACGTCCGGACAGGTCGACTGTCCGGCTCCCTTGCCAGAAGACCCAGCGGACGCCCGATTGACGGGGCTGCTGGTTCCGGCACCTTACGTGGTGTCGGAAAAGAAGGCCAAGAAGAAGGCCACGGGGACTTGAAGGAGCTCCCGACGCCAGGTGTTGTCGGACTCATCGTCCGATGACTCTGAGGCGGACTCCTCCCGCGAAGACGAGGAGGAGGTGGCCCTGGAGGCGCCGCAAGGCGACCTCCCGGACTCCGGGCACAAAGGGGATAAAACCCCGAAGGGCTTCAAGTCCGGCCCTGCGCCGGACTCCATACCGGAACCTTCAGTGGTTCCAGAGTCCGTGGCGACCGCCGTGAAGAAGGGCAAGACTGCGACGCCGGTGACCTCCGTCCAACCGGAGGCACCAGATGTTTGATGGAGGAGCTTAACGGCGCTTCCATCAACGAGGAGCACCGCACTGTTATGAGTGTGGTGATCCAGAAAGTTTAGTCCGCCAAGAGCGGGCTGACCGAAGCCTGTGCCAGCCTTCTAACAGGCTTTGAGGTATGTATTTAAGATATGTGAAAATATTACCGCATAGGCGATTTGCCCACGATGCTCGGTTTGGTGTTCGGAAAGAAAAACCGAACCGAGGATCTAAAAGATATACTGCAGGAGTCTAACATAAGTATGTCAATATGGGAATGCAGGCTCTAGCGACCTCTGCCGCACTGACTGCGGAGGTTGATGCATTGAAGCAAAGCCTCGAGCAGTCAGAGAACGAGCTCAGACTTGCCAAAAAGCAGCTCGAGGACAAGGAAGGTAAGCAATACCTTATGGGAGTATTTAAAAGATGTGTGTGCAAAAGATGACAGGAATAACGTGAATTCTGCAGGGGCCACGTACGAGGTGGCGACCCTGAAGGAAGCGGTGTCCAAGGCCGAAAGCAATACGGCCGCGGAGCGCACCGAGCGAGAGAAGCAGGAGGCGCGGGTGGCGGAGGTGTGGCAAGAGCTCCAGGCTCTCGTGGAAAAACACGAGAGTTTGGAGCGTGACTCAAAGACTCGAGAGTCCGAGCTCCCCTCGGCCCTTGAGAGCACCAAAGCCGCTAAGGTCGAAGCCCAAAAAGCCATCCAGGAAATTGAGGCGATGAAGAAGATAGCGGCGGGTAAGGCATTCTATATGCAAAGCAAGCATGTGAAAGTGAATTATCTGTTACTTACCTGAATCCGGAGCTCTCCAGGAGCATTCCCAGATCTTCCCCGCAGTGTGTCTGATGCTGCCGCATTCTACCGAGCCGAGGAGGGAAGCTCGACGGAGAAGGTGTTACAGTCTCAGATATCGAGGCGGACACCCGGTGCCCTTAAGCGACCAGTTGAAGCAGCTGGTCGAGCTCCATAAGGTGGTCGAACAGGTCATGAAGGGCCTTATAGTTCGGCTGTGGCCTAAGGAAGCCATGCCTGGGAGCTACTTCGGGCTGGTGAGGCGGCTGGTGGACGCCTATCCATGGGTTGAAGTCATCAAGCGCTCCGTCTGCATCGAAGGTGCCCATAGGGCCCTTGCCCGTGCCAAGGTGCACTGGGGCAAGATGGACGCTGAGAAGCTTGTGACGGACGGACCACCACCGGGCAAGGAGCATCGCAAGCCCGAAATGTATTATGAGGGCGTCCTGAAGGGTGCCCGCCTTTATAGCGGGTGAATGCTCCAAAGATGTAATTTTTGAGTAGACTCGCATTTGTTATCACAGACGCTGAAAACTTGCTCATATGCGCTAAGCAACACTTTTGAATTTAAAATATTACCTTCAATGCGGCCGTGTATTAAATTTGAGAGATGGCGAGTCATCGGCTTCAGCCCCCATGCCACGAGTCTTTGGGGTGTTGGGATAAACTTGAGCGCTCTTGTTCCCATTCTTGGGTCCTTCGAGGAGGCGCTCAACACAACGAACAAGGCAACGGACTATAATGCTTGAACACTCTCACTTAGCCATAGAATTCTATAATTTTAAATTTGGTGAAGCCCCTAGTATTCGGAAGACCGAGTTCGGGGCGCTATCCGCGCCTAGGACGGACAATGCCGACTCCTCGCTCTAAGCGGCATAAGTCTTTAGGGACTCAAAAACCTCTCGAACAGCGACCGGCTCTCGCCCTATCATGACGGTCAATTTTAGCTTTCTCCGCTGAGGTGCTTAACCCAGCTCAACCGGGGCACAATCGCAGTGGTTCTCCCAGCGCTACCTTACCCGATATAATGGAACATAAGGTACCAAAACATGGGAGCAGGCAAACCCAACTATTGACCCAAGACATGATTGAAGCCGATGCATATAATGCTATAAGTTGAGGTGCCGCACTTGTGGAAGTGTTCAGACTTATCACACCATGTTATGGGGTACTTAAGCCCACAGTGTATTGCCCGTACCAAAGTGTACGGTTGCACAATGTCATAAATGAACATATATATATAGAAAAAAGGGAATTCAATAATAGGCACAAGCTATGTATTGTTTATTTAAAAGGGCTGCAGTAAGAGCAGAACGATACAAATAGTGCGATAAGCACGGGACGGGACTTTTTAACATGTCCCCCTCCAGGCGTAAGCCGCGGGATGGTGTGTAAAACAGGTATACTGCTCGTAGTAGAGACCACCTGGACACTCGATGTGGCTTTCTGCTTCCTTGGCTGTTGCATCATGTGTTCGGCGATTCGACTGCCGGACAGGGCTTCGTGAGAACGGAGTCCTGAAAGTAAAAAAAAAGAAGAAAAGAAAAGAATGACACAATCGGGAGCCCCTGGTGCGGTTGAGCCGCATTCTGGGCATGCCGTGGTTGTGCCCTTCCCTATGCCCGTAATTATGCACGCGTAATCTTGGTTTCGCAATTTCGCGAGGGCTGGGGCTTGGGCCGCATTGCTATGCGTGCTCGGAACGTGCCAGGCGGTCTTGTTGTAGGTTACTCCGGGCGCGCTTGACGGTGTCCGGACGTTTAATAGCCGGACTCGAGAATTGCCTTAAGAGGCTGCTTTGTACTTCCGCGGCGAGGGCCGCCGTATGCTCCTCCGTCCGGAGAGAGCGTTCGGTGTTTCCATTGACCGTGATGACTCTGGAGGACCTGGCATCTTGAGCTTGAGATATGCGTAGTGCGGCACCGCATTGAACTTTGCAAATGCGGTTCGTCCGAAAGCGATGCGTGATAGCCGCTGCGAACGGGACTATGTCGAAAATTAACTCCTCGCTCGGAAGTTATCCGGGATCCGAAGACCACTTCTAGTGTAATGGCGAGCACATCAGTTGGCCTCTACACTGGTATGGCGCCTTTAAAGGTCGTCTTCGTGGGTTTAATCCTTGATGGGTCTATGCCCATTTTGCGACCGTGTCACGATAGAGCAGGTTGTTGCTGCCGCCGTCCATTAGGACTCTAGTGAGATGAAATCCGTCAATGATTGGGTCTAGAACCAATGCGGCGAATCCGCCATGGCGGATGCTAGTGGGGTGGTCCCTTCAATCAAAAGTGATCGGGCAGGAAGACCACGGGTTGAACTTTTGGGGCGTGGCTCCATCGCATATCGTCCCTTAGTGCACGCTTCCGCTCCCTTTTGGGTATGTGGGTTGCGTATATCTTGTTCCTTGTCTGCACTTGCGGGGTAATCCCTTACATCCTCTATTGTTCGTGGCGGGGCTCTTCCTCGTCATCGCTATGCAGCACCTTTTCATTGTTTTCGCATTTAACTTGCACTGCTGCTTGAACACCCAACAATCCTGTTGGTGTGATTGGCTGGTTTTCGAAGTGTCGTGTATCTGGCACGAGCGATCGAGTATTCGGTCCAAATTGGACGGGCCCGAAGTATTTCTTTTAAATGGCTTTTTCCGCTGACCGGGTTTAGAGCATCTGAATCCGGCATTGACTGGCGTATCCTCAGCACTATCGCTGTTAATTTGGCACTTGTGCTTGTTGCGACGCGACCTGCCATTGCTGTCCTTGGTATCCGAATTGCCAGGGCTCTTGGTCATGTTGTTACTACGAGCTAGCCAGCTGTCCTCTCCCGCGGAAAAGCGGGTCATGAGGGTTGTGAGGGCTGCCATGGATTTTGGCTTTTCCTTTCCTAGGTGTCGGGCAAGCCACTCGTCGCAGATGTTATGTTTGAAGGCTGCAAGGGCCTCTGCATCAGGACAATCGATGATTTGATTTTTCTTGGTTAGGAACCGTGTCCAGAATTGTCTGGCTGATTCCTCTGGCTGCTGAATTATGTGGCTAGGTCATCGGCGTCTGGTGGTCGCACATATGTGCCCTGGAAATTGTCGAGGAATGCGGCTTCCAAGTCTTCCCAACAACCAATTGACTCTGCTGGCAAGCTGTTAAGCCAATGTCGGGCTGGTCCTTTAAGCTTGAGTGGGAGGTATTTGATGGCGTGTAGATCATCACCAAGGGCCATGTGGATGTGAAGGAGATAGTCCTCGATCCAAACCGCAGGATCTGTTGTGCCATCGTATGATTCAATATTTACGGGTTTGAAACCCTCGAGGATTTGATGATCCATCACTTCATCTGTGAAGCATAGTGGGTGTGCGGCGCCTCTGTATTGGGCTATATCACGACGCAGCTCAAATGAGCTTTGTCTAATGTGTTCGGCCCGGCCGGAGTTGCCATATCCGGTGTCGTGGTTTTGTCACGGCAGATGTCCTTAGTGTCAGGACTTAGTCGCGAGGCCAACGCATCTATGTGGTAGCTTGAGAGGGGTTGAGCGGAGTCGAGAGATGCAACATAAGGCAGGGATTTAGACAGCTTCGGGCCCCAGGAAACATCATCCGGTAAAAACCCTACATGCTGTTCGAGGCTAGGTCTCATTATCATCACCAGGGAGTCGCCGTAAACCGGCTCTCCTCTTTGTGTCTAGCCCTAAGATTGTTTCTTATTGCTTGTAGCTTGTCCCTCTTTGGGGAGCCCTACCTCTCCTTATATATCTTTGAAGAGGCGGGTTACATGTAGAGTCCAACTCGGACTTTAACTTAAACTATTCTAACTTATCGCCATGGGCTACTTAACATCTTGGGCTTCACAACGTCTTGGGCTTCATAACCCACGACAACCCGATTATCACTGTTTGCGGTTTAACATGGTACGCGGTTTAACATTGTCTGCCGGTTTAACATTGTCCGCGGTTTAACATTGTCTGCCGGTTTAACACCGGCCGGTTTACCGTCATCGAGCTATCTGTCTTGACTGTCTGCGGTTTAACATCCGCCGGTTTATCAAGTCTCGGCGGTTTACGACTCGGCGGGTCATTCCATGGGTATATCCCCGACATTAGCCCCCAGTTTAATTTGGATTTATCCATGTTAAACTGATCCTGTTCATCCTTAAGTCCTTGTCACTTCTTTCTTCTAGAAAATCCGGGTCAATAGGCCAGCTTCATAATCAATTTGCTGACATTGGTTTATCACAGAGAAATATTGTGAAGAATAACTCCTTTGACTCAGCTCCCAATGCTTAAAAACAATATTGGTCTTTGAAATACTCATCTGATCTTCAACCGGTTTAAGAATGTAGAACTTGCCGGTTTATCATTGCCAAGATCACGGTTTATAAATATTGATAGCACCGGGTCATACTTGTAGTTAACATCCAGCTTGAAAATATACCTCTTATATGCCTATCACTTGTAGCCTCCAAGTCTTAAGAAGGTAGCATAGCAACAGCTTAAGACTTGCTTCAATAAATATCACAATCTTGAATAAATCCAGGTTGTTCATCTCAATCACTAGTCAGAATTGAGTATTCCACATATGTAGCCCCCAAGTGCCGGGTTGTCATGCTTGCGACAACACGGGACTTGTAATTTATGCTCATAAAACTTCAACCAATGTAGCCCCCAAGGGCCGGGTCATTATGCAATAATGAGCGGGGACTTTGTAAATATAATCTTGTAAACTTTGAACGACAACGTGTAGCCCCCATCATGGGGCTTGAATCCATGTCCACAAGGTTAAGAGCTTTGTGCTTTACCAACTGGCGGTGGTCCCTTCAATATAATGGATAAAAAGCTTTGTACCTTGAATAATTGGCAGGAGCAATTGGTAGCCCCCAATGGCGGCTCATTATGATGTGATGAGTCGGGTCTTCAATAAGGTGAGCAAACAATGACTTTGCATTAGCCCCCAAGTGTCATGGTGCATGCTTGCGGCGACATGAGACTTGCATATTTGATGTAATCTCAACTTGAATAATGTAGCCCCCAAGTGCGGGTCGTAAGCCTGCGGCGACTCGGGACTATTCCTTCAATTGTAGAATAAATCATGTCCATTGACAATATGATAGCCATTGCGCTAACGCGACTTTGAAAACCTTAATCATAATACTGGTTATTGATAACCAAAAATAAAAATCCAGCCATGTTGGCTATTTGAATAATATATCCAATGATTTATAAGCGCATGATTCCAATGGCGCAATCCAAATATATACTGGCGACTTATAGCCGGAAGCCAGGCCGGGTCAATAAACACCGGATTATAAGTGATTATGTACTGACAACTTGTAGTTGAAAATCGAGCCGGGTTAAAGAACACCGGGTTAATTTGATGACTGTTAGTCATGCCGGGTCGAGAGACGCCGGTTTAACATAAAATTTATCAAAAGAGAAAAAATCTTGACAAAGGCAAATAAAACTGTGTAATCGAGGCTTTTCAAGGGCTGCGGGCCCAAATTCGAGGCTTTTCATGGGCTGCCGGGCGGCTGAGTTAAACCATTTGACAAAGCCTTTTAAGATGGACCTCCAACTAACCACTCGTCGTTTTAACTTTGACAAGTTCAGGGTCTCGGTGAGAGTAATCATCAAACGTTCGGCGGGTCATGCGAGATTACACGGATAGGAGTGGCTTACTTGATGAAGGCAGGTTAACCCGGAGTTTTAGGTGAATACACCAGGCTTCCAAGCCGTGGGTCGATACCAGTTACAAGGGTCCTTTCAAACTCTTTGGTATTTGACACAAAGAGCCCCAAGTAACTTTGTGAGCTGTGCTCAATGGGTGCCTATGTTTGAGTTGTGCTTAGCAACAAGACTCTCTTTGGCCCCTTGGGTGTGAAGCTCCCAAGCTTTGTTCTCGCGTGATAGCGGATTAATGGACTCCGCTTTGCAAGCGAAGCCCCCATGTGATATATTTACGAGCTGTGCTGCTTGGTGCCTATGTTTTGAGTTGTCTTGTGCAACAAACTCTCTTTGGCCCTGATGATCATATTGTCTTGATAGCCGCAGCATGTGGGTAGTTACGCCATGTTCTCTTTGGTGATTAGACGTTTGTTTGTATATAAAGCCCCCTTGTGATCATATGAAGTTGAGCCCATAAGGCAGGATACCTATGTTTGAGCTGCGCATCATGGCAACAGTCCTCTTGACAACTTTTAACTTTTTGCAAGAGATAAATTCTTCTTGAACCGGAAATTCTTAAACCGAATATTGAGAGCTTCAAAGCTTTGTGGGAGATATCTTCCCCTTGAGCCGGATATTAAATCGGAATCCTTCTTTTTAAGCCGGAAATTTTCTGACGGCCTTTAAACTCGAACTTGCGAGAAGTTAATTCCTTTTTGAATCGGAAATTCTTAAACCGGATTTGAGCACTTCAGAGCTTTGTGGGAGAATAGATTTCCCTTGAACGGATTGTAGCTGGATATTTGAGAACTTGGTGAGGTGACTTCCCTTGAGCCGGGATTTTGTAACTGTCGTATACTTTCTAAGCCGGAAATTTTCTGACGGCCTTCGAATAGCAGTAGCCTCCGGGACTGGGTTATCTTTCCCTATTGTCCTGGGGTTTTTAAATTTGCTAAAATTGGCAAGACTTGTTGCGTCATATCATCGTAGCCCCCGAGTCTCAAGGTGACTTGAAGAGTTGGCTTGAGATTCTCCATATTTGACCGTCATATAAACCAGCACAACTTGTATATCATTGGTGTTGATAGCAGAATGTGAATCCACAGAAGGTTGAGGTGACTGCGGCGGGTTATAACTGATCTTGTATAAGCCATGTCAACAACTCGGCCAATGGTTCCTTCCAACTGGCTATTTGAAATTAACCAAACTGTAGTGGCGGTGACTTGCGTGCCTGCCCATTGATCCATCCAGTGCAGACGGAGGTTGATGGTAATTTGCCTTCAATTTATTGGAAGAAAACCGGGCTACCATTGAGCACGGCAGCACGGATAAAGGTTAGTGCAACATGACGATGGTATGCACTCCATATCCGCGATATAACTCCACTTTGACGGTGAATAATTGTCCATATGTATTTGGATGACAGATGATATTGTCGTCTCTGCCATGATCATGGAACAAAAAATATTAAAGAGAGGACAATTGTCCCGGAGGAACTTAAAGTATATTGAAAAAATAAGTAAGATGGATAGCACCTGATCTTTTCCTGGGACGTCGAGCCAGTCATGTCGGTCGTCGGTTTTCAATTGATCCGAATTATACTGCTTCCACGAATATTTTTTTTTCAGTACTCCACGTGGCCTTCTCTTGTCTTAACGTGATGGTAAACCGGCCATAGCATTGTACTACTCCAAGAATATGCATGTACTCTGCTTGCACCTTTGGCAACCAGTTGACTTTCAACGAAAGCAATTTTCCATCAGACCCTGGGAGTTATTCCATGCAACCGTACTAGCAAATGTCCATGACTTCCAACGAAAGCAACAACATCTAGTAGCATGATGGATTGCACGACCACGTGGTAGCTTCAGTCTTCTTGGTGTATATTTCTGTATGAATTTTGCCAAGGCTGATCCGATCTGGTCGCTCCCCTTGTAGCAGTTTTAGCCAATAGAAAATTTGTAGATCATCTTTTTCCAACCGCCAGACTACTACTCATTTGCAGTAGTAGGATTCCTACTATTGTCTTGTTCGAATAGAGGACACCACAGCTGGTCAAATCCCTTGCATGTGCATGTACCTAACTCGATAAATCGGAGGAAAACAAGGCTTATGGTGACTTGACCATAGCCGATTCTTTAGAGTGGCGAGAGAAAATTGCAAAGAGTGCAAGACTTCGAGCTTTGTGTTACTGGAGAACGAGGCACGGCAGCATCCGGCCGCAGTGTAAACTTAAGGCCAAAACCGGCTAAAGCGGAGGTGGCGGTTGACCGTGACAGGACACCTGGCGCAGCTGCAAGCGGCTCTATGCTTCTGTTGGTGAAATGGAGGCTGGCCCGGCTCCCGTGAGCAGCTCAAGCGAGGTGGCAGCAGCTCACAGGTCCGGGCGCCCGAAAGTGGCGCAGCAAACTGGAGTCAACCGGTGAAGATGAACCGGACCAGAAGCTGGGGCGGTTGACAGAGATGGAGTGGCGCCGACGGCTCAGTGGCGTGGCGGCGGTTTGAGGCGAGCGTGGCGGCCCGCTTTGAAACAAGTGGTGGCTCCAGGCGGCGACTTGGCGGCAGACAGGAAGGCGAAGGCCAGTGGACCGACTTTGGTTACAACAGCGGAAGTGAACCAGCGAGGTGAAGGGAGGGGAGCCGCGCGGACGGGCGCTTGTTGAGACAACGGCGGAGGCGGTTTGTGGTGGAGGTCGGCCGGTTTAGCTCAGGCGATTTGATAGCTTAGAAGGAGGTCAGCTGCAGCGATCCGGCGACTCATTCCGGCGGCCCGGCCCTCAATTGGAGGCGGCTTGTGGCTCGTAACGGTGCACGGCCATGGTGACTTTGGAGGCAACTGGTGGCAGCTCAGGCAGGGTAGAACCGGCGTCGGCCGCGGGTAGATGTGACCCGACGGGGCGGCGGCTGAAGCGGGACGGAGCAGCAGGTGTTAGGCAGAGGTGATAGCTCGCGGAGATCAGCGGAGAAGGCAGGGGAGCAGGAGCCGGCCCTCAGAGCAGCGCCGGCGCGCGGCCAAGCCGGAGGCAGGACAGGAAAGCGGAGGTGAGCTCGACAGCAACTTGCCGGTACTTCACCGCGGCGGATTAGAGCGGCAGCGGCGATTTAGCCCCGGCCGTGAGGGTAGGCGGCGCCGCCACGCCGAAAGCCGGCCTGCCGGAGCAAGCGCGTCCGGGCGAAAGCAAGACGGCCTGCATTCGGAGGCGGTCCGGCGAAAGCGGTGAGTCGAAAGCGGGTCAACGAGCCCCATCGAGGGCAGTCCACAGAGGCAGAGGCGGCAGGCGGTTCAACAACGATGGAGGCGGCGATTTAGTGGCAGCTTCGAGTGTGGCGGTTTGCACAGATCCATGAAGCACGCTCACGGCGACTTGGCGGCGGATCAACGGATGCTCGACGGTCGGACGAGGGAGTGCAGCAAAATCCGGGACGCCGGGCTACGCGGGCGTGCAACTCGGAGTCCAGCGGGGGCGAATCATAACCGAACGAGGCCGGCTCTGCGGAGAGGGGTCAGGGCCGCTCAACAACGCGGCCACACGGTGGCGAACCAGAGTCGAGGACGACGGAGACGGCGGTGGTTCGCCAATGAGGCAGAGGCGCGATGGCGACTCCGAGCCGTGCGAGAGCGAGGCCGAGAAGGCAGGGCAACTCGGGGCCGGCCACAATCCGAGGAGGCGGCTTAAGCAGCAGAATCAGCGACTCAGCTCAGGGCCGTGAAGGCGAGATGAGGTGCTGCGAAGTCCCAGCAACATAGGTGGAGCAAGGCAGGTTGGGTCACAGGTGTTCGGTGAGCCGTAGGCTTGCGGTGCAGATTGGGTCTTTCGGGTTATGGCCGTCTCCGCTCACGGGTCAGCGCCCGTCTTATACAATCTTTAGCCCTCCACAGTTGGTCGAGCGACAACAACAGGTCAGCGCCGGCAACTCAATGAAGGACTGCAGCGGATGAGTAAACTTGCTTCCAGGTTGTCATCGCGGAAGTCGCCAGGGCGGCTCAAACTAGAGGGACGCGGACGACAGAGGAGTCCGGTTTGTGGCCATAGGAACGAATCCACTTCCGCCCCTTTTTCCTCCAGATCGTAGCTTTGACTTTGTTTCTTCTAATTGACCTAAACGTGGAAGCAACACTTCCGACTAGGAGGCAAATCAGTAAACCTTTTGGATCTAAAAGCAATCATCCCCTACCAAACAACATAGTCCTGCAACCACCACTCCTAATGTGATTTTATTCACAGATCATCTCAGAAAATCTTGATTTGACGAGTCACATGGGCAGCCTGACGTGGGCACGGCCGAGGCGCCCGACGGCTTATCTACATTATCATGATCCTTTATCCGACGTACTCTGCTACCGTCCAAGTTAACCTTTGACCCGGATCTGACTTGTCTTGTAATCAAAATCCTTTCAATCCCAACTGGTAAAAAGCAGTCGATGCAGATTCCTTCCAAACCGGCTCTTTCATCCGGAGATTCACGAACTTCTCGAAACCATGAAAAAATCCCTCCAAGAACTCAACACCACCGTGCGCGGCCCCACGGTGGGCGCCAACTGTCGTGGTTTTGTCACGACAGATGTCCTTAGTGTCAGGACTTAGTCGCGAGGCCAACGCATCTATGTGGTAGCTTGAGAGGGGTTGAGCGGAGTCGAGAGATGCAACATAAGACAGGGATTTAGACAGCTTCGGGCCCCGGGATTCATCATCCGGTAAAAACCCTACATGCTGTTTGAGGCTAGGTCTCATTATCATCACCAGGGAGTCGCCGTAAACCGGCTCTCCTCTTTGTGTCTAGCCCTAAGATTGTTTCTTATTGCCCTTAGCTTGTTCCTCTTTGGGGAGCCCTACCTCTCCTTATATATGCTGAAGAGGCGGGTTACATGTAGAGTCCAACTCGGACTTTAACTTAAACTATTCTAACTTATCGCCATGGGCTACTTAACATCTTGGGCTTCACAACGTCTTGGGCTTCATAACCCGACAACCCGATTATCACTGTTTGCGGTTTAACATTGTTCCGCGGTTTAACATTGTCTGCCGGTTTAACATTGTCTGCCGATTTAACATTGTCTGCCGGTTTAACACCAGCCGGTTTAACACCAGCCGGTTTACTGTCTGTCTGAGCTATCTGTCTTGACTGTCCGCCGGTTTAACATCCGCCGGTTTATCAAGTCCCGGCCGGGTCATTCCGCGGGGTATATCCCCGACATCCGGCGTGACGGTTATCGTCACGTGTCGCGGGGCGCCCACGCGATCCGTAGATCGATCTTGTTTGCCTTGCCTTGTCCTCCAATATGTCTTGCAGGTCTGGCGCATTTCCCCGCGCCTTGGTATTTTTTGAGCGACGCCGGGGTGCGGCTTGAGTTGAGGGCCGAGAGGCCTCTCTGTCGTCGCCACGAGGTGGTCGGTCAGCCGTGTCATGCGCTGGTGATGTAGGTTTGGGTGCTTCCTCCTCTAATCGGGGTAGCAGCCTGCGTTTTGGGTAGCTCTTGGAGGGGCGCTCGAGTTCATACTCTTCGGCCGCAAGGACTTCAGTCCATCTGTCAGCTAGCAAGTCTTGGTCAGCTCTAAGCTGTTGCTGCTTTTTCTTGAGGCTGCTTGCCGTGGCCATGAGCCTGCGTTTGAAACGCTCTTGTTCGACGGGATCCTCGGGCACGACGAATTCGTCGTCGTCGAGGCTTGCCTCATCTTCGGAGGGAGGCATGTAATTATCGTCCTCTACCTCTCTTTACGCCGCTCTCATGAGGGCTGGCTTCTCCATCCTCTGCTGAATCCTGCTGGAGGGTTGTCTTCAACCTGTCCGGGTGTTATTGTCTCCCGTGCGGAATCACCGTTTTGCTTTGTGGCGGGATTTAGAGCGGCGCCACGACGCCGGCGCTTAGGCTGTTTCTTGGAGGGGTCATCCTCCGCTGTTCCATCGCCATTCCCATCTTTTGGGATGTCCACCATGTATATGTCGTATGACGAGGTGGCCTTCCAGTGCCCTGTGGGCGCTGGTTCTTGGTCGTCTCCTACATCGTCGTCCATACCGTCGATGTCTTCGGAGTTGAAGTCGAGCATGTCAGTTAAATCATCGAGAGTGGCTATGAAGTGGGTGGTGGGTGGGATTTGAATTTCTTCATCGTCCGCATCCCAACCTTCCTGACCATAATCCGGCCAGGGCTCTCCCGAGCAGATAGAGAGAAACTTTAGTGAATTCAGGATGTCGCCAAAGGGCGAGTCTTTGAAAAGATGTCCGCGGTGAATTCCATGATCGCCGCCCAATCGGATTCGATTGGCGGGGCGGAAGGCTCGGAGTCCGGAGAGGAGTCCGGCACCTTGGAGTTCTGAAGCCGCAAAGGACGGGGTAGGTGTACGGCTCAATCGCCGTAGAGATCGCAGCCCCCGAGGCGGTGTCCAGCCACCCGTCCTCGATCGGCGCAATCAGCTCCGAGCTGAAGGTCGGAGCAGACACTGGTGCGGCCTCCAGGACACTGTTCGGCGGCAGAGCTAGATCATGCCCCTCGTGATAGTGCGGTGCGCTTGGCTGTGGCTCGAACCCGTCGAAGATCAAGTCTCGGCTGACGTCAGCCGTGTAGTTCAAACTTCCAAATCTGACCTGGTGGCCAGGGGCGTAGCTTTCAATCTGCTCCAGATGGCCAAGCGAATTGGCCCGTAGTGCAAAGCCGCCAAATATGAAGATCTGTCTGGGGAGAAAAGTCTCACCCTAGAGCGCATCGTCGTTGATGATCGGAGGAGCTATCGGGCCTGAAGATGACGACACAGAGGAATTCTCAATGAAAGCACCAATGTCGGTGTCAAAACCGGCGGATCTCGGGTAGGGGGTCCCGAACTGTGCGTCTAGGCGGATGGTAAAGGGAGACAAGGGACACGATGTTTTAACCCAGGTTCGGGCCCTCTCGATGGAGGTAAAACCCTACTCCTGCTTGATTAATATTGATGATATGGGTAGTACAAGAGTAGATCTACCACGAGATCAGAGAGGCTGCAGCTTGGAGTTGGGCTGCAGCTTGGAGGCGAGCTATCTCAGCCCTCCTCTCGTACTCGTTTGCCTCCTCCCTGGTTATGAAATATCTCCCCTTTGCCTGAAAGTCAAAGAAGGTAGAAGCAGGGAGAGCGACATGATAGGTGCGTCGTCTGTCAAAGATTAGTCGGTACTGGAGGAACTGATCATTCCTCTCAACAAAACAATGATGAACCATAGCCTCATAATCTAAATAAGCAGGGGGCATCTCAATATCATCCTCACGTAAGGTTACACCAACAAAATTAGCTAAACGGGTTGCATAAATTCCACCGAAGAAATCTCCATTAAATCTATTATTATGCAACCTACGTGCAACAATGGCTCCCAAATTATAATGTTTAGCTCCTAACACAGCACTCCTGAGAACACTGAGGTCAGGGACACACATGTGAGATGCTTCATCCTTACCATTTATGCACCTACCTATGAAGAGAGAGAAATAATATATAGCAGGAAAATGAATGCTCCCTATGGTAGCTTGTGCTATGTCTCTAGATTCACCCACAGTTATACTAGCAAGAAAATCTCTAAACTCAGATTTGCGAGGCTCACTAGTACTACCCCATTGTGGAAGTTTGCAAGCAGTGGTAAAATCCTCTAGGTCCATAGTATAAGAATTTTCATCAAGATCAAACAGGACAGTTTGAGAATTGCGTGAAGATGAAAATTCAAACCTCCTCACAAAGGAACTAGTGAGATAGCGGTACTGACGGCACTTATCTGCCTTGAAGCTCACACGATTAGCTTTACGCAAATATGCGTTAAATTCTTCCTCATTCCTGCTTGATCCATGAAGTCCTCTGAAGGACATTCACAAGCCCGCACTGGAGCGTCCCTTGGTTGTTCATCCTCAGCATCGCGCATTGCAAGGCTGGGTCCTTGCTTCCTTGAAGAACCACCTTGGTACATTTTCCTAAACATATTTCTTCCTCCGAAAAATTTCTTAAAATTTTAGCAACTTCAAATGAAAATGAACTAAGCTCAACAAAATTGATAGCAACTACTCCTACAAGTGCCTAGAGCCTATATCATGCATTAGAACTACTTGGAACCATATAAATTTGACATGCAAGCTCAAGAACAGGGTAACCTAGGCAGCACAAATTTGCAATGAATAAAGCACTAGAACAAAAACTAATTGGACCAATGGAGGAGTCACATACCAAGGAACAATCCCCCAAAGCAGTTTTGTGAGAGGTGCTTTGAGCAAGGAGATCGAAAATCGCAGCAAAATGAGCTAGAACTTGTGCTTGAGCTGGTTGGTGATTTTTTTGGGAGGAAGAAGATGTGTGTGGGTGCAGGAATAAGTGGAGGGGAGCCACCGTGGGCCCACGAGGCAGGGGGCTCGCCCAGGGGGTGGGCGCGCCATGGACCGTCGTGGCCAGGTGCCAGCTCCCCCTGATGTGTTCTCAGTGCCAAATATTCTCAAATATTCTAGAAAAAATCATATTAAATTAGCAGGGCATTTGGAGAACTTTTATTTTCGGGGTATTTTTATTGCACGGATAATTCAGAAAACTGACAAAAAGTACTATATTTGCTTTATTTAATCTAAATAACAGAAAGTAAAAGGAGGGTATAGAAGGTTGTGCCTTCTAACTTCATCCATCTCATGCTCATCAAAAGGAATCCACTAACAAGATTGATCAAGTCTTGTTAACGAACTCATTCTGAATAACATGGAACCGGAGAAATTTTGAATAACAATATGTTACCTCAATGGGGATATGCACATCCCCAATAATAAGAATATCATATTCCTTCTTGGCAGTAGGAAGAGGAAATTCAAAACCTCCAAAAATAATCGATGGAATTTTTCCAATAGAGTTGATATTGTGGACTTGGGGTTGTTTCCTCGGAAAGTGTATCGTATGCTCATTACCATTAACATGAAAAGTGACATTGCCTTTGTTGCAATCAATAACAGCCCCTGCAGTATTCAAAAAGGGTCTTCCATGAATAATAGACATACTATCGTCCTAGGGAATATATCGAATATAAAAGTCCGTTAAAATGGTAACGTTTGCAACCTAACAGGCACATCCTCACAAATACCGGCAATGTATAGCAGTTGATTTATCGGCCATTTGCAAAGATATTTCATTAGGTGTCAACTTATTCAAATCAAGTCTACGATAAAAATAGAGAGGCATAACACTAACACCGGCTCCAAGATCACATAAAGCAGTTCTAACATAATTTCCTTTAATGGAGCATGGTATAGTAGGTACTCTTGGATCTCCAAGTTTCTTTGGTATTTCACCCTTAAAAGTATAATTAGCAAGCATGGTGGAAATTTCACCTTCCGGTATCTTTCTTTTATTAGTAAAAATTTCTTTCATGTAGTTAGCATAAGGATTCATTTTGAGCATATCAGTCAAATGCAAACGCAAAAGGATAGGTCTAATCATTTCAGCAAAGCGCTCAAAATCCTCATCATCCTTTTTCTTGGATGGTTTAGGAGGAAAGGGCATGGGTTTCTGAACCCGTGGCTCTCTTTCTTTACCGTGCTTCCTAGCAACAAAGTCTCTCTTATCATAACGTTGATTCTTTGATTGTGGGTTATCAAGATCAACAGCAGGTTCAATTTGTACATCATTATCATTGCTAGGTTGAGCATCAACATGAGCATCATCATTAACATTATCACTAGGTTCATGTTCATTACCAGATTGTATTTCAGCATCAGAAATAGAAATATCATTAGGATTCTCATGTGTGTCTACAACAGGTTCACCAGAAGCATGCAAATTCCTATCATTTTTATTTTTCTTCTTCTTAGAAGGACTAGGTGTATCAACATTATTTCTCTGAGAATCCTGCTCAATTATCTTAGGGTGGCCTTCAGGATACAAAGGTTCCTGAGTAATTTTACCAGTTCTAGTAGCCACTCTAACAGCAAAGTCATTATTCTTACTATTTAATTCATTGAGCAAATCATTCTGAGCTTTAAGTACTTGTTTTACTTGAGTGGTAACCATAGAAGCATGTTTACTAATGAGTTTAAATTCACCTTTAACTCTAGACATATAATCACAAAAGTGTTCAAGCATATAAGCATTGTGTTTCAATTGTCTACCAACATAAGCATTGAAGTTTTCTTGTTTGACAATAAAATTATCAAACTCATCGAAGCATTGGCTAGCAGACTTATAACGAGGAATATCACCTTCATCAAATCTATAGAGAGAATTTACCTTTACTACCTGTGTAGGGTTGCCAAGACCATTTGTTTCTTCAATAGGAAATGGATTAAAATCATGTATTTCTTCAACAGGCGGTAAAATAAGACCATGTATTTCTTCAATAGGAGGTAAATTCTTAACATCTTCATCTTTTATACCTTTTTCTTTCATAGATTTCTTTGCCTCTTGCATATCTTCAGGACAGAGAAGTAAAGCACACCTTTTCTTCGGAGTTGGCTTAGGAGTTGGTTCAGGAAGTGTCCAATTATTTTCATTGGTCAACATATTATTCAATAGAATTTCAGCTTCATCTGGTGTTCTTTCCCTGAAAACAGAACCAGCACAACTATCCAGGTGGTCTCTGGAAGATATCAAGTATTTCATTTTTCTTAAGGGGATGATCAGGCAAAGCATTAAGTAATTGGAGAAGCCTCCCCCAAGCTTGTTGGAGACTCTCTTCTTCAATTTGGACAAAATTATATATTTCCCTTAAAGCAGCTTGTTTCTTAAGAGCGGGGAAATATTTAGCAGAGAAGTAATAAATCATATCCTGGGGACTACGCACACAACCAGGATCAAGAGAATTAAACCATAACTTAGCATCACCCTTTAATGAGAACGGAAATTTTTTAAGGATATAATAGTAGCGAGTTTTCTCATCATTAGTGAACAGGGTGGCTATATCATTTAATTTAGTAAGATGTGCCACAACAGTTTCAGATTCATAGCCATAGAAAGGATCATATTCAACCAAAGTAATTATATCAGGATCAACAGAGAATTCATAATCCTTATTCGTAACAAAGATAGGTGAAGTAGCATAAGCAGGATCATATTTCATTCTAGCATTCAGAGTTTTTTGTTCCAGCTTAGCTAATAATTTCTTAAGATCACTTCTATCATTGCAAGCAAGAAAGTCTCTAGCAGTTTCTTCATCCATAACATAGCCCTCTCGAGCTGTGAGGCAATTCATATCTAGGGGGAGAATCTTCATCATCACTTTCATCAATATTATCTGTTTCAATAATTTCGTTCTCTCTAGCCCTAGCAAGTTGTTCATCAAGACATTCACCAAGTGGCACAGTAGTATCGAGCATAGAAGTAGTTTCATCATGAGTATCATGCATAGAAGAAGTGGCATCATCAATAACATGCGACATATTAGAGTTAATAGCAGAAGCAGGTTTAGGTGTCGCAAGCTTACTCAAAACAGAAGGTGAATCAAGTGCAGAGCTAGATGGCAGTTCCTTACCTCCCCTCGTAGTTGAGGGATAAATTTTTGTTTTCGTGTCTTTCAAGTTCTTCATAGTGACCACCAGATATAAATCCCAAGTGACTCAAAGAATAGAGCTATGCTCCCCGGCAACGGCGCCGGAAAATAGTGTTGATAAGCCACAAGTATAGGGGATCGCAACAGTTTTCGAGGGTAGAGTATTCAACCCAAATTTATTGATTCGACACAAGGGGAGCCAAATAATATTCTCAAGTATTAGCAGTTGAGTTGTCAATTCAACCACACCTGGATAACTTAATATCTGCAGCAAAGTATTTAGTAGCAAAGTAGTATGGAAGTAACGGTAACGGTAGCAAAAGTAATATTTTTGGGTTTTGTAGTGATTGTAACAATAACAATGGTAAAGTGAATAAGCAAAGAACAATATGTGAAAAGCTCGTAGGCATTGGATCGGTGATCGAGAATTATGCCGGATGCGGTTCATCATGTAACAGTCATAATATAGGGTGACACAGAACTAGCTCCAATTCATCAATGTAATGTAGGCATGTATTCCCAATATAGTCATACGTGCTTATGGAAAAGAACTTGCATGACATCTTTTGTCCTACCCTCCCGTGGGAGCGGGGTCCTAGCGGAAACAAAGGGATATTAAGGCCTCCTTTTAATAGAGTACCGGACGAAAGCATTAACACATAATGAATACATGAACTCCTCAAACTACGGTCATCACTGGGAGTGGTCCCGATTATTGTCACTTCGGGGTTGCCGGATCATAACACATAGTAGGTGACTATAGACTTGCAAGATAGGATCAAGAACTCACATATATTCATGAAAACATAATAGGTTCAGATCTGAAATCATGGCACTCGGGACCTAGTGACAAGCATTAAGCATAGCAAAGTCATAGCAACATCAATCTCAGAATATAGTGGATACTAGGGATCAAACCCTAACAAATCTAACTCGATTACATGATAAATCTCATCCAACCCATCACCTTCCAGCAAGCCTACGATGGAATTACTCACGCACGGCGGTGAGCGTTATGAAATTGGTGATGGAGGATGGTTGATGATGATGACGGCGACGGATTCCCCTCTCCGGAGCCCCGAACGGACTGCAGATCAGCCCTCCCGAGAGAGTTTAGGGCTTGGCAGCGGCTCCGTATCATAAAACGCGATGAATCTTTCTCTCTGATTTTTCCCCCCGAACACGAATTTATGGAGTTGGAGTTGAGGTTGGTGGAGCTCCAGGGGGCCACGAAGCAGGGGGCACGCCCCCACCCTCATGGAAAGGGTGTGGGCCCCTGGCCTTGATTCTTTCGCCAGTATTTTTCATTATTTCCAAAAATAATCTCCGTGAAGTTTCAGGTCATTCCGAGAACTTTTGTTTCTGCACAAAGATAACACCATGGCAATTCTGCTGAAAACAGCGTCAGTCCGGGTTAGTTCCATTCAAATCATGCAAGTTAGAGTCCAAAACAAGGGCAAAAGTGTTTGGAAAAGTAGATACGACGGAGACGTATCAGTCCACATCGGTGTCCCTGTGCTATGGAGTTCCCGCTACGACGTTGTTCCACTGCCCCGTAGTTGTTATGATCGAGGCCGCTCTATGTTCACTAAATAATGTACATATTGTTCAGCCGCACCATGTGTGCCGCTTGGCCTCGCTACCTGTTGTAATATAAACTTTGAGCCGGTAGCATCAATAAAGCTGTCGTTTTCTGTACCAAGATGTTGTGTGTTGCCAGAAGACATGGTCTCTGGGCTGGCAATGCATGGTAAACCGGTTGCTCTGAGCCGGGGTGCCACACCGCTTGGTATCAGAGCCGCACTGACTGTAGGCAACGCTAGAATACGACGTGTTAACTGGACGTTAGATACGAGTTTAATTTGAGTGCCAGTAGCATTGGTAGCTGGTTGTTGCATTGCATGCACTTGTTTTTTTTATGTTAACCTACTAATGGTTGTAAGTGTAGATGGCTCCGGTGCCGTATCCGTGCCAGTTGCAGCTAATGTCGTTCACGTCGCCGCATCTCCTTCGTAACGTGTGGCGTCGGCTGTACCCCCTCGGTGACGATCCAGTCTATCGTGTGTACCGGGAGCGTCTAGCTGACTCAGTGTATGAGTATCACGTAGTGATTAATCTGCGCACCAGTTCCGATACAAGCACTTACACTCGTACCTCTCGGAGTGGTTACGCTTCTACCGCTTCTCAGGCTGTCCAGTTTGCTGCATTCGAGGTCACTGTCGAGCTTCGTTACAACAAGGTCCGGATGCAGAACCACCCAGGTTTCTACTACTATCTTTCTCTGCACGACAATGGTCGTGTCCATTTCCCTATCATTGATCCGGAGTCTGATAGTGTTGCTAGCCATCTTGCTCGTTATATCACCGCTAGCTATCTTATGATCCACGAGCTGGCTCGAGAGCTGACTCGCGCCCGTACTGCTTTAGCCTTTGCTTTAGTCTCTACTAGATCTGCCACTACTCCATCCTCCCTGGGATTTACTCCTTATATTACAGTCAGTTCTAGTTCCCCTATCTCACTGGTTACTCCTCCGAGTAGCTCGGGCGCCTCGACCGTGAATCCTCTCAGTGCTCCTGCTGAGTGGGTTTCACTTCTCACTACTCCTATAGCCCCGATGCTTCACCCTACACCTGCCCCTGAGGGAGAGCCGTCTAGGCAGCGTCGTCGTGTTACCTTTAACCTGGAGGTCTCAGTTAACCTCGTCAGTTCAGGATCCGAGTCCGTTTCAGGAGAGGACCCCGCAGCACCAGCAGAGCAATAGAGCTTCTGAGTATTCGCAGTCGTCAGGATGGTGTACTAGTGTAGTCGTACGAGTCATGAGGTTTCGTTTCATGTGTGAGAGTAGTTGAACCTGGCATGTTGTTTATTTTTCATGTATGAGTCTATGTATAATTATGTGGAACTCTATTTTATTCGCCATATTTTCTTCGTCATTTCGGTTTTTCTCGGGCTTTTGTTGCTGGCTTTTCCCCAATTTATTTTGAATGTTTCTCATCTCGGTTGTGTTGTCTTGGGAAAAATCAAAATAGGATGTCGCGGGGAGGTAGCAGTAGCGACGTTCGCGAGGGTACCCATGTTCGTCGTTCCGCATGACAGGCAGGACACTCTCCCGAGCCGTACGTTCCACCACGGCCTCCACCGCCAAATCCGCCCTCCATCGAGCAAATTCTGCGTATGTTTGAGGAAAGACGGAATAATGATCTTATTGAAATTTTAAGAAGTGTGCAAGCTATGGTTGGGCAGAATGGAAATCAGTACGGTCATCACTCCACGCTGTTAGATTTTCAAAGGACCAAGCCTCCCAGTTTCAGTCAGGTTATTGACCCCTTGGATGCAGACGATTGGTTGCGAACCATTGAGAGGAAACTTGAGATTGCTCGTACTGAAGAAGATGATAAAGTTCCATTTGCAACTCATTATCTTGAAGGCGCTGCTGCCATATGGTGGGAAAATATAAAAGCCATGTGGCCTGCTGATGAAGAAATCACCTGGTCAAAATTCAAGGATCAGTTCCGGAAGTATCATATCCTACTGGAATTATGAAGACTAAGCAGTGTGAATTTCTCGCGCTCCTCCAAGGAAATCAGTCTGTGGGTGAATATTTGCAAAAATTCAATCATCTGTCACGTTACTCCCTTCATGACGTGGCAATTGAAGAAAGAAAGATCGACAGATTTCTTGGTGGATTAAACCCGCAACTCCGATGTACTCTCAGTATGTTTGATTTCCCAGATTTTCAAACTCTGGTGAACAAGGCTTTCATTGCTGAAAGGGAGCACAAGCTTGTATCAGATAATAGGCCTGCTAACAATGACCACAAGCGCAAGTTTGAGCCAAAGAAAGATGGGCAACCAGTGCAAAAGGCTCGTACCTGGCAGCAGACTCAGGTGGAATACAAGCCCAATTGGCAACAGAATGTTAACAAGACCACCACTCAAGTCAAGAATGTCGTGACCAACCCAGTGCACGAGGAGCGCCAGCGCAACAATTCTTGCTTCAGTTGTGGGCAAACCGGACATTATGCCAGACAGTGTCCCAAGAACAGCAAGGCGAATGCTCTATTCAGGCCACAAGTCAACTTTATGGAATCATGCCCGACCCAGCAAAACATCACTGGGCACGTGCATCATCTCCCCACCGATGAAGCCCAAGAGAACCCCGAAGTCATCATTGGTATGTTTTCTGTTAATAACATACCTGCAGTAATTTTATTTGACTCTGGGGCTTCCCACTCTTTTATTTCTCAGAGTTTTGTTACCCAAACCAAATTTCCTTGTTCGCTTTTGGGCAATAATATGCTGATACAAACCCCGGGATCCTTAATCAAGAGCAATCTGGTCTGCCATAATCTGGAAGTCAATATCAACAGAGTCAGTTTTCCAACTTCTTTGATAATTATTGAGTCTTCTAAGTTGGATGTTATCTTGGGTATGAATTGGCTGACTCAATATCAAGTATGCATAAATTGTGCAACCCGAGAAGTCACTTTGACCAGTCAGAAGGGGCAGACTACCAAATTCTATGCTCGCAGAAGCATACCCAAGAAAGAAATGGTCTTCACCGTTGTGGCTGAATTGGAATTAATTCATGTGGTCAGTGAGTTTCCGGATGTATTTCCAGAAGAGCTGCCAGGCATGCCACCAGATCGACAGCTTGAGTTTGCAATAGATCTCGTGCCCGGAACCGCACCATTATACAAGAAGTATTACCGGATGCCCTCATCAGAATTAGTGGAGCTAAAGAAACAGCTTGATGAAATGCTCCAGAAAGGATACATCTGTCCCATCTCTTCCCGATGGGGATCACCCGCTATTTTCGTGGACAAAAAGGATGGCAGCCTCCGCATGTGTGTGGATTACCGTCAGCTGACCGATGTCACCATCAAAAATAAATATCCGCTGCCAAGGATTGATGACTTGTTTGATCAGCTCAGTGGGGCCAAAGTAATCTCCAAGATTGATCTAAGGACGGGATATCATCAACTCAAGATTAAAAAGGAAGGTATTCCTAAGACCGCATTCACTACTCGATACGGTCTTTATGAATATACAGTTATGTCCTGTGGTCTCACCAATGCCCCAGCTTTCTTCATGCATATGATGAACAAGGTATTCATGGACTTCCTCGAGAAGTTCGTGGTAGTCTTCATCAATGACATACTTATTTACTCAAGAAGTGAAGAAGATCACAAAGAACACCTCCGAGCAGTGCTACAACGACTCCGCGACCATCAGCTATACGCCAAATTCAGTAAGTGTGAGTTTTGGCTCAAGCAAGTTGGATTTCTTGGACATGTACTATATGTCGAAGGTATAGCCGTGGACCCGAGCAAAGTAAAGGATGTGCTCGATTGGTTGCGCCCACAACTGTATCTCAGATCCGGAGTTTTCTCGAATTAGCCGGGTATTACCATCGTTTCATTGAAGGATTTTCCAAGATTGCCAAACCCATGATGGAGCTGCTCAAAAATGATAAGAAGTTTGAATGGACTGAGGACTGTGAGAAGAGCTTCAATGAGCTAAAGATACGGCTGACGACTGCACCTGTGTTGACTCTTCCTGATATCTACCGCAGTTTTGATGTGTACTGTGATGCCTCTAGACAGGGACTTGGATGTGTACTTATGCAAGACAGAAAGGTAGTAGCCTATGCATCACGACAGCTACGACCCCACGAGGGAAATTATCCCACTCATGATCTGGAATTGGCCGCGGTGGTTCATGCTCTAAAAAAATTTGGAGACACTATCTCATCGGGAAGAGGTGCCAAATTTTTACCGATCACAAAAGTCTCAAGTATATATTTACTCAGCCAGATTTAAACCTCCGTCAACGAAGATGGATTGAGTTGGTCAAGGATTATGATCTTGGGATAAATTACCACCCGGGTAAGGCCAACGTGGTTGCCGATGCACTCAGTCGAAAGCCTGTCAGCCTGAATGTCATATTGGAATCCTTGCCTCCTAAACTTCAAGAGAAGATTGCTCAGCTCAGCCTGATCATAGTTCATGCCAGCCTTGCTAATATTTTGGAAGTTTCCCCCACACTTCAGGAAGAGATCCGCAAGGCCCAGCCAGCTGACACCGTACTGCAGAAACGTGCCAAGATTATGGTAGCAGGGTAGACTTCAGATTTCTTGAAGGGTCAATTTGGTACCCTCCGCTTCCGGGGAAGGATTTGTGTACCCAGTCAAGCGGATTTAAAGCAGAAAATCCTGTCAGAAGCACACGAATCTTCGTATTCCATTCACCCTGGAGGTACGAAAATGTATGAAGACCTTCGACAAATATGTTGGTGGGATGGAATGAAGAAAGACATTGCCTATTTTGTGGCCTGTTGCGACATATGCAACAAGGTGAAGGTGGAGCATCAGAAGCCAGCCGGACTTCTTGAACCACTGCCAGTCTCACAATGGAAATGGGATGATGTCTGCATTGATTTCATCACAGGACTGCCTAAGACTCAGCGAGGCAATGATGCAATCTGGGTCATAGTTGACACCTTAACCAAGGTTGCTCACTTTATCCCGATCAGAACCACATATCGAGCGGATCAACTTGCACAGCTGTATGTATCCAGGATAGTCAGACTGCATGGAGTACCCTGAACCATCACTTCTGACCGAGGTTCACTTTTTATCGCCGCTTTTTGGTCACGTCTCCATCAAGCCTTGGGGACGGTATTTGAAATCTGATGCCGCTTATCATCCTCGCATCGATGGATGGCAGTGGGTAAACCAAATACTCGAAGATATGCTGCGAGCCTGTGTTGTGGCCCAAGGGCCTAAATGGGAAGACTGCCTGTCGTATGCCAAGTTCTCTTACAACAATAGCTTCCAGACTAGTCTAAAGATGTCACCATATGAGGCTTTGTATGGCCGTAAATGTCGCACTCCTTTAAATTGGTCTCATACTGGAGATAGCCGCATCTTCGGAACAGATCTCATGATGGAAGCTGAGAAACAAGTTAAGGAAATCAGAGACAGATTGCAATTGTCCAAATCTCGACAGAAGAGTTATGATGATGCAAAGCACCGACAGATCAGTTTTGAACCCGGAGAACATGTATACCTCCGAGTAACTCCTATGAAAGGAATCAAGAGATTCCAGACTCGTGGAAAGTTGGCACCCAGATTTATTGGTCCATTCCCAGTTATGTCACGACTGGGTACTGTTGCATATCAGTTGGAACTACTCCCTGAATTGTCGGACGTGCACAACGTGTTTCATGTCTCACAGTTGAGGCGATGCATATCACCGCCTTAGAAAAATACTGCTATGACTGAAATAGAATTGGCAAAGGACTTAACATATGAAGAGAGACCGGTTAAAATTTTGGATCAGATGGAAAGGGTCACTCGTAGTAAAGTAAGGAAGTTCTACAAGGTTCAGTGGGAGCATCACACGGAGTCAGAATCAACGTGGGAACAGGAAGAATTTCTAAGGGCACATTATCCAGAATGGTTTCCCAAGCAACCGAATCTCGAGGACGAGATTCATTCTAAGTGGGGGAGGTTTGTGACAGCCTGGCTTTTGCCCTCTTTTATTTGCCTGATTTTCATTTGGATTGATTTTGAAATTTGGAGTTTTTGAATCTTTTCATATGGACTTAAACACTGGGGTACCCCTTGGCTTTCACCCAAGTGACTCACTTCCCTCTCCAATCATCACTTCTTCTCTGGTTCACATCAAAATAATATTTGGAATACTTTTCCTTAATGAAAAATATTCATTTCCCTCTCTTAAACCCTAACTAGTTCAATGTGCTCCAAAGCAACCCCAATTTTTCTTGCCCACAAAAATCTGAGGAATTTCACAAATATTCTTGGAACCCTGGGGCACCTTCCTGAGCAAAAATATTTCATCACTTTTTGGAATATTTTTGCTACAGAAAATATTTTCCGTTCTGGACAGAAATGGTGATTTCTACAACAACTACCATCTTACTTGCTCCAATGTGGCTGATTTTTCTTGTGCATCATCACCTTAGTAGATGATTGCTAACCTCCAAAGCCCAGCTCCCAACTCCCATCCATTTGACCTCAGTAACCTCTCAAAGTTACTAATCAGAAACTTACTAGGCTTGTGAAATCTTTTCAACTACGTCTGGGTCCAACCCAAAGCGTGGTAATCTTTAAAACTACCACGAACAACAAGCCAGACATGAGTTTTGGACTTAGGTCCGGCAGTGGGCAAAGTTCACGCGGTGACCACGCGTGTACACGATGCCAACCTGCATGTCGACACGCTCTGAGTGCCGCCGAGCACTCTGTTTCGCGTGTGCTCGCTTCCCCGCCTGCCTAAGCGTGCCAAACCTCACCACAATCTTCGTCCTAGCTCCCTTAACTCTCCCCTGGCACTTGCCGACGTCGGAGCTCGCCGCAGCGAGCACAGGCACGGTCCAGCCAACGTAATAGTGTGCTCTGCACTGTGCTCGTCGCCTTCCTTTTGATCACGTGCTCGTCCCCGTTCGCCCATAGTCCCCGCGTGAGCTGCATTGCCTTCTCCCCCTCTCACTGACGCCGCTCGTCGCCGGGCGCCATGTCCAGGTGTCACCGGCGGAGCCCGATCCCCCTCGATGCTCGCCTGTAAATGGAGCCATCCCCAGCCTCCTCGAGCACCATCCTCCACTCCCACACACTCCACAACCTCGTAGATAACTGTAGCCCGGCCGGGCAGGCCGCGGGCCGCCGTCCCCGAGCTCGAGCTCATCGGCAATCCCCTCGGGTCGTTGCCGTAGCTCCAGCCCCTCCCAGGCCTGGCCAACCCTTCCAGGGCCTCTGCCACTCTCCGGTGGTGCCGTTCCGCCTAGTTGGAGCCCCTGGAGTCGCCTCTGCTCGATGTCGTCTTCATCTCCGGCAAGCTCTGCTTCCTGTCTCCGCTAGAGAGGATGATTCCGACGCCGTCCGACCACCCCTAGCTACTCTACGGGTACGAGCGGGTGCGCCTACGTCTCCTCTCTCGCTCCCTCCCTCTCGTTTTGGCCAAGGAGCCCTCGTCGCCGGCGTGTGCTCCGGCGAAGCCGTGTCGTCCTCTGTTCCCTTCACCCTCTCCGCCTCACCTGACTAGTGGGGCCCGCTAGTTAGCCACTCAGTATGCACGCGAAGCGGTATGAGTGGTGGCGCCCTGAGGCTTTATGCCTTCGATGCCACCCCCAGTCTGTTTTTATTTAAATTCAAATTTCATTTGTATCCAGAGAGCTTCAAACAGCTATAACTCTTCAACCATAAGTCCAAATGAATTGATTCTTTTTGTATTGTGTTCTTTGTAAAGAAATCTAGCAGCTCACCAAAAATGGGATTTTTCCCTGCTGTCTAGATTTTCTGGTGATTTTCAGAAGAGTTCTTGATGTTTTCTTTTTGTGTTTATAAATGTTTTCAGAGAGTGAAGCTTGTCTTGAGGATCACCAGGAGGCTTGTGAACCTCATCTGCACTAAGGCAAGCCACAACAACATTTTCATGGTGCCATTTCAATATTTATGATTTTCCTACTTGAATGAATGATTCAATCCATGCATTTAGATCACTATTGTGTTATTTATATTCCGTTAAATGCTTGTTTAAGTTAATATGCTTGTATTACAGAAAGTTTAAAGCTAACTAAGTTGGTAAAGAAACTACAATTAAATTTTTGTTATGAGAGAGTAATATAGTTATGGATATAAATAATTATTTGGAGTTATTTTTCTTGCATGATAAAAATGATAAAATTTGTTAAGAAAGATGATGTTTAAAGTGAAGTTTAATCCTAACCAGAGAAGAATAAGGAGTTGTTGATGTTCATGCTTAGTGTGGATTTAGTTGACTCAGTCATTACCGTTGATATGTGATGCATACGTTAGTGTTGCATTTTCATGGAATGTTATGACACCGGTTATTTGCATTTTAAGTTGAAACTGATAATAACCCAACTTGAATATGTGTTGACCGGGTCATGGTGCCAGTGAATCGAGTTTTTCCCAATGCAACCACATTTGCCTTTATGGGAAGGCCTTTATTCGGTCCGTTTTCATGCCTCTGGTCGGTGCCTCCAATGAGGGAAGGTTATGGGCGTGCGGTACCCTGGCCCGGTAAGCAGACATAACCTTGAGTGCCCGTTGTTGAGGTTATGGTACCGGGTCCCCGTGTGGGATCGTTTATGTTTAGGCCACGACGGTGGTCGTTGTGTCTTTGGTAGACACGGGCCACCCAGGACTAGCCTAGTGGGGAGTGAGTCAGAGTGGCCGAGAGAGTGTCATGGCAATCGAGGGGTATCGTCAGAATGCTGTTGGTCCACCCGAATGGGAGTACGAGGCCATGGGTTCCGTGGTGTGGGTACAGTGCGCTACCTTTGCAGAGTGTATTAATCTATCGATAGCCGAGTCCACGGTTACGGACACGCTCGAAAGTAGGTCACACCATGAGTCAACATTTAATAAATCTTTCACACTTAGTTATGAACTTTGCACTGTTGATGATGGCGGGAAGGTCATCTTGTTGTTTGAGACCAAGTGTTGGTCGTGGTTGTAATCGTCGGAAAGATCACCGTTTAAGAACCAGTGTTGGTCGTCGCTGTGATCGCCGGAATGATCACGAGATATCCATAGTTAAGATCATGAGGTTGGTACGATCCAAGAGCGATCACCGTTGGTAAGCCAGTCTGAGGGACTGTTCTCATAAGAGCATGATCACATCATGTTGGTTATATTGTTTCATTACAAATAAGTGGTTAATTATCATGATATTGTTTGTCATAATGTTTATGCTTGTTGTAAGCTTGCAAGTACATTCAATGTACTGACCTCGCGTGTCATGCCAGATTTCAGGAAAGTCTCGTTGGAAAGGAGTGTTGTCCGAGTCTAGATCGTGTCCACATCGGTGTCCCTGTGCTATGGAGTTCCCGCTACGACGTTGTTCCGCTGCCGCGTAGTTGTTATGATCGAGGCCCCTCTATGTTCACTAAATAATGTACATATTGTTCAGCCTCACCGTGTGTGCCGCTTGGCCTCGCTACCTGTTGTAATATAAACTTTGAGCCGCTAGCATAAATAAAGCGGTCGTTTTATGTACCAAGATGTTGTGTGTTGCCAGAAGACATGGTCTCTGGGCTGGCAATGCATGGTAAACCGGTTGCTCTGAGCCAGGGTGGCACATTCGAGCCTTGGATAATCATTGACATCATAATGTATTTTTTTCTTCATACACAACCAAGGAGCTAGGTTATATATGCACAGAAGCACCAGCCATGTGCTGTGATTGGTGCTCATATCGCCAAAAGGATTAATCCCGTCAGTACACTCCCCGAGCCTTATACTTCTAGGATCCTTGGCAAAATTTTCAAACTTTTTGTCGATTAATTCCCACTGAGCCCCATCTTTCGGGTGCCTCATATACTTATCCGCAATTCGCTCATCATGATGCCACCACAACATCTTTGCCTCTCTAGGGTTTGCAAACAAACGCCTCAACCTTGGAATTAAAGGCAAGTACCAAGCAACCTTGAACAGGACTCATGTCTTAATCTCGTCGTCCAATTTGTACTTGTCCTTTGCTCTCCTGCGCTTGTCTCGTGCATGCTTGCATGTGGGACATGCACGAAAATCTTTGTACTCACCACGGTACAATATACAATCATTCACACAAGCGTGTATCTTTTGTACTTCAAGCTCCAATGGGCAAACAATTTTCTTCGCTTCATTCGTGCTTCTGGGGAGCACATTATCTTCCGGAAGAATTTCTTTCCAAAGACCTAACATCTCTGTGAAGCCCTTGTTTGATAGACCGTTTGCTGCTTTAAATTTCAGAAGCGCCAGGGTGGCACTCAACCTGGATACAATTCTTTCTTGGAGTCCGCATCAATGGTTGGCTGATCCTTGTACCCAATCATGTGCTTATTTGGGCCCTCGAAATCTGCAATCATATCAGCAAAATCTGGCATATCAAGATCGTCGTCATCTGCGTTGACGTCTTGGTTTTCCAGTGGGCGTTTCGGCTTTCAGGTGTTCCATTGGTACCTTGAAGCCTCTGCCTCGATGTTAGATTCAACATCCATGTGACACTGATCGGGGTTTGGCATCTCGCTGCCCTGGGTATCTTCATCCATGACCTCCTCTTCACCGTGTCTGGTCCAACGTGTATATCCATCCATGAATCCCCTAGAGACTAAGTGCATCTGGACATCTGCAACTTCATGTGACTCTGTATTGGCACAATCAGTACATGGACACAGGATGTAATCCGCATCACCAATTCTCCCCTTTGTACTTTCAGCCAAATTCATGAACTCTGTCACGCCAATGATAAAATATGCAGTTTTCGGATTCTTCATCCATCGAGATTGTTCCATCTGCAGCACATGAATGGTAATTAAAAACAAAACAACAACATTAATACACGGATTAACTGATGTCCAAAGATGCGTGCATAAATCACAAGGTTTTATTTTAATAATTACTGAGGGTGCTCCATGTTGTTATCCAGACGTGCCATGAAAAAAATTAATGGCCAGTCAATTTAGACGCAGAGTACTAGTACAACACTACACTTAGGAATTGAATACCTAAATTTAGCCACTCACGAAAAGAATACCTTAATTAATTAGCCACGCGGCGACCTCCACCCAGCAGACAGACAAGCGCGATGCGGCGACACGCCGAGACAGCAGGGTCGAGGAGCAAAGCTTAGTGCGGCTGCCGCCTAAAGTTCGACCTCCACTATCCCGTCATCGACCGCGATGGATGTGCTCGAATCACGCTGCCGCCGACCTCGATGGTTAAGCTCCTCCTATCTCCTGCTGCAGAATGAGGATTGACCTCCTATGATGCCGGCACCGCCCGCCGACCGAGGATTGACCTCTTCTCCGGTAGTCGCTGCCTAGGCCGCCGCCGCCATCTCTATATGCAGAGCGGCTGTTTTTTTTATGGATATCTGCGGAGCGGCTGTTTACACGGTATCTCACCGTAACTCAATTATATGGATAGGGTAGTACATCACATACGGTTACGTAACGGCAACCGTGTCTAACCTATGTTGTCTTCTCACACGGTTTGGTGCGGAAATCATGTGTGACGTTGTAATACCTAACACAAACGACATGTACAAATAGTGTGCCATATACAACATATATATAGTGCCATTAATAGTTCCCGACCGTTAGCTTATCTCCACAGTTTCCCCATTTCCCCCAAATCCCTACATAGCCTCCAAATTCCCTTGCGTGGCGCTGACATTGGGGAATGCGGACGAGTGGTGTTGATGGTTTTGGTGCGGCTGCTCCTGCTCGTATCGCCGCCACGACGACGATCGCCGCCGAGCACTTGCCTAAGGTCATCAGAAGGCAGGTGTACTACGGATCCGAATCGTCCTGTCAGGTTCCAATCTATCCCGATCTTTTTTACCATGTCCAAAGTATGGCTCCTTGCTGAATCCGTCCTGAATGACCCCCCCCCCCCCAGGAAAGCGATCTGTCACCAGATCCGGAGCTTGACTCCAGACTCCCGCAACACGAGTTTGACTCTGAGTTTTGCGCCACCGAGAAGTACCAAAAGCTGAGTTGTGTGCACAGGCACACTCCCGTTCGACGTGTATGCACGGAGGGATTCGACATTGGCAGGCGGTTTCTCAGTTGCCCCTTAGAGGTTAGTACTAATTAAGTTCATCATTTTACTTCAGTTAATGCCACCGCTCATCCAGAATACTATTTAACATTGGTAGGGATATGAGGCTTGTGCCTTTGTTAACTGGCTGGATGAAGAATGGCATGGCAGGGCTCGGAGTGTTATCACCAAGCTCGCAGAAGATAACGTAAAGCTTAAGAAGAAACTGGCTGATCTGGAATGCACAATCAGTACGATGAAGCAAGAAAGAATCAATCACAGGCAATAGATGAAAGCAAGAGACAAGAAGGAACTAGCATGTGTAGTTGTGGTTGTCGCATTAGCCATGTTCTATGCGCTGTTTGCAATGATGATTAGGGGTTTTGTTTGACAGTATTGCTAAAGCACATCTAGATGTGCTCTAAGTAATGCACATCTAGGTCCTATATATGCCATTGATGTTACGCGAAGATTCGTGCAGATGTTTTTCTTTGTCTTTTTTATTTTCCTTTCTAGTTTGATTATTACTGGCTTTATCAATAAGAACAACTCAATGTATTGCTTGCCAACTGTCCTACTCCATTCATACCGGTACCGGTGCATAATCCCAAAACTTGTTCCTTGTTTTTGTCCTGAAAAAGGAAACCAGCCAAATAGCCAATAGGAGTCCTATGCACCCCCGGGAATTTGGAGCGACTGGGTACAAATAATTACGGTTGATTATATCAGCGGTTAGATAATACGTCAACCCCCGCTTCAATTGGCAGTTCCTCTTCTCTGCATACCCCGCTTAAGTGTCCACCATCTTCATCGTCCCCGGCAGGCCGCGCTACACACTGGCACACACTCTGCAGCCATGTCGAGCGATAGCGAGGACGACAGTTCGGCCAGCAGTTTGGCGCCCGATGATAGGTCAACATCGGAATCATCCCGCTCGTCTTCCATGAGTCCGGCGTCGAGCCCAGACCTCGATTATCTCCGGTTCATGGAAGGGATGCTGCCTACGGAGTTGTCAGAGGACAACCAGACGGATGAGGAGCCGTCAGAGGACGAAGAAGAGGACAACGATGATGATGAGGAGGAATGGTCGAACGAGGAGGAGGACGACGACGGCAGCAACGATGATGACGACAGCGGCGGCGATGAAAAGCCAACGATCAGCGGCAAGAAGCGTCCTCGCCAAGACGATGTCGCGGGGCCATCCAACAAGAACAACAATAAGAAGAAGGACTAAATTAAGCAGACTGTATATATCTCTATTTATCCTGTCAATCTCATCGCAGACGGTTAGTAATATGTATTCAACAGAGATCTTCTACATTATCGCCAATAGGTTGGTTTGTTGAACTGTGTGTCCTGACGAGCACACAATTCACAAAAAAAGACCATATGGGCTTTCTATAATGATCGCACACAATTCTAATTACCGACCTGTTTGCCGGGTATCACACACATCTTGTTAGGCCGAATCATTTGTGTTCACCTCACTCATCGCAAACGGTTCATTGGAGTGAACTGTATGCCATATATCGCACACACCTTGATCTGGCTGCCCGTTTCTGTTGTTCTGTCTCATTGCAAAGAGTTCGTACAGATCAACCGTATGCCCCTCATCGCACAACAACTATAATCTGAACCGTGTTTGATGTATCATTCATCGCAAACGTTTTGCATCATTTCTGACGGTTTTCATACACCACCATTTACGATTATCGCATCGCACCCAGTTTCTCGAAGGGTCTCTGATCGTAGTGTCGCGTTAGCAGCATCCTGCAATAGCGACTCGTGAAGAAGAAACATGTCGTAGGCATCGAGGGCATCAAGTTCAAGAAGGATCATCTGTGTGGTGCCTGCGAAGCTAGAAAGATGACAAGGGCCAAGCATCCCTCGAAGAGAATCATGACGACATCTCGTCCCTTCGAGCTGCTTCACATGGACTTATTTGGCCCTACTCACTACTCTACTCTTACTACCATTGCTTGCCTCTATGGCTTCGTCATTGTTGATCATTATTCAAGATACACATGGGTGCATATAATCCTTTACAAGAATGAAGTGCAGGATATCTTCGGATGATTCGCCAATCGTGCCATGACGAACTATGGCATCAAGATCAAGCACATCGGAAGTGACAACGGCACAGAGTTCAAGAACACCGGCTTCGACACTTATCTTGATACATTGGGCATAAATCATGAGTTCTCAGCTCCATACACACCTCAGCAGAATGGCATCGCGGAGCGCAAGAACAGAACCCTCATTGAGATGGCTCGGATGATGCTTGATGAGTACAAGACTCCAAGGAAGTTCTGGCCTAAAGCCGTTGATACTGCATGCCACGTCATCAACCGTGTTTATCTTCACAAGCTTCTAAAGAAGACATCCTATGAGCTTCTAACTGGTAAGAAGCCAAACGTCAGTTACTTCAGAGTATTTGGTGCTAGGTGCTGGATCAAGGATCCACATCACACTTCAAAATTTGCACCGAAAGCACATGAAGGTTTTATGCTTGGCTACGGAAAGGATTCGCACTCCTACAGAGTCTTCAACCTCTTTCACTATAAAGTGGTTGAAACTGTGGATGTGCGATACGATGAGACTAACGGCTCACAAAGAGAGCACCTGCCAAATGTGCTAGATGAAGTCCCACCTAGTGAATCGCTAAAGCTTATGGGTACTGGAGAAATCATACCTTCAGAGGCACAGGCTGAAGAGAAACTTATCATTTCTGCACCTAGTCAACCTGAAGATACTGCTTGGCCTGAAGCCAATGCTGAAGACGAAGACAATGATCGGCAAGGGAGAAATCTTCGTCCAGGTCATCCTCATGTTGCAAATGAAGTACAGATTGAGAAGATAATTGATAGCATCAATGCACCTGGTCCACTCACTCGTTCAAGAGCAACACAGCTAGCAAATTTCTGTGGGCACTTCGCATTTGTCTCTATATCTTAACCCAAGAAATTTGCTGAAGCCTTCATGGAACCTGAATGGATTCAAGCTATGCAAGAAGAGCTTCAACAGTTTGAGATGAACAATGTATGGGAATTGGTTAAGCGTCCAGATCCTCGCAAGCACAATATCACAGACACCAAATGGATCTATCGCAACAAACAAGATGATCATGGTCAAGTTGTCAGAAACAAGGCTCGTCTCATTGCTCAAGGATACACTCAAGTTGAAGGGATTGACTTCAATGAAACATTTGCTCCGGTGGCTAGGCTTGAAGCCATTCGCATACTGCTAGCCTACGCCAACCATCACAACATCCTCCTGTACCAAATGGATGTGAAGAGTGCTTTTCTCAATGGCAAGATTGAAGAAGAAGTCTATGTTGCACAAGTGATGTCTACTACGCAACCTTCTTCTTGTAGACGTTGTTGGGCCTCCAAGTGCAGAGGTTTGTAGGACAGTAGCAAATTTCCCTCAAGTGGATGACCTAAGGTTTATCAATCCGTGGGAGGCGTAGGATGAAGATGGTCTCTCTCAAGCAACCCCGCAACCAAATAACAAAGAGTCTCTTGTTTCCTAACACACCAAATACAAAGGTAAATTGTATAGGTGCACTAGTTCGCGAAGAGATGGTGATACAAGTGCAATATGGATGGTAGATATAGGTTTTTGTAATCTGAAAATATAAAAACAGCAAGGTAACTAATGATAAAAGTGAGCGTAAACGGTATTGCAATGCTAGGAAACAAGGCCTAGGGTTCATACTTTCACTAGTGCAAGTTCTTTCAACAATAATAACATAATTGGATCATATAACTATCCCTCAACATGCAACAAAGAGTCACTCCAAAGTCACTAATAGTGGAGAACAAACGAAGAGATTATGGTAGGGTACGAAACCACCTCAAGTTATTCTTTCCAATCAATCCGTTGGGCTATTCCTATAAGTGTCACAAACAGCCCTAGAGTTCGTAATAGAATAACACCTTAAGACACAAATCAACCAAAACCCTAATGTTACCTAGATACTCCAATGTCACCTCAAGTATCCGTGGGTATGATTATACGATATGCATCACACAATCTCAGATTCATCTATTCAACCAACACATAGAACCTCAAACAGTGCCCCAAAGTTTCTACCAGAGAATCAAGACGAAAATGTGTGCCAACCCCTATGCATAGGTTCATGGGCGGAACCCGCAAGTTGATCACCAAAACATACATCAAGTGAATCACGTGATAGCCCATTGTCACCATAGATACGCACGGCAAGACATACATCAAGTGTTCTCAAATCATTAAAGACTCAATCCGATAAGATTACTTCATAGGGAAAACTCAATCCATTACAAGAGAGTAGAGGGGGAGAAGCAACATAGGATCCAACTATAAAAGAAAACCTCGGGATACATCAAGATCGTGCCAAATCAAGAACACGAGAGAGAGAGAGAGAGAGAGAGAGAGAGAGAGGGAGGGAGAGATCAAACACATAGCTACTGGTACATACTCTCAGCCCCGAGGGTGAACTAGTCCATCCTCGTCATGGAGAGCGCCGGGCTGATGAAGATGGCCACGGTGAGGGTTCCTCCGGCAGGGTGCCGTAACAGGGTCCCGATTGGTTTTTGGCTATGAGGCGGCGGAACTCCCAATCTATTCTGTTCTTCGATCGTTTTAGGGTATATGGATATATATAGGCGGAAGAATTACGTCAGGGGAGCCACGAGGGGCCCACGAGGGTGGAGGGCGCACCCTAGGTGGGTGGGCGCGCCCCCCTACCTCGTGGCTCCCTCGTTTCTTTCCTGACGTGCACTCCAAGTGAGGGAGTCCTGGACTAGGGGGTGTCCGGATAGCCGAACTATCATCTTTGGCCGGACTCCTAGACTATGAAGATACAAGATTGAAGATTTCGTCCCGTGTCCGGATGGGACTTTCCTTGGCGTGGAAGGCAAGCTTGGCGATACGGATATGTAGATCTCCTACCATTGTAACCGACTCTGTGTAACCATAACCCTATTCGGTGTCTATATAAACCGAAGGGTTTTAGTCCGTAGGGATCTAACAACAATCATACCATAGGCTAGCTTCTAGGTTTAGCCTCTCGATCTCGTGGTAGATCTACTCTTGTACTACCCATATCATCAATATTAATCAAGCAGGAGTAGGGTATTACCTCCATCGAGAGGGCCCGAACCTGGGTAAAAACATCATGTCCCTTGTCTCCTGTTACCATCCGCCTAGACGCACAGTTCGGGACCCCCTACTCGAGATCCGCCGTTTTTGACACTGACATTGGTGCTTTCATTGAGAGTTCCTCTGTGTCTTCACCTATAGGCCCGATGGCTCCTTCAATCGTCAGCAACGACGCAGTCCAGGGTGAGACTTTTCTCCCCAGACAGATCTTCATATTCGACGGCTTTGCACTGTGGGCCAATTCGCTAGGCCATCTGGAGCAGATTGAAAGCTACACCCCTGGCCATCAGGTCAGATTTGGAAGCCTGAACTATACGGCCGATGTCCGTGGAGATTTGATCTTCGAAGGATTCGAAACACAGCCAAGCGTGCCGCACTATTTTGATGGGCACGATCTAGCTCTGCCGCCGAACAGTATCCTGGAGGCCGCACCAGCGTCCGCTCCGACCCTTAGCTCGGGGCCGACTCTGCCGATCGAGGACGAGTGGTTGGACACCGCCTCAGGGGCTACGATCTCTATGGCAATTGATCCAAACTCCATCCCTGTCCTTTGCAAAGACCGTGACTCCAAGGTGCCAGAATCCGAACCCTCCGCGCCCCTGCCAATCGAATCCGATTGGGCGCCGGTTATGGAGTTCACTGCCACGGACATCTTTCAGCACTCGCCCTTTGGCGACATCCTGAATTCACTAAAGTCTCTCTCTTTATCAGGAGAGCCCTGGCCGGACTACGGTCAGGAAGGTTGGGATGCGGACGACGAAGAAATTCAACGCCCACCCACCACCCACTTTGTAGCCACTGTCGATGATTTAACCGACATGCTCGACTTCGACTCCGAAGGCATCGACGGTATGGACGACGATGCTGGAGATGATCAAGAACCAGTGCCTACAGGGCACTGGAAGGCCACCTCGTCATACGACATATACATGGTGGACATCCCAAAAGATGGGAACGGCGATGGAACAAAGGAGGATGACCCCTCCAAGAAACAACCCAAGCGCCGACGTCAGCGGCGCCGCTCTAAATCCCGCCACAGAAAAAACGGTGATTCCAGCACGGGAGATAATAACACCCCGGATAGTGCCGAAGACAACCTCCTCCAGCAGGATTCAGCACAGGAGGAGGGAGAAGCATGTCCGCACGACAGTGCGGCAGAAAGAGAGGTAGAGGACGATAATTATGCACCCCCCTCCGAAGACAAGGCAAGCCTCGACGACGGCGAATTCGTCGTGCCAGAGGACCCCGTCGAACAAGAGCATTTCAAACACAGGCTTATGGCCACGGCAAGCAGCCTCAAGAAAAAGCAGCAACAGCTTAGAGCTGACCAAGACCTGCTAGTCGATGATGGATCAAGTCCTTGCAGCCGAAGAGTATGAACTCGAACGCCCCTCCAAAAGCTACCCAAAACGCAGGCTGCTACCCCAATTAGAGGAAGCAGCACGCAAACCTACATCACTAGCGCATGATGCGGCCAACCGGCCACCCCGTGGCCGCGACAGAGAGGCCTCTAGACCCTCCATTCAAGCCGCACTCGACGCTCGACCAAGGCATCGGGAAACGCGCTGCACTGCGAGACATATTGGAGGACAAGGCAAGGCAAACAAGATCGATCTACGGATTATGGGCGCCTACGACACGTGATGATAACCGCCACGTCGGATACAAAGAACTCCGGTCGGGCGAACACAAGAGACAAAGCTCATATGAGCTACGCCGTGATATAGCCCAATATGTAGGCGCCAAGACACCCACTATGCTTCACAGATGAAGTAATGGATCATCAAATCCCCGAGGGCTTCAAACTCGTAAACATCGAATCATATGATGGTACCACAGATCCTGCGGGTGCGGATCGAGGACTATCTCCTCCATATCCACATGGCCCGCGGCGATAATCTACATGCCATCAAATACCTCCCACTCAAGCTTAAAGGACCAGCTCGACATTGGCTCAACAGCTTGCCAGCAGAGTCAATCGGTTGTTGGGAGGACCTGGAAGCCGCATTCCTTGATAATTTCCAGGGCACATATGTGCAACCACCAGACGCCGATGATCTTAGCCATATAATTCAACAGCCAGAAGAATCGGCCAGACAATTCTGGACGCGATTCCTAACAAAGAAAGATCGTCGACTGTCCGGATGCAGAGGCGCTAGCAGCCTTCAAACACAACATCCGCGACGAGTGGCTAGCCCGGCACCTAGGACAGGAAAAGCCAAAATCCATGGCAGCCCTCACCACACTCATGACCCACTTTTGCGCGGGAGAGGACAGCTGGCTAGCTCGAAGCAACAACTTGGCCAAACACCCTGGTAGTTCGGATACCAAGGACAGCAATGGCAGGTCGCGTCACAACAAGAACAACCGCCGCATTAACGGCGATAATGCTGAAGATACGGCAGTCAATGCCGGATTCAGAGGCACTAAACCCGGTCAGCGGAAAAAGCCATTCAAAAGAAATACCCAGCGCCCGTCCAACTTGGACCGAATACTAGATCGCTTGTGCCAGATACATGGCACCCCCAAAAAACCAGCCAATCACACCAACAGGGATTGTCGGGTGTTCAAGAAAGCAGGCAAGCTAAGCGCCGAAAAGAACGACAAGGGGCTGCATAGCGATGACGAGGAAGAGCCCCGGCCGCCGAACAATAGAGGACAGAAGGGCTTCCCCCCACAAGTGCGGACGGTGAACATGATATATGCAACCCACATACCCAAAAGGGAGCGGAAGTGTGCACTAAGGAACGTATATACGATGGAGCCAGTCGCCCCGAAGTTCAACCCATGGTCCTCCTGCCCGATCACCTTTGATCGAAGGGACCACCCCACTAGCATCCGTCACGGCGGATTCGCCGCATTGGTTCTTGACCCAATCATCGACGGATTTAACCTCACTAGAGTCCTCGATGGACGGTAAGAGCAGCCTGAACTCGCTTTATCGTGATACGGCGTAAAATGGGCCTGCACCCCTCAAGGATTAAACCCACAAAGACGACCTTTAAAGGCGTCATACCAGGTGTAGAGGCCAATTGTACAGGCTCAGTTACACTCGAAGTGGTCTTTGGATCCCCGGATAACTTCTGAAGCAAAGAGTTAATCTTCGACATAGTCCCATTCCGCAGCGGCTATCACGCACTGCTCGGACGAACCGCATTTGCAAAGTTCAATGCAGTGCCGCACTACGCATACCTCAAGCTCAAGATGCCAGGCCCTCGAGGAGTAATCACGGTAAATGGAAACACCGAACGCTCTCTCCGAACGGAGGAGCACACGGCGGCCCTCGGCGGAGGTGCAAGGCAGCCTCTCACAGCAATTCTCGAGTCCGCCACTAAACGTCCGGACAACATCCAAGCGCGCCAGAGTAACCTACAACAAGACCGCTTAGCACGATCCAAGAACGGCGTAGCAATCCGCCCCAACCCCAGCCCTCGCGAAATTGCAGCGATTACGCTGCATACATAACTACGCTCTGGAGATACCATGGGCATAAGGGAGGGCACGACCACAAGACGCCTGAATGCGGCTCAACCGCACTGTGGGCTCCGATTGTGTCATTCTTTTCTTTTTCTTTTTTTTACTTTCAAGACTCTGTTCTCCAGAAGCCTGTCCGGCATTCGCTACCAACTCACGATGCAACAGCCAGGAAACAGAAAGCTACGCCGAGTGTCGGTGGTCTCTACTACGAGCATTATACCTGTTTTACATACCATCCCGCAGCTTACCCTTGGAGGGGGACATGTTAAATAGTCACATCCCTTGCTTATCGCACAATTTGTATCGTTCTGCTTTTATTTGCAGTTTCTTTTCAATAACCAATATATAGCTCTTGCCTATTATTGCATTCTTTCCCATTATATATGTTCATTTATGACATTGCGCAACCGTACAATTTGGTATGGCCAATACACCAAGGGCTTAAGTACCCCAAAAGTATGGTGTGATAAGTCCGAACACTTTCACAAGTGTGGCACCCCGAACTTATAGCATTATATGCATCGGCTCTGAATCATGTCTTAGGTCAATAGTAGGGTTTTCCCGGCTCCCATGTTTTGGTACCTTACGTTCCGTTATATCGGCTAAGGTAGCGCTGGGAGAACCACTGCGATTGTGCCCCCGTTGAGCTGGGTTGAGCACCTCAGTGGAGAAAGCTAAAACTGACCGTCATGATAGGGCGAGAGCCGGTCGTTGTTCGAGAGGTTTTTTTGGGTCCCTAAAGACTTATGCCGCTTAGAAGCGAAGAACCGGCATTGTCCGGCCAAGGCGTGGATAGCGCCCGAACTCGGTCTTCCGAATACTAGGGGCTTCGCGAAATTTAAAATTATAGAATTCTATGGCTAAGTGAGAGTGTTCAAGCACTATAAGTCCGGTTGCCTTGTTCGTATGCGTTGAGCGCCTCCTCGATGAACCCAAGAATGGGAACAAGAGCGCTCAAGTTTATCCGAACACCCCAAAGACTTTCGTGGCATGGGGGCTGAAGCCAACGACTTGCCATCTCTCAAATTTGATAAACGGGCGCACGAAGGTAATATTTTAAATTAACAAGTGTTGCTTAGCGATATGAACAAGTTTTCAGCGTCTGAGGATAACAAATGCGAGTCTATTCAAAATTACATCTTTGGAGCACTCATCCGCTATATGGCGGGCACCCTTGAGACGCCCTCATAGTACATTTCGGGCTTGCGATGATCCTTGCCCTTCAAAGGGCCCGTCCGTCACAAGCTTCTCCGCATCCAGCTTGCCCGGTGCACTTTAGCACGGGCAAGGCCCGACGGGCACCTTTAATGCGCACGGAGCGCTTGATGACTTCAATCCATGGACAGGCATCCACCACCGCCGCGACTAGCCCAAAGTAGCTCCTGTGCATGGCTTCCAATGGCCATACCCGAACTATGAGGCCCTTCATGGCCTGTTCGGCGACCTTAGGAGCTCGACCAGCTGCTTCAGCTGGTCGCTTAGGGGCATCGGATGTCCGCCTCGACATACCGAGACCAGAACACCATTTTCCGTCGAGCTCCTCCTTGGCGCGGTAGAACGCGGCAAAGCATCGCATTACACTACGGGGCAGATCTGCGAATGCTCCTGGAGAACTCCGAATCCGGGTAAGTAATAGGTAATTCACTTTCACATGCTTGCTTTGCATAAAGAATGCCTTACCCGCCGCTATCTTCTTTAACGATTCAATTTCTTGGAGGGCTTTTTGGGCTTCGACCTTAGCGGCTTTGGCACTCTCAAGAGCCGAGGCGAGCTCAGACTCTCGAGTCTTCGAGTCACGCTCCAAACTCTCGTGTTTTTCCACGAGAGCCTGGAGCTCTTGCCGCACCTCCGCCACCCGCGCCTCCTGCTTCTCTCGCTCGGTGCGCTCCGCAGCCGCTTTGCTTTCGGCCGTGGACACCGCTTCCTTCAGGGTCGCCACCTCGTTCGTGGCCCCTACAATACCCACGTTATTCCTGTCATTTTTTGCAACCGAATCCTTTCTATAAGGTATTTCTTTAATAAGGTATTTCTTACCTTCCCTGTCCTCGAGTTGCTTCTTGGCAAGGCCGAGCTCATTCTCGGACCGCTCGAGGCTCTTCTTCAATGCATTGACCTCCGCAGTCAGTGCAGCAGAGGTCCACAGCGCAGCCTGCATTCGCATATTGACATACTTATGTTAGACTCCTCCGCATATCTTTTTAGATCCTTAGTCCGGCTTTTCTTTCCGAACACCAAACTAAGCATCAGGGGCTACTATCTATGCGGTAATATTTTTACATATTCTAAACTTACCTCAAAGCCTGTTAGAAGGCTGGTACAGGCTTCAGTCAGCCCGCTCTTGGCGGACTGAACTTTCTGGATCACCACACTCATAACAGTGTGGTGCTCCTCCTCGATGGAGGCGCTGTTAAGCACCTCCATTAAGTTATCCAGTGCCTCCGGTTGGACGGAGGACACCGGCGTCTTACCCTTCCTATGAAGGGGTAGCTTGCCGGACTTCGGAACCGCTGAAGGTTCCGGTATGGAGTCCGGACAAGGGTCGGGCTTAGAGCCCCTGGGGGTCTCGCTCCCCTCGCGCCTGGAGTCCGGGAGGCTGCCTTGCAGCACCTCCTGCTCCACCTCCTCTGGACCAGGCCCCCCTCGGGGCCCCACCTCGGCGTCGTCCGCAGCGTGAGGTGAGGAGGCGGCCGGAAGTGAAGTACTCTCCACTTTCGACGAATTTAGGGACCCGCTCGACGAAGCGGCAGGCTCGTCCTTGGGCGGGCTGCATGATTGTTCGGCATTAGAGAACACTATGCAATTTTAAAAAAGCCATGGGTATCCGGACACTTACGATCTCGCCAGGGGCTTGGCCCTTGTTGGCCACTCCTCCTCGTCGTTATCGGGCGCTGGTGCAGAAGTCCGGAGGAAGGATCCTTCCCTTCTTGGACCCTCCGGCCTCCCCAGTTGGGGCGGCCTTCCTTTTCTTCTCTCCTTCACCGGGAGAGGCTTTTTCCTCCTCCTCTTCCTCAGAGGAGGATTCCGCCTCAGGGTTGTCGGGCGATGAGTCCGACAACCCCTGGCGCCGGGAGCTCTTTTGAGTTCCCGTGGCCTTCTTCTCTGGCACCACGTGAGGTGCCGGAGCCAACCCTGGCTAATCGGGCATCCGCTGGTCTTACGGTAAGGGGCCGGACAGTTAATCTGTCTGACGTCTTCAACCGATCTGTCCAAAGGTTAGGGAGTTTTAGATCCCAAGACAGAGTCAAACTATAAAAAAAGAGTCCCATAAAGGGTAAAATAACTTACCTCGCTGGCTTGACGCTGCGAGCTGAATCTGCGATCTTCGGTAGCGGATGTGGGAGCCTCGGCGCCCTTGAACAGCACCTTCCAGGCATCTCCGTACGTAGTGTCGAAGAGCCTTTTCAGAGTTGGTGCTGTGCCGGATCGAACTCCCACAATTTGAAGGCCCGTTGTTGGCATGGGAGAATCCGGCGGATGAGCATCACCTGGATTACGTTGACAAGCCTGAGATTCTTGTCCACCAGGTTTCGGACGCAGTTAGGAGTCCGCACAGCTCGTCCAATCCCCCATGTCGTGCCCGTCTCTTTCCATGATGTGAGCCGGTGGGGAAGCTAGATCGAATTCGGGGCCGCCCATTGAGAGTCGCGCTGCTCGGTGATGTAGAACCACCCGATTGCCACCTTTATGGTCTCCACAAAGGAGCCCTCGAGCCATAGGACTTTGGCCATCTTGCCAACCATGGCGCCTCAAGACTCCGTTTACGGCCGCCCACTACCTTCGGCCTGACATTGAAGATCTTCAGCCATAAGCCGAAGTGGGGCTGGATGTAGAGGAAGGCCTCGCACACGACGATTAACGCCGAGATGTTGAGGAAGAAATTCGGGGCCAGATCGTGGAAGTCCAGGCCATAGTAGAACATGAGCCCCCGGAAAAATGGGTAAAGTGGAAAACCTAGTCCGCGGAGGAAGTGGGGGAGAAACACCACCCTCTCATGGGGCCTCGAGGTTGGAATGAGCTGCCCCTCGTCGGGTAGCCGGTGTGCGATGTCGCTGGACAAATATCCGGCCTTCCGCAGCTTTCTGATGTGCCCTTCCGTGATGGAGGAGGCCATCCACCTGCCTCTCGCTCCGGACATAGTTGGAGAAGGTTGAGGTGGGGTGTGCGGACTTGGGCGCTGGAGCTCGAAAGTCTTGTGAAATGGATGAGCAAAGGAGGAAGAAGGCGTAGGTGAAAAGGTGGATCCTTATCCCCTTATATGGACGGACGAAGCTATGTGTCCCCCGCCAGCCTGGTAAAACTCGCTTATCTCCCAAGCGCCGTAATCAATGGCGCGGATGGGTTACCCACGTCCGTATTGATGAGAATCCTGGAATAATGGGGCACGATCTACGCTTCGATAAGACGTGCCAAGAAAACCGCCTCGCTAAATGCTCTGAGGTGGGACAGTAAAAAAACGGTTCGTATAAAGGCCTGGCCGTGGTGTGATGTCACGCCACAGAATACGTCAGCAGATCTGCGCAAAAATTATTCTCTCTACGGTGGTATGTCACTACTGGAAACTGGGAATTTGCCATCAACCAGCTCTTTGCTATCAGCTGGCAGATGGCAAAGAACGTCTTTGCCATCTGCTTATAAAAAACAGATGGCAAAGAACTGACAGACGGCAAAGAACATGGTTGCCATCAGCTAGTGGATGGCAAATAATCTTTGCCATCTGCCAGCAGATGGCAAAGAGGTGGGTAGGGTCCAGTGTTGTAACGGCATGTCAACCCACCTCTTTGCCATCTGCCAGCAGATGGCAAAGAATCTTTTCCGTCTGTTGGCAGATGGCAAAGAAGTGGGTGGGGCCCAATGGATAACGGCGCTGTAACGGCCCAGTAGCCCCACCTCTTTGCCATCTGCCAGCGGATGGCAAAGGCCCATATCTTTGCCATCAGCCAGTGGCTGGCAGATGGCAAAGAGGTCGGACTATCTCCTCCCCCCCTCTTCTTCTAAAAAAATTATCCTCCCCTCTCTCCCAGCCCGGCCCCTCCCCTCTCTCTCTCTCTCTTCCAGCCCGGCCCCACCCCTCTCTCTCCCTCCCCACCTCACCCACCCACCACTTGTCTAAAAAAACGTCTGCCCCAAACCGCACCCTTGGCCTACCGGACGACCCAAAGGCCACGGACTGCCACCGCCAAAGACTGCCCGGCTGCCCGCTCCCCGCCATCAAGCAGCTCGCCTGCGCCCGTCCCTCCACCGCAAGCACGTCCCAGCACTGGCCCGCCCCTCCACCGAGCCGGCCCTCCCCGCCTCCCGCCACCGCAGCTCGCCTGCACCCGTCCCTCCACTGCAGCCCGTCCCAAAGACCGCCGCCCGTCCCTCCACCGAGCTGCCTCCCGCACCCTCCCGGCCACCACGGCCCTCCCGGCCACCATGGCGTGCCTGCAGCCCGCCCTCCACCGAGCCAGCCACGGCGCCGCCTTCCCACGGCCCTCCCGCCACGGCGCCATCGAGATTCGTGTATCTCCCAACCAACCGGTCACTGAGGCCCTGTTTGATAACAAAGTATTTTCTATGTATTTTGTGAATACTACAGTTTTTTAGATTACCACAGTATTAATTACAGCGAGCTGTTTGGCCATCTCTAAAAACTGTGATTTCAATACTGTAGTATTTGCAAAAACGTAGGGGTGTGTTTGACAGCAAAATATTGCATAAACTGTAGTATTGAAAAACTGCAGTCTTTTTATCTATAGGTTCTAGAAACCACAGTTTTGACATATCAAGTATTTTGTAGTATTGGGAAAACTCGGCGGTTGTTTGGCTGGTGCATGTTTAGGACGATGTAAATTAGCTAGCTAGTCGTTTCATAGCAGTCACAAGACATGCACGATCTTAATCGACCGATGGTTGCAAACTGAAAGGCCATGCTTAAATAGACCCGTGACAAGCTATGCATCGTGATGCGGCACGGAAGTGCGGGCGTCGCTCGCTTGGCTGCGGCTTGACCGACACTGCTAATGTGGCGCTACCGAGGCATGGGGCGACGTTCGCAGAGCGCATGGACAGGAAGCAAGGCCGGTGTGGCTCGGCGGAAGGGCCTCACGAGCTCGGCCCGGCAGTGTGTTCGGAGTTAGCTTTGTAGCCATCGGCTTGCGACCATGGCATTAGCAACTGGGCATGTGGTGTCCAGGGGTCGACTGATGCACAGCTGCATAAGGAGAAGAGAAGCGCTTGTGGGAGTAGGAAGGACACCATTTTTATTTCCATTCCGTTCTCTTGGCTTGGTTTGTCCCATGACCAGCGATCCTCAGGGCGGCGGTGACGGCTTGGGAGCGAGGAAGGCGATAACGAACAGTCTCGTTTTCTTTGTGTGCTCTGTTTTAAAAAAAAAGAGGTCCAGGGTTCTTTTTTTAATACAAAGAAAATACCACGGTTTTGACAATACCACGGTATAAATACTATAGTTTTTGTGGTTGCCAAACAGCTCACGGTAAATTAAACCATGGTATTTTGAAAAACTGCAGTATTGTCATAATACTTCGAAAAAACTGAGTTATCAAACGGGTTTGGCAGCACAATTTTTGAAAAACCGAAGTATTCTCAAACCACGGTATTCTTATGAGTGGGCAACAAATACTCTGGTTTTCAAAAACCATAGTTTTTCTCAGTTTTGTCAAGTCCACCGAAGCGTTTGGCTGGCATTATTTTGTTGCAGTTCTTACTGATAACTACATGGCCGAACAGCATGTGCTAACTTAGCAACACCTAAAAAGCAATACCACCTGATTTATCAATGTGTGCTAGTGTACAACCGGATTAATCACCTTTTTTAATTAATCACCTGCAGCTACACGGGCATGCCGCCATGCATGAGGTCAGCCTCCTGTGTAAAGTGTGCTCTAAGTCCCAATCTATTTGACAAACTAGCTTTGTTCGAGGCATGCAGAAATCAATAGGCAACCGTGAATTCATTTAAAATATGTCCCGCAAAAAATTCATTTAAAATATAGGAGTAACGGATAGAGCAAATGCCGAGGTGGGGTTTGTATTTTCCGATCTGTACCTAGATGATGACGTCAACAGACTGAGTGCTCTCCCCAACGATTTCGTTTGGTTCAGTTTTTAAAAAAGTGGTCGGGACCTCTTTTTAAAATACTGCAGAAAAACTACAGCATGGGAGATACCACAGTATATTAAACTACAGTAATTTTTTGAGCCAAACACTTCAAAGTATTTAATACCAAAGTTTTTCTTAAAAACCACAGTATTCCTAAAAACAGCAAAAATACTTTGCTCCCAAACGCACCCGTAGTTTTTCTCTGCTTTAGAAAAAGAACCCTGCACCTCTTTTAAAAAACTGAGCACGCCGAAAAACAACTCCATGCACAATCATGTGCCTTGTCTCTCGATGTGCATCTCCGGCACTGCAGTATTATGAAAACCTGCAGGTATTCTCGTAATACTTTAAAAATACTAAGCTAACAAACGGGCCTAAGGTTTAGTTTGGCAACAAAGTTTCTAGAGAACCATGGTAATTGAAAACCACTATATTCAGATGTGTACACAATGAATACTACAGCTTTCTTTAAACCATGGTTTTTCTCAGTTTTACCAAAACTACCTAGGTGTTTGGCTGGTGTTTTACGGGTGGGTTTTTTTTGACATACAAGTGTCCTCTATTTATTTGTCAGGAAATGTGAATGATAATTTAATTGAAAAGAATCAAGTACTAAATAGACACTCCCTATTTATTTGTGAATTATGAGTTAGGTCATATATTTTCCAATTTTGTTAGGAAAACATCATATATATTTGCGTTGATCGGGTGGATTTAAATGTGCAGTTGTTTCATCGATGTGAGGGTCTGGTGTTCAACGACCTCCCGTGCGTATGCTCAAGAGCTCCGCCCTGCGTTCGTGGGTGAGCACAAATGACATCTCCTCCTCTCCCCCTTCATTTGCTCTGTTCCGGTCTTCGTGTCGATGAAACTTGCTAGCTATAGGTGTATTCAATCATCAGTATGTGTGACCACTATGTGTCTCCCGTTCGAAAGGGTTACATCTATAAATATGCATTCATTTGCATATTTATAACCGCAATTCTTTTGAATTGTCCAACGTTATCCATGGACAGCCCAAGTATGTGTAGATTGGGTTCGTTTTCCCATATGCTCTGCTCCGGATCTGATGCAGAATTTCGTCAATGCCTCTCTATTGTTCTCCGGGTACACATCCTCTCTGCTTATTGCCGAGACGTGTATCAGGAGAACAGCGAGGAGGTGCTACCGAAATTTTGTGTCGGATCCGGAGCAGAGCATGGGAAAACAAACCCAATCTACACATACTCAGGTGGGATTAGGACCTATCTTTACCTATTAGCGTCTAGGTTGCATGGACGTAATAAAACCGAGAAACTCTATTAATCGATGAATATGGTTTGCTGGGTTATGTATGTATTTCTTGTGTGTCCGGTAGCTAGGCAAGATGAGTGATCGTATGCGTGGATGTACCCGGTCACCCTAGTCAGAAAGACATGACCCCTGAATGGATGACAAAAACCAAGGGGTTTATCAGAGCCGCATTTGCAAATGGACAGAAAACAACCTGGTGCCCCTATTTCGAGTGCGACAACTATCGTAAGATGTCAGAGTTTGAAATGATCAAACACCTGCAGAAGTGGGGTTTTACGCCTGGTTATACGATGTGGACATTTCATGGTAAGTCTGCCCAACGTTCCAGAGCTGAGGAGGGCTGTCGGTGTCAAAACCGGCGGATCTCGGGTAGGGGGTCCCGAACTGTGCATCTAGGCGGATGGTAACAGGAGACAAGGGACACGATGTTTTACCCAGGTTCGGGCCCTCTTGATGGAGGTAAAACCCTACGTCCTGCTAGATTAATATTGATGATGTGTGTTACAAGAGTAGATCTACCACGAGATCAAAGAGGCTAAACCCTAGAAGCTAGCCTATGGTATGATTGTTGTTCGTCCCACGGACTAAAACCCTCCGGTTTATATAGACATCGGATAGGGTTAGGGTTACACAGAGTCGGTTACAATGGTAGGAGATCTACATATCCGTATCGCCAAGCTTGCCTTCCACGCCAAGGAAAGTCCCATCCGGACACGGACGCAGTCTTCAATCTTGTATCTTCATAGTCTTGGAGTCCGGCCGATGATGATTGTTCGTCTATCGGGACACCCCCTAGTCCGTAACTACCTCAGTAGCCCCTGAACCAGTCTTCAATGACGGCGAGTCCAGCGCGCATGGTGTATTCGGAATTGCAAGGCGTGTTCTTCCTCCGAATAATTTATAGAAGATTGTGAACACCAGGATAGTGTCCGGCTCTGCAAAACAAGTTCCACATAACACCGTAGAGAGAGAATAATTTTTGCACAGATCTGCTGACGTATTCCGTGGCGTGACATCACACCACGGCGAGGCTTTTATATGAATCATTTTTTATTGTTCCACCTCCTTGGCACGTCTTATCAAAGCGTAGATCGTGCCCCCTTATTCCGGGATTCTCATCAATACGGACGTGGGTAACCCAACCATACCCGTTGGCCTGCCTTCTCTATCAAAGGCGAGTCCTAGTCGACCACGGGGTGGGCTCTTGGTATTCAACCTCTTTATAACGAGACCAAGGCCCTCTCCTTTTTACACCCTCTATCGAGTTCGCCTCGTGCTTCGAGTTCCAACACCCAAAGCTTCAGATTCAGGCGCTTCGGACTCTCGACGATGTCCGGCTCCGACCAGCATGGTCGATGGATGTCTTCCTCCGTCACAGAAGAAGACGTGCTAAGGCTGCGAGACGCCAGGTATCTAACCGGCAAAATTTCACATAGGCTGCCTGCTCCAGGTCAGGTCATTCCCACTCCTGAGCCCGGTGAGAACATGGTGTTCGTGTCTCACTTCCGTCGGGGTTTAGGCTTCCCGATGGACCCCTTTGTGCGGGGGCTCATGTTTTATTATGGGCTTGATTTCCATGACTTGAATCCGGAGTCCATCCTCCATATTTCGTCATTCATTGTTGTATGTGAGGCCTTCCTCCATATTACCCCTCACTTTGGATTGTGGCTCAAGACCTTCAAGGTGGAGCCAAAGGCGATCAAGGGGCAGCAAACAGAGTGCGGAGGGGCGGTCATAAGCAAATGCGCTGGTGCTCCGTGCCCCGAGGGCTCTTTTCAAGAGGAGCTTGGTTTATGGCAATGGGAGTGGTTCTATATCACCGCCTCCTGTGGGCACCAAATGGGCGGCGCCTCGCCTTCCGGCCAGTCCACCACGGCCAAGTGGCGTCATGGGTCAACAAGGGGCTCGACTGGGGGTTGTCCAAGGGCGTTCCACGATGCAGGCCGTGTCGAGATCTCCAGGAAAGAGGGATCAATCTGGTTGTAGTGGCGCAGGTTATGGTGATCCGGCGTCTTCAGCCCTACAAACGTCGCCCCCTCCGCCTGTGGGAATTCATTCCGGAGGGACCACGAGCTCTCCAAAATTTTATGGGCACGACGCCCGTGGAGATGTATAAACTGTTCTTCGGATCATGAGAGGAGTGTCCGGACTCGACCGAGGATGCAGGACTAAGCTGCAATCGCCCAGATGCTCAAGTAAGTGGTCCTGTAACCGGACAAGTTGTTCATTCATTTATTATACATATATGCCCTTTAAAGGAGCCGTTTCTTGAATAGGAGTGGATAGCCAAGGCAAAGTTGATAAGGTGTCTGGCTCCCCTCCCAGAGACCACGCCGGATCCCATGTTGACCAAGATGTTGAAGGTCGCGCCTTTGAAGAAGGCGAAGGGAGGAGCGGGGAGCAACTGCCTCTTGAAGGAGGCTATCAAGGAAGGAGGGATTAAGACTCCCACCTTCCGAGGAGAGAAGAGGACCGCTTGAGGAAGATCCGTAGGTCAAGGCCTCAAAGAAAGGAAGTGAATCTTCGTCGGAGAGTCCGGTGCTTGGAAGTAACCCAGCCGCACTGTTTCCCCAAGGGTATCAGCCCTCCAGCGAGCCGTAAGTAAAACGAAGGGGTCTTGTAAATAAGGAACATCCCTATATTTATTTATGAAGATAACCGAAATTGTACCTTGTAGTTCGGACCTCAGCCCTTCTCAGCAGAGCTCGTCTTCGGGGGATCTTCTTCCGGAGATGATGGAGAGCGAAACGCCTCCACCTGTCGCACCCTCATGTGAAGCGGATGACCCGGAGGTGTCGTCGCAGAGGGTTCCCCCAAGTCCGGCGGGGGCGGAAGGTCCGGCGCCGAGTGGTGTGCGGTCAGAGGAGCTGAGGGATTTGCTCGGGCGAGCGGCTATCTCAGAAGATCCCCGTGCTCTAATGGGTACGGTGATTGAAAGAATTGCATCTGCAGAGAGCGGATTGCACGAAGCCGTCAGAAGCTTACTGATGGGGTTTGAGGTACGCAAAAGATAATGTACCTGCTGACAGTTATGCATATAAAATGCGCCATGTATAGATAGTAGCCCCTGAGACTCGGTATGTTGTCAAAATTGACGACATGCCGAGGATCAAATTCTCAGTTTTAACATATCGCCGCTCCTAAACAGGTGGCGGGGTGTCCGGAGGCCAGCCGGACTGATGAATATGCCGAACTGAAGCGGTAGCTTGACGAGGCAGATGCGGACATCGCGCTGGTCAATAAACAGTTTGACGAGTCACAAGGTATGCGACTTCTACGCGGACACCTGTTAAGGGAGCTTGAGCCCATGTCTTACTGTTTGTATGCTTTAATGCAGATGGTGCCGCTGCCGTTGAGGAGCTGCGGGAAGAACTTGCCCGAGTGAAAGAGCAAGCCAGGAGTAGTAATGCGGCTGCTTTAAAGGCGGCCGAAGACCTAGAAGCTGAATGGGCTGCTCACTGCCGAAGCAAAGAGGAGATGGCCGAGATGGCCAAAAGGTTAAGGAATGCTACCGATCGCTGCGAGGTTCTTGAAAAAGAGCATCAAGCGGAACAGGAGGGCCTAAAGAAGGCCGCCGAAACCAAGAATGCCTAATCGGCTTTGACAAATGCCAAGGAGGAGCTGAGTCAGCGGCAATTGCGGCTTGGAAAAACGTTTCTGCTGCGGAGGAAATATACAGATCCAAAGTATGCTCCGTTGGATAAATTATGGAGTTCAGAGGATGCTTATATGGACTTGGCGGCGAGCGCTATGGACGCGGTTGAGCACTTCTGGGGCCCGAAGGGGCACAAAAGGGAAGAGCTATACTGGTCGCAATTCCATAGTCCGGAGCGTCCTCTGCCGCTGACTGATCGGTTGGCCGAGTGGGCCGAGCTGAATCGATTGTCCGGATTGGCCATGAAGCATGTCTTGACTCACTTGTGGCCGGACGGACCCTGCATTTAAGAGCTATTTTGGTGTAGTGCAGCAGCTTTCTTGAGCGGTGCAGCGTATCGACGCGTGGAAGCGATCGTCATGTATTGAGGGAATGCGGATGGCTCTTGCCCGTGTCAAGACATACTGGGCAGAGATGAAGGCCACTGACGTTGCATCCCAGGATTCGGACAGAGGCCGAGTACCTGCCGAGCACTACTTTGAAGAAGTCCTGCCGGGCGCTCGTTTAATAGAGGCGCAGTGCTCGAAGGATATTATGTTTGAATGACATGTATTATTCGTGAAAACGATGTTTCAATGTAATATAAGTGCTTTTTATACTTGTGCGTTCAAGTAGTAAACTACTCCTCAGGCGGCCGTTTATGTATATGTGTATATAACTCGAAAGATGGCAGCCCTTGAGCCAGCCCCACGCACATAGTGCGCGGTGTTTGCAAAAAAAGCGCTTTTTCACACTTAATCCAACGTCTTGGTCCTGTTAAGGAGGTGGTAGCGTAGCAAACCAGGCAACCGGACTATAATGCTTTATCACTTTCACTTAGCCATAGGAGTTCGAGGGTGGGGCTACTATATAGCCTCGGGGCACCGCACTCTCCCGAATTCAAGTGCGTATGTGCTGACCGAAAAACGGTCCTTCGTTAATGCGGAGGAATTCTAAACATTCCTGTGAGTCATCGAGTGGTTGACCAGTCTCTCGCTATATCATGACAGTCAGTTTTGGCTTTCTCTCGAGGTGCTCGCTGGCGAACCGGGCACAATCGCAAAGAGTTCTCCGGTGCCGCGTTAGCCGTGAAAACGGAACGTAAGGCAGCAAAACACAGAGCCGGGCAACCCAACATTTGACCAAAGACATGATTCGAGCTGATGCATATAAGGCCCTAACTCGAGACGCCGAATACTCCCTAAGGTATTCGGTCTTTATGAAAATGGGCAAAATAAGGCCCTAAGCCCTTTGTGTCTGTGCACGCCAAAAATTGCAGTGCGGCCAATGCCAAAGCACCAGCCTCCTCCTCGCTTATATTTAAGGAACCGGGGGATGTATATCAACAAGAGACAGTGAAAAAAGGTTTACGCAGGTCTTAATCTGAAAAGAATCCTTGCAACGGGTCCCTCACTGCACGTCTGCGCTGTGTCTCCGCTGTGCAGTATCCTCGGACGGGTGTAGCACGTTGTTCATCCGTAAAGAGAGGAACTTAGTTTGAAAAGAAAAAGGATCGTGCGAAAAATGTACTTAATATTAAATAAACGAAGTACGGTTCGAAGAAGTGAATAAGATGGAGCTCTATTGTCTCTTGTTATACATGCATGTGGCCCCTCGTATGGGGGTATGCCACAAGTAGGCGCCGGACTCGTCTAGCCGTGTCCGGGGTTTGAATGACCAATTCAGGTTCTTTGCCTAGCAGAGCCGGGTAGCTGCGGGGCTGTCAAGGCAGTCTCCCGTTTGCCCGTGCTCGAGTAACACTTAATACTTCCTTTTAAGGAGATGATGCCGCGTGGACCGGGCATTTTAAGTGTTAGAGATGCATAATGCGGTATTGCGTTAAAGCGGGCGTAAAGCCTCGCGTCCCAATAGTGCTTGATGGCTACCTTTAAACGGGCGACATGGAAGAGTAACCTTTCATGACGGAAGTTGTCGGATGAACCAAACACAACTTCTAGCGATTATGGAGCCCGTGGCAGAGGCGTATGGGCAGGCAGTACTCCTTTAAAGGAGGTGTTGCTACGGCGAATTTTGGTTGGGTTTATCCCCATCCTGCGGATTGTGTCCCGATATATCAGGTTTATGTTATCGCCGCCATCCATGAGGACATGTGTAAATTGGAATCCGTCGATTATAGGATCCAATATCAAGGCAGTCCATCCTGCGTTCAGGATATTATCGGAATAGTCCTGATGGTCGAAGGTGATTGGTTTTGACAACCAATGTGCGGCGCGCCTTTTAGTGGGCGCCGCTCTGTTTTTCCCTTTTGTGGGAAATTCTTTTGTTTTCCGGGGCTCTGCTTGTGGTGCTCGTCATCATTTTCCCTTGGTGTGTCGAGCCCCTTGTGTTCGGCATTAAGCCGGCCGGACTGCTTGAAGACCCAACAATCTCTGTGGGTATGGCTTGCAGGCTTCCCGGAGGTACCATGTATTTGACACAGTCTGTCCAGAATCTTGTTTAGCTTGGATAGCTCGTCCCTGTTATCCTTTAGGGGCAGTGTTTTGTTGTTCGGCCGAGAGCTTTTTAATCCGGCGTTGACCGCCGTACTACTTGGGCCATTTTCTTTATTCCGGCGCTGATCTTTTCTGCGTCGTGATTTCCCATTTCCATCCCTGGTTTCGGATGTACTCTGTGTCATTGGTCTTGCATCTAGCCAGCCATTGTCCTCTCTCGCAAAAGCGGGTCATGAGGCTTGTTAATGCGGCCATTGTTCTTGGCTTTTCTTGGCGAGGTGTCTGGCGAGCCATTCGTCTCGGACGTTGTGTTTGAAAGCTGCTAAGGCTTGGCGTCCTGGACAATCGACTATTCGGTTCTTTCTAGTAAGGAACCTGTTCGAAATTTCGGGCTGACTCTCCGGGTTGTTGAGTTATGTGACTTAGATCGTACGCATCCGGAGGCGGACATAAGTCCCCGAAAATTTGACCGAATGCGCCCTCGAGCTCTTCCCAGCTTCCAATGGTATTTTCGGGAGGCTTTTAAGCCAATGCCGAGTTGGCCCTTTGAGTTTAAGGGTAAGTATTTTATAGCGTGGAGATCGTCTCCTCTAGCCATGTGTATGTGGAGGATGTAATCCTCGATCCGCACTCCGTGGTCTGTTGTTCCGTCGTATGCCTCTATGTTTACGGGTTTGAATCATTTGGAAATTCATGATCCGGCACCTCATCGGTGAAACATAGGGGTGTGCGGCACCCCTATATTTGGGTGTGCCGTGATCTTCGGGATTTTGACGTATTGCATTGTTTTGACGAGCCTGCTTTCTTGGCCCGTAGATGGACCTAACTGGGCCATCCTCTTGGTGTGAATCCTTATGCGGATCGCATATTGGCTTGTGTGCGGCGCCATTCACCGCTCTCTTTTCGCCGTGGCGACGTCCATCCGACCGGGTGGAATTCTTACTTTTTAATTGTGGGGGCTCAAAGGCCTCCTAGTCGAATTCGGGCAGTAGCTTACTTTTCGGTAGCTCTTTGTTCGGCATCGCCGCTGCATTTACCTGCGGTGCTGAATACTTTGCTCCATCTAATCCTCGAGTGCATCTTCCGCTGTTTCGAGCTTCGCTTCGCTTTTTCAGGCTACGCGCAGCGATGGCGGCGAGCCTTTCTCGGAGGTCATTTTGCTCCAATGGTTTGTCCGGCGTGAGGTCGTCCGGACTGTTGTCTTCGCCGGGGACAGATTGTTTATCCAAATTGTCTTGTTCGGACGATTGCTCGATATCTTGTTCGTTGTCCACCGGTTCGCCCTGCTCTAGGGCTGGGTCTTTGTTGAGGTGGGACTTTGTTCGGCGTTTACGTTGCCGTTTTGACTGCTTTTCAAGGGATTTATCCTTCGTAGCATCCCGTTGCTCCTCGTCTTCATTTGCTTTAGGTGTATCCACCATGTATACATCATGGGGTGAGTTTGTCCAGCATCCTATAGGCGCTGGTTCATTGTTGTCTCCTACATCGTCGTCCATACCGTCGATGTCTTCGGATTCGAAATCGAGCACGTCGTGTAGGCTATCAACGGTGGCTACGAAGTGGGTGGTGGGTGGGCGTTGAATTTCTTCATCGTCCGTATCCCAACCCTCCTGACCGTAGTCCGGCCAGGGCTCTCCGGATAAAGAGAGAGACTTTAGTGAATTCAGGATGTCGCCAAAAGGCGAGTGCTGAAAGATGTCCGCGGCCGTGAACTCCATAACGGGCGCCCAATCAGATTCGATCGGCAAGGGCGCGGAGGGTTCGGAGTCCGGATAGGAGTCTGGTGCCCTGGAGTCGGCGTCTTTGCAAAGGACAGGGATGGAGTTCGGCTCGATCGCCGTAGAGATTAAAGCCCCCGAGGCGGTGTCCAACCACTCGTCCTCGATCGGGAAATCCGGCTCCAGATTAAGGGTCGAGCGGATTCTCGTGCGACCTCGAGGCCTTTGTTCGGCCGCAGAGCTAGATCATGCCCATCGAGACGGCGGCGCGCTTGGCTGCAGCTCGAATCCGTCGAAGATCCGATCTCCGCGGATATCGGCCGTATAGTTTAAACTTCCAAATCTGACTCGACGGCGGGCGTAGCTTTCGATCTGCTTCGGATGGCTGCGAATTGGCCCGCGGTGCAAAAGCCGCCGAACACGAAGATCTGTCCGGGAGAAAAGTCTCACCCTGGACCGCGTCGTTGTTGATGATCGAAGGAGCCATCGGGCCTATCGGTGGCGCATACGGAGGAACTCTCGGTGAAAGCACCAATCTCGGTGTCAAAACCGGCAGATATCGGGTAGGGGTCCCGAATCATGCGTCTAGGCGGATGGTAACAGGAGACAAGGGACACGATGTTTTACCTGTGTTCGGGCCCTCTTGATGGAGGTAAAACCCTACGCCCCGCTAGATTAATATTGATGATGTGTGTTACAAGAGTAGATCTACCACGAGATCAAAGAGGCTAAACCCTAGAAGCTAGCCTATGGTATGATTGTTGTTCGTCCTACGGACTAAAACCCTCCGGTTTATATAGACACCGGATAGGGTTAGGGTTACATAGAGTCGGTTACAATGGTAGGAGATCTACATATCCGTATCGCCAAGCTTGCCTTCCACGCCAAGGAATGTCCCATCCGGACACGGGACGAAGTCTTCAATCTTGTATCTTCATAGTCTTGGAGTCCGGCCGATGATGATAGTTCGGCTATCCGGACACCCCCTAGTTCGGAACTCCCTCAAGGGCCGTCGTCGCACCGACGAGCATGGTACCGGGATGGACGACATGGTGCAAGACTTTGATGATGCTCGGGATTCAGACGATGAGATGGAGGAATCTGCAAAGTCCTTCAATGATATGTTGGAGTCTTGAGCGTCCTCTCCATGAGCACACCGAGCTTTGTCAGCTGGATGCCATCGCACAAGTAATGGCTCTGAAGGCTAAATTCAACTTGGGCAGAGAATGCTATGACGCGATAGTGACACTATTTGGACGCTTTCTACCCAAAGGCCATATAATGCCTGCAAACCTGTACCTGTCTGACAAAATCCTCCGTGTACTTAAGATGCCCTATGAGAAGATAGATGCTGTGAGAATGGATGTGCCTTATTTAGGCTCCAGTATGCGGACTTAAACTATTGTCCCATTTGCAAGTCTTCCAGGTATGTTGAGGTAGACAACGGTATGGGTGAGAAGAGTCAGACCAAAATCCCCATTAACGTTCTTTGGTATATGCCAATCATACCAAGACTTCAACGTCTATTCATGGTCGAAGAGACGGCCAGACAGATGACATGGCACAAATTGGGCAAAAGAACCGAACGGGATGCAGATGGGAATCTGATGATGGTACACACATCGGATGGTGCTGCATGGAAACACTTCGATGCATTGCATGATGAAAAGCGGCAGATCCAAGGAATCCTCGAGTAGCCGTCAAGACGGATGGGTTCAATGTGTTTGGTATGATGGCAGCCCAATACAGCTTGTTGGCCTGTATTTGTCATTCCACTCAATCTCCCCGGACATATTATGCAAAGAAAGAACATTTTCCGACGTTGATAATTCCGGGGCCCAACTATCCGGGAAGAATATGAATGTGTACATGCAACCGCTTAAGGATGAACTGCAAGAAGCTTGGGATAATGGGATCAAGACATACGACGCCGCTACAAAAAAACTTCCTAATGCGTGTGTGGTACATGTACTCGATGCATGACTTGCCGGCGTATGCGCTTATTCGTTGGCTGGTGTGTGCATGGAAGGTTCCGTGCCCCACATGCAAGGCAGCTCTTGAGTTTAAATTACTGCGGTGGTGGCAAGTTTTCTTGCTTCGACATGCATAGACAGTTCTCGGATCCTCACCATAAGTTCAGAAAAGACAAGAAGAACTTCATCAAAGGTAGAGATGTCAAAACTCTGCACCACCTGCATTGTGACAGCCAATGAGACCCTGGATCAGTTAAACGCTCTCGAGCCGGATCCAGAGCGTCCAGGGTATTTCAAGGGGTATAATACAGAACACGCCTGGACCCACAAGATATGCTTGTGGGATCTGCCGTACTTCAAAGACCTCCTTTGCCCACACAACATCAACGTGATGCACACTGAAAAGAATGTCGGCGAGGCCCTGTTTGGTGCAGTCCATGTGCGAGAAGAACGGTCAGACCCCTCCGTCGATGCCAGTCATTGCTCCGGCGGGCACGGTGAGTTTCATTTGAACGGTCATTAGTTACTAGTCTTCACATTTGAGTTGCATCATGCTAACGATACATTGGAAATAATCTTTCGTGTAGCGTAACTCCCAACAAGCATCGATCGATCCTTCTCCGTCTGCCACTGGCGCGACCGGTCCTACACCTACACCTACACCTACACCTACACCTCCGTGATGACGGTAAGTGTCCCAAGTGTTTTGCTTAATAGAGTTTTGTTGTGATGCCATGTTGTATCTACACATATCGTGCATAATGTGTGTATGTTTGAAATGCATTGTATGTGTGGGATTCGACACCTAGTCGTGTGCCTTTGGTAGCCTTCCATACAGTGGAAATGCCTCCTAGTGCTTCCATCGAGCCATGGTAGTTCGCCATCGCTCCGGAACACATGGATTGACCGGCATGTGTCCTTCTTTGCTCGTGTATGCATCCCTACGGAAATGTCACGCGGTGTATCACCAAGTCCTTGTAGCTTACTACGACTTGGTTGCACTTTCGATGACCGACACGTGCATTCTTTGGGTCATGTATGCCTGTCTCATGCGTTTGTGCCACCTTGGTTCTATGACTAGTCATGTCGGCCGGGTTCTCGCCATATGGATACTAGCGACATAATCATATACTTATCATTTTTCCTCCAAAATGACTCAATATGCTTAGCTAGCTCAAAAATGACATAATAAGCTTAATTAGCTCCAAAATGACATATTTAACCTAGGATAGCTCTAAAATGATATAATATGCTTAAGAAATGACATATTTTAGGTCCTAAATGACTTCATATGCTTAGCTAGCTCCAAAATGACATAATAACCTTACTTAGCTTCAAAATGACCTATTCAACCTAGGCTAGCTCTAAAATGACCTATACTTAGCATTTTTTTCCTCCAAAATGATTTAATATGCTTAGCTAGCTCAAAAATTACATAATAAGCTTAATTAGCTCCAAAATGACCTATTTAACCTAGGATCGCTCTAAAATGACCTATACTTAGCATTTTTTCCTCCAAAATGACTTAATATGCTTAGCTAGCTTCAAATGACCTATACTTAGAATCTTTTCCTCCAAAATTAGTTAATATGCTTAACTAGCTCTAAAATGACATAATATGCTTAAGAAATGACATAGTTTAGCTCCTAAATGACTTCACATGCTTAGCTAGCTCCAAAATGACATAATAAGCTTAATTAGCTCCAAAATGACATATTTAACCTAGGATAGCTCTAAAATGACCTATACTTAGCATTTTTTCCTCCAAAATGACTTAATATGCTTAGCTAGCATAAAAACGACCTATTTAACCTAGGATAGCTCTAAAATGACCTATACTTAGCATCTTTTCCTCAAAAATGACTTAATATGCTTAGCTAGCTCTAAAATGATATAGTATGCTTAAGAAATGACATATTTTAGGTCCTAAATGACTTCATATGCTTAGCTAGCTCCAAAATGACATAATAACCTTACTTAGCTTCAAAATGACCTATTCAACCTAGGCTAGCTCTAAAATGACCTATACTTAGCATTTTTTTCCTCCAAAATGACTTAATATGCTTAGCTAGCTCAAAAATTACATAATAAGCTTAATTAGCTCCAAAATGACCTATTTAACCTAGGCTAGCTCTAAAATGACCTATACTTAGCATTTTTTTCCTCCAAAATGACTTAATATGCTTAGCTAGCTTCAAAATGACCTATACTTAGAATCTTTTCCTCCAAAATTAGTTAATATGCTTAACTAGCTCTAAAATGACATAATATGCTTAAGAAATGACATAGTTTAGCTCCTAAATGACTTCACATGCTTAGCTAGCTCCAAAATGACATAATAAGCTTAATTAGCTCCCAAATGACATATTTAACCTAGGATAGCTCTAAAATGACCTATACTTAGCATTTTTTCCTCCAAAATGACTTAATATGCTTAGCTAGCTTAAAAATGACCTATTTAACCTAGGATGTCTCTAAAATGACCTATACTTAGCATCTTTTCCTCAAAAATGACTTAATATGCTTACTAACTCTAAAATGACATAATATGCTTAAGAAATGACATATTTTAGCTCCTAAATGACTTCACATGCTTAGCTAGCTCCAAAATGACATAATAAACTTACTTAGCTCTAGAATGACCTTAGCATGTTTTACACCAAAATGACTTAGTATGCTTAGCTAGCTCAAAAATGACATAATAACCATACTTAGCTCCAAAATGACCTATTTTACGGATATAAGTTGCATCATAATAATCTTCACATTTTAGTTGCATCATAATAATCTTCTTCTTCTAACTTTCTTCTTTCCCATTTTACATATTTGCTTAAGATCACTAAGCTTGGGTTGATGGAGTGCTTGTATTTAGTTTTTGTTTTGACCTTGTGAAACTTGCTACCTATGGATGAAACCGTGTAATATTGATGAAACTATGTATATGTACGGATGAAACTTGCTACTATTGGTAACATGTGTTGGATACATATGTGTTCATGACTATTGGTAATATGTGTTGAATATGCTATATTGGTGATATAAATATATTTGTGTTTGATTTCTGTGAAAATGAATTGATATAAGAAAAAAAATCAAATGGGGCAATATAGTCACTTTGCAAAATGCTGGCAGATGGCAAAGAGATTTGCCATAAGCTGGCACATGGCAAAGAGGGCACGTGTCATCTACATGTAACATATGGGCTGGCCGATTTGGGCTCTTTGCCATCTGACTGCAGATGGCAAATCTCTATGCCATAGGCTGGCAGACGGCAAAGCATTCAGCCTTTGCCATCTGCTGGCAGATGGCAAAGAGCCTGCAGCCTTTGCCATCTGCTGGAAGATGGCAAAGTATGCCGTTAGCCTTCTAACAGAGCTAACCCCATTAAGAGGCTTTGCCATCTGCCAGCAGATGGAAAAACACAGGCCATCTGCTGGCAGATGGCAAAGCCTTTGCCATCCGCCGACCATGCCTTTGCCATCTGCCATGGCAGATGGCAAAGTGCCAGATTCCAGTAGTGTGTGGAACTTGTTTTGCAGAGCCGGACACTATCCTTGTGTTCAAAACCTTCTATGAAGTATTCGAAGGAGGAAACCGCCTTGTAACACCGAAGACAATATGCGCGCCGGACTCGTCGTCATTGAAGCTTTGGTTCGAGGGCTCTTGAGGGAGTCCTGGACTAGGGGTGTCCGGATAGCGAACTATCATCTTTGGCGGACTCCAAGACTATGAAGATACAAGATTGAAGACTTCGTCCGTGTCCGGATGGGACTTTCCTTGGCGTGGAAGGCAAGCTTGGCGATACGGATATGTAGATCTCCTACCATTGTAACCGACTGTGTAACCCTAACCCTATTCGGTGTCTATATAAACTGAAGGGTTTTAGTCCGTAGGGACGAACAACAATCATACCATAGGCTAGCTTCTAGGGTTTAGCCTCTACGATCTCGTGGTAGATCTACTCTTGTACTACCCATATCATCAATATTAATCAAGCGGGGTAGGGTATTACCTCCATCGAGAGGGCCCGAACACAGGTAAAACATCGTGTCCCTTGTCTCCTGTTACCATCCACCTAGACGCACAGTTCGGGACCCCCTACCCGAGATCCGCCGGTTTTGACACCGACACCAAGTATATCAGGTTGCTTTCCTTATAAAAATTACTTCTCCAGAAGGTTTCATTCCGTTTCAACTCCGTTTGATATTCCTTTTCTTCGAAACACTGAAACAAGGGAAAAAAAGGAACTTGCACTGGGCTCTTGGTCAATAGGTTAGTCCCAAAAATAATATAAAAGTGTTTAATAAAGCCCATAAACATCCAAAACAGATAATATAATAGCATGGAACAATAAAAAATAATAGATACGTTGGAGACATATCAACAACCACCTGGCTTTGAAGATCCAAAACATCTTGACATGGTATACAAGCTCAATAAGGCACTGTATGGCCTCAAACAAGCCCCTCGCGCTTGGTATGACACACTCAAAGACTTCCTGAAGAGCAAAGGCTTCAAACCTGGTTCCCTGGATCCCACTCTCTTCACGAAGACATACGATGGTGAACTGTTTGTGTGCCAAATCTATGTGGATGACATTATTTTCGGCTGCACTGACAAGAGATACAGTGATGAGTTTGGGCCCATGATGCAAGAGCAATATCAGATGTCCATGATGGGTGAGCTAAAATTCTTCCTCGGTCTTCAAATCCGTCAGCAGAGCAACGACATCTTCATATCTCAAGAAAAATACCTCAAAGATTGCCTGAAGAAGTTTGGAATGCAAGACTGCAAAGGGTACATGACGCCAATGCCCACCAAAGGTCAATTGGGTCCCGACGACAATGGTAAAGAGTTCGATCAAAAGGTATACTGCTCCATGATTAGTTCTTTACTCTATTTATGTGCATCTAGGCTAGATATAATGCTTAGCGTTTGCATGTGTGCCCGATTCCAAGCGGCACCAAAGGAATCACATCACTTAGCTGTGAAGCGAATTCTTCGATATTTGGCTTACACCCCAACACTAGGATTATGGTATCCAAAGGGCTCAGAGTTTGATCTAGTTGGATTCTCAGATGCTGATTATGCTGGTGACAAGGTTGATCCAAGTCCACATCAGGCACATGCCACTTTCTTGGACGATCTCTTGTGTGTTGGTCTTCAGAGAAGCAGAACTGTGTATCTCTCTCCACTGTTGAATCTGAATACATTGCTGCTGGATCTTGCTGCGCTCAGCTTCTATGGATGAAGCAAACTCTCAAGGACTATGGCATCCATCTGAAGCAAGTGCCACTTTACTTCAACAATGAAAGCGCCATCAAGATTGCCAACAACCCAGTCCAGCACTCGAAGACAAAGCACATTCAGATCCGTCATCACTTTCTCAGAGATCATGTCATGAAGGAAGATATTGATATCATTCACGTCAACACCGAAGAGCAATTGGTAGATATCTTCATGAAGCCCTTGGATGAGAAAAGGTTTTGCAAGTTGCGGTGTGAGGTAAATATCTTAGAATCCTCAAATGTCTTGTAATTGGACACACATCCTAACGCTTATGCATGTTGATAACTTAGATGTGCAACACACGAAGTAACGTATATCTTCAATCAATGAAGACATACACTCTAAGTGTGAATACATTAATGCGGAATTTGACATCGGAGCGCCACGATAATTGTGCGCCGTGTCTGGGTCTAATACTTCCTATAGGGTGGGTAACGCAACCACCAAATTCTTGTTTGAAGTATTTCAATTGGCGTCACAATTGCAAAGTCTTCACATTTGGTTTGTCTTCAACATTGATTTGACTTCGCGTTTATCTTCACAATGTTGAGTTGGTCTTAGGCTGATATATACATATATTCGTGTTCTGTCCTCTACAGCATTCACTTATAGCTATGTCTTCATATTTGAATTTTTCTTGATCTAAGTGAATGTGATCGGACCCTACTCCCCACTGTGCTTCTACCTCAAATTATATCTATCCAAATCATATGCATTCTATTGAAACCTGTCAATTGTCTTCTCTGAATCCTTCTCAGCAGAAGACAAAGTAACAAAAGTTTAAATCTGTTGTCAATGCCATCTCCTTATTGCCTTAATACCAGAGAAGCCAGAATGACCACCCGACAATCCAGGTGTGCGTGGGAACATGGAACAACTTCCAATAAGTTGCATGCATGCCATGTGTCCTTCAGATGTGAACCGCCATGGGCACCTGCGTAATTACGCCGTGCTATCCCTTTCCTTATAAATACACAACTCACCGCGGTCATTATCTCTTCTTCCACCTCGCCACCTCGCACAAACCCTAGCACCTCCGCTAGCTCTGAAAGTGCTAGTTATCAACTAGAGGGGGTGAATAGGCGATTTTTATGGAAGTCTTCAAAACATGGGAGTTTCAAAGACAAACGATAGAAGTGAACCTATTAACATGCAGCGGAAGGTAGACTACACTAGGCAGGCCATAGTCAAGTATTCAATGAAGTGAAAGCACGAAGACTAATAGCAGCTAGGTAGTAAAGATCAGGATGGAAGATAGTGTGAAGCCAAACAACAATAGAAGTCACACAGTGAAGTCAAACAGGTAACACAAGCAGGCAATGACTTCATGAAGACAAACTGTAAATAGAGAGAGGGAGGAGATAGAACCAGTCGCGTGATGAGGACAAGGATTTGTTGGACCAGTTCCAGATGCTGTGGCAACTGTACGTCTAGTTAGGGAGGCTGAGATTTAACTCAAAAGACCGTCTCTTCACCTTATTCCCCTTGAGCTAAGGACACCGAGTCTTTGCCCAATCACTCTGGTAAGTCTTCAAGGTAGACTTCCAAACCTTCACAGACTTCGTTCACCGGCGATCCACAATGACTCTTGGATGCTCACAATGCGACGCCTAACCGGCTGGGGGATTCACAGTCCTCAAGTGTAACAAGTCTTTAGGTCACGCAGACAGAAAGACTTCAGTGATGCCTAACACTCTTTGGATCTGGGTGTTTGGGCTTTGTCCTCGCAAGGATTTCTCTCTCTCTCAAAAGCTTCGGAGGTGGGTTGCTCTCAACCGACAAAAGCCATGCACTAACTCTGAGCAGCCACCAATTTATGGTGTAGGGGGTAGGCTATTTATAGCCACTATGCAACCAGGCCTGATTTGTCCGAAATGACCCTGGGTCACTAAGGAACTGACACGTGTTCCACCAGTCAGATTTCAAACACACGCGGCAGCTTGACTTGGGCTACAAGTAAAACTGACTCATCTAGCTCTGGATAAGATTTGCTCTCATTGTCTTCGCTTGAAGACATAGGATTTGGTTGAGCATCACTTTAGTCACTCTGACTTTGTTCACTGGGACCCCACTTAAGAGTACGGTGGTTCCTATGACTCAACAAAGAAGAAAAGGAAACAACGAAACAACTAAGTCTTCATGCTCCATAGTCTTCACGCGATGTCTTCTCATGTCATAGTCTTCAATGTGAATATCTTCACATACCACCTTTGTCTTCAATGTCTTCATACATTTTTAGGGGTCATCTCCGGTAGGTAAACTGAATCAATGAGGGACTACTACCTGTGTTATCCTACAATTCTCACAAACACATTAGTCCCTCAACCAAGTTTGTCGTCAATACTCCAAAACCAACTAGGGGTGGCACTAGATGCACTTACAATCTCCCCCTTTTTGGTGATTGATGACAAACTGGTTGAAGTTTTCAATGGGGATAAAAGTATGTGAAATTGTAAAGGATTAAGGTATTGTCTTCATAAGTAGGAAAAGGCTCCCCCTGAAGATGTGCATATAAGTAATTTGCTTTTGGAATGCAAATGCACATGGCAGGTTGTACTTGTGGAGATCCTCTTCAACTTATGAAGGCAATTCATCATGCATGATTAGATATAACAAAGATAATGACATGCATAATGAAAAATGGACGTCTGCAATATGACTTCGTGCGGGATTTATCATCGCACATGCGGAATTTATCATCGCATCACAGAATAGCAAACAAGTAGCAGACGACCATCAAGTTTAAGTGTTACAACTCAAAGAACCAAATGTATCAAAAGCGAGAGTTGTAAACACTTGGCAAAATATAAAGCAAACACCCATATGGACCCGCTTGAAGACTATCAACTCATATGCTTCTCCCCCTTTTGTCAGTAAGGACCAAAAAGGTTTGAAGACATACAGCCTCTACTCGTTCCCATGAGGAGTAGGAGGTGAAGCAGCAGGGTCATTGTTGAGGTTAGGTGGTGCAGAAGAAAAGAACTTGGTGCAGTGTCGATACGCGCCGAAGTTGGAGGTGGTGAAGTAGCATCATCTTGGTCATCAATGACTCTGGCATTCACTGTTGCAGCTGACGAGGAATAGTCAGAGTCTTCAAGAGAGGGAGTCCGACACAAGACAGCATTCCTTGGAGGAGTGGAGTCAAACTTGAATCTTTCAGTGAAGCCATCGTCTTGAAGATCTGCTTCAGCACTGAGAAAAGTCAAACTCTTCCATGACCTCCGACAGGTTTCATGAGTGACAAATGCATTCTTGTTGGCAAGGTTGTGAATGTGATTGACGTACACCAAGAGGCTTTGCATATGATGCTTCAGCCAGTAGTGATGCTTATCCTGTTTTTGATGCAGGGCAACGAGAAGCTCTCGGTCATTGAGAACACGAGATCGCTTCCGAGGCCTTTGCGCAATTGTGCTTTCAGTGGCTTCAGTATGGGCACGGTGAGGTGCACGTGTATTGCCAGCCAAAGGATAAACACGAGTGACAGCTTGAACTCCTTCAATGGGCTGTGTGAAGCTTTGGTGATCAGCATTGTGAAGATAAATTGGCTCCTTGGCAGGCTCTGGGTAGATGGCTTCAATAGAAATATCAACCTCTGGCAAGAATATCAGATGGTTGCGAGCAGAGGGCTGATAGTTGACAGCTAAATGAAGCTGGATAAGGCGCATAACCCATGGAGCGTAGAACTTCAGACCAAAGAGGTCAGAGCCTGATGCAGCCAATTGCCTGATGAGGAAGTCTTGAGTATTGCACCTGATGCCACTGAAGATATAAAAGACCAATGTCTTCATCGCTCCTTCAAACTTCGCTGCAGAAGAATGTCCCTTGATGGGCCATAGAGTTCACCTTATGATATGATAGATTGTTCGGGGCAGATACTCTAGGTATTCAAAAAAGAATTCTCTTGGGTATTCAGGTCATGTGGCAGAGGCTTCATCATGCTCAGCATTTGGCTCATGTTGGGCTCTGGCTTCTGAAAGATGCTCTCCAATGCATTGCGGTGAAGCTGACAACCAGGCTCGAAGAGTTCACCTGGAGTGGGCAGGCCAGTTAGCTCAATGATATCAGAAGCTTTGGCTTCGTGATGGACATTGCCTGTCATCCACTCAAGGATCCATGTCTTCGGATCCCTGTTGTAGCCGCGAATGTGGAGGGTAGCATAAAATTGTAGCAGAAGCTCTTCATTCCAATGCTCTTTATCAGTCACAAAGTTCAGAAGACCAGCATCACGGAAGCAGTCAAGGGCTTCTTCTAAGCAGGGCAGACCAGCAATGGCTTCACAGTCGAGACGCATATGTGGAAAGATGCGCCCTTGATCATAGAGAACACAGGAATAGTAACTACTGGCCGATAGCTCCAACCGATCGAGATGAAATTCTTGGCTTGGAGTAGGGGTTCTTGGCACTATCAAAGAAAGTGTTGTGCGCAATGAAGCCATTTGCATTGAAGGACCCTGGTGAAGTTGCAGTACCTGGAAACCTTGGCAGTCTTGGCTTAGGCTTCTGGACCTGAAGCCTATGCTCGACATGATAGTCAAATTGTGGACCGGAAGCAAGTGGAGGAACTAGAATGGGCCCTCTGACAGTAACCAGCTGACCACGATCAAATGCTTGCTCGATGGTTTGTGGCCGTGGAGGCGGTACAGGAGCAGTGGCGGTGGCATTGACTTCAGGCTGTAGATATGCATCAGGTGCAGCATTTTCTTCAGGTGCATGAACTTCTGGCACCACATTAGCTTCAGGCGCCACATTAGCTTCGGCCATGGCAATGTCATTGGCTTCAGTTGAGTTGTTTGTGGCCGCCTCAGTATTCTTAACCTCCACTTGAGTAGCTGGAGGTTCGGACACGTTCTCCTCGAGAACAACTTCAGGGTTGGACGGGGGTGTAGCAACACGTTCTTCTTCTACTCTTGGCTCTTATTGTTCATCGGATGATGCAACCGGAATGTCTTCATCCGCTTTGGCTTCAGACTCGGAGATAGTTGGAGAGGCTTCAGGAAATACTTGGCGTGATACGGAGTGGTGCTCTTCTCCTTCTGGAACACTCAAAAGTGTGACTTGTGGCCTTGGTCCTTTGCGAAGCCTGCGAAACGCTGGTGATGCTTGTGGATATGGAGTTGGATGGTCCACAAAGTCTTCGTCATCAAGCACCGGAGTGGTGACTTGAGTTGGGGGAGTAGTTGGTGTTTCTTCTTCACGGGGGGAGTCTTGAGGGTGATCATCCCATGAATCATCCTGAGAAATTAGCGTCAAAGGACGACCAATGCTAATGAGTTCGTTGTTCGTGAGAACAGGCGATGATACCACATTGTGCTCGATCTGAGGAAGGACTTCATCATCTTCTACATTGTCTTGGTGACCAATGTCTTCAGCTGTGGTGGGGTCAATAGTTGGAATATCTTGAACTTCAGGAGCCTCTGTGGTAGCAGGCTCGTGAACAATCAACTGACGCTCTCGGTGTTCTGACGCAGGACGAGCAACTGAGATCGGCTCGACGACAAGGGGCTCTGTGGGAGCAGCCCGGTCTTCCTTCCTGGTTTTTCTCTTCTTGGTTGGTGGAGCTTCATCAGTTGTGTTCTTTGACTTGCGCTTTCTGGCTTCGGCTTTGGCTGTTCTTGTTTTCTTGAGATCTGAAGCCACTATGGGGACCTTAGGCTTCATGCCTGTCATACTGGCGGGGAAGACAATGCGAGGTTCTTCCCGCCTGGATGCTTCAGCTTGGTCCACAGCAGGCTTCTTCTTGGCAGCCATCTTGGGGTCGATGCCAGGACGCCCAAGTGCCTTGCGCTTCTCAGCTTCATTGTAGGCTTGAACACATTTGGCAGCTAGGTGTTTCATGTGCTCTCGAGAACCTTTAGCTTCATCACGTTTCTTGTGAAACGCCTCCTTGAGCTCATGCATCATTAGCTTGAAGTTTTGGACGTCTGACACACTGAGCTCTGCCATGTGCTTCTTGAACTGAGCCTTTTCATAGTCAATCTTGTGCTTCAATTCAACAATTTTCTGAGCTAGAGCCAGCTCAGGAGCAATGGCTCCATGGAAGGAGACGCTTAGCCCAATAGGAAGTTGAAGATCATCAAAACTGAGGTTTGGGCTGACAAACCACTCGTCAATGAACTTGTTCAGAATGTCTACATCAAAGAGGGGAAGATTGATACGTCTCCGTCATATCTATAATTTTTTATTGTTCCATGCCAATATTCTACAACTTCCATATACTTTTTGGCAACTTTGTATACTATTTTTGGGACTAACATATTGATCCAAAGGCTTGATGCAGGTTCACTGCATTGCATGTTTTTGGTTTCGCAGAATATCCATATCAAACGGAGTCCAAACGGGATAAAAACAGATGTAGATACTTTTTGGAATATTTGGAAAATCTGGAGGAAAAATCAACGCGAACCAGTGTCCGAGGTGGGCACGAGGTAGCCCCCCCCCCCCAGGGCGCGCCCCTGACCCTCGTGACCCACATGTAAGGCAGTTGACGCTCTTCTTTTGCCGCAAGAAAGCTAATTTTCAGAAAAAAAAATCACGGCGAAGGTTTCAGGCCAATCGGAGTTACGGATCTCCATATATACATGAAACGGTGAAACAGAGCCAGGGGAGAACGCAGAACCAGAGAGAAACAGAGAGATAGATCCAATCTCGGAGGGGCTCTCGCCTCTCCCATGCCATGGGAGCCAAGGACCAGAGGGGAAACCCTTCTACCATCTAGGGAGGAGGTCAAGGAAGAAGAAGAAGAAGGGGGCCCTCTCCCCTTGCTTCCGGTGGCGTCGGAGCGCTGCCGGGGCCATCATCATCACCGCCATCTTCACCAACAACTTCACCGCCATCATCACCAACTCTTCCCCCCTCTATGCAGCGGTGTAACCTCTCTCTTACCCACTGTAATCTCTACTTAAACATGGTGCTCAACGCTATATATTATTTCCCAATGATGTATGGCTATCCTATGATGTTTGAGTAGATCCGTTTTGTCCTATGGGCTATTTGATGATCAAGATTGGTTTGAGTTGCATGTTTTATTATTGGAGCTGTCCTATGGTGCTCTCCGTGTCGCGCAAGCGTGAGGGATTCCCGCTGTAGGGTTTGCAATATGTTTATGATTTGCTTATGGTGGGTGGCGTGAGTGACAGAAGCACAGACCCGAGTAAGTAGGTTGTTTGCGTATGGGATAAAGAGGACTTGATACTTTAATGCTATGGTTGGGTTTTACCTTAATGATCTTTAGTAGTTGCGGATGCTTGCTAGAGTTCCAATCATAAGTGCATATGATCCAAGTAGAGAAAGTATGTTAGCTTATGCCTCTCCCTCAAGTAAAATTGCAATAATGATTACCGGTCTAGTTATCGATTGCCTAGGGACAAATAACTTTCTTGTGACAACAAGCTCTCTACTAAAACTAATTTAGTTGTGTCTTTATCTAAACAGCCCCTAGCTTTTATTTACGCGCTCTTTACTTTCTTGCAAGCTTATCCAAAAACACCTACAAAGTACTTCTAGTTTCATACTTGTTCTAGGTAAAGCGAACGTCAAGCGTGCGTAGAGTTGTATCGGTGGTCGATAGAACTTGAGGGAATATTTGTCCTACCTTTAGCTCCTCGTTGGCTTCGACACTCTTACTTAACGAAAGAGGCTACTATTGATCCCCTATACTTGTGGGTTATCAAAGATCATTGAAGATTTCCGCCTCTTGCTTGCTCTTTATCAACAGCTCAAGAGCATCATCGCCAAGATCGTCGTCACTAGACAGATCAACGGCTTTGTTCTCATTCCTTAGAACGGCAGTAGGGGTCAGTGCTTGACCAGTAGTTTGTATGGGCTTCTTCTTCTTCTTCTCTGTCTTGGAGATGCGAGGGAGATCTTCAGAATGCACACTAGGTGCCGGAGGAGCAGTGGCCAGAGGCTTCACTCGCGAAGCTCTTGGTGCAGAGGAGGGCTTTGAAGCCTAGAGTTTCTTCTGCTTTTGAGGCTTTGGTGGAGCAGGAGCCTCATCAGAATCAGCTTCATCTCCAGACTGATCCACCGTGGCCCTCTGGGCAGCGATGTAGGAGATGAGACCATCAAAGTTGTCGAAGGGGCCGATGACATTTGGATTGGCATCTCTTGTGCCATCAGCCCGCGAAGCAGAAGGCCCTGGGTTGAAATTGCATCCGAGACTCTTCTTGTTCTCTTTGGCCGAGTTCTTGGCAAACTGGTAGTTGCGCTTGAACAGATTGTCTTCACGACACCATAGCAGAGAGGATGGGTCGGCATCAGCAGGTTGTGGTCCACGGACCATGCAAGGGTAGAAGCCCTGATCAATGGCTTCAGATCTGGTCTTGGGTTGAAGATTTTTGTAGAGAATATCTCCCCAAGGATGCTCGATGGCATTCTTTTCAGCATATTCCTTGGTGACAAATCTGTACTTGAACCATTGCTCGGCCCAATATCTTCGAATCCATTGGATTCGAGTTTTGCATTGGCCATAGCTCTCCTCGGGATCAGTTGTACAACTCATAAAGATCTTTGGGCAAATCCATTGATTTGCCCCCGCGGCGTTGTCTGCCTCCCTTCCTTGTTGACTTATCTGTGGCCATGAAGTTCAGACTGAATGGCTTCAAAACTGTCAAAGGCTTCCGTCTGCTGGTCAGACAGGAACTAGCTTCGGGAGAGTTAATATGATGTTGTAAGAATTCTGCAAAAGAATGCAGACTATGAGAACCAAGGGATTCTCCCACGGACATGTACCTGTGACAGCATTAGAGATGCGAGGGAAGAGGAAGAGGTCATATGCATTCTCAGAAGATTTTGAAGATAAATCGGTTTAGAAGACATTGACCTCATAGCGCGAAGACATTCACTTATATGTTGAGAGTTGGTTCCAGATTTGTACGAATCCAAGAATAGGTACAAGTGAGGAATCTAACTATGTGTGAAGCATAAGTGAATATACTAGGCATATTATGAGATGCAGAACAGGATAGATCCAAATTTGTGGAGGCAGAAACCACTTTTGGTAGGAAGGATGAATCTATCGGATCAAAAAGACAGTAAAAAGAGAGTTTTAATTTACCACACAATGAACTGCTAGACGGAGTAGAAGATGAGGCCGAGCAGTTCGATCTTCCATGCCCTAACTTGGCGACGGAGGACACCTACGGCGGCGGCGGAGAAGACGATGTTCGCGGTCGGCGTGAAGACGGTGTCGGTGAGGTCGGGACAACTAAGCGTTTTGTTGCTGGCGTCATCGACAGCTAGCGGGGGCGCTAGGGTTTGTCTGAGGTGGAGAGGTGGAAGAAGTGTTTTGACCGTGATGTGATGTGTATTTATAAGGAGAGGGACGGAACAGCGCAATTACGCAGGTGCCCCTGGCGGTTCACATCTGAGGTACACGTGGTGAACATGCAACACATTGGAAGTTGTTCCATGTTCCCACGCACGCCTGGACTATCGGGTGGTCATTCCGGCTTCTCCGGGTTTCAGGCAATAAGGATTGAGCATTTAAAACAGATTTAATGTTTGTCTCTGTGTCTTCTGCTGACAAGGACGCAGAGAACACATTCGACAGTTCCAATAGAATGCATATGATTTGGATAGGTAGATTTGAGAAGAAAGCATAGAGAGGTTAGGGTCCGATCACATTCCCTTAGTCCAAAAGATTCAAACAAGAAGATATAGCTATTGCATTCCAAACTTATTCAGGCAATCTTTGAGATATTTTTCTTGAGATATGGCCATTGCTTTGCTGACGAATTTGAAGACCAAGGAAGAACTTCGGCTCACCCATCATGGACATCTGATATTGCTCTTGCATCATGTGTCCAAACTCATCACTGTATTTCTGGTTGGTGCAGCCGAAGATAATGTCATCCACATATATTTGGCACACAAACAATTCACCATCATATGTCTTCGTGAAGAGTGTGGGATCCAGGGAACCAGGTTTGAAGCCTTTGCTCTTCAGGAAGTCTTTGAGTGAGTCATACCAAGCGTGAGGGGCTTGTTTGAGGCCATATAGTGCCTTGTTAAGCTTGTATACCATGTCAGGATGTTTTGGATCTTCAAAGCCAGGAGGTTGTGCAACATGCACTTCTTCTTCAATCTTGCCATTGAGAAAGGCACTCTTCACATACATTTGATACAGAAGGATGTTGTGATGATTTGCGTAGGCTAGCAGTATGCGAATGGCTTCAAGCCTAGCCACGGGAGCAAATGTTTCATCAAAGTCAATCCCTTCAACTTGAGTGTATCCTTGAGAAACGAGACGGGCCTTGTTTCTGACGACTTGACCATGCTCATCTTGCTTGTTGCCATATATCCATTTTGTGCCTATTATGTTGTGCTTGCGAGGGTCAAGACGCTTGACAAGTTCCCAGACATTGTTCAGCTTGAACTGTTGAAGCTCTTCTTGCATAGCTTGAATCCATTCAGGTTCCATGAAGGCTTCAAAGAACTTTCTTGGGTTCAGATATTGAGACAAATGCAAAGTGCCCACAGAAATTTGCTAGCTGTGTTGCTCTTGAACGAGTGAGTGGAACAGGCGCGTTGATGCTATCAATTATCTTCTCAATCTGTACTTCATTTGCAACACGAGGATGAACTGGAAGAAGATTTTGCTCTTGCTGATCATTGTCATCGTTAGGAGGATTGTCTTCAGGCTGAGCACTGTCTTCAGGTTGATTAGGTGCAGAAATGATATGTTCCTCTTCAGGCTATGCTTCAGACGGTATGATTTCTCCAGTTCCCATAAGCTTGATGGATTCACTAGGTGGAACTTCATCTAGCACATTTGGCAGGTGCTCTCTTTGCGAGATGTTAGTCTCATCGAATCAAGACATCCACAGCTTTCAACCACTTTATAGTGAAAGAGGTTGAAGACTCTGTGGGAGTGCAAGTCCTTTCCGTAACCAAGCATAAAACCTTCATGTGCTTTCGGTGCAAATTTTGAAGTGTGATGTGGATCCTTGACCCAGCACCTAGCACCAAATACTGTGAAGTAACTGACATTTGGCTTCTTACCAGTTAGGAGTTCATAGGATGTCTTCTTCATAAGCTTATGAAGATAAACACGGTTGATGACGTGACATGCAGTATCAATGGCTTCAGGCCAGAACTTTCTTGGAGTCTTGTATTCATCAAGCATCGTCCGAGCCATCTCAATGAGTGTTCTGTTCTTGCGCTCCATGATGCCATTCTGCTGAGGTGTGTACGGAGCTGAGAACTCATGAGTGATTCCCAATGTATCCAAGTAAAGGTCGAGGCCAGTGTTCTTGAATTCTATGCCATTGTCACTTCTGATATGATTGATCTTGACGCCATAGTTGTTCATGGCACGGTTGGCGCAGCGTCTGAAGACATCCTGCACTTCAGTCTTGTAGAGGATTATGTGCACCCATGTATATCTTGAATAATCATCAACAATGACGAAGCCATATAGGCAAGCAGTAGTAGTGAGAGTAGAGTAGTGAGTGGGGCCGAATAGGTCCATGTGTAGCAGCTCGAAGGGTTGAGATGTAGTCATGATTGTCTTCGAGGGATGCTTGGACCTCGTATCTTTCCAGCTTCGCAGGCACCGCATAAGTGATCCTTCTTGAACTTGACGCCCTCGATGCCTATGACGTGTTTCTTCTTTGCGAGAGTGTGCAAGTTCCTCATGCCAGCATGCCCTAGCCTTTGATGCCAGAGCCAGCACTCTGAAGCTTTTGTGAGAAGACATACGGCAAGTTGTGGTCCTGCTGAGAAATCTACCACGTACAAATCATCTTTTCGATGACGTTCAAATACTAGAGACTTGTCAGATTCCATTAGTACAAGGCAACAATATTTTCCAAATATCACAATCATGTTCAAGTCACAAAGCATTGAGACAGACATTAAGTTGAAACCAAGGGATTCAACAAGCATCACTTTATCCATGTGTTGATCCTTTGAGATTACAACTCTACCTAGACCCAATACCTTGCTTTTACCAAAGGTCAAGAAATGTGATGTCACTCTTGTCAGATGGACGTAAGGTTGAGTCCATGAGAAGACTTCGATCACCAGTCATATGATTAGTGCATCCGTTGTCCATAATCCATTCTGAAGACTTTGGTTTCATACCCTACAGTATAGTTAGGGGGATAGGCTTCACCAAGAGAATTGTGAAGCATAAACATTTGACTGACAATAGGATTATCAAAGCTCAGATCAAGGTTAGGACTTATAGGATGTTTGGCAAGCGATTCAGGAACAAAATACATAGTAAGACCACTTGGGCATTTTATCTTGCGCCCTACAAGATGTTTTAGGTCCCCAGCAATAGCATCGGTCGCCTTTGATTTCTGACTGGAGACCTTTCCCTGCAAAAGAAAGTTAATTCTTCTTAACCACCCACATCTTCAAGGGTGGCTTAGAAGCAATGAGTCTAAGTGCAGCATCTGAGAACTTTGGCTTTGGAGCCCTAGCAAATAGCCTTGCAGGAGGAGAATAATACTCATATGAATAAGTAGAAAAGTTTTTGGTCTTGTGAACATAGCGGTTTGAAGAAACACGCTCATATTCATACATCTGAGTATGATTTCCCTGCAAAACATTTGCGTTAGGGTTACTCAGGTGAGTCCTGTGTCTGTATGAAGCCTTTGAACCATATGAAGCCTTTGGTCTGGGGTTTGTCTTCTTCCCAGGCGGTGTCATGATGACATTCACTGGAAGATTCTCAAGACAACTTTTGGGAACCCAGATATTCTTCATAGGTGGTCCATTCCTGCAGTTAGTACCAATATACCTGGCAAACACTTCACCATTCTGATTCTTAAACAGTTTATAGTTTGCATCAAAGGATTCATCAATGATAATAGGGTTAGCACAAGTGAAGCCAGATAAGGTGGATGGATCCACTGAAGGTTCCTTCGCAGCAACCCATGTGGTTTTGGGGTACTGCTCAGGCTTCCAGAAAGAAACATCAACATTCATTTTCCTCTCGAACCCAACACCCTCTTTCCTAGGGTTTTGGTTCAGAATCTGCTTTTTGAGGACATCGCACAGAGTCTGATGCCCTTTGAGACTTTTGTACATCCCTGTTTCGAGCAATGTCTTCAACCTAGCATTTTCATTAGCAATAGTAGTGGTATCCTCAGCAGAGGGGTTAGTTACCACATCAACAGTTGAAGATATTGCAACAGTGGCAGTAGAACATTCAGCAACAGAAGTAGAGTTATCACGCTCAAGGCATTTTAGACATGGTGGTTCAAATCCTTCCTGAGAGGGACTGATCTATTGAGCGTGAAGTGACTCATTCTCCTTTTGAAGATCTTCATGAGCCGCTCTCAATTTCTCAAGTTCTTGCTTCCTTTGAAGATAATCATAGGAAAGCTTTTCATGAGTCGTTGAGAGCGTTTCATGACGACTTTCAAGTTCCTGGTACTTAACATGAAGATTTTTGATGTCTTCAACTAAGGACTGAGATTAGGTCATTTCCACGTCCAACAGGTCATCGCTTTTGTCTAACAGTTTTTTAGTATGTTCCATAGCTTTCAGTTGTTCAGTAGCAATTTTAGCAAGTGTTTTGTAGCTAGGTTTGGATTCACAATCAGAGTCATCTTCACTTGATGTTTGAAAGTAAGCATCGCGTGATTTTACCTTGGCACCACGTGCCATGAAGCAGTAGTTGGGAGCAGAAACGTCCTTGTCATTAGCATCAGCGTTGGTGACGGGGCCATTGTCTTCAGTGTTGAAGATGGACTTGGCAATGTAGGCTGTAGCTAGAGCCAGACTTGCAACGCCAGAGTCGGACTCCTCCTCAGACTCCACCTCCGCCTCCTCAGAAGCAGACTCCTCCTCTGAATCCATCTCCTTGCCAACAAAAGCACGAGCCTTGCTAGATGAGCTCTTCTTGTGTGATGAAGACTTGGACGAAGACTTGGAAGAAGACTTTGAGGATTTCTTGTTATTGTCATCGGAATCATATTCCTTGCTCTTCTTCTTTTTCTTGTTCTCATTGTCCCACTTTGGACACTCAGAGATGTAGTGTCTAGGTTTCTTGCACTTGTGACATGTTCTCTTCGTGTAATCATGAGTGGAAGCTTCATCATTTCTAGAGCTGGATCGTGAAGACTTTCTGAAGCCCTTCTTCTTAGTGAACTTATGGAACTTCTTCACAAGCATAGCAAGCTCCTTTCCAATGTCTTCAGGATCACCGTAACTGCAATGATTCTTCTTCAGATGAGGAAACAACTTTTTCCTTCAAAGTGCGAGTTCGGCCATAGTTTGGACCATAGATATCTCTTTTCTCAGATAGCTGGAACTCATGTGTGTTGAACCTCTCAAGTATGTCAGATGGATCGACTATCTTGAAGTCAGGGCATTCTTGAATCATCAGGGCAAGGGTGTCGAACCAGCTGTCAAGTGATCTCAGGAGTGTCTTGACGATTTCATGCTTGGTGATCTCAGTGGCGCCGAGAGCACGAAGCTCATTTGTGATGTCAGTGAGGAAATCAAACGTGAGCTGGACATTCTCATTGTCGTTTCTCTTGAAGCGGTTGAAGAGGTTGCGAAGAACACTGACCCTTTGATCTCTCTGGGTTGAGATGCCTTCATTGACCTTGGAGAGCCAGTCCCAGAATAGCTTCGACGTTTACAGAGCACTCACACGGCCATACTGTCCTTTGATCAGATGACCATAGATGATGTTCTTGGCAGTAGAATCCAGTTGAATGAACTTCTTGACATTAGAAGGGGTGACACCTTCACCAGTCTTGGAAACACCATTCTTGACGACATACCAAAGGTCGACATCAATGGTTTCAAGATGCATGCGCATCTTATTCTTCCAGTAGGGATATTTAGTTCCATCAAAGACGGGGCACGTAGTGGAGACTTTGATTATCCCTGCAGTCGACATAGCTAAAACTCCAGGTGGTTAAACCGAATCACACAGAACAAGGGAGTACCTTGCGCTGATACCAATTGAAAGTGCTAGTTATCGACTAGAAGGGGTGAATAGGCGATTTTTATGAAAGTCTTCAAAACATGGGAGTTTCAAAGACAAACGATGGAAGTGAACCTATTAACATGCAGCCGAAGGTAGACTACACTAGGCAGGCCATAGTCAAGTATTCAATGAAGTGAAAGCATGAAGACTAATAGCAGCTAGGTAGTAAAGATCAGGATGGAAGATAGTGTGAAGCCAAACAACAATAGAAGTCACACGGTGAAGTCAAACAGGTAACACAAGCAGGCAATGACTTCACGAAGACAAACTGTAAATAAAGAGAGGGAGGAGATAGAACTAGTCGCTTGATGAGGACAAGAATGTGTTGGACCAGTTCCAATTGATGTGACAACTGTACGTCTGGTTAGGGAGGCTGAGATTTAACTCAGAAGACCGTGTCTTCACCTTATTCCCCTTGAGCTAAGGACACCCAGTCCTCGCCCAATCACTCTGGTAAGTATTCAAGGTAGACTTCCAAACCTTCACACACTTCGTTCACCGGCAATCCACAATGACTCTTGGATGCTCAGAACGCGACGCCTAACCGGGCCGGAGGATTCACAGGTCCTCAAGTGTAACAAGTCTTCGTGTCACGCGACAGAAAGACTTCAGTGATGCCTAACACTCTTTGGCTCTGGGTGTTTGGGCTTTGTCCTCGCAAGGATTTCTCTCTCTCAAAATCTTTAGAGGTGGGTTGCTCTCAAACGACAAAAGCCGTGCACTAACTCTGAGCAGCCACCAATTTATGGTGTAGGGGTGGGCTATTTATAGCCACTAGGCAACCCGACCTGATTTGTCCGAAATGACCCTGGGTCACTAAGGAACTGACACGTGTTCCAACAGTCAGATTTCAAACACACACGGCAACTTGACTTGGGCTACAAGTAAAGCTGACTTATCCAACTCTGTATAAGATTTGCTTTTATTTTATTTGCTCGAAGACATAGGATTTGGTTGAGCATCACTTCAGTCACTCTGACTTTGTTCACTGGGACCCCACTTAACAGTACGGTGGTTCCTATGACTCAGCAAAGAAGAAAAGGAAACAACGAAACAACTAAGTCTTCGCGCTCCATAGTCTTCATGCGATGTCTCCTTTGTCTTCAATGTATTCGTACATTTTTAGGGGTTATCTCCGGTAGGTAAATCGAATCAATGAGGGACTACTACTTGTGTTATCCTGCAATTCTCAAAAACACATTAGTCCCTCAACCAGGTTTGTCGTCAATACTCCAAAACCAACTAGGGGTGGCACTAGATGCACTTACAAGCTCGCGTCGACGCCCGAGACGAAGCGCTTAGCTGCCGCGACTTCTTCGACGTTGTCCTCACGCCGTTCGTGGACCTCGTTCTCTCCGCCGCCGCCGTAGGTGTCTTCCGCCGCCAAGTTAGGGCGCGGGATATTGAACTGCTCGGCCTCCCTCTCAACCTCGTCTAGCAATTCATCGGCGGTAAATAAACTTACTTTTTACTGCCTTTTTGATCCGTCAAATTCATCCACTTCAACCAAAAGTGGTTTCTTCACTTCCAAATCTGGATCTGCCTTTGTCTGCATCTCGTATCATGCCAAGTATATTCACTTATGCTTCATAACTAGTTAGATTCCTCACTTGTACTATTCATGGATTTGTACAAATCTGGAACCAACTCTCATCAAATAAGTGAGTGTCTTCGCACTATGGGGTCAATCTCTTCAAACTGATTTACCTTCAAAATCTTCTGAGAATGCATATGACGTCTTCCCCTTTCCTCGCACCTCTAATGTTGTCACAGGTACATGTCCGTGGGAGAATCCCTTGGTTCTCATAGTCTGCATTCATTTGCAGAGTTCTTACAGCGTCACATCAACTCTCCTGAAGCCGCCTCCTCGACCAGCAAAAGGAAGCCATTCAATGTCTTGAAGACATTCAGTTTGAATATAATGGCAACAGAGAAGTCAGCTAGAAAGGGCGGCAGGCAGCACCGTGGGGATACAACCAAGGATTTGCCTCCAGATCTATTTGAAATGTACAAGACAGATCCTGAAGAGAGCTATGGCCAGCGCAAGACTCGAATCTAATGGATTCGAAGATACTGGGCAGAGGAATGGTTCAAATACGTAGAAAAGAATGTGGGATCCAGCCCCTGAATATGTAGAAAAGAATGCAATCAAGCGCCCATGGGTAGATATTCTGTATAGAAATCTGCAGCCCAAGTCCAAGTCTGAAGCCGTTGCTCAAGGCTTCTACCCATGCATGGTCCAAGGACCGAAGCCAGAGAATGCCGACCCATCGTCTATGTTATGGTGTCGTGAAGACAATCTTTTCAAGCGCAACTATCAGTTTACAAAAGATTCTGCTGTGAAGAACAAGAAAGATCTTGGCCTCAACTTCAACCCTGGACCATCTGCTCCAAGGGCTGATGGCACACGCGATGCCAATCCCAATTTCATCGGCCCCTTCGACAACTTTGATGGCCTCCTATCTCACATCGCAGCTCAAAGGGCCACCGTGGATCAATCTACTGATGATGCTGACTCTGAAGAAGTGCCAGCACCACCAAAGCCACAGAAGAAGAAGACAAAGGCTTCGGAGCCCTCTGGCACACCAAAAGCTTCGATGGTGAAGCCATTGGCCACTGCACCTCCTGAACCCAGTGTGCAATCTGAAGACTTATCTCGTGTCTCCAAGAAGACTGAGAAGTCCAAGAAGAAGAAGAAGAAGCCCATGAAGATTTCTGGGCATGAACTTACTCCAGCTGCCGTTCTGCGGAACGAAGATGAAACCCTTGATATGTCAAGCGATGAAGATCTTGGTGATGATGCCTTGAGATGCTGATCAAGAGCAAACAAGAGGCGGAGATCTTCAATGATCCGCCCCTCTTTGACGTCAATACACTGAACAACTTCATTGATGAGTGGTTCAACAACCAGAGCATTAGCATCGATGATCTTCAGCTTCCTGTGGACATCAGCGTCACCTTCCACTAAGCCATTGCTAATGAGTTGGCCTTGGCTCAAAAGATTGTTGAGCTCAAGAACAAAATTGATTATGAGAAGGCTCACTTCAAGAAGAACATGCCAAGCTCAGTGTGGCAGATGTTCAGATCTTCAAGAAGATGCAGCATGACCTCAAGGAAGTGTTTCACAAGAAGTGTGAAGAAGCAAAAGGCTCACGAGAGCGGATGAAATACTTCGCAGAGAAATGTGTTCAAGCACACAATGAGGCTGAGAAGCGCAAGGCTCTTGGGCGTCCTGGCATCGACCCCAAGATGGCTGCCAAGCAAAAGAAGTCTGTTGTGGCCCAAACTGGAGTATCAAGGCAGGAAGCACCTCGCATTGTCTTCCCTGCCAACATGACAGGCTTGAAGCCTAAGGTCCCCTCAGCAGCTTCAGAACTGAAGAAGACAACGGCAGCTGAAGCCGAAGCCAAGAAGCGCAAGCACAAGAATGCTACTGATGGTGCCCCATCAATGAAGAAGCTGAAGATAAAGTCTTCAAAGAAAGAGCGCGCTGCTGCCACAGAGCCCCTTGTTGTTGAGCCCATTTTTGTTGCCCGTCCAGCCTCCACCAACCAAGAACTTCGCCTTGTGATCCACGAGCCTGCTTTCATAGAGGCTCCTGAAGATGAAGAAGTTCCAGCTGTTGACCCCATCACAGCTGAAGACATTGGTCATGAAGACAATGTTGAAGATGATGAAGTCCTTCCTCAACTCGAGCACCAACTGGTATCATCGCCTATTCTTACAAACAGCGAACTCATCAGCATTGGTCAACCATTGACACCAATTGCTCAGGATGATTCATGGGCGGATCGCCCTCAACAAGACACCCTCATTCATGATGAGACACCCAGAACTCCACCACCTCAAGTCACCACTCTGGTGCTTGATGACAACAACTACATGGTGCAGACCACTCCATCACCACGTGCATTGCTCAGATTCCGCAGAAGCCAGAAAGGCCCTAGGCCACAGGTCACCATGTCGAGCATTCCGGAAGGGGAAGCGCAACAAAGCTCAGTAGCATGTCAAGTGTTTCCTGGAGCCACTCCTACTGCGAATGTCTTTGAGTCTGAAGCAAAAGCTGCTGAAGACATTCCGGCTGCATCAGCCGATGAAACTCAAGACACAAGAGAAGAAGAAGAAAGAGTTGCCACACCCCCTGTCACTGAAGAAGTCATTCTCGAGGAGAATGTGACTATGCCCGACCCTCCTGTCATTGAAGAAATGGAGGTTGACAACATTGAGGCTGCCACAACCAACACAACTGAAGCCAATGACGTTGTCATGGCTGAAGACAATGTGGAGCCTGAAGCCCATGCTGTGCCTGAAGCCCATGTGCAACCTGAAGCCACAGTCCATGTTGAAGCCACTGTTTCACCCCCAAGGCCTCACACCATTGAATAGGCCTATGATCGCAGCCAGCTTGTCACTGTACGATGACCCTTTTTGGTTCCTCCCACAGCTCCCGAAGCACAGTATGATTACCATGTGGAGCAGAGGCCTCAAGTTCATAAGCCAAAGCCCAGGCTGCCAAGACTTCCAGGTGCTGCTACATCGCCCGGATCTTTCAGCGTGAACAGCTTCAGGGCACACAACACATTCTTTGACAGTGCCAAGAATCCATACTCGAAGCCAAAGATCTCCTCTGGTCGCTTCTGGAGCTATCAGCAGTGCAGCTGTTACTCATGTATTCTATACAATCAAGAGCAAATATTTCCTCACATGCGTCTTGATTGCGAAGCTATTGCTGGGCTGCCCTACCTTGAAGAAGCTCTAGACTGTTTTAGAGATGCTGGCCTTCTGCAATTCGTAACTGATAAAGAGCACTAGAATGAAGAGCTTCTGCTGCAGTTCTATGGCACACTTCACATTCGTGGCTATAACAGGGATCCGAAGAATTGGATCCTTGAGTGGATGACAGGTGATGTGCATCATGAAGCCAAAGCTCAAGATATCATCGAGCTTACTTCCCTGCCCACTCTAGGTGAGCTCTATGAACCTGGTTGTCAGCTACACAGGAATGAGCTGCAGAGTATCTTTCAGAAGCCAGAGCCAAATATGAGTCAGATGCTCAGCATGATGAAGCCATTGCCACACGATGTTGAATATCCCAAGGAATTATTTTTCAAGGACCTCGAGTACTTGCCCCGCGCAGTGTATCACATTCTAAGGCATACTCTATGGCCAATCAAGGGAAATTCTTCTGAAGCCAAACTTGAAGGAACCATGAAGACTTTGGTATTCTATATTGTCAATGGCATCAGATTTAATTCCCAGGATTTCTTCATCAGACAACTTGCTGCATCTGGGATTGATCTTTTTGGCTTGAAGTTCTATGCTCCATGGGTGATGCACCTGATCAAACTCCATTCATCTGTTGACTATCAGCCCTCAGCGCGCAACCATCTTGCATTTCTGCCTGAGGTTGATCTGTCAGTTGAAGCCATCTACCCTGAGCCTGCCAAAGAACCCCTATATCTTCATAATGTTGATCGTCAAAGCTTCACGCAACCAATAGAAGGAATTCATGTTCCAAATGCTGCTACTCCTGCTTACCCTCTGGCTGGCAATATGCGTGAGCCACATCGTGCCAACACTGAAGCCACTGCAATCGCTCAAAGGCCTCGGAAGCATTCTCGCGTTCTCAATGACTGAGAGCTTCTTGTTACCTTACATCAGAAGTAGGACAAGCACCATGACTGGCTAAAGCGTCAAATGCAGAGTATCTTGGTGGACGTCAATCACATCCGAAACCTGGCCACCAAGAACTCCTTCGTAGCCCATGAAGCCTGTCGGCGGTCTTGGAAGAGTCTCACACTGTTATGCCCTGAAGAAGATCGTCGCAAAGATGGCTTCACATAAGGCTTCAAATTTGACTCCAAACCTCCACGCAATGCAAGCTGGCGCCGCACTCCATCAATAGAAGATTCTGAGTATTCATCTTCGGCAGCAACTGTTGTTGCGCGAGTCGTCGATGAAGAGGACGACGCCACTTCACCAACCATGGATGCACTGCATCTCAACTCTACACCAGGCCCTTCTGCACCACCGAACTTCAAGCGTCGACCCTGCACCTTCATCTACTCCTGATCGGAACGAGTAGATGCTCTATGTCTTCAAACCTTTTTGGTCCTTACTGACAAAAGGGGGAGAAGCATATGAGTTGATAGTCTTCAAGCGGGTCCTTATGGGTGGTTGCTATATTTTGCCAAGTGTTTACAACTTTCGTCTTTTGATACATTTGGTTCTTTGGGTTGTAACACTTAAACTTGATGGTCGTCTACTACTTTTTCTGTCAGTCTGTGATGCAATGATAAATTCCGCATGAAGTCATTCCACAGACGTCCATTTTTCATTATGCATGTCATTATCTTTGTTATATCTTTATATGCAAGATGAATTATCTTCATAAGTTGAAGAGGAACTCCACAAAGTAAAACCTGCCATGTGCATTTGCATTCAAAAGCAAACTACTTATATGCACATCTTCAGGGGGAGCCTTTTGCCACTTATGAAGACATTGCTTCAATCCTTAAACTTTCACATACTTTTATCCCCGTTGAAAACTTCAACCAGTTTGTCATCAACCGCCAAAAAGGGGGAGATTGTAAGTGCATCTAGTGCCACCCCTAGTTGGCTTTGGAGTATTGAAGACAAACTTGGTTGAGGGACTAATGTGTTTGTGAAAATTGCAGGATAACACAGGTAGTAGTCCCACATTGATTCGGTTTACCTACCGAGATGACCCCTAAAAATGTGTGAAGACATTGAAGACAATGGTGGTTTGTGAAGATATTCACAACGAAGATTATGACTTGAGAAGACATTCACATGAAGACTATGGAGTGCGATGACATAGTTGTTTCATAGTTTCCTTTTCTTCTTTATTGAGTCATAGGAACCGCCACACTGTTAAGTGGGGTCCAAGTGAACAAAGTCAGAGTGACTGAAGTGATGCTCAACCAAATCCTATGTCTTCGAGCGAAGGCAATGAGAGCAAATCTTATCCAGAGCTGGATGAGTCAGCTTTACTTGTAGCCCAAGTCAAGTTGCCGCGTGTGTTTGAAATCTGACTGTTGGACACGTGTCAGTTCCTTAGTGACCCAGGGTCATTTCGGACAAATAAGGTCAGGTTGCCTCCTGGCTATAAATAGCCCAGCCCCTACACCATAAATTGGTGGCTGCTCAGAGTTAGTGCACGGCTTTTGTCGTTTGAGAGCAACCCACCTCTGAAGCATTTGAGAGAGAGATCCTTGCGAGGACAAAGCCCAAAACACCCAGAGCCAAAGAGTGTTAGGCATCACTGAAGTCTTTCTGTCTGTGTGATCTGAAGACTTGTTATACTTGAGGATTTTGAATCCTCCAGCCGGTTAGGCATCACGTTCTGAGCATGGATTGCCAGTGAACGAAGTCTGTGAAGGTTTGGAAGTCTACCTTGAAGACTTACCAGAGTGATTGGGCGAGGACTAAGTGTCCTTAGCTCAAGGGGAATAAGGTGAAGACGCGGTCTTCTGAGTTAAATCTCAGTCTTCCTAACCAGACGTACAGTTGTCACAACAACTGGAACTGGTCCAACAAATCCTTGTCCTCACCAAGCAATTGGTTCTATCCCTTAACTCTCTTTACTTACAGTCTGTCTTCGTGAAGTCATTGCCTGCTTGCATGATCTGATTGTCTTCACTATGTGAAGACTGTTGTTGATTGGCTTTATGCTATCTTCCATCCTGATCCATACTACCTAGCTGTTAATAGTCTTCGTGCTTTCACTTCATTGCTTACTTGACTATGGCTTGTCTAGTGTAGTCTACCTTCCGATGCATATCAATAGGTCCATTTCTACTGTTTGTCTTCAAAGCCTCCGTGTTTGGAAGACTTTCATAAAAATCGCCTATTCACCCTCCTCTAGTCGATAACCAGCACTTTCACTATGTTCCTCCACAAACCAAAAACCAGTTAAGTTAGAGACACAAATTTGCAATCATTGGAAGAAAAGAATTATGATGTTATGACAGGTGGATTTACCATGATGTAATGCAATTGTCTGCCACTATGATTACGAATTTGAAAAAATGTCATTTCAATTATAACGAATCTGCCATGCTAAGTCTAGTGAACTAAACATGACTTAGTTTTATTATTTGCCACTGTGAGTAGGACAAAGTTGCCATGGTTAAAAAATATTTTAAAAAATTGCATTGCTAATTGCAAAAAAAATTCCATGCTATAACTACAAGATTCACCATCATAAAAAAAGATGACATGCAGAAAATTTGGTATGGTATGTACAATGAAACCGCCATGTGAAAATAATATAATTGGCATGAAAATAATACATATAATTTGCAGGGGACAGAAATTTTCATCCAAAATATAATATTATCAAAAACAAAAAACAAAAATAGCATGGCCAAAATCTGTGTTGAAGGATGCCAGTTGCTGGACACATGACAAGTGTCAATAATGTAGCATGGAAATTACCAATGTTGACAACATTGCTATGTCTTGATTCATTGCAACTTTTGTTTCAAAAATAGTCAATAAATCATGGCAACTTAACTTTTATAGAAAAAAGACTAGACGATGTTACAAAGGAAGAAAGCCAAAATTATGGCAAATGTAAGGATTTGTCCTTTAAAAAGCATGGCAAATTTTATAAAACATGATAACAATGGTGACATGAATTTTTTTGATAAAATTAATTTTCATGAATGAAGGCAAAATAGGTTGCAAAGAAATGTAAAAAAGACGCATGGAAAATTTGGACGGATTAATTTCCTAAATCATGGCAAATTGAAAATATGGTGACATGGCAAAGTTTAAGATTTATGTTTTATAAAACATGGAAGTTTGTAGGAGAATATGTTAAAAGTCACATGGCAAATGTAATTGAACATGAAGGCAAGTCATGTTATTTGTATATAAAATCTGGATAATCGTGGAAACATGGTAATTTCTAAAAAAAATGTTGTAGACATCATGGAAACTTGGGAAAAAATTATAAGGCATGTCAACTTTAGAAATAAGCACTAGTCACACAGCAAACTTAGAATATTTTTGTTTCCGCACATGATTGAAAATTTAGAAAAATGTTGTGGTGTTTCGCATGTCAAAATTAGAGCTATTTGGTTATGTACATGATGGCAAATTCAAAAATTGTTTGTGATGTTCACATGGCAAAATTCATGAAAAAGTGCCATCTGCTCATGGCAAAATGAGAGTATGCAACTCATCCCCATGACAATTTATCGCCTAATTTGCCATACCTATCTGAAAAGTTGCCAGGGACAAACTAAAAAGGTAATTGGCGTATGGTTGGCATAAAAAGTAATTGTTGTATGGTTGTCATGGCAAAACATATTGGGTTTGAGGGCGAAGTTGTCATCCTATTGACACATGAATAACCATGGGAAAGAAAACAAAACACGTCTTCGAAAAAGTAGCTGTCAAAAATTGGTGGGGTTATTAACAACAATAAGGAGAGAATGCCTTAACTTTGGTAATTCTAACTATATTTTGTTCTTGATCACTAGTTTGATGGTAACTCATCTTTAGTTGCCCTATCAAAACATGATTAATTGTCATGGCAAAAGTATATTTAGTTGCATTGTAGAAGTGTGTTTAGTTGCCATGAAAAAAATAACCAAACTAGATAAAATGATCACAACTTATCAGAACAGAAAAAACGATTAATTCACAAGTTGTGCCACAATAGACAATACGATTAAAAATGGCAAGATCATGGCAATTTTCTCTAGATCATGGAAAATGTAGAGAAAAGTTTGCTTATATCAAGGCAAATTTACTAGCTGCATCATGAAATTGTAATTGTATAGTGGCAACTATACATTTTCATGGCAAAATTTTGGAAAAGGTTGTTGTACAAATAATAGAAAAATGGATTCAATTTTTCTGCTCAAATGCGGAGTAAAATTTTGGGTTTAAACGCTAGTTGGATCAAGAAAATGTGAAGAAAAAGACGATTCCTAGAGTGATGGTGGTAGAACCAAATTGGCTGGAACCCCGACACCCCGCAGGAGAGAGAGCTTGCACCAGAGGATGAGCTGGTGGCGCGGGAAATGGAGGTCAGGGAGGAGTTTGTGACTGTGACGTGGGAGAGGGAGCTCGCGGCGGCAATCTGGGGGGAATGGATTGGCGGGAAGGGGTTGAGAGAGTTGATCGCGATGAAATGAAGAAGAGCGAGAGGAGGATGTCATGTGTGAGGAAAGAAAACGCTTCGCTTCTGAGTGAATGATTTGCTCAAGCTGACTGAGCCAACCAACCTGCACCGACATTAGTGCGCAACATTCAACGGCCCTGAAGCTTCCGGGCCATACTCGTTCTGATCGAACGTCAGTAAGTGAAAACATATGTGCATGTAAAGGACAAGCAGAAACACATACATGTAGAAACTTGTAAAGATATAAATGTGTTTAGGATATGTGCTTACTGTAACTTAAAGGCTTTTATGACAATTTGTGTTTGTACTTTGAACTTTAGTTACTTGTACAATAACTTAATTTGTGGTTTATCTCGCGCTGACAGACGATCTTCTTTTTCCAACATTTTTCACATATATGTGTGACACCTACTCTCTACATGCCAAGATCTTTCATATATTTTTTGAAATTACAGCCACTATATTTTTGGCAAATTTCCAAAAATAAACCTCTCGGCTGATCCTTGGACTCAAAGCCTACTCCAACCAGAGTGGAAGGCGGAGATAGCAATGCACGAATCTCCGAACAAAATCAAACGACAAGGAATCGGTGGACCAATTAATCAGCAATTACGTCGGAAAGACCACCGATCCGATCAATGCCCTTTGTTTTCTAGAACTTGGTTTGTGTGCTAAAACAAACGAGGCGTAGCCATCCATCCATGCTTTGCCGGCGGGTCGCGAGTAGTTTTCCCGGATTTTTTTCCCTTTCTCCTCTTTTTCTCCCGGGCGATGATGCGATCGAACCCGACTCAACTCGACCCGACGCGCAATCATCAGTACGTCCACCATGCGCGCGCAGCAGCTAGCTGAGAGGCGATCGATACGCCGATGGCAACCCGAGACTAACCGAGTCGTGGTTTAAAATACTGCCGGCCTCGTACGTACGATCGGCCGGCCGGCCGTAAGCTTGGCCCCGACGCCTCGCCCGAGGAAAGCCGACGGGTTCGTTGGATCCAGCAGGAAGACACGCACGGCCGCGGGAGGCGAAGCGCGGGTGCATGGCCAACCACTCGCTCCATGACGCCAAACGCCCAGGCGACGGGAGCCATAGGCTGAAGGGAGACTTGCATCGGTGATGCTTCAACTTGAAGATAGTTAGCCAGATGGACGCGAAAAACCGGCGAGACGTTTGCGTCGCAACTAACTGGCCGCAGATGTTTTTTGTCACATCGTAACCAACGTGAAGATCTCCTGCTGGTATCGATCGATCTACCTGCACTGCAGATGTATGGTAGTGCAACTGCAAACCAAGGGGCAAGGGCTAGTTGTTACCGTCCGTGTTTTCTCCTCTCTTTTTACTGGATCGCAAACATTTGAAAAGATATAATATTAAACAGCAGTTGGTGGCGAACATACAGCAGCGCTTAATTATACATAGACCAATGGCACAACCTTAATGAATTGCAAGCTTTACGCTCTCGCAAGCAAGTGCTGCGTGCTTAATTACCGTATAAAATACTACTAGTACTACCAGCACCGTATACAATGACCAAAGGTAAAGTGACGCGCGATTGATTAGTTAGTCTCAGAAGAGCTTCCATTGTTATTTGCTACTGATTGCTACGCATACATTAGGAATACTAGTTCATATCCATTCCGGGGTAATCTCGCCTTGAAGCATTAGGCTTGGCGTTTATTCAGGTGTGTACCTTGGTTACCAAGACTGAACGCGACGCTTTAATTGGGTCCCAGTCAAAAAGACCAGATCAGATCACACAGGGTACAATTTTGCACATCCAATCCAGCAAAGGCAGCGAGCTCCACTGCAACAACCACGCAGCTCTAAGCAACAAGCGAGCAGCATACACATTCACACACTGGCCCGCACATAAAAAAAACTTCAAATAGAAAATCTATTAGAGAACAGTGATTTAATTTTATTCCGACAGCACAAGATCGAGGAAGAGGACGGCAAATAAAAAGCTTAAACAAAGGTGGTTACGGATTTGACCCTGAGGGCCATAGTTAACTTGAGAAGTTCACAAAGGAATCTGCATTCTCCATGAATAATTTATATAATTAAATATGTGGGGCTGCAGGAAACCAGCATGTTTCTCCGAGAAAGAAAGCAAAAGCTAGCACCCATAAAAGGCTAAACAGTTTTTTTGTCATTCGCAACGAAGGTCACATGAGGCTTTCACATGCCTTCAGTTCAGAAGTGATATGCCACCATATTGAATTATCGGTGCGAGGGCAGGGGTACAGAACAATTATGAGATTATCATCTACCTCTAGTTTCAATGATTAATGGCAGGCCACCAGCTTAAGGTCTGCAACAGTTTGTCCACATTCAGACTATTCAGACGACATAGAAACTCTTGCATCGTCCCATTTTTGGTGTTCTACATGGAGTTAATACAGTGCGAGCAGATGCATACAGTACATCATACTGCATGGGATAAAAATGTTAATCATCTTCTACATCATCGACAATTTCCTCCACCACTAAGCTTTACTAAAACTCTCAGCTAGTGCAGGCTTTTGCTTTTAGCTGAGAACGAAAATGGTCATATTCCTCTCGCAAAAAGAAAAAGAAAAAGAAAAGAAAAGAAAGAAGAAACTGATATTCCAAGACATGCCTGCGTTTAGGTGCACCATCATGTCAGCACAGCTGCATGGTGCACATGAAGTAGCGTGCTTAAATTAACATTCCTCGCCATCAAAGCGTTTCCTAGGTTTCAGAATCAGAAACAAAAAAGTAGTCTGCCGTCAACTTAGCACCGGTCGACGGATGAATCGTCGGACGCAACCACTCGCAGGGCCAATGGATCCGATCCGGTGGCTGGAAAGATCGGTGAGTCGAGCCGAAAGAGCTAGCGGGGAGCGGCCCTATGTGACAATATTTCTATGCACGCCCACCAAACCCAGCCAACCACTATGACTCGGTGACCCCCTACCATGCACGCCACCACGAGCAGGAGCACTGCCGCCGGCCGTTTATATAGTCACTCGAACCCTAGCTACTCATGTCACTCACCACCTCCATCCACTCTCTAGCTAGCGAGCTAGCGATCCATCGCACTTGCAGCTCCTGCAGAGTTCGATCTAGCTTTGCATAGCTAGTCGATCGAGGAGTTGAAGTGCGGCCAGCACGGAGCTAGCTAGCTGCACAATGGCAACGGGAATGGGAATGGGTAGTGCTCGCCGCCTCCGGTGCGCCTCCCCTGCATGCCTCCTCCTGGCCTTCCTGCTCGCCATGCCAGGCCTCACCGCCGGCCTCACCCGCCGCTACACCTTCAACGTGACGATGGCGACGGTGACGCGGCTGTGCACGACCAAGAGCATCCCGACGGTGAACGGGCGGTTCCCGGGGCCGAGGATCACGGTGCGGGAGGGCGACCGGCTCGTCGTCAACGTCCACAACAACATCAACAACAACGTCACCTTCCACTGGCACGGCGTGCGGCAGCTGCGCAGCGCCTGGGCGGACGGCCCGGCCTACATCACGCAGTGCCCCATGCGCCCCGGCCAGAGCTACGTCTACAACTTCCGCATCGTCGGCCAGCGCGGCACCCTCTGGTGGCACGCCCACTTCTCCTGGCTCCGCGCCACCCTCCACGGCCCCCTCGTCATCCTCCCGCCCCGCGGCGTCCCCTACCCCTTCCCCAAGCCCTATCGAGAAGTCCCCCTCATGCTCGGTACGTCTCCTATCCTATGTCCTACGTCACCCCTCCACTCCACTGCCCGCCATTTTTGTCACTGTGTGTGTTCGAGTGTAACTAACGTGCGGCTGGTCGGTCGGCAGGTGAGTGGTTCAACGCCGACCCGGAGGCGGTGATCAAGCAGGCGCTGCAGACCGGCGGAGGGCCCAACGTGTCCGACGCCTACACCTTCAACGGCTTCCCTGGCCCGACGTACAACTGCTCCGGCGGCGCCAACAGCACGTTCAAGCTCAAGGTGAAGCCCGGGAGGACGTACATGCTGCGGCTCATCAACGCGGCGCTCAACGACGAGCTCTTCTTCGCGGTGGCCAACCACACGCTCACCGTCGTGCAGGCGGACGCCAGCTACGTCAAGCCGTTCGCCGCCACCACGCTCGTCATCTCGCCGGGCCAGACCATGGACGTGCTCCTCACCGCGGCCACCAACCCGTCCTCCACGGCCTTCGCCATCGCCGTCGCGCCCTACACCAACACGGTGGGCACCTTCGACAACACCACCGCCACCGCCGTCCTCGAGTACGCCCCGCAGCGCCCCGCCGCGCTCCGGGGCCTCCCGGCGCCGCCGCTCCCGCGGTACAACGACACGGGCGCGGTGACCAACTTCTCGTCCAACTTCCGGAGCCTCGCGAGCGCGCGGTACCCAGCGCGGGTGCCGCTGAGCGTGGACCGGAGCTTCTTCTTCGCCGTGGGGCTGGGCGCCGACCCGTGCCAGAGCCCGGTGAACGGGACGTGCCAGGGCCCCAACAACACCCGGTTCGCGGCGTCCATCAACAACGTGTCGTTCGTGATGCCCAAGACATCGCTCCTGCAGGCGCACTACCAGCGCCGGTACAATGGCGTGCTCGCCGCCAACTTCCCCGCGGCGCCGCTGCGCAAGTTCAACTACACCGGCACGCCGCCCAACAACACGTTCGTGACCCACGGCACCCGGGTGGTGCCGCTCGCCTTCAACACCTCCGTGGAGGTGGTGCTGCAGGACACCAGCATCCAGGGCGCCGAGAGCCACCCGCTGCACCTGCACGGCTACGACTTCCACGTCGTCGGGACCGGGTTCGGTAACTACGACGCCGCCAACGACACCGCCAAGTACAACCTCGTCGACCCGGTGCAGCGGAACACCATCAGCGTGCCCACCGCCGGCTGGGTCGCCATCCGCTTCGTCGCCAACAACCCCGGTAGGTCAAACCAACCACCACCCCACTTGCTGGCTCAACTGTTGACCTGTGTTGACTGCTGCAGTATTGATTGAGCTGTTGACTTTTGTGGTAGGTGTTTGGATCATGCACTGCCACCTGGACGTGCACCTGAGCTGGGGCCTGTCCATGGCGTGGCTTGTCAACGACGGGCCGCTGCCGAACCAGAAGCTGCCGCCTCCGCCCTCCGATATCCCCACATGCTAGTAGCCTACGGCTCAGATCCTTGGCGATTTTGGTCCGTGCGTGCGAGACACGTTCGCGCGCGCGCGTGCATACATGCTCGATTTGGTGGTGGTCGAGGAATTCAGCTCGATCGGTTTGGCCTGAATGAATGATGTGCCCCTTTTTGTGATGTTTGGTTTTCTCTCGGACAGGAAAAAAAAGATTGGTGTAACTGTAAACATGTAAACAAGTTCCATGGATGGCGTCTTGTAATTCATGTTTTTTGGAAAGGGAATGTTGTTATTCTTTCATTGCACCTTTTCCTTCTCACCCCTGGGACATCTGTTGATTGTTGGGTTGAAGATTGCTAGCCAGGCTATGTACATTTATCAGTACTGTTTATATTGTGTACAATATCAAACCGTATTCTAGACCAGCTAATAATTTACAGAAATGTTGTTGTGGTGGAGTTCGCTGAGAGTGCATGACAAATCGAATGTTTTTCATGACAATTTATGTTGTTGTGAGGATGGCAATTTTCTTTGGCAAACATGACAAATCCTATCAAAAATCTGAATTGGGCCGTCCACACGACAGCATAAATCCTCCTAGCGCCTTGGCCTGCACACAATTAGGGGGAAGGCGTGATGCAGGAGCACCTCAAACAACACCTGGGCGTCGTGGAGGCACACTACGTATAGGGGGGCGGGCAGCCATCCGCTTCCTTCTACAAGGCGCAGAGGAAGCACTTGTTGTGCACGCAGCGGTGCACCAGTGTGCAGGGATCAACCGCTTTGTTGTCCTCTTCGCCGTTCCGCTGCTCACCTTAAACGTCATCTTTAGCAATGCTCTCCGCACAATGGACATGCGCTTCATCGCCGCGGATACACTACGGAAGCTCGTCATTGTCGCCACGCTCGCCGTATGGTCGCGCTTGCGAGTCACCTTCAGCGGGCTCAACTGGTCCGTCACGCTCTTCTCGTTCGCGACGCTCCCCAAGACGCTCATCGTGGTCATCAACGGCAGACCTATGCGTGTTCCTGGGGGTTGTGCCCCTCCCCACCCCCACCCCCCAAACACTCATATTTTCTCTTTCGCCCCTAGCAGATTCCTTCTAGCTTCGCCACTGATGGGCATCCAGCTCCTCGTCTGTATGTACGGCCTCCACCTCAGCGGCCTCATGGTGCAGCTCATCGTGCTCTAGTCCATCATCTGGTACATGCTTGTTCCCCTTCGATTTCCACGTCGCGTGCATGCTCGTCTCGAAGAGGTTCCCGGTGGCTGACACGCGCGTCAACCCTAATGTCTTGTCGCTCAACAGCAGCCACGCCGAGGCGCAGGCCAAGATCGCATCCGGCGGGAGGAGGAAATGGATCGACGATGGGGAGAGGTAAAGGGGGTCGGGAGAGGAGAGGACAGAGGAAGAAGATAAGTGGAGAGAGATTAATATGACTTGTGGTTCTATATTGTCAGTGAGAGTAGATGATGAACCTGGCCAGGACCATATCTTATCCCAGTGCACCAAACATGTCTAGGTCTAGGATAGACAAAGATTAGAGAATTCAAGGGTACCGACTTCAGAGATTTGAAGCTGAGGGTCTGCCTCTACAACCCATGGTTCATTTCAGATTTTACTGCAAGTGAATATAGCCATTGCTCCTGGTCCTCATTTTAAAGCCTCGCTCTTGGCATGCCAGTAAAAGAAAACTCACTCTTGGCGCATTACTAAATTGTTTGTTAGTTAACCCGGGAACAGCCGCGCAATGCCAAAGTACACGTGAACTTTGAACAACACACTAATAAAAAAGGGTATCAAGTGGCGTGCCCCCTGGCGCATCAAGGCCCTACGCGCGCGAGCAGACACGGCACTCCACTGACCGCTCCGTCATCCCCGATTGCTCCACGATATAAGCAGACAAATGCCACCCCGGGAGCCCTACCACTTGGCTCGTCGCCCCCATCACTCTTCCTCTTCTTCCCTCCCTCGCTCACTCACTCTGTCGCTCTGCTCTGCCCTGCTCCTCACATCCTCCCATCTCCGCCGGCCAAGTTTCGTCTCCGATCGAGCTCACGGCCAGGCGCGCTGATCGGAAGGAAGGAGGCAGAGGTCGGGTGGAAAGGTGCGTCCATGGACAAGTGCGGGCTGCCCAAGAAGAGGAGCGGCAAAGGAGCAATGGCCACGCGCAAGAGCGGCGGCGGGCCGTCGTCGTTCCCGCGCTGGTGCGCGCGGCTCGTCAGGGAGCAGCGCGCGCGGTTCTACATCGCGCGCCGCTGCGTCGCCATGCTGGCGTGCTGGCGCCACTACTCCTGATTCCTGAAGCTGTAAATGCATATGTATTGATTAGTAGCATTACAAGGGGAGACTCGATCGGTGGAGAAGCTGCTCCAGTTGTTTCTTTTCTTCATCTAGTTGACATAGTATCTGCTTCATTTTATATGAAGAGATTTGTGGAACCAAACCATATTCATCTTCTGTGAATCCATTTTGCCTTCTCATGAAGATCTTTTTTTTTACCAGCGAGAAACACTGGAAAGACTTCAAAATGTACTGTACTACTATGTCCTAATTAATTAGTACTCCCTTCTTTGTAAGAAGAAAAGAGAAAAGGAGAGGGGCAGGCAGCGCCGCAGCCGCTGGGTTGCACTGCCCTGGCATCTGGCAAGCAATATGGCGCGCTCTGCTGCATGCAAGCTCTGCACTGTTGAGCGTCCAGCGCTGACGCCGACACGCCGTGAATTATCGCGCCCTAAACGACGCAGTCCGTACCTGAGCATTCTGTTCCTACTTCCTATGGCTCGCAACTTGCCAGCCATTACAGCTAAAGGGAGGAAAAGGCTCCTCCTTTGGACAGTAGGACCAGATAAGATCGATGTAGCAAGTGATAAGAGTGGCAGTGTACTTCATGGCCTTCCCCTACGCCTAGCTACCGGTGGTAGACTGAATATGCCGTCGAACACCAGTGCATGTGCTCAAATAAGCATCTCAGCTACGGTGTTTTTCCAATCAAAATAGTCATATCTTTTTGGTGGAAAAGTGTTGCAAGACTGATCCCTGATTTTAAGCACTTAGCTCAAGGCATTGGACAAGGTAACACTATATTAGTTTGGCAGGATGACTAGGGACATGGAATTCTCAAAACAATATACCCTTTGGTTGGGGATATTAGAGTCAGGGAATGGGACATGGGTATGAGACTTCAAATCTACTATTTTATTAGGGGGATTGAGAATTTATAAAGGAGTAGGTATGGGACTTGAGACTCCAACTCCCATCGTTTTATTAACAGGGAAAAGGGTGGGACTTGGGAGGAAATTATTTTAGTGAGCCAATTTTAAACCTTCATCATAAGTATGTTCACTTTCCCGGTCTAGTCCCTCGTCAGTTCCCATGAACCAAACAAGGGAATACAAAACTATCATGCGCCAAACAGGGGATTGGGAATAAAACGACTCATCACACGTCTAATCTCAATACAACTCCATACGTTAAACTCCCATTCCCCTTCCCAAATATTCCCAAACGCGCTCTAAGATTTTCTCCTTCTCTGTCGAGGAAAATATGACAATACAAGAGTTTACTCAGAATTTGGACCCCCTTCAAGGCTTTCACACCCCTATGTCTGCTCAGGCTTATCAACAATTCCAAGAAATGCAATTCATCACTCAAGCTATACAAACATCCAACAATAGGGATAGGTGGAAGTATCCATGGGGTGATTTCAAGTTTTCAACTACGCATCAATGAAGATGTACAAAAGACTGACAACTGGACCGCCTGCTGATTCCCTCTTCAGAAAACTTTGGAAAAATGTTGCTATGCTCAGATCTAATATCTTCTTCCGGTTACTATTACATGATAGAGTCAACACAAGAAATCTGCTTCATCAAAAATCCTTCCATTTGCCATCATACAATTGCGAGCTCTGTCATGACACTGTGGAGGAAACAGCTCTACATCTTTTCTGGGACTGCGTTTTTGCCTTTGATTGCTGGGACTCCATTATAAACAATAAAAACAGAGGAACTTCAGTTTTTGACGAGATAAAGTTGCTCCTGGATTCTTTACCAGGGTCCATTGCCTTTGAAATTATCACCATGGGTTGCTGGCACATCTCGATGCTGAGAAATGGGAAGATATTCAAAGCTCAAACGCCTTCAGTACTTTCATGGAGAAGATTGCTCAGATCTGACTTACTCCTTCTCACGCATAGAATTAAGAACAAATTCCGGGAGCAACTCTGCGATTGGATTGATCAGATTCTAAACTAGTTGACCCATGAATTTCCCAAGAGGTGGCATTGGATGGTTGGTTATGTAGTTTTTTTTTACTCTTTTGTTTTACATGTACATATTGGATATTTGCTTTAATTAATATATACCGTAGAACAATTGTTCTACGGGTTTCGCTTCAAAAAATAGTCATGGGTTTGGTTTAAATTACATCAATGGAACTTTGGGTACAATCGAATGATGGGTGAGAGAACTTTGAACCCAGAGAAACAAAACGAACGTAAACCAAGGGAGATTACGACAAGTAGATAAGCATAAAAAATAACCATGGCTCTCGCCGACAATGGACAACATAGAAAAATCCAGCCACCGAAGTACCTACAAAGGACCGTAGATGATCAAGCTGTGTTGAATTGACGTGGTAATTAACCAACACATAGGATTGAGGATAGCAATCGTGCGAAATAGATAGGGGGGGGGGCATCACTCCGATCTAGTCAAGCAACCAAACTAGTTGCGAGGTCGGGCTGATGCCCTTGCTTGTAGAGGCTCGAAAAGAAGGGGTGTTAGAGCATCCACAATGTGCAATTTTGTTGCCTTTATAGGCTGCCTCTAAGCTTTAGAAGCCGACGCCATACACTGCACGTGAAGCCTCTAAGCTTAAAATCGTTGGAGTCGCCTCCATGCTAAGAGGCTGCCTCCAAGTGTTTTCTTTGATTAAATAAATTTTCTGGCCCTACATGTCATCCTAGTGGTTGAGGTTCGCACACTGATCTGGTTGAGAGAGAAATATATATTTTATATTGTGGCGGGGTACACGTCAGAAGCTAGAGAAAACGTTATACACTGCATGTTTTTTAGCCAAGTTTAGAGGCAAGTATGTGGGGCCCGCGTTAGAGGCAATGCTGTCTCAAACACTGGAGGGCATCTCCAAGGCGGACCATCCAACCTACCGCAAGCATATGGACTGTGCTGTTCGGACACAGTTTGTCATCCAACGCGGTACTGTATTGGTCCATCGAGCGGTCTGGATCATGTTTTTCAGCAAACTAGAACCAAACATGTGGGGGGGTGCGGGAGTCTGGACATATGTATGGCCAATCAAAAGGCACCATGTACCGTCTCTACTCTGTGTCCACTCAGAATGGCTAGCATTTGGCAAAAGACTTTATGCTAATTACTTTACATTTGGCGGAAGGTAGTGTGACGTTTGTGCATTTGGCGGAAGATGCTAATTATGCTTGATTAGACGGAGCTTGGTAACTTCATTTGGCGGAAGCTAGCTTTCCTCCAAATGCTTATGAGTAGCATTTGGCGGAAAGTAGTGGCTTAGCAGTTAAACAAATTACAACAGTTGCTATTTGTGGTATAGAGTTGGATAGATGGCTCCCGTATCCGTGTCCGGACACCAGTGTGGGCCAATTTTTGGACAAATACCATGTCCTTTTGCGGGTCGGCGTTGGGGATGCCCTTAGAGAAGACAATGTTGTTGCCAATGATAGCCATTGAGTCATGCAGACATACAACACATACAACCAACCGCTATCCATGAAGAAGAATAGGGAAAAAAATTCCCAAGCTCCTCGGCTATGCGGTGCTGCACCAAGCACCATCTAGACATGATCAGAGCTTAAGGATTCTTATTCATCATCGTCACCGACGGAACTAATGTTGACACAAGATGTAGTACACAACAGAAGAAAGACGGGAGCACCCCCCCCTCCCCCGGCGAAAAAAACATTGAAAGTTAACACAATTTGTACTATCTTAATGTGTGCCACCCCGAAACAACACATAGAATAGGTTGGAGGTCATAAACTACGTGTTATGTATGACAAGTGTGTAAGAACATCTACAACCAGACCCCTCATGTCAACCGAGTGGACAACCCTATGAGCAAAAATGCCACCCAACCGGTCCCCCTCAACCTAGCCCTATACGTCTGGGTTGTTCGTGTCGGTGTCAAAACCGGCGGATCTCGGGTAGGGGGTCCCGATCTGTGCGTCAAGGCTGATGGTAACACGAAGTAAGGGACACAGGTGTTTACCCAGGTTCGGGCCCTCTCGATGGAGGTAAAACCCTACTTCCTGCTTGATTAATATTGATGATATGGGTAGTACAAGAGTAGATCTACCACGAGATCGTAGAGGCTTAAACCCTAAGAGCTAGCCTATGATGGTATGATTGTAATTGTGATCGGCCTTCTAAGGACCAACCTCTCTGGTTTATATAGGCACCGGAGAGGGCTAGGGTTTACATGGAGTTGGTTACAAGGAAGGAAACATAATCTCCGGATCGCCAAGCTTGCCTTCCACGCCAAGGAAAGTCCCATCCAGACACGGGCCGAAGTCTTGAGTCTTGTATCTTCACGCTTCAATAGTCCGGATGTTGTACACATCCGCTGTCCGGATACCCCTAATCTAGGACTCCTCAAGTAGCCTCTCGAACCAGGCTTCAATGACGATGAGTCCGGCCGCGATCTTGTCTTCGCATTGCAGGCGGGTTCCTCCTCGAATACTCCAAGGTAATTATCGAACACCGAAACCGTGTCCGGATCCACGAGATGGTCTTCGTATGGCATAAACTTGATCTGTTGGCAGTCTTCGCGCATCGTGGCCCGGTCCAACGCGAACCGACGTTTCTTACCCCATGATGACTCGCATTACGAGGCGGTTTTGCTGGCACGTCCCATCGGGGCAGGGATCGTATTCCACTTATTACGGGATTTTCCATCAATATGAGCACGCATGACCCCACGACGGCGGTTGGTATAACCCGTGTATTTTTAGATAAGCCTCAAACGGTCACGCCGGGGACTCTTAATATTCACCCTCTTTATAAAGGGGTCGAGACCTATGCCTCTTTCTTCACCTTCATCGCGCCTTCTCGTACCTCGAGTTCTAACACCCAAAACCTAAGCTCCACCCCTCCGGAATCTGCCAGTATGTCCGGATCTGATCCTCAAGGTCAGGGTCGCCTCCTCGATCGAGGAGAAGGACATTGCGGCTTAGGGAGGTCGGATACCTAACCGCGGATATCCAAAGACAGCTCCCGCTCCGTGGGAAGATCATCCCTATGCGGATCCCAATGAGTGCGCTGTTGCCCCACACTTCCTCCATGATCCTGGTTTCACCCTTGATCCCTTCGTGAGGGGCTAATGTTCTATTATGGGTTGGATTTTCACGATCCGCTCCCAACGCTATCCTCCATATTTCGTCGCTTATTATCGCAGGCGAGGTTTTTCTCCATGTCGCCCCACACTTCGCTTATGGCTCAAGACCTTCAATGTGACGCCAAGATGATCGAGGGGAGACATGTGGAGTCTTGAGGTGCCATAATAAGCAGGAACGGCGATGCCCCGTGGCCAGAGGGTTCTTTCCCAGAAGTATCCGATGTATGGCAGCGGAGGTGGTTTTATGTCACGGCTCCTAGGGGCACAAAGTGGGTGGCCGCCCCCGAGTTCCGTTCGGGCTCTCCGTCACAGTTGGCGTCTTGGACAGACGTAGGGCAGAATTGGGGACCCGCCGGTGATATACCGGTATTGCAGAATCGCATCCGGGAGCTTCTTGCAAGGGACATTAATCTTTTCAGCATAATGCAAGTGATGTTGATCCGACGGATGTTGCCGTGCCAACGCCGGCCTCTCCGGATGTGGGAGTTCAATCCGGAGGGTCCATGGACCGTCAAGCACTTCTTCGCCCAAGCTCGAAGAGATGTGCAAATTATTCTTCCCATGAAAGTAAAGTGTCCGGACACCATCGAGGATGCGGGCCTAAGCTGCAATCGCCTAGATATCCAAGTAAGTAAACTTGATACGGACACCGTGTTTTGTATTTGTTATGATTGTTTATTCTGAAAATCATCTCGCCTGTGAATGGCTCAGCAAGGCGGAGAGAATTAGGTGTCTGGCGCCACTTCCTGAAGGCTCGCCCGCCCCCACCATGGCCAAGATGCTTGACCGAGTACTCAGCAGGATGCCCCCGGGGAAAGACAAAGGGAAGGACGAAGAATCCGAACCCCACACTACGCATCCGAACTGGGGGAATTGTTACCTCCCCTAAGGAGGATAGTCGGGAAGGGGAGGCTAAGGCCTCCTACCCGCGCGGGAAGAAGAGGACCGCCTCGAGAGACTCGGAGACGGAGATGCCCAAACCCGGGGAAAAGATAACACCAGGGGGCTCTGCCCCAACGGGCACCCTCACAGCATCGTGCCCACCAACGGCCAGCCCTCCACCGAGATGTAAGTTAATTTTTAACTCGAAGGTACTGCGTTCCTCCTAGATCAATAACCAGGATTCGTCTTTCGCAGTTCAGTTAGCAGCCCCTCTCAACAGAGTTCGTCTTCGGGGGACCTTCCTCCGGAGACGATGGAGAGCGAGACCCCGCCTACCTCTCCGGCTCATGGGCGACACCGAAGTGTCGCCACGGAGGAGTCCGGATCTGCAAGCCGGAGGCTGATCGCTGGCCGCCCTGAGCTCGGAGCGTTTGGCTCCCGCGAGGGGCGATGGGAAGGGTCCGACACAGTTCGATGTCCGGCCGGACACGCTGACGGGCCTACTGGAGCGGGCTGCGCTCTCGGAGGAGCACCGCTCATTAATGAGCACGGTGCTCCAGAATATTTCATCCGCTACAAGCGGTTTGAATGAAGCATTTACAAGTCTGCTCAGAGGCTTTGAGGTATGTAGTGAAGAATATACTATTTTTGGCTGTGAGGCACGCGTTAGGTGTGCTCCATATAGATAGTAGCCCCTGAGACACTGGTTGCCCGCCCTAGGGGGCAAATGGGGGATCATAAATCAATGATTGCGTTATAAATGTGTGCAGTACCTATGAGTCCGGCCGACCAATTGCGGAAGTTTCCGAACCGACTAGGCAGATTCGATCGATTGACGCCGATATCACGCCGGTGAACGAGCGCTGGACAAGTCACAAGGTATGTGCTCGCCTTCCTTTGTATAGGAAAATATGGAGGCGGCATGATATTAGTGTAATATGTTCGGACTGCAGATGGTGCTGCTGCCGTGGAGGCCCTAAGGGCAGAACTTGTTCAAGCCAAGGAACAAGCTCGGGTTAGCAATGCAGCTGCCCTAAAGGCGACCGAGGAACTGAGAGCCGAACAAGCAGCTCATCACCAAAGCGAAGAAAAGATGGCCGAAATGGCTATTGAGTTAAAAAATGCACGACCGGTATGAGCTCCTTGAAAGGGAGCATAAGGATAGCTTGGCCGAGCTAGACAAGGCACGCAATGCCACCAAGGAAATATGAGACCGAGCTCGGTGTGCGCGGAGGAGCTTCAACAGGCCGGTAAAATCGTGGATCGGAGATTCCTACTTGTCGCGAACGAAGTTTTTCGATCCAAAGTATGCTCCTCGGATGGGCGCTTGGAGTCCTGTGGACGCCAGATGCGGATTTGGCGAAGAGTACGGCCGACGCTGTCAAGTTCTTCGAGGGTCGGGGTGATAGGGAAGTGGAGAAGCTTTTTCGGTCGCAATTCAATGCTCCCACTCGCCCGCTGCCATTAAATGAAAAGATGGCTGCCGTGGCGGAGCTTCACAGCTGTCCGGTCTTGCAATACGGTTCGTGATAGACCATCTTTGGCTGAAGGGCCTAAGCCGAACGATTACTTTGGATTGGTGCAGCAATTCCTTGGGGCCGTGCCTCGGATCAATGCCATGAGGAGGTCGGCGTGCATAGAGGGTGCACGGATGGCTCTTGCCCGCGTTAAAGCCTATTGGACAGATATGGAGGCCAATATTATAGCGACCCAAGATCCGGCGGGGGGCCAATATCCGTCGAAAGCACTACTTGGCGCAGTCACGTAAGGTGCCCGCCTCATAGAAGCGCAGTGCTCGAAGAATGTATTATTCGAGTGATAAATCGAATTATTGTAAAAACAATGTTATTTTGGTTATAAGGCTATATTTATACTTTTTTCCTGAAAGTATTGTTGTGTCCCCTGTGCGGCTGTTTACATATATATATATATACATATACATATATATATATATATATGTGTGTGTGTGTGTGTGTGTGTGTGTGTGTGTGTGTGTGTGTAATCCGAAAGATAGCAGTCGTCGGCTTCAGCCCCCACGCAAACAATGCGGGGGTGTTCGCAAAAAATATGCATAATCACACTTGATCCAACGTCTTGGTCCATGAAGGAGGTGATCCGTCGAACTAGGCAACCAGACTATATAGCTGTAACACTTTCGCTTAGCCATGGGAATTAATGTTGGGGCTACTATGTAGCCTCGGTACATTTCAAGGGCATCCAAATACGGGCGTGTGTACATGACCGGCAACGGTCCTTCGTTAATGCGGAGGAATCCTAAAGATTCCGATAAGTCTTCGAGTGGTTGAACAGGTCTCATTTGTATCATGACGGTCGATTTCGGCTTTATCTATCGAGGTGCTCGTCCGGAATAACCAGGCACAATCGCAGTAGTTCTCCTTTGGCCACCTTAGCCGATAGTAATTAACGTAAGGCAGCAAGAAACCTGTGAGCCGGACAAACCCAACATTTGACCAAAGACATGATTCGGAGCTGCTGCATATAAGGACAAACTCGTGACGCCGAACACTCCCGAGGGTATTCGGACTTTATAATAGTCGATGGGCTCAAGAATGCCCAATCGTTATAAACCCTGTTTTTCCAGGTACGTGCATTAATCTGTCGTGGCGAGATGCCAAAAGCGGCAGTATCCTCTTTGGGTATGATACCTATGGGATTGTTGAACAACAAGAGGCAATAAAAAAAGGTTTACACAGGGGCTTAATCTAAAAAGAAACATGTTGAACGGGGCCCTGCTGCACGTGTGCGCCTTTGTCTCCGTTGTGCCGTATCCTGGAAGGGTATCGCATGAACGTTGCCTGTGGAAAAAGGAAAACTCGTAGAAGAGCACAACGTAAGTATGCCATGGATAATAAAAGTGTAAGATGTTGGCCTGCCCATAAGGTTGAGCCAACTGTGGGATTGTGTTAAGTATTTATAGCCCCTGGTGTCCGCTATGGGATTACATATACGGTGCCCTGGTTCAATTTTATCCGGGCGACCGGACTCGTCTAGCCGAGTTTGTGGTCTTTAAGGACCAGTCATGTTTTCTGAAGTTGGAGGCCGCTTATAGTCCGACCGCGAGGGCCGTCGCGTGTTCCTCTGCGCATGACGGGCGCTCTGTTAGTCTGCTAACAGTGATAACGCCACGTGGACCGGGCATCTTAAGTGTAAGGTAGCCATAGTGCGGCAATGCGTTGAAGCGAGCGAAGGCCATTCTTCCGAGCACTGCGTGATAGTCGCTTTGGAAGGGTGCGATGGTCAATAGTAGTTCTTCGCTTCTGGAGTTGCCTGGAGAGCCGAATGTTACCTCCAGTGTGACGGAGCCTCTGCTATGTGTTGGATAACGTAGCAGAAATTCAAAATTTTCTACGCATCACCAAGATCAATCTATGGAGTAATCTAGCAAAGAGGGGAAGGAGAGTGCATCTACATACCCTTGTAGATTGCTAAGCAGAAGCGTTCAAGAGAACGGGGTTGAAGGAGTCGTACTCGTCGTGATCCAAATCACCGGAGATCCTAGTGCCGAACGGACGGCACCTCCGCTGCTCAACACACGTGCAGCCGGCGACGTCTCCCATGCCTTGATTCAGCAAGGTGAGAGGGAGAGGTTGGGGAAGACTCCGTCCAGCAGCAGCACGACGGCGTGGTGGTGGTGGAGGAGCGCGGTACTCCAGCAGGGCTTCGCCAAGCACTACGAGAGACGAGAAGGGAAAGGGGTAGGGCTGCGCCAAGAGGGAGAGGTTCTCATGTGTATGGCAGCCCCAAAACCCCCACTATTTGTAGGAGGAGGGGAGGTGGCTACGCCCCGATCTAGGGTTCCCACCCTAGGGGTGCGGCAGCCCTAGATGGGACTTGGAGGGAGCGGCCAAGAGGGGAAGAGAGGGGGCGCGCCCTAGTGTGGGCCTTTAGGCCCATCTGCGCCTAGGGTTTCCCCTCTCCCCTCCTAGCTACACCTTGGGCCTTGGTGGGAGGCGCACCAGCCCACTCTGGGGCTGGTCCCTTTCCACACTAGGCCCATGCAAGCCTCCGGGGCTGGTGGCCCCTCCCGGTGGACCCCCGGAACCCTTCCGGTGGTCCCGGTACATTACCGGTGACCCCCGAAACACTTCCGGTGGCCAAAACCTCACTTCCTATATATTATTCTTTACCTCCGGACCATTCCGGAACTTCTCATGACATCCAGGATCTCATCCGGGACTCCAAACAACATTCGGTAACCGCGTACATACTTTCCCTATAACCCTAGCGTCATCGAACCTTAAGTGTGTAGACCCTACGGGTTCGGGAACCATGCAGACATGATCGAGAAGTTCTCCGGTCAATAACCAACAGCGGGATCTGGATACCCATGTTGGCTCCCACATGTTCCACGATGATCTCATCGAATGAACCACGATGTCGAGGATTCAATCAATCCCGTATACAATTCCCTTTGTCTAGCGATATTGTACTTGCCCGGGATTCGATCGTCGGTATGCCGATACCTTGTTCAATCTCGCTACGGCAAGTCTCTTTACTCGTTCCGTAACACATCATCCCGTGATCAACCCCTTGGTCACATTGTGCACATTATGATGATGTCCCATCGAGTGGGCCCAGAGATACCTCTCCGTCACGGAATGACAAATCCCAGTCTCGATTCGTACAACCCAATGACACTTTCGGAGATACCCGTAGTGCACCTTTATAGCCACCCGATTCGTTGTGACGTTTGGTACACCCAAAGCATTCCTACGGTATCCGGAGTTGCACAATCTCATGGTCTAAGGAAATGATACTTGACATTAGAAAAGCTTTAGCGCATTTAACTACACGATCTTTGTGCTAGGCTTAGGATTGGGTCTTGTCCATCACATCATTCTCCTAATGATGTGATCCCGTTATCAACGACATCCAATGTCCATGGTCGTGAAACCGTAACCATCTATTGCTCAACGAGCTAGTCAACTAGAGGCTTACTAGGGACATGGTGTTGTCTATGTACCCACACATGTATCTCGAGTTTCCTATCAATACAATTATAGCATGGATAATAAACGATCATCATGAACAAGGAAATATAATAATAATAACCAATTTATTATTGCCTCTAGGGCATATTTCCAACAGTCTCCCACTTGCACTAGAGTCAATAATCTAGTTCACATCGCCATGTGATCAACACTCATAGGTCACATCGCCATGTGACCAACATCCAAAGAGTTTACTAGAATCAATAATCTAGTTCACATCACTATGTGATTAACACTCAATGAGTTCTGGGGTTTGATCATGTTTTGCTTGTGAGAGAGGTTTTAGTCAACGGGTCTGCAACATTCAGATCCGTATGTACTTCGCAAATCTCTAGGTCATATTGTAAATGTTGCTTCCACGCTCCACTTGGAGCTATTCCAAATGGTTGCTCCACTATACGTATCCGGTTTGCTACTCATAGTCATTCGGATAGGTGTTAAAGCTTGCATCGACGTAACCCTTTACGCCAAACTCTTTATCACCTCCATAATCGAGAAACATGTCCTCATTTACTCCAAGGACAATTTTGGCCACTGTCCAATGATCCATTCCTGGATCACTCTTGTACCCCCTTGCCAGACTCATGGCAAGGCACACTTCCAGTGCGGTGCACAACATAGCATACTATAGAGCCTACGTCTGAAGCATAGGGGACGACCTTCATCCTTTCTCTCTCTTCTGCCGTGGTCGAGCTTTAACTCTTAACTTCATGTTGGGGAACGCAGTAATTTCAAAAAATTTCCTACGCACACACAGGACCATGGTGATGGCATAGCAACGAGAGGGGAGAGTGTTGTCTACGTACCCTCGTAAACCGTAAGCGGAAGCGATCACAACGTAGAGGAAGTAGTCGACGTTCTCCTCGCGATCCTGCCGATCCCAAAGGTCAAGCATTCGCACCTCCGAGTCGATGATGACGTAGAGGAAGTAGTCATACGTTCTCCTCGTGATCCAGCCGATCCCAGCGCCCATTACTCGGCGCCTCCGAGTTCTTGGCACACGCTCAGCTCGACGACGCCTCCTCGGGCTCCGATCCAAAGAAAGCTCCGGGAGAGGGAGTTCCACAAGACGACGGCGTGGACGATCTTGATGTTTCACCGGCAGGGCTTCGCCTAAGCACCGCCACGATATGACCGAGGTGGAATATGGTGGAGGGGGCACCAGACACGGCTAAGGAACGATCTCAAGGATCAACTTGTGTGTCCTAGGGTGCCCCCTCCCCGTGATATAAAGGAGGGAGGGAGGAGGTGGCCGGCCACAAGGGGGCGCACCATGGGAGGGAAACCTACTCCAAGTAGGTTTCTCTCTCTTTCCTTATCTTATTTGGAGGGGAAGGAAGGAGTACTAGTATTAGGAAGTAGTACTAGTAGTAGGAATAGGAAGAGGGGAAGGAGAAAGGAAGGGGGGCGGCCCCCTCCCCAATTCGGATTGGGCTTGGGGCGCGCCTTCCCTTGTTCCTTCTCCCTTCCTCCTACATGGGCCCAATAAGGCCCATATACCTCCCGGGGGTTCCGGTAACCTCCTGAGCTCCAAACTTCTCCTAACCTTTCCGGTGTCCAAATATATCCGTCCAATATATTAATCTTTATGTCTCGACCATTTCGAGACTCCTCGTCATGTCCGTGATCATATCCGGACTCAACAACCTTGGTACATCAAAATACACAAACTCATAACATAACCGTCCATCGAAACCTTAAGCGTGCATGGACCCTACGGTTCGAGAACAATGTAGACATGACCGAGACACATCTCCGGTCAATAACCAATAGCGGGACCTGGATGCCCATATTGGTTCCTACATTTTCATTTAAGATCTTTATCGGTCAGACCGCATAACAACATACGTTGTTCCCTTTGTCATCGGTATGTTACTTACCCGAGATTCGATCGTCGGTATCCAATACCTAGTTCAATCTCAAGCATCGCAAGTCTCTTTACTCGTTCAGTAATACATCATCTCACAACTAACTCATTAGTTGTAATGCTTGCAAGGCTTATGTGATGTGTATTACCGAGAAGGCCCAGAGATACCTCTCCGACAATCGGAGTGACAAAACCTAATCTCAAATACGCCAACCCAACAAGTACCTTTGGAGACACCTGTAGTACTCCTTTATGATCACCCGATTACGTTGTGACGTTTGGTAGTACCCAAAGTGTTCCTCCCAGAACGGGAGTTGCATAATCTCATAGTTACAGGAACATGTATAAGTCATGAAGAAAGCAATAGCAACATACTAAACGATCAAGTGCTAGGCTAACGGAATGGGTCATGTCAATCGATCATTCTCCTAATGATGTGATCCCGTTAATCAAATGACAACTCATGTCTATGGTTAGGAAACATAACCATCTTTGATTAACGAGCTAGTCAAGTAGAGGCATACTAGTGACACTCTGTTTGTCTATGTATTCACACATGTATTATGTTTCCGGTTAATACAATTCTAGCATGAATGATAAACATTTATCATGATATAAGGAAATAAATAATAACTTTATTATTGCCTCTAGGGCATATTTCCTTCAGGCCTCCCACTTGCACTAGAGTCAATAATCTAGTTCACTCAAGAATGATTCTAACACCCATGGAGTCTTGGTGCTGATCATGTTTTGCTCGTGGAAGAGGCTTAGTCAACGGGTCCGCAATGTTCAGATCCGTATGTATTTTGCAAATCTCTATGTCTCCCACTTGGACTTGGTCCCGAATGGAATTGAAGCGTCTCTTGATATGCTTGGTCCTCTTGTGAAATCTGGATTCCTTTGCCAAGGCAATTGCACCAAAGATTGTCACAGAAGATCTTCATTGGTTCCGATGCACTAGGTACAACACCTAGATCGGAAATGAACTCTTTCATCCAGACTCCTTCATTTGCTGCTTCCGGCAAGCAGCTATGTACTCCGCTTCACATGTAGATCCCGCCACGACGCTTTGTTTAGAACTGCACCAACCGACAGCTCCACCGCTTAACAAAAACACGTATCCGGGTTTGCGATTTAGAATCGTGGGATCGGTGTCAAAGCTTGCATCGACGTAACCATTTACGACTAGCTCTTTGTCACCTCCATATACGAGAAACATATCCTTAGTCCTTTTCGTATTTCAGGATGTTCTTGACCGCTGTCCAGTTGATCCACTCTGGATTACTTTGGTACCTTCCTGCCAAGCTTACAGCCTAAGCATACGTCGGTCTGGTACACAGCATTGCATACATGATAGAGCCTATGGCTGAAGCATAGGGAACATCTTTCATTTTCTCTCTATCTTCTGCTGTGGTCGGGCATTGAGTCCGACTCAATCTCACACCTTGTAATACAGGTAAAAACCTTTCTTTGCTCGATCCATTTTGAACTTCTTCAAAACTTTATCAAGGTATGTGCTTTGTGAAAGTCCAATTAAGCGCCTTGATCTATCTCTATAGATCTTGATGCCCAATATGTAAGTAGCTTCACCAAGGTCTTTCATCGAAAAACTCTTGTTCAAGTATCCCTTTATGCTATCCAGAATTCTATATCATTTCCGATCGGTAATATGTCATCTACATATAATATCGTAAATGCTACAGAGCTCCCACTCACTTTCTTGTAAATACAGGCTTCTCCATAAGTCTCAGATAAACCCAAATACTTTGATCACACTATCAAAGCGTTTATTCCAACTCCGAGATGCTTGCACCAGTCCATAAATGGATCATTGGAGCTTGCACACTTTGTTAGCTCCCTTTGGATCGATAAAACCTTCTCGTTGCATCATATACAACTCTTCTTCCGTAAACCCATTCAGGAATGCGGTCTTTACATCCATTTGCCAAATTTCATAATCATAAAATGCGGCAATTGCTAACATGATTCGGACAGACTTAAGCATCGCTACGGGTGAGAAGGTCTCATCGTAGTCAACCCCTTGAACTTGTCGAAAACCCTTTGCGACAAGTCGAGCTTTGTAGACAACAATATTACCGTCGTCGGTCTTCTTCTTGAAGATCCACTTGTTTTCTATTGCTTGTCGACCCTCGGGCAAGTCAACCAAAGTCCACACTTTGTTTTCATACATGGATCCCATCTCGCATTTCATGGCCTCAAGCCATTTTATGGAATCTGGGCTCACCATCGCTTCTTCATAGTTCATAGGTTCATCATGATCTAGTAGCATGACTTCCGTAACAGGATTGCCGTACCACTCAGTGCGGATTTTATTCTCGTTGATCTACGAGGTTCAGTAGTAACTTGATCTGAAGTTTCATGATCAACATCATCAACTTCCTCACTATTTGGTGTAGATATCGCAGTAAACTGGTTTCGTGATAAACTACTTTCAAATAAGGGAGAAGGTACGATTACCTCATCAAGTTCTACTTTCCTCCCACTCACTTCTTTCGAGAGAAACTCCTTCTCTAGAAAGGATCCATTCTTAGCAACAAGTGTCTTGCCTTCGGATCTGTGATAGAAGGTGTACCCAACTGTCTCCTTTGGGTATCCTATGAAGATACATTTCTCGATTTAGGTTCGAGCTTATCAGTGAAGCTTTTTCACATAAGCATCGCATCCCCAAACTTTAAGAAACGACAACTTTGGTTTCTTGCTAAACCACAGTTCATAAGGTGTCGTCTCAACGGATTTTGACGGTGTTCTATTCAGCGTGAATGCGGCCGTCTCAAGAGCATAACCCCAAAACGATAGCGGTAATCTGTAAGAGACATCATAGATCGCACCATATCTAGTAAAGTGCGATTACGACGTTCGGACACACCATTGCGCTGTGGTGTTCCGGTGGCGTGAGTTGCGAAACTATTCCGCATTGTTTCAAATGTAGACCAAACTCAGAACTCAAATATTCGCCTCCACGATCAGATCGAAGAAACTTTATTTTCTTATTACGATGATTTTCAACTTCACTCTGAAATTCTTTGAACTTTTCAAATGTCTCAGACTTATGTTTCATTAAGAAGATATACCCATATCTGCTTAAATCATCTGTGAAGGTGATAAAATAACGATATCCGCCACGAGCCTCAACATTCATTGGACCACATACATCTGTATGTATGATTTCCAACAAATCTGTTGCTCTCTCCATAGTGCCGGAGAACGGGGTTTAGTCATCTTGCCCATGAGGCACGGTTCGCAAGTGCCAAGTGATTCATAATCAAGTGACTCCAAAAGTCCATCAGTATGGAGTTTCTTCATGCGCTTTATACCGATATGACCTAAACGGCAATGCCACAAATAAGTCGTACTATCATTATCAACTCTGCATCTTTTGGTTTCAACATTATGAATATGTGTATCACTACTATCGAGATTCATTAAAAATAGACCACTCTTCAAGGGTGCATGACCATAAAAGATATTATTCATATAAATAGAACAACCTTTATTCTCTGATTTAAATGAACCGTCTCGCATCAAACAAGATCCAGATATAATGTTCATGCTTAACGCTGGCACCAAATAACAATTATTTAGGTCTAAAACTAATCCTCAAGGTAGATGTAGAGGTAGCGTGTCGACCGCGATCACATCGACTTTGGAACCATTTCCCACGCCGCATCGTCACCTCGCCCTTTGCCGTTGTTCGCTAATCTGTAGTCCCCTGCTTCGAGTTGCAAATATTAGCAATGTAACCAAGATCAAATTCCTGTGTGCTATCATGAGCTCTAGTAAGGTACACATCAATAACATGTATATCACATATACCTTTGTTCACCTTGCCATCCTTCTTATCCGCCAAATACTTGGGGCAGTTCCGCTTCAAAGGACTACCGCTTGGCAAGAGAAGCACTTTCGATTTTGTGTTTAGGTCCAGACTTGGGTTTCTTCCCTTGAGCAGCAACTTGTTTGCTGTTCTTCTTGAAGTTCCTTCTTCTTCCCTTTGCCTTTCTTCTTGAAACTAGTGGTCTTATTGACCATCAACACTTGATGCTCCTTCTTGATTTCTACCTCCGCAGCTTTCAAAGATTATGTAAGAGCTCGAGCATAGTCTTTACTAACCCTTGCATATTATAGTTCATCACGAAGCCTTTGTAGCTTGGTGGCGGTGATTGAAGAATTCTGTCAATGACACAATCATCCGGAAGATCAACTCCCAGCTTGAGTCAAGTGATTGTAATACCCGGACATTACGAGTATGTGCTCACCGATGCACCCATTCTCCTCCATTTTGCAGCTATAGAACTTATTGGAGACTTCATATCTCTCAATCCGGCATTCTGTTGAAATATCAACTTCAACTCTTGAAACATCTCATATGCTCCACGACTTTCAAAACGTCGTTGAAGACCCGGTTCTAAGCCGTAAAGCATGGCACATCGAACTATAGAGTAGTCATCAGCTTTGCTCGCCAGACGTTCTTAACGCCGTCGGTTGCATCAAGAAGAGTTCGGCACCTAGCGGTGCATCCAGATTTAACTCTTACAGGCAGCAATGAGGATAATCCTCGTGTTACGGACCCAGTCCGTGTAATTGCTACCATTATCTTTCAACTTTGCTTTCTCAAGGAACGCATTAAAATTCAACGGAACAACAAAGACGAGCCATCTATCTACAAATGTATATAGACAAGCAAGATACTATCAGTACTAAGTTCATGATAAATTTAAGTTCAATTAATCATATTACTTAAGAACTCCCACTTAGACAGACATCTCTCTAGTCATCTAAGTGATCACGTGATCCAAATCAACTAAACCATAACCGATCATCACGTGAGATGGAGTAGTTTTCAATGGTGAACATCTTATGTTGATCATATCTACTATATGATTCACGCCGACCTTTCGGTCTCCATGTTCCGAGGCCATATCTGCATATGCTAGGCTCGCCAAGTATAACTCGAGTATTCTGCGTGTGCAAAACTGGCTTGCACCCGTTGTAGATGGACGAGAGCTTATCACACCCGATCATCACGTGGTGTCTCAAGACGCATTTAACTTTGGCAACGGTGCATACTCGTGGAGAACACTACTTGATAATTTTAGTGAGAGATCATCTTAAAATGCTACCGTCAATCAAAGCAAAATAAGATGCATAAAGGATAAACATCACATGCAATCAATATAAGTGATATGATATGGCCATCATCATCTTGTGCTTGTGATCTCCATCTCCGAAGCACCGTCCATGATCACCATCGCCACCGGGCGCCGACACCTTGATCTCCATCGTAGCATCGTTGTCGTTTACGCCATCTATTGCTTCTACGACTATCGCTACCGCTTAGTGATAAAGTAAAGCAATTATGTATGCTTGCATTTCATACAATAAAGCGACAACCATATGGCTTCGCCGATTGCCGATAACTCGGTTACAAAACATGATCATCTCATACAATAAAATATAGCATCACGTCTTGACCATATCACATCACAACATGCCTGCAAAAACAAGTTAGACGTCCTCTACTTTGTTGTTGCAAGTTTTACGTGGCTGCTACGGGCTGAGCAAGAACCGTTCTTACCTCACGCATTAAAACCACAACGATATTTCGTCAAATAGACTCCGCTTTTAACCTTCTCAAGGACCGGTGTAGCCACACTCGGTTCAACTAAAGTGAGAGAGACAGACACCCGCCAGCCACCTTTAAGCACGAATGCTCAGAACGGTGAAACCAGTCTCGCGTAAGCGTGCACGCGTAATGTCGGTCCGGCCGCTTCATCTCACAATACCGCTGAACCAAAGTATGACATGCTTTGGTAGGCGGTATGACTTGTATCGCCCACAACTCACTTCTGTTCTACTCGTGCATATGACATCAACGCATAAAACCAGGCTCGGATGCCACCGCTTGGGGAACGCAGTAATTTCAAAAATTTCCTACGCACACACAGGACCATGGTGATGGCATAGCAACGAGAGGGGAGAGTGTTGTTCACGCACCCTCGCAGACCGTGAAGCGGAAGCGATCACAACGTAGAGGAAGTAGTCAGACGTTCTCCTCGCGATCCTGCCGATCCCAAAGGTTGCGTTACTCCGGCACCTCCGAGTCGATGATGACGTAGAGGAAGTAGTCAGACGCTCTCCTCGCGATCCAGCCGATCCCAAATACCAAGCATTCGGCGCCTCCGAAGTTCTTGGCACACGCTCAGCTCGGACGACGCCTCGGGCTCCGATCCAAAGCAAAGCTCGGGAGAGGGAGTTCCACAAGATGACGGCGTGGCAGGACGATCTTGATGTTTCACCGACGCAGGCTTCGCCTAAGCACCGCCACGATATGACCGAGGTGGAATATGGTGGAGGGGGCACCGCACACGGCTAAGGAACGATCTCAAGGATCAACTTGTGTGTCCTAGGGTGCCCCTCCCCGTATATAAAGGAGGGAGGGAGGAGGTGGCCGCCACAAGGGGGCGCACCATAGGAGGGGGAAACCTACTCCAAGTAGGTTTCCTCTTTCCTTATCTTATTTGGAGGGAAGGAAGGAGTACTAGTATTAGGAAGTAGTACTAGTAGTAGGAATAGGAAGAGGGGAAGGAGAAAGGAAGGGGGCCGGCCCCCTCCCCAATTCGGATTGGGCTTGGGGCGCGCCTCTTCCCTTGTTCCTTCTCCTTCCTCCTACATGGGCCCAATAAGGCCCATATACCTCCCGGGGTTCCGTAACCTCCCGAGCTCCAAACTTCTCCGAACCTTTCCGTGTCCAAATATATCCGTCCAATATATTAATCTTTATGTCTCGACCATTTCGAGACTCCTCGTCATGTCCGTGATCATATCCGGACTCAACAACCTTCGTACATCAAAATACACAAACTCATAACATAACCGTCATCGAAACCTTAAGCTGCATGGACCCTACGGTTCGAGAACACGTAGACATGACCGAGACACATCTCCGTCAATAACCAATAGCGGGACCTGGATGCCCATATTGGTTCCTACATTTTCTACGAAGATCTTTATCGGTCAGACCGCATAACAACATACGTTGTTCCCTTTGTCATCGGTATGTTACTTACCTGAGATTCGATCGTCGGTATCCAATACCTAGTTCAATCTCAAGCATCGGCAAGTCTCTTTACTCGTTCCGTAATACATCATCTCACAACTAACTCATTAGTTGTAATGCTTGCAAGGCTTATGTGATGTGTATTACCGAGAAGGCCCAGAGATACCTCTCCGGCAATCGGAGTGACAAAACCTAATCTCGAAATACGCCAACCCAACAAGTACCTTTGGAGACACCTGTAGTACTCCTTTATGATCACCCAGTTACGTTGTGACGCTTGGTAGTACCCAAAGTGTTCCTCCGTAAACGGAGTTGCATAATCTCATAGTTACTGTGAACATGTATAAGTCATGAAGAAAGCAATAGCAACATACTAAACGATCAAGTGCTAGGCTAATGTAATGGGTCATGTCAATCAGATCATTCTCCTAATGATGTGATCCGTTAATCAAATGACAACTCATGTCTATGGTTAGGAAACATAACCGTCTTTGATTAACGAGCTAGTCAAGTAGAGGCATACTAGTGACACTGCTTGTCTATGTATTCACACATGTATTATGTTTCCGGTTAATACAATTCTAGCATGAATGATAAACATTTATCATGATATAAGGAAATAAATAATAACTTTATTATTGCCTCTAGGGCATATTTCCTTCACTTCATACCTTACAACTCAGGCAAGAGCTCCTTCTTTGACTGATCCATCTTGAACACCTTCAAGATCATGTCAAGGTATGTGCTCATTTGAAAGTACCATTAAGCGTTTTGATCTATCCTTATAGATCTTGATGCTCAATGTTCAAGCAGCTTAATCCAGGTTTTCCTTGAAAACTCCTTTCAAACAACCCTTTATGCTTTCCAGAAATTTTACATCATTTACGATCAACAATATGTCAACAACATATACTCATCAAAAATTCTATAGTGCTCCCACTCACTTCTTTGGAAATACAAGTTTCTCATAAACTTTGTATAAACCCAAAATCTTTGATCATCTCATCAAAGTGTATATTCTAACTCTGAGATGCTTACTCCAGTCCTTAGAAGGATTGCTGGAGCTTTGCATACTTGTTAGCGTCTTTCAGGATTGTCAAAACCTTCTGGTTGTATCACATACAACCTTTCCTCAAGAAAATCGTCGAGGAAACAATGTTTTGACATCCTATCTGCAAGATTTCATAAATAATGCAGTAACTGCTAATAAGATTCCAACAGACTCTTAGCATCACTACGAGTGAGAAAGTCTCATCGTAGTCAACTCCTTGAACTTGTCGGAAACATCTTAGCGACAAGCTGAGCTTTCTTAATGGTGACACATACCATCATTGTCTGTCTTCCCTCTTAGAATCCATCTGTACCTAACAGCCTTACGACCATTAAGTAGTTCTTCCAAAGTCTACACTTTGTTTTCATACATGGATCCTCTCTCGGATTTTATGGCCTTGAGCCATTTGCCGGAATCCGGGCCCACCATCGCTTCTCCATAGCTCGTAGGTTCATTGTAGTCTAGCAACATTACCTCCTAAGACAGGATTACGTACCACTATGACGCAGTACGCATCCTTGTCGACCTACGAGGTTTGGTAGTGACTTGATCCAAAGTTTCATGATCACTATCATAAGCTTCCACTTCAATTGGTGTAGGCGCCATAGGAACAACTTCCTGTGCCCTGCTACACACTAGTTGAAGTGATGGTTCATTAACCATATCAAGTCTCCACCATCCTCCCACTCAATTCTTTCGAGAGAAACTTTTCCTCGAGAAAGGACCATTACTAGAAACAATCCCTTTTGCTTCCGGATCTGAGATAGGAGGTATACCCAACTATTTTTGGGTGTCCTATGAAGATGCATTTATCCGCTTTGGGTTCGAGCTTATCAACTTTGAAACTTTTCACATAAGCGCCGCAGCCCCAAACTTTGAAGGAACGATGACTTAGGTTTCTCCAAACCATAGTTCATACGGTGTCGTCTCAACGGAGTTATGTGGTGCCCTATTTAAAGTGAATGTGGTTGTCTCTAATGCCTAACCCATGAACGATAGTGGTAATTCGGTAAGAAACATCATGGTATGCCCCATATCCAATGGGGTGCAGCTATGATGTTTGGACACACCATCACACTATGGTGTTCCAGGCGGCGTTAGTTGTGAAACAATTTCCACAATGTCTCAATTGTGTACCAAACTCGCAACTCAGATACTCATCTCTATGATCAAATCATAGACATTTTATCCTCTTGTCACGATGATCTTCAACTTCACTCTGAAATTACTTGAACCATTCAATAATTCAGACTTGTGTTTCATCAAGTAAATATACTCAGTATCTACTCAAATCATCCGTGAAGTAAGAACATGATGATATCCATCACTGCGTGCCTCAGCACTCATTGGACTGCACACATCAAAATGTATTACTTCCAACAAGTTGCTTTCTTGTTCCATTTCAATGAAAATGAGGCTTTCAGTCATCTTGCCCATGTGGTATGATTTGCATGTCTCAAGTGATTCAAAATCAAGTGAGTCCAAACGATCCATCTGCATGGAGTTTCTTCATGCATATACACCAATAGACATGGTTCACATGTCTCAAACTTTTCAAAACGAGTGAGTCCAAAGATCCATCAACATGGAGCTTCTTCATGCGTTTTATACCAATGTGACTCAAATGGCAGTGCCACAAGTATGTGGTATTATCTTATATCTTTTGGCATGAACATGTGTATTACTACGATCGAGATTCAATAAACCATTCATTTTAGGTGCAAGACCATTGAAGGTATTATTCAAATAAACAGAGTAACCATTATTCTCCATAAATGAATAACCGTATTGTGATAGACATAATCCAATCATGTCTACGCTCAACGCAAACACCAAATAATAATTATTTAGGTTTAACACCAATCTCGATGGTAGAGGGAGCGTGTGATGCTTGATCAAGCTTGGAAACACTTCCAACACATATCGTCAGCTCACCTTTAACTAGTCTCCGTTTATTCCGTAGCTTTTATTTCGAGTTACTAACACTTAGCAACCGAACCAAAGATATCTAATACCCTGGTGCTACTAGGAGTACTAGTTAAGTACACATTAACATAATGTATATCCAATATACTTCTACCGACCTTGCCTACCTTCTCATCTACCAAGTATCTAGGGTAATTCTGCTCTAGTGAATGTTCCCCTTATTACAGAAGCACTTAGTCTCGGGTTTGGGTTCAACCTTGGGTTTCTTCACTAGAGCAGCAGCTGATTTGCCGTTTCATGAAGTATCCCTTCTTGCCCTTGCCCTTCTTGAAACTAGTGGTTTCACTCACCATCAACAATTGATGCTCCTTCTTGATTTCTACTTTCGCGGTGTCAAACATCGCGAATATTTCAAGGATCATCATCTCTATCCCTGATATGTTATAGTTCATCACGAAGCTCTAGTAGCTTGGTGGCAATGACTTTGGAAAAACATCACTATCTCATCTGGAAGATCAACTCCCACCCGATTCAAGTGATTGTGGTACTGAGAACAAGCTCAACGGTTGAGCCTTTCTCCCTTAGTTTGCAGGCTAAGAAACTCGTGGGAGGTCTTATACCTCTTGATGTGGGCACGAGCCTGAAATCCCAATTTCTGCCCTCGAAACATCTCATATGTTTCGCTACGTTTCGAAATTGTCTTTGGTGCCTCAACTCTAAACCGTTTAACATTACTGAACTATCACGTAGTTATCAAAATGTGTGTGTCAGATGTTCGCAACATCCACAGGCGACGTTCGAGGTTCAGCACACTGAGCGGTGCATTAAGGACATAAGCCTTCTACGAAGCAACGAGGACAATCCTCAGTTTACGGACCTAGTCCGCATAATCGCTACTATCAACTTTCAATTGAATTTCTCTAGGAACATATCTAAACAGTAGAACTAAAGCGCGAGCTTACGACATAATTTGCAAAGATCTTTTGACTATGTTCAGGATAATTAAGTTCATCTCATGAACTCCCACTTAGATAGACATCCCTCTAGTCATCCTAGGGATTACATGATCCGAGTCAACTAGGCCGTGTCCAATCATCACGTGAGACAGACTAGTCATCATCGGTTAACATCCTCATGTTGATCGTATCTACCATACGACTCATGCTCGACCTTTCGGTCTCTTGTGTTCCGAGGCCATGTATGTACATGCTAGGCTTGTCAAGTCAACCTAAGTGTTTCGCGTGTGTAAATCTGGCTTACACCCGTTAGGGGGAACACTTTCTTGAAATTTTAATGAGGGATCATTTTATTTACTATCGTCGTTTTAAGAAAATAAGATGCATAAACATGATATACATCACATGCAATCAAAAAGTGACATAATATGACCAATATCATTTTGCTCCTTTTGATCTCCATCTCCGGGGCTCCATGATCATCATCGTCACCGGCATGACACCATGATCTCCATCATCGTGTCTCCATGAAGTTGTCTCGCCAACTATTACTTCTACTACTATGGCTAACGGTTTAGCAATAAAGTAAAGTAATTATATGGCGTTTTTCAATGACACGCAGGTCATACAATAAATTAAGACAACTCCTATGGCTCCTGCCGGTTGTCATACTCATCGACATGCAAGTCGTGATTCCTATTACAAGAACATGATCAATCTTATACATCACATATCATTCATCACATTCTTTTGGCCATATCACATCACATAGCATACCCTTCAAAAACAAGTTAGACGTCCTCTAATTGTTGTTTGCATGTTTTACGTGGCTGCTATGGGTTTCTAGCAAGAACGTTTCTTACCTACGCAAAAACCACAACGTGATATGTCAATTGCTATTTACCATTCATAAGGACCCTTTTCATCGAATCCGATCCAACTAAAGTGGGAGAGACTGGCACCCGCTAGCCACCTTATGCAACAAGTGCATGTCAGTCGGTGGAACCTGCCTCACGTAAGTGTACGTGTAAGGTCGGTCCGGCCGCTTCATCCCACAATACCGTCGAAACAAGATTGGACTAGTAACGGTAAGCATATTGAACAAAATCAACGCCCACAACAACTTGTGTTCTACTCGTGCATAGAAACTACGCATAGACCTAGCTCTGATACCACTGTTGGATAACACAGCAGAAATTCAAAATTTTCTACGCATCACCAAGATCAATCTATGGAGTAATCTAGCAACGAGGGGAAGGAGAGTGCATCTACATACCCTTGTAGATCGCTAAGCGGAAGCGTTCAAGATAACGGGGTTGAAGGAGTCGTACTCTTCGTGATCCAAATCACCGGAGATCCTAGTGCCGAACGGACGGCACCTCCGCGTTCAACACACGTGCAGCCCGGTGACGTCTCCCATGCCTTGATCCAGCAAGGTGAGAGGGAGAGGTTGGGGAAGACTCCGTCCAGCAGCAGCACGACGGCGTGGTGGTGGTGGAGGAGCGCGGTACTCCAGCATGGCTTCGCCAAGCACTACGAGAGACGAGAAGGGAAAGGGGTAGGGCTGCGCCAAGAGGGAGAGGTTCTCATGTGTATGGCAGCCCCAAAACCCCCACTATTTATAGGAGGAGGGAGGTGGCACGCCCCATCTAGGGTTCCCACCCTAGGGGTGCGGCAGCCCTAGATGGGACTTGGAGGGGCGGCCAAGAGGGGAAGAGAGGGGCGCGCCTAGGGTGGGCCTTTAGGCCCATCTCGCCTAGGGTTTCCCTCTCCCTCCTAGTTATGCCTTGGGCCTTGGTGGAGGCGCACCAGCCCACTGGGCTGGTCCCTTTCCACACTAGGCCCATGCAAGCCTCCGGGGCTGGTGGCCCCTCCCGGTGGACCCCGGAACCCTTTCGGTGGTCCCGGTACATTACAGGTGACCCCCGAAACACTTCCGGTGGCCAAAACCTCACTTCCTATATAATATTCTTTACCTCCGGACCATTCCGGAACTCCTCGTTACGTCCGGGATCTCATCCGGGACTCCGAACAACATTCGGTAACCGCGTACATACTTTCCCTATAACCCTAGCGTCATCGAACCTTAAGTGTGTAGACCCTACGGGTTCGGGAACCATGCAGACATGACCGAGACGTTCTCCGGTCAATAACCAACAGCGGGATCTGGATGCCCATGTTGGCTCCCACATGTTCCACGATGATCTCATCGGATGAACCACGATGTCAAGGATTCAATCAACCCCGTATACAATTCCCTTTGTCTAGCGATATTATACTTGCCCGAGATTCGATCGTCGGTATGCCGATACCTTGTTCAATCTCGTTACCGACAAGTCTCTTTATTCTTTCCGTAACACATCATCCCGTGATCAACCCCTTGTCACATTGTGCACATTATAATGATGTCCTACCGAGTGGGCCCAGAGATACCTCTCTGTCACACGGAGTGACAAATCGATCTCGATTCGTGCCAACCCAATGACACTTTCGGAGATACCCGTAGTGCACCTTTATAGCCACCCGATTACGTTGTGACGCTTGGTACACCCAAAGCATTCCCTACGGTATCCGGAGTTGCACAATCTCATGGTCTAAGGAAATGATACTTGACATTAGAAAAGCTTTAGCATACCTAACTACACGATCTTTGTGCTAGGCTTAGGATTGGGTCTTGTCCATCACATCATTCTCCTAATGATGTGATCCCGTTATCAACGACATCCAATGTCCATGGTCGTGAAACCGTAACCATCTATTGATCAACGAGCTAGTCAACTAGAGGCTTACTAGGGACATGGTGTTGTCTATGTACCCACACATGTATCTGAGTTTCCTATCAATACAATTATAGCATGGATAAACGATCATCATGAACAAGTAAATATAATAATAATAACCAATTTATTATTGCCTCTAGGGCATATTTCCAACACTATGGGCTTCAACGCCTGGTATCACCCTTCAATGGTGGTGTTGCTTTGGTTAATTCTGGATGGGTCTATCCCCATCCTGCGGACAATGTCTTCATATATTGAATTGAGACTGCTGCCGCCGTCCATAAGGACGCGGGTGAGACGGTATCCATCGATTATTGGGTCAAGCACCAAGGCCTTTGATCCTCCGTGCTGAATACTAGTTCTGTCATCCAAGTTATCGAAAGTGATCGGATAAAGCATCCAGCGGTTAGGCGTGAGTACGATGGGCTCTATATCAAGCGCTGCCTCTGGCTGCAGCGGCTCTCCTCATGGATGTGTGAGTCGCACGGATCATGTTCACTTTTTTACCTCTGGCGGGAATTTTTTCCGTCCTTTAGTGTTCGGCTGGCGAGGTTCATCCTTGTCTTCACTTGGTGTTTCCCTCTCCTTGTGTTCGGTGTTTAATTTGCCGGCCTGCTTGAAGACCCAAAGACTTCGCCGTGTGGTTTGCAGGTTTGTCAGGGGTGCCATGAATTTTGCATAGTCTGTCTAGGACTCTATTCAGACCGGATGGTCCCTCTTTGCTGCCTTTAGATGGCTTGTTTTGCTGATTAGGTCGAGAGCCCCTAAATCCGGCATTAACCGTCGTGTTATCCGGGCTCTCTTCCTTGTTTTAGCGTTTGTTTTTATGACGCCGTGGCTTCCCGTTGCCATCCCTTATTTCAGATGTGCTGGGGTCGCTGGTGCCTTTACGGGCTAGCCAGCTATCTTCTCCCGCGCAAAAGCGGGTCATAAGGCTTGTTAGGGCTGCCATTGTCCTTGGCTTTTCTTGGCCGAGGTGTCTGGCGAGCCACTCGTCATGGATGCTGTGTTTGAATGCTGCTAAGGCTTCGCATCCGGACACCAACAATTTGATTCTTCTTAGTGAGGAATCTGTTCCAAAACTATGGGCGGATTCTCCGGGCTGTTGGACTATGTGACTTAAGTCGTCAGCATCCGGAGGCCGGACATAGCTCCTTTGGAAGTTGGCCCTGAAAGCGTCCTCGAGTTCCTCCCAGCTCCCAATTGAATTTTCAGGGAGGCTTTTCAACCAGTGCCGAGCTGGTCCCTTCAGCTTGAGGGGGAGGTATTTGATGGCGTGAAGGTCATCCCCACGAGCCATATGTATGTGTAGGATAAAGTCCTCGATCCGCACCCACAGGTGCTGCGTTCCATCATATGCCTCTATGTTCACAGGTTTAAAGCCCTGTGGGAATTCGTGGTCCAGTACTTCATCGGTAAAGCACATGGGGTGAGCAGCCCCTCTGTATCTGGACGTGTTGTGGCATGTCGTCGGATGTTGTTGTGTCCGGTCTTTATTCCGGACTGGTGTTCAATTGGTGTAATTGTTTTTGCGACCATAGTCCCTCGCCGGGGTGCGTCCTTTGGATCCATAAATGGACCTGGCCACGCTAGCTTTCTTATTCAGGTGTTCATGTGGATCGGTAGCCGCTTTGTTGCGGTTATGAAGTGGTACAACCGTCGTCAATTCTCGCAAGAGCTTGCGTTTTGGATAACTCTTTGTATGGCGATCATCGCCGTATCTTTCTTCAGTGTCTAGCACTTTATTCCATCTACGGTTGAGCGTTTCCTGTGCGGCCTTGAGCCGTTGCTTCTGCTTCTTTAGGCTTCTTGCGGTGGCCATAAGCTTTCTGTGGAGGTTATCTCGTTCCACGTGTTTTTCCGGGGTTGAATCGTTATCCGGACCATTTTCCTGTGCTGGTTCGTCTTGATGACCTCGTCCGTCGGGATCATTGTCCTCGGCCCGCTTCCGAACTGTGTTCGTGGTGACCTGGTTCGCCCTGCTCCATCGCTGGGTCCGTATGGTCGTTGTTGCCTTTAGAGTTGATTGTATTATCGATCCTTCTGGCGCTCTTGTCACTATTTTTACTGTTGCTGGACTTAGAACGGTGTCTGCGCCGTCGCTTTGGCTTTTTTCTGGGGGTTTTATCATCCGGACTGTCACCTTTGTTCTCTTTGGGCGTATCCACCATGTATACGTCGTGTGACGAGGGGGAAGTCCGGTGCCCCATAGATTCTGCATCCTCTCCTGCATCGTCGTCCATACCGTCGATGTCTTCAAAGTCGAAGTCAGGCACGTCGGTTAAATCATCGATCGTGGCTATGAAGTGGGTGGTGGGTGGGCAACGAATTTCTTCGTCGTCTGCTTCCCACTCGAACCGGACGTAGTTTGGCCAAGAAATTTCTGTCAAAGAGGGAGTTTTCAACGAGTTCAGCATGTCGCCAAAGGGCGAGTGCCGAAAAATGTCCGCGGCGGTGAATTCCATTACCGGAGCCCAATCTGGCTCGACCGGTCCGGGAGTGCGCGGACCGGACTCAACATCCGGATACGAATCCAGGGGTCCGGAGTCATAGGCCACCACAGAGGTAAGGCCCGTGTTTGGCTCCAACGCCGATGAGTGCGCGACCTGCGGGGCGGGGTCCAGCCCTCCGTCGTCAGGCAACGCAGCCTGCTCCGGATTTAGGTCCGAGGCTAATGCGGGGGCGATACCCCGAGCTTTGAAGGAGCCATCGAGCCCAATAGCGACGACACAGAGGAACACTCAATGAAAGCACCAATGTCGGTGTCAAAACCGGCAGATCTCAGGTAGGGGGTCCCGATCTGCAAGGCCAAGGCTGATGGTAACAAGAAGTAAGGCATGTGTTTACCTGTGTTCAGCCCTCTCGATGGAGGTAAAACCCTACTTCCTGCTTGATTAATATTGATGATATGGGTGTACAAGAGTAGATCTACCACGAGATCGTAGAGGCTTAAACCCTAAGCGCTAGCCTATGATGGTATGATTGTAATTGTGACCGGCCTTCTAAGGACCAACCTCTCCGGTTTATATAGGCACCGGAGAGGGCCAGGGTTTACATGGACTCGGTTACAAGGAAGGAAACATAATCTTCGGATCGCCAAGATTGCCTTCCACGCCAAGGAAAGTCCCATCCGGACACGGGCCGAAGTCTTGAGTCTTGTATCTTCATGCTTCAATAGTCCGGACGTTGTACACAGTCTGGCTGTCCGGATACCCCCTAATCCAGGACTCCCTCATTCGGCACTGCTCAAATCCAGCCCATATCTTGGACACATATGTGGAGGCTCGGATGCATCTGCCACATCAGATCAGATAGACCGGACCCACCTCATCTCCCCCCAAAATGAATAACTCCACCAAATCAACCGCCCTCCTCCCACGTCCGTCTTCCATGTCCCGCGTCCGAGCCATCGTCGTCCTCCACCCTTGCTCCTGGCCTGCGCCGCCACCCTCGTCCGCCATTTCCCACGTCCGAGATGTCGTCACCAAGTAGCCCTTCTCCCACTGTAGGCATGGATGATGCCTCAATGAAGTTTGTGGGTGTCCTTTCCATGGAGGTTAGCTGCAAGGCAAAGGACATTGCTATGGAGGGAGAGGCAAAGTGTGACACTCAAAAATTTTATTTGGTTTTCAACAAAAACTTTGTTGGATTTGAAGAAGGACATTTAAATTCTTACAAAAACTTCTCTCTCAAAATTTCTTTCCCTTGGCAAGGATTTTTTGTATCTTCTTCAACCCTGGTGTTTGGTTAATGAGAACCTTTTTTCTGTTTATCCCCTCCTCAAATTTAATTCTTGGATTTATTTTCTTTTAAAAGAAAACCCTAGGAGTTTTGGGTCTTCTCTTGTATTGAAACCACCCATGGTTTTACCATGACTCTTGTGGTAAATCCTTTCAAAACCCCTCCTTCCACCTTGGGGGCAGTCCAAATATTCTGTCCCAACAAGTCCAACTCATTTTTGGATTTTATTTCATTTATTTCTTTCCCCAAAACAATTATGTCCATTATTTTGAGCCTAGGTGATTTGCAAAGCAAGTACCTAATTGCCTTTGAACTTTGATCTCAAACCAACTCCTCTGGATAGTCCCTAGCACCCACAACCTAGATCCATCAAGATCCACTCTTCCTCTTTTCAAAATTTTCAAATTTTAGTCTCTGCAAGTTTGGACCAGATTTGTCAAATTTGGTGAAATTCATATCTTTTCTTCTCCAAAAATTCCACCAAAATTCAGGCAACTCCCAGTTGCAATGAGAGGCCACCTCACCAAAAATCAGCTCAAGGAGAACCTCCCTCATACCAAAATCATTCTGTCGAACACTTGGCCGGCACTGTTACCTTGCACTTTCAGAGAAATTCAGAGATTCAGAAACTTCAGTGTCGTTTCTTCGTCAGAGTTCTGTCACCTGTCAACAGTGCGCCCTGGCGCGTTGCGCACGGCCCCTCCTCCTCGGCAGAAGCGCCAGACGCCCCTTGACGGGTTCAGCGTCGGTGGCGGCGAGCCTCACGGTGTTGGCGATTCTGCGGTGGCTGCGCCACCGTGGCGGCGGCCGAGGGCCTCGAGCCACCGCCACGCCACCCGGCGCCGCCCATCGCCTCCACAGCCCTCCGCGTGGCTCATGCATTCCAAGCGACTCCCGCTGCACCGTCGCCATGGCCGGCAAGCACAGGGCACTCCCTCTGCCGCCGACGGGCCCGCGCTGCCCCGTTCCGTCGAACCCACCCCAAATCATCTAAACCAAGCTCGTTTAGTGCCTAAAATGAGCCAGTGGACCTCCACGATGACGCTCAACCACTAAACCACCCGACCAAGCCTCAAGGCCACAGAACCTTCGCCGGAGAACTTCGTTCATGGCCATCACCTCAGATCGCCTATAAAAATGGGCCCCGAGCTCTCCCTCGAGCACGCACCACCCCTGCACCTCACCAACACTCCGCCAGGCCACTAGGAGGACCTCGAGGAGGTCTCCTCCCCCAACTGCGGCCGCCTAGTTCCGCCTCGGCCTCCACCTCGATTCACTCCGGTGAGGCCGTCCCCGGCACCCTAACCTCGCCAGCAATCCCATCGAGCACCCAGAAGTCTAACCCCCACTTCAATTTGCCCTTCACAGCACTCTCCGGCGAGATCCAACTCCACCCGAACCGCCGTCCGCCGGAGCAAGGGCCGCCGTTGACTGGTGCTCGCCGGCAACCACCACCACCACCCACCGACGCGGAAGGATGCACTGAGCACGGAGGTACCACCTGATCCCCCTGCCTCGCCGTGGATCACCGCCGGCGACCACCGCAGCTCTCGGGCGCCGACGAGCTCCGTCTCCCCGTTTGAATTTTCAAACCTGACGGGTGGGACCCACTGTCGATCTCTCATTTCTTTTAAAACGAATCGTTTTAAAAGCGTATTCGCAAAATGCGCTTTCCAATCTGAATCGCTCGGACTTTTCTGCTTAGCCCCCTGGGAAGTTTATGTTTCATTACAGAAAGGTCCTTGGACCAAAACACTTATAACTTTAAATAGAAAAGGATTTTTGAGTGATTCTTTTTCTGCCCTCTTCAAAATTTTGTCTAGTTTTTTATCAGATTTATTTGAAAAATATTTGGTATATTTTCTATACACCTCACGGTATTTACGATAGCGCGTGTATTTTTGTATACCGTAGATATCGAAGGAGGTGACGGAACCGCAAACTTCACCGAGCTAGGCCCCGACTACTCCGAACCAGGCAAGCATGTTTGAACTTTCGATATGATGAGTGTTTTGGCATGTTTGCATTGAGTAGTTGCATGGCATAATCATGAGCACCTCGATGAATGTCATATTACATGTAAAGTGGAGACAAGTGAGTTTCGAAAATCCATAAGATATTGGATACGAGTTGCACGGTCATGTGATGGCGTGAGAATGGATAAGATCGCAGTGTTGTAGCATGCTAGTCTTATGCCAGACCAGTTGACTCCAGTATCAACGTGAATCAAGTCCGGTTCCATCCGTTTTCCCTTCCTGTACTACCACATGTTTTCCGCAAGGGATATGGCTTAGTAAGTTGCAAACCGCTTCCTGGTACACACCAAATAGAGAGGCGGGATGAGGGTTCCATGGCTCTGGATTAAAGCCCGCCATCCGTCAGGGGCATGGGTGTTTCCGGTTGGGGACCGAGAGGGGGCACCCCTTAGAGCGCGCGTATATAAATTTGATCCCATGCTATTCGAGGTTGTGATCTCCCCGTGTCAATGTTTTTCTTGAACGTTGTATAGGGTGATTCCTGGCATCGTGAGGTGGGATGGGTGTGTACTGGTTAGATGTGTTTCTACCGAATACCGTAAACGGAACTAGTCCTCGTGACTACGGAAATCTGTTGGCTGTGGATAATTAGTACAAACTCTCCAGAGTAAAAAATCCTTCGAATCATCTGATCCATGTCCAAGTATTGTGTTCAACTTATCCCGTCAAGTGTCGGGCCTCAAAGGACAAAAACTCCGGTGAACCACATGAGTGATAAGTCCAGTTAAATGTTTATTCCTGTGGATGGACTAACCCGTTTATTAATATTGTTGAATATTTTCTTATGAATATTATATCTTGTGAATTACCAGACATGAATTATAAGCCCTTTCTGTGATGTCGCTCCGACGTCCGACTGTGGCACGCCTGTTATTTTACTTTCGACAAAAGCCCTTTCTGCGATGTCGCTCAGACGTCCGACTGTGGCATGTATGTCATTTATTTTCATTATAAGCCCTTTCTGAGATGTCGCTCAGACGTCCGACTGTGGCATGCTTGTTATTTACTTTTGATATAAGCCCTTTCTGTGATGTCGCTCCGACGTCCGACTGTGGCACGCCTGTTATTTTACTTCCGACAAAAGCCCTTTCTGCGATGTCGCCGACGTCCGGATCGTGGCATGTATGTCATTTATTTTCAATATAAGCCCTTTATGTGGTGTCGCTCAGACGCCCGACTGTGGCATGATTTATTTATTTGTTCACCCTTCGAGGCGTCGCTTCAGACACCCGATCGGTTTTCAGTTATTTTTACTACCACCTGTCTTCCTTCTTACTAATTAATGTCATGTTTTTTCCTCATCTGGAAGTACCATACTAATTACTCTTGACGCATTCATGCATGCATTTGTTATATCTTATGTCCGAACTGTCTTGTGAGTACTTTCAAAGTACTCACCTGGCTTGTTGATTTGGCCAGATGCTGACGAAGGCGATCTCATGGATGAAGAGTTCGATAGCGAGTCCGATGCCTAGAGGAGTCTCAGTCAGTCTCGTGCGACCCTGGATTGGTCATTGTATTATATCCGCTTCCGCTACCCAAATCAATTCATCGAGCCTCACCTCGACGCTCGATGGGCTGCCGCTTAGGAGTCATATTACCCACTCCACTGTGTTATTCCACCACCACTTTATTCTCGAGTCAGTAGTATGCCACCCCACACCTTTGTGTCATATCCGCCATTATGTATAATTATTGGCGTGTTTGTAATAATTGTTGAGCTGCCTCATCTCAACCCTGTAATATATTTAGTGCTACTGGCCTTCTGTATCAAGATTTTGTCTACCAGTAAGGAGGATTTATCCTTATACTAGGACTTAAAGATCGGTTTCTCAATAAGTATTTTATTGGAAAAACCGGTCGTGACAAGCTTGTTATCAGAGCCAGGCTGACTGTAGGAAGCCACTAGGCACGATCGCTAATCGGTTATTAGCATAATAGAGTTTATTTTAATTTTTGCAAATGTAGTCAATTTTTCTGACAGTCAGCATAAATTTATGATCTGACCATTCAGGATTTTTTCCTACTTTTGTAGATGGCTGGCAACGATCGTGAGTCACAGTGTGTTCGCCAACGTGCTCGAGGGGTTCGTCAAACTCCTCTCCTTCATCGTCTGTGTCGCGATGGGGCCATCAAGGCGCCCGATCTTCACACTCTACCCGCACAAGATCAACGACAGTCGACCATGCACCAGGCCGCGGTGCAATTCAAGGGAGGGCGTGTTGAGTTAGGCCGCTTCCGGTTCTTGGGGAGAGCCATGCCTACGGAGAGGCATGCTATGCAGATGGCTGCCCGTGAGGCGATAGCTCGTATCTGGGATGCTCTTCCTTCAATGAAGACTCGTCGCTACCGCTACCTTCCATGCCACGTTCCATACACCTGTCACTACTCATTTGCTTGCCCCAGAGGAGAGCGAGATGAGGCTTTTGAGATGCTTGTCGAGTACCTCCGAGCCCTGGAGGCAGCCTTCGACATCCTGGTGGACGACCTTGTGGCTGCCCGCATGGACTCAGTCCATGGCTGTACCGCCAACAGGAGGGAGCTCCTGCACATCGCACCACCACTGACTTACGCCTCGTCCTCGACATCTTATTCTCCTACCATTCTCGCCACTGCTCGTCGCCTGCCTACCACTGAGGAGTTGAACCAAGTCATTGCGCCCACTCCAGTCCGTTCTGCACCACCTGTTGCGCCCACTCCAGTCCGTTCTGCACCACTTATTGCGCCGACTCCTATTCGTGTCGCTCCGCCTATGGCACCGGCTCCATCAACTCAGCGCAACGCTTCACGTCTGGAGCCTATTAGCGAGGAGGAGGTTGAGTCCCCAACCTCACTGCGCCTCACCCTCGGCAGGCCAAGGGAAATTCTTAGCATCTCCGACTAAGTACGCTTAGCCGCCATGTGACGTACCTACTTGTACGATATGTTTATATGTACATAGGCTATGAGTAGTAGCTTGTTTGTGCATCATGTAGGAACGGGGAGAAGTGCACTAGCCTAAATAACATGTCAGGAATATGTACGCATATCCTGAGTGATGTATTGTATAATTACTGCTTGCGTGTAAGATATGTAATGAGCAGTCCTTCTCCGTGCGCAAACGTTTATTCTCTTGAAAAATCTTGGAGCATTTAAAAATTTCCCGTCTTTATGAATTTATTGACTTTTGCAACTCAATTTCTTTTCTTATGAGTTTCACAAAATATATCCCCGGCGTGAACAATGTCTCGTCCTTGGACGCGCTCCATGCCAACTCCGCCAGAACAAAATTATGGCACACCACCAAACAACAATTTCACACAGGGGCAGTCAAGTCAACAGTGATGTTGAAACAGCACTTTCCCAAATGTGCCGCCTTTATGAGCAAAGTCAGCAACAACATCAGGAAATGATGAACCAAGTCATCAATATGGGAAATCACCGTGGACAGTATCAACAGCAATCCAAGTTATCTCGAGCATGTAAGACGCGGCCCCAAACATTTTCTCATCTTGACAAACCTCTTGAGGTCAAGACCGGCTTGAGACATGGAAAGAAAATTAATTATTGCACAGTGTTCAGATCTTGAGAAAGTGCTATATGCACCGCACTATCTCACTGGAGCAGCTGCATCATGGTGGGAAAATTTCCTACACATGCACCCCAACGAAAATAATATAACCTGGGAGGAGTTCAAAGAAGGTTTTCGTGGGGCACATATTCCTAAAAGTCTTATGAAGATCAAAAAGAGAGAATTTGACGACCTCAAGCAAAGGACCATGACAGTGTCAGAATACAACAGTCAGTTTACTCTGTTTTGACTCGCTACGCCAATCAGGAGTGTATGTCTGAAAGCAAGAAGATGGAAAAATTTCTAGACGGTCTGGCGCCCGCGCTTAAATGCTAGCTGGTTGTGCACACCGTCCCAGATTTTAAAACGCTGGTGGATAAGGCCATTACCTTGGAAAATGAGAGACGCAGCTTGGAAGATTTCCGCAAGCGGAAAAGGGACCAGACTAATCATGCTCGCAACCACCGCAGCAAGACAGATTTTCAGAAAGGTGGGACACCCAAACCCACGACAAATGTCTCACGCCCAATCAAGAATTTCCATGCAAGGGACAAAGAGTTCACATATCGCCCAGCGTTATTTGCTACGCTAGGAGAAGAAGGGCACTATGCCAAGCAGTGCCCCAAGCCAAAGAACTCGACCCCAAAGCCGAACAACGGTGGCAATAATTCAGCACCCAAGCGGAACAATTTCAACCCCAATAACAACCACAGGAAGGGTCATCTGAACCACGTGACCAAAGAGGAAGCATAGAACGCCCCAGATATCGTACTCGGTATGTTCCCTGTCAACACAATACCTGCCATGGTTTTGTTTGATTCTGGAGCTTCTCACTCATTCATTTCAAAGAGTTTTGCTTTGCAAAATAATTTTTAGATGCTTCCCTTGGAAAAATCCATGATCATCAAGTCCCCTGGGATTAAGCAAGTGACTCAGAGTTACTGCCAAGGTGTGGTTTTTGAATTTGAAGGATTGAAGTTTCACGCCAACCTTATTGCATTGGAAAATAAAGGACTGGATGTCATCCTAGGGATGGATTGGTTAACCACCAACAAAGGTTTTATTGACTGCTTCAACCAGACCGTAATTCTCACCCACCACCACGGGAAGACAATAAGAGTTTCAGCCAAAGAAAGAAAAATATCCCGGCAACCGAGATTGAACAAGGTGGATGTTTCCGAATTAAGCAAGGTTCCAGTAGTGTGTGAATTTCCAGACGTATTTCCCGAAGAGCTACCAGGAATGCCACCAGACCGAGAGATAGAATTCAGCATTGAGCTAGCACCCGGAACCGGACCCATTTACAAGAAACCATACAGAATGGCACCATCCGAATTGGTAGAATTGAAGAAACTAATAAAAGAATTGTTGGACAAAGGATACATTCGAGCCAGTTCATCACCTTGGGGTTCACCAATTTTATTTGCCAAGAAAAAGGATGGGACAATGAGATTGTGTATAGACTATTGAGCACTTAACATGGTCACAATCAAGAATAAATACCCAATGCCAAGGATAAATGATTTATTTGATCAGCTCGCTCAGGCCAAGGTCTTCTCAAAAATTTACTTAAGGTCGGGATACCATCAATTAAAAGTACGAACATAGGATATCCCCAAGACAGCCTTCACCTCCAGATACGGGCTATATGAGTTCACAATAATGCCGTTTGGACTAACAAACGCCCCGACATATTTTGTTCACCTCATGAACAAAGTATTTATGAAGTTTATGGACAAGTTTGTTGTAGTATTCATCGACGATATTCTGATATACTCCAAGACACCAAAAGAGCATGCTGAACATCTCCGAATCGTACTAGGAGAACTAAGGAAACATCAAGTGTACGCTAAGTTCAGCAAGTGTGAATTTTGGTTAAGACAAGTAGGTTTTCTGGGCCACGTACTGACCCAAGAAGGTATTGCCGTAGACCCGGAAAAAGTCAAGGCCGTACTTGGCTGGAAACCACCAACCAGCGTAATAGACGTACGAAGTTTCTTGGGAATGGTAGGATACTACCGAAGATTTATTGAAGGATTATCCACCATAGCAAAGCCAATGACGCAGTTACTCAAGAAAGACAAGAAGTTTGAATGGACGGAAGCTTGCGAGAAAAGTTTCCAAGAGCTAAAAAGAAATTAACGACAAAGACCAGATTAATTGTGCCAGACATACACAAGAATTTTGAGGTATATTGTGACGCATCCTGAAAGGGCCTCGGATGCGTATTGCTGCAAGAAGGCAAGGTAGTCGCATATGTCTCCAGACAACTTCGTAAGCATGAAGAAAATTACCCCACTCATGACCTAGAATTGGCAGCAGTCATCCAAGCACTCAAGGAATGGAGACACTTTTTGCTTGGAAATCATTGTGAAATATACACGGACCATAAAAGCCTCGAGTATATTTTCACACAACCGGAACTCAATTTACGGCAACGACGCTGGTTGGAATTAGTGAAGGATTATGATGTTGGAATCCACTACCACCCAGGAAAGGCAAATGTAGTGGCAGATGCTCTAAGTCGGAACCCTAGCCCGAACGATTTACAACCTGCCAAACACGAGATCTGAATTTCGGCAGGAGTTTGCTAAACTCAACTTGCTGGTGGTCACCGAAGGCAGCGTATCGAATTTAGAAATACAGCCTACCCTGATAGAAAAGATTAAAGAGGCTCAACATGGGCACCCCAACATTGAAGGCATTAAACGGAAAGTGAGTTTGGGAAAGGCCTCAGAGTTCGTTATCGATGGGCAAGGAATATTGTGGTACGGAGATAGACTTTGCGTACCAAATATCGAGGAACTTAAACAAAAAATCTTAGCTGAAGGCCACACCGCCCCGTATTCGATCCATCCTGGAGGAACAAAAATGTACAAAGATATTGAGGAAATTTTTTGGTGGCACGGTATGAAAAGGGACATAGCCACGTTCATCGCATGTTGTGACTCTTGCCAACGCATCAAGGCCGAGCACCAGAAACTAGCCGGACTTTTACAGCCAAATAATATACCCGAGTGGAAATGGGACGAAATTGGAATGGATTTTATTATTGGACTACCTCGGTCACGACACGGGAATAATGCCATATGGGTCATCACCGATAGGCTGACTAAGGTAGCACACTTCATCCCCGTAAAGTCAACCCACACCACTCAGAAGCTTACCAGGCTTTATCTTTCCTGTATCGTCTGCTTACATGGAGTCCCAAAGACGATAATATCGCATGAGGCACTCAATTCGTCTCCCGATTTTGGGATCACTTACAACAAGCTCTGGGAACTCAACTAGCGTTTAGTACCGCATACCACCCCCAGACTGATGGACAAACTGAACGCGTAAACCAAATTCTAGAAGACATGCTAAGAGCATGTGTCCTCACCTATGGAACCAGTTGGGAAGAAAGCTTACCATACGCAGAGTTCGCATACAACAACAGTTATCAAGCCAGCCTGCAAATGGCACCGTTTGAGGCTCTGTACGGGCGAAGATGTCGTACCCCGCTAAATTGGTCAGAAACCGGAGATAGCCATATCTTCGGCCCAGACATGCTCAAGGAGGCTGAAGATAAAGTTAAGGTGATTAGGGATCGACTCAAGACAGCCCAAAGTCGACAGAAGTTATTACGATCAAAAACATCGGGGAGTCAGTTTTGAACCCGGTGAGTTTGTGTACCTACGAGTATCTCCTATGAGGGGCCTGCAACGATTCAAGGTTAAGGGAAATCTAGCACCAAGATTCATCGGACCATTCTGTATAGTGGCACGGAGAGGCACGGTAGCCTACCAGCTAGACTTACCCGAAGATTTATCCGATGTTCACGACGTGTTCCACGCTTTAGCTTGAGGAAGTGCGTAAGCAACCCGCAGAAGCAGGTATCTCATGAAAACATTGACGTATAGCCAGATCTCACCTATCGGGAGCATCCAATAAAAATCTTGGAGGAATCTGAAAGGAGGACCCGACAGAAAACCATCAAGTTTTTCAGAGTTCAGTGGAGCAATCACACCGAGAGTGAAGCAACTTGGGAAAGAGAGGATTTTCTTCGGACAGAACACCCACACTTATTTGAGGATCAGCTGAAATCTCGGGGACGAAATTTTTCCTAAGGGGATAGGTGTTGTGACACTCAAAAATTTTATTTGGTTTTCAACAAAAACTTTGTTGGATTTGAAGAAGGACATTTAAATTCTTCCAAAAACTTCTCTCTCAAAATTTCTTTCCCTTGGCAAGGATTTTTTTTTTGTATCTTCTTCAACCCTGGTGTTTGGTTAATGAGAACCTTTCTTCTGTTTATCCCCTCCTCAAATTTAATTCTTGGATTTATTTTCTTTTAAAAGAAAACCCTAGGAGTTTTGGGTCTTCTCTTGTATTGAAACCACCCATGGTTTTACCATGCCTCTTGTGGTAAATCCTTTCAAAACCCCTCCTTCCACCTTGGGGGCAGTCCAAATATTCTGTCCCAACAAGTCCAACTCATTTTTGGATTTTATTTCATTTATTTCTTTCCCCAAAACAATTATGTCCATTATTTTGAGCCTAGGTGATTTGCAAAGCAAGTACCTAATTGCCTTTGAACTTTGATCTCAAACCAACTCCTCTGGATAGTCCCTAGCACCCATAACCTAGATCCATCAAGATCCACTCTTCCTCTTTTCAAAATTTTCAAATTTTAATCTCTGCAAGTTTGGACCAGATTTGTCAAATTTGGTGAAATTCATATCTTTTCTTCTCCAAAAATTCCACCAAAATTCAGGCAACCCCCAGTTGCAATGAGAGGCCACCTCACCAAAAATCAGCTCAAGGAGAACCTCCCTCATGCCAAAATCATTCTGTCGAACACTTGGCCGACACTGTTACCTTGCACTTTCAGAGAAATTCAGAGATTCAGAAAGTTCAAGGTCGCTTTCTTCGCCGAGTTACATTAACTGTCAACAAGCTTCGGCACGCTATGCGCACGGCCCCTCCTCCTGGCCAGAGCGCCAAGACGCCCCTTGGACGAGTGCAAAGGCGTCGGTGGCGCGAGCCTCACCGGTGTTGGCGGTTCTGCGGTGGCTGCGCCACCAGAAGCGGCCAGCGAGGGCCTGAGCCGGCTCGCCACGCCACCCGGGCGCCGCCCATCGCTCCTCGGCCTCCGCGTGGCTCATGCATGCCAGCGCACTCCGCTGCACTGTCGCTGTGGCCGGCAAGCATGTGGCACTCCTCCGCCGACGGGCCCGCGCCGCCCCGTTCCGTCGAACCCACCCCAAAGCTTCTAATCCAAGCTCGTTTAGTGCCTAAATGGAGCCAGTGGACCTCCATGATGACGCTCAACCACTAAACCACCCCGACCAAGCCCTGCGCTGCCGTAACCTTCGTTGGAGAACTCCGTTCACGGCCATCACCTCGGATCGCCTATAAAAAGGGGCCCCGAGCTGCGCCCTCGAGCACGCACCACCCTCGCACCTCACCAACACTCCGCCAAAGCCACTAGGAGGACCTCGAGGAGGTCTCCTCCCCATCTCCGGCCGCCCGTTCAAGATCGGCCTCCACCTCGATTCACTCCGTGAGGCCGCCCCGCACCCTAACCTCGCCAGAAATCCTCGAGCACCCGTAAGTCTAACCCCACTTCAATTTGCCCTTCGCAAAGACTTCTCCGGCGAGATCCAACTCCACCCGAACCGCCGTCCGCCGGAGCAAGGGCCGCCGTCGACGTGGTGCTCGCCGGCGACCACCACCACCACCCACCGACGCGGAAGGATGCATTGAGCACAGAGGTACCACCCGATCCCCCTGCTCGCCATGGATCGCATGGCGACCACCGCAACTCTTAGGCGCCGACGAGCTCCGTCTCCCGTTTGAATTTTCAAACTCGACGGCGGGACCCGCCTGTCGATCTCTCATTTCTTTTAAAACGAACCGCTTTGAAAGCGATTCGCAAAATGCGCTTTCGATCTGAATCGTTTTCCGGACTTTTACGCTTAGCCTCCGGGAAGTTTCGTTTCATTCTGAAAGGTCCTTGGACCAAAACACTTATAACTGTTAAACATAAAAGGATTTTTGAGTGATTCTTTTTCTGCCCTCTTCAAAATTTTGTCTAGTTTTTTATAAGATTTATTTGAAAAATATTTGGTATATTTTCTATACACCTCACGGTATTTACGATAGCGCGTGTATTTTTGTATACCGTAGATATCGAATGAGGTGACGGAACCGCAAACTTCACCGAGCTAGGCCCCGACTACTCCAAACCAGGCAAGCATGTTTGAACTTTCGATATGATGAGTGTTTTGGCATGTTTGCATTGAGTAGTTGCGTGGCATAATCATGAGCACCTCGATGAATGTCATATTACATGTAAAGTGGAGACAAGTGAGTTTCGAAAATCCATAAGATATTGGATACGAGTTGCATGGCAATGTGATGGCGTGAGAATGGGTAAGATGGCAGTGTTGTAGCATGCTAGTCTTATGCCAGACCAGTTGACTCAAGTATCAACGCGAATCAAGTCCAGTTCCATCCGTTTTCCCTTCCTGTACTACCACATGTTTTCCGCAAGGGATATGGCTTAGTAAGTTGCAAACCGCTTTCCTGGTACATACCAAATAGAGAGGCCGGGATGAGGGTTCCATGGCCCTTGATTAAAGCCCGTCATCCGTCAGGGGGCATGGGTGTTTCCGGTTGGGACCGAGAGGGGGCACCCTTAGAGCGCCAGATATAAATTTGATCCCATGCTATCCGAGGTTGTGATCTCCCCGTCTCAAAGTTTTTCTTGAACGTTGTCTAGAGTGATTCCTGGCATCGTGAGGTGGGATGGGTGTGTACTGGTTAGATGTGTTTCTACTGAAATACCGTAAACGGAACTAGTCCTCGTGACTATGGAAATCCGTTGGTTGTGGATAATTAGTACAAACTCTGCAGAGTCAAAAATCCTTTGAATCATCTGATCCATGTCCAAGTATTGTGTTCAACTTATCCCATCAAGTGTTAGTCTCAGTGACAAAAACTCCGGTGAACCACATGAGTGATAAGTCCGGTTAAATGTTTATTCCTGTGGATGGACTAACCCTGTCGGGGAGGCTGATCGTACCCACGAACACCTATGGGGCCGGCGGACCAGGCCCCTTGTGGTTCGGAGGGGGGCGGAGGTCGCACGAAGAGCGGATCGAGGCGAAGCACACGAGCAGTTTACCCAGCTTCAGAGCTCTCCGGAGAGATAAAACTCCTACTGCTGCTTGTCTGATGTATTATCTTCTTGCTAGGGAGCGATGCCAGCTGCAAAACCTAGCGAGAGCGTGTATGGTCTTGGGTGAGTCGAATGAACCCCCCCCCCCCCCTTCTACGTTGCGCATGGGCCTCCTTTTATATGCTCAAGGGGTCTCCGACAGGTGGCAACATAGATGAGGGTACAAATGTAAAAACAGAAGTTGGTACACCTACTTGAACAAAGGTATGGTGCAAAATACCTAACTCCGACGGCAAGGGACAAAAGCAATAAATGCCCGTCTGTGGTCGCCTAAACAAAGTGCAACAGAGACCGCCAGTGCGCCACCGCTTGCCACACGATGGCAAGCTTGTCGTCGGCCATCGCTGTTTGCTCTCACCGGCTGCACAGCCTCTTGACACGCCTGCATGGAATGGTCCCATGGCGACACGTTGTTGGGTGAGCTGGAGCGGAGATGGAGAGAGGTTGCTTGCCGCGGCCGAATCCTTGTCGCGTCCGGAGGCTTGTCGCGCTCCGAGCCTTCCCGGCAAGCTCCTCTTGCCGGGCCCTGTCTTCTGCATGCCTCGAATGGCCTTCCCGGCAAGCTCCTCTTGCCGGGGCCTTGTCTTCTTAGTCAAATACTTTGTTCTTGAATGGCTCCAGAGGAGCCACGGAGGATCTTGGCGGTGACCAGGCAAACCCTCGCCGCTGGTGTTGCAATCGTCTGCGGCACGAGCACGGGATACTAGGGTACCCCTACTCTAGTACACCGGCAGAGCCCTTGGCTCGGGCCGCACACGGTGCCGAAGCGTTGTTGGGCCAGGAAATAAAGCAGCACGGTCACACGCGCCTCGATCGCGCCATTATAACTCGCTTCTCGACCCACCACGATCCCCACTAACAAGACGCGACCGAACGTGGCGCCGCGGCGAGAGATCGTGGGCGTGGTCGTGGGGTTTCTTTATTAAGAAAAGCGAACGTCCGCCCCCTCCCTCCTTATAAACGGGGAAAACAGGGCAGGCCGTCCACTTCGCCATTGCTGTCTTGTCAAGAAAACCACCGCCGCTCCCCTTCTTTCTCCAAAGGCGAAGAGAGCGCGCCGCCTTCTTCGCCATTAAAAGCGCACTCACCGCCGGCCTCCTCCTCCGCCGCCCTCGCCATGGCTCCGAAAGCCGACAAGGAGAAGGGCGTCCAGTCGGCCGAGGCGCAGCGGCTCGCGGCACTGCGCAAGGAGCGGGCCATCTTCTCCCCTAAGCTCGGCGCAAAGGAGCTGTGGGAGCTCTTGTATCTCTTTTGGTCAACGGAGACGCGTGCGCATCCGCGCACGAAGGTACTCCCCGCCTCCGCTTCTGATTCAGCCCCAACTGGGTACCCCTTCTTTGCCCTTTTCTTCTATTGCAGGCTTTGCCCCCCTTTTTCTGAGTTCTTCTGCGATATCATGAACACATATGGCCTCCGCCTCCTTGATTTCACCCCCAACGCTGTCTTGACCATGGCAGTTTTCGCACACCTTTGCGAAAACTTTGTCGGAGTCCACCCAAATGTGGCACTCTTCCGCCACTTCTTCGTGCCCGGCCGAGAGAGCAGAGCCACTTCTTTGGAGGGATAGCTTGGGTCTCTGGATCGGCAAGAAAGAAGCCTATCTCGAAGGAGAGTTCCACAACAAGTGGGAGGAGTGGAGAGCCAATTGGTGTTGGGTCGTAGAGGAGAACCCGCAGCCCTTCACTGCCGTGCGCCAAACCCCAATAGTGCGCGGCAAAGATTGGAGCAGCTTGGCGCCGGAGGATGCTAGGTTGAAGATAGCTGTGACCCGGATTTTGCGCCTCATGCTTGCCGGACTGACCGTAAGCGCGGTTGGCGCAGAACTTCCTTCGCCGCCAGACGCTTCCCTTGCAGGAGAGGAGGAGGCCTGCTTGGGAGTTCCAAAATGCGGCAGACATCATGAGGTTGCGCCGGGCTCGAACTGGAATTTCACCGTCTTGGAGCTGGATGCGATGCTCGCTAGAGCTGTTCAAGAACGACCCGATCACCCCGAGTGGTTTAGGTTGCCGAGGGGTCGTCCCATTGTGCAACAACTTCGGCGCCGACCGCATCCGCGCCATGATGCCGTTGCGCGATTCCCATGGGATCGTTCCAACTGGCAGGAGCCTCCCGACGAGGTCGTGCGGCAGCTTCTTCGACGACTTGGAAGAAGTGCCGATCCGCTCCGGACGAGCGAAAAAGGCTCACTCGCGACACCACCGACGCATTTAAATGGCGCCAGATTGCCACCAGTGGAGGAGGCGGCAGCTGCTGCCGGCACTGAGTCTTCGGGTACACCGTGGAGGAGGCGGACGGCGGCGGCAAGCCTTGCCGAGCGAAGGGGGATCGCCCGGCAAGGACGAGCTTGTCGAGCCCGAGGCCGAAGTCGAGTGGACCCGCCGAGGGCGCTTTCTTCTCCACCACCCAACGACTTGCCGCCAAGAGAGCCCCTGCTCAGCCGAAGAGGCGCCTCCGCAAGGCCGGAGACGAAGTCGGGCGGCAGATCGCCCACAAAGAAGTTAGCCAGCTGACGCGCTCTACCGCGCAAGCGATGTTGCCGCTGGAGCGCCCACACCGCTGCGATAATCGGGCGGATCCTCCGCCAACGCTCTCCGTAAGCGGCCAAGAGAGCCCACCTCCGTCTGCCGCACCGGAGGCGAGCCGGAGTTTGATTTCTCCGCGCTCAGCTCCGAGGAGGAAGAAGAAGAGTAAGCTTCAATATCGCGCTTGTATTTCTTCAATTGTGTTGCTTCATCTTGAATCTGATTTGCTTCGTTCTGGACTCTTTCCTTTTCAGGACGCTGCCCAGAGAGCGTCGAAGAGGGCCAAGATCCCGACGGTCGTCGTTGAGGACGATCCACCCGTGGCAACAGAGAGGACGTCTGAGACCCCCTTGCCGGACCCGGCAACCCTTCCTCGGAGCAGCCCCCAGCACGGCCCCCAAAGTAAGTGTGCGGTTTTCTCCTTACTATTAGGTGTGCAGGGGTGCTCCTTCTTCGTTGATACCTGATTGTTTGTTTGTGTAGGAGCAGAGCAGCCTCATCAGGATGGCTCGGAAGCCGCCCCCGAAATCCTGTCTGCTGCCACTACGCTGCCAAGGGAGGATTCTCCGGCAAGGGAGCGCCCTCCGACAAGGGAGGCCACTCCGGCAAGGGAGGCTACCCCGGCAAGGGACAGCGCCCGATGACCCTCCAAAGTGGTCGAGACCATGGCTGCAGATCCTGCTTGAGTAATTTCCTTACATGAAAATCTCCCTTGGTCTTGTTTTCTTTCGTTTCTCTTTTTGAACGTTTGCTTGACTGCTCTTTCTTCGTCTGACGCAGAACCGATGGAGGTCGAGGTCGCCGGCGAGGAGGAAGCGCGCGGCAACACCGACGAGGCCGTCGTCGTGGAAGAAGAGGCCGTCGCTGTGGAAGAAGAGGCCGCCGCCGACGAGCCTGCCGGCAAGGAGGCCACCGAGGCTGCCGACGCTAAGCCGGGCGAGGGTCGGGCGATCGACCGACGTCCCCCGAGGGCCGCAGGAGCGCCAGCGCTGCACCGACAGCCGACTTCCCCCGGCCACAAGCAGCTGCCAGTTCGAGGAGCCCCAGCCAGTGCCTACTTGAAGGCCGACGAGGGTGTCTTCATCAAACTCCCCGGTAGTCGAAGCTCAGGGCGCCGGTCAAGGAGAGACCTTCGATCGAGAGCTGCTCGCCTCCGCTGGCCGACGCCGGTGGACGTGCAAGCAAGCAGCCGTGGCGAAGTTCGAGGAGGAGCAGCCTTTGAAGAAGCTGCTGTCGCTCTACCGCGCGCAAGCCAAACTGGAGTCCCGGGAAGCACTTGTCGCGAGGGCAGGAGGCGGACATGGAGAAGCGCCAGAAGAGCTCGGAGCGCCAACCAAGAAACTCTCCGGGATGTAGCAAGCTGGAGCAACTTGGTGAGGAGCGCACGGCCTTCATCCTTGAGAAGGCCGCAGCTGAGGAGGAGCAGCTGGCCAGCCGAGAAGCTCTTCGCCAAGAAGAAAGTGAGTCAGCAGCAGAAGGTCAACTCGACAGCTACGAGGAAGACCTTGCCGCGCGAGGAGTCACTTGGCGGGGCGCTTAACTAAGCGAAAGACGCTGTCGCAGCCGCCGAGGCCGCCAAGGAAGAGTTGAAGGCGAAGGTGGCACAGTTGGAGGCCAGCCTCAAGAAGAGCGGCGAAGAGCTTGCCGCGCTCAAGCACGAGCGCGAGAAGGACGCCTACACTCTTGGCGAGCTGCAGAGTCGCTCGCCGATAGGGGCAAGGAGCTCGACGCCGCCAAGGATTCTAAGGCGGATCTTGAGCTGAAGCTGACCACTCTGACGCAGACGCTGGACGGCGCCAGAGAGCGGGAAGTGGGCCTGTTGGAGACGATCAAGGCCAAGGAGGAGCTGCTAGCGAATGATGTTTCCACCCAGAGCGCCTTGAGGGAGAGTGTGGAGCATTGGACTGAAGGCCTTGTGGATACTGCAGCCGACATCCACAACGAGCTGATGGAACTGGGGATGGCGGATCTTGCATACTCCTCCGACGAGCATCTCCAACCCAGCGCCAAACTCAGTTTATTCTTCAAAGGCGTGGTGACGGGCCTCCAGCGACTTCGGGAGGAGGTCCCAAAGCAGCTGGCCGAGGAATCACGCCAGATCTATGCAGGAGCCCTCGAGAAGGTGTTGATAAAGGTGGCCTTCCGCAATCCGGGCCTCAACCTTAACGACGTCCTCAGATCCTTGTCGCCAGATGCCAACGTGGAGGAGCTCAAAGCCCTTGTCGCACCCATTGTGGACAAGGTGAACAAGATCAAGCGGATTGATGGTGACCGCGTAGACTAGGCCGCCAATTTTATCTTTCCCTTGTCGCTGCTGATCATGTTTAGAACACTTTGTTAGATCAGCGACAAGTTATTTTGTAATATACTCTATCTTAGGCGATCAACGCAACGTTATTTCCTCTACTTGATTCCTTCCTTTGTACGTTTCTGCCCTACGCATTTAGGGGACTTGTCGGTGTGAGCACCTTGTCATGAAGTGCCGAAAAGTGAACGTCCAAGACTTCCGGCAAGGCCGCCTCCGACAAGCAACCTTGTCGCGACTAGCTGCAGCTCACTTAAGTTGTTGAGCGGACTCGAAATAAAGTAAGGGCGCGACTAGCTGCGAAGTTGGTTCCTCTGCGACAAAGTTATCCATACAAAGTACTATCGTACGAGGAAGATAACTTAAAAAAATTTAAAAATTGATTGCTCAAACTTTGGCAACTTAGCTTTTCTGTCTCTTGCTTCCCGATAAGGCGAAACTTCCTCGAGCGATGCTTGGTCCATAGTATTATCTTCTCCTTCCCCCCTGGTTAACTTGTGCGCGAGGGAGCCTTCCTTTCTTTGAGAAAAGAGAAAGAAGAGAAAATAAAGTTATGGAGCCCAGCGGCTCGATTTTGCTTACCGGGTGTGGTTGCTGCACAAAGCGTTAGCCAAAGCATGCAAAAAAAATGATGAAAGCATGAATTTGACAAGTTGTGCGCAACACATGAGCTTTACTGATGCACGGGGTCTGCGCCCGGCTTTGTACAAAGGATTACATGCAACAGCGGCAAGACTTGTACAAAAGGTGGTTGCGGAACAGGTTCCGCAACCGCGCTTCTATGGGTAAAACTTACGAAGATGCTCAATGTTCCAGAGTTGCTCACCGGGATGCCATCTTCGGTCTCAAAGCGGGCGCCAGGCCTAGTGACTCGTTTCACCCGATAAGGGCCTTCCCACTTTGGCGTCAACTTGTTTGAATTCTTGGCGGATTTGGACGCTACCAAGAACAAGGTCGCCTTTCTCGAGGCTTCGCACTAACTTTGCGGCTATGGTAGCGACGCAAAGCTTCTTTGGTAGCGAGCAGCTCGCACAGCGGCCTGAAGACGATCCTCCTCAAGGAGCAGCGCGTCATCTTGTCGCAGCTGCTCTTGCTCAAGCTCATCATAAGCGAGCACTCGAGGCGATCCGTACACGAGTTCCGTGGGGAGAACTGCCTCCGCTCCATAGACTAGAGCGAAGGGTGTCTGGCCAGTGGCTCGATTTGGCGTCGTCCTGATCGACCAAAGAACCACCGGCAGCTCCTCGATCCAGTTTCTTCTGCACTTGTGCAGCCTATCGAAAGTTCTGGTCTTGAGCCCGCGCAGCACTTCAAAGATTTGCCCTCTCGCTTGACCGCTGCTTCTCGGGTGAGCAACGGAAGCAAAGCAGACCTTGGCGCCAAGGTCTTGGACGCATCGCATGAAGGTGCGACTCAGAATTGTGTGCCGTTGTCGGTGATGATCCCGTTAGGGATTCCGAACGGCAAACAATCGACCTGAAGAACTTGATCACGACCGTGCCGCCACCTTCCTCATCGCTTCCACTTCCGGCCACTTTGTGAACTTGTCGATCGCGATGTACAAGTACTCAAAGCCCCGACAGCTTCGGGGAAGGGGCCGAGGATGTCGAGCCCTGCACCGAAAAGGGCGGGATAAAGGGATCGCCCGAGAGCCCGAAATGGCTGGTGTATCTGTTTGGAATGGAACTGCACGCTTCACACTTGGTTACTTGTGCAGTTGCATCACGGAGGGCTGTTGGCGGAAGAAACCTTGCCGGAAAGCCTTGCGGCAAGTGCTCTTCTTGCCAATGTGGTGACCACATATGCCTCCATGTATCTCGCCAGCAGCCTTCATCCATCTTCCACAGGAATGCATTTCAATTTCACACCGTTGAGTCTTCTTACATGCGGTATCTTTGTCGACAAACTGGTACATACTTGACCGCCGGGCTACTCTTTCCGCTTTCTTCTTGTTCTTCGTGAAGTTCTCCTGTCTGAAGGAAAAGGACAATCGGCTGCGCCCATCTTTGGAGCTATGCGGCTCGACAACAACGACTAAAGGCACATCCGCCGCTGCGGGAACGTCGGCTTCTACGGCAAGAACCTGCGGCTCGCCGAGCTTGATGCTCCCGGCAAGCTTGCCGGAGCAAGACTTGTCGGAAGCGTGCGCTTCAATGAAACAAACCCTGGGGCTTGTTGGAGCAGACTGCCCCTCAGCGCTGTTGGTGTTGATCTTGGGGACCTTCGCAACGACTGCTTCGGGAAGCTCTGCCGCAAAGTAGTCACCAGAGATCAACTTCCTCTTCTTGCTCTGTCCAGTCGATGGTGTTACGGTTGGTTGAGTCAGCTTGAGCACGAAAATCCCTGGTTCCACAGGCAACTTAAGTGCAGCACACTTTGACAAAGCCCGTCAAGAATATCATTCTCGAGCTCTTGGAACATGTTCCATTTGCAGGCCGTCAAAGCGCTCTTCTAGCTTCCTCACTTCATCAACGTAGGCTTCCATCAACGGACTCTGATAATCTTTGTTCACTTGGCGGACGACAAGCTGCGAGTCACCCCTGACAATAAGCTTCTTGATCCCAAGGTCTACGGCGATCCTTAGACCGGCAAGCAAACCTTCATACTCTGCAGTATTGTTTGTTGCTTGCTCTTTGGGAAAGTGCATCTGGACTACGTACTTGAGGTGCTCTCCGGTGGGTGCGATAAGCAAGACGCCAAGCACCGGGCGCCTTTGCAGCGAGAAGGCACCATCAAAGTACATTAGCCACTCTTTGCTTGCTTCCTTGACGGGAATGCTCGTCTCGGAATCTCTTCATCTGGCGTTGGCGTCCATTACGCTATGAATTCTGCCAATGCTCGCTTTGGATAGTTGAAGTGCTTTCAAACTTGAGGCCAAAGCTTGGCGGTTCGATGCCCACTCGACAATCCGCCCGTTGCCTCTGGATTCTGCAAAGATCCTCTTCAAATGGAAAGCGAGTGACAACCATGATCTCGTGTGCTTGGAAGTAATGGCGCAGCTTTCTCGAGGCCATGAGGAGGCCGAAAAGCAATTTCTGCACACCAGAGTACCTTGACCTAGCCCCGTGTAGGAGGGAACTGACAAAGTAAACTGGGCGCTGCACCATCCTTTTCTCGTGATCTCGTTCATGCGTCTCGCTGGATTCGTCCTTGTCGGGACCAGAGCTTGTCGGCGAAGCTCCCTGCTTATCGCTGGATGTGTTTGCCGTGGTAGCTGGCTCGTCATCCGCCTCCCTCTCTGCTACTAACGCAGCACTAACCACTTGATTGGTATCCGCTATATATAGCAGCAACTTCACTTAGGCTGATCGTACCCACGAACACCTATGGGGCCGGCGGACCAGGCCCCTTGTGGTTCGGAGGGGGGCAGAGGTCGCACGAAGAGCGGATCGAGGCGAAGCACACGAGCAGTTTACCCAGCTTCGGAGCTCTCCGGAGAGATAAAACTCCTACGCTGCTTGTCGATGTATTATCTTCTTGCTAGGGAGCGATGCGGTACCGCAAAACCTAGCGAGAGCGTGCATGGTCTTGGGTGAGTCGAATGAACCCCCCCCCCCTTCTACGTTGCGCATGGGCCTCCTTTTATATGCTCAAGGGGTCTCCGACAGGTGGCAACATAGATGAGGGTACAAATGTAAAAACAGAAGTTGGTACACCTACTTGAGCGATTATGCGATGCAAAATACCTAACTCGACGGCAAGGGACAAAAGCAATAAATGCCCGTCTGTGTGTCGCCTAAACAAATTAACAGAGACCGTCAGGTGCGCCACCGCTCGCCACGATGGCAAGCTTGTCAGCGTCGCTCATCGCCGCTCTCCGCTGGCTGCACAGCCTCTTGACACGCGCGCATGGAATGGTCCCATGGCGACACGTTGTTGGGTGAGCTGGAGCGGAGATGGAGAGAGGTTGCTTGCCGCGGCAAGCGCCTTTGCCGCGCCGAATCCTTGTCGCGTCCGGAGGCTTGTCGGCCTGAGCCTTCCCGGCAAGCTCCTCTTGCCGGGGCCCTGTCTTCTGCATGCCTCGAATGGCCTTCCCGGCAAGCTCCTCTTGCCGGGGCCTTGTCTTCTTAGTCAAATACTTTGTTCTTGAATGGCTCCAGAGGAGCCACGGAGGATCTTGGCGGTGACCAGGCAAACCCTGCCGCGGGGTGCTGCAACTGTCCGTGCACGAGTACGGGATACTAGGGTACCCCTACTCTAGTACACCGACAGGAGCCCCCGAGCCTGGGCCGCACACGGTGCCGAGCGTTGTCGGGCCAGGCCCAAAACAGTGCACGGTCACACGCGGCCTCGATCGCACCGTAACTCGCCCCGGACCCACCATGATCCCCACTAACGGCACGCACCGAACGTGGCGCCGTGCGAGAGATCGTGGGCGTGGTCGTGGGGGTTTCTTTATTAAGAAAAGCAGAACGTCCGCCCCCTCCCCCTCCTTATAAACGGGGGAAAACAGGGGCAGGCCGTCCACTTCGCCATTGCTGTCTTGTCAAGAAAACCACCGCCGCTCCCTCCTTCTTCTCCAGTGCGAAGAGAGCAGCGCCCCGCCCCCTTTCGCCACAAGCGCACTCACCACCATCGGCCTCCTCCGCCGCCCTCGCCATGGCTCCAAAAGCCGACAAGGAGAAGGGCGCTGTCGGCCGAGGCGGCTGCTCAGCTTCATGGCGCACGCAAGGAGCGGGCCATCTTCTCCCTAAGCTCGGCGCCAAAGGAGTTGTGGGAGCTCTTGTATCTCTTTTTGGTCGACGGAGACGCGTGCGCATCCGCGCACGAAGGTACTCCCGCCTCCGCTTCGATTCAGCCCCAACTGGGTACCCCTTCTTTGCCCTTTTTCTTCTATTGCGGGCTTTGCCCCTTCTTTTTCTCGAAGTTCTTCTGCGATATCATGAACACATATGGCCTCCGCTTGATTTCACCCCAACGCTGTCTTGACCATGGCAGTTTTCGCACACCTTTGCGAAAACTTTGTCGGAGTCCACCCAAATGTGGCACTCTTCCGCCACTTCTTCGTGCCTGCGTCAAGAGAGGAGAGCCACTTGCGGAGGGATAGCTTGGGTCTCTAGGATCGGCAAGAAAGAAGCCTATCTGGAAGGAGAGTTCCACAACAAGTGGGAGGAGTGGAGAGCCAATTGGTGTTGGGTCGTAGAGGAGAACCCGCAGCCCTTCACTGCCGTGCGCCAAACCCCAATAGTGCGCGGCAAAGATTGGAGCAGCTTGGCGCCGGAGGATGCTAGGTTGAAGATAGCTGTGACCCGGATTTTGCGCCTCAGGCTTGCCGGACTGACCGTAGGCGCAGTTGGCGCAGACTTCCTTCGCCGCCGTATCGCTCCCTTGCAGGAGAGGAGGAGGCCTGCTTGGGAGTTCCAAAATGCGGCAGACATCATGAGGTTGCGCCCGGGCCTGAACTGGAATTTCACCGTCTTGGAGCTGGATGCGATGCTGCTAGAGCTGTTCAAGAACGACCCCGATCACCCCGAGTGGTTTAGGTTGCCGAGGGGGGTCGTCCCATTGTGCAACAACTCGGCGCTCGACCGCATCCGCGCCATGATGCCGTTGTGCGATTCCCATGGGATCGTTCCAACCTGGCAGGAGCCTCCCGACGAGGTCGTGCAACAGTTCTTCGAGGACTTGGAAGAAGTGCCGATCCGCCCGACGAAAGCGTAAAGGCTCACTCGCGACACCACCGACAAGGAGATGGCGCGATTGCCACCAGTTAGAGGAGGCGGCAGATTGCCGCTGGCCGGAGTCTTCGGTACACCGTGGAGGAGGCGGACGCGGCGAAGGCGGCAAGCCTTGCCGAGCGAAGGGGGATCGCCGGCGAGGACGAGCTTGTCGAGCCCGAGGCCGAGTCGAGTGGACCCGCCGAGGGCGCTTCTTCTCCACCACCCAACGACTTGCCGCCTGCAGAGCCCCCGGCTCAGCCGAAGAGGCGTCTCCGCAAAGGCCGGAGACGAAGTCGGGCGGCAGATCGGCCCACAAGAAGAAGCCGGGCGACGCGCTCTACCGTGGCAAGCGATGTTGCCGCGGGAGCGCCCCACACTGCTGCGACAACTGGGGCGGGATCCTCCGCCAACGTCTCCGCCAAGCGGCCAAGAGAGCCCACTCCTCCGTCTCGTCGCACCGGAGGCGAGCCGGAGTTTGATTTCTCCGCGCTCAGCTCCGAGGAGGAAGAAGAAGAGTAAGCTTCAATATCGCGCTTGTATTTCTTCAATTTTGTTGCTTCATCTTGAATCTGATTTGCTTTGTTCTGGACTCTTTCCTTTTTAGGACGCTGGCCCAGAGAGCGTCGAAGAGGGCCAAGATCCCGACGGTCGTCGTTGAGGACGATCCACCCGTGGCAACAGAGGACGCGTCTGATACCCCCTTGCCGGACCCGGCAACCCTTCCTCGGAGCAGCCCCCAGCATGTCCCCCAAAGTAAGTGTGCGGTTTTCTCCTTACTATTAGGTGTGCAGGGGTGCTCCTTCTTCGTTGATACCTGATTGTTTGTTTGTGTAGGAGCAGAGCAGCCTCATTAGGAGGGCTCAGAAGCCGCCCCCGAAATCATGTCTGCTGCCACTACGCCGCCAAGGGAGGATTCTCCGGCAAGGGAGCGCCCTCCGACAAGGGAGGCCACTCCGACAAGGGAGGCTACCCCGGCAAGGGACGGCGCCGGTGACCCTCCAAAGGGTCGAGGCCATGGCTGCAGATCCGTTGCAGTGTAATTTCCTTACGAAAATTTCCCTTGGGCTTGTTTTCTTACATTTCTCTTTTGAACATTTGCTTGACTTCTCTTTCTTCGTCGGCCTTGACGCAGTAACCGATGGAGGTCGAGGTCGCCGGGCGAGGAGGAAGCGCTGGCAACACCGACGAGGCAGGCCGTCGTCATGGAAGAAGAGGCCGTCCTTTGTGGAAGAAGAGGCCGTCGCCCGACGAGCCTGCCGGCGAGGAGGCCACCGAGGCTGCCGACGCAGAAGCTGGCGAGGGTCGGGCGATCGTGACCGACGGCCCCGAGGCGCAGGAGGCGCCAGCGCTGCACCGACAAATGATCGCCTGGCCACTGCATAAATACAGTTCGAGGAGCCCCAGCCCGTGCCTACTTGAAGGCCGGCGAGGTGTCTTCATCAAACTCCACAGGAGTCGAGCTCAGGCGCCGGTCGAAGGAGAGACCTTCGACCGAGAGCTCTTCGCCTCCATTGGCCGACGCTGTGGACGTGCCAAGCAGCGTGGCGAAGTTCGAGGAGGAGCAGCTGCTGAAGAAGCTGCTGTCGCTCTACCGCGCCCGGCAAGCCAAACTGGAGTCCCGGGAAGCACTTGTCGCGAGGGCAGGAGCAGACATGGAGAAGCGCGCAGAAGAGCTCCGGAGCGCCAACCAAGAAACTCTCCGGGATGTAGCAGAAGCGCGGGAGCAACTTGCAGAGGAGCGTACGGCCTTCATCCTTGAGAAGGCCGCAGCTGAGGAGGAGCAGCGGCTGGCCGCCGAGAAGCTCTCTGCGCAAGAAAGTGAGCTGGCGCAGCAGAAGGTCAACCTGGACAGCTACGAGGAAGACCTTGCCGCGCGCGAGGAGTCACTTGGCGGGGCGCTTAACTAAGCGAAAGACGCTGTCGCAGCCGCCGAGGCCGCCAAGGAAGAGTTGAAGGCGAAGGTGGCACAGTTGGAGGCCAGCCTCAAGAAGAGCGGCGAAGAGCTTGCCGCGCTCAAGCACGAGCGCGAGAAGGACGCCTACACTCTTGGCGAGCTGCAGAGTCGTCTCGCTGATAGGGGCAAGGAGCTCGACGCCGCCAAGGATTCTAAGGCGGATCTTGAGCTGAAGCTGACCACTCTGACGCAGACGCCGGATTTGGGCCCAGCGCGAGAGCGGGAAGTGGGCCTGTTGGAGACCATCAAGGCCAAGGAGGAGCTGCTAGCGAACGTTGTTTCCACCCAGAGCGCCTTGAGGGAGAGTGTGGAGCACTGGACTGAAGGCCTTGTGGATACTGCAGCCGACATCCACAACGAGCTGATGGAACTGGGGATGGCGGATCTTGCATACTCCTCCGACGAGCATCTCCAACCCAGCGCCAAACTCAGTTTATTCTTCAAAGGCGTGGTGACGGGCCTCCAGCGACTCCGGAAGGAGGTCCCAAAGCAGCTGGCCGAGGAATCACGCCAGATCTATGCAGGAGCCCTCGAGAAGGTGTTGATAAAGGTGGCCTTCCGCAATCCGGGCCTCAACCTTAACGGCGTCCTCAGATCCTTGTCGCCAGATGCCAACGTGGAGGAGCTCAAAGCCCTTGTCGCACCCATTGTGGACAAGGTGAACAAGATCTAGCGGATTGATGGCGACCGCGTAGACTAGGCCGCCAATTTTATCTTTCCCTTGTCGCTGCTGATCATGTTTAGAACACTTTGTTAGATCAGCGACAAGTTATTTTGTAATATACTCTATCTTAGGAGATCAACGCATAGCGTTATTTCCTCTACTTGATTCCTTCCTTTATGCGTTTCTGCCCCTCGCATTTAGGGGACTTGTCGGTGTGAGCACCTTGTGCGAAGTCTTTGAGTGCGAACGTCGGTGACTTCTTTGGCGATGCCGCCTCCGACAAACAACCTTGTCGCGACTAGCTGCAGCTCACTTAAGTTGTTGAGCGGACTCGAAACAAAGTAAGGCGCGACTAACTGCGAGTTGGTTCCTCTGCGCATACAGTGTTATCCATACAAAGTACTATCGACGAGGAAGATAACTTAAAAAATTTAAAATTGATTGCTCAAACTTTGGCAACTTAGCTTTACATCTCTTGCTTCCCGATAAAGCGAAACTTCCTCGGCGATGCTTGGTCCATAGTATTATCTTCTCCTTCCCCTGGTTAACTTGTGCGGCGAGAGCCTTCCTTTCTTTGAGAAAAGAGAAAGAAGAGAAAATAAAGTTATGGAGCCCAGCGGCTCGATTTTGCTTACCGGGTGTGGTTGCTGCACAAAGCGTTAGCCAAAGCATGCAAAAAAAATGATGAAAGCATGAATTTGACAAGTTGTGCGCAACACATGAGCTTTACTTATGCACGGGTCTGCTTGGCTTTGTACAAAGGATTACATGCAACAGCGGCAAGACTTGTACAAAAGGTGGTTGCCGAACAGGTTCCAACAACCGCCTTCTATGGGTAAAACTTACGAAGATGCTCAATGTTCCAGGAGTTGCTCACCGGGATGCCATCTTCGGTCTCAAGGCGGACAACGCCCGAGCCTAGTGACTTCGTTTCACCCGATAAGGGCCTTCCCACTTGGCGTCAACTTGTTTGAATTCTTGGCGGATCGACGGGCCGAAGAACAAGGTCGCCTTCCTCGAGGCTTCGGCACTAACTGCGGCTATGGTAGCGGCGCAAAGCTTGATGGTGTGAGCAGCTCGCATGGGCTTTGAAGACGATCCTCCTCAAGGAGTAGCGCGTCATCTTGTCGCAGCTGCTCTTGCTCAAGCTCATCATAAGCGAGCACTTTCGGCGATCCGTTACACGAGTTCCGTGGGGAGAACTGCCTCGGCTAAATAGACTAGGAGCGAAGGTGTGCGGCGGTGGCTCGATTTGGTGTCGTCTGATCGACCAAAGAACCACCGGCAGCTCCTCGATCCGATTTCTTCCGCACTTGTGCAGCCTATCGAAAGTTCTGGTCTTGATCCCGCAGCACTTCAGCATTGCCCTCTCGCTTGACCGTTGCTTCTCGGGTGAGCAAGCGAAGCAAAGCGGAACCTTGGCGCCAAGGTCTTGGGCGTCTTGCATGAAGGTGCGACTGCGTAAATTGTGTGCCGTTGTCGGTGATGATCCTGTTAGGGATTCCGAAGCGGCAAACAATCGACTTTGAAGAACTTGACTGGATCGTGTCGCCGCCTTCCTCATCGCTTCCACTTCCGGCCACTTTGTGAACTTGTCGATCGCGACGTACAAGTACTCAAAGCCCCAAACGGCTTCGGGGAAGGGGCCGAGATGTCGAGCCCCGGACCGAAAAGGGCGGGATAAAGGGATCGTCTGGAGAGCTGAGCTGGCTGGTGTATCTGTTTGGAATGGGCCTTGCACGCTTCACACTTGGTTACTTGTGCAGTTGCATCTGGAGGGCTGTTGGCGAGAAGAAACCTTCTTGGGAAAGCCTTGCCGGCAAGTGCTCTTCGCCCATGTGGTGACCACATATGCCTCCATGTATCTCTCGCGGCAGCTTACATCCATCTTCCACAGGAATGCATTTCAATTTCACACCGGCTGAAGTCTTCTTACATGCGATTATCTGTCGACAAACTGGTACATACTTGACTGCCGGGCTACTCTTTCCGCTTCTTCTTGTTCTTGGGAAGTTCTCCTATCTGAAGGAAAAGGACAATAATTGCGCCCATCTTTGCTGGAGCTTGTGGCTCGACAACAAGGACTAAAGGCACATATCTTTGCTGCGGGAACGTCGACTTCTATGGCAAGAACACCTGCGGCTCTGCGGAGCTTGATGCTCCCGGCAAGCTTGCCGGAGCAAGACTTGTCGAGCGTGCTTCAACGAAACAAACCACAGGGCTTGTCGGAGCAGACTGCCCCTCAGCCTTTGTTGGTGTTGATCTTGGGGACCTTCGCATAGCGATGGCTTCGGAAGCTCTGCCGGAAAGTAGTCACCAGAGATCAACTTCCTCTTCTTGCTCTGTCCGGTTGATGGTGTTACGGTTGGTTGAGTCGCCTTGAGCACGAAAATCCTGGTTCCACAGTGCAACTTAAGTGCTGGCACTTTGACGAACCGTCGGCAATATCATTACGAGCTCTTGGAACATGTTCCATTTGCGGGCCGTCAAAGCGCTCTTCTAGCTTCCTCACTTCATCAACGTGAGGCTTCCATCAACGGACTACGATAATCTTTGTTCACTTGGCGGACGACAATTGCGAGTCACCACGACAATAAGCTTCTTGATCCCAAGGTCTACGGCGATCCTTAGACCGGCAAGCAAACCTTCATACTCTGCGGTATTGTTTGTTGCTTGCTCTTTGGGAAAGTGCATCCGGACTACGACTTGAGGTGCTCTCCGGTGGGTGCGATAAGCGACGCCCGGCACCGGCGCCTTGCGGCGAAGGCACCATCAAAGTACATTAGCCACTCTTTGCTTGCTTCCTTGACGGGAATGCTCGTCTCGGAATCTCTTCATCCGGGCGTTGGCGTCCCATTCTGCTATGAATTCTGCCAATGCTCGCTTTGGATAGTTGAAGTGCTTTCAAACTTGAGGCCAAAGCTTGAGCAGTTCCAGTGCCCACTTTCGACAATCCGGCCCGTTGCCTCACGGATTCTGCGGTATCCTCTTCGGCGGAAGCGAGTGACAACTATGATCTCGTGTGCTTGGAAGTAATGGCGCAGCTTTCTCGAGGCCATGAGGAGGCCGAAAAGCAATTTACGCACACCAGAGTACCTTGACCTAGCCCGTGTAGGAGGGAACTGACAAAGTAAACTGGGCGCTGCACCATCCTTTTCTGCATCTGTTCATGCGTCTGCGCGGATTCGTCCTTGTCGGGACTAGAGCTTGTCGGCGAAGCTCCCTGCTTATCGCTGGATGTGTTTGCCGTGGTAGCTGGCTCGTCATCCGCCTCCCTCTCCGCTACTAACGCAGCACTAACCACTTGATTGGTTTCCGCTATATATAGCAGCAACTTCTCTTGTGGTTTAGGTGCGACAAGTGTTGGAGTGGAGGACAGGTATCTCTTTAAGTCTGCGGCGCAGCCTCCGCTTTGGGAGTCCATTTCATTGGACCTGCCTTTTTCAAAATCTTGAAAAATGGCGGTAGCGCTCAGCGGACACTGAAATAAACCTCTTTGAGAGCAGCTACATAACCGGCAAGTCTTCGTACATCCTTGACGCGCTTTGGTGCTTCAATCTGCTTTCGATGGCCTTGATCTTGTCGGGATTGGCTTCAATCCCTCATTTGAGACCACGAAGAACCCGAGAAGCTTGCGGAAGGGACTCCAAACACGCACTTCTCGGGGTTGAGCTTGAGGTTGATCTTGCGCAGATTTGCAAAGGTCTCGTCCAAATCTTGAACCAGAGTTGCTTTGTCCTTGCTTTTGACCACTATGTCGTCCATGTAGGCTTGTACATTTCTGTGCATTTGCGGCCCAAAAGCGTCATGGACTACTCTTGCAAACGTTGAACCAGCATTCTTCAAACCGAAAGGCATCCGTACGAAACATTATGTGCCACATGGTGTAATGAACGCAGTCTTCTCCTCATCTTCTTCAGCCATGAAGATCTGATGGTATCCTGAGTATGCATCAACAAACGAAAGCAAATCACATCCAGCCGTGGAGTCAACAATCTGGTCGATGCGCGGTAAGGGAAATGGATCTTTGGGACAAGCTTTATTAACATCCGTGAAGTCAATACAAAGTCTCCATTTTCCATTTGCTTTATGCGACGACTATAGGATTGGCCAACCACGTAGGATGGAGCACTCCTCGACAAGGCCTGCTGCTTCTAGTTTCTTGATCTCTTACGCTATGAATTCTTGGCGCTCCTTTGTTTCTCGACTTTTTGCTTGACGGGCGCGCATGAGGACAAACGGCCAGCGGTGCTCAATCACTTTCACAGGAACACGGGGATGTCGACGGTTGCCATGCAAACACGTCGACATTCGCCCTTGAGAAAGCAGCAGCGCGCCTTCCTATTTAGGGTCGAGAGAGGCGCGATGGTGAAGGTACCACCAGTGCCGTCCTCCTTGGCGGGCACCTTCTTGGTCTTTGGCGGAGCTACCATCTTCTTCTTGCACTTGCCGGTGGAGCTCGATGGTGCGTCCTCGACGGTAGCGCAGCATTCCGAAGAGGTGCGCTTGCCAGAGTGGGCATCAGAGCTCTTGCCGGACTTGGACTTGGTCTTCTTCCCCCCGGGAGCTTTAGCGGCAAGTGTTTGGCAATCTGTTGCGGCTGCTGCATCCCGGTAGATCTTGTCGGCACAAATAAGGGCATCCTTCTTGTCGCCATGGACAGAGATGACGCTTATCGGGCCTGGCATCTTGAGTAAATTGTAGGCGTAGTGAGAGGCTGGCATGAACTTGGCGAGTCTTTGGGCGGCCAAGTATCCCATTGTAAGGCAATGGGAAATCGGCAACGTCGAATGTGACCCTCTCGATCCTAAAGTTCAGCTCGCTGCCAAATGTTACAAACAACGTAATCTTCCCCTTGGCTTGCTCCTTCCCGGATTGATTCGTTGGAAAGTGCGGTCTCTTCGAGCTCATTGTCGAGGATTTGAAGCTTCCGGAGCACCGCGGAGGAGATCAGATTCAAGCGGCCCGTCGTCAACTAGCATCTTGGTGACCTTGAGGTTGCGGATGGTTGGTGAGACCAACATCGGCAAGCACCCGACCGCATGATTATGCGATCGGGGTGGTCCTCAATATCAAAGACGATAGGCGTGCTGGACCGCCAGAGGCTTGCGTGACTCTACGGATGGTTCCGCTGCATTGACCTCCCGCATCCATTGCTTGAGTTGGCGGTGGGAGGTATGCAGGGAAGCACCTCCGTCAACGCAGAGGACCTCCGTGGCTTTCTGAAACTCCTGTTCATCGGCATCGTCGTCTTCCATATCTTCATTGTCGTCATCATCTTCATCCTTGTCGCGGCCGCGGGGAGGTCTGTCTCCTTGCCGCTGCTTGGCCTTGCCACTACGTCCTCCCCGGCCGGGACGTTTCTTGCTTGGTCCCCCAGCACCTTCCTGGGCCTTCTCCTTGTCGCGCCGCTCGTACTCAGCCTTCTGCTGTTCGACAAGCTGCTCGACCTTCTTGCAGCTCTGGAGGTCGTGGCCCTTGGTGCGGTGTATCTTGCAGTACTGCTTGCCGAAGTCGTCCTGCTTGTCGGTGGCCGCCACAGACTGGTGGTTGGCGTCAGCGGTAACCTCCTTGCCGGAGCCACCAGCCTTGGCGTTCTTGTCGCCACCTCCGTTGCCGGACTGCTCAACAGCTAACACTTCTCTGCCTTTCTTCTTCCTGTTGCCTCATCGCCGGCTCTTCTTTGTCAGGCGGTCTCCTCCTTTGTCGAGATCCTGCTTGTGCATTCTCTCACAGGAGTCTCCTCCCTTCCTCGGTAGCGTGCACACTTGTCGGCCAAGGCGTACAGCTCATCGGCGTCCTTGACTTTGCACATCGCCATTTCCTCCCTCATCCAGCGGTTCCGCACGTTCTGATGGAACGCGCTGATCACCGTGGCAGGGTGGACATACGGGATGTTGTAGTGCACACGATGAATCTCTGAATGAACTTGGCGCAGGGACTCTCCTTCCTTCTGGCGGCAGATGAAGGTCACTCTCTTAGCCATGAGGCTTGTGGCCACTGTGAAGGCGCCAACAAAGCGATGGCATAGATCTGCCCAAGAGGATATGGAGTTGTCCAGCAAGTGCATGAGCCAAGATCTGACGTTGGGCTTGAGCACGAGCGGGAAGTAGTTGGCGAGGATCTTGTCGTCCCGTCCCCCCGCAGCTTGCACCGCAATGGGGTAGATGCTGAGGAACTCCGACGGATGCGTCCTGCCATCATACTTCTCCGGCTCATCTGGTTTGAAGTTTTTCTGGCTGGGCCACTGGACTTGCCGCAGCTCACGAGTGAACGCAGGGCAACCTACCGCGTACGGCAAGTCGTCTGGCTCCTCTGGCACGCGCATGTCAACAGAAGGCCCAGCGCGCTTGTCGGTTGACGTCGCGCTTCTCTCCGGCGCTTCGATGCGAGTTCGGGCGTCCTCTTGTTGTCGGTCATGAAGAACTCGGCACCGATCGCGGCGAAGCTCGTGGATCCGACGGCGGTGGAGTCATTGTCGAGGTGGATCCGGTGAGTCGGCGATCTTGGCCTTTCGGGCGGAGAATGCATGGTAGTTGCACCTCCGACAGCCTGCCGCCACCGGCTCGCGTTTTCTCGTCTTGCCGCGGCAATGACGGCGTTAGTTGCCGGGCGTCGCCGTTGGCAAAGCCGATGAGGCTCGATAGCGGCCCTCCACTCGTCGACCTTTGTCGGTCGTTGGAGGGTAGTCGAGAGTAGCCGAGCTCTCGCCAGAGCTTCGCTGGAGTAGTGGGCGGCATTGGCGAGCGGTGCAAGGAGCGGGATATGCTCGGACTTCTAACTATGTTAGAAGGAGCAGCACCCGCCCAGCGACCGTATCTCACTCGATGCAAGCATGTTGGCGCGCATGCTGGTCTTGAGGGTCTCGATCCAGCGAGCGTATGGCATTGTGAACGCCATGACGTTGTTGGTCCCGCGTCTCCTGAGATGGGCGCGGGGGATGCGCGGACGCCGAGGTTTGCGGGGCCTTGTCCTTAGACTTGGCAACGTCACGAACACCTTCGTCGGCGCCCGTCCCTCCGCCGGCATCTGCCCCACCACCCGTTTGCTCTGGTGATGGTGGGTACGACGCGGACGGCTCTGCTGCCGCCGAAGCCTTCTTCTTCGGTGGCATGTTGAGGAAGATGTTGAGGACGCTGCTCGTGTGAACGCCGGATCGGATTCACACAGCCTCGACGCCCCCTACCTGGCGCGCCAAAGATGTCGGGGAGGCTGATCGTACCCACGAACACCTATGGGGCCGGCGGACCAGGCCCTTTGTGGTTCGGAGGGGGGCGGAGGTCGCACGAAGAGCGGATCGAGGCGAAGCACACGAGCAGTTTACCCAGCTTCGGAGCTCTCCGGAGAGATAAAACTCCTACTGCTGCTTGTCTGATGTATTACCTTCTTGCTAGGGAGCGATGCCAGCTCAAAACCTAGCGTGAGCGTGTATGGTCTCGGGTGAGTCGAATGAACCCCCAACCCCTTCTACGTTGCGCATGGGCCTCCTTTTATATGCTCAAGGGGTCTCCGACAGGTGGCAACATAGATGAGGGTACAAATGTAAAAACAGAAGTTGGTACACCTACTTGAACAGTGTATAGTGCAAAATACCTAACTCTGACGGCAAGGGACAAAAGCAATAAATGACCGTCTGTATGCGCCTAACAAAGGCAACAGAGACCGTCAGGTGCGCCACCGCTCGCCACGATGGCAAGCTTGTCAGCGTCGCTCATCGCCGCTCTCCGCTGGCAGCACAGCCTCTTGACACGCGCGCATGGAATGGTCCCATGGCAACACGTTGTTGGGTGAGCTGGTGTAACATCCCAAAATTCTAAATTTTGGAATGTTATATTAAATAAATAGTTTTGATTGTTTGTTTGATTGTTGTCTGAATGATTGAGTGAAATTGAGTGAAATTCGAAACTTTTTGAAGGTTAAATGAGAGGAATTAAAGGACTTTCCCAAACTTTCATTTTTCTTTTATGATCTCCGGAATTCAAATTCCTTTCATCACAAAACCCTGGAGAGAAGATGACATGACTTCTTCCATTTATTTAAATGACAAGGGTGTTGAAAATATTTTCCAATTCTGAAACTTTATGCAACTCAATGATTTTCACGGCGAAGATAAAATGACTTCTTCAAAACATATGAAATATGAGTTGGGAGTTTTAAAAGAATTAAATTCAAAGTTCTTTTGAATTTATTTCCAATTTGGAGTTATTTGAGTTTTATTCAAATTATTTTTCTCCAAAAACAAAATATATGGAAAATAGGGTAACATGAATCCCTACATCAGAAAATTGGAGAGAAATTAATTTGAAGTCATTTTGGTATTTTAAAAATGATTTTTATTGGACCAGTAGCACTGTGTGAATTATTAAAATTTTTGTGGATTTTATTTGACATTAGAATAATGTTCATCTTGTAGGAAATATTTTTCTGCAAATTTTGATATATTATATGCCTATATAAAAGTTTTAATTATTTTGTTTTTGTTTTAGTTTTGTGAAATTTTGTTAAAAAAATGAAGCGCCTTGGGCCAAAGGCCCAAGCCGCCGACCAGCCACCGGCCAAGGCCAAGGCCAAGGCCATCGCACGCACACACCTAGGGGGCCAGGGAGCCCAGGTTTTCTATTCTTTTACAAATCCTAGTAGGATTTGATCCCGTTTCGTTATTCCGTTTATTCCGATTTGTTTCTAGATCTTTTCCCTCTTTGTTTCCTAATCCTAGTCTATTTCTTGTCCCCTACCCCAAGCAAAGCCCTCCCCTCCCCAATATAAATACCCAAGCACCCCCCCTCCAACACATCAAACCAACACCTCTCCTCTCCTCTCCTCTCCGCAGCAGCAGTAGTGCAGCACCACCGCCGCTGCCAAGTGCCGCCGCCGCACCCTCGACCTCTCCTGAGGTTTATATAATCTCCTCTCCACCATCCCGTGATCTCCTTTCCTCTAGGAGCAACCGCAACATCGGATCCGATCTTCTTCCCCAACTCCGACGACTACTCCGGTGAGATCCACGAAATCCCGTAATTAATTTTTTCAGAAAATAGCAATCTTAGAAAATTCATATCTTTTAGAGTTTTTAGTATTTTTGAGTGATTCCAATTGCTATGTGTCACAAATTTGCTGAAGTTTCTGTTAGTTCAATTTTATTTCACATTTGAGCAGTTTAAATTTGTGTTTGTATGAATTTTCTCAAATCACTAGATTTGAGCTATTTTGAGTTAGGAATATTATTTTTGACCGATTCTTTTTGCTCCTGGTCTCTAGGACCTTTGTTTATCCAGTAGTATTTAGTATTTTATTTCTAGGTTAATTTAAATTAGGTTTTTAGCAAAACAGTACTGTTTTATTATTAGTTCTATTTTAGCTTTTTATTTATTGTTTTTATTAGTTTTAAATTATTTCTTTTTGTCACTTTTGACAAAATTAGTTGTGTTTCTGTTAGAAAACAGGAGAAAAATTTATTTTTATTTTAAAAATTTATTTTCCTTAGTTTTGTATGAAACCTTCTATAGGTCATAGTTAGAGTTTTATAAAAGCTTTTTATTTGTTTCTTTTTGCAAATAAAATTTTATGAAAAAAATACTTTCTGTTAACTTAGTTGTTTTACTCTTTATTTTCTCTTAAATTATTAGTTAGTGTTTTAATTGCTGTTAAGTTTTTTTTACTTAGGGAAAAACTATGTTAGATGCTTGTAGCAAAGTCATAGATTTTCGTTAGTAGTTTTTCTTTCTAGTTTTATTTGAAGCTTCTTTGGACTTTGTTGGAGTTTTATTATTGAGTTTTTTTGTTTTAATTGTTATTTTGAGTGTTAGTATTGCTTGCTAGAATGATTGCTTATGTGAATGCTATGTTTGACTTGTATAGATTTTCTTCGGAGAGTGACGAATAGTTCTACCAAGTCATTATTCGAGAGTGTTGTTATCTTCATCAACTTACCAGGCAAGTTCACTTTCACCATGTTTTTTTCATACCTATGTGTTTTATTGCATCTAGTGTTATCTTCGCAACAACCCCTCCGGTAGTGATATTGAATTCTTGTAGTTGAGTAGTATGCATGAGGTAGGAACCCATCACCCTGTTACCAAGCCCGGGACGCTATTTATTTTAATGCTACGCTATAGTAGACGGGTTTGGTATGAGTGTTCGAGTGGTGTGTGAAGAAGGAGGACTCTACGTCAATGGCGACAACTCCATGATGGAACACCGCAAGGATCGCATCTTCAAGGCCTCAAGACTTCAAGACTCGAGACAAGAATTCAATACACACTCTTGGGTGAAGGACGGTTGACGGGCACCTGGAGAAACCAAAGTGGTTGGCCGGGATGCATGGAGAAGCGCCATGACATCTTGCGGAAAGCTTCACCCAGACTCAAAGAGACGGAAGAATACTTCATGCCCGGAAGCTTACGTGCAACCGCAAGTCACTATGGGCTCGCTTGGTTGACCTTAGTTGTGACTCTGGCTGGGGCGGTGCTAGCAGATGTAGAACTACGGTAGGATTGGATGAGCACGGACGGTGGTCGGAGGAACTCTTCGAAGACCATGTTTGGTCGTCTTGTTCTCAAACACCACGAAGTGCGAGAACGTAAAAGAGGGATCGAATCTTGCGGGTAAAGTGTACAAACCTCTGCAGAGGGTTAAAACCTAATCGATTAGCCGTGTCCCGATTACGGACAATTTGAGCATCCGGACTTGGATCTATCTCGGAACTCTCAACACCGGATTGATAACTTAATTGTGGGCAACATATGATGATTTTGGGCTATGAGACATCGGTTGGCGGAACCATGTCATGATAGAAAACTCCATAGTACAGACTTCATTTATTCCTTTGATGTAGGGAAAATAAAATCAGCTTTTACATAAACAAAACTCAGATCTGAGCCACAAAGCCAAATTGCATATAGTATAGTTTTACCATCTGTTTATTCATGTTGTGATCTTGCCGGTACATTCAATGTCTTGACCTACCTACACGGCTGCAACGTATCATGTTGCAGGATTTTCTTCGACAGTAAGAGTTACGATACAGGGTTACGGTCTACACTCAACTGCCGATGGCGTTGATGGGACTCCACACCCGATTACTTGTTTCACCGAGACTTATGAGGTATATATCAGTTTACGTTAATTATACATGTGATTGCACTTCGATATATACATTGATGTACTGTGTGCTGACATATCTTGATCGAGGATGTACAAAGAACACGGAAGGCTTGACCGTCTGAGGTCGGGTCGCTACAGCTGGAGCGGAGATGGAGAGAGGTTGCTTGCCGCGGCAAGCGCCTTGCCGCGGCCGAATCCTTGTCGCGTCCGGAGGCTTGTCGCGCTCCGAGCGTCCATGTAGGCTTCTACATTTCTGTGCATTTGCGGCTCAAAAGCGTCATGGACTACTCTTGCAAACGTTGAACCACCATTCTTCAAACCGAAAGGCATCCGTACGAAATAGTATGTGCCACGTGGTGTAATGAACGCAGTCTTCTCCTCATCTTCTTCAGCCATGAAGATCCGATGGTATCTGAGTATGCATCAACAAGCGAAAGCAAATCACATCCAGCCGTGGAGTCAACAATCTGGTCGATGCGCGCGGTAAGGGAAATGGATCTTTGGGACAAGCTTTATTAACATCCGTGAAGTCAATACAAAGTCTCCATTTTCCATTTGCTTTATGACGACTACAGGGATTGGCCAACCACGAGGGATGGAGCACTCCTCACGACAAGGCCTGCTGCTTCAGCTTCTTGATCTCTTACGCTATGAATTCTTGGCGCTCCACCGCTTGTTTCGACTTTTTGCTTGACGGGCGCGATGAGGACAAGCGGCCAGCGGTGCTCGATCACTTTCACGGGAACACCGGGGATGTCGACGGTTGCCATGAAAACACGTCGACATTCGCCTGAGGAAAGCAACGAAGCGCGCCTTCCTATTTAGGATCGAGAGAGGCACCGATGGTGAAGGTACCACGGTGCCGTCCTCCTTGGCGGGCACCTTCTTGGTCTTTGGCGGAGCTACCATCTTCTTCTTGCACTTGCCGGTGGAGCTCGATGGTGCGTCCTCGACGGTAGCGCAGCAATCCGAAGAGGTGCGCTTGACGGAGTGGGCATCAGAGCTCTTGCGGGTCTTGGACTTGGTCTTCTTCCCCCCGGGAGCTTCAGCGGCAAGTGTTTGGCAATCTGTTGCGGCTGCTGCATCCCGGTAGATCTTGTTGGCACAAATAAGGGCATCCTTCTTGTCGCCATGGATAGAGATGACGCTTATCAGGCCTGGCATCTTGAGTAAATTGTAGGCGTAGTGAGAGGCTGCCATGAACTTCGCGAGTGCTGGACGACCAAGTATCCCATTGTAAGGCAATGGGAAATCGGCAACGTCGAATGTGACCCTCTCAGTCCTAAAGTTCAGCTCGGCTGCCAAATGTTACCGGCAACGTAATCTTCCCTTTGGCTTGCTCCTTCCCGGATTGATTCGATTTGGAAAGTGCCGATCTCTTCGAGCTCGCTGTCAGAATTTGAAGCTTCTGGAGCACCGCGGAGGAGATCAGATTCAAGCCGGCCCCACCGTCAACTAGCATCTTGGTGACCTTGAGGTTGCGGATGGTTGGTGAGACCAACATCGGCAAGCACCCGACCGCAGTTATGCGATCAGGGTGGTCCTCAATATCAAAGACGATATAGGCGTCTTTGGACCACTTCAGAGGCTTGCGTGACTCTACGGATGGTTCTGCTGCATTGACCTCCCGCATCCATTGTTTGAGTTGGCGGTGGGAGGTATGCAGGGAAGCACCTCCGTCAACGCAGAGGACCTCCGTGGCTTTCTGAAACTCCTGTTCATCGGCATCATCGTCTTCCATATCTTCGTCGTCGTCATCATCTTCATCCTTGTCGCGGCTGGGGAGGTCATCTCCTTGCCGCTGCTTGGCCTTGCCATGGCGTCCTCCCGGCCGGACGTTTCTTGCTTGGTCCCCAGCACCTTCACAGGCCTTCTCCTTGTCGCGCCGCTCGTACTCAGCCTTCATTGCTCGACAAGCTGCTCGACCTTCTTGCAGCTCCGGAGGTCGTGGCCCTTGGTGCGGTGTATCTTGCAAGATCTTGCTTGCCGGAGCCGTCACGCTTGTCGGCGCCGCCACAGACTTGTGGTTGGCGTCGTGTAACCTCCTTGCCGGAGCCACCAGCCTTGGCGTTCTTGTCGCCACCTCCGTTGCGGACTGCTCAACAACTAACACTTCTACGCCTTTCTTCTTCCTGTTGCCTCGCCATGGCTCTTCTTTCTTGGGCGGTCTCCTCACCGCCGATCCTGCTTGTGCATTCTCTCCTGAGTCTCCTCCCTTCCTCGGTAGCGTGCACACTTGTCGGCCAAGGCGTACAGCTCACCGACGTCCTTGACTTTTGCACATCGCCATTTCCTCCCTCATCCTGCGGTTCCGCGTTTTGATGAAACGCGATCACCATGGCGGTGGTGGACATCTGGGATGTTGTAGTGCACACGGCTGAATCTCCGAATGAACTTGCGCAGGACTCTCCTTCTTCTGGGCGGCGAGATGAAGGTCACTCTCTTAGCCATGAGGCTTGTGGCCACCGTGAAGGCGCCAACAAACCGATGGCACAGATCTGCCCAAGAGGATATGGAGCTGTCCGGCAAGTGCATGAGCCAAGATCGGCGTTGGGCTTGAGCACGGCGGGAAGTAGTTGGCGAGGATCTTGTCGTCCCGTCCCCTCGCAGCTTGCACCGCAATGGTGTAGATGCTGAGAACTTCTGACGGATGCGCCCTGCCATCATACTTCTCCGGCACATCTGGTTTGAAGTTTTTACGGCTGGGCCCTTTGGACTTGCCGCAGCTCACGAGTGAACGCAGGGCAACCTACCGCGTACGGCAAGTCGTCTGGCTCCTCTGGCACGCGCATGTCAACAGAAGGCCCAGCGCGCTTGTTGGACTGACGTCGCGCTTCTCTCCGGTGCTCGATGCGAGTTCGAACGTCCTCTTGTTGTCGCTCATGAAGAACTTGGCGCTGATCGCGGCGAGCTCGTGGATCCGACGACGCGGTGGAGTCGCTGTCGAGGTGGATCCGGTGAGTCGGTGATCTTGGCCTTCGGGGCGGAGAGTGCATGGTAGTTGCACCTCCGACAGTCTCGTCGCCACCGGCTCGTGCGTTGTCGTCTTGCCGCGGCAATGACGGCGTTGGTTGCCGCGGAGCGTCGCTGTTGGCAAAGCCGATGAGGCTCTGGATAGCGGCCCTCCACTCGTCGACCTTGTCGGCCGTTGGAGGGTAGTCGAGGAGTAGCTGAGCTCTCGCCAGAGCTTCTGCTGGAGTAGTGGGCGGCATTGGCGAACGGTGCAAGGAGCGGGATATGCTCGGACTTCTAACTATGTTAGAAGGAGCAGCACCCGCCAGCGACCGTATCTCACTCGTGCCCGGCATGTTGGCGCCGCATGCTTTGGTCTTGAGGGTCTCGATCCAGCGAACGTATGGCATTGTGAACGCCATGGCGTTGTTGGTCCCGCGTCTCTGAGATGGGCGCGGGGATGCGCGACGCCGAGGTTTGCGGGGCCTTGTCCTTGGACTTGGCAACATCACGAACACCTTCGTCGGCGCCCGTCCTTCCGCCGGCATCTGCCCCACCACCCGTTTGCTGTGGTGATGGTGGGTACGACGCGGACGGCTCTGCTGCCGCCGAAGCCTTCTTCTTCGGTGGCATGTTGAGGAAGATGTTGAGGACGCTGCTCGTGTGAACGCCTCCTACCTGGCGCGCCAAAGATGTCGGGGAGGCTGATCGTACCCACGAACACCTATGGGGCCGGCGGACCAGGCCCTTTGTGGTTCGGAGGGGGGCGGAGGTCGCACGAAGAGCGGATCGAGGCGAAGCACACGAGCAGTTTACCCAGCTTTGGAGCTCTCCGGAGAGATAAAACTCCTACTGCTGCTTGTCTGATGTATTATCTTCTTGCTAGGGAGCGATGCCAGCTGCAAAACCTAGCGTGAGCGTGGATGTTTTTGGGTGAGTCGAATGAACCCCCAACCCCCTTCTACGTTGCGCATGGGCCTCCTTTTATATGCTCAAGGGGTCTCCGACAGGTGGCAACATAGATCAGGGTACAAATGTAAAAACAGAAGTTGGTACACCTACTTGAGCGATTATGCATGCAAAATACCTAACTCTGACGGCAAGGGACAAAAGCAATAAATGCCCGTCGGTGTTGCCTAAACAGTGCAACAGAGACCGTCAGGTGCGCCACCACTCGCCAGGATGGCAAGCTTGTCAGTGTCGCTCATCGCCGCTCTCCGCTGGCTGCACAGCCTCTTGACACGCGCGCATGGAATGGTCCCATGGCGACACGTTGTTGGGTGAGCTGGAGCGGAGATGGAGAGAGGTTGCTTGCCGCGGCAAGCGCCTTGCCGCGGCCAAATCCTTGTCGCGTCCGGAGGCTTGTCATGCTCCGAGCCTTCCCGGCAAGCTCCTCTTGCTGGGGCCCTGTCTTCTGCATGCCTCGAATGGCCTTCCCGGCAAGCTCCTCTTGCCGGGGCCTTGTCTTCTTAGTCAAATACTTTGTTCTTGAATGGCTCCAGAGGAGCCACGGAGGATCTTAGCGGTGACCGTGCAAACCCCGCTGAGGTGTCAGAATCGTCTGCAGTGCACGATGCACGGGATACTAGGGTACCCCTACTCTAGTACACCGACAAACCCGTTTATTAATATGTGTTGAATATTTTCTTATGAATATTATATCTTGTGAATTACCAGACATGAATTATAAGCCCTTGCCGTGATGTCGCTCCGACGTCCGACTGTGGCACGCCTGTTATTTTACTTTCGACAAAAGCCCTTTCTGCGATGCCGCTCAGACGTCCGACTGTGGCATGTATGTCATTTATTTTCATTATAAGCCCTTTCTGAGATGTCGCTCAGACGTCCGACTGTGGCACGCTTGTTATTTACTTTCGATATAAGCCCTTTCTGTGATGTCGCTCCGACGTCCGGTATAGCACGCCTGTTATTTTACTTTCGACAAAAGCCCTTTCTGCGATGTCGCTCAGACGTCCGACTGTGGCATGTATGTCATTTATTTTCAATATAAGCCCTTTATGTGGTGTCGCTCAGACGCCCGACTGTGGCATGATTTATTTATTTGTTCACCCTTCGAGGCGCCGCCTGACACCGATCGGTTTTCGATTATTTTACTACCACCTGTCTTCCTTCTTACTAATTAATGTCATGTTTTTTCCTCATCTGGAAGTACCATACTAATTACTCTTGACGCATTCATGCATGCATTTGTTATATCTTATGTCCGAACTGTCTTGCGAGTACTTTCAAAGTACTCACCTGGCTTGTTGATTTGGCGAGATCTTGTGACGGCGATCTCATGGATGAAGAGTTCGATAGCGAGTCCGATTCCTAGAGGAGTCCCAGTCAGTCTCGTGCGACCCTGGATTGGTCATTGTATTATATCCGCTTCCGCTACCCAAATCAATTCATCGAGCCTCACCTCGACGCTCGATGGGCTGCCAGTTTAGGAGTCATATTACCCACTCCACTGTGTTATTCCACCACCACTTTATTCTCGAGTCAGTAGTATGCCACCCCACACCTTTGTGTCATATCCGCCATTATGTATAATTATTGGCGTGTTTGTAATAATTGTTGAGCTGCCTCAGCTCAACCCTGTAATATATTTAGTGCTACTGGCCTTCTGTATCAAGATTTTTTCTACCAGTAAGGAGGATTTATCCTTATACTGGGACTTAAAGATCGGTTTCTCAATAAGTATTTTATTGGAAAAACCGGTCGTGACACAAAGGAAGCAACATGGGAAGGAAGTTGCGGACAAGGAGGTGGTCCACATCGACGTGGATGCATATGGTCTGGTGCGGCCATCCGCGTTCACCCCACTGTTGGGAAACGTAGCATGCAATTTCAAAAATTTCCTACGCTCACGCAAGATCTATCTAGGAGATGCATAGCAACGAGAGGGGGAGAGTGTGTCTATGTACCCTCGTAGACCGAAAGCGGCAGCGTTTGACAACGCGGTTGATGTAGTCGAACTTCTTCTCGTTCCGACCGATCAAGCACCGAATGTACGGCACCTCCGAGTTCTGCTCACATTCAGCTCACATCCCTCGAACTCTTGATCTAGCAAAGTGTCGAGGGAAAGTTTCGTCAACACGTCGGCGTGGTGACGATGATGGTGAAGTGATTTGCGCAGGGCTTCACCTAAGCACTACGACAATATGACCGGAGGCGTAAACTGTGGAGGTGGGCGCCACACACAGCTAACAATGTTTGTTGTGTGTTCTAGGCGCCCCCTCCCCACATATATATAGGTGGGAGGGGGAGGGGGACAGCCATGGGGTACCCCAAGTAGGAGGAATCCTACTTGGGGGCCTTGTCCAATTCGCCCCCCTTACCATCTTTTTCTGAGAGGGAAGGAAAGGGGAGAGAGGAGGGAAGGAAGGGGAAGGCCGGATTGCCTCCCCTTCCTTCTCTCTTCCCCCTTTCCCTTCCCCTTCCTATTCTGCTAGCAAGGGGGGCGCAGCAGCCCATGTTGGTTGTTGTGTTTCCCCTCTTGGCCCAATAGGCCCATATCTTTGCCGGGGGTAGCCCGGAACCCCTTCCGGTGACCCGTTACGTACCCGGTACCCCCGGAACACTTCCGATGTCCAAATACTATCGTCCTATATATGAATCTTTACCTCTCAACCATCTAAAGACTCCTCGTCATGTCCGTGATCTCATCCGGGACTCCGAACAATATTCGGTCACCAAATCACATAACTCATATAATACAAAATCGTCATCGAACGTTAAGCGTGCGGACCCTACGGGTTTGAGAACTATGTAGACATGACCGAGACACCTCTCCGGTCAATAACCAATAGCGGAACCTGGATGCTCATATTGGTTCCCACATATTCTACTAAGATCTTTATCGGTCGAACCATAATGATAACATACGTTATTCCCTTTGTCATCGGTATGTTACTTGCCCGAGATTCGATCGTCGGTATCTTCGTACCTAGTTCAATCTCATTACCGGAAAGTCTCTTTACTCATTCCGTAATACATCATCCCGCAACTAACTCATTAGTCACATTGCTTGCAAGGCTTATTATGATGTGCATTACCGAGAGGGCCCAGAGATACCTCTCTGATACTCGGAGTGACAAATCCTAATCTCGATCTATGCCAACCCAAAAAACACCTTCGAAGATACCTGTAAAGCATCTTTATAATCACCCAGTTACGTTGTGACGTTTGATAGCACACAAGGTATTCCTCTGGTATCCGGGAGTTTTATAAATCTCATAGTCAAAGGAATATGTATATGACATGAAGAAAGCTATAAAAATAAAACTGAACGGTCAAAATGCTAAGCTAACGGATGGATCATGTCCATCACATCATTCTCCTAATAATGTGATCATGTTCATCAAATGACAACACATGTCTATGGTTAGGAAACTTAACCATCTTTGATTAACGAGCTAGTCTAGTAGAGGCGTACTAGGGACACGGTGTTTTATCTATGTACCCACACATGTATCAAGTTTCCGGTTAATACAATTCTAGCATGGATAATAAACATTTATCATGATATATGGAAATATAAAATAAGAACTTTATTATTGCCTCTAGGGTATATTTCCTTCAGTCTCCCACTTGCATTAGAGTCAATAATCTAGTTCACATCACCATGTGATTAACACGAATAGTTCACATCACCATGTGATTAACACCCATTGTTCACATCGCCATGTGACCAATACCCCAAGGGTTTACTAGAGTCAATAATCTAGTTCACATCGCCATGTGATTAAGACCTAAAGAGCAATAAGGTGTGATCATGTTTTGCTTGTGAGAGAAGTTTAATCAACGGGTCTGTCACATTTAGATCTGTATGTATTTTGCAAATTTCTATGTCTATAATGCTCTGTACTGAGCTACTCTAGCTAATTGCTCCCACTTTCAATATGTATCCAGATTAAGACTCAGAGTCATCCGGAACAATGTCAAAGCTTGCATCGACGTAACCCTTTACGACGAACTCTTTGTCACCTCCATAACCGAGAAACATTTCCTTAGTCCTTTTTAGGTACCTAAGGATAATTTTGACTGCTGTCCAGTGATCTACTCCTGGATCACTATCGTACCCCCTTGCCAAACTCATGGCAAGGTATACAATAGGTCTGGCATACAACATGGCATACTTTATAGAACCTATGGCTGAGGCATAGGGAATGACTTTCATTCTCTCTCTATCTTCTGTTGTGGTCGGGTTTTGAGTCTTACTCAACTTTACACCTTGCAACATAGGCAATAACTCCTTCTTTGACTGTTCCATTTTGAACTACTTTAAAATCTTGTCAATCTTATCAAGCGTCTTGATCTATCTCTATAGATCTTGATGCCCAATATGTAAGCAACTTCACTGAGGTCTTTCTTTGAAAAACTCCTTTCAAACTCTCCTTTATGCTTTCCAGAAAATTCTACATCATTTCCGATCAACAATATGTCATTCACATATACTTATCAGAAAGGCTGTAGTGCTCCCACTCACTTTCTTGTAAATACAAGCTTCATCGCAAGTCTGTATAAAACTATATGCTTTGATCAATTCATCAAAGCGTATATTCCAACTCCGAGATGCTTGCACCAGTCCATAGATGGATCGCTGGAGCTTGCACATTCCGTCAGCATCTTTAGGATTGACACACCATTCTGGTTGCATCATATACAACTCTTCTTTAATAAATCCATTAAGGAATGCAATTTTGATATCATTTTGCCAGATTTCATAAAATGCGCCAATTGCTAACATGATTCGGACAAAATTAAGCATCGCTACGAGTGAGAAAATCTCATCGTAGTCAACACCTTGAACTTGTCAAAAACCTTTTGCGACAAGTCGAGCTTTGTAGATAGTAACACTAATCAGTGTCCGTCTTCCTCTTGAAGATCCATTTATTCTCAATGGTTTGCCTATCATTGGGCAAGTCCACCAAAGTCCACACTTTGTTCTCATACATGGATCCTATCTCAGATTTCATGGCCTCAAGCCATCTGTCAGAATCTGGGCTCATCATAGCTTCTTGATACGTCTCCAACGTATCTATAATTTTTTATTGCTTCATGCTATATTATATTCTGTTTTAGATGATTAATGGGCTTTGTTATACACTTTTATATTATTTTTTGGACTAACCTATTAACCGGAGGCCCACCCAAATTGCTGTTTTTTTTCCTATTTCAGTGTTTCGCAGAAAAAGAATATCGAACGGAGTCCAAATGGAATGAAACCTTCGGGAACGTGATTTTCGGAACAAATGTGATCTAGAGGACTTGGACCCTACGTCGAGAAAGCAACCAGGAGGGCACGAGGTAGGGGGGCGTGCCTACCCCCCTGGGCGCGCCCTCCACCCTCGTGGGGCCCACGTTGCTCCACCGACGTACTTCTTCCTCCTATATATACCTACGTACCCCCAAACCAATGTAAGCATCCACGAAAACCTAATTCCACCGCCCAACCTTCTATACCCGTAAGATCCCATCTTGGGGCCTTTTTGGCGTCCGCTTGAGGGGGGGCATTGATCACGGAGGGCTTCTACATCAACACCATAGCCTCTCCGATGATGTGTGAGTAGTTTACCTCAGACCTTAGGGTCCATAGTTATTAGCTAGATGGCTTCTTCTCTCTCTTTGGATCTCAATACAAAGTTCTCCATGATTCTCGTGGAGATCTATTAGATGTAATCTGCTTTTGCGGTGTGTTTGTTGAGACCGATGAATTGTGGGTTTATGATCAAGTTTATCTATGAACAATATTTGAATCTTCTCTGAATTCTTTTATGTATGATTGGTTATCTTTGCAAGTCTCTTCAAATTATTAGTTTGGTTTGGCCTACTAGATTGATCTTTCTTGCAATGGGAGAAGTGCTTAGCTTTGGGTTCAATCTTGCGGTGTCCTTTCCCAGTGACACCAGGGGCAGCAAGGCACGTATTGTATTGTTGCCATCGAGGATAACAAGATGGGGTTTATTTCATATTTCATGAGTTTATCCCTCTACATCATGTCATCATACTTAAAGCGTTACTCTATTATTATGAACTTAATACTCTAGATGCATGCTGGATAGCGGTCGATGTGTGGTGTAATAGTTGTAGATGCAGGCAGGAGTCGGTCTACTTGTCACGGACGTGATGCCTATATACATGATCATACCTAGATATTCTTATAACTATGCTCAATTCTATCAATTGCTCAACAGTAATTTGTTCACCCACCGTAATACTTATGCTCTCGAGGGAAGCCACTAGTGAAACCTATGGCCCCCGGGTCTATTTTCCATCATATTAATCTTCCAACATTTAGCTATTTTTATTGCCTTTTATTTTACTTTGCATCTTTATTATAAAAATACCAAAAATATTATCTTATCATATCTATCAGATCTCACTTTCGTAAGTGATCGTGAAGGGATTGACAACCCCTGTATTGCGTTGATTGCGACATTTTTATTTGTTTGTGTAGGTGCGAGGGACTCGTGCGTGGCCCCCTACTGGATTGATACCTTGGTTCTCAAAAACTGAGGGAAATACTTACGCTTCTTTACTGCATCGCCCTTTCCTCTTCAAGGGAAAACCAACGCAGTGCTCAAGAGGTAGCAAGAAGGATTTCTGTCAACATACCAAGTACCCATCACAAACTCTTATCTCCCGCATTACATTATTTGCCATTTGCCTCTCGTTTTCCTCTCCCCCACTTCACCCTTGCCGTTTTATTCGCCCTCTCTTTTTCGTTTATCTCTTTTTCGCTTGTTTCTTGTTTGCTCGTGTGTTGGATTGCTTGCTTGTCACTATGGCTCAAGAAAATACTAAATTGTGTGACTTTACCAATACCAAAAACAATGATTTTCTTAGCACTCCTATTGCTCCTCTTACCGATACTGAATCTCGTGACATTAATGCTGCTTTGTTGAATCTTGTTATGAAAGATCAATTCGTCGGCCTTCCTAGTGAAGATGCCGCTACCCATCTAAATAGCTTCGTTGATTTGTGTGATATGCAAAAGAAGAAAGATGTGGACAATGATATTGTTAAATTGAAGCTATTTCTTTTTTCGCTTAGAGATCGTGCTAAAGCTTGGTTTTCGTCTTTGCCTAAAAATAGTATTGATTCTTGGAATAAGAGCACAGATGCTTTTATCTCTAAGTATTTTCCTCCCGCTAAGATCATCTCTCTTAGAAACGATATTATGAATTTTAAGCAACTTGATCATGAACATGTTGCACAAGCTTGGGAGAGGATGAAATTAGTGATACGTAATTGCCCTACACATGATTTTAATTTGTGGATGATTATACAAAAAAATTATGCCGGATTGAATTTTGCTTCTAGAAATCTTTTAGATTCGGCCGCGTGAGGCACTTTTATGGAAATCACTTTAGGAGAAGCTACTAAATTCCTAGATAATATTATGGTTAATTATTCTCAATGGCACACAGAAAGATCTACTAATAAGAAAGTGCATGCGATAGAAGAAACTAATGTGTTGAGTGGAAAGATGGATGAACTTATTAAATTATTTGCTAATAAAAGTGTTTCTTGTGATCCTAATGATATGCCTTTGTCCACTTTGATTGAGAAAAATAATGAATCTATGGATGTGAATTTTGTTGGTAGGAATAATTTTGGTAACAACGCGTATAGAGGAAACTTTAATCCTAGGCCGTACCCTAGTAATTCCTCTTATAATTATGGTAATTCCTACAACAATTCTTATGAAAATTATAATAAGATGCCCTCTGAATTTGAGACTAGTGTTAAAGAATTTATGAACTTGCAAAAGAATTTCAATGCTTTACTTGAAGAAAAGTTGCCTAAGATTGATGAGTTGGCTAGGAACGTTGATAGACTTTCTCTTGATGTTGATTCTTTGAAACTTAGATCTATTCCACCTAAGCATGATATCAATGAGTCTCTCAAAGCCATGATAATTTCCATTGATGAGTGCAAAGAAAGAACCGCTAGGATGTGTGCTAAGAATGATTGCTTTGTGAAAGCGTGTTCTTCTAGTTTCTATGAAAATAAAGATGAAGATCTAAAAGTTATTGTTGTGTCTCCTATTAAATCTTTGTTTTGCAATATGAATCTTGATAATGATGGGACTGAATATGATCCACCTTTACCTAGAAGGCGTTCCAAAAATTCGGAGTTTTTAGATCTTGATGCTAAATTTGGTACAAGTGGGATTGAAGAGATCAAAAGTCTAGATATTAATGAACCCACTATTTTGGATTTCAAGGAATTTAATTATGATAATTTCTCTTTGATAGATTTTATTTCCTTGTTGCAATCCGTGCTAAATTCTCCTCATGCTTATAGTCAACATAAAGCTTTTACTAAACATATTGTTGATGCTTTGATGCAATCTTATGAAGAAAAACTCGAGTTGGAAGTTTCTATCCCTAGAAACTTTATGATGAGTGGGAACCTACTATTAAAATTAAAATTAAAGATCATGAATGATATGCTTTGTGTGATTTGGGTGCTAGTGTTTCCACGATTCCAAAAACTTTGTGTGATTTGCTAGGATTCCGTGAATTTGATGATTGCTCTTTAAACTTTCACCTTGCGGATTCCACCATTAAGAAACCTATGGGAAGAATTAATGATGTTCTTATTGTTGCAAATAGGAACTATGTTCCCGTAGATTTCATCGTCCTTGATATAGATTGTAATTCTTCATGTCCTATTATTCTTGGTAGACCTTTCCTTAGAACGATTGGTGCAATTATTGATATGAAGGAAGGGAATATTAGATTCCTATTTCCGTTAAAGAAAGGCATGTAACACTTCCCTAGAAAGAACATAAAATTACCTTATGAATCTATTATGATAGCCACTTATGGATTGCCTTCCAAAGATGGAAATACCTAGATCTATCCTTACTTTTATGCCTAGCTAGGGGCGTTAAACGATAGCGCTTGTTGGGAGGCAACCCAATTTTATTTTTAGTTTTTCGCTTTTTGCTTCTATTTAGGAATAAATCTTTTATCTAGCCTCTGCTTAGGTTTGTTTTTATGTTTCAATTAGTGTACGTGCCAAGTTAAACCTATAGGATCTTCTTGGATGATAGCTATTTGATCTTGCTGAAAATTCCAGAAACTTCTGTTCACAAAAACAATTGTTAAAAATCACCAGAACATAATAAAGATTCCAATTGCAGCAGATCAATAAACAAAGTTTTTAGGTCGTCCTATTTTGGCTGAATTTTTGGAGTTCCAGAAGTTTGTGTTAGTTACAGATTACTACGATGCATTGCTTTTTTGACAGATTCTGTTTTTCGTGTGTTGTTTGCTTATTTTTGATGAATCTATGGCTAGTAAAATAGTTTTTAAACCATATGGAAGTTGGAATACAGTAGGTTTAACACCCATATAAATAAAGAATGAGTTCATTACAGTACCTTGAAGTGGTTTTTTTCTTTCGCTAACGGAGCTCACGAGATTTTCTATTAAGTTTTGTGTTGTGAAGTTTTCAAGTTTTGGGTAAAAGATTTGATGGATTATGGAACAAGGAGTGGCAAGAGCCTTAGCTTGGGGATGCCCATGGCACCCCAAGATAATCTAAGGACACCAAAAGGCCAAAGCTTGGGGATGCCCCGGAAGGCATCCCCTCTTTCGTCTACTTCCATCGGTAACTTTACTTGGAGTTGTATTTTTATTCACCACATGATAAGTGTTTTGCTTGGAGCGTCTTGTATAATTTGAGTCTTTATTTGTTAGTTTGCCACAATCATCTTTGCTGTACACACCTTTTGAGAGAGACACACATGATTCGGAATTTATTAGAATACTCTATGTGCTTCGCTTATATCTTTTGAGCTATATAGTTTTTGCTCTAGTGCGTCACTTATATCTTTTAGAGGACGGCGATGGTTTAGTTTTATAGAAACTATTATTCTCTCATGCTTCACTTATATTATTTTGAGAGTCTTCAACGGCATGGTAATTTGCTTAAATAGGAAAATTAATCCTAATATGTTAGGTATGCAAAACTAGTAAGAAACTTTCTTATGAGTGTGTTGAATACTAAGAGAAGTTTGATGCTTGATGATTGTTTTGAGATATGGAGGTAGTAATATTAAAGTTGTGCTAGTTGAGTAGTTGTGGAATTGAGAAATACTTTTGTTGAGTTCGCAAGTCTCGTAGCATGCACGTATGGTAAACGTTATGTAACAAATTTGAAACATGAGGTGTTCTTTGATTGTCTTCCTTATGAGTGGCAGTCGGGGACGAGTGATGGTCTTTTCCTACCAATCTATCCCCCTAGGAGCATGCGCGTAATGCTTGGTTTTTGATGACTTGTAGATTTTTGCAATAAGTATGTGAGTTCTTTATGACTAATGTTGAGTCCATGGCTTATACGCACTCTTACACTTCCATCATTGCTAGCCTCTTTGGTACCGTGCATTGCCCTTTCTCACATTGAGAGTTGGTGCAAACTTCGCCGGTGCATCCAAACCCCGTGATATGATACGCTCTATCACACATAAACCTCCTTATATCTTCCTCAAAACAGCCACCATACCTACCTATTATGGCATTTCCATAGCCACTCCGAGATATATTGCCATGCAACTTTCCACCGTTCCATTCATCATGACACGTTCATCATTGTCATTTTCCTTTGCATGATCATGTAGTTGACATCGTATTTGTGTCAAAGCCACCATTCATAATTTTTCATACATGTCACTCTTGATTCATTGCCTATCACGGTATACCGCCGGAGGCATTCATATAGAGTCATACTTTGTTCTAGTATCGAGTTGTAATCATTGAGTTGTAAATAAATAGAAGTGTGATGATCATCATTCATAGAGCATTGTCCCAATAAAAAAAGGAAAAGAAAGGCCAAATAAAAAAAGGGAGGCCCAAAAAAATATAAATAAAAAGGGACAATGCTACTATCCTTTTTCCACACTTGTGCTTCAAAGTAGCACCATGATCTTCATGATAGAGAGTCTCTTGTTTTGTCACTTTCATATACTAGTGGGAATTTTTCATCATAGAACTTGTCTTGTATATTCCAATAACGGGCTTCCTCAAATGCCCTAGGTCTTCGTGAGCAAGCAAGTTGGATGCACACCCACTTAGTTTCTTTTGTTGAGCTTTCATGCATTTATAGCTCTAGTGCATCCGTTGCATGGCAATCCCTACTCCTTGCATCAACATCAATCGATGGGCATCTCCATAGCCCGTTGATTAGTCGCGTTGATGTGAGACTTTCTCCTTTTTTGTCTTCTCCACATAACCCCTATCATTATATTCTATTCCACCCATAGTGCTATATCCATGGCTCACGCTCATGTATTGCGTGAAGGTTGAAAAAGTTTGAGATTACTAAAGTATGAAACAATTTCTCGGCTTGTTATCGGGGTTGTGCATGAAGAGAGCATTATTGTGTGACGGAAATGGAGCATGACTAAACTATATGATTTTGTAGGGATAAACTTTCTTTGGCCATGTTATTTAGAGAAGACATAATTGCTTAGTTAGTATGCTTGAAGTAGTATTGCTTTTATGTCAACATTAAACTTTTATCTTGAATCTTTCAGATCTGAATATTCATACCACAATTAAGAGGGTTACATTAAAAAAATTATGCCAAGTAGCATTCCGCATCAAAAATTCTGTTTTTACCATTTACCTACTCGAGGACGAGCAGGAATTAAGCTTGGGGATGCTTGATACGTCTCCAACGTATCTATAATTTTTGATTGCTTCATGCCATAATATATTCTATTTTAGATGATTAATGGGCTTTGTTATACAGTTTTATATTATTTTTGGACTAACCTATTAACCGGAGGCCCAGCCAATATTGTTGTTTTTGCCTATTTCAGTGTTTCGCAGAAAAAGAATATCAAACGGGGTCCAAATGAAATGAAACCTTCGGGAACGTGATTTTCGGAACAAATGTGATCCAGAGGACTTGGACCCTACATCAAGAAAGCAACCAGGAGGGCACGAGGTAGGGGGCGCGCCTACCCCCCTGGGCGCGCCCTCCACCCTCGTGGGGCCGACGTTGCTCCACCGACGTACTTATTCCTCCTATATATACCTACGCACTTCAAACCAATGAAGCATCCACGAAAACCTAATTCCACCACCGCAACCTTCATGTACGTGAGATCCCATCTTGGGGCCTTTTTTCCGTCCCCACGGAGGGGGCATTGATCACGGAGGGTTTCTACATCAACACCATAGCCTCTTCGATGATGTGTGAGTTGCTTACCTCAGACCTTAGGGTCCATAGTTATTAGCTAGATGGCTTCTTCTCTCTCTTTGGATCTCAATACAAAGTTCTCCACGATTCTCGTGGAGATCTATTCGATGTAATCTTCTTTTGCGGTGTGTTTGTTGAGACCGATGAATTGTGGGTTTATGATCAAGTTTATCTATGAACAATATTTGAATCTTCTCTGAATTCTTTTATGTATGATTGGTTATCTTTGCAAGTCTCATCGAATTATCAGTTTGGTTTGGCCTACTAGATTGATCTTTCTTGCAATGGGAGAAGTGCTTAGCTTTGGGTTCAATCTTGCGATGTCCTTTCCCAAAGGATGTTAGGGGCAGCAAGGCACGTATTGTATTGTTGCCATCGAGGATAATAAGATGGGGTTTATTTCATATTGCATGAGTTTATCCCTCTACATCATGTCATCATACTTAAAGCGTTACTCTATTCTTATGAACTTAATACTCTAGATGCATACTGGATAGCGTGATGTATGGAGTAATAGTAGTAGATGCAGGCAGGAGTCGGTGTCACGGACGTGATGCCTATATACATGATCATACCTAGATATTCTCATAGCTATGCTCAATTCTATCAATTTCTCAACAGTAATTTGTTCACCCACCATAATACTTATGCTCTCGAGAGAAGCCATTAGTGAAACCTACGGCTCCCGGGTCTATTTTCCATCATATTAATCTTCCAACACTTAGCTATTTTTGTTGCCTTTTATTTTACTTTGCATATTTATTATAAAAATACCAAAAATATCATCTTATCATATCTATCAGATCTCACTTTCGTAAGTGACCGTGAAGGGATTGACAAACCCTTTATTGCGTTGGTTGCGAGGTTTTTATTTGTTTGTGTAGGTGCGAGGGACTCGTGCGTGGCCTCCGACTAGATTGATACCTTGGTTCTCAAAACCTGAGGGAAATACTTACGTTGCTTTACTCCATCACCCTTTCCTCTTCAAGGGAAAACCAACGCAGTGCTCAAGAGGTAGCACTTCTTCATAGTTCGTAGTTTCATCATTGTCTAGTAACATGACTTCCAAAACAGGATTACCGTACCACTCTGGTGCGGAACGTCTTCTGGTTGACCTAGGAGGTTTGGAAATAACTTGATATGAAGTTTTATGATCATCATCATTAGCTTCTTCTCTAGTTGGTCTAGGCATCACGGGAAAGGTTTGCTGTGATGAGCTACTTTCCAATTCGAGAGAAGGTAAAATTACCTCATCAAGTTCTACTTTCCTCCCACTCACTTCTTCAAGAGAAACTCCTTCTCTAGAAAGGTTCCATTCTCAGCAACAAAGATCTTGCCTTCGGATCTGTGGTAGAAGGTGTACCCAATTGTTGGGGAACGTAGCATGCAATTTCAAAAAAATCCTACGATCATGCAAGATCTATGTAGGGATGCATAGCAACGAGAGGGGGAGAGTGTCTCCACGTACCCTCGTAGACCGAAAGCGAAAGCGTTTACTTAACACGGTTGATGTAATCGAACGTCTTCTCGATCCAACCGATCAAGCACCAAACGTATGGCACCTCTGACTTCTGCACACGTTCAGCTCGATGACATCCCTTGAACTCTTGATCCAGCAAAGTGTCGAGGGAGACTTCTGTCAGCACGACGGCGTGGTGGCGGCGATGGTGAAGTGATCCGCGCAGGGCTTCGCCTAAGCACTACGTGAATATGACCGGAGGCGTAAACTATGGAGGGGGGCGCCGCACACGTTTTGGAACAATTAATGTGTGTTAGAGGCGCCACCCCCGTATATAAAGGAGAGAGAGGGGAGGAGGCTGGCCCTAGGCGCGCCCCAAGTGGGAGGAGTCCCAGTCGGGCTCCTAGTAGGATTCGGCCCCCCTTCCTTCAATCGGAGGGGGAAAGGGGGAAGTAGAGGGAGAGCGAGAAAGAAAGGGGGGCGCCGCCCCCTCCACTTGTCCAATTTGGACTCCTCCCTTGGGGGGCGCCACCCCTATGTGGGCTGGTTTGCCTCCCTCCTATGGCCCATATGGCCCATATCTTCCCCCGGGGGTTCCGGTAACCCCCCTGGTACTCCGATATGTACCTGATACATTCCGAAACACTTTCGGCGTCCGAATACTATCATCCAATATATCAATCTTTACCTCTCGACCATTTCAAGACTCCTCTTCATGTCCATGATCTCATCCGGGACTCCAAACAACATTCGGTCACCAAATCACATAACTCATAATACAAATCGTCATCGAACGTTAAGCGTGCGGACCCTACGGGTTCAAGAACTATGTAGACATGACGAGACATCTCCGGTCAATAACCAACAGCGAAACCTGGATGCTCATATTGGTTCCTAAATATTCTACGAAGATCTTTATCGGTCAAACCGTAATGACAACATACGTTATTCCCTTTGTCATTGGTATGTTATTTGCCCGAGATTCGATCGTCGGTATCTTCATACCTAGTTCAATCTCGTTACAAGCAAGTCTCTTTACTCATTCTGTAATGCATCATCCCGCAACTAACTCATTAGTCAAATTACTTGCAAGGCTTATTATGATTTGCATTACCGAGAGGGCCCAGAGATACCTCTCCGATACTCGGAGTAACAAATCCTAATCTCTATCTATGCCAACCCAACAAACACCTTCGGAGATACCTGTAGAGCATCTTTGTAATCACCCAGTTATGTTGTGACATTTGATAATACACAAGGCATTCCTCCGGTATCCGGGAGTTGCATAATCTCATAGTCAAAGGAATATGTATATGACATGAAGAAAGCTATAGCAGTAAAACTGAACGATCATTAAGCTAAACTAACGGATGGGTCTTGTTCATCACATCATTCTCCTAATGATGTGATCCCGTTCATCAAATGACAACACATGTCTATAGTTAGGTAACTTCACCATCTTTGATTAACGAGCTAGTCCAGTAGAGGCTTACTGGGGACATGTTGTTTTGTCTATGTATCCACACATGTATCAAGTTTTCGGTTAATACAATTATAGCATGAATAATAAATATTTATCATGATATAAGTAAATATAAAATAACAACTTTATTATTGCCTCTAGGGCATATTTCCTTCAGTGTCCCACTTGCACTAGAGTCAATAATCTAGTTCACATTGCCATGTGATTTAACACCAATAGTTCACATCACCATGTGATTAACACCCATAGTTCACATCACCATGTGACCAACACTCAATGGGTCTACTAGAGTCAATAATCTAGCTCACATCGCCATGCGATTAACACCCAAAGAGTACTAAGGTGTGATCATGTTTTGCTTGTGAGAGAAGTTTACTCAATGAGTCTGCCACATGAAGATCTGTATGTATTTTGCAAATTTCTATGTCTACAATGCTCTGCATTGAGCTACTCTAGCTAATTTCTCCCACTTTCAATATGTATCCAGATTGAGACTCACAGTCATCCAGATCAGTGTTAAAGCTTGCATCAACATAACTCTTTACGATGAATCTTTATCACCTCCATAACCGAGAAATAGTTCCTTAGTCCTCTAAGGATAATTTTGACCGATGTCCAGTGATCTACTCCTGGATCACTATTGTACCCCTTTCCCAAACTCATGGCAAGGTACGCAATAGGTCTGATATACAGCATGGCACACTTTATAGAACCTTTGGCTGAGGCATAGGGAATGACTTTCATTCTCTCTCTATCTTCTGTCGTGGTCGGGTTTTGAGTCTTACTCAACTTCATACCTTACAACTCAGGCAAGAACTCCTTCTTTGACTGATCCATTTTGAACTCCTTTAAAATCTTATCAAGGTATGTACTCATTGAAAGTCTTATCAAGCGTCTTGATCTATCTTTATAGATCTTGATGCCCAATATGTAAGTAGCTTCACCGAGGTCTTTCTTTAAAAAACTCCTTTCAAACACTCCTTTCTGCTTTCCAGAAAATTCTACATCATTTCCGATCAACAATAAGTCATTCACATATACTTACCAAGAAGGCTATAGTGCTCCCACTCACTTTCTTGTAAATACAGGCTTCACCGCAAGTCTGTATAAAACTGTATGCTTTGATCAACTCATCAAAGCATATATTCCAACTCCGAGATGCTTGCACCAGTCCATAGAAGGATCGTTGGACCTTGCACACTTTGTTAGCACCTTTAGGATGGAGAAAACCTTCTGGTTGCATCATATACAACTCTTCTTTAATAAATCCATTAAGGAATGCAGTTTTGACATCCATTTGCCAGATTTCATAAAATGCGGCAATGGCTAACATGATTCAGACAGACTTTAAGCATCGATACGAGTGAGAAAATCTCATCGTAGTCAACAGCTTGAACTTGTCAAAAACCTTTTGTGACAATTAGAGCTCTGTAGATAGTAACACTACTATTAGCGTCCGTCTTCCTCTTGAAGATTTATTTATTCTCAATGGCTCGCCGATCATCGAGCAAGTCAATCAAATTCCATACTTTGTTCTCATACATGGATCTTATCTCAGATTTCATGGCCTCAAGCCATTTATCGGAATCCGGGCTCATCATCGCTTCCTCATAGTTCGTAGGTTCGTCATGGTCTAGTAACATGACTTCCATAACAGGATTATCGTACCACTCTGGTGCGGAGTGTGCTCTGGTTGACCTACGAGGTTCGGTAGTAACTTGATCCGAAGTTTCATGATCATTATCATTAGCTTCCTCACTAGTTGGTGCGGGCATCACGGGAACGGTTTTCCGTGATGAGCTACTTTCAAATTCGAGAGAAGGTATAATTACCTCATCAAGTTCTACTTTCCTCCCACTCATTTCTTTCGAGAGAAACTCCTTCTCTAGAAAGGATCCATTCTTAGCAACAAAGATCTTGCCTTCGGATCTGTGATAGAGGTGTACCCAACAGTTTCTTTTGGGTATCCTATGAAGACGCATTTCTCCGATTTGGGTTCGAGCTTATCAGGCTGAAGCTTTTTCACATAAGCATCGCAAAACCCCAAACTTTAAGAAACGACAGCTTAGGTTTCTTGCCAAACCATAGTTCATATGGTGTTGTCTCAACGGATTTAGATGGTGCCCTATTTAATGTGCATGCAACTGTCTCTAATGCATAACCCCAAAACAATAGTGGTAAATCGGTAAGAGAAATCTTAGATCGCATCATATCTAATAAAGTACGGTTATGATGTTAGGACACACCATTATGTTGTGGTGTTCTAGGTGGCGTGAGTTGTGAAACTATTCCACATTATTTTAAATGAAGGCCAAACTTGTAACTCAAATATTCGCCTCCGCGATCAGATCATAGAAACTTTATTTGCTTGTTATGATGATTCTCCACTTCACTCTGAAATTCTTTGAACTTTTCAAACATTTCAAACTTGTGTTTCATTAAGTAGATATACCCATATCTACTCAAATCATCTGTGAAGGTCAGAAAATAAAGATACCCGCCGCGAGCCTCAACACTCATCGGACCGCATACATCGGTATGTATTATTTCCAATAAGTAGCTCGCTCCATTGTTCCGGAGAACGGAGTTTTAGTCATCTTGCCCATGAGGCATGGTTCGCAAGTATCAAATGATTCATAATCAAGAGATTCCAAAAGCCCGTCTGCATGGCATTTCTTCATGCGCTTTACACCAATATGACCTAAACGGCAGTGCCACAAGTATGTTGCACTATCATTATCAACTTTGCATCTTTTGGTATCAATATTATGAATATGTGTATTACTACGATCGAGGTTCAATAAACCATTTACATTGGGTGTATGACCATAGAAGGTTTTATTCATGTAAACAGAACAACAATTATTCTCTGACTTAAATGAATAACTGTATTGCAATAAACATGATCCTATCATATTCATGCTCAACACAAACACTAAATAACTTCTATTTACGTTCAACACTAATCCCAAAGGTAGAGGGAGTATGCGATGGTGAGCTTATCAACCTTGGTATCACTTCCAAAACACATCGTCACCTCGCCCTTAACTAGTATCTGTTCATTTTGCAACTCCTGTTTCGAGTTACAAATCTTAGCAACTGAACCGGTATCAAATACCCAGGGGCTACTACGAACACTACTAAAGTACACATAAATAACATGTATACCAAATATACCTTTATTCACTTTGCCATCCTTCTCATCCGCCAAGTTTTTGGGGCAGTTCCGCTTCCAGCGACCATTTCCTTTGCAGTAGAAGCACTCAGTTTCAGGTTTGGGTCCAGCTTTGGACTTCTTAACGGGAGTGGCAACTTGCTTGCCATTCTTCTTGAAGTTCCCTTTCTTTCCCTTGCCTTTTTTCTTGAAATTAGTGGTCTTTGTTAACCATCAACTCTTGATGCTATTTCTTGATTTCTACCTTCGCCGATTTTAGCACTGCGAAGAGCTTGGGAATTGTTTTTCGTTAACCCTTGCATATTATAGTTCATCACGAAGTTCTAATAACTTGGTGATAGTGACTAGAGAACTCTGTCAATCACTATCATATCTGGAAGATTAACTCCCACTTGATTCAAGTGATTGTAGTACCCAGACATTCTGAGCACATGCTCACTGGCTGAGCTATTCCCCTCCATCTTGTAGGCAAAGTACTTGTCAGAGGTCTCATACCTCACGACACGGGCATGAGTCTGAAATACCAATTTCAGCTCTTGGAACATCTCATATGTTCTGTGCCGTTCAAAACATTTCTGAAGTCTCGGTTCTAAGCCGTAAAGCATGATGCACTAAACTATTAAGTAGTCATCACACCGAGCTTGCCAGACATTCATAACGTTTTGCATCTGCTCCTGCAATAGGTCTGTCACATAGCGGTGCATCAAGGACATAATTCTTCTGTACATCAATGAGGATAATCCTCAGATCACGGACCCAATCTGCATCATTCCTACTATCATCTTTCAACTTAGTTTTCTCGAGGAACATATCAAAAAAAATAGGGGAGCTATACGCGAGCTATTGATCTACAACATAGATGCAAATACTATCAGGACTAAGTTCATGATAAATTAAGTTCAATTAATCATATTACTTAAGAACTCCCACTTAGATAGACATCCCTCGAGTCATCTAAATGATCACGTGGTCCATATCGACTAAACCATGTCCAATCATCATGTGAGATGGGGTAGTTTTCAATGGTGAACATCTCTATGTTGATCATATCTACTATATGATTCACGTTCGACCTTTCGGTCTCCAGTGTTCCGAGGCCATGTCTTTGGGTGTTACACATAGGGATGTGAACTAGATTATTGACTCTAGTAAACCCTTTGGGTGTTGGTCACATGACGATGTGAACTATGGGTGTTAATCACATGGTGATGTGAACTATTGATGTTAAATCACATGGCGACGTGATCTAGATTATTGACTCTAGTGCAAGTGGGAGACTGAAGGAAATATGCCCTAGAGGCAATAATAAAGTTATTATTTATTTTCTTATTTCATGATAAATGTTTATTATTCATGCTAGAATTGTATTAACCGGAAACATAATACATGTGTGAATACATAGACAAGCAGTGTCACTAGTATGCCTCTACTTGACTAGCTCGTTGATCAAAGATGGTTAAGTTACCTAACCATAGACATGAGTTGTCATTTTATTAACAGGATCACATCATTAGGAGAATGATGTGATTGACTTGACCCATTCCGTTAGCTTAGCACTTGATCGTTTATTATGTTTCTATTGCTTTCTTCATGACTTATACATGTTCCTATGACTATGAGATTATGCAATTCCCGTTTACCAGAGGAACACTTTGTGTGCTACCAAACTTCACAACGTAACTGGGTGATTATAAAGGTGCTCTCTGGTGTCTCGAAGGTACTTGTTGGGTTAGGCGTATTTCGAGATTAGGATTTGTCAATCGATTGTGGGAGAGGTATCTTTACGGGCTCCACTCAATGCACATCACTTAAGCCTTGCAAGCATTGCAACTAATGAGTTAGTTGCAGGATGATGTATTACGAGCGAGTAAAGATACTTGCGATAATCGAGTGACAAATCTAATGACGCCAACCCAATAAGTACCTTCGAGACACAGAGAGCACCTTTATAATCACCCAGCTATTTGTGATGTTTGGTAGAACACAAAGTGTTCCTCCGTAAATGGGAGTTGCATAATCTCATAGTCATAGGAACATGTATAAGTCATGAAGAAAGCAATAGCAACATACTAAACGCATCAAGTGCTAAGCTAACGGAATGGGTTTGTCAATCACATCATTCTCCTAATGATGTGATCCCGTTAATCAAATGACAACTCTTTGTCTATGGCTAGGAAACATAACCATATTTGATCAACGAGCTAGTCAAGTAGAGGCATACTAGTGACACTCTGTTTGTCTAAGTATTCACACATGTATCATGTTTCCGGTTAATACAATTATAGCATGAATAATAAACATTTATCATGATATAAGGAAATATATAATAACTTTATTATTGCCTCTAGGGCATATTTCCTTCAGAAAGGAGTGGAAAGGAGCAAGGGAGCCCCCCCCCAGCCCAATCCGAATTGGGAGCCCCCCTTTCCTTCCTCCCTCCTTCCTCTTCCTTCCCTCTCCCTCTCCAAATAGGAAAAGGAGGAGTCCTACTCCCGGTGGGAGTAGGACTCCCTCTTGGCGCCTCCTCCCCTTGGTCGGCCCTCTCCTCCCCCCTTTATATACGGAGGAGAGGAGCACCCCATAGACACAACAATTGATCTCTTGGATCTTTTAGCCGTGTGCGGTGCCCCCCTCCACCATAGTACACCTTGATAATATCGTAGCGGTGCTTAGGCGAAGCCCTGCGTCGGTTGAACATCATCACCGTCACCACACCATCGTGCTGATGGAACTCTCCCTCAAAGCTCGGCTGGATCGGAGTTCGAGGGACGTAATCGAGTTGAACGTGTGCAGAACTTGGAGGTGCCGTGTGTTCGGTACTTAATCGATCGGATCGTGAAGTGCTACGTCTTGAGCTTGCGTTGGTTTTCCCCGAAGAGGAGAGGATGATGCAGCACAGTAGCGTAAGTATTTCCCTCAGTTTTTGAGAACCAAGGTATCAATCCAGTAGGAGGCCACACACAAGTCCCTCGTACCTGCACAAAACAATAGCTACTCGCAACCAACGCGATTAGGGGTTGTCAATTCCTTCACGGTCACTTATGAGAGTGAGATCTGATAGAGATAATATTTTTGGTATTTTTGGTATAAAGATGCAAAGTGAAAAGTAAAAGCAAAGTGAAAACAAAGCAAGTATAAAAGTGATGGAGATTGATATGATGAGAATAGACTCGGGGGCCATAGGTTTCACTAGTGGCTTCTTTCAAGAGCATAATTATTCTACGGTGGGTGAACAACTTCTTCGTTGAGCAATTGATGTAATTGAGCATAGTTATGAGGTTATCTAGGTATGATCATGTATATAGGCATCACGTCCGAGACAAGTAGACCAAACGATTACGCATCTACTATTATTACTCCACTCATCGACCGCTATCCAAAGATGCATCTAGAGTATTAAGTTAAAAACAGAGTAATGCCTTAAGCAAGATGACATGATGTAGAGGAATAAATTCATGCAATATGATAAATACCCCATCTTGTTATCCTCGATGCCAACAGTACAATACGTGCCTTGCAACCCTTCATGTCACTGGGTAAGGACACCGCAAGATTGAACCCAAAGCAATGCACTTCTCCCATTGCAAGAACTACCAATCTAGTTGGCCAAACCAAACGGATAATTCGAAGAGACTTGCAAAGATAACTCAATCATACATAAAAAGAATTCAGAGAAGATTCAAATATTATTCATAGATAAGCTGGATCATAAACCCACAATTCATCGGTCTCAACAAACACACCACAAAAAGAAGATTACATCGAATAGATCTCCACAAGAGAGGGGGATAACATTGTATTGAGATCCAAAAAGAGAGAAGAAGCCATCTAGCTACTAGCTATGGACCCGAAGGTCTGAAGTAAACTACTCACACTTCATCGGAGAGGCTATGGTGTTGATGTAGAAGCCCTCCGTGGTGGATGCCCTCGTGAGCTCCTAACAGGCCCCAAGATGGGATCTCTTGGATCTGAGGAAGTTCTTGGCGGTGGAATTAGGTTTTTGGCCCTGTTACATTTGTTTGGGGGTGCGAGGTATATCTAGGAGGAAGGAGTACATCGGTGGAGCTGAGGGGCCCACGAGGCGGCGCGCCCTAGGGGAGCCCCCACCCTCGTGACCGCCTCTCTGGTTCCTTGGCGAGGGTCCAAGTCTCTGGATCACGCTCGGTGAGAAAATCACGTTTAGAAGGTTTCATTCCGTTTGGACTCCGTTTGATATTCTGTTTCTTCGAAATACTGAAAAAGGCAAAAAACAGCAATTCTGGGTTGGGCCTCCGGTTAATAGGTTAGTCCCAAAAGTAATATAAAAGTGGAAAATAAAGCCCATTATAGTCCAAAACAATAGATAAAGTAGCATGGAGCAATCAAAAATTATAGATACGTTGGAGACATATCAGGCATCCCCAAGCTTAATTCCTTTCGTCCTCGAGTAGGTAAATGATAAAAGAGAATTTTTGATGCGGAGTGATACTTTGGCATAATTTCAATGTAAATCTTCTTAATCATGGTATGAATATTCAGATCCGAAAGATTCAAGACAAAAGTTCATATTGACATAAAAATAATAATACTTCAAGCATACTAACTAAGAAATTATGTCTTCTCAAAATAATATGGCCAAAGAAAGTTATCCCTACAAAATCATATAGTCTGTCTATGCTCCATCTTCCCCACACAAAGTATTTAAATCATGCACAACCCCGATGACAAGCCAAGCAATTGTTTCATACTTTAACATTTTCAAAACTTTTTCAATCTTCACGCAATACATGAGCGTGAGCCATGGATATAGCACTATATGTGGAATAGAACGGTGGTTGTGGAGAAGACAAAAGAGGGAAGATAGTCTCACATCAACTAGGCGTATCAACGGGCTATGGAGATGCCCATCAATAGATATCAATGTGAGTGAGTAGGGATTGCCATGCAACGGATGCACTAGAGCTATAAGTATATGAAAGCTCAACAAAAGAAACTAAGTAGGTGTGCATCCAACTCGCTTGCTGACGAAGACCTAGGGCATTTGAGGAAGCCCATCATTGGAATATACAAGCAAAGTTCTATAACGAAAAATTCCCACTAGTATATGAAAGTGACAAAATGAGAGACTCTCTATCATGAAGATCATGGTGCTACTTTGAAGCACAAGTGTGGTAAAAGGATAGTAACATTGTCCCTTCTCTCTTTTTCTCTCATTTTATATATTTTTTTTATTAGGGCCTTTTCTCTTTTTTTATGGCCTCTTTTTTTTCGTCCGGAGTCTCATCCCGACTTGTGGGGGAATCATAGTCTCCATCATCCTTTCCTCACTTGGGACAATGCTCTAATAATGATGATCATCACACTTTTTATTTTCCTTACAACTCAACAATTACAACTCGATACTTGGAACAAAATATGACTCTATATGAATGCCTCCGGTGGTGTACCAGGATATGCAATGAAACATGAGTGACATGTATGAAAGAATTAAGAACGGTGGCTTTGCCACAAATACGATGTCAACTACATGATCATGCTAGCAATATGACAATGATGGAGTGTGTCATAATAAACGGAACGATGGAAAGTTGCATGGAAATATATCTCGGAATGTCTATGGAAATGCCATGATAGGTAGGTATGATGGCTTTTTTGAGGAAGGTATATGGTGGGTGTATGATACCTGCAAAAGGTGCATGGTATTAGAGAGGCTAGCAATAGTGGAAGGATGGGAGAAAGTGCATATAATCCATGGACTCAACATTAGTCATAAAGAACTCATATACTTATTGCAAAAATCTAGAAGTTATCAATGCAAAGTATTACGCGGATGCTCCTAGGGATAGATTGGTAGGAAAAGACCATCGTCATTCCCCGATCGCCACTCATAAGGAAGACAATCAATAAATAAATCATGCTCCGAGTTCATCACATAACGGTTCACCATACGTGCATGCTACGGTAATCACAAACTTTAACACAAGTATTCTTTGAATTCACAACTATTCAACTAGCATGACTCTAATATCATCATCTTCATATCTCAAAACAATTATCAAGCATCAAACTTATCTTAGTATTCAACGCACTCAAAAGAAAGTTTCACATATCTTGAATACCAAGTATATTAACATTAAGCAAATTACCATGCTATTAACGACTCTCAAAATAATCTAAGTGAAGCATGAGAGATCAATTTTCTTTAATACAAATCCACCACCGTGCTCTAAAATATCTAAGTGAAGCACTAGAGCAAAAAATTATCACGCTCAAAAGAAATAAGTGAAGCACTATGAGCAAAACTATCAAGCTCAAAAGATATAAGTGAAGCACATAGAGTATTCTATCAAATTCCAATTCATGTATGGCTCTCTCAAAAGGTGTGTACAGCAAGGATGATTGTGGTAAACTAACAAGCAAAAACGCAAATAATACAAGACGCTCCAAGCAAAACACATATCATGTGGTGAATAAAAATATAGCTCCAAGTAAATTACTGATGGAAGTGGACGAAAGAGGGGATGCCTTCCGGGGCATCCCCAAGCTACGACTTTTTGGTGTCCTTGGATTATCTTGGGGTGCCATGGGCATCCCCAATCTTAGGCTCTTTCCACTCCTTGTTCCATAATCCATCAAAAGAATTCACCCAAAACTTGAAAACTTCACAACACAAAACTCAATAGAAATCTCGTGAGCTCCGTTAGAGAAAGAAAACAAAAGACTACTTTAAGGTACTGTAATGAACTCATTATTTATTTGTATTGGTGTTAAACCTACTGTATTCCAACTTCTCTATGGATCATAAACTATTTTACTAGCCATAGATTCATCAAAATAAGCAAACAACACACGCAAAACAGAATCTGTCAAAAACAGAACAGTCTGTAGTAATCTGTAACTAACGCAAACTTATGGAACTCAAAAAATTCTACCAAAATTAGAAGACCTGGACAATTTGTTTATTGATCAGCAGCAATTGGAATCAGTATTTTATCTCGTTCTGGTTATTTTTAACAATTCGGGCACTGAGCACAAAGTTTCTGGAAATTACAGCAAGATCAAATAACTATCATCCAAGAAGATCCAATAGGTTTAACTTGGCACAAACACTAATTAAAATATAAAACCACATCTAAACAGAGGCTAGATGGATTATTTATTCGTAAACAGAAGCAAAAACAAAAAACTAAAAATAAAATTGGGTTGCCTCCTAACAAGCGCTATCGTTTAACGCCCCTAGCTAGGCATAAAAGCAAGGATAGATCTAGGTATTGCCATCTTTGGTAGGCAATCCATAAGTGGCTCTCATGATAGATTCATATGGTAATTTTATTTTCTTTCTAGGGAAGTGTTCCATGCCTTTCTTTAATGGAAATTGGAATCTAATATCCCCTTCCTTCATATCAATAATTGCACAAATCGTTCTAAGGAAAGGTCTACCAAGAATAATAGGACATGAAGGATTGCAATCTATATCAAGAACGATAAAATCCACGGGCACATAATTCCTATTTGCAACAATAAGAACATTATTAATTCTTCCCATAGGCTTTTTAATAGTGGAACTCCATAAGATGCAAGTTTATAGAGCAATCATCAAAGTCTCGGAAATCTAGCAAATCACACAAAGTTTTGGGAATAGTAGAGACACTAGCACCCAAATCACACAAAGCATTAAACTCATGATCTTTGATTTAATTTTTGATAGTAGGTTCCCACTCATCATAGAGTTTCCTAGGGATAGAAACTTTCAACTCAAGTTTTTCTTCATAAGATTGCATCAAGGCATCAACAATGTGTTCAGTAAAGGCCTTATTTTGACTATAGGCATGAGGAGAATTTAGCACGGTTTGCAACAAGGAAATAAAATCAATTAAAGAGCAATTTTCATAATTAAATTCCTTGAGATCCAATATAGTGGGTTTATCAATATCTATATTTTTATTCGTTTCAATCCCACTTTTATCAATTTCATCATCAAGATCTAAAAACTCTGAATTCTTAGAACGCCTTCTAGGTAAAGGAAGATCATATTCAGTTTCATCAAGATTCATATTGAAAAACAAAGATTTAATAGGGGACGCATCAATAACTTTTCGATCTTCATCTTGATTTTCATAGGGATTCAGTTTAGCGGCCATCTTATTGACTAAGGTAGCTTGCATATTCGAAATTTCAGCGGCCATCTTTTCAAGACGAGCAATTTGGGCTCTTATACCATCAAATTCTTTGGACATATCAGCGAGCTCTTTATTCATATAACTCACAAACTCTCTTGTTCCTTAAGCTTGCTTCTAAAGAAATTATTATGCTCAAATTGCAAAACCATAAACTTCCTGACATTGTTTTCGATCTCCTCTAGCCTTTTAAGGTGAAGATCACCAAATTTAGGTAGGGCCATCACGACAAACAAGCAAACTAACACACGAGCAACAAATAGACGAGGAAAAAGGCAACGGGAAAAAGAGGAGGAGTTTGGGAAAGAGAGGGCGAATAAAACGGCAAGGGTGAAGTGGGGGAGAGGAAAACGAGAGGCAAATGGCAAATAATGTAATGTGAGAGATAGGGATTGTGATGGGTACTTGGTATGTTGACTTTTGCGTAGATTCCCGACAGCGGTGCACAAATCCTTCTTGCTACGTCTTGAGCTTGCGTTGGTTTTCCCCGAAGAGGAGAGGATGATGCAGCACAGTAGCGTAAGTATTTCCCTCAGGTTTTAAGAACCAAGGTATCAATCCAGTAGGAGGCCACGCACAAGTCCCTCGTACCTGCAAATGATGGCTACTCGCAACCAACGCGATTAGGGGTTGTCAATCCCTTCATGATCACTTACGAGAGTGAGATCTGATAGAGATACTATTTTTGGTATTTTTGGTATAAAGATGCAAAGTGAAAAGTAAAAGCAAAGTAAAAACAAAGCAAGTATAAAAGTGATGGAGATTGATATGATGAGAATATACCCGGGGCCATAGGTTTCACTAGTGGCTTCTTTCAAGAGCATAATTATTCTACGGTGGGTGAACAAATTACTGTTGAGCAATTGACAGAATTGAGCATAGTTATGAGGTTATCTAGGTATGATCATGTATATAGGCATCACGTCCGAGACAAGTAGACCGAAACGATTCTGCATCTACTACTATTACTCCACTCATCGACCGCTATCCAGCATGCTTCTAGAGTATTAAGTAAAAACAGAGTAACGCCTTAAGCAAGATGACATGATGTAGAGGAATAAATTCATGCAATATGATAAATACCCCATCTTGTTATCCTCGATGGCAACAATACAATACGTGCCTTGCAACCCTTTCTGTCACTGGGTAAGGACACTGCAAGATTGAACCCAAAGCAATGCACTTCTCCCATTGCAAGAACTACCAATCTAGTTGGCCAAACCAAACGGATAATTCGAAGAGACTTGCAAAGATAACTCAATCATACATAAAAGAATTCAGAGAAGATTCAAATATTATTCATAGATAAGCTGAATCATAAACCCACAATTCATCATTCTCAACAAACACACCGCAAAAATAAGATTACATCGAATAGATCTCCACAAGAGAGGGGGAGAACATTGTATTGAGATCCAAAAAGAGAGAAGAAGCCATCTAGCTACTAGCTATGGACCCGAAGGTCTAAAGTAAACTACTCACACTTAATCGGAGAGACTATGGTGTTGATGTAGAAGCCCTCCATGGTGGATGCCCCCTCCGGCGGAGTTCCGGAACAGGCCCCAAAATGGGATCTCGTGGATACAGGAAGTTGCGGCGGTGGAATTAGGTTTTTGGCTCTGTTACGATCGTTTGGGGTGCGTGAGGTATATATAGGAGGAAGGAGTACGTCGGTGGAGCTGAGGGACCCACGAGGCGGGCGCCCTAGGGGCGCCCCCCACCTCGTGGATCGCATCTCTGGTTCCTTGGCGTAGGGTCCAAGTCTCCTGGATCACGTTCGGTGAGAAAATCACGTTTCCGAAGGTTTCATTCCGTTTGGAGTCCGTTTGATATTATGTTTCTTCGGAATACTGAAAAAGGCAAAAAACAGCAATTCTGGGCCGGGCCTCCGGTTAATAGGTTAGTCCCAAAAGTAATATAAAAGTGGAAAATAAAGCCCATTATAGTCCAAAACAATAGATAAAGTAGCATGGAGCAATCAAAAATTATAGATACGTTGTAGACGTATCATGAAGACGTACGACTACATCGACCGTGTTGTGCTAACGCTTCCGCTTTCGGTCTACGAGGGTACGTGGACACACTCTCCCCTCCCGTTGCTATGCATCACCACGATCTTGCGTGTGCGTAGGAATTTTTTGAAATTACTACGTTCCCCAAAAGTGGCATCCGGGCCAGGTTTTATTCGTTGATGTTATATGCACGAGTAGAACACAAGTGAGTTGTGAGTGATACAAGTCATACTGCTTACCATCATGTCACACTTTGGTTCGGCGGTATTGTTGGATGAAGCGGCCCGGACCGACATTACGCGTACACTTACGCGAGGATGGTTCTACCGATGTGCTTTGCACACAGGTGGCTGGCGGGTGTCAGTTTCTCCAACTTTAGTTGAACCGAGTGTGGCTACGCCCGGTCCTTGAGAAGGTTAAAACATCACTAACTCGACGAACTATCATTGTGGTTTTGATGCGTAGGTAAGAACGGTTCTTGCTCAGCCCGTAGCAGCCACGTAAAACTTGCAACAATAAAGTAGAAGATGTCTAACTTGTTTTTGCAGGGCATGTTGTGATGTGATATGGTCAAGGCATGATGCTATATTTTATTGTATGAGACGATCATGTTTTGTAACCGAGTTATCGGCAACTGGCAGGAGCCATATGGTTGTCGCTTTATTTTTTGCAATGCAATCGCCCTGTAATTGCTTTACTTTATCACTAAGCGGTAGCGATAGTCGTAAAAGTAATAGTTGGCGAGACGACAATGATGCTACGATGGAGATCAAGGTGTCGCGCTGGTGACGATGGTGATCATGACAGTGCTTCAGAGATGGAGATCACAGGCACAAGATGATGATGGCCATATCATATCACTTATATTGTTTGCATGTGATTTTTATCCTTTATGCATCTTATTTTGCTTTGATTGACGGTAGCATTATAAGATGATCTCTCACTAAATTTCAAGATAAAAGTGTTCTCCCTGAGTATGCACCATTGCCAAAGTTCGTTGTGCCCAGACACCACGTGATGATTGGGTGTGATAAGCTCTACGTCCATCTACAACGGGTGCAAGCCAGTTTTGCACACGCAGAATACTCAGGTTAAACTTGACGAGCCTAGCATATGCAGATATGGCCTCGGAACACTGAGACCGAAAGGTCGAGCGTGAATCATATAGTAGATATGATAAACATAGTGATGTTCACCATTGAAAACTACTCTGTTTCACGTGATGATCGGTTATGGTTTAGTTGATTTGGATCACGTGATCACTTAGATGATTAGAGGGATGTCTATCTAAGTGGGAGTTCTTAGTACCTGATAGTATTAGCATATCTATGTTGTAGATCAATTGCTCACGTTTAGCTCCCCTGTTTTATTTTTGATATGTTCCTAGAGAAAACTAAGTTGAAATATGTTAGTAGCAATGATACGGATTGGATCCGTGATCTGAGGGTTATCCTCATTGCTGCACAAAAGAATTATGTCCTTGATGCACCACTAGGTGACAGACCGATTGCAGGAGCAACTGCAGACGTTATGAATGTTTGGCAAGCTCGGTATGATGACTACTTGATAGTTTAGTGCACCATGCTTTACGGCTTAGAATCTGGGCTTCAAAGATGTTTTTTGAAACGCCACGGAGCACATGAGATGTTCCAAGAGTTGAAATTAGTATTTCATACTCCTGCCCGTGTCGAGAGGTATGAGACCTCTGACAGTACTTTGCCTACAAGATGGAGGAGAATTGCTCAGCTAGTGAGCATGTGCTCAGAATGACTGAGTACTAAAATCACTTGAATCAAGTGGGAGTTAATCTTCCAGATAAGATAGTGATTGGCAGAGTTCTCTAGTCACTATCACCAAGTTACTAGAACTTTGTGATGAACTATAATATGCAAGGGATAATGGAAATGATTCCCAAGCTCTTCGTGATGCTGAAATCGACGAAGGTAGAAATCAAGAAAAACATCAAGTGTTGATGGTTGACAAGACCACTAGTTTCAAGAAAAGGGCAAAGGGAAGAAGGGGAACTTCAAGAAGAACGACAAGCGAGTTGTTTGCTCAAGTGAAGAAGCCCAAGTGCGGACCTAAGCACGAGACTAAGTGCTTCTACTGCAAAGGGACTGGTCACTAGAAGTGGAACTGCCCTAGATACTTGGCGGATAAGAAGGATGGCATAGTGAACAAAGGTATATTTGATATACATGTTATTGATGTGTTGTTTACTAGTGTTTATAGCAACCCCTTAGTATTTGATACTAGTTCGGTGGCTAAGATTAGTAACTCGGAACGGGAGTTGCAGAATGAACAGAGACTAGTTAAGGGTGAAGTGACGATGTGTGTTGGAAGTAGTTCCAAGATTAATATGATCATCATCGCACACTCCCTATACTTTCGGGATTAGTGTTGAACCTAAATAAGTGTTATTTTGTGTTTGCGTTGAGCATGAATATGATTTGATCATGTTTATTGCAATACGGTTATTCATTTAAGTTAGAGAATAATTGTTGTTCTATTTACATGAATAAAACCTTCTATGGTCATACACCAATGAAAATGGTTTGTTGGATCTCGATCGTAGTGATACACATATTAATAATATTGAAGCCAAAAGATGCAAAGTTAATAATGATAGTGCAACTTATTTGTGGCACTGCCGTTTAGGTCATATTGGTGTAAAGCGCATGAAGAAAATCCATGCTGATGGGCTTTTGGAATCACTTGATTATGAATCAGTTGATGCTTGCGAACCATGCCTCATGGGCAAGATGACTAAGACTCCGTTCTCCGGAACAATGGAGCAAGCTACTGACTTACTGGAAATAATACATACCGATGTATGCAGTCCGATGAGTGTTGACGCTCGCGGCGGGTATCGTTATTTCCTGACCTTCACAGATGATTTGAGCAGATATGGGTATATCTACTTAATGAAACTGAAATAGTTGAAAAGTTCAAAGAATTTCAGAGTGAAGTGGAGAATCATTGTAACAAGAAAATAAAAGTTTTTCTGCGATTTGATTGCGGGGACGAATATTTGAGTTACAAGTTTGGCCTTCAATTAAAACAATGTGGAATAGTTTCACAAACTCATGCCACTTGGAACACCACATCATAATGGTGTGTCTGAACGTCATAACTGTACTTTATTGGATATAGTGCAATCTATGATGTCTCTTACCAATTTACCACTATCGTTCTAGGGTTATGCATTAGAGACAGCTGCATTCACATTAAATAGGGCACCGTCTAATCCGTTGAGGCGACACCGTATGAGCCATGGTTTAGCAAGAAACCTAAGTTGTCATTTCTTAAAGTTTGGGGATACGATGCTTATGTGAAAAAGTTTCAACCTGATAAGCTCGAACCCAAATCGGAGAAGTGCGTCTTCATAGGATACCCAAAAGAAAATGTTGGGTACACCTTCTATCACAGATCCGAAGGCAAGACATTGGTTGCTAAGAATGGATCCTTTCTAGAGAAGGAGTTTCTCTCGAAAGAAGTGAGTGGGAGGAAAGTAGAACTTGATGAGGTAACTGTACCTTCTCCCTTATTGGAAAGTAGTTCATCATAAAAATCTGTTCCTGTGACTCCTACACCAATTAGTGAGGAGGCTAATGATGATGATCATGTAACTTCAGATCAAGTTACTACCGAACCTCGTAGGTCAACCAGAGTGAGATCCGCACTGTGAGTGGTAAAGTAATCCTGTTCGGAGGTCATGTTACTTGACCATGACGAACCTACGAACTATGAGGAAGCGATGATGAGCCCAGATTCGCATAAAATGGCTTGAGGCCATGAAATCTGAGATGGGATCCATGTATGAGAACAAAGTATGGACTTTGATTGACTTGCCCGATGATCCGTGAGCCATTGAGATTAAATGGATCTTCAAGAGGAAGATGGACGCTGATAGTAGTATTACTATCTACAAAGCTAGAATTGTCGCAAAAAGGTTTTCGACAAGTTCAAGGTGTTGACTATGATGAGAGTTTCTCACTCGTATCTATGCTTAAGTCTGTCCAAATCATGTTAGCAATTGTCGTATTTTATGAAATCTGGCAAATGGATAAGCAAAACTGCATTCCTTAATAGATTTATTAAAGAAGAGTTGTATATGATGCAACCAGAAGGTTTTGTCAATCCTAAAGGTGCTAACAAAATATGCAAGCTCCAGCGATCCATCTATGGACTGGTGCAACCATCTCGGAGTTGGAATATACGCTTTGATAAGTTGATCAAAGCATATAGTTTCATACAGACTTGCGGTGAAGCTTGTATTTAAAAGAAAGTGAGTGGGAGCACTACAACATTTCTGATAAGTATATGTGAATGACATATTGTTGATCGGAAATAATGTAGAATTATTCTACGAAGCATAAAGGAGTGTTTGAAAAGAGTTTTTCAAAGAAAGACCTCGGTGAAGCTGCTTACATATTGAGCATCAAGATCTATAGAGATAGATCAAGACGCTTGATAAGTTTTTTCAATGAGTACATACCTTTACAAGATTTTGAAGTAGTTCAAAATGGAACAGTCAAAGAAGGAGTTCTTGCATGTGTTGCTAGGTGTGAAGTTGAGTAAGACTCAAAACCCGACCACGGCAGAAAATAGAAAGAGAATGAAAAGTCATTCCCTATGCCTCAGTCATAGGTTATATAAAGTATGCTATGCTATGTACCAAATCTATTGTATACCATGCCCTGAGTTTGGCAAGGGAGTACAATAGTGATCTAGGAGTAGATCACTGGACATTGGTCAAAATTATCCTTAGAGGACTAAGGAAATATTTCTCGGTTATGGAGGTGACAAAAGGTTTGTCGTAAAAAGTTACGTCGATGCAAGCTTTGACACCGATCTCGATGACTCTAAGTCTCGATCTAGATACATATTGAAAGTGGGAGCAATTAGCTAGAGTAGCTCCGTGCAGAGCATTGTTGACATAGAAATTTGCAAAATACATACAGATCTGAATATGGCAGACATGTTGTGTCGGGGAGGCTGATCGGACCCACGAACACCTATGGGGCCGACGGACCGAGCCCCTTTTGGTTCGGAGGGGGCGGAGATCGCACGAAGAGCGGATCGAGGCGAAGCACACGAGCAGTTTTTACCCAGCTTCGGAGCTCTCCAGAGAGATAATACTCCTACTGCTGCTTGTCTGATTTGTATTGTGTTCTTGCTAGGGAGCGATGAGAGCTACAAGCCCTAGCGTGAGTGTTCTCTGGTTACGTTGGAATTGAACGGCCCGAACCCCTTTCTACATTGCGCATGGGCCTCCTTTTATATGTGCAAGGGTCTCCGACAGTGGCAACGTAGATGAGGGTACAAATGGAAAAGCGATAGTTGGTACACCTACTTGTACAAAGGTACTGATGTACTCTACCTAACCCCGACGGCAAGGGACAAAAGCATTAAATGCCCGCCCTCGCCGCCCTAAACAAAGGCAACAGAGGACCGTCAGAGCGCCACCGCCGCCACGATGGCAAGCTTGTCAGCGCCGTTTATCGCTGCTCTCCGCTGCTGCACAGCCTCTTGACACGCTGCGCATGGAATGGTCCCATGGCGACACGTTGGTGGATGAGCTGGAGCGGAGATGAAGAGAGGTTGCCTGCCGCGGCAAGTGCCTTGCCGCGGCTGAATCCTTGTCGCGTCTGGAGGCTTGTCGCCCTCCGAGCCTTCCTGGCAAGCTCCTCTTGCCGGGATCTTGTCTTCTGCGTGCCTTGAGTGGCCTTCCCGGCAAGCTCCTCTTGCCGGGGCCTTGTCTTCTTGGTTAAATACTTTGTTCTTGAATGGCTCCAAAGGAACCACGGAGGATCTTAAGCGGAGACCAGGCAAGCCTTCCGCTGGTGTCTGCAACTGCCGGTGCACGAGTTCGGGATACTAGGGTACCCCTACTCTAGTACACCGACAGGAGCCCCCGGGCCTGGGCCGCACACGGTGCCGAGCGCTGTCGGGCCAGGCCCAAAACAGTGCACGGTCAAATGCGGCCTTGATCACGCCGTAACTCACCCCGGACCCACCATGTCCCTCATGAACGGCACGCACCGAACGTGGCGTCGTGTGAGAGATCGTGGGCGAGGTCGTGGGGGTTTCTTTATTAGGAAAAGCGGAACGTCCGCCCCCTCTCCCTACTTATAAACAGGGGAAACAGGGGCAGGTCGCCCATCTTGCCATTGTTGTCTCGTCTCGAAAACCACCGCCACTCCCCCCTTCTTCTCTAGTGCGAAGAGAGCGCCCGCCTTCGCCACAGCGCCATCAACGCCGTCTGCCCTCCTCCACCGCCTCCGCCATGGCTCAAAGCCGACAAGGGAAGGGTGTGAAGTCGGTCAAGCGCAGCGGCTCATGGGCGCCGCGAAAGGAGCGAGCCATCTTCTCCCCAGCTCGACGCAAAGGAGCTGAGGGAGGGCTTCTACCTCTTCCGGTCGACGGAGACGCGCATCCACAAGACGAAGGTACTCCCCGCCGCCGCCTTTGAACTAGCCCCAACTGGGTACCCTTTCTTTGCGCTTTTTCTATTGCGGGCTCTGCCCGCCTTTTCTCAATTCTTCGCGACATTATGAACACCTACGGGTTCCGCCTCCTTGATTTCACCCCCAACGCCGTCCTGACCATGGCAGTTTTCGCACACCTTTGCAAAAACTTTGTCGGGATCCACCCAAACGTAGCCCTCTTCCGCCACTTCATCATGCCTCGCGTTGAGAGAGGGGAGACGCTTGCCGGAGGGATTGCTTGGGTCTCCAGGGTCGGCAAGAAAGAAGCTTACCTGGAAGGAGAGTTCCGTAGCAAATGGGAGGAGTGGAGAGCCAATTGGTGTTGGATCGTTGAGGAGAACCCGCAGCCCTTCGATCGCCTGCGCCAAACCCCAATAGTGCTGCAACGATTGGAGCAACTTGGCGCCGGAAGATGCTAGGTTGAAGATAGATGTGACCGGATTTTGCGCCTCGTGCTTGCGGACTCACCGTAAGGCGATTGGCGCAGATTTCCTTCGCCGCCGCATCGCTCCCTTGCAGGAGAGGAGGAGACCTGCTTGGGAGTTCCAAAACACAGCGGACATCATGAGGCTGCGCCCGGGTCTCAATTGGAATTTCACTGTCTTGGAGTTGGATGCGATGCTGCTAGAGCTGTTCAAGAATGACCCCGATCACCCCGAGTGGTTTAGGTTGCCGGGGGGGGGTCGTCCCATTGTGCAATGATGCCGTCGTGCGATTCTCATGGGATCGTTCCAACCTGGCAAGAGCCTTCCGACGACATCGTGCGGCAGTTCTTCGACAGCTTGGAAGAAGTGCCGATCCGCCCTGACGAGCAGAAGAAGCTCACCCGCAACACCACCGATGAAGAGATGGTGCGCATTGCCACAAGGTTGGAGGAGGCGGCAGCAGCTGCTGCCGCTGGCGTCTTCGGGTACACCGTGGAGGAGGCAGATGCAGCCGAGGCGGCAAGCCTTGCCGAGCGAAGGGAGTTCGCCGGTGAGGAAGAGCTTGCCGAACCCGAGGACGAGTCGAGCGAACCAGCCGAGGGCGCTTCTTCCCCCACCATCCAGCGGCTTGCCGCAAACGGAGCCCCCGGCTCCGCCAAAGAAGTGTCTCCGCAAGGCCGGAGATGAGACGGGGCGGCAGACGGGTCCACAGTCGCAGCCATGGCGCAGCGCTCTACATGACAAGCGATGTTGCCGCTGAGCACCCCACACCGCTGCGACAACCGGGCGGGATCCTCCCGAGCCACCGCCGACGCCTCCGCTTAAGCGGCCAAGAGAGCCCACTCCTCCGCCTCGTCGCACTGGAGGCGAGCCGGAGTTTGATCTCTCCGCACTAAGCTCCGACGAGGAAGAAGAGTAAGCTTCTATATTGTGCTTGTATTTCTTCAATTTTGTTGCTTCATCTTGAATCTGATTTGCTTTGTTCTGAACTCTTTCCTTTTCAGGACGCTGGCCCAGAGAGCGTCGAAGAGGGCCAAGACCCCGGTGGTCGTCGTTGAGGATGATCCACCCATGGCAACAGGAGGCGCGTCTGAGATCCCCTTGCCGGACCCGGCAACCCTTCCTCAGAGCAGCCCCAAAGACCCCCAGTGAGTAAGTATGCGGTTTTCTCCTTACTGTTAGGTGTGCATGGGTGCTCCTTCTTCATTGATATCCGACTATTGGTTTGTGTAGGAGCAGAGCAGCCTCATCAGGAGGGCCCGGAGGCTGCCCCCGAAATTCTATCTGCTTCGACTACGCCGCCAAGGGAGGATTCTCCGGCAAGGGAGCGTCCTCCGGCAAGGGAGACTACTCCGGCAAGGGACAGCACCAGTGATCCTCCAGTGGTCGAGACCATGGCTGCAGACCCCATTGCAGGTAACCCTCTTGCGCGAAAATTTCCCTTGGGCTTGTTTTCTTCTGTTTTTCTTTTTGAACATTTGCTTGACTGTTCTTTCTTTGTCCGCCATAGAGCCGATGGAGACTGAGGTCGCCGGCGAGGAGGACGCTGGCAACAATCGACGAAGCCGCCGTGGAAGAAGAAGCCGCGTGACGAGCCTGCCGGCGAAGAGGCCACCGAAGGCCGCAGCAGTGGCGAGGGGTCTGGCGATCGACCGACGGCCCTAAGGCCGCAGGCGCCAGCGCTACACCGACCGCCGATTCCCCGCCGCTGCCGCAGCTTCAGTTCAAGAGCCCCAGCCCGGCGCCTATTTGAAGGCCGGCGACGGCGTCTTCATCAAGCTCCCATGGGAGTCGAGCTCCAGGGCGCCGGTCGTAGGAGAGACCTTCGACGGAGAGCTGCTCGCCTCCGCTGGGCTGACGCTAGTGGACACGCCAAGCAGCAAAGAGCGGCGAAGTCCGAGGAGGCGATTCTTGAAGAAGCTGATGTCGCTCTACCGCTACCGACAAGCCAAGTTGGAGTCAGGAAGCACTTGTCGCGAGGGCGGGAGCAGACATGGAGAAGCGCCAGAAGAGCTCCGGCGCCAACCAAGAAGCTCTCCGGAACGAAGCGGAAGAACGGGGCGACTTCTTTGAAGAGCGCACGGCCTTCATCTCGAGAAGGCCGCGGTGAGAGGAGGAGCAGCGGCTTGCCGTCGACAAGCTGTCCGCACAGAACGCGAAATGGGCGAGCGGAAGGTCAACCTGGACAGCCACGAGGAAGAGCTTGTCGCGCGAGGAGTCACTTGGCGGGGCTCTTAAGGAAGCGAAGATGCTGCCGCAGCCACCGAGGCCGCCAAGAAAGAGTTGGAGGCGAAGGTGACGCAGCCGGAGGCCGATCTCGAAGAGCGGCGAGGAGCTTGCGCGCTCAAGCACGAGCGCGAGAAGGACGCTTACACTCTTGGCAAGCTGCAGGGGGCCGCCGATAGGGAGCAAGGAGCTCGACGCTGCCAAGGATTCCAAGGCAGACCTTTTCACCAAGCCGACCACCCCGATGCAGACGCCGGATGGCGCCAAGGAGGCGGGAGGTGGGCTGTTGGAGACGATCAAGGCCAACGAGGCTGTTGGCGAATGCTGTTGCCACCCATAGCGCCTTGAGCGAGTGTGGAGCATCGATCGAAGGTCTTGTGGATCTTCTTGCCGCCATCCACAACGAAATGATGGAGCTGGGATGGTGGATCTCGGATACTCCTCAAGCGAGCATCTCCAACCCAGCGCCAAGCTTAGCTTATTCTTCAAGGGCGTCTTGTGGTCTCCAGCCGACTCGGGAAGAGATCCCAAAGCAGCTAGCCGAGGAATCGCGCAGATCTATGCAGGAGCCCTCCGGAAGGTGTTGATGAAGGTGGCCTTCCGCAATCCAGGCCTCAACCTCAACGGCGTCCTCAGATCCTTGCCGCCAGATGCCGATGTGGAGGCGCTCAAAGCCCTTGTCGCACCCATTGTGGACAAGGTGGGCAAGATCAAGTGGGTTGATGGCGACCGCGTAGACTAGGCCGCCAATTTTATCTTTCCTTGTCGTTCTTGATCATGTTTAGAACAATTTATTAGATCTGCGACAAGTTATTTTGTAATATAACTCTATCTTAGGCGATGATTGCAATGTTATTTCCTTTACTTGATTCCTTCCTTTATGCGTTTTTGCCCTACGCTTTTAGGTAACTTGTCGGTGCAGCACCTTTTGTCATGAAGCGCCGAGTTGAACGTCAAGACCTCATCGGCGGTGCCGCCTCGACCAAAGCAACCTTGTCGCGACTAGCCGCAGCTCACTTAAGTTCTTGAGCGGACTCGAAACAAAGTAAGGGCGTGACTAGCTGCGAGTTGGTTCCTCCGCGCACAGGTTTTCCATACAAAGTACTATCATTCGAGGAAGATAACTTAAAATTTTTAAAACTGATTGCTCAAACTTTGGCAACTTAGCTTTTTTGTCGTTCGCTTCCTGATAAGGCGAAACTTCCTCGAGCGACGCTTGGTCCATAGTATTATCTTCTCCTTCCCCCCTGGTTAACTTGTGCGCGAGGGAACCTTCCTTTCTTTGAGAAAAGAGAAAGAAGAGAAAATAAAGTTATGGAGCCCAGTGACTCGATATTGCTTACCGGGTGTGGGTGCTGCACAAAGTGTTAGCCAAAACATGCAATAAAATGATGAAAGCAAGAATTTGACAAGTTGTGCGCAACACACTAGCTTTATTGATGCACGGGGTCTGCGCCCGGCTTTGTACAAAGGATTACATGCATCAGCGGCAAGACTTGTACAAAAGGTGGTTGCCGGAACAGGTTCGCAACCGCGCTATGGGTAAAACTTACGAAGATGCTCAATATTCCAGGAGTTGCTCACGGAATGCCATCTTCGGTCTCAAGGCATGACAGCGCCAGCCTAGTGACTCGTTTCACCCGATAAGGGCCTTCCCACTTCAAGGCCAACTTGTTTGAATTCTCGGCAGATCGAACGCCCGAAGAACAAGGTCGCCATCCTCGAGGCTTCCGGCACTAACTTTGCGGCTATGGTAGCGACGCAAAGCTTGCCGGTAACGAGCAGCTCAGATAGCGGCTCAAGACGATCTTCCTCAAGGAGCAGCGTCATCTTGTCGCAGCTGCTCTTGCTCAAGCTCATCATAAGCGAGTACTCGAGGTGACCCGTATCTGAAGTTCCGTGGGGAGACTCGCTTCTGCTCCATAGACTAGAGCAAAAGGTGTCTAGCCGATGGCTCGATTTGGCGTCGTCTGATCGACCAAAGAACCACCGGCAGCTCCTCAATCCAGTTTCTTCCGCACTGTGCAGCCTGTCGAAAGTTACGGTCTTGAGCCCGCAGCACTTCAAAGATTTGCCCTCTCGCTTGACCGTTGCTTCTCGGATGAGCAATGTAAGCAAAGGCAACCTTGGCGCCAAGATCTTGGACGTCTTGCATGAAGGTGCGGCTTGTGAACTGTGCCGTTGTCGGTGATGATCCTGTTAGGGATTCCAAACGGCAAACAATCGACTGAAGAACTTGATTGCCGATCGTGTTGTCACCTTCCTCACTGCTTCCACTTCCGGCCACTTTTTGAACTTGTCGATGGCAACGTACAAGTACTCAAAGCCCCCGACAGCTCGGGGGAAGGGGCCAAGGATGTCGAGCCCCCAGACTGAAAATGGCCAGGATAAAGGGATCGTCTGGAGAGCTTGACCTGGCTGGTGTATCTGTTTGGAATGGAACTGGTACGCTTCACACTTGGTTACTTGTGCAGTTGCATCCTGGAGGGCTGTCGGCCAGAAGATACCTTGCCGAAAAGCTTTGCCGGCAAGTGCTCTGGCGCCAATGTGGTGACCACATATGCCTCCATGTATCTCTGCCAACAGCTTTTGTCCATCTTCCCGGCAAATACACTTCAATTTCACACCGTTGAGTCTCATACATGCGGTGTCGTCGACAACCGGTACATACTTGACTGCCGGGCTACTCTTTCCGCTTCTTCTTGCTCTTCGGAAGTTCTCTGTCTCAAGGAAATGGACAATCTGCTGCGCCCATGCCGGAGCTTGCGGCTCGACAACAAGGACTAAAGGCACATCTGCTGCTGCAGGAACATCGCCTTCCACGGCAAGAACTCGCGGCTCACCGGAGCTTGACGTTCCCGGCAAGCTTGCCGGAGCAAAACTTGTCGGGAGCGCTCGCTTCAACGAAACAAACCCCAGGGCTTGTCGGAGCGCATCGCCTCACCGTTTCTCGTGTCGATCGTGTAGCACTTGGCGTTGATCAAGATGAGCTCATGGATCTGATGACGCAGTGGAGTCGCTGTCGAGGTGGATCCGGCGAGTCGGCGATCTTGGCCTTCGGGGCGGAGAGTGCATGGTAGTTGCACCCCCACCGGTCTCGTCGCCACCGGCTCGTGTTTGGCGTTCTTGCCGCGGCAGCGATGCACTCGGTTGCCGCAGAGCGTCGCCGTTGGCGAAGCCGATGAGACTCTGTATGGTGGCCCTCCACTCGTTGACCTTGTCGGCCGTTGGAGGGTAATCGAGGAGCAGTTGAGCTCTCGCCAGGGCTTCCGCTGGAGTGGTGGGTGGCAATGGTGAACGGTGCGAGGAGCGGGATATACTCGGACTTCTAACTATGTTAGAAGGAGCAGCATCCCATCCAGGCGACCGTATCTCGCTCGTGCGGCATGTTGGCGTGCACGCCGGTCTTGAGGGTCTCGAGATCCTCCACCGGTCTTGATCCAACGAGCGTATGGTATTGTGAATACCATGACGCTGTTGATCCCGCTGCTCTGAGATGGGCGCGGGACATGTACGGACGCCGAGGTTTGCGCGGCCTTGTCCTTGGACTTAGCAGCGTCCACGAGCTCCTTCGCCGGCGCCGTTCTTCCGCGGCGTCTGCTCCACCACCCGCTTGCTCCGGTGATGGTGGGTTCGACGCGACGGCTCTGCTGCCGCCAAGCCTTCTTCTTCGGTGGCATGTTGATGAAGATGTTGAAGATGATGAAGATGTTGCTCGTGTGAACGCCGGATCAGGTTCACACAGCCTCGACGCCCCCTACCTGGCGCGCCAAAGATGTCGGGGAGGCTGATCGGACCCACGAACACCTATGGGGCCGGCGGACCGAGCCCCTTTTGGTTCGGAGGGGGGCGGAGATCGCACGAAGAGCGGATCGAGGCGGCTTACACGAGCAGTTTTTACCCAGCTTGAGCTCTCCGGAGAGATAATACTCCTACTGCTGCTTGTCTGATTTGTATTGTGTTCTTGCTAGGGAGCGATGAGAGCTACAAGACCTAGCGTGAGTGTTCTCTGGTTACGTTGGAATCGAACGGCCCGAACCCCTTTCTACGTTGCGCATGGGCCTCCTTTTATATGTGCAAGGGGTCTCCGACAGGTGGCAACGTAGATGAGGGTACAAATGGAAAAACAGTAGTTGGTACACCTACTTATGCGATTATGCAGTGTACTCTACCTAACCCCGACGGCAAGGGACAAAAGCATTAAATGCCCGTCCCTCGTGGCCTAAATAGTCTGACAGGGACCGTCAGAGCGCCGCCGCTTCGCCACGATGGCAAGCTTGTCGGCGCCCGCTTATCGCTGCTCTCCGCTGCCTGACAGCCTCTTGACACGCTGCGCATGGAATGGTCCCATGGCGACACGTTGGTGGATGAGCTGAAGCGGAGATGAAGAGAGTTACTGCGCGGCAAGTGCCTTGCCGCGGCTGTATCCTTGTCGCGTCCGGAGGCTTGTCGCTCTCCGAGCCTTCCCGGCAAGCTCCTCGTGCCGGGGTCTTGTCTTCTGCGTGCCTTGAGTGGCCTTCCCGGCAAGCTCCTCTTGCCGGGGCCTTGTCTTCTTGGTTAAATACTTTGTTCTTGAATGGGTCCAAAGGAACCACGGAGGATGGCGGATACTAGGCAAGCCTTGCCGCGGGGTGCTGCAACTGCCCGTGCACGAGTTCGGGATACTAGGGTACCCCTACTCTAGTACACCGACACGTTGACTAAACTTCTCTCACAAGCAAAACATGATCACACCTTAGTACTCTTTGGTTGTTAATCACATAGCGATGTGAACTAGATTATTGACTCTAGTAAACGCTTTGGGTGTTGGTCACATGACGATGTGAACTATGGGTGTTAATCACATGGTGATGTGAACTATTGATATTAAATCACATGGCGATGTGATCTAGATTATTGACTCTAGTGCAAGTGGGAGACTGAAGGAAATATGCCCTATAGGTAATAATAAAGTTATTATTTATTTCCTTATTTCATGACAAATGTTTATTATTCATGCTAGAATTGTATTAACCGGAAACATAATACATGTGTGAATACATAGACAAACAGAGTGTCACTAGTATGCCTCTACTTGACTAGCTCGTTGATCAAAGATGGTTAAATTTCCTAACCATAGACATAAGTTGTCATTTCATTAACGGGATCACATCATTAGGAGAATGATGTGATTGCCTTGACCCATTCCGTTAGGTTAGCACTTGATCGTTTAGTATGTTGCTATTGCTTTCTTCATGACTTATACATGTTCCTATGACTATGAGATTATGCAACTCCCGTTCTGGGAGGAACACTTTGTGTTCTATCAAACGTCACAACGTAACTGGGTGATTATAAAGGTGCTCTACAGGTGTTTCCGAAGGTACTTGTTGGGTTGGCGTATTTCGAGATTAGGATTTGTCACTCCGATTGTAGGAGAGGTATCTCTGGGCCCACTCGGTAATGCACATCACTAAAGCCTTGCAAGCATTGCAACTAATGAGTTAGTTCTTGGGATGATGTATCGAGCGAGTAAAGAGACTTGCCGGTAACGAGATTGAACTAGGTATTGAGATACCGACGATCGAATCTCGGGCAAGTAACATACCGAAGACAAAGGGAACAACGTATGTTGTTATGTGGTTTGACCGATAAAGATCTTCATAGAATACGTGGGAGCCAATATAAGCATCCAGGTTCTGCTATTGGTTATTGACCGGAGATGTGTCTCGGTCATGTCTACATAGTTCTCGAACCCGTAGGGTCTGCACGCTTAAAGTTTGATGACGGTTATGTTATGAGTTTATGTGTTTTGATGTACCGAAGGTAGTTCGGAGTCCCGGATGTGATCATGGACATGACGAGGAGTCTGAAATGGTCGAGACGTAAAGATCGATATATTGGACGACTATATTTGGATACCGGAATGGTTCCGGGTGAGATCGGGATAATACCAGAGCACCGAGAGGTTATTGGAACCCCCCGGGAGGTATATGGGCCTTAATGGGTTTTAGTGGAAAGGAGGGGAAAGGAGCAAGGGAGGGGGCGCCCCCCTCCCCAAGCCCACTATGAATTGGGAGGGGGGCTGCCCCCCCCCCCCCCCTTTCCTTCCTCCCTCCTTCCTCTTCCTTCCCTCTCCCTCTCCAAATAGGAAAAGGTGGAGTCCTACTCTCGGTGGGAGTAGGACTCCCCCTTGGGCGCACCTCCTCCCCTTGGCCGACCCTCTCCTCCCCCCTTGATATACGGAGGAGAGGGGCACCCCATAGACACAACAATTGATCTCTTGGATCTTGTAGCCGTGTGCGGTGCCCCTCTCCACCATAGTCCACCTCGATAATATCATAGCGTTGCTTTGGCGAAGCCCTGCGTCGGCAGAACATCATCATTGTCACCACGCTGTCGTGCTGACGGAACTCTCCCTCAAAGCTCGGCTGGATCGGAGTTCGAGGGACGTCATCGATTGAACGTGTGCAGAACTCGGAGGTGTCGTGCGTTCGGTACTTGATCGGTCGGATCATGAAGACGTACGACTGCATCAACCGCATTGTGCTAACGCTTCCGCTTTCGGTCTATATGAGGGTACGTGGACACACTCTCCCCTCTCGTTGCTATGCATCACCATGATCTTGCGTGTGCGTAGGATTTTTTTTTGAAATTACTAAGTTCCCCAACAAGCAGTATGACTATCACCGCCCATAACTCTTTGTGTTCTACTCGTGCATATCATCTACGCATAAACCTGGCTCTGATACCACTGTTGGGGAACGTAGCATGCAATTTCAAAAAAAATCCTACGATCATGCAAGATCTATCTAGGAGAGGCATAGCAAGGAGAGGGGGAGAGTGAGTCCACGTACCCTCGTAGACCGAAAGCGGAAGCATTTACTTAACGCGGTTGATGTAGTCGAACGTCTTCTCGATCCAACCGATCAAGCACAGAACGTACGACACCTCCGAGTTCTGCACACGTTTAGCTCGATGACGTCCCTTGAACTCTTGATTCAACAAAATGTCGAGGGAGAGTTCCGTCAGCATGATGGCGTGGTGATGGTGATGGTGAAGCGATCCGCGTAGGGCTGCGCTTATGCACTACGTGAATATGACCGGAGGCGTAAACTGTGGAGGGGGGCACCGCACACGGCTTGGAACAATTGATGTCTGTTAGAGGCGCCCCCACCCCCGTATATAAAGGAGGGAGAGGGGAGGCGGCCAGCCCTAGGCGCGCCCCAAGTCGGAGGAGTCCCACTTGGGCTCCTAGTAGGAATCGCCCCCCCCCCTTCCTTCTATCGGAGGTGGAAAGGGGGAAAGAGAGGGAGAGGGAGAAGGAAAGGGGGCGCCGCCCCTCCCCTTGTCCAATTCGGACTGAGTGGCGCCAACCCTATGTGGGCTGGTTTGCCTCCCTCCTATGGCCCATACGGCCCATGTCTTCCCCCGGTGGGTTCCGGTAACCCCCCCCCCCCCCCCCGGTACTCTCATATGTACCCGATACATTCCGAAACACTTCCGGTGTCCGAATACTAACATCCAATATATAAATCTTTACCTCTCGACCATTTCGAGACTCCTCGTCATGTCTTTGATCTCATCCGAGACTCCAAACAACATTTTATCACCAAATCACATAACTCATAATACAAATTGTCATCGAACGTTAAGCGTGCAGACCCTACGGGTTCGAGAACTATATAGACATGACCGAGACACATCTCCGGTCAATAACCAACAATAGAACCTGGATGCTCATATTGGTTCCTACATATTCTACGAAGATCTTTATCGGTCAAACCGTAATGACAACATACGTTATTCCCTTTGTCATCGGTATGTTACTTGCCCGAGATTCGATCATCGGTATCTTCATACCTAGTTCAATCTCGTTACCGGCAAGTCTCTTTACTCGTTCCGTAATGCATCATCCCGCAACTAACTCATTAGTCACATTGCTTGCAAGGCTTATTATGATGTGCATTGCCGAGAGACCCCAGAGATACCTCTCTGATACTCGGAGTGACAAATCCTAATCTCGATCTATGCCAACCCAAAAAACACCTTCGGAGATACCTATAGAGCATCTTTATAATCACCCAGTTATGTTGTGACGTTTGATAGCACACAAGGCATTCCTATGGTATACGGGAGTTGCATAATGTCATAGTCAAAGGAATATGTATATGACATGAAGAAAGCTATAGCAATAAAACTGAAGGATCATTATGCTAAGCTAACGGATGGGTCTTGTGCATCACATCATTCTCCTAATGATGTGATCCCATTCATCAAATGACAACACATGCCTATGGTTAGGAAACTTAACCATCTTTGATTAACGAGATAGTCTAGTAGAGGCTTACTAGGGACACGGTGTTTTGTCTATGTATCCACACATGTGTCGAGTTTTCGGTTAATACAATTCTAGCATGAACAATAAACATTTATCATGATACAAGGAAATATAAAATAACAACTTTATTATTGCCTCTAGGGCATATTTCCTTCACCAATTTGTCGTGGGATATCCGCGGCCACCTATGGGACCGGGCGGCCCCTTGCTAGTTCGGCGGGGGATGTCGCGTTGCACAAAGAGCAGACCAGCGCACGGCTTCACGGCAGAGAGTAAACAAGCAATTACCCAGGTTCGGGCCACGACGAGGCGTAAGAACCTACTCCTGCTTTGGTGGATTGGTGGTGGAAATGAACGTGGTTGTGTGTGGTACACTTGCCCGGCAAGGCCTGCCTCAGGGCTACGGTGACCACAACCGTATGGTGACTTGGGCTTGTCAAGTTTCCAACCCTCTAACCCCCTCCTAAGAATGCCATGGGCCTCCTTTTATAGATTAAGGGGTCACCACAGTGGCAAAATAGTTATTACCCACTGATATGATAGCAAACAGTGCTATCATACCTAACTCTGCGGGCTGGCAGGGTGCATTAAATGCACCGCTCGGTGTCACATCACTAGCTGCTCGGCAAGGCCTGCCGGGCTTATCTCGCCAGCTCTGCATCTGTTCTCTTGACACGTCGTTGTATGGGTGTCACCTGTGGGTTTCTTCTGTAGGAGATGGCTGCCATGTGGCAAATGTTGTCACTTAATCACCTTGCGTCTTGACACCGCATTGATTGATGACGTGGGTCGTACTTGCGCAGTTGGCGGGGTGATTCAGGCCTCGCAAGCCCCGTCAAGCGCTGCTGGGGAGTCTTGGTCGCTTGCTTCTGGTGGTGGCCTAGCCCCTTGCCGGGCTCGCCTGCCCAGCAAGGGAGGCCCTTCTCTTGCCGATATCATGTTCCTCGATCTCTCCGAGCTGCATGTTGGTTCTTCAAGTCTCTTGGTTCTTCAATCCCTATCTTGAGCTGGTGCTTCAATCTTGATCTTGTGCCTGTGCACAGTTGGGCAACATACCCGGGGTCTGTTGCACCGACAGAAGCCCCCGGGCCTGCCCCGATCACATTGCCGACCGTCGGCGGGGTAGGGCCTAATAAGTGCACACGCAGCACTGCTGAAGGAGTTGGTTCCTTGAGGTTTTCCTTCGCTGCTTCATTAGTCTTGATCTTGGGGAGGCGCTGAATCCCAGAGGTGTCCGCCTCCGGCCCCCCTCGATCTTTTCCTGCGAGGGATGGACAGGGGCAAAGGCGTAACGGGGGACTTATCTTTTTTTAATCTTAAACCTGTCGGCAATTGCCAAATTTTAATTCAAATAATGTAATCTCTCGAGTCAATTTTTGTATTCTGTAATGCTTGTACTTGTATCTGAAAAAGATGAATCTTGTCGGGAACTCATGCATGTGTATGTCCATGCAGAGGCAAAGTACCTCTTTAATAGAATAAACGAGTTTTCCCTGGCAGGATATCCTGCCAGTACCCTCTTTGTCTCACGGAGAACTACGTCTCACCGGGGAATGCAGAGGGGCCAGCCCATCAACTGCTTTTTCCCAAAGGCCACTGCGACCACCCTGACCGAAGTAACGTTCGAGTCATGGACGGGAGCACCTAAGTTTCAAAGAGGGAGGCGAGGTTTTCTCATGCAAAGTTGTAGCTTTACAGAATACTAATGGACAAGAGGTGAACTTATTTGTTTGGCTTGCCGGGGATCACCGTGCCGTGCAATCTTCTCGTCCTTTGACGAAGCCAGGTTCACAAGAAGAACCTGCAACTCCATGTAGATGAGAATGAATGCAGGATGCAATCCTATCTATATGCATATGCAAATGCTCATGAAGTTCTTATGCAATGATCTGGGTGTGCTTGTGCATGCATGCAATCTTAGTTGCCCCTGCATGATTGCTTATTTATTTTCTCTTGCATGGGGTCATCGCCCCGGCTTGTACAAGGGGTTACATGCAACTTCGGCAATGCCATGTACAATGGGTGGCTGCCTGGCAGGGCCCGGCAGCTTCTGCGCCTTACGGGTAGAACTTACGGAGATGCTCAATATTCCATGTGTTTTGCAATGGTGTGCCATCTCCGGTCTCCAGGCGGACTGTGCCGGGTCTGGAGACTCGCACTACCCGGTAAGGGCCTTCCCACTTTGGTGATAACTTGGGTGTACCCTTGGCGGACTGAACGCGCCTAAGGACAAGGTCACCTTCCTCAAAACTCCGGGCACGAACCCTGCGGCTGTGATAGCGACGCAGGGCTTGCTGATAGCATGCAGCACGCGTAGCGGCCCGGAGACGGTTCTCCTCGAGTAGCACATCGTCGTTACGCCGGTGCTGATCTTGCGCTACTTCATCATAGGCAAGCACCCGAGGAGACCCGTAAATGAGTTCTGTGGGGATAACTGCTTCTGCCCCATAGACTAGGGGGAAGGGAGTCTACCCGGTAGCTCGATTAGGTGCCGTTCTGAGGGACCAGAGAACTACCGGCAGCTCCTTGATCCGCCGCCTACCGTGCTTCTACAGCGTATTGTAAGTCCTTGTCTTGAGTCCATGAAGCCCTTCAGCGTTCGCCCTCTCAGCTTGTCCATTGCTCCGGGGATGTGCCACAGAGGCAAATGAGATCTTGCATTCGAGGGTTTAAACATATTGCATGAAGGCGTGGCTCGTGAATTGGGTATCGTTGTCAGTGATGATCCTTGCCGGAACACCAAAACGACACACCAATTCTTTCAAGCACTTGATAGCTGACTGAGAAGTCACCTTCCTCACGGCAGTCACTTCCGGCCACTTTGTAAACTTGTAGATGGCGACGAACAAGAATTCAAAGCCCCCGATTGCTCGGGGAAAGGGGCCGAGGATATCGAGCCCCCAGACCGAAAATGGCCATGATAGAGGGATTGTCTGAAGAGCTTGGGCAGGCAAGTGTGTTTTCTTGGAACGGAACTGACAGGCTTCACATGTCATGACGAGCTCAACTGCGTCTTGGAGGGTTGTGGGCCAATAGAATCCTTGCCAGAATGCTTTCCCAACTAATGCCCTTGATCCAATGTGTGAGTTGCACATTCCTCTATGAATCTCAGCCAGCAGTTCCTTTCCGTCCTCTTGGCAGACACACTTCAATTTCACACCGTTGGGCCTCCTTCTGTACAGAGCATCATCGACAAACTGATACATACTGGCCCTCCGGGCTACTTTCTCAGCTTCATCTGGGTCGCCGGGGAGTGCTCCGGTTTGGAGGAAGCGGACGATGTGCCTTGCCCAAGTTGGAGCCTGAGGCTCGGCAACGAGGACTAGCAGCACCTCCTTGACATCGGGAGCACCAGCCTCGTTCGTGGGGTCTATTAGCCGTGCTAGAGGGGGTGGTCTGGCAGGCTGTGAGGAGTTGTTTCCGGCAGGGTCTCTGCCGGGAGCGGATGGCTCGATCGGGAGAGGCTTACCGTAGTCCAACTTTCTCCTTTTCCGGCCCATTGTGGTTGGTGATACGGAGGGTTGAGAGAGGTGGAGAACAAAAGTTCATGGTTCCACAGGAAGCTTCTGCGTAGCACACTTTGATAGGTGATCAGCTATGCTGTTTTCTGCACGGGGTACGTGCTCTGTTTGCAACCCGTCAAAGCACTCCTCTAACCTCCTTACTTCCTCAACGTATGCTTCCATCAATGGGCTTTGGTAATCTTTGTTGACTTGTCTCACCACTAATTGTGAATCTCCTCGAATGATCAGCTTCTTGATTCCCAACTCTACTGCAATCCTGAGCCCAACAAGGAGCCCTTCATACTCAGCTGTATTGTTGGTAGCTTCTTCCCGGGTGAAGTGCATTTGGATGACGTACTTCAGGTGCTCCCCGGAGGGGGCAATAATAAGCACGCCAGTTCTTGCACCTTGTAGGGAAAAAGCACCATCAAAATACATAATCCAATCTTGGGGGGATTCCTTGCCAGGAGAGTTGTTTCTGTTGCTTCCTCATCAGGGGTTGGCGTCCATTCTGCAATAAACTCTGCCAGCGCCCTGCTTTGAATGGTTGAAGTGCTCTCAAACTTCAAAATAAGATGGATAACTACAAAGCCCACTCCACTATTCTGCCAGTAGCCTCAGGGTTTCGTAGTATCCTCTGCAACGGAAAACGAGTAACAACCGTGATCTCATGGGCTTAGAAGTAGTGGCGCAGTTTCCTTGAGGCCATGATGAGGCCATAGATCAACTTCTGCACACCAAAGTACCTCGACCTAGCTCCTTGTAACAAGGAGCTCACGAAGTAAACTGGGTGCTGCACCACTTTCTTCCTTGCCGCGTCCTTGGGGCTGCTCTCGTTGCCATGCTTACTGTTGTCCTGTTCCTTTGCTGAATCTGCCGTGATCTAGCCACTTTCCGCATCTTCTGTTTCCCGCTGTGCTACCAAAGCTGCACTGACCACTTGGTTGGTTGCCGCCAAGTAGAGCAACAATAGCTCTCTGGGTTTGGGCGCAACCAAGGTGGGCACAGATGACAAGTAAGCCTTCAATTCTTGCAAAGCTATATCTACTTCCGGGGTCCATTTCATTGGTCCTGCCCTCTTTAAAATTTTGAAGAACGGCGGTAGCTCGTGGATTTGGAGATGAATACGCTTTCGGTAGCGCATCCGATCAAACGCCTTACATCCTTGACTGTCCTTGGCGCTTGGATCTGCTCAATGGCCTTGATCTTGTCAGGGTTGGCTTCAATCCCCCGGTGGGACACGAAGAATCCAAGTAGCTTGCCGGAGGGAACACCGAATACACACTTCTCTGGGTTAAGCTTCAGGTTGATCTTGCGCAAATTAGCAAATGTCTCCTCCAAATCCTAGATAAGGGTAGCCTTATCCTTGGTCTTGACCACAGTGTCATCCATATAGGCTTCTATGTTTCTGTGTAGTTGTGGCTCAAAACCAATCTGGACTGCTCTTGCAAAAGTAGACGTGGCACTCTTCAATCCGAAAGGCATGTGAACTAAACAGTATGTACCACATGGAGTGATGAATGATGTTTTCTCCTCATCTTCTTTGGACATGAAGATCTAGTGATATCCGTAGTAAGCATCCAAAAAGAGAGCAGATCAAACCCTGAAGTAGAATCCACAATCTAATCGATGCATGACAAGGGGAATGGGTCCTTTGGGCAAGCCTTATTGAGATCTGTGAAATCAATGCAAAGCCTCCATTTCCCATTCACCTTTCGAACTACCACTGGGTTTGCCATCCAAGTAGGGTGCAGTACTCCTCTGACCAATCCAGTTGCCTCTAACTTCTTGATTTCCTCGGCAATGAACTGCTACCGCTCCAAGGCTTGCTTCCTAACTTTCTGCTTGATGGGTCGGGTATGTGGGAAGACATCAAGGTGGTGCTCGATTACCTTCCTGGGAACAGCGGGGATATCAGATGGTTGCCAGGCAAACACCTCGATATTCGCCCGCAGTAAGGCAACGAGCGCGCTTTCCTATTTGTCATCAAGGGTGGCGCTGGTGGTGAAAATACCATCAACACCAGCCAGCCCTGCCGGGAACTTCTTCACTTGGGGTGCTGCAACCTTGGATCTCTTGTTGTTGGAACACTCCGGCATGTCGTCAACGGGTGCCGTGCACTCGGAGGGGGCACGCTTCCCGGACTCCTTGCCGGAGGTCCTACAATCCCTCTTCTTTCTTTTGCTTTCCTTGGCGGGGACCGTTGCTGCCGTAAACTCTGCTGCAACAGCATCCTGATACATCCTGTCCACACAGATAATTGCATCCTTCTCATCTGATTGGATGGTGATGACTCCCAACGGCCCAGGCATCTTCAAAGTGTTGTATGCATAGTGGGATGCTGCCATGAACTTGGCCAAGGCCGGTCGTCCCAGAATCCCATTATACGGCAGGGGGAGCTCAACCACATCAAACACAATCTTCTCAGTCCTATAGTTCAGCTCTCCCCCAAACGTCACCGGCAATTTAATATTTCCCTTGGGACGGCTCCTGCCGGGATTGACTCCTAGAAACGTGCCGGTAACCTCCAGATCTTCCTCTCCTATCTGAAGCTTGTTGATAACTGCTGGGAAAATCAGATTCAACCCGGCCCTGCCATCCACTAACATCTTTGTGACCTTGAGGTTGCGAATTGTTGGGGAGACCAACAACGACAAACACCCTACTGCGGTAGTGCGGCAAGGGTGGTCCTCCTCATCAAAGATGATGGGCGTGCGGGACCATTTGAGCGGCTTCCGGGCCTCTGACGCTGGCTCCACAGCATTGACCTCTCGTGTCCATCGCTTGAGTTGGCAATGGGAGGAGTGCAAAGACGCACCTCCATCAATGCATAGGGCGTCAGTCACTACCAAAAAAATACACTTCCGTGATGATACGTGTTTGTCACAGTAGGTCGCGTTTTTTGTCATGCATGTACATGCATGACGATTTTATGACAGAATCAAGATAGTTATACATGTCGTCAGAGAAGTGTTCCATGACATTACCAAAATTATCATCATGGAAGTGTCCACTTCCATGACGATAAATCGCGTCCGCGAAGTGCTTCGTCCGGTGGTGACCGACACGTGGCATCCACTGCGGACGGAACACCGATAAGCTATCGGGTCGGGTTTTGGAGCCGATAACCCGTTACCAGCCCCGACCCCTGGGGATTGTCCACGTGTAAAATCATCATGGGCTGGAGGAAACACGTGTCGGCTCATCGTTGCGATAGATGTCATCCACTCATTGGACAGAAGGCGCCTATGATACGTCGACACGTGGCACGGCCCAATAGAAGCCCATTCCTGTGAAAAGGCTGGCCCGTTTGACTTGGTAAAAAGGTGGCGGGCCGACCCATGGAAAGCCTGTTAACGGCCTGTTCGCATATTGACCATTTACAGCCCGCTAACCCAAGGCCCGTTACGCCCTATCCGAATTAGGCCCAGTAGCGTCATCTGGGCCACCCAATATGATTCCAGCCCGTTTTCGCCGGCCCATGTATGGCCCATGACGTCTTCGGCCCATATGAGGCCTATGTAACTCTTGGCCTATTAACGGCCCGTGGTCAACCGGCCCGTAATGAACGATGTATCACTTTACACCCATTAACGGCCCGTGGTGAAATCGGCCCTTAATGAACAAAGTGTATCACTTTATACCCATTAACGGCCCGTTATTCCGTAATGGGCTTTCAGCCATGTTATCTTTACGCCTTCTCGAGCCCATTTATTCTTAGGCTCATTTCAAAGATTCGTTTACTTACGGCCTCATCTTGTCATTTTTTGCTTGTGGGCCAAATTCAGCCCGTGGTTACAGTCGGCCCGTTTGTGGTCCGTTAATACGTTGGGCCATTTTCATAGCGTCATGAAATACGGCCTATTGACGATGGCCCGTTATGTTCGGGCCCATGAACGGACGATTCCAACTCTAGCCCGTTTATGGCCATAATGCGGCCTGTTATTGGCCCATGTTATCATCTTGCCCGTATAAGGCCCATTGATGATCTGGCCCGTAGAAGGCCCATTGTTTCTCTGACCCGTAGAAGGCCCATTGTTTCTACGGCCCGTAGAAGGCCCATTGTTTCTCTGACCCGTGGGAGGCCCAAAGGTCACTACAAGAATATTAGCCCATGTTATTGTAGCCTAGTTTTAAAAAATAGGTTATTGCAGCCACTAGCAAACCGCGGAAAAAGAACTGCAATGACTACAAGCAAACAAATAAACAAGACAACAAGTAAATAAATAAGCAAGCAACTTACGCCAGGCTATCACGGCTATCACATATTACATCCATTGGGCATCAAAGTTCGCCACCAGTGCAAATAAACGCGCCGACAAAAGAATATACAAAACTGAGAGCACTTCAGAAGGCACTAGGCCTGGCAAGCTCGGGCCCCGCAAGTAGCTGAAGAAGCTGAGTAGACCTCAGTTGTGTCAACGATAGATGCATCAACACTAGATTTAAGGCATGATGGTGCGCACGGCAGTCCTCTGACATCTTCATTGCATCTTTGACTTCAAGTCGGAGCTGAGCTGAAGCAAGCCTTTCCGCTTTAAGTTGAGATTGAAGACGTCGAACTGATTGAGGCAACGACTGCACAGAGGTTGTCTCACACCTGCTGGTGAGTAGTTTCAACTCACTGTCTTCATCAAGACAGGACCTTGGGGTCATCTCATTGTCCTCAAGATGGTTTGGCTCACTATCTTCCCTAAAGTTCTGCCTGGAGTAAGAGATACGACTCTTAAAGAGAAACAAGGAGACACGTAACAGGTTTCACAATTATATAAGCAAATAAATGGATCTGTTCTGCATAAGTAACATGTTTTTACAATTACAATTTGAAACTGGTAGTTGTTGCAAACATCCAATCAGATGTAAACAAAGAAAGCAAACAGCGATGGAGGAAATGATGCCTATCCAAATCTATACTAGAACAAAGTTTGAAGGCTTGAGAAGGATGAACTTACATTACATGTTAACACGGGCTGGACAAAGCCCTTCTCCATGTTGATGGAAGGATAATTCAATAAATTCCCAAAGAAAATTCTTTATAAGCGTTGCCATTATTCTACATTTTGCAAAGAGTAAATATAGATCAAATAATATTGGAAGAAACAGAGGATAATGAAGCTCAAAGTGCATCGATGATACGTAATCAAATAGCAATTAATTAAGTACAACGTTACAAGGCAAAAGGGAGATAGGTACTGACAAGAGCAATGCAGAGCCCATTATTGTTTTGAGATCGTATGATCCTTTGAGCAAGGAGATTCATCTGAAATTAGTTTTCATACAAGAGACAAGGTAAGGCACAAGCAGAAATTTAGGAGTTCAAATTTTGAATTGATATCATAGACAATACGTATTTGGGCTCCTAGTAGTTCTAATAGGGGTTTGGCCACCGGGTAGGGGTAAAGTGTGGTACAGTTGGGCTGTGTTTTACGTGGCTCTTGATCTATCTAATTTAACAGGTATCACTACCTTTTCCAAATACCTAGTTTGTACTCCTTGAGGATCTGGACTCACCCTCTTCCTTTTGGACATCTATTAGGAAAGAACAACATTTGACAGAAAAACATAGTGTGACGACACATGGAATAGGTACAGAAAATGGATAAGTATGGCATATAATCATATATGATGCTTAAACTAAGCAGATGGTGTAGAAAAGTATAAGTAATGCAAGAGGTCGATGCAAAATATAAAGCGACCAATACAACTTTGCAAAGTTAGAGCAGGCACCTTGATGGGTGAATAAGATAGGCCATCCTCCACCATGCCAAGTTTGTCAGCCAGTGGATCGTTCCGCAATATTGCTCTCAGTCGCCCATTCTCATATTCATTTTGATAATGTTCAATATCTGACATGCATGAAAACATAAAAACAAGTGAGATTTTCTTTGTAATGCAGAAGTGATTCTAATCCAATACTGCCTCCCTCTAAACCCCTTTGTGCTCTCTCTGCAATTCTTTTAAAAGGTGCCATGCATGATGTAATTTGTTGTGTGCATTAATATAATTTGGCCTACTACTCAAAATATGAGAGCTCCAGAAGTGATGACACTTCGCAGATGATAGCTTCAACATATATTAAAGAAGAACAAGTCGACTGACTGACAGATTCAAAATATACTAAGGAGAACAACTCGACCTGACCGGTCGACCGCAAGAGAAGAGTATCATCTTAAAGAAGAGTAGAAGAGCAAGCAGATTGAAGATATTACAAGTCTTTCAATACAATGTCGGTTGGCCACCCATGATGAACCAGAGCGCACAGAGAAATACTATTCTTTCCGGTATCTCCATATGTGGCTCACATGCATTTCGAAACTAAAGTAGGAACATTTAGCTCACCAATTAAACATCTCTCCGTTTTACTAATATCAGCAATAATATCAGATATGAATTTGTACAACTAAGCTTGTTTAGCTCGATGGGTGGAGCAGTGCTATTACGACACGAACCATGTAGCTGATTGTGGTCGTCATAAAATGGGGAAAACATAAGCATGATGGGTACAGTGTTGACCGTGGCAGTTAGATGGAAGATCTAAAGCTGCAAACCGCGCAAAGGGTAGTTAGCAACCGATGTTTGCTTTGAAATAACAACTAAGATTTGGTATGGACAAGAAAGTACGGTCAACAAGTGACAAAGAAATGCAATTATCTTGTCTCTCTATATGTCGCGACATGCATTTGGAAACTCAAGTGGGACCTTTAGCTAACCAATTAAATGTGTCAGTTAACTAATATGAGTATCATATCACAATCATATTTGAACAACTAAGCTTTGAATCGAGTGTTGTGTTGTTTAGCTTGAAGGGTGGAGTAATGCTAGTACGACAGAAAGCACCTACGCAGATCATAGTAGAGTAGATAAAATGGCAAAACCCTAAGCATCAAGAGAAAAATCAGGAAAGTGGAACTAGCTGGACCAGTGGGTGGCGCACATGCTTTTCGAAATGAATATAGGAACATTAGGTGACCAATTAAACGTTCTCTATTTTAGTGATATGAGCATCATATCAGATTCGTATTTCAACACGTAAGCTTTGGGGTTGAGGTCTTGAGGAGCAGTGCTAGCGACCACGAAGCACCTACGATGATGGTAGTGAATATAAAGGGGGAAACCATAAGCTTTTACGAGTATAGTGCCCGTGCCATGGCGGATCTGAAGGTGCAAACCAGACAAAGCTACTTCACAACCAATGTTTGCTTTCAACTAGTCACTACGATTTGGTGCAGACATAAGAAAAGTACGATAAATAAATTACGATCTATTTTCGGGTGAGATCAATAAATTAAGCACATATGGAAGAGTACCACCTCTCTTGCGACGCCGTGTAGGCCTATGCTGATACGTTGAGGGTGCTGCGGGTGCGATGGCTGTCGGCGGCGGGGAAGAAGTCTTTAGACGGCAGACGGCCGGGTCGGGGGATATATCCTGTTGCCGTGGACGAGGCAGTCGTAGGAGTGGCAACGGCAAGGTGGACGATGGCGCCGATGAAGCGAGAGGAGGCGATGAAAGGATCCTCGTCCAGCGCCGTGGATGAGAGACGTCCATCTCTTGCAGTGGACGATGGGGTAGGGGTAGCGGCTCCGGCAAGGTGGAGGATGGGGTGGCGGACGGAGGAGGCTGGCGCGATCTGTAGGTTGTCGTGCCGCCGCCGGTGTATCTATGGGGAAATGGAGGGGAGGGGGGATCTGAAACTTTGGGACGCGCTTCTCCGAAATGGGGGAAAGTTATGAACTTATCCCCCGTTCAAAATTTCGGACATCGCGTCGGTTGGGGATAGGACGGTAATCTTGCATCTCCCAAATATTTGCCGGTAACTATTTCAGGTGAGGAGAGGGTGTTTTGCTGCCCAAGGTTGGCGCCCATGGTGTATGAACGGGGCTGACAGGTAGGGCGGTTGTGTCACGTCTGATGGAAGTTACACATCTGCCCCTATTTAAAATATTAGCCTACATCGATTTGGGACGAGGAGACATTGTTTTTCCGCCCACCGTGTATGAATGGGGAAATGGAGGAAGAGACACATGTCTTTCGGACGACCTTGAATCAAATGTGTTTTGCCATACGTTTGGCGCCACCGTGTCTGAATGGGCTCGGAGGCCATCGTGTCACGCCCGATTGAAGTTATTAGTCTACCCCTATCGACAAAGAATGTAAATCCGGTCGATAGGGATGTCAAGTGTCAGGGGTAGACAATAATTTCCATCTCGCAAACACTTGCTTCGGGCAGCCCACAAATTATAGTGGGTGTTTAGCCGCTTCGTTCAAAACTTGGGAGAATTAGCATTCATGTTTGCCCTAGGACCTGGCAAACTAAATTCAAATCCAGTTTGTATTCGATTACGAACATCCACAGATAATTATACGTTTTGTTATTTATTTCTTCCAAACCACAACAAAGATTTATTCCACCTGTATATATGATTATGATTTAGAAATGCCGTGATCTTCGAATTCAGTAGGTTGGATACACTCTGATTCAAACAGTTATTTCATTCAATACAATATGCTCACACGAAAAACAGTTCACCTTATGTCAATCATACAAGTACTGAGGATTACCTCGCCTAAAAAAATTTGGATCATTACAACACATGGACAACATAGGGGTCTTGCAACATAATCCATTCGGAGACATGACACAACATGCAAGTACAATAATCTAATGACAATTTCAACTGGTATCTAAAGAAGAACCGGGATTACCTTCGGCTTTAGATAGCGAAACAATGAGGACCTCCTCCGTCTTCAAATGCAACATTCTTACTTCCTCCAATTCTTGGGTTGCTTGCATAATGCGTGCCGCTGATTCCGTAATTTCCAGCCCTCAAGATAAAGATTACCTCATTCATGATAGCCACACCATCTTTTTCTGTCTCTAGTAGAGCCTCAAGCACTATAATATCTGTGCTCAGACTGCTCTCCGGTGGTGTTGCCTCTGAACTGCTACCATCTGGTAACATGGATGGTGCACTGCTTCCACAAATAGATTCTGGGGTTGTACATTGTGTCCTAGTGTGAACGGCATCCTGAAAGGTTTCCGCTGGACATAAGTAAGAGATAGTTATCGTATGATCCAGGCAGTAAGCTTACATGGTAAACGACGGACGAATTATTGCGGAGCATGGAAAACTATATTTAAATGGTTCGAAGCAGCATCAGCCAAAAAGAAATTAAAATGGTAAGATGAAACTACGGATGTAGGTGGCAAACAAACGACATCCGCCAGTCCCATCTAGTTAGTTTTTGCTACCTCCCGAGTTCATTTTCCTCAAAAAACAAAAACTCTTTTGAACTATCATACCACTAGTGGACTTTAATCGGGATTAAACGGGACCCGATTGACATCCCTAGTTGAAAGGGAGTGTACAACCGCTATATTTAAGTTGCCAAGGCATCTAAGCAGTTGAAATAATCGAGAAAGCACTTAACGGTGTGGCCTCATATAAACTACGAAGACAGTCTTGTGATGAAGTTGAGAGGAAAAGTTAAGGACTCAAATGAAATAGGCATGCATTTCTTTACATTAGTACAACAGTAATCACGACATATTGGCCACCTCGGTATAGCGTAACAACAAACAAGCATTCGAATCAAGCAATACAAAGAAAGGCATAACTCAACTGTTTGTAATTCGGTAGGATTACATGTTTAGGGCACAAGCCAAGAAAGAAGCCCACTCGCATTACATTTCACATGTCCTAAAACACACTGGCTTACCATATGTTGCTGTGAAGCCTAGCTAATGTTGCAATGTTCTTTGAAGATATCGTCAGCAACCCGTGGTTGCAAATCTAGTTGTTGTAGTTTATTCTGCACCATCTATTTAGGTAAAACTAATTTTAATCGCATGCACTGGTCCGAATTGATCATCAATGGTTCATCTAAACTAATGAAAGAAGGGTGTGTGCATACACGACAATATATCTGCTTCCCTCTATTTTTATGCTTGTTCGAGGTGCCAGCCCCAAAAGAACAAATATTTTGCTTGATGGGGTTGGCGAGGTCCATAATTAATAGAAGCATCAAATTAGTCATGCAACTTGGGAAGATCAAGAACACACAAACAAGTAATGAACAAAGGCTCGGAGCGGTGATGTAATAGCTAGCATCGAGAAAATGTAGGGTAAAACAAACAAAAGCAGCGGAACCACATGCTAGTTTGCTGATGTGTAATTAAGCATAGAGAACATTAAGCGATCGATGGAACCAACGGTGGCATCAGAACAAAACTAAAGCATACTAACTATATATGCCTTTGGTATGTAATTTAGCACATGTAACATGTTCATTGCCGTAAGTATGGCCCTACAGGTGCAAGCAGAATAATGCGTCTCATGAAAAATTGTATGATGCCCTCAAGAAATTCAAAGGTGCGGTGCTTATGCTAAGAAAGGGAACGTAGGCGCCGGTCGTTGGATAATAGTACCTGATTCTCGGCAGTGTGTGGGTATCATTGTCATACTTGATAGCTAAGGATCGTCGATGGTGCTCGTGTTGCGGTTGAGTTTGGGGGTATGCCGCCATATTGAAGCGGCTCGGTGCTTTCTGGTGCTTGGCGCTGTCGACATACAAGAAAGCTCATACGTGGTAAGTGAACAGTTGCACGATAAAGAGAAAACCGAAGGAGTACAAATCAAAATAACCTGATGAGGCTGCGGCGTCGGTAAAGCAGGGCGGTGGAGTTGAATATGGCGTCCGTGGAGCGGGTCCGTCTGATGGATGAAGGCTTGGTAGGCGCCTTATGCAGTGCTTCGGTGAGGCGGATCTGTTGCCATGACGAGGGCTTGTATGAAGGGCCAGGAAGGCGGACGAGGGAGTCGATGAAGGGCCTACGCTGTGGTGGACGAGGGCGCCGGTTAAGAAGATCTGGTGTGGTGGACCATGATGGCTGTCAAGGAGATCTGGAGCGGTGGACAAGCCAGTCGCTGAAGCGGCTCCGGTGAAGTGGTGAGTTGGCAGTTAGGGCTTCCAAGGTGCGGAAGGTGTGAGGTCCACCGCTGCGGCGGAGGACTAGATTCGGTGGCTTGCCATGGTTGGGGGTCGGGGAGGGGAAGGGGAGGGGCTCTGGGGAAGAATGTTGGGGGCAAAGAGGGGAAAACAATGGAGTTACCAAAGCAGCCCTTTTCCTTTCATGTGGCAGGGGTAAAACAGGCATATCGCAGGGCTAAACTTTTGGGCGTGTGATATTTCGATGTGAGCGGGAAGTTTGAAAGCTTTTGGCGCCTAAAATTATAAGTATTCTGCTCAAACGGCCGAGTATGATATCATGGCCGACAATTTGTTTGTTTTGCATGCAAATAAAATGTGCAAGTTTTGAAAATCAGTGTCTCCAACTCGAAACTTAGATTGTCCATTCAATTCAAATATGGATCATTGAGCTACTACAAGCAAATACCATCATACGGTCCAATTCAAATGAAATTCCAAAGGTGTTTATCCTAAATATGATGACAAAAGCAAAAATGTTTATGTGTATGAATAAAGTGAATGATTATAAAGTTTGAACATGCCCATATGTGTATATCTCTAGGTTTGATATATGAATTTGAAATCACGAAATCCCGGCTTAAAAAATGTACCTCCGTTTAAATGAATCACAAAAGCTAATGATGGAGTCGAGTTCCAAAATTCCAATCTTAGGTTTGTAATTCTGGTACATCAAGGTATATCACGCATGTTCAAAAGTATCGTTATCTCATAATACAAACTGTGAAACAAATTGATCAACCATGAGTGCACAATATCTCAATTACGCTAAAGTCCCTCAAATATAGACACCTCACTATTTATCTGAACTCAACCCCCCCCCCCACCACCACCACACACACATAGAGAAGTCGTCCTCTCCCCAAACACCAACACACGAGCACATTAACACCCCTCTCTCTTGTAAAGTCCGGACCCCAACATAGGTCTCTATCACTTTGTCTCTCGGGCATGCACACATCTCTTCCCTCACTCTCTAGGTCTCCTGCTATCTCTCTTACCCAAGCACACACACTATGTAGAGTGTATATTTCCCATACACACAAAATGTCGCCCCCAAACGTCTATGTCCCTAGTTATGTGGTTCTCGCGCACTCACCTCACACACCACCCCCACTGCAAACAAGCACACTTTGTCTCCTTCTGCACCACTCTCCTCTTTCTATCTCTCCCACATGCGGACCCGCACCAGCTCCTTCCCTGTTTACATATATGTCGTGACTCTTTGCATAGCTCCCTAGTGTATAATCGTTCTCGATTTCGCACATTGTTCTCTACACCATCTTTTCTAGATCTCTCATGAAGTCCCTATCACACACGATGACTCGCTTCCCTTGCGTCTCCGTTCATAGGCCAATTTCGGACAACATCAACATTGTCTCCCTATCAATACGCCATTTACGGACACAAACGACCCCTCTCGCCCCCTCTCTTCCTCTCTCTCTCTCTCTCTCTCTCTCTCTCTCTCTCTCTCTCTCCGTCGCTAGCTCTCTCTTTCTCTTGCTCACACACCCCTCTCCCACACACACACTCGATGTCTCTTCCAAATAGTCTGCTCCCCTCGCCCGCACCCGTGCTATCTCACTACTACACATGTCACACCATTCCCCCTTCCCTTATACTAGGTTTACATCATCAGTGGTCTCTCTACTCCACATACACTCTCTCCTGTCACACACAAACGTGTGCACAAACACACATGCACACGCACAAACACCCATTTATCTGGATCCTCATCTCTCCCCATGTCTGCATGTGTATCTCACACACTCACTCTCGAATTATGTATATGTGTCTCCACGTTACACAACACAAAGCCCCATGTACATGTCTCTCTCTATCCTCCACACACATAGACACAAAGAATCTGTTATCATTGCCTCAGTCTCTAACATATCACACACGCGCACTGTCTCTCTCTCTCTCTAAAACACACTCGACAAGGGTTTCCCCGTGAATAACTTACCGTCTATTCATCAACAGTCATGGCAGAACGGCGAACACGAGACGTGAAAAAAAAATCTACACGTGCTTAGACCACCTAGTATGACTACTAGGACTAGAGCAAGCCAAAAAGCGCGCTGCCGTCACCCCCTCCTTGTCAGCGACGGGAAAATCTTTGTTTTACACAGTCGAGAAGTCATTGTGCTAAGGCCCCACATGCCGAGGCGTTGAATAGAATGTAGATGCTAGTTTACAGAAGCAAGTATCGATAATACGTTTGTATCTCGATACTTATATTTCTTCTCTTATAAAAAACCGAGTTGGTGATGATGGTACGTGTGGCATCTTGCAATATAGACCGTCCGATCTATATCTGACGGATGGAAATTAAACTAAAAGATACCCGCACCCCTCTCCACATTTGCAGACAAGGCCTTCCCTCGTTCATCCTTATCTCCAACAAACCTCATTGTTGAGCAATTAAGAAAGGAAGCCTCTGGAACAAACTGGCCTGGTGGCCGCTGCCGGCGTCGTCAATCCCCATGCCTCCGCTCAGTCCGACCACCAACCACCACCACACCCCCCTCCTCTTCACCTTATCTCATATTTCTCGAGATATCATTAGTTTTTACACATGGGATTACTCCCGCAAGGGTCAATCACAACAAGTGTTTTATAAAAAATGCATCTTGATGTTCCGTGCAATGCACGGATCTTGCTAGTACTCCTACACAAGACTAAGTTGGTGATCTTTGGTGTATACGCCATCCGTCGTTTCTAACCATTAGATCTACATCTAACGATTGTGAGGTAAGTTGTTGCCTTTTCTCACCAACATCCCACTTGTCTACCAATTTGCAGAAAAACCCATAATTAGTATCCTAAAACCAACCACATCCCTCCCTAACCTCACCAAAACAGCCCAAGGAATATATTCTAATTGAAACATAATATATCTCTAGTGACATATGTATATCGAAATTAGGGTGTTTTGTACCAAGTTTGTGAATAAGTATTATTCTAATTATGATTCGATTTACGGACATGAACATTGCTAGTATTTCCAACCATGCATTTTTTCCTAGTATTCCATAATTTCGAGTTTTCCATCAAGATATTAGTCACTCATGGTTGATATTTACTTTCAATCATGTACACATATGCACTATGTAACGAGCCTTGCGTATTGGATTCCAAAGCTTAACTTTCACTCCTACTTACAATATGTAGAGTATTTAACAAAAAACTACCACTTCCAACCAGCCCTAGGAAGAATCTATTATACAAAAAATAGCAAAAACATACCCAAAATTTCTTAATCCACGCCAAAAACTACTACCTTGTACTCCTACCGATTAGGTTCGTTTAAACCCATTTATGACTGGGTTGGCCCACACGTCCCGTCTTGTGAGGCAGCTTAAACCAACACATTTTGTTTGACTGTTGACACGAGGGACCCACAACTGACCTTCTATCTTGTTATTCCCCCTCAAATCATTATTTTTCCTGAACATTACTTCAAACAGAACTGATGCGTGTTTGTCGGTGGCGCCGGTGATGAGCGAGTTGGCCGACGCTCCGCCGGACGGGCTGGACGCTGCGCTGGCCTCCGCACAGGTTGGCAGGCTGGCCCGAGTGTGACCCACTAGCGAGCAAGACGTCGCGCTGGCCTTCGCTCGAGCCAGATGGCTGGCCTTAGCGCTGGCGCCAAGACGAAAGTAAGTCGGCCGCTGCGCTAATATAGCTAGCAAACCTTGCGGACATAAGCATTTGGATGGAGCTATCTTGGCTAGCTAGCGTCATGAAGCGCCGGACAGAGCTGGCATCCGGGCTGCCGCAACATGGGCTCCACACCGCCGGCGCTTTTGACCCCGCCTTCTGCTGGCGGCGGTAGCTGTGTCCCATGGCCGAGGATGACTAGGTGGACGGGCCGGAGGTAGGAGGTCACTCGAGGATTTTTGTTGGTAAGAGCATGTACAATGGTTGATAAGGTAGTCTTATCTTAGATCTGCCACATAGGCAAGTGGTAGTAGTTTCTTGGCATTTTAGTGGTTTCTTGCATTATTAGGGGTTTCTTGTAAGGAACAATGTACGTACTACTAGCGACAAAAGGTGATTCTAGGTTGCGTTGTACTCCAACGAGTACTACTAGTGGTCGCGGGAGTGTATACCTCGTTTTGTGGGTTCGATCCCGGCCGAACGCACGGCGGCCTTTTTTTTTAAATAGTACTACTACACTTCGCTGCGAGCCAATATTTTACACGGGTAGTTTGAGTTTTGAAGTCAAACGGACGTGCGGCCCCACAATCTGGGTGCACTGGACAGCCTAGCCACGTGAACGGGTTTTCCTTCCCAGCATCCCGTGGCTCGCGTGCTCGCCCTAGCCGCAACTTGCTTGCAGCTTCCTCATCGGCTAGTAGCATATTTAAACTAGCGCCTCCCAATTAAGCCCGAGGAGCCGGAAAAGCCTGGCGGGGCATTGGGAACTGTACAATATAGCTCTGTATGTAAAGTGCTCTACTACTACTCTGTAGCTTGTGGCGTTGCACGCATGGACTTCACTCCATTATCGGCTCTACTATAAAAGAAATTCCTCTTGACGTGTTTTTTTTAAACGGAGGCAAAAGCTTTGCTTCATCTCATTCATAAAGAGGGAACTACTAACAAAGTTCGACGAGATCCATTACACCTCCACAAATGGAAGCGAAAAGCCTAGTCTCCAGTATCAAATAACTCAAATGTTCTCGCCTGCAATAACCGCTTGTTGATAAGCAGGGCTGCTAGTGTGTGTGCGTGAGAGGAGCGGTGAGTAGGCCAGCTACGTGAGAGGAGCGGCTGAATAGAGCACCGAGTACCCACTATGCCACTACGCATGTGTACTTCCCTGCATTGATAGTACAGTGATGGTTCTAGAGAACAAGAGTACCCTCCACTTCCAATTGTAGCTCCTTGGCCGAGATTCAAGAGTTCAAAACTGGTGCCTTTGTAGTACTAGTAGACTAGACTAGAAGTACAAAGACATCGCACTACTAGTTGAGAAAAGTAGTACTAGTATCTGCTTTCTGATAAATCACGCATACTCCTACGTCACATAATGTAAGACGTTTTTTGACACAAGTTGGCGTGTACAAAAAATGGCAAAAACATACCCAAAATTTCTTAATCCACGCAAAACACTACTACCTAGTGCCAAAAATTTCTTACTAGTGCTATTATTTACAGTATAATGCAATCCCATAACGTTCCATAATGCTAGTACTTAGTAGTAAATAATAGCCTCACCCCTTCGCTGAGGAACGATCTACAGTTGGAAGGGACGAGGCCCTGCGGTTACTACGCTCTTATCTCCTCGTCGCGAGTTCCCCTCCACCCGAAGAGAAGGCAGTTCGTTGCTGCTCCCATGGATTCGCCAGGCGGTTCTCCTCCTCGTTGGGTCTGGAAGACCTTGGACGACGATCCTCTGGGAGAAATCACACGCCACTCCGACGTCCTCACCGCCGCTAGACTCGGTGCTTCCTGCACCAACTTTTTCAAGAAGCTGCTTAAACAGGCTTGGGAAAAGGCCATGCTTGTTGGTCTTCCATGCGTCCTCGAGGAGAAGGTTCTTCTATGGGACAATCCTTCGAACAGCCCACCACTCCCTGGCCATGGTTGCACGTTGACTCCGCTAGAGTTGCCGACGTTGAGAGGTAGTCGGATTTTGTCCGATGAGCAGGTCAGTAATGGAGTTTGATCCTTTAATACTTAGTTATTCAATTTCCATCCTGTAATTTCTCCGCTGCCCACCGTCTTATATATAGGTCTGGGTCGGTGCCAACGAAGATTGGCTTGCATACCTCCGGCCGGATACCACCATCATTTTGCACAACAGCCACAAAGAAGGCGGCCGTTCGGTAGAGACCCCTTCTCCACCATTGGGGTCGGCCTTCCGGACTGGCCGGGCTTGAATACGTATGATGATGCCTACATGAGATTGAAGAAGATAGCAATTGCGGACCCGCCGACAAAGCGACGCTGCTTTGACGATTACTATCTCCTCGTGGTGTTCAACATAAGGATTGCCATCAATGCAAGAGGCAGTAACGGCAGAGGCTGGCACATGTTGGCGGCGGCAGATTTGTACCCCTACACGTTCGAAGACGTCGTGCGCCATCTAGGCCGCATCTTCGCGGTGACAAGCCAGGGGACTTATTTCATCTGGTTGCCATCCTACGGTATGGGAGATTACAAACGGAATGCACAAACCATCATTTGCATGCCTAACGGTACTCCATTATTTTGCAGGGACCAGTCATCCCCCGATCAAAATAAGATCGCCGATCCTGGATGTGTATTTGCATCCGCGATTCGGTCTAACCTGGAACCTTGTAGCTAACTTTGGCATATTGGGATCAACTATCTTAGCAGTCGTTACCCATGGTACCACTGATGTGCAACATGGTCACACAATCTACCACGATCGGACTATCACCATCTACCCAGGTACTCCATTTTTTAACCCTCTCGCCTTCTCTTTCATTGTTGTACTAGTAGTATACTTAGTAGTACTAGTAGGAGTACTTTTTACCTTGGAGGACGCGTATAGCTAGCTAGGCCCTTGAAGACTTGAACCCACTAGCTGCCACCATTTTTGTTTTTCTATGTCTTACTATCTCATCCATGTAGCCAAGAGTGGCTATATATAATAAGCCGGTTATTTTACTTCCTCTATACCGGAGTAGTACTATTTGCTGCGATATTCGACCGCCATATTTGAGCACAACATTATTATGCATGGACCTTGACTATGTATCGTCACCATGTGTCCAGATCTGGGATGCCGCGTGTACCAGATGAACGGCGCCGAGTTCGACCCCCGTGATGCTACGTGGGTGCCGAGGAACACTCTTGGAGAGTACTCGCTTTTCATCGGGGACAGCTACCCCATTGTGAAGCGGATGCCACCTTTCGTGCACGACACGGAAGGCCTGCCGTTCATGAAGCATGGTTGTGTCTTCCGTGCGCACCGCCGGATGAACGACATGCTGTCGGTGTACAAAAAGAGGGGTACACTTTTTGTACCCCTATAACTGTGCACGGGCAGTCTGAGCCGCGGGCACCACCGCACTGAGCAAGGCAAGGGAGGTGAGCCAAGGTAAGGACGAAGCTCGAAAGGAGCAGAACAACGCCAAGACCAAGACCACAAAGAGCAAAGGGGACAGAGCGGACTCCCCCGGCAAGACCCTTGCCGGGAGGCGGCTTTAGGAAACCCGGCAAAACCCTTGCCGTTGCAGCTCGTCCCACACCTACGGAGCGAATCACCCTTGAGTCCACTGCCCCCATGGGGCAAGGAATCAGGAGACATCCCCGTGGTGGCATGCAGATCTTTGTGAAGACATTCAAGATCAGATACACACTATAGAAGGTGACGACCCTTGGCGGGATCCCAGCCAAGGAGGACCATAGGCCCCGGCAAGAGCCTTGCCGGGGATGACAACAGCGCCACGGCAAGACTCTTGCAGGGGCCCAGAAGACCCTTGTCGAGGGCTACGACGAGGCCCTCGGCAAGGGCACCCGTAGGGGCCACCATCGTGCCCACGCCAATCAAACCTCCACCACCATTCGCATGCATTGCCGACCCAACCAATTGGGCGGGCACTGCGTGGCGGCAAGCGGATCTTCATGGAGACCCACCACTGCGCCACCTCGGTATGCACTGCCTACATGGCACCACGGGCACCGGCTGTGGCGCTGCGTGTCAACACGAAAGGGAGCGGCGAAGGACGAGACTGGGCTCTCCCCCATCCCCGATAAAGCAAGGACACCTAAGCAAGACGCATTAAATGTGCCTTGTCATGTAATGTGAGGGATAAACTCGCATCACTGTACCCTTTCCACCTCCTATGTGCCACTGTGGCGACCCCTTTCCCTATAAAAGGAGGCCCGAGGCGACCAGGAGGGGGATTCGGCTTTTTGGAGCTCCTCACGCCCCATTGCTAGTTCAAGAACACCAGATAAACAAACCACCAAAGCAGGAGTAGGGTTTTACGCATCCTCGCGGCCCGAACCTGGATAAAGAGACCGTGTGCTATCTGTTTGATCCGCTCTTCTCACGACCCCGCGCCCTGCAACCGTAGTAGGGATTCATGTAATCCCATAGGTGTCGTTCCTACACCGACATCTTAGGCGCGCCAGGTAGGGGGCGCAGTTGTGAGAATCGGCTTTAGCAGTTAGCCCGGCACTCCTTCATCTTCGCGACTCTTGAAGAAGAAAGGAGGCCAGAAGATCGACACTCGAGTGATCGCAAACAGAAGCTAAGTTGCACTGAACCCTTATTTTTTCTACCCTTCTTATTTGAGGTTATCCCCCCGGAGATGTCACGCCTTTGTATGAGAAACCTGAACACCAGGGGGCTCTCCCACGATCGGGTAACGCCTTTGCCCTGTTTCGAAGTCCGCTCAATTTGGCAAGCGGTCGCGCCGAGAATGGCGAGTAACGTTCGCGACCAACGACGCCCTCGATTACGACTCGAGTCAAGCTCGACAGTTCGAGCGCCACGCTCGAACGGAAAGGTGGCTCGTCCGGCAAAGACGCATACCCGGCAGGCCCCGGGATCCATCCCCAAACACCGCTAGGGGCTTCGGCGGCAAGCCTACCCGATCGACGAGGGGCACACATACAAAGAGGAATTGAACGGGGAAATAACATGCATGAAAATTAAGAGTTCTTCAAAGTTATATTACGTCACGTCATAGCTGCGGTTCTAACTAAAGATAAAATTTGTCTTGGTCGGGAATCCGCAGCGGTGAAGAAGAACGGGATGCCTAATCCCGGCGCTGGCCATCCACCCTCTTGATTTCATCGATGCTGTTGGTGATGGGCTTGATGCGCTCCTTGAGCACCGTGAGGTCAAAACCGTCCGGCAAGCTCTTCATCAAGGCCGCGAAGTCAAGGTCGGGATTCTAGTGCACCACCTTGGTGAGGACCTTGGTCACGACCCTCCGGCAAAGTCGTTGGGCCTCTTCGGCCAGCGTGGCCGTCCTGGTGGAGTGAAGATAGGCCAAGGCTCCGAGGATGCCCTCGAAGAACTGGGTCAGCTTGGCATTGACGGTCCCGCTGCGCTCGGGGGTATACCTCACGTTTGGCAACCCCATGGTGGCCAATTGCGAGGTGACCCTGCCGGCGACGACCTCCAGATGGCTGATCCACCTGTTCTCACCCACCACATATTCCTGGTGGGAGGCGGCCTCGTTGCCCTTGGCTGCTTCTCCTCCTCGAGGCTCCTGGTCAAGGTCTCCTCCCGAGCCCCGCTCTCCGACAAGATCTTCTCGAGACCCTCCGGCTTGACTTGAGGTCTCTGATGGAGTTCTGTGTCGGAGAGCTCCCCGATCCTGCGATGATCGCTCCTTGCGCCTCTACCAAGGCGCGGTTGAGCGTGTTCTTCTCGCCGGACAGCTTGAGGGCCTGCTCCTTCAACTCGTCCCGCTCCGCTTCCAGCTTGTTCACCTTGCCGGCATGGGCCAGAGCCTGGGCATCGAGTGCCTCTTTGTGCCTCTGCTCCAGCCCGTGGATCCGTCGCGCGACAAGGGCCTCCAGCTCCTCATCCTTGCTGCGGAGCGTTGTGCTAAGCTTCGCTTCACGCGCGGAGAGGTCCTCTTCCTGAGAGTACAAGGCGGCTTGATGCTGGTTCCGGGCGACTTCGGCCGCGGCGGCCAAGTTCGCTGCCTCTTCCTGGGCCTTCTCGACGTCGGCCATTTTCATGGTGAGATCCACATCGCGCTTGGTTAATTCCTCCTGAAAGGCCCTCTGCTCCTCACGAGTCTGGTGGAACCAAGTCTGCGTCTCAGCGACGCGCGCCTTGAAGTCCACCTCCGCGTCGTCCACCGCTGCCATCCTGGACTTGACCTTGTCCAGGCGGGCACGGTAGAGCACTTGGAGCTTCCGGAAGTCGGCCCCCATGGCGCGGAAAAGCTACTCTTCTGGAGAACCGTCGTCGCCAACGCCCAGCTCATCAACCACCTCAAGCCCGATGGCGGCAAGCACCTCGCCGTCAAAGGCTTCCCCTTCGGCGGGCGCTCGGCTTGACGCCCCTGGAAGATGGACGAAAAGATCGTCGCCCACCTTCAGATATCTGCCGGGGCCCGAGGTTGAGGAGGAGGGGGGTTGGTCACCCGCCACCTCTTCCTCGGCGGAGGCCTTGCCGGCCTCACCGGCAGGTCCACCGCTGGTGCCCTCGGCAGAAGCCTCGCCGGTCGCCTTGGCGGCCCCCGCAGCGGCGTCCTCAGCAGCACCCTTGGCGGCTTCGTCAGCGGCGGCCTCATCAGCATCTTTGGCGGCCTCCTTGGCGGCAATCCTGCTGGCCTCGCCGCAGCCTCCTCAGCAATGTCTCCCACGACAGTGTCCACGTCCTCCATGTCTGTTGAAGGAGGGCCTGGGCAGCAATGGGGGCGATGAAGCCAAGAAAAGAATAAGGGAAAAACAGAGACGAAGGGGCAGGCGACTCACCAGTGCCAGGCTGTGAAGCAGAAGTCCCTCTCACTTGACATTTGGCGCCGCGACAGAGTCACCAGCACCCAAGTTCCCCTCTTCCTCCATGGATGTAGGCTCCATGCCTGATGCCCTTGCCGGGGATGCCCCCCGCAGCGGCGTAGTCGATGGGGGTGGTGTGTTAGGCGCAGCCCTCTGTGGCTCCTCCTGCTGCCGCTCCCCTCCTGCAAACCCGGCAAGGTCAGCGTCATAGCATCGAGCGCCTACCACATGTTGAGTAAGAGGAGGGTGACGAACTTATGCTGGGGGCTGCTGTCCGGGCTGCTCAGCGCCATCAGTGGTGTCTCTTAAGCCCTAGCCGTGGACTGACCGCTCGCCAAGGTCCTCGCCCTCTTCGCCCTCTGGGCCAACGTCTCTGTCTCCCTGCAAAAGCAAAAATGGATCAAGACAAGCGACCCGATTTGGGGAAGTGGAAATGACAGTAAGGAACGGAGTACTTACTCGTCATTCGTCTCCTCCTCTTCCACCAGTTTCCTTTTCCTCTCCGGGCTGAGAGACCCGAGATCAAAAGGGAGCTCCACATCACCATCTGAGTTGACGCATGCCGGAGGAGGCGAAGACGGCGGCGGGGTTTGTGCGCGCCTGGATGAGGAAGGGGCCATCGCCTTCTTCTTCTCAACGGCCTTCGCCAGCCCCTTCGCTGTCGTGGCCCTCATGTGGCGCTCGGACCCCTCCAGGGTCAATTGAGGCCGCGTAGCCCTGCCGGGCTGGACCGGCTCGCCGGAGCCAGCTCGCCACAGGACTCGCCCTCTTCCCCTGATTGGCGTCGAGCCCGCCGCCATGTCCTCCTCCGACGACGACTCGTCAGCCACGTCCTCGACAAGCGGAGCTCCAGCGTCGACGCTGCTGACCTCCCCGGTGGCCGCCGCCCACAGGGTGAACTGCTCCTCCTCCGCAGCCGTCGCGGCCTTGTCCTCCACACCCCCGGCGCTGCCGGCCTCCGTGGCAAGCTGTGCCTCCCTCGCCCTAGTGGCGATGTAGTCCAGCTCCGCCTGGGTGGTGTCCATGACAAGCCACCGCTCGACGTCAGCATTGACGTATACCTCGGTCAAGGAGTCGAAGAATTGCTGCACATCTGCATCCGTCGGCTCCTGCTAGCTCGGGACAGGGCCGTGCGCGTTGCAGTCGGGCATCATAGCAATGATCTCGGACCGGCGTGAGTTGTTGCACAACGGGACCACCCCCGCTGGCAACTGGAAGAACGACCCCTTGACGGCCTTGCCAACCTTTGCGGAAGCCCTCGCGGCCTTGCCGGTCCGTTCAACCTCGCCGCCGCAACCCACACCAATTTGGAAAAGCCGACGGCAGTTGGCATGCCCCATCACCGTGAAGTTGTGGTCGAGGCCAGGGCGGAGCCGCATAATGTCAGCCGGGTTCGTAAAAAGCCAGGCTGGCCTCCCCTTGTTATGTAAGGGGGCGATCCGGCGGCGAAAGAAGCCCGCCCCGATCATCTCCAGGGTGAGCCCAGCCCGGGTCAGCCGGAGGATCCTAGTGGTAGCGACAGTAAGCCTCCCGTCGGCAGCATCAACATCACCCCAGTCACTGCCGCGGACCGGCGGCGTTTGACAGACCTTGCAGAATTCCGGCGGGTCTTCGTCTTCGATCCAGCACCACCGGCCGCGCCATTCATCCCACCTCTCCTTCATGGCACCGTCCGGGTACGCCCCCTTGGATCTTGAGATCCAGGCGACGCATCCGGAGACGGCGCCTCCGGGCTGGATTCGAGGAGAGAAATAATGGCGAAAGAGTGCCGTGTTGGGCTGCACTCCAGCAAAGCGTTCGCAAAGATGCGCGAAGAGATCCAAGCACGCCACCGCATTCGGAGTGAAATCAAGATGCGAAAGCCGAAGGTGTGCGTGATGTCGCAGAAGAAATCGGAAAAAGGGGGCACAACCCGCAAGAAAAATGTCGACAAAAAGGGATACCGATTTGGAGCAGGATCGGCACAAGCGGCGGGAATGACGCACGTCGCCGGGTGCTCCGAATTCTCTCCCCCCGTCTTCACTCCCCATAAAGGCTTGAATGAGGCCTGGAGCTCATGAACATTAACCGACGAGGGGAAGAAGAAGGCGGACTTCGTCCGGTCCCCCGACAGCGCGCTCTCCGGCGGCTCCACGGTCCCGGAGCTCTTAGCCACCCCCTTTCCCTTGGCGGATTTGGGCGCCATGGCTGACCAAGAGGTCTAGAGGATTGAGGAAGAGGGTGGCGAAGCAGCGACAATGACGGCGAAAGCTTAGGAGGGAAGGAAGAGAGGAAACGGCGGCTCTGAGATTGTAAAAGGTACGAGAGAGGAGGAGAAAGTGAGCAGCGCGCCCATGGTTATTCCTTCTTATGGGGGAAAACGTGGGCCGCCTCCTTTCACATTAACTGCGATGGGACGCATGCGTGTAGAGCTCAGCCCCACGCATGCCGCCCACGTCACGCACGCCTCCCCACGCCAAGCCACGCGCGGGAGGCATGGGAAGCGCAGCGCGCAAAAAGACTTACCGCGGTAAAAACCACCCTGCCTACCCGCGCACCGTTTTTGGGCCTAGCCCAACGACGCGATTGCGCTTACGTGTGGCCCAGGCCTGGGGGCTCCTGTCGGTGAACAAAAAGAGGGGTACACCTTTTGTACCCCTATAACTGTGCAGGCAGTCGAGCATGGCACCACCGCCTTGAGCAAGGCAAGGGAGGTGAGCCAAGGTAAGGACGAAGCTTCGAAGGAGGCGAGAACAACGCCAAGACCAAGACCACAAAGAGCAAAGGGGACGGAGCGGACTGCCCCGGCAAGACCCTTGCCGGGAGGCGGTTTTAGCAAATCCGGCAAAACCCTTGCCGTGGCAGCTCGTCCCACACCTACGGAGCGAATCACCCTTGAGTCCACTGCCCCCATGCGGCAAGGATTCGGGAGACATCCCCGTGGTGGCATGCAGATCTTTGTGAAGACATTCAAGATCAGATACACACTATAGAAGGTGACGACCCTTGGTGGGATCCCAGCCAAGGAGGACCACAAGGCCCCCGGCAAGAGCCTTGCCAGGGATGACAGCAGGCGCCATGGCAAGACTCTTGTCGGGGCCACGGCAAGACCCTTGCCGGGGCTACGACGAGGCCCTCGCCATAGGCACCCGTAGGGCCACCATCAGGCCCACGCAAATCAAACCTCCACCACCGTTCGCATGCAGCTGCCGACCCAACCAGTTGGGCAGGCACCTGCGTGGCGGCAAGTGGATCTTCGTGGAGACCCACCACTGCGCCACCTCAGCTGCCTGCCTACATGGCACCACGGGCACCGCTGGCCAGGGCGCGTGTCAACACGAAAGGGAGCGGCGACGGACAAGACTGGGCTCTCCCCCATCCCCGATAAAGCAAGGACACCTAAGCAAGACGCATTAAATGTGCCTTGTCATGTAATGCAAGGGATAAACTCGCATCACTGTACCCTTTCCACCTCCTGTGTGCCACTGTGGCAACCCCTTTCCCTATAAAAGGAGGCCCAAGGCGACCAGGAGGGGATTCGGCTTTGGAGCTCCTCACGCCCCATTGCTAGTTCAAGAACACCAGATAAACAAACCACCAAAGCAGGAGTAGGGTTTTATGCATCCTCATGGCCCGAACCTGGATAAAGAGACCGTGTGCTATCTGTTTGATCCGCTCTTCTCACGACCCCGCGCCCCCCAACCGTAGTAGGGATTCATGTGATCCCATAGGTGTCGTTCCTACACCGACACATGCTGGGACACGATATCCCTGATTTATGCCGCTTCAGCTTGGATGAGTCTTCATCGTGTGGAACCGGACTGGAAAGCCGCGACAATGATTCCCGTTGCCCACCGCTATGGATTGTGCCATCCATGAAGAACACACAGGAATTTGGAACACGGAGGAGGACATGTAGCCCATCTATAACGTGTAAGTGGAGTACGGTAATTGTGAACGGTAGCGTTGTGAATATATGTAGACTGGTCGTGCACAAAATTATCACATGAATTGGAGATGAACTTGTGTGGCATACTGGCATTTGTCCTCTAGAATTTATTACTAGTAAATGTGTTATGTGTACGTGCAACTTGTGTGGTTGTTGCACGGGCTCCAATACGCTCTTTGAGAAAAAAAGGTGGCACAGCTTTGGATATACGTGACATGGCGGCATCATACGGTAGCATTGTTTGCTATAGTTGTAGTACACTCCTACGGCCCTCCACTATGTAGGCCAAAAGTGGTGCCAAATACACTTTTGGTTCATTTGGCACCGATGCCCTCCATTGCCCAGCCGGTGCCATAATATTTTTCCAGGGAACCGGAGCAAGTTGGTGCACTGATGCCCACTTCTAGCATTGCAATAAAATATGTTAAACTGTGAAGGATCAAGGGGATGGGAAAGAGGAGGACTAGAGAACTCGTACGAAGGATTGAGGGAAAGCTGGCTTGCTCCATTTTTTATGTATACATGTGGTCCCACTTTTCTATGGGCTGCAAAGGCACATAGTGAGACCGGTGCCATAGAAATTTCTCAGAGCATCGATGCCCAATCTGTAATATTTTAATGTCTGGGACACCGATCACATAGTGTACTAGGGCGACAACTCCTATAAAACCTTGCGCTTGGCTCTTTGCCTCTTCGGGATGTTCAACAGTTCGTACTCGTGTGAACCATGCACATTGCTCTTCGCCTCTTCGGAAGGTCCAACAATGATGATACTACAGTACAATATGCTTCTGGCAATCTGACACCGATTGAACTGCTGCACGTCCACCGCGAGGGCGAGGGAGAGGGAGAGGGAGAGGGTGCTGTAGTCAAAACCCTCTCCTCGTCCTGCGAACCACCGCGCGCGTGGGCGAGGGAGAGGCGTAGTAAGCAAGCTTCTCCTCGTTCGGCGAGTTGACGGGACACATCAAAGCAGTACTAGTACTACTCCCTCCGTCTAGGTGGGTTGTGCACTGTGACCAAGGAGAAGGGGAAAACGAGAGACTTTAATGTTTATTTGCTAATTAATAGCATTGCATGCAATGAACTAACCATTGCATGTCGTGTTTGGTAGTCTCAAGTCATTAAAAGCATGCACACCCCTCATCTCTTATTGGTTGATATGTCAAGAAACAAGAAACGAGATAGAAGTTAATGCACCGCGCCTTAGTGTTTTGGGATTATTTGGTTTTCGTAAGATGACTTACACACCTAGACGTAGGGAGTAGTAGTAGTCCATACTGCGTCCTTTCCGATTAATATGGCTTAATTTGAAACGAGAAAAATACACTGGCGGTCAACGTATGTAACAATACGCTCTTTACGGTCACTATATATAGTTTTGTGTCGATTATACGATCACTAGCTCATCGTAGAGCACCGTATTGCACCCTACTGACCGGCCACATAGTCGACGTGGCACTTTGTTGACTGGTTAAATTGTCACCTGGTTTACGGGTCCCACACAGCCGGTTAGCACGACAAAGAAATCAGTTAAACAAAACTTTACAGTAGCGACACGAGTCCAACCCTTGCGCCGAACCATACAGCTCTGTATGTGAGTGCATGCACGTGTCCTCCATCGGTCTTCAAACTAAGAGTGTACATCGGCTATAAAACATGATGTAGTAGTATATGATGTACATCTACACTTCCAATGCATTTAGCCTTTAATCTAAATTGATATTGATTGACTAATGCACCAACTTGTGCTGTAGGTATAGGCTACATGTCTATCCTTAATTACAGCATGCAACGGCCTTCATTTAATCTTCTTATCTCAATGATCACATGCACACATAAATCTGCTACTTTTGGGCGTTAATTATACCCTGGTCAATGTGTAAATCTCTAAATGTACAGTCCTTCACGGACGTAGGGAGTAGGTTGAGCACTTGAGCATGAGCGTGTGTGTTGTGTCGTGTGTTGTGTGCCGCATGGGTGCGTGAGTGTTGCGTGCGTCCATGTGGAGTACGTGTGAGTGTTGCATGTTGCATGCATGCATGCATGCATGGGGCTTACTCCCTCCCATTGACATGTTCATATTTCGAGCTTCCTCTGTTCCCTCCATATGGTGATACTCCCATTGTTCCCAAATAGTATGGAGTAAAAGCCTCCCTCTGTTCCCAAATACGGAGTATTTTTCTTTCTACAGATTTCAACAAGTGACTAGGTACGGAGCAAAATGAGTGAAGTGAGCGTAGAGGCATAAGGATACTGTAGAAAGGAAGTCCTCGCGATCCATTATTCCCCATCTTGGTCAGAGAGAACTATTCAACTAGTCTTCGCAGTGAAGTGACAATACCTGCAGCTGCGGCCGATGGGACACGTAATTAATAAGCTGAACCAGCGTGTTGGTGTTACTAAATCAGCCTTACCCAAGATCGCCATCATGTTTGCCAAGAGAGCACGCTCATAAATACGCCTACGCACCTCTGTCCTCCATTAACTAACATATGGGCCCTCTTGTGGTAGACCCATATGTCATCGGTGTAACTATTTACACTCCGAAGGACGCTGCCTATATCCTGGTATTTGTACTAGTAGAATTGAGATTTAATGCACTTTCTTCCCCGTCTTCCACTCTTCTTCCTCCTCTTCTTCCTCCTCCTCTCTTCCCCATCGTCGGCCGCACACCATTTACCCCCCGCTCACTGCTCGCCCGCCCGCGCCATCTTCCTTGGTAGCTCATGGCGTACCATATCCCCCGCTCCTTTGCTTTCGGCCACACGAGGAGAAGCTTCTTCGCTTCGCCGAATCCACTTCCCGCTGGCTCGCAGCACCGAAAACCCCAATGGCAGAACCGGTGACCTTGAGCCGCGATTGGAATTCCCTCCCCGATGTTCTCTTGGAGCAGATCTATAGTCGTATGGACCTACTCAGAACTGTCCGTCTGGCCGCATGCTCGGTTTCTTTGTACCGTATACTCGTCTCCAACCACCCGGCTCTTTTCAAGAAACCCTGCTTGGTGATGCCCGATCCTCGCAGGTGGCCCAGACACCGACTTGACGATCCTACGGAGGTTGCTGTGGTGCCCCTCGACATGCTACCACTACCCGTCCACCTGTCCTTCATGCGCAGCCACTACTAGGCGGGCATGAAGGCCAACTGGATCGTCCTCATCCACCACACCGGTAGTCTGTGGCTTCTCGTGGATATCTACACCCAGCGAGAGATCACCCTTCCATCGTTGGATACCGCCACCGTCGAGCCTCGCGGACCGTCGGACACTCCTGCCTACTACGCACAAGACGTGTCAAGCTTTTGGCTCGACCTCTGTTTGCAGAAAGTTGTAATCTGCGAAGTGCCCACACCATCAGAAGACTACATGGACTACAAGCTCATCGCCTTGTTCAACATGGGATTAGTCTATCTGGAATCCGGTCGCCATACATGGTTATGGCTCATCATCAATCCTATTGAGGCAACATTTACATACGATGCTATAGTGCACGATGGCATCGTTTACGCGGTCGACACACAGATTGGCTGCCTATACTGGTGGAATCTATCATCATGTAATTGTTCAATCTCATCTCATCTTTACCTTATGAATATGACTGCCTGTTCATTAGTTACAAATTTAGAATGCATAGCATGTCTATAACCACATCATTGCTATATGTTCCTCTCATTTCCTAGATTTTTATGACCACACATGTTATTGTTAGAGTTTTTTTCAAAAAGGGGGGTCTCCCGTGGACGTCCCTCCCGGCCTCTTGCATCGAGCGATGCATACTGACCAATTGTTAGAGTTGATATGAGAAAAATTGGCATCTAATGATTGTTAGAATACATATTATAAGCATAACATCATTATTGCTATATGTTACTCTCGTTTACAAGATTTTTATAACAACATGTTATTGCTTAGAGTTGATATGAGAATAGTAGTAGTAAGTGCTATGGTAGAATATGAGTAGGTATTTGTCATAGCCGTTTTCCTCTCATTGTTACATGATGTTTGAACCATGACATGTTGCTAGAATATGAAAGCCATTGGCTTATTTTTTTAACTTGGGGTATGATTATGACCACGGCATTGCAATTCTCTGTCTGTTATAATAATCTTAATTCCTCACATACTCTAAACATGATTGTTTATTTTTGTCCTTTTGGTCTCCAGTTTGAATTGTTGCAGCAGACGCAGATGCGCTGGCCTTCATGATTCCAGGACATGGAATCATACCAGCTGATGGGTGCTGGTTTATCGCTCGTTCAGCTGACGGCGGTCATTTGATGCTCATTCGCACGTACCAAATTGACCAAACCATTACTCCCTCCGTACCATATTACTCGTCGCTGATTTGGTACAAAGTTGTACTAAATCAGCGACGAGTAATATGGAATGGAGGGAGTACATCAAACCACATGCAGTACAATGCGTGGGGCGTTCGTGACATTGATGGCTATGGCTGCTTCGTGTTCGAGAAAGGTCCCAGCTCCGTTGGACTAGGTGTATTCAACTGGAGGCGGGTTTACAGCCTCGGCAACCACTCCTTGTTCCTTGGGCTCAATTATCCGATCATCCAACCAATCATCGATCATATCACCGGCGATGATTACTGTGCTATGCAACTTCCATTCGCATGGGGGGGCTATGTTTACACATCATACCATGGGTTTCATGAATCACCATATCCAGAGATTCATCGACACGACTTGTTGCGGATAATCTTGATATGTGAAAGGCATCAAGCTTCCATGCAATGGATGGCTTTTGCAAACCCGACATGCGGCGATGTGGTTCATGCCAACAGCAAATATGCACAACTTGATTCGTACTGATATGTAGACTGAGCCATGTATTCTGCTGCTATAGCACGACCCTCTTTTGTTGGATATTATGTACTGTTGTTAGTTTAAAGCACTCCTCTGATTTGAAGGATAGATACCTTCCCGGGATCAAGTGCATCCTAACTCCCCTGTTTAGGATGTACTGATAATGATGATGGAGATGATGTGCAGAAGCCATATATATATCAGTTAGGCTTCAAGTGCGTACTTGTTAGTTAAACCTATGTATAAATTGTGACACTAAATATGACTAGTAAATGTCTGATGGCGATTACTAGTATCGTCGGTCAAATTATTCATCATGTCCACACATTGAATTGACATGACAACACGCTGGCGTGAGGTGACACAAGAATCCCTGCGGCGTGTTCGGGTATTACGGACTTCAGATTTGGAGTACCACTTATACATCAAAATCTTTCATCATTCACTTAAAACAATCGATTGATCATACATTGAGTACCATATAACTGGAATTCTTGATGCAAGTCGAAGAAGGATTGGCGGTCTTTGCCGGGTGGCGTCAAGTTCAATCCCACGGATCAGAGCTGATCGAGCACCTTGAGGCCAAAGTGAGTCTTTGACAGCGAGATTTCAGATCTCTCATCGATTAGTTCATACCAACCATCACAGCGAGCACAGCATATGCTACACCCAACCTGAGAAACTTCCAGGTAAGACACCGATCGGCCGTCTACTTGCACAAACATATTCCTTTCTTTATAGCTCTATTTTTTTTTACATGTAGACCTGCTAAAGCAATTACAATTTGACAGTTAATAAAAAGTGAAACAAGTGACTGCAACATGCCAAAGATGTTATGAAAATGCCAACTAGGTACACTAAAACCTGTATTCCACAATACTACAGGTATCACACTGAGTGGCCTAAGGAAGCATTTCTTCTAGCGCAATTCCAGGGCGTTCAAAAGGGGCACGTGTAGCAAGATACAGTCGGAGTGCGGCATGCACGCGATGTGGCACAAGACCGGCAATACCTTGCCGGTGATGGTCAACGGCCGGCAGACGGGCAGCAAAAAAGGTTCTGGTGCTGCACACCAACAAGAACTTCGACCAGCAGAGGACCAACTGGGTGATGCACCAGTACCACCTCGAGGACCTGGAGCAAGAGAAGGAGTGGGATCTGGTCCTCTGCAAGATTTTCTACCAGACGAACACTAGGGCCAGGAGTAAAAAAATTATAAGTTAGTTTGGTATTGGTAGTTGTACTACGTTGTCATCCGCAAGTTGGTATTGTTGTTAGTGATCTTTTGGTATGAACTTGCATTTGCTTCCAACCATCATGCCGAGGGTCGACGTGGATATAAAGCTGAATCATTTGTTTTGAAACGAATTCTCAAGCACCTGATTTTTATTTGATGGGTAGCATAAGCACCTGCCGTTCGAATTCCCGCCTGAAGTTTTTGAAACAAGTGCATGCACTTATTATCACGATAAAAAACAATATCCGTGCTGCATCCCGATTATCGATGCGTGCTTGCAGAATTCTCTTGTTTATTGAGCACGTATATTGTTTTTTCAGTCGAGCAAGTTTCAACTGGGCATGTAGACTGCCCAGGTTGGTTTTGTTTTTAACAGGCCCAACCCATGACAACAACGAGGCACAAAGATCCAGCGGTATCTCTTGGCCTCTGCCCGCCGTTAGTTATATTTTGTCTTACAACATCCATGAGCAGTTTTTCTTGAATCAAACACACACCCCAGTTCCATTTTCCTCTTGAAACGCATGTCCTACATCTGTTTTCTAATCTCTACCTATAGTTGTACTAGTTCATATACACGTATCATTACATTGAAAACACATAAAATTCCCTTTTCATATTTACATCCTTATTTTTGTTGTTTTTCCCCACCCAGCGCTGATTTTTTTACCACTGGTTTTCCCTTAAACCAACTCAATTGTCCCACGTCTTATTTGCTCACAAAAACAAAACGATTTTTTTGGCAAATCAATAAGTTCTTAAAAAATGTTTATCATTTCGGGATTACAACAGTTTGGAGTCCACCGAAATATGCAAAATAAGGTTGAACTTTCTGACCGTGGTCCTGGGCAGAAAATGGGCTGCAATAAATTACTTAAGAATTAGCAAATGGGCTGCAAATTATAAATAATAGCAAATGGGCTGCAAATTATAAAAAATAGCAAATGGGCTTTATGTTGTGTGCCACAAATTTGGAGGCTGACTTGTGGGCCTACACAAGGTTTCTTAAAAAAGAAACTTAGTCAACAATCGACTCTACCAGCTTCAGACCGTTAGATGTCAATCTACCGACAATCGTGCTTCTTGATCTCGACCTTCACCTTGACCGCCCAAACCAGCGCCGTCGGAACCGCTTTGCTCCGCCTCCGTGGCCGGCGGTCTTTGCTTTGGGCAGGCCTCACGGCCCCATCATACTCGCATCCCCGGCATGTCTATCCCTCTACTCACCCACACCTCCTGTTATTTTCCGGCGACGGCAGCCGAACCAGTCAACCCTCGTACTCTCCACCGCGTGGGTAGCCACTGTCGTGTCTTCGCCGGCTCCGTGTCGTTCCCTTCGTAGATCTCGCCGTCGTCCACCGCCCTGGTGCTCTCGGCGCGGCGTGGTCAATGTGGTCAACGACCGACTTCCATCGGAAGAAATCTTGTCAGACGTGAGGAGGTCGACACTGGGTCCACGGCAGCCGTAAGGAAGTGCCTCCTTATTACGTGCAAAATAATTATTCCTCCACCTGACAGCAGGGACCCACCAGACGGGCCACTAGTATTTTGCGGAAAAATGTTTCCCCCCTGACTGTTGTGACCCCCCGGACGGGCCACCGTATTTCGTGAAAAAAACGTTTGCCCCTGACTGATGGGATCCACCGGACGGACCATCGTATTTTGTGAAAAAACGTTCCCCCCGCTGTCAGCTCGGACCCACCGGAAGTGCCTCCTTATTATGCACAGAAAAATGAATACTCCCCCTGCTAGCTGGAACCCACCATGGTGGGAGGCTGACTTGTGGATCTACTAAGTTGACGGGGACTGAGGGCTTTGTCAACTTAGTCAATATGAATGATTCTAGCTCCAGTGACCGTACGATGTCCATCCAACGGCCGTCGTGCTTCTTCAATCTCTGCTCTCCTGCTCCAGCCGCTCAAAAAAGCGCCGGCGGGATTGCCTGCTCCCTCCTCGCGGCCGGTGTCTTTGCGTGCAGCCTCACCGCCCCACCGTACTCCCATTGCTGGCCTAGCCATCCCTCTACTCACCCACACCCAGTAAACCCTCGTACAGTCGTACTCCCCTCCGCGTGGGAAACAACTGCCGAGTCTTCCCTGCCTCTGTGTCGTTCCCTTCCTAGGCCTCGCCGTCGTCCACCGCCCTGGTGCTCTCGGCGCGGCATGGTGAACATGGTCAAGGAACGGCTTCCATCGGACGTCATTTGTCGTGGAGAGGCCGATTTGGGTCCATGACCGCAGCAAGGAAGTGCCTCCTTATTACGCGCAAAATAATTATTCCTCCACCTGACATCTGGGACCCACCGGAAGGGCCTCCGTATTTCGCGAAAAAACGTGCCCCCCGCTGACATGTCGGACCCACCAGCTATCTTCGCACGCAAGGAAGTTCCTCCTTATTACGCACAAAAAAAGAATACTCCACCTGTTAGCTGGGACCCAGTATAGTGGCAGGCTGACTTGTGGGCCTACTAAGTTGACGGGGACGGAGGGCTTTGTCAACTTAGTCAATATGCATGATTCTAGCTCCAGTGACCGTACGATGTCCATCCAACGGCCGTAGTGCTTCTTCAACCTCTGGCCTTCTTGCTCCAGCCGCCCAAACCAGGGTCGGTCGTGCCTCGTGCTCCCGCCTCCGTGGCGGCTGCGATCTGGCGGAGGCCTCACCGCCCCCTACTACTCCCACCGCTGGCCAGGCCATCCCTCTACTCACCCACACCCCCTGTTATTCTGCGGCGACGCCAACCTCACCCTCGTACTCTTCTTTGCGTGGGCATCCACTGCTGCGTCTTCCCCGGCTCCGCGTCGTCCCCTTCCTAGGCCTCGCCGTCGTCCACCCCCGTGGTGCTCTCGGCGCGGCGTGGTCAATGTGGTCAACGACCGACTTCCATCGGAAGAGTACTGTCCGTGAAGAGGCTGACAGATGGGTCCACGACGGCCGCAAGGAAGTGCCTCCTTATTATGCGAAAAATAGTTATTCCTCCACCTGACAGCAGGGACCCACCGGACGGGCCACCGTATTTCACGAAAAAAACGTTTCCCCCCTGACTGCTGGGACCCACCAGCTACATCTTCCCACGCAAGGAAGTGCGTCCTGGCAAAAAAAACAAATGATTAAGCCGACGATTGCTGGGACCCACCAGCTACATCTTCACGGAAAGGAAGTGCACGGCGGTCGGGACCCACTGGTCGAAGCGTCACGTGGCGTTGTCATTACGGTGTGAACGATATGCGTCACGTATATCTTGGTCGATGTAGAGCGCGCACATGTCGTAGTAGAGGCGCGCCGTAGCATGTACACGCGTCGTCTGGCCAGGGTGCAAGAAAGAAAATACGGCCACGTATGTGTACATACAGGCGGGGTCTCAAACGCCTACTCGCGCATACGTACGGCCAGGGCTCGTGTACATGGCTGGGTCGGAACGGAGAAACAGCATCATCGTCTTGTTCATGGGGAGGCAACAGAGTGCATCGTGTTCATGGGGAGGCAACGGAATGCGTCGTGTTCATCGGGAGGCAGCAGGCGTGGGAGCCAACCGGCTTGGACGAAACAGCGATGGAAGCGAGGCTGGCGTGCCACAGCAGAGAAGCGGACCTCCTACATTGAAGCAGGGGTCTGTTGATCGGGAGGGTGTGGCGTCTGCGTAAAACGAAGAAACAGACCTCCTACGGTCGAAGCGAAGTCCTGTTGATCGGGAGGGTGTGGCGTGCATAAAAGCAGATGAAACAGACCTCCTACGGTCGAAACAGGGGTCCTGTTGATTGGGAGGGGTGTGGCGTACTGCAAAACGGATGAAACAGACCTCCTACGATCGAAACGGGGTTCCTGTTGATCGGGAGGAGTGTGGCGTACCGCAAAACGGACGAAACGGACCTCCTACGGTCGAAACGGGGGTCCTGTTCATCTGGAGGGGTGTGGCGTACCACAAAACGGGACTCCATGGGATACTATTCATCTCCACCATCGACCTCCTCCAGCCTCCACGGGCTACCGTCGACCTCCTCCAGCCTCCACAGGCTCCTGTTCATCCAACCTCCACCGCGCGCTACTCCACCGGCTACTGTTGAACCACCCCTCCACGGGCACCCCTCCACCGTCTACTGTTCATCCAGCCCTCCACACCACGGGGTACTGTTCAACCACCCCTCCACGGCCACCCCTTCACCGTCTACTCTTCATCCAGCCCTCCACACCACGAGGTCCTGTTCATCCGAGAAACGCGCCACCGCTCCTTTATTCATCCAACACCCCATAGCGCTCCTTTGTTCATCAATCGATCGGCTTGATTAGCGGCGATGGCGAAGAATCGCTCCATCGAGTTCGATTAACGACCATCGATCGATCGCTCGGGTTTAATGTAGCGTAGCTTTGTAGTGCAATCGCTTTCGGGTTCGATTAGATCCCAACGCCTCGCTTGGGTTCGATTAGAAACCAATGCCTCGCACACACAGCGTCGTGTCACGAGAAAGCGAGCATCGCCGCCCCGACCTCCCAACGTAACCAGGAACTCCCCGGAATTTTCCTCCCCCTCGCTGCTACCACGGTTTTTTCCGTCATGGACGGCCCAAAGAATGTCATGCAGCTGCGTCTCCGGCCCACCCAGGACGAAAAGCCCAATTTCTGTCATGATTTTTTGTCATAGAAGTAGGAGCCCACCACATCTATGATGATACCGGGTTTTGTCAGAATTTTATCGTCATAGAAGTGTCATATGTATGACAGAAAAAAAAATCGTTCGGCCCAAAATGTCACAGATGTGTCTTTTTTTTGTAGTGAGTGGCCCTCTGAAATTCCTGCTCACTGGTCACCTCTTCATTCCCTCCATCACTGATGACCCACAAGTATAGGGGATCTATCGTAGTCCTTTTGATAAGTAAGAGTGTCAAACCCAACGAGGAGCAGAAGGAAATGATAAGTGGTTTTCAGCAAGGTATTCTCTGCAAGCACTGAAATTATAGGTAACAGATAGTTTTGTGATAAGATAATTTGTAACAAGCAACAAGTAACAAAAAGTAAATGAAGTGCAGCAAGGTGGCCCAATCCTTTTTGTAGCAAAGGACAAGCCTGGACAATTTCTTATATGAAGGAAAAGGCTCCCGAGGACACATGGGAATTATCGTCAAGCTAGTTTTCATCACGTTCATATGATTCGCGTTCGATAATTTGATAATTTGATATGTGGGTGGACCGGTGCTTGGGTGCTGTTCTTACTTGAACAAGCATCCCACTTATGATTAACCCCTATTGCAAGCATCTGCAACTACAAAAGAAGTATTAAGTAAACCTAACCATAGCACGAAACGTATGGGTCCAAATCAGCCCCTTATGAAGCAACACATAAACTAGGGTTTAAGCTTCTGTCACTCTAGCAACCCATCATCTACTTATTACTTCCCAATGCCTTCCTCTAGGCCCAAATAATGGTGAAGTGTCATGTAGTCGACGTTCACATAACACCACTAGAGGAGAGACAACATACATCTCATCAAAATATCGAATGAATACCAAATTCACATGACTACTAATAGCAAGACTTCTCCCATGTCCTCGGAACAAACGTAACTACTCACAAAGCATATTCATGTTCATAATCAGAGGAGTATTAATATGCATATAGGATCTGAACATATGATCTTCCACCAAATAAACCAACTAGCATCAAGTACAAGGGGTAATCAACACTACTAGCAACCTACATGTACCAATCCCAGACCTAGGGACAAGAATTGGATACAAGAGATGAACTAGGGTTTGATAGGAGATGGTGCTGGTGAAGATGTTGATGGAGATTTACCCCCTCCCTATGAGAGGATCATTGGTGATGACGATGGCGATGATTTCCCCCTCCCGGAGGGAAGTGTCCCCGACAGAACAGCTCTGCCGGAGCCCTAGATTGGTTCAGCCAAGGTTCCGCCTCGTGGCGGCGGAGTCTCGTCCCGAAAGCTTGCTTATGATTTTTTCTCGGACGAAAGACTTCATATAGTAGAAGATGGGCACCGAAGGGTCAACAGGGTGCCCACGAGGCGAGGCGCGCCAGAGGTGGGCCCCCACCCTCGTGGGCTGTGGTGTGGGCCCCTCTGGTATTTCTTCCGCTCAATATTTTTCATTATTTCCAAAAACAACTTTCGTGGAGTTTCGGGACTTTTGGAGTTGTGCGAGAATAGGTCTCTAATATTTGCTCCTTTTCCAGCCCGAGAATTCCGGATGCGGCATTCCCCCTCCTTATGTAAACCTTGTAAAATAAGAGAGAATAGGCATAAGTATTGTGACATAATGTGTAATAACAGCCCATAATGCAATAAATATCGATATAAAAGCATGATGCAAAATGGACATATCAACTCCCCCAAGCTTAGACCTCGCTTGTCCTCAAGTGGAAGCCGATAACGATAAATATGTCCACATGTTTAGAGATAGAGGTGTCGATAAAATAAAATACGAACATAAGGGCATCATGATCATTCTTATAACAGTAACATATATGGATATTGTCATATGATTTCTTATGCTCAAGTAATAATCTATTCACAATGCAAAGTATGAATCAGAAACTTCATTGAGAACCAACAAACTATAATCTCAGTCATTGAAGCAATTGCAGTTTATCATAACATCAGAAAGAGTCTATGTCAGAGCTTTTTAGCAAGTCCACATACTCAACTATCATTTAGTCTTTCACAATTGCTAACACTCACGCAATACTTGTGGTTACGGAGTTTTAATCGGACATAGAGAAAGATAGGGGCTTATAGTTTCGCCTCCCAACCTTTTACCTCAAGGGTATGTCAACAATAATAGTTCACGCTAACTTACATCCAATTGGATATATATATCAGGATCTTTCCAACACACCGTGCTTGCCAAAGGATAAAATGTAAAAAGGAAAGGTGAAGATCACCATGACTCTTGCATAAGGTAGAGGATAATAATAAAAGATAAGCCCTTCGCAGAGGGAAGCAGAGGTTGCCATGCGCTTTTAGGGTTGGATGCACAAATCTTAATGCGAAAGAACGTCACTTTATATTGCCACTTGTGATATGGAGCTTTATTATGCAGTCTGTCGCATTTATTTCTTCCACATCACAAGATTGTATAAAGCTTATTTCCTCCACACCAATCAATCATACATTTTTAGAGAGCAATTTTTATTGCTTGCACCGATGACAACTTACTTGAAGGATCTTACTCAATCCATAGGTAGATATGGTGGACTCTCATGGCAAAACTGGGTTTAAGGGTATTTGGAAGCACAAGTAGTATCTCTATTTGGTGCAAAGAATTTGGCTAGCATGAGGGGGAAAGGCAAGCTCAACATGTTGGATGATCCATGACAATATACTTTATTTCAGATATAAGAAAACATAACCCATTACGTTGTCTTCCTTGTCCAACATCAACTCTTTAGCATGTCATATTTTAATGAGTGCTCCCAATCATAAAAGATGTCCAAGATAGTATGTTTATATGTGAAACCTCTCTTTCCTTATTACTTCCTATTAATTGCAACGATGACCAAAACTAAATTTTTCAACTCTCAACAATTCTTAATCATCATACTCTTTCCATGTGAAGTCACTACTCTCCATAAGATTAATATGATCTCTTTGTTTCTTTTTATACTTTTCTCTTTTCTTTTATTCACTCAAGATCATAGCAAAATAATCAAGCCCTTGACTCAACACTAATCTTTATTATATATAGCTCACGGACTCGATTACATAAAGGGATCAAAAAGCAAAACTCAAAACTAAATCATACCAAAACTTTTACTCTACTAGATCAAGATACTACTCAAAGGATCGAACTAAGAAAAACAAGAAAAGGTAAGAGATGTGATGGTGATACAATACCGGGGCACCTCCCCCAAGCTTGGCAGTTGCCAAGGGGAGTGCCCATACCCATGTGATTATGTTTCCTTTTTCAGGGATGGTGATGTTATATTCTTGGCGATGATGCCCCTCAGGATACGATTCTCCTCCTCGAGCTTGTTGACTTGCTGCTTGAGGTCCATTATTTCCTTTCGAAGCTTTCCCGTAACGGCCAAAGATCCTTGCACCCAAGGGTGTTGCATAGCTGCGGGAGAACAAGTGACACTCTTCTTCATATTTTCATAAGAAAGAAATCTAACATTTCAAGGGATAACCGAGTTTGGAATAGCCGAGCTCTGTAGTTCCCCCATTATGAATCCAGCTCGGAAGCGAGAAGTGATTCTTGATCCTCCTCCATGGCATCTATCCTCTTCAAATCAGCCTCCATCCCTTCCTCCGTTGCTGGCCCAAAGTGGTCAACATTGCTGTCCTTGATCTCGATGCCGGATGAGACACCCGGCTCTCCCCGACTGACTCTTGAGAAGACATCTTGCTATAATCTGCAGCAGCAACCGCTCGAAACACAAACAGAGGATAATTGCGTGATACGGGAGTCAAAACCTTCGGGAGATTATATAATGAATTTTTACCGACCAAAATACGTAACGTGCAAGAAAACGGAGTCCGGAGAGCACACGAGGTTCCCACGAGGCAGGGGGCGCGCCCAGGGGGTAGGGCACGCCCTCCACCCTCGTGGAGCCCTCGTGTCCTTCCCGGACTGCTTCTTATTTTTCTATTTTTCTAAATATTCCAAAACGGAGAAAACATACCATTAGAACTGTTTTGGAGTCGGTTTACTTACCATACCACATACCTATTCCTTTTTGGAGTCTAAAATGTTCCGGAAAGTGTCCCTTATGTATTCCTCCGGGGTTACGGTTTCAATAACATTGGTTTCAACATTCATAGGATTACCTGAGATATAGTGTTTGATTCTTTGACCGTTTACCACCTTCGGATTTGTGCCTTCGAAGTTGTTGATTTTTATGGCACCGGAACGATAGACCTCCTCGATAACGTAAGGACCTTCCCATTTAGAGAGAAGTTTTCCTGCAAAAAATCTTAAACGAGAGTTGTATAATAACACATAATCACCTACATTAAACTCATGCTTTTGTATCCTTTTGTCATGCCATCTTTTAACTTTTTCTTTAAACAATTTGGCGTTTTCATAGGGTTGGGTTCTCCATTCATCAAGTGAGCTAATGTCAAATAACCTCTTCTCACCGGCAAGTTTGAAATCATAGTTGAGCTCTTTAATGGCCCAATATGCCTTATGTTCTAGTTCGAGAGGTAAGTGACATGCTTTTCCATAAACCATTTTATGCGGAGACATACCCATAGGATTTTTATATGCAGTTCTATAGGCCCATAATGCATCATCAAGTTTCTTGGACCAATTCTTTCTAGATCTATTAACAGTCTTTTGCAAAATTAATTTGAGTTCTCTATTACTCAATTCTACTTGACCACTAGACTGTGGGTGATAAGGAGATGCAATTCTATGATTACATCATACTTAGCAAGCATTTTACGGAAAGCACCATGAATAAAATGTGAACCACCATCAGTCATTAAATATCTAGGGACTCCAAACCTCGGAAAAATAACTTCTTTAAGCATCTTAATAGAGGTGTTATGATCAGCACTACTAGCTGGAATAGCTTCTACCCACTTAGTAACGTAATCAACAGCGACTAAAATATGTGTATATCCATTAGAGGCAGGAAACGGTCCCATATAATCAAAGCCCCAAACATCAAATGGTTCAATAACAAGTGAATAATTCATAGCCATGTCTTGACGTCTACTAATGTGACCAATTCTTTGACATTCATCACAAGATAGGGCAAACTTACGGGCATCCTTGAAGAGAGTAGGCCAATAAAAACCGGATTGCAATACCTTATGTGTAGTTCTATCTCCAGCGCGGTGTCCTCCATAAGCCTCGGGGTGACACTTGCGTAGGATCTATTCCAGTTCATGCTCAGGTACACAACGTCTAATAACACCATCTACTCCTTTATAAAGATGTGGGTCATCCCAAAAGTAATGTCTCAAATCATAGAAGAACTTTTTCTTTTGCTGGTATGTGAAACTAGGTGGTATAAATTTGGCACCAATGTAATTAGCATAATCAGCAGACCATGGAGTAGTACGAGAAGCGTTTATGAATTTAATTGTTCATCAGAAAAGCTATCATCAATAGGTAGTGGGTCATCAAGAACATTTTCCAGCCTAGACAAGTTGTCTGCAACGGGGTTCTCAGCTCCCTTTCTATCAATAATATGCAAATCAAATTCTTGTAGCAAGAGAACCCATCTAATAAGTCTAGGTTTAGCATCTTTCTTTTCCATAAGATATTTAATAGCAGCATGATCCGTGTGAATAGTTACTTTAGAATCAACAATATAAGGTCTGAACTTATCACAAGCAAATACAGCTGCTAAGAATTCTTTTTCAGTAGTAGCATAATTTTTATAAGCCTTGTCTAGAGTTTTACTAGCATATTGAATAACATTTAATTTCTTATCAACTCTTTGCCCAAGAACAGCACCTACAGCATAATCACTAGCATCACACATAATTTCAAAAGGTAAATTCCAATCAGGTGGCTGAATGATAGGTGCAGAAATCAATGCTTTCTTAAGTATTTCAAATGCTTCTACACAATCATCATCAAAGACAAGTGGTATATCTTTTTGTAATAAATTACTCAGAGGCCGAGAAATTTTTAAGAAGTCCTTAATGAACCTCCTATAAAAATCGGCATGACCAAGGAAACTTCTTATACCTTTGATGTCCTTGGGACATGGCATCTTTTCAATAGCATCAACCTTGGCTTTATCAACTTCAATGCCTCTTTCAGAAATTTTATGCCCCAAAAAAATGCCTTCATTAACCATAAAGTGGCACTTCTCCCAATTCAAGACAAGATTAGTTTCTTCACATCTCTGCAAAACTCGATCAAGGTTGCTCAAGCAATCACCAAAAGAGGATCCATAAACAGAGAAATCATCCATGAAAACCTCACATATCTTTTCACAAAAGTCAGAGAATATAGCCATCATGCATCTTTGAAAGGTAGCAGGTGCATTGCATAAACCAAAAGGCATATGTCTATAAGCAAAAGTACCGAAAGGGCAAGTAAAAGTGGTCTTTGATTGATCATCAACTGACACAGGTATTTGAGAGAAACCAGAGTAACCACCTAGAAAGCAAAAATGTGTATGTTTGGATAATCTTTCTAGCATTTTATCAATAAAAGGTAAGGGGTAATGATCTTTTTAGTAGCTTTATTTAATTTGCGGAAATCAATTACCATCCTATAACCTGTAATAATTCTTTGTGGGGTCAATTCATCTTTATCATTAGGAACGACGGTAATACCTCCCTTTTTAGGGACACAATGGACAGGACTTACCCATCGACTATCGACAAAGGGATAAATAATACCTGCCTCAAGAAGCTTTAGTATTTCCTTTCTTACCACTTCTTTCATCTTAGGATTAGGGCGTCGTTGGTGATCACGAACTGGTTTGGCATCTTTCTCCAAATTTATTTTGTGTTGGCATAGAGTGGGACTAATGCCCTTAAGATCATCAAGAGTATATCCAATAGCTGCAGCGGTGCTTCTTGAGTTTTCAATAATCTCTCTTCTTCATGCTCTGAAAGGTTAGCACTAATAATAACAGGATATATCTTTTTCTCATCAAGATAAGCATATTTAAGAGTATCGGGTAACGGTTTAAGCTCAAACACGGGATCACCCTTGGGTGAAGGAGGATCCCCTAGGATTTCAACAGGCAAGTTGTGTTTCAGGATGGGTTCCTATTTAAATAATACTTCATGTATTTCCCTTCTTTCATTCATAAACATATAGTTTTCATGGTCTAGCAAATATTGTTCTAAAGGATCACTAGGAGGTACGACAATAGAAGCAAGACCAATAATTTCATCCTTACTAGGCAATTCCTCTTCACGGTGTTGTCTACAAAATTTAGAAAAGTTAAACTCATGAGACATATCACCTAAACCAATAGTAACAACATCCTTTTCACAGTCTATTCTAGCATTAACAGTGTTCAAGAAGGGTCTACCAAATATAATGGGACAAAAGCTATCTTGTGGGGAACCAAGAACAAGAAAATCAGCAGGATATTTAGTTTTCCCACACAAGACTTCAACATCTCTAACAATTCCCATGGGTGAAATAGTATCTCTATTGGCAAGTTTTATTGTGACATTAATATCTTCTAACTCAGTGGGTGCAATATCATGCATAATTTCTTTGTATAAGTCAATAGGTATTTCACTAGCACTAGAACCCATATCACATAAGCCATAATAACAATGATCTCCTATTTTATGAAATAACGAGGCATGCCTACCACAGGTCTATGTTTATCTTTAGCACAAGGTTTGGCAATTCTAGCAGTTTCATTACAGAAATGAATAACATGCCCATCAATGTTATCAGACAAGAGATCTTTAACAATAGCAATATTAGGTTCAACTTTAACTTGCTCAGGAGGCGTATAAGTTCTAATATTGCTTTTACGAACCACGGTTGAAGCTTTAGCATGATCCTTCATTCTAACAGGGAAAGGTGGTTTCTCAACATAAGTAGTAGGAACAATAGGATCATTATAAGTGATAGTATTTTCTTAAACTTTAATAGGTGCAGCTACTTTTACTTCTATGGGAGGATGACATTTAAACCACTTCTCCTTAGGGAGATCAACATGAGCAGCAGAAGATTCACAGAAAGAAGCTACTATCTCAGAGCCAAGTCCATATTTAGTGCTAAATTTACGGGAAACATCGGTATCCATAAAATATTTAACACAGTCAAACTTAGGTGTCATACCTGACTCCTTACCTTCATCGAGATCCCAATCTTCAGAGTTGCGTTTAATTCTTTCCAATAAATCCCATTTGAAATCAATAGTCTTCATCATAAAAGAGCCAGCACAAGAAGTATCGAGCATGGTGCAATGACTCAGTCTCTCCGGTTGATGACTCGTCGCCGGAATAAACGACGGTTTCACCACCAGATTCCGATCTATCCTCAGATTCCACTCCATGGATGACTCCCATGAAGGCACGCTTCATGGCAGGCTTAACCCAGGCTAATCTCGCATACTGAGCCGTCTCGACGATGTCAGTGCAGATGTCCAGCTCAGGGCCCGGTTCACCGATCTTGCCAATGAAAACGTGGATGCCGCCGAAGGGGACCCGGTACCCGTACTCGATTGAGCCGGCCTCGGGGCCCCAGCCTGCATCGTCAATGTAGAGCTTGCCGCGACGACTCTTGGTCATCCGGCCCATGGCGTATCCCTTGAGTCATTCGAAGTTGCCCTCTAAAACTCGAAACCATCGTGCGATAGCCCCACGGTGGGCGCCAACTGTCATGGTTTTGTCACGGCAGATGTCCTAGAGAAAGGACTTAGTCATAGAGCCATCGCGACGGGTTAGCTTAAAGGGGTTAAAGCGGACAAGGGACGCAGAGAGTTTATACTGGTTCGGCCCCTTGTGGTGAAGGTAAAAGCCTACGATCCATTTGTTGTGGGATTGCTAGGTTTCGATGACCAGGGAGCGAATACGCTTTGCCTGGGTCTCGAGCTGTTGACCGTTGTCCCTAAACCGCCGCCGGGTTGTCCCCTTATATACATGGGTTGACGCCCGCCGGTTTACAGGTTTCCGGGGCCGGCTCATAAACGTGTCCAGCCCGGTCTCTATTATTTCTGCCTTACAACACAAGTTTACATCTCGGCGTCGGTTTATGTCTACAGGCCTTAATTCACCCTTGGGCTGTGGGCCTTCATAAAGCGCCACCGTCTTTATCTTTATGGGCTTCAGATATGATAATCCATTATGGGGATAACCTGGCCCCTCCTGGCCGGTTTATGCCCAGTAGTAATATCCCCAACATTGGGGTTACTATGAACGCTAGTAAAGTACACAACAATAACATGTATATCAAATATACCTTTGTTCACTTTGCCATCACTACAAAAAAAAGACACATCCGTGACATTTTGGGCCGAACAAAATTTTTTCTGTCATACATATGACACTTCTATGATGATAATGCTGACAAAACCTAGTATCATCATAGATGTGGCGAGCTCCTACTTCTATGACAAAAAATCATGACAGAAAATGGGCTTTTCGTCCTGGGAGGGCCGGAGACGCAGCTGCATGACATTCTTTGGGCCATCCATGACGGAAAAACCGTGGTAGAAGCGAGGGCGAGGAAAATTTCGGGGAGTTGCCGGTTACGGTGGGAGGTCGGGGGCCGAGCGATGCGCGTTTCTCTCGTACGTACGCGCGTGTGTGTGAGGCGTTGGCTCTAACTGAACCCGAGCGAGGCGTTGGGCTCTAACTGAACTGGCGATTACTGCAGGCTACGCGTTCATCGAACCCGAGTGATCGATCGATGGCTGTTAGCTGAACCCGATCGGCGATTCCTTCGCTACTACTACTAAGCGAAGCCGATCGATGTTGCCTGCAGGATGAGCAGTGGCGTTGCGGGGGTGGATGAGCGATGGCGGTGGCGTTTGCCTCTGGATGAACAGGACCCGTGGTGTGGAGGGCTGGATGAGCGATGAAGCGGTGGAGGGGTGCCCGTGGAGGGGTGGTTGAACAGGAGCTGGTGGAGTAGCGCGCGGTGGAGGCTGGATGAACAGGAGCCCGTGGAGGCTGGAGGAGGTTGGCGGTGGAGATGAACAATATCCCGTGGAGTCCTGTTTTGCGGTACGCCACACCCCTCCCGATGAACAGGACCCCCGTTTCGACCGTAGGAGGTCCGTTTCGTCCATTTTGCGGTATGCCACACCCCTCCCGATCAACGGGACCCCGTTTGACCGTAGGAGGTCCGTTTAAATCCGTTTTGCGATGCGCCACACCCTCCCGATCAACAAGACCCCGTTTGATTGTAGGAGGTCCGTTTCCTCCGTTTTGCGGTACGCCACACCCCTCCCGATCAACAGGACCCCGTTCCGAACGTAGGAGGTCCGTTTCCTCCGTTGTGTGGTACGCCAGGCCTCATTTCCATCGCCCGTTCCGTCCAAGCCCTCCCGATGAACATGACCACGCATTCCGTTCCGACCCAGCCGGTTGGCTCCCCATGAACACGACGACGACTCTGTTTCTTCGTTCCAACCCAGCCATGTACGTATGCGCGAGTAGGCGTTCGAGACCCCACCCGTATGTACACATACGTCGCCGTATTTTCTTTCTTGCACCCTGGCCGCTGTACGTACGTGTACATGCTACTTGCGCGCCTCTACTACGACACGTGCGCGCCTCTACATCGACAAGTATGTACGTACATATTCGCGACCAGGATGACAACGCTACGTACGCTTCGACCAGGTGGGTCCCGACTGTCGGGTACTTCCTTGCCTGCGAAGATGTAGCTGGTGGTCCTAGCAGTCAGGGGGCGAATCGTTTTGTTTTTTTTTTTGCCCGGACGCACTTCCTTGCGTGCGAAGGTGTAGCTGGTGGGTCCCAGCAGTCAGGGGGCGAATCGTTTTTTGCGGACGCACTTCCTTGCGTGCGAAGATGAAGCTAGTGGGTCCCAGTCGTGGGGAAATGTTTTTCCGTGAAATGATGGCCCGTCCGGTGGGTCCCAAATGTCGGTGGAGGAATCATTATTTTCCGCGTAATAAGGAGGCACTTCCTTGTTGCGGCCGTCGACCCAGCTGTCAGCCTCTCCATGTACAGTCCACGTCCGATGGAAGTCGTTCCTTGACCACGTTGACCAGGTCCCCGAGAGCACCACGGTGGTGGACGACGGCGAGGCCTAGGAAGGGGACGACGCGAAGCCGGGAAAGACGCGGCAGCGGAAGCCCGCGGAGAGAATCTGAGGTTCACCGGTTGGCTGTGATGTGAGGCTGCCGTCACCGCAGGCCCGGCCGGTGGGAATAGTAGGGTGGTGAGGCCTACGCGGTAGCACAACCGGCCACGGAGGCAGGGAGCATGCGGCATGGCGGTATTTGCTTTGGTAGTGGAGCAAGAAGACCGGAGGTTGAAGAAGCACTACGCCCGTTGGATGGACATCGTCACGGTCCTGGAGCTAGAACCGTTCATATTGACTAAGTTGACAAAGCCCTCCGTCCTGTCAACTTAGTTGGCCCTAAGTCATCCTCCCACTATGGTGGGTCCCAGCTAGCGGTGGGTATTCATTTTTGTGCGTAATAAGGAGGCACTTCCTTGCATGCGAAGATATAGCTGGTGGGTCCGACATGTCGTGGGGAACGTTTTTTTCGCGAAATCTGAGAGGCCCTTTCGGTGGGTCCGGTATGTCGGTGGAGGAATCATTATTTTGCGTCTGATCCCACGGCCGATGGATGTCGTTCGTTGACCACGTTGACCAGGCCACGCCGAGAGCACCATGGCGGTGGACGATGGTGAGGCCTAGGAAGGGAACGACATGGAGCCGGGGAAGACTCGGCAATGGTTGCCGACGCGGTGGGGAGTATGAGGGTTTACTGGTCCAGCTACCGTCGCCGGAAAATAACAGGAGGTGTGGGTGAGTAGAGGAATGGCCTGGCCAGCAATGAAGTAGGGTGGGGCGGTGCGGCCTTTGCGGCAGCATAGCCGGCCACGGGAGGTGGGAGCAGGCAGTCCCACCAGAGCTGGTTTGGTAATTTGGAGCAAGAAGATCGAGATATTGAAGAAGAAGACGGCCGTTGGATTAACATCCAACGGTCACTTCTACTAGAATCGTTAATGGACTAAGTTGACAAAGCCAAAGTACACGTCAACCTAGTAGACCCACAAGTCGACCACCAAATCATCCCCAAAGCGACATACTGACCCGAAATTTCTAGCCAGATTCAAATTGATTTTAAATCTAAAAATACATTAATTTAAATTCAATGAAATTTTACCCGCACAAAAACAATGAAATTTAAAATATCAAATCCGAAAGAAAACATTATTTTGGAACTAATTGCACATTTCTTTGTATTTTTTCATTTTACATCCCATTTATTATTACTTATAGCCCATTTCTTACTACTTATAGCCCATTTCTTATTACTTATAGCCCATTTTACGGGCAAAATGCATCCCTCCTCGTCTTGAAAGATTTCCATTGTGAGCGTAGAAAAGCAAGTAGGCCTATGTTGGTTATTACGCAAAAAAACAAAATAGTGGCTAGCCATTTTAGAAAGGAAAAAAAAAACAAAGCTGGGCTGGTCATGTGCTAAACATATGAAATAAAAGCATGGGCTAGGCAGACCACGGGTCCCTTTAACCCGATTGTTCTCCGTCCCGAAAAAACAAAATTATCACTTGCTGCTCGGTCCCAACTGTCATCCTCACCATGTACAGTCATCTCCTTATTCCTCTCGGTTGTTGACCATGTTGACAACACCGGAGGGCGGCGCCACGGCGAGCGAACCAAGGTGAAGGACGATGGTGAGGCCTCGGACGGGAACGAATAGGAGCCAGGGAAGATCACAGCCAGCCGTGGGAGGCGGGAGCAGGCGGTCCCGCCGGTGCTGGTTTGGCTTTGGCGGCTCGCGAAAGAAGAGACTGAAGAAACACGACAGACGTTGAATGTCAATCCAACGGCCAAAGTTGGCACAATCGTTTTTTGACTAAGCGGACGCCAAGTAGCATACTTTTTATATATAGGAAGAAAACTGTGAGAAAAATGCGTTCGTCTGTCTTCCTCCTCACAGGGAACGTTCGCCACATAAGTGACTAGCACCCTTGGTTTTCAACCGAGAGGTCTTGGGTTCGAGTCTGAGGAACTCTCAATTTTGTCCTCCTTCCTTCCTCGCAAAAAAAGGGAAAGAAAATCAAAAGACTTGGGAAGGCGTCTGAACAAGCTAGTGTACCCGGTAAAGAGGCGTTGCGAGTTTTAGAGAAAAGAAAGGCGTGCTCAGCAGGTGGTTAGAATCCAAACCTAGACTATGACTATATATGGTGCTATGCTACTACGCAAGTAATGGCCCGACATATCCAACGTTCGCTTCTCCTCTTCTCTACTTACTCGCCTAGCATCGGAAGCTCGCCACAAAGACAACCATGTCCGATGGCTGCTCATCCACCGCTCTTGATGAGGCAACAACCAGATATGCGCCAAGTCGCCACCCATACCATCACGTGTGGGTCTCATCACACCCCCGCCGGCACGCGCACTGCAGCCGGTTGCTCATCGCAACCCGCTGCCGTTGGTGTGGTGCCACTTCTGCAAATCACGCAGAATCATCCGTCGCGTCTCAACCACAATCCTCAACCCTGGCCGAGTCTTCTACAAATGCCCGAATCATGGGGTAATAATATGTTTAAGTGTTGTTCTGCGCTTTCGGTTGCTGATTTTTTAATAGTTTGGTTGATGATCTTCCAATTTGATTTGTGCGTAAAAGGGAAGATTCGTGTGATTTGTATTTACGGGAAGTTCGATGTGAGGGAATGCAACTCGTTGATTATTTGGTTAGCCGAGGAATCCCAATACCAGCGAGGTTGGGGTGTTGGACAAATGGCTGAAGGAATGGCGGAAGGCGAAGATGCACGAGCGAGAAGGTTAAAGATGCAGTTCCTCCGATCATGGCCAAGCAACAATTTGAACGGCCTTGACAAAGACAATGAGGAGATGAAAGAGCTTGTGAAGATAATGGGCAAAATCGATGTGCTCAGTAGGATGATTGTCTCTTTATTTGCGATGTATGTAGCACTCGTGATGTATTCAAATTGGCTACGACATGAGCACTTCTTTGAAACTAGTAATGAATGAAACACATGTAGCAATTTGGGCGTAGTGTTGTGAACATCTAATGATTTCTATTAACGAAATCAGGGGGTATCCCCTTTTGCTCATATAAATAAATAAAGAGCAGAGGCCCTGTCGGGTCAGCTTTGTTCTCATTCGAACATGTCGAGCCAATTGCAGTCCAACAGCAAACTATGTCATCAAATTCAAGTTTCACAGCCAAATATGAGTACAAGTAAACAACAATGTCATCATGTTTTAGCTGTCATACAATCACAAAACACAAATCAGCATACATAACAAGTGATGTTCTCACAGCAAAATACTAAACATGTTCATCAGGTTTCAGTTGTCATAGCAAACACAATTTCACATAGTAGATAAAAAATGTCTTCTGACAGGCAAATACGACAAAAGCAATGTAATCATCATCCGCAGCAGCAGCGGCGTCAACATCTTCGCCATGTGTATCAGTCTGAATCTTAATTCCCCACGGTGTCATCTTCTTTTTCGTCCTCAACGTCCTCGAACGTTGGCTTCTTCTTGATCAACTCTTGTATGTCCACAGCAAGACAGGCAATCTTTTCGCCGGCGTCATTGACGTGATGGTTCTCAAAGATATTAGGAACATCTGTGTTATCTTGTACATCAGGAGCAGTGTAAGCATCATCTTGTTGTGCAACTTCATTAAACGAATTCCTCTGCTCAAACCTTTGCAATACTCTCTAGTCATCGCTACGTGCAAATGTGTCTTCCAAGAAAAATATCTGTGTTGCTTGATTTGCCAAAATAAAAGGCTCGTTGATGCGATACGCCGCCTTGACATTGATGGATTTGAAATAATCATCGACTCTGGGTTTTGCGATCCTGGAAAATAGGTTATACCAATGATAGCACAACAGAACCACACACCGATGATCCTAGAAACTGGAGATATACTGCAACTGAACAATGTCTGTTATGTTAGCATACATTTCAATTGTCTCTTTGTCATACGTATCCGTGCTCATGATGGCACTGGTTTGTGTCTTCCTACCTTCGTCTCGTGCAACGGTGTTGTAGCGCACATCTCCAACAATGCAAGATTCATAATGTCTTACCCGAGTATCAGGACCCATTGCTAGTGAGTAAAGGGCATCATCAACTGCCTGCCCATCCTCCCGCATCTTCTTAACCTATGGTTAGAAAATAGACAAGCTGATCATCTTATGTACTCAATATATTAAAAAAACTGACAGTGCACTTCAAAAGCTTAGATGGTTCTTGAACCATTTCGCAGATCCTGCCATAACTAGTTTGTCAATGTTTCTTGGATTTTGCAGTAGTAACTCCTCTTTGTAGATGCTGCACAACATAGTGATTGCGTCAAACATCTAAATATATAAGAATGTGCTGCAAGTTTAGTAGATTACGATGTATAAGCTGCAGAACTGCACTTACTTGATATAAGGTAGTATCTCAGGACAGTTATTCAACACATACCAAACCATTTTGTCCAAATCTTTAGGTTTGTCCTCTTGTCGACTCTTCCCTATAACTCGAACAGAATAATCGAAAACATTGAGCCTGGGATTGTCTTCACCCACCTCTTTGCTAAGTTGATCAGCTGTTTCAATGTATTTTGAGCAGAATGTCAACACTTCTGTAGCAACATAGGCCTCTGCAATGGAACCCTCGGGTCTAGCTCTGTTCCTAACATAGCCCTCGAAAGTGTCTAGCCGCCTTTCAATAGGGTACATCCAGCCATACTGTACTGGACCTCTAAGTAGTGCCTCATCAGGTAGATGAACAGCCAAATGCACCATCACATCAAAGAAGGCTGGGGATATATCTTCTCAAGGTCGCATAGGATAGTTGGTATCTTGTCTCTAAGACGCTCCAAAGCATCTATCCTGATATTTCTCTGCAGAGTTCACGAAGAATTGTCCCAACTACTGCAAGCTGCTCTGTATAAGTCGAGGCGGCCCAATCCTCTAAGGATAACAGTAGAACCCTTTGAAGTAGGACGTGGCAGTCATGAGTTTTCAACCCTTGTACCTTGTTTCCATCTCAGACCGACTCTCCTTTCGGGGTTGGAAGCAAATCCATGTGGGAATCTCACACGTGTGAGGACCTCGCAGAATTCTTTTCCTTTTACCTTGTCCAAGACGTACACAAGCGGTGCCATATCCCGTGGTTTACCTTCATCTTGCACCTGCAAATCCTTTCGAGATACCAGTGTGTCAAATCAATCCTAGATTTTAAGGTATCTTTCGTCTTGCTTTCAATGTTAAGAAGTGTGCCGATAATCTTTGTCACATATATTTTTCTCGATGTGCATCACATCAAGATTATGCCGCATGATCCAAATCTTTCCAATACTCCAAGTCCCACAAAGTGGACCTGCGGGTAAACAATAATCTCTCTTCTACCGTGCCGCTTCCTTTTCCGCTACCATTACGGGATGGTTTCCTGGTGTAATATGCCTGACCTTCTCTAATTCCACTTGCAACTCATCGGCAGTGAGCCTATTTGGCGCATCACGGTTTTCATGCTTTGCATTGAACACATGTCTTCGGTATTTTCTAGGATGCGGCTTGTCCTTGGGAAGGAAACGGCGGTGTCCAATGTAACAGATCTTGCTAAGTATTGCGTATGATAGCGGATTCCTGTCATAGCGAACACATGCATTGTAACCATGTGTCGTTCATACGACATAGTGCCCAAAGCCGGATAATCATGGATGCACCAAATTACAACAAAGACGCAGAAAGAAAACAATTTGGTGGGCTGCTATATAGGTCTCGGTGAGAACACCCTTCCATAGTTGTTGAAGTTCCTCCACAAGAGGCTCCATGAACAAATCAAAATCCTTTCTAGGACTTTTTGGACCTGGGATGAGCAAGGCCATCATGTAGTTTGATTCTTTGGTGCAGACATTTGGAGGCATGTTGTAAGGGATAACAAGCACTGGTCACATGCTATATGTGGCGCTCTGGTGTCCAATTGGTTAAATCCATCTGAATCTAAGCCAAGTCTAATGTTTCTCGGGTCAGCAGCAAACTCTTTGTGTTTATATTGAAGCTTTTCCACTCACTACCATGAGATGGATGGCCATTACATTCTGATCTCTGTACTCCTGGTTCCTAGAATGCCACAGTACATCCTCTCTTGTTTCAGCATCATGAAACAACCTCTGCAATCTTGGTGTAATTGGAAAATGTCTCAACATTATGAGGAATCCTCTTCACAGCATCGCCATCTTTCCATCTTGATGATTTGCATTTTGGGCATTCACTTAAGTTGGCATAATCCTTCTGGAACAGAACACAATTATTCTTACAAACATGGATCATATCATATCCAATTCCAACTGCATGAAGGAAATTCTTCATTTTACTATAGGTGTGTTGCAGCTCATATGCATCTGGGGCAGATTTGCCGAAAGCAGCCAACATCGCATCGAACGATTTGTTGGTCATCCGCTCAGACGTCTTCACTTGAAGAAAGGTGACCATAGCTGAGAATCTTGTGACTTATTTCACAGGGGTGACAACAACGTTGCATTGTTCCAACATGCGGGCCCACCGTTCTTCTTACGTAGGTGAAAGTTCACGGAATGCACGAGCATTTCGTAGCATTGTTTCAATGTTGGTCAAACTCTTGGCTCCGCCACCACCACCTCCTCCTCCTCTTCCACACAGGCATCAGGCGAGATCAAGATGGTGATCTGCTGCTTCCACGTCAGTCAATAACATTTACGTTCACGACTTCACCATGATGAACCCACCTAGTATATGTGACCGACATCCCATACAAGTGTAGATGATCTTGCATAGTTGGTCGGGTCTTGTAACTGAATTCATACAACTGCTACACAGGGAGAGCACATTTGATTTTGGACCACCGTACTCAGCTCTGATAAAGTTCATGAAGTTTTCAACCCCCTCGACATATGCAGCGGAGAATCTTTGAGCAGAAGTTATCCAAGTCATGTCCATCTGTTAAACATACAAATTAGTTCTTCTACTAGATATTACAGGAAAAACATATATGCTTTTTTATGAAGTCAAGAAAAAAAATACCGAGGTCGATGTCTAAAGCTATGGCAAGATATTTGGACAAGCAGATCTAAATGTGAAATATATGTAAAGCTAATTCAGCAAACAGATTTGAGTGCTAAATTATGGAAGGTTGTTTCAGCAGTCAATGAGGCCGAGCACACAGCCATCAAACTATCGAAGGCCATCGCAGCAACAAAGATCGAGTATAAAATGGTGTAGAGCTATTTCACCTAACAGATTGGCTACTAGACCATGGCAATCTACGTCACAATAAATATATGGCAAGATATTTTACCAACTAATCGGTCTTGGCATGCCATCTCAGCTAAGCAATTGAGTGCAGAACAGGGCAAGGAAGCTTCTTAAGCAGAGCATATTGACAGTAAACTACTTCGGCAAATAGTGAGATTAACAGCGTCTATCAGCTAACATTCAGCGCTACACCGACATGAACGGGGCCTTAGTCTAGAATGCGCTGCAAGTGGGAGAAGCTGACCGTCGTGCGTCTCCACCTGAGCGTCGCCCGGTGATGGTGGCGCTGACCACCGTGCGCCTCCACAAGAACGTAGCTAGAGGTGGCGGCGCGGCTAGAGGACAGCAGTCTACGAGAGCGTACTGTGGGATCGAGAGGATCGCCGTGCGTCCCCTCGACGAACCGCGGCGCCGACTGATAATCCCCAAGTGCAAGGAATCATCGTAGCACTTTCCAAAGATGGAAGTGATAAGTATGGAGTGTCGAACCCACAAAGAGCTAAAGGTAAGATCAATATTCTCTCAAGCCCTATCTGCCACTGATACGACTCTACGTGCACCGAACGTTTGTTGGAAATATGCCCTAGAGGCAATAATAAATTAGTTATTATTATATTTCCGTGTTCATGATAATCGTTTATTATCCATGCTATAATTGTATTGATAGGAAACTCAATACATGTGTGGGTACATAGACAACACCATGTCCCTAGTAAGCCTCTAGTTGACTAGCTCGTTGATCAATAGATGGTTACGGTTTCCTGACCATGGACATTGGATGTCGTTGATAACATGATCACATCATTAGGAGAATGATGTGATGGACAAGACCCAATCCTAAGCCTAGCACAAAGATCGTAGTTCGTATGCTAAAGCTTTTCTAATGTCAAGTATCTTTTCCTTAGACCATGAGATTGTGCAACTCCGGATACCGTAGGAATGCTTTGGGTGTACCAAAGCGTCCTGGCAATCGGGTGGCTATAAAGGTGCACTACGGTATCTCCAAAAGTATCTGTTGGGTTGTACGAATCGAGACTGGGATTTGTCACTCCGTGTTGACGGAGAGGTATCTCTGGGCCCACTCGGTAGGACATCATCATAATGTGCACAATGTGATCAAGGAGTTGATCACGGGATGATGTGTTACGGAACAAGTAAAGAGACTTGCCGGTAACGAGATTGAACAAGGTATCGGATACCGACGATCGAATCTCGGGCAAGTACAATACCGCTAGACAAAGGGAATTGTATACGGGATCGATTGAATCCTTGACATCGTGGTTCATCCAATGAGATCATCGTGGAACATGTGGGAGCCAACATGGGTATCCAGATCCCGCTGTTGGTTATTGACGGAGAACGTCTCGGTCATGTACGCATGGTTCCCGAACCCGTAGGGTCTACACATAAGGTTCGATGGCGCTAGGGTTATAAAGGAAGTTTGTATGTGGTTACCGAATGTTGTTGAGTCCGGATGAGATCCCGGACGTCACGAGGAGTTAGGAATGGTCCGGAGGTAAAGATTTATATATGGGAAGTCCTGTTTTGGTCACTGAAAAGTTTGGGCGCGCATCGGTAGCGTCTGGGACCACCGGAGGGTCGAGGTCCACCAAGTGGGGCCACATGCTCCAGAGGCATACATGGGCCAAGTATGAGAGGGCACCAGCCCCTAGGTGGGCTAGGGCGCCTCCCACCATGGTCCATGCGGCTAGAAGGGAGAGGGGCAAACCCTAAGGCGAGATGGGCCCTAAGGCCCATACTCCTGCGCCTCCCTCTCCTCCCCTTGTGGCCGCCACCCATAGATGGGTTTTGGGGGCTGCCGCCTCTAGGGGTGGGAACCCTAGAGGGGCTCACCCTCCTCCCTTCCCCTATATATATGAGGCCTAGGGGCTGCCCATAACACAAGAGAGCCTCTCCCTCTCCAGCGCAGCCTGCCTCTCCTCCTCCTCCTCTCCCTTGGTGCTTGGCGAAGCCTGCGGGATTGCCACGCTCCTCCATCACCACCACGCCGTTGTGCTGCTGCTGGATGGAGTCTTCCTCAACCTCTCCCTCTCTCCTTGCTGGATCAAGGCACGGGAGGCGTCACCGGGCTGTCACGTGTGTTGAACGCGGAGGTGCCGTCCGTTCGGCACTAGGATCTCCGGTGATTTGGATCACGACGAGTACGACTCCTTCAACCCCGTTCTCATGAACGCTTCCGCTTAGCGATCTACAAGGGTATGTAGATGCACTCTCCTTACCTCGTTGCTAGTTTCTCCATAGATAGATCTTGGTGACACGTAGGAAAATTTTGAATTTCTGCTACGTTCCCCAACAGTGGCATCATGAGCTAGGTCTATTGCGTAGATTCTTTGCACGAGTAGAACACAAAGTAGTTGTGGGCGTTGATTTTGTTCAATATGCTTACCGTTACTAGTCCAATCTTGTTTCGACGGTATTGTGGGATGAAGCGGCCGGACCGACCTTACGTGCTCTTACGTGAGGCAGGTTCCACCAGTGACATGCACTTGGTGCATAAGGTGGCTAGCGGGTGCCGGTCTCTCCCACTTTAGTCGGAACGGATTCGATGAAAAGGGTCCTTATGAAGGGTAAATAGCAATTGGCATATCACGTTGTGGTTTTGCGTAGGTAAGAAACGTTCTTGCTAGAAACCCAAAGCAGCCACGTAAAACATGCAAACAACAATTAGAGGACGTCTAACTTGTTTTTGCAGGGTATGCTATGTGATGTGATATGGCCAAGAAGAATGTGATGAATGATATGTGATGTATGAGATTGATCATGTTCTTGTAATAGGATTCACGACTTGCATGTCGATGAGTATGACAACCGGCGAGAATATAGGAGTTGTCTTTATTTATTGTATGACCTGCGTGTCATTGAACAACGCCATGTAATTACTTTACTTTATTGCTAACGGTAGCCATAGTAGTAGAAGTAATAAGTTGGCGAGACAACTTCATGGAGACACGATGATGGAGATCATGATGATGGAGATCATGGTGTCATGCCGGTGACAATGATAATCATGGAGCCCCGAAGATGGAGATCAAAAGGAGCAATATGATATTGGTCATATCATGTCACTACTATATAATTGCATGTGATGTTTATTATGTTTATGCATCTTGTTTACTTAGAACGACGGTAGTAAATAAGATGATCCCTTACAAATTTCAAGAAGTGTTCTCCCTGACGTGCACCGTTACTTTCAGTTAAACTTCTAAGCACCACGTGATGATCGGGTGTGATGGATTCTTACGTTCACATACAACGGGTGTAAGACAGATTTACACAGCAAAAACACTTGGGGTTAACTTGACGAGCCTAGCATGTACAGACATGGCCTCGAGAACACAGAGACCGAAAGGTCGAGCATGAGTCGTATAGTAGATACGATCAACATGAAGATGTTCACCGAGTCGACTAGTCCGTCTCCGCGTGATGATAGGTCACGGCTTAGTTGACTCTGATCATGTAATCACTTAGATGACCAGAGGGATGTCTATCTGAGTGGGAGTTCATAAGATGAACTTAATTATCTTGAACATAGTCAAAAGACCTTTTGCAAATTATATCGTAAGCTCGCGCTTTGGTTCCTTGTTTAGATATGTTCCTAGAGAAAATATAGTTGAAAGATGAAAGTAGCGATTATGCGGACGTTAGAAAGCTTATGTCCTTAATGCACCGCTTCGGTGTCTGAACCCCAAAGCGTCGTTTGTGGATGTTGCGAACATCGGACATACACGCTTTTGATAACTACGTGATAGTTCGGTTAAGCGGTTTAGAATTGAGGCACCAAAGGCGTTTTCGAAGCGTCATGGAACATATGAGATGTTTGAGGGCTGAAATTGGGATTTCAGGCTCGTGCCCATGTCAAGAGGTATAAGACCTCCGGCGATTTTCTTAGCCTGCAAACTAAGAGAAAAACTCAATCGTTGAGCTTGTGCTCAGATTATGCGAGTGCAACAATCACTTGAATCGAGTGGGAGTTGATCTTCCAAAAGAGATAGTGATGTTTCTCCAAAGTCATTGCCACCAAGCTGCTAGAGCTTCGTGATGAACTATAACATATCAAGGATAGAGATGATGATCCTTGAGGTATTCGCGTTGTTTGACATCACGAAAGTAGAAGTCAAGAAGGAGCATCAATTGTTGATGGTTGGTGAAACCACTAGTTTCAAGAAGGGCAAGGGCAAGAAGGGATACTTCATGAAGCGGCAAATCAGCTGCTGCTCTAGTGAAGAAACCCAAGGTTGAACCCAAACCCGAGACTAAGTGCTTACGTAATAAGGGGAACAGCCCTTTGGAGCAGCATTACCCTAGATACTTGGTAGATAAGAAGGCTGGCAAGGTCGATAGAAGTATATTGGATATACATTATGTTAATGTGTTCTTTACTAGTACTCCTAGTAGCACCAGGGTATTAAGATACCGGTTCGGTTGCTAAGTGTTGGTAACTTCGAAATAAAAGAGCTACGGAATAAATGGAGACTAGCTAAAGGTGAGCTGACGATATACGTTGGAAATGTTTCCAAGTTTGATGTGATCAAACATCGCACGCTCCCTCTACCATCAAGATTAGTATTAAAACCTGAATAATTGTCATTTGGTGTTTGCGTTGAGCATAGACATGATTGGATTATGTCTATACTTGTCTGATTTATTCATTTAAGGAGAATAATGGTTATTCTATTTATTTTGAATAATACCTTCAATGGTCTTGCACCTAAAGGAATGGTTTATTGAATCTCGATCGTAGTGATACACATTTTCATGCCAAAAGATATAAGATAGTAATGATAGTACCACTTACTTGTGCCTTTGCCATGTAAGTCATATTGGTATAAAAGCATGAAGAAGCTCCATGTTGATGGATCTTTGGACTCACTCGTTTTTGAAAAGTTTGAGACATGCAAACCATGTCTATTGGTGTATACGCATGATGAAACTCCATGCGGATGGATCGCTTGAGACATGCAAATCATACCACATGGGCAAGATGACTGAAAGCCTCGTTTTTCAGTGAAATGGAACAAGAAAGCAACTTGTTGGAAGTAACACATTTTGATGTGTGCAGTCCAATGAGTGTTGAGGCATGCAGTGAATATCGTTATGTTTTGACTTCACAGATGATTCGAGTAGATGTTGAGTATATTTACTTGATGAAACACAAGTCTGAATTATTGAATGGTTCAAATAATTTCAGAGTGAAGTTTAAGATCTTCGTGACAAGAGGATAGAATGTCTATGATATGATCATAGAGATGAATATCTGAGATTCTGATTTTGGCACACAATTAAGTCATTGTGGAAATTGTTTCACAATTAGTACCGCCTGGAACACCATAGTGTGATGGTGTGTCCGAACATCATAGTTGCACCCTATTGGATATGGTGCGTAGCATGATGTCTCTTATCGAATTACCACTATCGTTCATGGGTTAGGCATTAGAGACAACCGCACTCACTTTAATAGGGCACCACGTTACTCCGTTGAGACGACACCGTATGAACTATGGTTTAGAGAAACCTAAGCTGTCGTTTCTTAAAAGTTTGGGGCTGCGACGCTTATGTGAAAAGTTTCAGGTTGATAAGCTCAAACCCAAAAGCGGATAAAATACATCTTCATAGGACACCCAAAACAGTTGGGTATACCTCCTAATTCAGATCCGAAAGCAATAGGGATTGTTTCTTTAATCGGGTCCTTTCTCGAGGAAAAGTTTGTCTCGAAAAGTTGAGTGGGAGGATGGTGGAGACTTGATGAGGTTATTGAACCGTCACTTCAACTAAGCGTGTAGCAGGGCACAGGAAGTTGTTCCGTGGCACATACACCAATTGAAGTAGAAGCTTATAATAGTGATCATGAAGTTTGGATCAAGTCACTCATCTGTACCTCGTAGGGTGACAAGGATGCGTACTACTTCAGAGTGGTACGCAATCCTGTCTTAGAGGTCATGTTGCTAGACAACAATGAACCTACGAGCTACGGAGAAGTGATGGTGGGCCCGGATTCCGACGAATGGCTCGAGGCCATAAAATCTGAGAAAGGATCCATGACTTTGGTGGACTTGCCCGATGATCGGCAAGCCATTGAGATAAATGGATCTTTAAGAAGAAGACGGACGTTGACGGTAATATCACCGTCTATGAAGCTCGACTTGTGGCAAAGAGTTTTCACAAGTTCAAGGAGTTGACTACGATGAGATTTTCTCATCCGTAGCGATGCTTAAGTCCGTCGGAATCATGTTAGCATAAGCTGCATTTATGAAATCTGGCAGATGGATGTCAAAATGAGTTTCCTTACCAAGTTTTCGTAAGGAAAGGTTGTATGTGATACAATCAGAAAGTTTTGTTGATCCTAAGGATGCTAAAATGTATGCTGGCTCCAGCGATCCCTTCTAAGGACTGGAGTAAGCATCTCGGAGTTGGAATGTGCGCTTTGATGAGATGATCAAAGATTTTGGGTTTATACAAAGTTTATGAGAAACTTGTATTTCCAAAGAAGTGAGTGGGAGCACTATAGAATTTCGATGAGTATATGTTGTTGACATATTGATGATCAGAAATGATGTAGAATTTCTGGAAAGCATATAGGGTTATTTGAAAGATGACTTTCAATAGAAAACCTGGATTAGGCTACTTGAACAATAAGCATCAAGATCTATAAGGATAGATCAAAATGCTTTATAATACTTTCAAATGAGCACATACCTTGACATGATCTTGAAGGTGTTCAAGATGGATCGATCAAAGAAGGAGTTCTTGCACGACATGTAAGGTATGAAGTTAAGACAAAAGCTCGACCACGGCGGAAAGAGAGAAAGGATGAAGGTCGTCCCCTATGCTTCGGACATAGGCTCTATAGTATGCTATCTTTGTGTACCGCACCGGAAGTGTGCCTTGCCATGAGTCAGTCAAGGGGTACAAGAATGATCCAAGAATGGATCATTGGACAACGGTCAAAATTGTCCTTGGAGTAACTAAGGACATGTTTCTCGATTATGGAGGTGATAAAGAGTTCGGCGTAAAGCGTTACGTCAATGCAAGCTTTAACACCTATCCGAGTGACTACGAGTAGCAAACCGGATACGTATAGTGGAGCAACCGTTTGGAATAGATCCAAGTGGAGCGTGGAAGCAGCATTTACAATATGACATGGAGAATTGCAAAGCACACACGGATCTGAAAGGTTCAGACCCGTTGACTAAAACCCGTTGACTAAAACCTCTCTCACAAGCAAAACATGATCAAACCTCGTAACTCATTGAGTCTTAATCACATGGTGATGTGAACTAGTTTAAGACACTAGTAGACTCTTTGGATGTTGGTCACATGGCGATGTGACCTATCACTTTATTGATCACATGGCGATGTGAACTAGATTATTGACTCTAGTGCAAGTGGGAGACTGTTGGAAATATGCCCTAGAGGCAATAATAAATTAGTTATTATTATATTTCCGTGTTCATGATAATCGTTTATTATCCATGCTATAATTGTATTGATAGGAAACTCAATACATGTGTGGGTACATAGACAACACCATGTCCCTAGTAAGCCTCTAGTTGACTAGCTCGTTGATCAATAGATGGTTACGGTTTCACGACCATGGACATTGGGTGTCGTTGATAACGTGATCACATCATTAGGAGAATGATGTGATGGACAAGACCCAATCCTAAGCCTAGCACAAAGATCGTAGTTCGTATGCTAAAGCTTTTCTAATGTCAAGTATCTTTTCCTTAGACCATGAGATTGTGCAACTCCGGATACCGTAGGAATGCTTTGGGTGTACCAAACGTCACAACGAATCGGGTGGCTATAAAGGTGCACTACAGGTATCTCCGAAAGTATCTGTTGGGTTGGCACGAATCGAGACTGGGATTTGTCACTCCGTGTTGACGGAGAGGTATCTCTGGGCCCACTCGGTAGGACATCATCATAATGTGCACAATGTGATCAAGGAGTTGATCACGGGATGATGTGTTACGGAACGAGTAAAGAGACTTGCCGGTAACGAGATTGAACAAGGTATCGGATACCGACGATCGAATCTCGGGCAAGTACAATACCGCTAGACAAAGGGAATTGTATACGGGATCGATTGAATCCTCGACATCGTGGTTCATCCGATGAGATCATCGTGGAACATGTGGGAGCCAACATGGGTATCCAGATCCCGCTGTTGGTTATTGACCGGAGAACGTCTCGGTCATATGCGCATGGTTCCCGAACCCGTAGGGTCTACACACTTAAGGTTCGATGACGCTAGGGTTATAAAGGAAGTTTGTATGTGGTTACCGAATGTTGTTCGGAGTCCCAGATGAGATCCCGGACGTCACAAGGAGTTCCGGAATGGTCCGGAGGTAAAGATTTATATATGGGAAGTCCTGTTTTGGTCACCGGAAAAGTTTCGGGGCGCATCGATAACGTACCGGGACCACCGGGAGGGTCCCGGGGGTCCACCAAGTGGGGCCACATGCTCCAGAGGCATACATGGGCCAAGTATGAGAGGGCACCAGCCCCTAGGTGGGCTAGGGCGCCTCCCACCATGGTCCATGCGGCTAGAAGGGAGAGGGCAAACCCTAAGGCGAGATGGGCCCTAAGGCCCATACTCCTGCGCCTCCCTCTCCTCCCCCTTGTGGCCGCCACCCATAGATGGGTTTTGGGGCTGCCGCCCCTCTGGGGGTGGGAACCCCAGAGGCGCACCCTCCTCCCTTCCCCTATATATATGAGGCCTAGGGGCTGCCCATAACACAAGAGAGCCTCTCCCTCTCCAGCGCAGCCTGCCTCTCCTCCTCCTCCTCTCCCTTGGTGCTTGGCGAAGCCTGCTGGGATTGCCACGCTCCTCCATCACCACCACTGCCCGTTGTGCTGCTGCTGGATGGAGTCTTCCTCAACCTCTCCCTCTCTCCTTGCTGGATCAAGGCACAGGAGGCGTCACCGGGCTGTACGTGTGTTGAGCAGCGGAGGTGCCGTCCGTTCGGCACTAGGATCTCCGGTGATTTGGATCACGGCAGTCTGACTCCTTCAACCCCGTTCTCATGAACGCTTCCGCTTAGCGATCTACAAGGGTATGTAGATGCACTCTCCTTACCTCGTTGCTAGTTTCTCCATAGATAGATCTTGGTGACACGTAGGAAAATTTTGAATTTCTGCTACGTTCCCCAACAACGTTTACTTCCAACTAGAAACAAGAAATAAAACTACGTTGTGGGTATGAAGAGGATAACTTTGCATGATATCGGAGAGCTAAAACATAAAAGTAGGTGCTGTTATCATAAAGTTAGAATATAATACTAAATAATATAAATAGCGAGTGTGGAATAATGGTGGATCGATTGTGCGGAATTGTCCTAGGCAATTGTTAACAAGACCGATGATCACTATTGCAGTTTCATATGAGGGAGAGGCATAAGCTAACATACTTTCTCTACTTGGATCATATGCACTTATGATTGGAACTATAGCAAGCATCCGCAACTACTAAAGATCATTAAGGTAAAACCCAACCATAGCATTAAAGCATCAAGTCCTCTTTATTCCCATACGCAACAATCCCTCTTACTCGGGTTTGTGTTTCAGTCACTCACCAACCCACTATAAGCGAATCATGAATGTATTGCAACACCCTACAGCGGGAATCCCTCACGCTTGCGCGACACGGATGGCACCATAGGACAGCACCGAAGTAAAACATACAACTCATACCAATCTAGATCATCAATTAACCCAAGGACAAAAGATATCTACTCAAAACATCATAGGATGGCAACACATCATTGGATCATAATATGTGGCATAAAGCACCATGTTCAAGTTGGGATTACAGTGAGGTGCGGGAGAGTGGACCGCGTAAAAGAGATGGGGATGGTGATGATGATGGTGATGTTGATGAAGACGATCACCGTGGCGATGATTCCCCTCCCTATGGCACTCCGGTGCCACCAAGAGAGAGAAGGAGAGGTTCTCTCCCTTGTGCTTCCTCCTCCATGGCCTCCACCCTCTGGTCCTTGGCCTACATGATGATGAAGACCCCTCCGGGATACTCCTCCATGGCCACCGGTGATGATGGCCCCCCTCGTGAGGCGCGGAGAGGGCCTAGATTGGTTTCTCGTGGCTACAGAGGCTTGCGGCGGCGGAACTTCTGATCTAATCTCTGTTATGGAAGTTTTAGGGTATGAGAGTATATATGGGTGCAGGGAGGACGTTGGTGGACTTCTGGGTTGGCCACGAGGTAGGGGGGGCGTGCCCCAGGGGGATGGGCGCGCCCCCACCCTCGTGGGCAGCCCGGGACTCCCCTGGTGAGCTTCCTGTACTCAATGGGCTTCTTCTGGTCCAAAAATAGGTTCCGTGGAGTTTCAGGTCTTTTGGACTCCATTTGATATTCCTTTTCTTTGAAACACTGAAATAGGCAAAAAAAAATAGCAATTCTGGGTTGGGCCTCCGGTTAATAGGTTAGTCCCAAAAATAATATAAAAGTGGAAAATAAATCCCAACATTGCCCGAAACAGTAGATAATATAGCATGGAACAATCAAAAATTATAGATACGTTGGAGACGTATCAGGCATCCCCAAGCTTAATTCCTGCTCGTCCTCGAGTAGGTAAATGATAAAAAGATAATTTTTGATGCGGAATGCTAGTAAGTGCTTAAGTTTGATCCATGATAATTCCAATCATTTTTTTAGCATCAATATGTGTCATAATAGCAGCTTATCTCATAAAACTTTTCATGATCAAGTAACAATCTATTCACAATGTCAAGCATGGTTCGTAAACTTCATTGAGAACTAACAAACTATAATCTCAGTCATTGAAGCAATTGCAATTTATCATAACATCAAAAGAGTCAAGAATAGAGCTTTTCAGCAAGTCCACATACTCAACTATCATATAGTCTTCTACAATTGCTAACACTCACGCAATACTTGTGGTTATGGAGTTTCAGCCGGACACTGAGAAAGATAGGGGCTTATTGTGTTGCCTCCCAACATATTCACCTTTAGGTGATGTCAACAATAACAGCCCATGCTAACTTACATCCAATTGGATATATATATATATCATGATCTTTCAAACACAAGGAGCTTGCTAAAGGATAAAATGAAAAAGGGAATGGTGAGGATCACCTTGACTCAAGCATAAAGTAAAAACATAAAGTAAAAGATAGGCCCTTCGCAGAGGGAAGGCGAGAGAGGTTGTCATGCGGCGTTTATGGTTGATGCACAAAATCTTAATGCAAAAGAACGTCACTTTATATTGCCCCTTGTATGTGGACCTTTATTATGCAGTCTGTCGCTTTTATTACTTCCACAACAAGTTCGTACAAAGCTTATTTTCTCTACACTAATAAGTCATGCATATTTAGAGAGCAATTTTTATTGCTTGCACCGATGACAACTTACTTGAAGGATCTTACTCAATCCATAGGTAGGTATGGTGGACTCTCATGGAAAAATTGGGTTTACGGTTATTTGGAAGCACAAGTAGTATCTCTACTTGGTGCAAGAGATTTGGCTAGCATGAGGGAGAAAGGCAAGCTCAACATGTTTGGAAGGTCAATGACAATATACTTTAACTGAGATGTCGGAAAACATAAACCATTACGTTGTCTTCCTTATCCAATGTCAACTCTTTTAGCATGTCATACTTAATGAGTGCTTCACAATCATAAAAGATGTCCAAGATAATATATTTGTATGTGAACCTCTCTTTCCTTATTACTTCCTATTAATTGCAATGATGACCAAAACTACGTTTGCCAATTCTCAACAACTTTTATGCCTCATACTTTCTATGTGTGAAGTCATCAGTAACCATGTTATAAGCATATGAAGCATATGAAAATTCATATTTATGACATTCAATTCATTCCCCCATTTACTCATAGAATATACATGAAGCACATGAGTAAATGATAAACTACTCCAAAAGATATGAGTGAAGGACACTGAGTAGTCGAATAATTAACTAGCCATGGGAGGGTCCCTTTTTTTCAATTCAATAATTTAGATCCAATGATTTTATTCAAACAGCAAGTTAAAACAAAATAAAATGACATTGCAAGGATAGCACAACTCATGTGAAGAAGCAAAAACTTAGGCTCAACTGATACTAACCGATAGTTGTTGAAGAAGAAAGGTGGGATGCCTACGGGGCATTCCCAAGCTTAGATGCTTGAGACTTCTTGGAATATTATCTTGGGGTGCCCTGGGCATCCCCAAGCTTGAACTTTTATATCTCCTTAATTCCTCTCATATCATGGTTTCTCTTTTTATCAAAAGCTTCATCCACACCAAACTCAACAAGAACTCATGAGATAGGTTAGTATAAACCAATGCAAAACCTTATCATTTTCTACTGTAGCAAAACACTAAAATTATTATTCAACATTGCATACTAAATGACTCTGCATATTTAATACTCCTATCCTCAAATTGAATCATTAAACAAGCAAACATATGCAAACAATGCAAACATAACAACAATCTGTCAAAATAGTACAGCCTGTAAAGAATGCAAGAGTATCAATACTTCCCTAACTCCAAAAATTATGAGCGAAAATTCCCACTGTAGTATATTTATCAGATCTCATTATGCAAAAAGTTTCAATATTATATCATGCTGTGAATTTTCTAGGGAATTTTTGCAACAGTGGTAAACTTTCTGTTTTCAAACAGCAACATGTATAATAGCAAAATAAGCATGGTAGAGGCTATCCTTGACATTTTTATTGAAAATAAAGACGCAAAACACTATTCTTAATAGCAGCTAGCTAATACTAACAAAATAAAATGACGCTCCAAGCAAAACACATATCATGTGATGAATAAAAATATAGCTCCGAGTAAGGTGTACCGATAGTTTTGAAGACGAAAGAGGGGATGCCTTCCGGGGCATCCCCAAGCTTAGGCGCTTGAGTCTTCCTTGAATATTACCTTGGGGTGCCTTGGGCATCCCCAAGCTTAGGGTCTTTCCACTCCTTATTCTCCTCATATCGATATCTCACCCAAAACTTGAAAACTTCAATCACACAAAACTTAGCCAAACTTCGTGAGATAGGTTAGTATGATAAATAGCAAAACATTCACTTTGGTACTGAAAAATACAAGGTTCATAATTGTTTTCACACAATTCCTACTGTACCATATCATTTCTACAAATTATATTGAGAAATATAAGCCATAGAAACTAGAAAACAAGCAGACTATGCAATGAAAACAGAACCTGTCAGAAACAGAACAGTCTGTAATGATCTGAACAATAACCATACTTCTGCTACTCCAAAAATTATGAAATAAATTGGTGGACGTGAGGAATTTGTATATTAATATTCTGCAAAAAGAATCAACTCAATAGCACTCTTCTGTAAAAAATGACCTCTATTCTCGTGAGTGCAAAGTTTCTGTTTTTTTACAGCAAGATCACATTAACTTTCACCCAAGTCTTCCCAAAGGTCTTACTTGGCACTTTATTGAAACAAAGGATATAAAACATGATTACTACAGTAGCTTAATTATGTAAACACACAAAAACAGTAAGGGTAAATATTGGGTTGTCTCCCAACAAGCACTTTTCTTTAATGCCTTTTAGCTAGGCATGATGATTTCAATGATGCTCACTTTAAAGATAGGAACTGAAACACAAAGAGAGCATCTTGAAAAATATGACTACCATATTTAAATCTAACACACTTCCTATGCCTAGGGATTTTGTGAGCACACAACTTATGGGAACAAGAATCAACTAGCATAGGAAGGCAAAGCAAGTATCACTTCAAAACTTTTAAGCACATAGAGAGGAAACTTAATATTATTGCAACTCCTACAAGCATGTATTCCTCCCTCATAATAATTTTCAGTAGTATCATGGATACCAACTTTAGTTCTCATACTCAATTGGAACCTCTTCCGAAATAGTGGAATCATTACTAGCTAAAGTTGACACTCTCCCAAATCCACTTTAAATGATAGTATTATTCATACTCCAAAAGGTATAAGTGAAGTTCATGGAGAATTTTACAACTGACCAATATCCAAGCTCAAAATGTATAAGTGAAGCACATGAAGCATTCTATAAAACCGTACTCAAAAGATTTAAGTGAAGCACAAAGAGTAATTCTATAAGATCATACTTAAAAGATTTAAGTGAAGCACATGAATTATTCTATAAATCAATGAAGGGCCATCTCATGCTAGCATGGTTCTTGAAGAAAAGGAAAAACACAAAGGACACAAATCATGTGAACAAGACAAAAACCGAGGTATACCGATATTTGTTGAAGAAGAAAGATGGGATGCCAACCGGGGCATCCCCAAGCTTAGATGCTTGAGTATACTTTTGAAATATTTACTTGGGGTGCCTTGGGCATCCCCAAGCTTGATATCTTGACTCTCTTTATTCTTCTCATATTGATAGCTCCTCGACCTTCGGACACTTCATCCACACAAAACTTTAACAAAAACTTGTGAGATCCGTTAGTCTAGTAAAGCAAATCACTACCTCTAGGTACTGTAATGAACTCATTATTTATTTGTATTGATGTTAAATCTACTGTATTCCAACTTCTCTATGGTTCATACCCTCCGATACTACTCATAGATTCATCGAAATAAGCAAACAACACACGCAAAACAGAATCTGTTAAAAACAGAACAGTCTGTAGTAATCTGGAAGTTTGCCAAACTTCTGTAACTCCTAAAATTATAAAATAAATTTGAAAATTTGAAAAATTTGTACAGAAGTAATGTGCAAAAAGAATCAGAACCATTTGACTTTCCAGTTAAAAATGTAAATTAATGCACTACAGCCGAAGTTTCTGTTTTTATTCTGCACAAAGCAAACAAGCAATCTAATCATCCTAAAACCAAGCTTGGCACATGTATTTTTATAATACAATGAATATATACAAAGGGGGGTAATTATTTACAGATAAACTTCCATGAAAAATTCTACATTGTTTCCGTGAGCATGAGCACAAGTGCTCAAGGTCGACCCTCAATTCTTCAATGCAAAACCTTCCAATCACTTCTCTTTTTGAAAAACTTTTTAGGCATGAGAGGTAAGTAATAATTTTTTCTATTTTATTTTTCTTTATTTTTTTTATGTTTCACCCACAACTAAACAGAAACAAAAAGGAAAAACAAAATCTACTTAGTGAAGGAAGCAAACAAGCACCCACGAGAATATCAACCCCACGCTATTTCTCCCCGGCAACGGCGCCAGAAAAGAGCTTGATAATCCCCAAGTGCAAGAAATCATCATAGCACTTTCCAAAGATGGAAGTGATAAGTATGGAGTGTCGAACCCACAAAGAGCTAAAGGTAAGATCAATATTCTCTCAAGCCCTATCTGCCACTGATACGACTCTACGTGCACCGCACGTTTACTTCCAACTAGAAATGAGAAATAAAACTACGTTGTGGGTATGAAGAGGATAACTTTGCATGATATCGGAGAGCTAAAACATAAAACTAAGTGTTGTTATCTTAAAGTTGGAATATAATACTAAATAATATAAATAGCAAGTGTGGAATAATGGTGGATCGCTGTGTGGAATTGTCCTAGGCAATTGTTAACAAGACCGATGATCACTATTGCAGTTTCATATGAGGGAGAGGCATAAGCTAACATACTTTCTCTACTTGGATCATATGCACTTATGATTGGAACTCTAGCAAGCATCCGCAACTACTAAAGATCATTAAGGTAAAACCCAACCATAGCATTAAAGCATCAAGTCCTCTTTATTCCCATACGCAACAATCCCTCTTACTCGGGTTTGTGTTTCAGTCACTCACCAACCCACTATAAGCGAATCATGAACGTATTGCAACACCCTACAGCGGGAATCCCTCACACTTGTGCGACACGGAGGGCACCATAGGACAGCACCAAAGTAAAACATACAACTCATACCAATCTAGATCATCAATCAACCCAAGGACAAAAGATATCTACTCAAAACATCATAGGATGGCAACACATCATTGGATCATAATATGTGGCATAAAGCACCATGTTCAAGTAGGGATTACAGCGGGATGCGGGAGAGTGGACCGCGTAAAAGAGATGGGGATGGTGATGATGATGGTGATGTTGATGAAGACGATCATCGTGGCGATGATTCCCCTCCCGATGGCACTCCGGTGCCACCAAGAGAGAGAAGGAGAGGTTCTCCCCCTTGTGCTTCCTCCTCCATGGCCTCCACCCTCTGGTCCTTGGCCTTCATGATGATGAAGACCCCTCCGGGATACTCCTCCATGGCCACCGGTGATGATGGCCCCCTCCGTGAGGCGCGGCGAGGCCTAGATTGATTTCTCGTGGCTCTGAGAGGCTTGCGGCGGAACTTGATCTAATCTCCGTTCTGGAAGTTTTAGGGTACGAGAGTATATATGGGTGCAAGGAGGACGTCGGTGGACTTCCGGGCTGGCCACGAGGTAGGAGGGCGCGCCCCCCGCCCTCGTGGGCAGCCCGGGACTCCCCTGGTGAGCTTCCTGTACTCAACGGGCTTCTTCTGGTCCAAAAATAGGTTCCGTGGAGTTTCAGGTCTTTTGGGCTCCGTTTGATATTCCTTTTCTTCAAAACACTAAAGTAGGAAAAAAAACAGCAATTCTGGGCTGGGCCTCCGGTTAATAGGTTAGTCCCAAAAATAATATAAAAGTGGAAAAAAAGCCCAATATTGCCCGAAATAGTAGATAATATAGCATGGAGAAATCAAAAATTATAGATACGTTGGAGACGTATCACCGACGTATCGGTGCAGCGGGGAGGGCGGCTTTGGCGGAGCGAATGGAGTGGAGGGCGGGGGGAGGGTTTGGGGAATATTTGGCGAAGAGGCGGTTGAATCGGTTGGGGAATTTTTGTGTAGGGGGATTTTTCTTGGCGGTGGGCGGGGATTTTGGCGCATGGTCGGTTTAACCAATTGCAGTCCCACGTGTCAGTGAAGAGGCAAGCGAAGCGCGTTCCGTTCGCGTGAGCCATGTGCGAGACCGAGCGTGTGTGGGGTGCAATGCGACCATGACAGGAGTGATGTGAGTGTACCGCCTTTTTCCTTTTAAACTAGTAGGTGCTTCTCCCCTCAAAAAAATTGTTGCTTGCGCGATCCATCGATACTACTACTAGTAATCCGGTAATCCCGACTAAAGCAGTAGCTGGGTCTTTTCAGCGATATGCTTTGGGAGGTTGGCTTAGTTGGGTTTTTAGATTTGTCTCGGTTCAATTAAAAGCAGAGTTGGTGATGATGGTGTACTGTCATCCTGCAATATAGGTCGTCCGATCTATATCTAACGAATAGGAAGGAAACTATGACAATTTACCGCACTCCTCTCCACATTTGCAGATAAGGCTTTCCCTCGTTCATCCTTTTCTCCCACAAGATCTTGATCTTACATGCAGCATACGGGCATCTTGCTAGTACTCCCACAATATGTATATTATTGTGAAAGTTCATATACACCGCCGAGATTAATGCAAACACAGCAGATTTTCATTACATTTCCAACTTTTATAGGACAGAAAATAAAAGAAACCCGACCCTAAACCTATTCTATGGCGGCGACCGGCGTCCTCCATCTCGCGATCTCTATATGCGGGCGGGGTTCAAGACCCGTGAAGTGAAGGTGCAGTCTCCGGCGAGGAAGAGTAGAACACGGGATACGGACGGCCGGTTGGCACACCATGCCTGCCGCCTCCCATGCCCTACTCATCCTCGGAGGAGCCACCGACCTCAGCGGTGCAGACGTTGGACGGCGGGAAGTAGGACACGTGGTCGACGGTGCTCCCGTTGTCGGCCGCCAGCGTGGCCACCGCTTGTGTGGTCGCGTCCGCGTCCGGCTACGCCGCTATTGCGTCGCGAAGCGACTTGAGCGAGGATGGCGACCTCGAGCTTCATCCCCAAAGACAAGCTCTCCCGCAGAGCGTTCGCACTTGCGGTCATGGCGGATGTGGTGCGGTAGGAGGGCGATGCGCTAAGGTGTGGAGGTTAGCTGGGCGTTGCCGCTTTAAGTAGGCGCATTCGGTGAGGCCATAGCGTCCGGGTGCGTCATTAAGTCGCCGGAGTTGGTTCCTCGGGCACCGAGCCTCTTAACGACGACATCTGAGCGGACGGCATGAATGCGGGCAGCTGGCGCGCCGGAGGAACGCACTGCGCGACTGCGCGAGGGACGAGGGCTTTGGTGTGCCGGGGTAGTCCTGCGGTCGTGGCAACGCGTTGGAGATGCCCTTTGCTCAAATGTGATCCCGCATGTCATTGAAAAAGCAAGACGACCCGGCATGGTCTCGAGTCCGGAAGGATGCGATTGGCCGCACTACACCACTCCGCGGACGCATCGCGGCGCCTCGTGCATCCTCGATGAGCGGGGTGTTGGGGTGTGTTTGGATTGTGGCCAAAGTGCACCTTACCAAAATTTTGGTCATACCCAAAGATTGGTCTTTGTTTGGATGGTTACCATTTTTTTGGCATGCCAATGAACTCTAGCCAACTCTAGTTAATTTTTCTTGCCAATGTCGGCCAAATCATGGGCAACCAATACCTCAACCAAAATTTTGGTCATGAGCCAAAGATTGGTCTTTGTTTGGATGGTTGCCATTTCTTTGGCATGCCAATGAACTCTAGCCAACTCTAGTTCATTTTTCTTGCCAATGTCGGCCAAATCATGGGCAACCAATACCTCAACCAAAATTTTGGTCATGACCCAAAGATTGGTCTTTGTTTGGATGGTTGCCATTTCTTTGGCATGCCAATGAACTCTAGCCAACTCTAGTTCATTTTTCTTACCAATGTCGGCCAAATCATGGGCAACCAATACCTCAACCAAAATTTTGGCTACCCAATGCTTTGATGGGGCAACCTTGGGCACAAACCAAACATACCGTTGGTCGTGCCACAGCACTGACGCCACCCTCGGCTGCTGAAACCGACCGTGTCTAGCGATGATATGAGTGTGTCGCTCACATGATCGCCCGTGTCCATAGGCGGTGCTGGAGCTGTGCCCCGTTGTTGGCCCCAACGACCCACATGAATGGTTGTCGGTGGCGAGGAGGTCGTGGGCCAGCCCCTCCATTGGACTAGTCTGCGCTACGTCGTCCCGACGGGTGTGGCCCACATGCTGGTTTCCCTGTTTTCCCGGCCATATTCGAGCGTCAGTGCTCCGCCTTGCGCATTAGGCCTTTCACTATGTAGGCCAAGTGAGACAACTTATTGTTTATTTGAGCCATTCAAGTGTAATCATGTGGCGTTTGCTTATTTCTCATCCCTCTCCAACCCTCTTCTGCGTCGATCATGTCGCCCTCCAGTCGAGTCCATCTTCCCGCATGCCTCATTTGAACATTCCGTCGAGTATTATTCGCATGTACCCACCCTAGTCCTCTTTCAATAGATCTCCGGACCCCGAGATGAAATCGAGAGGGAACAAGTGGGGGCACGTGATACCTAAGGCGGATTCAAAATTTTGAACCGGTGATCATAGCATCCGCAAATCATATATAAAGGGTATTCAATGTTTGTTTTGTTTTTGAACGTACAATATACTCCCTCCTATCCTTTCTACTTTACATATAAGTTTTATTTGTAGTCAAAATATCTCTACTATGATCAAAAAGGTATGAACATTCAACAACGCCCAATCAATATTGTTAGATTCGTACGTACTCCTAGATTTGTACTCGAGATGGTTTCCAATTTGACTATTGACAAGATTAATAGTACATGAGATGTATAATGTGAAAATTATATCATTGGAAACTCCTTTCACATACAAAATTGACCGTATGCTTTGTGTAAGTTGCATGTCATATATTATTACTCTAACATTTGGTCAAAGTTAGCCTCGAAAAACGCATTAGACCCTGTATGCTTTGTGTAAGTTGCATGTCATATATAATTACTCTAACATTTGTGTAAGTTGCATGTCATATATTATTACTCTAACATTTTGTCAAAGTAGTATAGTGGAAATGGATCCTCTGACGTAGGTATCCTTTCCTTACCCTCCCTTTCGGTCACTTACTGGCGGACCCCATGCTTGCTAGGCCCCGTATGTCAGTTACTCAATGGGTTCGGCCACGTCAGGGGATCCTCATCTGTGGTAATACTCCCTCTGTTTTTATTTACTCTACATAAAACGGAGGGAGTGGTGGTATAATAAATGGCCTTGGGCGGGGAGGGGAGGGGCGTTGGTTTGCTCTCAGCTGCGGTCCCACAAGCGGCAAAACGCAAGACGAAGCGTTCTCCATTCGGTGAGCGACGTGGAGGGTCCAGCGTGCCGGGCTGCAACGCGAACGCGACAAGAGCGATGTACAGTCAAAACCGATTGACCGGTCATCACCGGAACCACTATTCACACAAGAACCTTCGTTGCTCAGCCTATGCCAGCCACTGCCCTAAAACCGCACAAAATCTCCAGCCCATTCCCCCACCTTTCGATCCCCTAGCCCGCATCAAGCGTCCCCTAGTTCGTCGGAAAGCCATGGTGCGCCGCAAGATCACTTACTACAAGATCTTGGCGGCGGGCGCCGTGCAGAAATCGGCGGCGGTCGGCGCCTGCACCTCCATTCCCAAGCTTGCTGCGGCGGGCCAATCCCCGAGTTCTCTGGAGCCAAGCTACGAGGAGGAGGAAGCCGATCCAATGTTCACTGCGGAGGTCGCGGCGCAGAAGGCCCCCGATGGGTATGAGACGATGGACGTCGAATTCGTGCCGGCGCCCGAGTCCACCATGGTGCAGGCGGACCAGCGGTTCAACATGGCGATACTAAAGGAGGATTGGGAGGCAGAGGCTCAACTCGACGCGGAGCGCGCGCATGCCGCTGCCATCAAGGCTCTCCTACAGGCGGAATCGGATGTCGTGGATGTGAACCGGTGGCGGAGGCTCAACTTGAGGCGGAGCGCGCGGATGCCGCTGCCATCGAGGCCCTCCTGTAGGCGGAACCGGATGTCCTGGACATGAACCGGGCGGCAGAGGCTCGACTCGACGTAGAGCGCGCAGATGCCGCTCTCATCGACGCCCTCCTGCAGGCGAAACCAGACGTCCTCGACTTGAACCGGGCTGTGCTCTCGTCCATGCAGAGCGCCCGTACGCTCCGCTTGAACTAGTAGCTGGAGGCCGAGGACAACCAAGGTGCGGAGACACACGTCGGCAGCGACAGCTGGTTCGCGTCGGCAGCCAAAGACGACGAGGTCGTCTCTTTCCGCGAGCAGTGATAGTTTTTCTTTATGTTGTTGTTTTTATGGATCTTTTGTTGTGTAAAAACATACTGTACTATATTTGTTATGCAAGTCGCCTGACTTGGGTTGATCTACCATTTCAGGCGATTGGATGAATATCCTACGTCTCCTAACCCTTCTTTCCTTCTTCCTCACCTCTTCTTCTTCCCCAACAGACCACCGCACGGGCCGTACGGATAATCCCCAACATGCGGTTGGATAAACATACTCTATGAACGAAAATTATGTGTCAGCGATAGGATGGTTGAGTTTGGTTTGTTCACATGCGACAACACGTGTCAGTGAGGGTGCATTCCCTTGGTTGGGTTTGCGGCGTGCAGGAGCGATTGTGTGAGGGTGCGGTGCGATCACGGCGTGCGGGAGGCGACCGTGTGAGGGTCTTGATGCGACATGACGGCCGTGCACAAGTGTACCTCCTTCTCATTTTGAAAACTTTAGGCAAGCTTGGCAAAAATTTGTGGCGAAGTTTGGCAATGCAAGGCCTAGACCCAAACAGGATAAGAAATGCGTGCATTACTAGGAGTACTAGTGTTAAAAAAGAAAGGCGGGGTTTTCCTTCGCGGGATTTAATCGATACAAATCCTCGTTTCACATGTCCATTAATGCGTATTTTTTTCAAAAGACCAAAGAGCTAACCATCTCACTCCTCATCGCTTGATTAATGCAGCGCCATGCAAACCAACCTTCTCAATTATGCATGCATGCAGGGGATATTAATGTCCTTGGTTGCTAACCCCATCAATTTTGCCTCGATTAGTGTTAGTGGCCCTTTGCAAATTGTAATTTTGATAATCTTGGCCTTGTGTACAAAAAAATGGAGGTAGTAACTATATTTGACTTCCTTCCCCATTGCGGTGGCGTCGATGATTTTTTTGTGGTTTGGCGAAGTGCATTCGACGGAGAACACCATTGAGGAGACCACGGTAAGTGGATTCATGAAGTGCCGCTGCAAGCCGAGAAAACCACCTTATTTGCATCCAGAAGTCCTTTACTAGTACTACTACTAGGAGTACTAGTGCGGTGAGATGGTTTCTCGAAGAAGGCGATGGAGAAGCGGAGTCGTGAAGAGTGAAATGATGGTTGCCGTCCGTGCTTTGTGATTTGACGCCTCAACGCTTTGTGATTTGTGATAGAAGGGACAGGGAGTAGACTACGTGCTCTATCTTTGTACTACATGCGTACAAGCATGGGAGAAAGAGGAGAGACGTTGCATTTCTTTATTCCTTCAATCAATCAATCAAGGAGCTTCGGTTCCATCTTTTTGGCTTTGGCAACACCGTCCACAATGGTTCCCACGATGCCAAAAGCTATTTTCACATTTGGCTACACATTGTGGATGCCCTTAACCGTACCACTTGGTTTTGCTCCTGTGTGCTATCTATACAAATCTCAGTTATATTGATCTAAAAAATTATAGAATCAAGATTAGTAAAAAGGAGGTGATTTTGCCGCGTGGATGGCGGTTTGCTAACATGTGGTCCCACGTGTCAGTGCTTTACCAAGCCGATCCGCGTCCCACATGAGGCAGAACAACGGCAGAAGCAACACGTGGTTAAGTTGAAGAAGATGAGGGAGAAGCGGATTCAACAACGAGTGAAATGATGGTTGCTTCGTCCCTCCAACTTGTTTCTTTAGCATTATTACTTCGTACCTCCAGCTTAACTGCGGGAAAGGTGCAGCTTTGTGATTTGACGCCTCATTGCTCATTACTACGCCGGCGCCATGACTGGGCTGCTTCACCCCGGCTGCTCTGCACTGTATTCCGATATGGCACGTGGACCCGGTAGCTTGATGTCCCACATGTCGTGAAAGGGACTAGAAGATTTATGAAAGCGGCGCTCCACTCTTACGAGGGAGGAGTAGGCGACACAACAGCCAGTTGAACTGTCACTTGTCTTTGTATAGTACTATAGTTTTGCTATTTCGCATACGATCCATCGATACAAACCCGATTAAGCAGAAAAAGGCGGGATTTTTCCCAGCGGTAGATAATCTTGGCCATACATTTCAAAGGCAATTTTAATGTATGCAAACTGAATAATTATAAGTAACAATATGATATCTAGTAAAACTAAAAACACATATGATTTATTGTGTTAGAGTGTAGTAGTAGTGCTGTATTGCATAGTTGTTAGATGTAACATGCGAGCGTGTAGAGATGTAGTTTTGGAGGGCCTCTGAGAGAGAAAAGCGTATCTGGTCACCGAACTTGAATAAGCTGATTACGGTCACTATATACATTTTGCGGTGATTATCCGGTCACTTGCTCACGATTCGGCATCGGATTGCACTCTGTTGACCCGGCCAAATAGTCTGCGTGGCGCCATGTTGACTAGTTAAATTGACCATGTTCCTTGTGGGTCCCACAGCCGATTCGCATAGGGAAAAGGTCAGATAAACACAAATTCTGCTTGGTAGCGACAAGGCTCCAACCCGTGCGCAGGAATCACTGGTTGTGTATGTATGCATCGGGGCTGATGTGTGCGCATGCACGTGTAGGTTGAGAACTTGGCGTGAGAGTGTGTGTTGGTCGTGTGGTGTCTGGTGTGTGCATGCATGCGTGCGTGTGTGCGTGTGAGTGTTGCGTGTGTGCGTGGCTGCATGTATGCGTGTGAGTGTTGCGTGCGTGCGTGGGTGCATGTGTTTGTGTGAGTGTTGCGTGGATGCAGTTCGTGTGCATGCGTGCGTGTGTGTATAATCACCACACCAGCTCATGTGTGTTAAAACAGACGGCTCAGCATACCAATACAAGGCCATCTTGTCCGTTGTGCCCACGGTCATGACTCCGAACCACCGTCAAATTATATTTTTTTGTCGTTTGTTTTCATTCTTACTAGCAAGATGCCCGTGTGTTGCACGTAACATCAAGATGCATTTGTATGACTTGTTTATCTTGTGAGAGTAAAGGATGAACGAGGGATGGCCTTATTTGCAAATGTGGAGAGGTGTGTGGGTACCTTTTTGCAAAATTGCCATAGTTTCTTTCCTATCCGTCAGATATAAATTGGACGGCCTATATTGCAGGATGGCAGGCACACCATCATCACCAACTCTGTTTTTTATAAGAGTGTATTTTATGTATTTTATAAGAGTGTAGATCTAGAGTAGATACAAGTCGACAGGTGGACACGATGGTAGTGAGATAATGTGATGCAACACTAGAGGTGCCATGTGGAGCGTTTAACTGGTCAACTAGTCATGTCATGAGCAAATACAGAGTTGTACGGTGAGCCCATGACTGTATAATAACCATTAAACGTAAACGGTGACCGTAATGAGTGGAATATGAAGTCCAATTTATGTATCGTGCTTTCGCTTCAAATACAATGATCGTCATTGCATATATCGCGAGAGAAAGATGAAACACGCGTGAATTTTTTGGGGGCTTACTTTTAGAGGACATGGAGATAGTTTTGTGTGCATACGTGAAAGGCGTCTGAGGCGTATCACGATGGAGAGAGAGATGCTCTTCGTTTCTCTTTATTATGACTAACTTTGTATATAATATAAAAATATACAAATGCACAGTGCGGAATAAATATCATTATGGGCACCATGCAATGCAAATTAGCGTTCGTACTCCTCCATATAACTTTGTAATGTTGTATATATGTAGAAACTCTAAAATATTTTTTTGGCCACACTTTATTCAAAAGGAATGTTGTATGCGAAATAAACGTGAAGAAAGGGCTCTTTATATCAATGGGGTACGTGATGTAACATGTGTGAATGTGTAGTTGATGCATTTGGCGGGGCCTAGAGAGGTATGTGTGTGTATTACGTATTCGAGAGAGGCATGGATAGAAGGGCCGATGGGGGGGAGGGGAGTTGGAGAGATAGCATGAGAAATGAGAGTGGTCTAGAGAGAGAGAGACGAATATGACATCACGACAAGAGATTCCATTCCCTTGAGTGTGTATATGCAAGGGGGGAGGGAATAGAGGCACCAGGAGAAATTTTATGTGTGTGTGGTGTTTGTGTTGGTATGTGTGGGTGTGAGAAGATAATGAGATGTGGGGGCAGAGGGTGTGTCACCGCGTGAGGTCCAGTGGGTCGAGGTGAGGCCCTTCATTCGGTTCCGTCCTGCGCCACATTGGTGACCCATGACACATTTAGGAAGACCCATGGATGACTAGTCGTACAAGACAAAGATAGCAGAATTGTGAAGGACTCTGTGTCCACTGACAAAGCCGTCTAGGATTTGTAACCCTAGGTTCTCGGACTAAGGTAACCCCTTTATCTCTGATATTACTATTCATCCAACCTAACTTTAAGGGGCATCCTCTGAGAATGCTCTGCTAGAATCATACTAAATCGATTAGGAAGAGAGGTGTGAGACAATGCGTGAGAGACAGGCGTAAAGATAATGTGCGTACATGAGACACGTAGGCAGGTCCATGTATATAGAAAGGGTCGATGAGGATTGTGCGTTTGTATGTTTCCGAGAGGAAGAGTGCTTGTGATAAAGGTTAGTGAAAACAGTTGTAAATGGTTACGAGAGGGAGGGAGGGTTATATCTAGAGCATGTGTGCGAGAAAGACACCTCAGGAGAGAGTGTTTGAGCATGTGTGAGAGACCACCGATGGAGAGTGAAACTACACGTAAAAGACTGCTCTACACATTGATTAAAGATATAAATTGTATCCAAATATTAGCATGGGATCATGATATTTGCAATTCGCGTAAGGAGTGGTCATTGATCCATCATACATCTAGATTCTATCGAATTTGAGCATGTCTATGTTATTATTCGACACAATTGATCCGCATAGCTAGTATTTTGAACTCCAGACAATGCATCGCTTTAGCAATCGAATATAAACGTGAGTATAGTTCATGTTGTGTGTGTAAAGCACATTATACATACGAAAGTTACACAATCGACATTATAAATAGCTAGATATGAACTAGCATACATTTAAATTCAACTTAAGGTGGTTTAAAAAAAATTGATTCAACATGAAGTCCATTCAATTATTTAAATTTGATATCATGGCATTTGTAAACCATACCTAAATTATGGGGGCACCAATCTTTGCTCTGATTTTGTACATAATAGCATATGTAGTCGTGTACAAAATAGATTCAAATTTAGCTCCTCCATTCCAAAATAATCGTAGTTATAGGATTTTCAAGTGTCAAAATTTCAAAAAGAAGCGGATAATTTAATGAGGTTTTCAAACATACAAGGTCAAATATAACATTGTCTATTTAGGTCAATCCTCATAGTTCAAGAGTACTCTAAACGTGAATGCTTGTGTTTCAAAATTTGAGCTAAACGCCAAAGAGCCTCTACTCACCCGAAACCGCGTGAGACCAATGTTTGGTAGTACAAGGAAATTACTTTTCTAATAACTCGACCCATGAAACCCGACCCGGCGTCCAAAGGTCTAAACCGGGGTAGGTTTGTAGCTTCATCTAGACGCATGCATAACCGCCTCCGAAAAACATTCATACACAATGGCCGCCTAAGCACACATGCTTGGCTGAAATCGCTCCGCCCACTATTTGGGACACACAGGATTACCATCCTACCCCCGACCATGATGGGTCCGAATTTAAGAGGGGCAAAGTTTGTACTTTCCCCAAATTTCAAACAAGCGCGTCCCATCTTACATTCAAAAAGCCAAAAACAAGCGCGTCCCGGACGAAACATGGTTCCCCCTACCCGTCGATTCTCCATTAAGTACTCCGTGGGCGCTAAAACTACCACTCCACTAGCCTCGCAACCCAGGCTTCCTCCGGCCGCCACCCGATCCCTCCCATCAAAGACCGCCTTCCTCCCTCACGCCGGAGCCGATACCCCGACGTCGCTGCGTCACCGCAACCTCAACCGCAACGCCCTCCACGGCTAGTAGTTGAAGCCGAGGCCGAGCCGTCCGTGCAGGCCAGTTCAACCACGCCGTCCTGCGCCTCACTGCTGCCGCTCCAACTTCGCCACCCTCCACCGCACCGGATCTGTTCCTGCTACGCCGTCCTTCGCCGCCTCGGATCTGCTTCCCATCTGCCGACATACGGCCACGGCAACACAGTCAAAAAATTGGCCATGTGTTCGTCCAAGCCTGCACCCTCCAGAACATCGGTTTCCCCGGTAAAAAGAAGAAGATTGGCGCGACATGTGGAGGTGACCACACCGGCAACCGAAGAAGGTACTCCTCTTCCCTTATTGGTGCAAATCTTACGTCTCTGCTTGCACGGTATTCATCCCACAGAAGACACTAGTTGACCGCTTCTTCTTGATACTAGATGTTCCTAGTAACACGCGATGCACAAGGTTTCTCCTCATATACTATTTCACCTTAGCTAGAGGTCCGTCGCCCCCCTGAATTTCAATTTCTGGCCAGTTGATTCCCAATTAACGGAAGCATTCCCCGGCATAATAGGCGCTAGTACGACTATTACGCCGGGGAAGCAGCGCCTTGGTGTTTATCTTAGGTACGTGTGCGGCCTAGAAACTCTTGGCGCTGATCCGGAGGTCGGACGGGATTAAAGGGATGGCACAGGCGCTGCCAAGCACGGCGGTGGTGTGAGGTCGATGGGAGGGCGGGCGGCGGAGGCGAGTGCAGGCGGTGGTATTGGCGGTTCGAGAAAGATCGTCAACGATGGTGGCGGGAGGTGAAGCGAAGGCCATCTGCCCGTTCCTTATAGATCGGACGGTTCATAAAAAAATCGGTAGCCTATTTATTTTTAGTCATTTGTTATCTTGATAGGACCACATGTGGTGGTGTGTTGGAGGAGTACCTGCATTTCTGTGCTCATATATTACAAAATCATACGGAGTAGAATCTAATTTTGTTTGCCATGCAATATTGTAAAGCTAGCATATGTCTCCGTCATTTATTTTTCAGCCACCTGCTATACGCTACTTTTACGATTGCACTACTTACGCACACACTTCACCCATACTCTCACTATTGTCTTTTTATGCAAGGGTATTTCAAACCCTGCCTTCACAGAAGGAGGAAAGAGAAGAGAGAAGTCGCTCCAGCGTGGTACGCGGCTAGGCCAGACACGTTTCAAGACTTTAAAGGGTGTAGTGTCAGCAGATGGAGACGGGGAACGTAGCTCTGGAGTTGATGATCTCGCTTGCCGTGAACCACCATCCCAGGTGCTTGCTTTAACTTCACGGTGTCATATGTGGTTGCATGTTGCATATGGTGTCTAGCTTGTATTCGAAATGCCGAAGTCAATCTTTATCAAGATAAGGAAAGATATTTTTACATGAACCACCATCCCGGGAGCACCAGAAGACAAATAGCTAGTCAGGGCACTGGCCGAGCCAGTGACAAGCCTAGCAAAGATAGGCATCACCGGGAAGCTGTTGGGGAACGTAGTAATTTCAAAAAATTTCCTACGATCACGCAAGACCATGGTGATGGCATAGCAACGAGAGGGGAGAGTGTCCGTCCACGTACCCTCGTAGACCGAAAGCGAGCGTTATAACAACGCGGTTGATGTAGTCGTGCGTCTTCACGATCCGACCGATCCAAGCACCGAGCGTCACGGCACCTCCGAAGTTACGCACACGTTCAGCTCGATGGCGATCCCGGACTCCGATCCAGCAAAGTGTCGGGGATGAGTTCCGTCAACCTGACGGTGTGGTGGCGATGTTGATGCTCCACCGACGAGGGCTTCGCCTAAGCACTGCGACGATATGACTTCTCCGGCGCGGGGCTTCGCCTAAGCTCTCTGACGATATGACGAAGTGGAATATGGTGGAAGGGGCACCGCACACGGCTAAGGAAAGATCCGTAGATCAACTTGTGTGTCTTGGGGTGCCCCTGCCCCTGATATAAAGGAGCCAAGGGGAGGTGGCGGCCCAAGGGGGCGCGCAAGGGAGTCCTACTCCCTCCGGAGTAGGACTCCCCTCAATCCTAGTTGGATTAGGATTCCGGAGAAGAGAGAGAGGGGGCGGCCCACCTTTCCTAGTCCTAATAGGACTAGGGGAAGAAGCGTAGCGACCACCTAGGGCTGCCCTTCTCCTTTCCTCCAAGGCCCACTATGGGCCCATGTAGTTCAGGGGGTTCGGTAACCTCCGTTACTCAGTAAATTCGATTTCACTCGGAACCTTTCCGATGTCCAAATGTAGGCTTCCAATATATCAATCTTTATGTCTCGACCATTTCGAGACTCCTCGTCATGTCCGTGATCACATCCGGGACTCGAACAACCTTCGTGCATCAATACTTATAAACTCATTATGAACTGTCATCGAAGCGTTAAGCGTGCGGACCCTACGGGTTCGAGAACTATGTAGACATGACCTAGAACCATTCTCGGTCAATAACCAATAGCGGAACCTGGATGCCCATATTGGTTCCTACATATTCTCTGAAGATCTTTTATCGGTCAAACCGCATAACGACATCGTTGTTCCCTTTGTCATCGGTATGTTACTTACCCGAGATTCGATCGTCGGTATCCAATACCTAGTTCAATCTCGTTGCGGTAAATCTCTTTACTCGTTCCGTAATACATCATCTCACAACTAACTCATTAGTTGTAATGCTTGCAAGGCTTAAGTGATGTGTATTACCGAGAAGGCCTAGAGATACCTCTCCAGAGCAATCGGAGTGACAAAACCTAATCTCGAAATACGCCAACCCAACAAGTACCTTTGGAGACACCTGTAGTACTCCTTTATAATCACCCGATTACGTTGTGACGTTTGGTAGTACCCAAAGTGTTCCTCCGTGGCAGGAGTTGCATAATCTCATAGTTATAGGAACATGTATGGGTCATGAAGAAAGCATTAACATACTAAGCGATCAAGTGTTAAGCTAACGGAATGGGTCATGTCAATCAGATCATTCAACTAATGATGTGACCTTGTTAATCAAATAACAACTCCTTGTTCATGGTTAGGAAACATAACCATCTTTGATTAACAAGCTAGTCAAGTAGAGGCATACTAGTGACATACTGTTTGTCTATATATTCACACATGTATTATGTTTCCGGTTAATACAATTCTAGCATGAATAATAAACATTTATCATGATATAAGGAAATAAATAATAACTTTATTATTGCCTCTAGGGCATATTTCCTTCAGTCTCCCACTTGCACTAGAGTCAATAATCTAGATTACAAAGTAATGATCCTTACACCCATAGAGTCTTGGTGCTGATCATGTTTTGCTCGTGGAAGAGGCTTAGTTAACGGGTCTGCAACATTCAGATCCGTATGTATTTTGCAAATCTCTTTGTCTCCCACTTGAACTTGGTCCCGAATGGAATTGAAGCGTCTCTTGATGTGCTTGGTCCTCTTGTGAAATCTGGATTCCTTTGCCAAGGCAATTGCACCAAAGATTGTCACAGAAGATCTTCATCGGTCCCGATGCACTAGGTATAACACCTAGATCGGAAATGAACTCTTTCATCCAGACTCCTTCATTTGCTGCTTCGAAGCAGCTATGTACTCCGCTTCACATGTAGATCCCGCCACGACGCTTTGTTTAGAACTGCACCAACCGACAGCTCCACCGTTTAATAAAAACACGTATCCGGTTTGCGATTTAGAATCGTCCGGATCGATGTCAAAGCTTGCGTCGGCGTAACCATTTACGACTAGCTCTTTGTCACCTCCATATACGAGAAACATATCCTTAGTCCTTTTCGGTATTTCAGGATGTTCTTGACGCTGTCCGATGATCCATTCTGGATTACTTTGGTACCTTCCCGCCAAGCTTATAGCTAAGCATACGTCGGTCCGGTACACAGCATTGCATACATGATAGAGCCTATGGCTGAAGCATAGGGAACATCTTTCATTTTCTCTCTATCTTCTGCTGTGGTCGGGCATTGAGTCTTACTCAATCTTACACCTTGCAACACAGGCAAAAACCTTTCTTTGCCTCGATCCATTTTGAACTTTTTCAAAATTTTATCAAGGTATGTGCTTTGTGAAAGTCCAATTAAGCGTCTTGATCTATCTCTATAGATCTTGATGCCCAATATGTAAGCAGCTTCACCGAGGTCTTTCATTGAAAAACTTTTATTCAAGTATCCTTTTATGCCATCCAGAAATTCTATATCATTTCCAATTAATAATATGTCGTCCACATATAATATCGAGAAATGCTCTGAGCTCCCACTCACTTTCTTGTAAATACTGAGGCTTCTCCAAAAGTCTGTATAAACCCATATGCTTTGATCACACTATCAAAGCGTTTATTCCAACTCCGAGAGGCTTGCACTGCACCATAAATTGATCGTTGGAGCTTGCACACTTTGTTAGCACCTTTTGGATCGACAAAACCTTACGGTTGCATCATATACAACTCTTCTTCTAGAAATCCATTCAAGAATGCAGTTTTACATCCATTTGCCAAATTTCATAATCATAAAATGCGGCAATTGCTAACATGATTCGGACAGACTTAAGCATCGCTACGGGTGAGAAAGTCTCATCGTAGTCAACCCCTTGAACTTGTCGAAAACCTTTCGCAACAAGTCGAGCTTTGTAGACGGTTACATTACCATCGGCGTCAGTCTTCTTCTTAAAGATCCATTTATTTTCAATGGCTTGCCGATCATCGGGCAAGTCAACCAAAGTCCATACTTTGTTCTCATACATGGATCCCATCTCAGATTTCATGGCTTCCAACCATTTTGCGGAATCTGGGCTCACCATCGCTTCTTCATAGTTTGTAGGTTCGCCATGGTCAAGTAACATGACTTCCAGAATAGGATTACCGTACCACTCACAGTGCGTATTTTATTCTGGTTGACCCACTGAGGTTCATTAGTAACTTGATGCGAAGCTTCATGATCATCATCATTAGTTTCTTCACTAATTGGTGTAGTTGTCACAGGAACCATTTCTTGTGATGAACTACTTTCCAATAAGGGAGCAGAATCTGATTATCTCATCAAGTTCTACTTTCCTCCCACTCACTTCTTTCGAGAGAAACTCTTTCTCTAGAAAGGATCCGAATTTAGCAACGAAAATCTTGCCTTCAGATCTGTGATAGAAGGTGTACCCATGATCTCCTTTGGGTATCCTATGAAGACACATTTTTCCGATTTGGGTTCGAGCTTATCTGGTTGAAGTTTCTTTACATAAGCATCGCAGCCCCAAACTTTAAGAAAGCGACAACTTTGGTTTCTTGCCAAACCACAGTTCATAAGGCGTCGTCTCAACGGATTTTGACGGTGTCCTATTTAACGTGAATGCGCCGTCTCTAAAGCATAACCCCAAAAGCGATAGCGGTAAATCGGAAATAGACATCATTGATCGCACCATATCTAGTAAAGTACGACACGACGTTCGGACACACCATTTCTCCGTGGTGTTCGGGTGGCGTGAGTTGAAAACTATTCCACATTGTTTCAAATGTAAACCAAACTCGTAACTCAAATATTCTCCTCCACGATCAGATCGTAGGAATTTTATTTTCTTTTTACGATGATTTTCCACTTCTCTCTGAAATTCTTTGAACTTTTCAAATGTTTCAGATTTGTGTTTCATTAAGTTGACATACCCATATCTGCTCAAATCATCTGTGAATGTGAGAAAATAACGATACCGCCAAGGCGTGCCTCAACATTCATTGGACCACAAACATCGGTATGTATGATTTCCAATAAATCTGTTGCTCGCTCCATAGTTCCGGAGAACGGCGTTTTGGTCATCTTGCCCATGAGGCACGGTTCGCAAGTACCAAGTGATTCATAATCAAGTGATTCCGAAGCCCATCAAGATGGAGTTTCTTCATGCGTTTTACACCGATATGACCTAAACGGCAAGCCACAAATAAGTTGCACTATCATTATCAACTCTGCATCTTTTGGCTTCAACATTATGAATATGTGTATCACTACCGTCGAGATTCAACAAGAATAGACCATTCTTCGAGGGTGCATGACCATAAAAGATATTATTCATATAAATAGAACAACCATTATTCTCTCGATTTAAATGAATAACCGTCTCGCATTAAACAAGATCCGGATATAATGTTCATGCTCAACGCTGGCACCAAATAACAATTATTTAGGTCTAAAACTAATCCCGAAGGTAGATGTAGAGGTAGCGTGCCGACCGCGATCACATTGACTTTGGAACCATTTCCCACGCGCATCGTCACCTCGTCCTTTGCGGTGCTCGTCTATTCCGTAGTCCCTGCTTCGAGTTGCAAATATTAGCAAATGTAACCGATCAAATACCCAAAAGGTGCTACTACGAGCTCTAGTAAGGTACACATCAATGACATGTATATCATATATACCTTTGTTCACCTTGCCATCCTTTTATCCGCCAAATACTTGGGGCAGTTCCGCTTCCAAAGGTCCGGTGCTTGCGGTAAAAACACTCGATTCAGGCTTAGGTCCAGACTTGGGTTTCTTCTCTTGATCGGCAACTTTCTTGCTGTTCTTTTTGAAGTTTCCTTCTTCTTCCCTTTGCCCTTTTTCTTGAAACTAGTGGTCTTGTTGACCATCAACACTTGATGCTCTTTCTTGATTTCTACCTCCGCAGCTTTCAAAGATCGCGAAGAGCTCAGAATTGTCTTAGTCATCCCTTGCATATTATAGTTCATCACGAAGCTCTTGTAGCTTGGTGGCGATGATTGGAGAATTACATCAATGACACTATCATCCGGAAGATTAACTCCCAGCTGAATTAAGTGATTGTTATACCCGGACATTTTGAGTATGTGCTCACCGACGTAACTATTCTCCTCCATCTTGCAGCTATAGAACTTATTGGAGACTTCATATCTCTCAATCCGGGCATTTGCTTGAAATATTAACTTCAACTCCTGGAACATCTCATATGCTCCATGACGTTCAAAACGTCGTTGAAGACCCGGTTCTAAGCCGTAAAGCATGGCACATCGAACTATAGAGTAGTCATCACCTGCTTTGCGGACGTTCATAACTTCGGCTCAGCATCTGCAGCGAACTGTCACCCAGCGGTGCTTCGGGACGTAATTTTTACGTGCAGCAATGAGGATAATCCTCAAGTTACGGACCCAGTCCGTGTAATTGCTACCATCATCTTTCAACTTTGCTTTCTCAAGGAACGCATTAAAATTCAACGGAACAATAGCACGAGCCATCTATCTACAAAGAAACATAGACAAGCAAAATACTATCGGTACTAAGTTCATGATAAATTTAAGTTCAATTAATCATATTAAAAACCTCCCACTTACGCAGACATCTCTCTAGTCATCTAAGTGATCACGTGATCCATATCAACTAAACCGTGTCCGATCATCACGTGAGGCGGAGTAGTTTCAACGGTGAACATCACTATGTTGATCATATCTACTATATGATTCACGCTCGACCTTCGGTCTCCGTGTTCGAGGCCATATCTGTTATATGCTAGGCTCGTCAAGTTTAACACGAGTATTCGGCGTGTGCAACTGTTTTGCACCCGTTGTAGATGGACGAGAACTTATCACACCCGATCATCACGTGGTGTCCGGGTACTACGAACTTTGGCAACGGTGCATATTCGTGGAGAACACTTCTTGATAATTTTTAGTGAGAGATCATCTTATAATGCTACCGTCAATCAAAGCAAGATAAGATGCATAAAGGATAAACATCACATGCAATCAATATAAGTGATATGATATGGTCATCATCATCTTGTGCTTGTGATCTCCATCGCCAAGCACCGTCATGATCACCATCGCCACCGCGCCGACACCTTGATCTCCATCGTAGCATCGTTGTCGTCTCGCCAATCTTATGCTTCCACGACTATCACTACCGCTTAGTAATAAAGTAAAGCATTACATCGCGATTGCATTGCATACAATAAGCGACAACCATATGGCTCTGCCCGATTGCCGATAACTTCGGTTACAAAACATGATCATCTCATACAATAAAATATAGCATCACGTCTTGACCATATCACATCACAACATGCCCTGCAAAAACAAGTTAGGCGTCCTCTACTTTGTTTTTGCAAGTTTTACGATGGCTGCTACGGGCTGAGCAAGAACCGTTCTTACCTACGCATCAAAACCACAGCGATAGTTTGTCAAATAGACTCCGCTTTTAACCTTCTCAAGGACCGGGCGTAGCCTTTTCAGTTCAACTAAAGTTGGAGAGACAGGTCTTCCGCAAGCCATCTATGTGCAAAGCACGTCGAGGGAACCGGTCTCGCGTAAAATGCAGCGTAAGGTTGGTCCGGATCGTCTCGTCCAACAATACCGCTGAACCAAAGTATGACATGCTGGTAGGTAGTATGACTTGTATCGCCCACAACTCACTTGTGTTCTACTCGTGCATAAGACATCAACGCATAAAACCGGGCTCGGATGCCCTTTGTTGGGAGCGTAGTAATTTCAAAAATTTCCTACGATCACGCAAGACCATGGTGATGGCATAGCAACGAGGGGAGAGTGTCCGTCCACGTACCCTCGTGAGACCGAAAGCGAAGCGTTATAACAACGCGGTTGATGTAGTCGCACGTCTTCACGATCCGACCGATCCAAGCACCGAACGTCGGCACCTCCGAGTTACGCACACGTTCAGCTCGATGGCGATCCCGGACTCCGATCCAGCAAAGTGTCGGGGATGAGTTCCACAAGACGACGGTGTGGTGACGATGTTGATGCTCCACCGACGCAGGGCTTCGCCTAAGCACTGCTGACGATATGACTTCTCCGGCGCGAGGCTTCGCCTAAGCTCTCTGACGATATGACCGAAGTGGAATATGGTGGAAGGGGCACCGCACACGGCTAAGGAAAGATCCGTAGATCAACTTGTGTGTCTTGGGGTGCCCCTGCCCGTGATATAAAGGAGCCAAGGGGAGGTGGCCGCCCAAGGGGAGGCAAGATTACCAAGGGGAGTCCTACTCTCCGGGAGTAGGGACTCCCCTCCAATCTAGTTGGATTAGGATTCCGGAGAAAGAGAGAGAGGGGGCGGCCCACCTTTCCTAGTCCTAATAGGACTAGGGGAAGGGGGGCGCGACCACCTAGGGCTGCCCTTCTCCTTTCCTCCAAGGCCCACTATGGGCCCATGTAGTTCAGGGGGTTCGGTAACCTCCGGTACTCTAAGAATTTCGATTTCACTCGGAACCTTTCCGATGTCCAAATGTAGGCTTCAATATATCAATCTTTATGTCTCGACCATTTCGAGACTCCTCGTCATGTCCGTGATCACATCCGGGACTCGAACAACCTTCGGTGCATCAATACTTATAAACTCATTATGAGCTGTCATCGAAGCGTTAAGCGTGCGGACCCTACGGGTTCGAGAACTATGTAGACATGACCTAGAACCATTCTCGGTCAATAACCAATAGCGGAACCTGGATGCCCATATTGGTTCCTACATATTCTCTGAAGATCTTTTATCGGTCAAACCGCATAACGACATACGTTGTTCCCTTTGTCATCGGTATGTTACTTACCCGAGATTCGATCGTCGGTATCCAATACCTAGTTCAATCTCGTTACGGTGAAGTCTCTTTACTCGTTCCGTAATACATCATCTCACAACTAACTCATTAGTTGTAATGCTTGCAAGGCTTAAGTGATGTGTATTACCGAGAAGGCCTAGAGATACCTCTCCGACAATCGGAGTGACAAAACCTAATCTCGAAATCGCCAACCCAACAAGTACCTTTGGAGACACCTGTAGTACTCCTTTATAATCACCCGATTACGTTGTGACGTTTGGTAGTACCAAAGTGTTCCTCCGTAAACGGGAGTTGCATAATCTCATAGTTATAGGAACATGTATGGGTCATGAAGAAAGCATTAACATACTAAGCGATCAAGTGTTAAGCTAACGGAATGGGTCATGTCAATCAGATCATTCAACTAATGATGTGACCTTGTTAATCAAATAACAACTCCTTGTTCATGGTTAGGAAACATAACCATCTTTGATTAACAAGCTAGTCAAGTAGAGGCATACTAGTGACATCTTTGTTTGTCTATATATTCACACATGTATTATGTTTCCGGTTAATACAATTCTAGCATGAATAATAAACATTTATCATGATATAAGGAAATAAATAATAACTTTATTATTGCCTCTAGGGCATATTTCCTTCAGAAGCCAACTAAAAAGCTGCGATGGTGGCGAAGCAGCCCGCCTCCCACCAGGCTCTCAGGTCCTAGATGATCATTCTCACCACTCCAGCCGGATGTCTAGCTTGTATTGCTTCCAATTTGGTTAAATTGCATCTTCTTAGCTTACACATTATACCTTTGAATATGACATGCCTTCGCTTTTTGGTACATACTAGTACATACGTGTATTAACCATGTTCTTACATCAAACTAATGTTCTTGTGTATCCCTCATCAATCACTTATGATGAGGCAAAAGGTGCAAGGGACTACTCATTTAAAGAATGCGGCGTCGGCCTCCGACATGATTCTCAAGAAATGAAATGCTAGATGAAGATAGTGAGCGTAGCTCTGTAGTTGATTACAGACATTTCCCTACACTAGCATCGCAAGTGCTTGCTCTAACTTGGCAGCGTGATATGTGGTTGCATGTTGCATATGGTGTCTAGATTGTAATTCTTCCAATCTGGTTAAACTGTATGTGCTAGTCTGCTTAGCTTATAGTACATTATACCTGTTAATGTGACATGCCTTCCTGTATTTAGTACATAGTGCATCTGTCTATTAAGCATGTTCTTACATAAAACTATTGTTTTTTTTTGTATCCCGCATCAATCAATATGACGAGACACCTTTAGTATATGTAGTGCGATATTAGTTGCATCTTTCATATGATTTATAGCATGCGCTGCTTCTAATTTGTTGAAATTCCATTTATGATGGGATGCTTTTAACTTGGCAGAGTCATATTGGTTGCATATTTCATGTGGTGTCTACCTTGCATTGCTTCTTATTTGCTGGAATGGTTTCTGCTTAGTTTACACAAACAGTTGGGAACATGCCATGCCATCCTCTTTTTCGTACATATTCCATCCTGGTATCATGTGTTTGCCTTACATCAAAGTAGTGATTGTTGGTATCATGCATGAATGAGTTCTGAATAGAGAATTTTATTGCTTTTTCTTGTCGGTTTTACTTGACAATTCAAAATCAATAAAGCGGAAGGAAGTTAGCAAGGCAGCAGATAAAGGTGCTCCTTCCGAACGGAGGGCCTCTGATTTCTACTCCTCCACACCCCCAAGATGATTTCCAAGACAAAACATGCATAGACACTCAACAAAGATGTGTTTATGATGAGCACGTCTCCCCTAGTGCAGCATCACCGGTGCTCCCTCTAACTTGGCAATCGTTATATGTGGTTGCATGTTATGTGTGATGTCTAGCTTGTATTGCTTCTAATTTTGTTGAATTCCATCTGCTTACTTTACACATTATACTTGAATAAGACACCTGTTCCTATTTCTAGAACATACAATATCTGTCTATCACACCATGTTCTTACATCAAATTACTACTGTTGTGTAACCTGCAACAATCACTTATCGTAAGACACGTTTGACTTCAGAGTGTGATATAGGTTACATCTCACATTCTTTTCTAGCTTGTACTACTAATTTGTTGAAATGGCACTTATGACGAGACAGTTTTAACTTGGTAGAGTGATATTCGTTGCATCTTTCATATGGTGTCTAGCTTTCATTGCTTCTAATTTGTTGAAATGCCTTCTCCTTAGTTTACACATCATAAGTTGTGAATATGCAATGCTGTGAATATGCAATGGCACTAATGACGAGAGACCTCTAACATGGTAGTGTGATGTTGTTTGCATCTTGCATATGATTTATTTCTTGTACTGCTTCACATTTGTTTAAACGCCATTTATGATGAGACAGTGTTAATTTGGCAGAGCGATATTTGTAGCATCTTTCATATGGTGTCTACCTTCCATGGTATTGCTTCTAATTTGGTGAAATGTCTTCTTCTTAGTTTACACATCATAGTTCTGGTTATCTCTTCCGTCCTGTTTTTCATACATATTACATCCTCCTATCATGTGGTTGCCTAACATCAAAGTTCGGTTAAATGCATCACGCATCAATTTGTTACGAAGAACTAAATTGTTATTCGCTTTTCTTGTCGGCTTGACTTAACATGGCGAGAGAAAGACGAAGAAACACAGAATGGCGAGGAATGAGAAGCGGATGAATCTGCAGATTCTGCTGCAATGCGATGGTGCAATAGAAGGTCAAAGTCCAGCGGAAAATTCTACAAACACGGCATCCCATGCTACACGAGCTGCAAAAAAGCCAAGCGAAACAAATAGTTGCCACCAAACAAGCGAGACAGCCCTAGTTCTTGCAACACCTACCACAGTACTACCGGTGCATGACATACTCGTGCGTCAACTAAGCTAGCGGCACGTTCGAGTGCTCCTTGCCACGACACTACTTCCCAAGCACTCTTGACACAAGACGAGTTGGCAATATCAGATGAACCTTGTGAGCTTCAACAGCAAGAAGGTAGTTGTTGGAGTCAAGTTACAATTCCATGCTTCTTTATATGTAGTCTCACAGTTTAATGTACACTAACACTTCCTATGTTCATTGTTGGACTAGCACCTAGGCGCAAGAGGAAACAAACATCAGGGATAATGCTTGATAGGTTAACTAAATGTAGAGGAGGGAGAATGGAGATCCATTTTGAGGCAGGTTTAAAAAGGCCACGTGATGCTACAGAGTCAGCCAAGTTAGTATCAGAGGCAGCGGTTGCCGTTAGGTGTCATGTACGTATCCTCCCAACATGGATTCAAGACAGGAATGACAAAGACGAAACCAGTTCAACACCTTCTTCGACCATTTATCGTAAGTATGGTTATGTATGGAAACTAGTAATATCGTCTTGCTCATTCCCATACTTTCTAGGTTCTCGATAATGAGACTCCCATAATTTTCAACAGATGAGGTTCAAGTTGGATAGCCAAGATGATGCAACCGGACAAGCTTGCACCCATGTTTTCAAGTCCGCTCTACGACAAGATCGGTATAACTTGAGGAAAACTCACTTTGAAGGCAAGGCTAACGGTGAACTTTCCCAAACATCTCGATGGAAAATATATCGGTGAAGACCGAGGGGCCTTGTTAAACACCGGTGCGATCCAAGTATCGGGTACATTATATATATGTGATCAGATCACATGTTGAAGTCCTATTTACGCATGTGTCACACAAATCTATCTTCTTGTAGGTGAACTGTTCAAAGAACAAGGCCAACCGTACAAAAGTGAAATTCCAACAGATGACAGGATCTCGTAGCTATATTGCACACTGCGAGGCTCTTGTAATTAGCTGCTGTTTCACTCTTTTCGCTGTACCATATTATCAGATCTATATTGACTTGTTCGAAATGCAGAGGAAAGCCCGCAAGGACCAAAAAGTACCTAAACCAAATGCTGTGGAAATCTTCAAGGACTGTCACACACCGGCAAGAAGAAGGGCATAACTACACCGGTCAAAGCCATTGTTGTAAGTCCATAATCCTCATGCCTTTTAACTACTACTTACTCTGACTTGTGCCTTGAACTGCATGGTTTGCAGCCAATGTCTATTACTCTTTTCAATTTTATACACAATTGTCTTAGCGTATCATTGCACCTTACAAGGTTAAAAAGAGAGGAGTGATGTTCCTTTGATCTTGACCCATAATCTAGTTCCGTGCTGGACTTGCCCACACAACGTTACAATTGCCTATTTGTCTATTCTCAGTTGTTTTGTGATATGAATGATGTCATACTATGCTTACCGTATTATAAACTTCGTCTATTTATCCTTAGCCCTCAACACAACGTGAAGAAATAGACAATACATTAGCGATGGTACATGTTCATATGTTTGGAACCTGGTTTTATTATGTACTTTGCAATAAAATACAACTAATATTTTACATGGGTTCACGAATAAGTTACGTATATAGACCAAAGCTACTTTGTTTGGTTTTGTTGCCTCCTTAATATCTTCTGCTCGGTACTACTAATGTAAAACCTCAACTTTTCAAATGAGCTATGGAAAAATGGTGGAACCGCCACCTTACGAAGGTGGCGAGGCAACTATAACCGCAATGTCGACTCTTGCTGCGGTGGGTCAAGACTGTCCACTAACGATTGCCAAAAGCATGTTCTGCGTAATCTTGGGTTGGTTGTTAAGGCAATATCGTCCAAACTGCCTCATGATCAAGATATGCAAGATCAAAGCAATGTTGTATCTGCGCTCCAGACACAAGTCCATTCCCTAATAGAGGCCCTTTGTGAAACAAGGAGAAACATTGCTCAATGTCATCAAGATATGCATGGTTTTGAAACCATACTATCACACATTTGCTATGTTGTTCAGGAGCCTAGGGGAAATGAAGGCGACGGTTATGGTGCTCCATCGGACAATACTGCATGAACACGTAACAGTCAGGTCAAATGAATCGAGCTTGAACTTACGGTGGTGCATTTATACGCTAGATCATAAGTTTTATGCCAACCTTCCTTTTGTTATATAGTTGTAATTTGTTTTGGTCCGATACAAAATTTATTCTTAACGTGCAACCACCGGTTAAAGAAAACAGCAAGCCATTTTTGTATAGTGTAGGGTGTTCCCTATATTTGCACTGGTGGCGATCTTTGATGCCGAGTGGATGTAATCAGGTAATCGCCTTTAATAGCCTAGCGTTAGTTTCGACCTTATTTATTTCCTAGTCTTCTTTTCCCTGGTTTGCTAGTGGTCAAGAACTACCATGGGCCATATACGGGCCGTAGGATCCATGGGTCTCCTACGGGCCGTCGATAAATGGGCATATAATCGGTGGGCCTCAGGTCGTCGATAAATGGGCCTGTAATCGGTGGGCCTCAGGCCGTCGGATAAATGGGTCTACATGGGTCAGAATCGGCGTAATTGGTATCGGCTCAAAGACGGTAACGGGCCGTTAACAGGCCGTAGGACTGCAAAGGCTTAATTCTGTCACAGGCATAATGGGTCGTTAATGGGCCAGAATATAGGACAGGCTGGATAATGTGCAACAGGTTAACAGGCCAGAAACGGGCCGACTCTTGCCATGGGCCGAATTTGGCCCATTAGGGTAACAGGCCAGTAACGGGCCGACTCTTGCCATGGGCCGAATTTGGCCCATTTGGGGAACATGCCAGTAACGGGCCGACTCTTGCCATGGGCCAAATTTGGCCCATTAGGGAACGAGCCAAGAACGGGCCTAAGTAATCGAGGGCGAAAAGGAGCCCAAGAACGTATGGGTCAATAATAGGCCGAAGCTAACACGGTGGAAATGGCCCATGTAAATCACGGGCCGTTAACGGGTACAAAGAAAATTACTGTTCATTATGGGCTAGAGTCACCGTGGACTGTAAAGGGCGGAAGATCTGAATGCCTCATATGAAATTTGAAAAGGCGTCGTGGGCCACACATGGGCCAAAAGTGAAATGGGTTTGGTGTTATATTCGATGGCCCACATGGCGTTGTTGGGCCGATTTCCTTTAAGGGACTAACGGGCCGTGAGTTAACGGGCCGTAAAATGGGCTATTGCGAAGAGACCGTTAACGAGCTTTTCATGGGCCAACCCGTTAACTTTTGACCAAGTCAAACGGGCTGGCTTTGTAAGCTAATGGGCGATGGTCAGGCACGGTTGTCGACATATCATAGGCGCCTATCTCGACCCAATCGACGAGCTGACACGTGTTTCGTCCGGCCAATAAGAATTTTACACGTGGAAATTTCCCATTGGTCGGGGTTGTTAACGGGTTATCGGATCCAAAACCTGACCCGATAGCTTAACGACGTTCCGTTATGGTGGATGCCACGTGTCGGTCACCCTTGACGAAAGCACTTCTGTGACGCGCGATTTATCATCATGGAAGTGGACACTTTCATGATGATAATTTTCGTAATGTCATGGAACACGTCTACGACAGCACAGGTATGACTATCTTGATTCTGTCATAAATTTGTCATGGATGTACATGCATGACAAAAAACACGACCTACTGTGACAAACACGTATCATCACGGAAGTGTATTTTTTTGTAGTGCATCCTTCTTATCCGCTAAGTATTTGGGGCTGTTCCGCTTCCAATGACCAGTCCCTGTGCAGTAGAAGCACTCAGTTTCAGGCTTGGGTCCAGCTTTGGGCTTCTTCCCGGGAGTGGCAAATTGCTTGCCATTCTTCTTGAAGTTCCTTTTTTCCTTTGCCCTTTTCTTGAAATTAGTGGTCTTGTTAACCATCAACACTTGATGCTCTTTCTTGATTTCTACCTTCATCGATTTCAGCATCACGAAGAGCTTGGGAATCGTTTTCGTCATCCCTTGCATATTATAGTTCATCACGAAGTTCCAGTAACTTGGTGATAGTGACTAGAGAACTCTGTCAATCACTTTCTTATCTGGAAGATTAACTCCCACTTGATTCAAACGATTGTAGTACTCGGACATTCTGAGCACATGCTCACTTGTTGAGCTATTCTCCTCCATCTTGTAGGCAAAGTACTTGTCAGATGTCTCATACCTCTTGACTCGGGCATGAGTCTGAAATACCAATTTTAGCTCTTGGAACATCTTATATGCTCAGTGACGTTCAAAACATTTTGAAGTCCCAATTCTAAGCCGTAAAGCATGGCACACTAAACTATCAAGTAGTCATCATACCGAGCTTGCCAAACGTTCATAACATCTGCATCTACTCCTGCAATAGGTCCGTCACCTAGCGGTGCATCAAGGACATAATTCTTCTGTGCAGCAATGAGGATGATCCTCAGATCACAGACCCAGTCCACATCATTGCTACTATCATCTTTCAACTAGTTTTTCTCTAGGAACATATCAAAAATAAACGGGGAGCTACATCGCAAGCTATTGATCTACAGCATAGATATGCAAATACTATTTGGACTAAGTTCATGATAAATTAAGTTCAGTTAATCATATTACTTAAGAACTCATACTTAGATAGACATCCCTCGAGTTATCTAAATGGTCACGTGATCCATGTCAACTAAACCATGTCCAATCATCACGTGAGATGGAGTAGTTTTCAACGGTGAACATCTCTATGTTGATCATATCTACTATATGATTCACATTCGACCTTTCGGTCTCCAGTGTTCCGAGGCCATGTCTGTACATGCTAGGCTCGTCAAGTTTAACCCGAGTATTCCGCATGTGCAAAACTGTCTTGCACCCATTGTATGTGAACGTAAGCTTATCACACCCGATCATCACGTGGTGTCTCAGCACGACGAACTGTCAAAACGGTGCATACTCAGGGAGAATACTTATACCTTGAAATTTTAGTGAGGGATCATCTTATAATGCTACCGCCGTACTAAGCAAAATAAGATGCATAAAAGATAAACATCACATGCAATCAAGATATGTGACATGATATGGCCATCATCATCTTGTGCCTTTGATCTCCATCTCCAAAGCACTGTCATGATCTCCATCATCACCGGCTTGACACTTTGATCTCCATCGTAGCGTCGTGGTCGTCTCGCCAACTATTGCTTCTACAACTATCGCTAACGCATAGTGATAAAGTAAAGCAATTACATGGCGTTTGCATTTCATACAATAAAGCGACAACCATAAGGCTCCTGCTAGTTGCCAATAACTTCTATAAAACATGATATCCTCATACAATAATGTGTATCACATCATGTCTTGACCATATCACATCGCAACATGCCCTGCAAAAACAAGTTAGACATCCTCTACTTTGTTATTGCAAGTTTTACGTGGCTGCTACGGGCTTCTAGTAAGAACCGTTCTTACCTACGCATCAAAACCACAACGATGATTTATCAAGTTTGTTGTTTTAACCTTCAACAAGGACCGGCCGCAGTCAAATCCAATTCAACTAAAGTTGGAGAAACAGACACCTGCCAGCCACCTTTATGCAAAAAAGTTGCATGTCTGTCGGTGGAACCGGTCTCATGAGCGTGGTCATGTAAGGTTGGTCCGGGCCGCTTCATCCAACAATACCGCCGAATAAAAATAAGACGTTGGTGTTAAGCAGTATGATGATCACCGCCCATGACTCTTTGTGTTCTACTCGTGCATATCATCTACGCATAGACCTGGCTCTCATACCACTGTTGGGAAATGTAGCATGCAATTTCAAAAATTTCCTACGCTCACGCAAGATCTATCTTGGAGATGCATAGCAATGAGAGGGGGAGAGTGTGTCTACGTACCCTCATAGACCGAAAGAGGAAGCGTTTGATAACACGGTTGATGTAGTCGAACTTCTTCTCGTTCCGACCAATCAAGCACCGAACGTACGGCTCCTCCGAGTTCTGCACACGTTCAGCTCGATGACGTCCCTCGAACTCTTGATCCAGCAAAGTGTCGACGCAGAGTTTTGTCAGCACGACGGCGTGGTGACGGTGATGGTGAAGTGATTCGCGCAGGGCTTCGCCTAAGCACTATGACAATATGACCGGGGGCGTAAACTGTGGAGGTGGGCGCGGCACATGGCTAACAATGTTTGTGGTGTGTTCTAGGCGCCCCCTCCCCACATATATATAGGTGGGAGGGGGAGGGGGCAGCCATGGGGTGCCCCAAGTATGAGGAATCCTACTTGGGGGCCTTGTCCAATTCGGCCCCCCTACCATCTTTTCCGGAGAGGGAAGGAAAGGGGAGAGAGGAGGGAAGGAAGAGGGAGGCCGAATTGCCTCCCCTTCCTTCTCTCTTCCCCCTATCCCTTCCTCTTCCTATTCGGCCAGCAAGGGGGCGCAGCAGCCCATGCTGGCTGCTGCGTTTCCCCTCTTGGCCCAATAGGCCCATATCTTTGTCGGGGGTAGCCCGGAACCCCTTCTAGTGACCCGATACGTACCCGGTACCCCTGGAACACTTCCGGTGTCCAAATACTATCGTCCTATATATGAATATTTACCTCTCGGCCGTTTCGAGACTCCTCGTCATTTTCGTGATCACATCCGGGACTCCGAACAACATTCGGTCACCAAATCACATAACTCATATAATACAAAATCGTCATTGAATGTTAAGCGTGCGGACCCTACGGGTTCGAGAACTATGTAGACATGACCGAGACACCTCTTCGGTCAATAACCAATAGCGGAATGAAGATCTTTATCGGTCGAACCGTAATGACAACATATGTTATTCCCTTTGTCATCGGTATTTTACTTGCCCGAGATTCGATCGTCGGTATCTTCATACCTAGTTCACTCTCATCACCGGCAAGTCTCTTTACTCGTTCTATAATACATCATCCCATAACTAACTTATTAGTCACATTGCTTGCAAGGCTTATTATGATGTGCACTAACGAGAGGGCCCGAGATACCTCTTCGATACTCGGAGTGACAAATCCTAATCTCGATCTATGCCAACCCAAAAAAACACATTCGGAGATACCTGGAGCATCTTTATAATCACCCAGTTATGTTGTGACGTTGGATAGCACACAAGGTATTCCTCCGGTATCCGGGAGTTGCTAATCTCATAGTCAAAGGAATATGTATATGACATGAAGAAAGCTATAGCAATAAAATTGAACGATCATTATGCTAAGCTAACGGATGGGTCTTGTGCATCACATCATTCTCCTAATGATGTGATCCCATTCATCAAATGACAACACATGTCTACGGTTAGGAAACTTAACCATCTTTGATTAACGAGCTAGTCTAGTAGAGGCTTACTAGGGACACGGTGTTTTGTCTATGTATCCACACATGTATTGAGTTTCCGGTTAATACAATTCTAGCATGAACAATAAACATTTATCATGATATAAGGAAATATAAAATAAGAACTTTATTATTGCCTCTAGGGCATATTTCCTTCACCCACACCTTCGAGAAGGAAGGTGTCCATTCGCCCCGCTTGGGACCGACTCTGTTCCGCCATCTGAATGGACAACGATTCCGAATGGCTAGACACAACATGATGCGCCAGAGATGGTGTACGACTCGCTGCAACTCCAATAGGCGTGGGTTGCCTTACGAACAGCCAACGCTGGGTCTACCCAGGTCATGTTCCACAAAATGGACGAGGATGACATGGTACATTTTTTACCCCACTTTGTATTGATTCATTCATTTGCTGCGTATGTCATAAGATCAATTTAGGGATTAATGTTGGATATGCCATTGAATCAGTTTGTTGCATATGTCATTGAATCTTTTTGTTGCATATGCCATTAGTTTATTTTTGTTGTATAATCTCTTAGGAGGTTATCATGGAGTACATGATAAATGACGGTCAAGAGTTATGTATTATGACTTGGGGGATACCCACTCTCCTATGCATGATATTTGGCAAACATCAGGCGCTCCTAACAAAAAATATATACCCAAAGCAAGAGGTCTGAAGGATGTTTTGTTGTGTCAAGCTTGGTTGGCCACAAGCATAGACGGATAGACCCTATATATGCAATCGAGCAAAAGGGAAACAAGTATTGGAAAAAGCTCCACAAGCATTACCATGAACGCAAGGAATATGTGGAGTCAAACCCTATCCATACTATCCACAATGAGGCCACTCCAAAATAGATGGTCCACCGTCCAAGAGAGCGTGAACAAGTTTTGCGGCCACTATTCTTTTGTGGTTGGTCGAAACCAAAGTGGCATTGGAGTCAATATCCAACAAACCAAAGTGGTCGCAAAACTTGTAAGTTGACTTGCTTCGTTTTGTCATCATTTGCATTGCTACCTTTGTCTGCTCCATTCTCACGAGTGATTCTTGTTTGCTAGATGGAGTTGGCGGCCACTTTGTAGCGACAAACCGAGGGGAAGCCATTTACTTTGTGATATTGTTGGTTGAAGTTGAATGGGAAACCAAAGTGGAAACAACTTGTCAATGACCTCAAGAACAATAAAAAGAAGTTGCAGAAAAACGATGGCACAAGCTCCCAACAATCCATTGGATTGGACGATGAAGATGAGGAAGGTGGAGGAGAAGAGGGACAAGCCACCATGCCAAAGAGGAACTGTCAAATCATGGGAAACAAGTGGGAGAAGGGTAGAGCCGCACATGGCTCCGCGACGAGCAGCATGTCCGCCACATGGACAAGCATTTTTTCCACCAAGGAGGAGAAAAAGAAGAAGATGTGCAAGCTCTTCTTGGATGTGCAAAAGGAGATGATGGATTGGGATCGGGAGAGGGTGAACAATAATAAGAGCTTGAGAGGGAGAAGCATGAGGCGTATGTCGAATGGGAGCTCGAGAAGGCAAAGACTTTTGTGTCAATATTCAGCTCGAGAAAGAGAAGGTGCAGCTGGCTCGGGACACGGAGGATTCGAGGTTCATGCTGGCTTATGCTACCGTCTTGGATCCGGAAAGCAAGAAGTGCCTTTAGGCTAAGAATAAGGAGATCAATGCTACCTCTTGAGCACTGCGTTGGATTTCCTTGAAGAGGAAAAGGATGATGCAGCAAAGTAGCGTAAGTATTTCCCTCAGTTTTTGAGAACCAAGGTATCAATCCAGTAGGAGGCTACGCGAGTCCCTCGTACCTACACAAAACAAATAACTCCTCGCAACCAATGCGAATAGGGGTTGTCAATCCCTTCACGGTCACTTACGAGAGTGAGATCTGATAGATATGATAGATAATATTTTTCGTATTTTTGGTATAAAGATGCAAAGTAAAATAAAAAGCAAAGTAATAATAAAGCGATGGAAGATTAATATGATGGAGATAGACCCGGGGGCCATAGATTTCACTAGTGGCTTCTCTCAAGAGCATAAGTATTTTACGGTTGGTGAGCAATTCTTGTTGAGCAATTGATGAAATTGATCATAGTTATGAGAATATCTAGGTATGATCATGTATATAGGCATCACGTCCGAGAAAAGTAGACCGACTCCTACTGCATCTACTACTATTACTCCACTCATTGAGCGATATCCAAAGATGCATCTAGAGTATTAAGTTCAAGAAAACAGAGTAACGCCTTAAGCAAGATGACATGATGTAGAGGGATAAATTCATGCAATATGATAAAACGCCATCTTGTTATCCTCGATGGCAACAATACTATACGTCCCTTGCTGCCCCTCATCCTTTGGGAAAGGACACCGCAAGATTGAACCCAAAGCTAAGCACTTCTCCCATTGCAAGAAAAACCAATCTAGTAGACCAAACCAAACCGATAATTCAAGAGACTTGCAAAGATAACCAATCATACATAAAAGAATTCGGAGAAGATTCAAATATTGTTCATAGATAATCTTGATCATAAACCCACAATTCATCCGTCTCAACAAACACACCGCAAAAGAAGATTACATCGAATAGATCTCCACGAGAGAGGGAGAACATTGTATTGAGATCCAAAAGAGAGAAGAAGCCATCTAGCTACTAACTATGGACCCGAAGGTCCGAGGTAAACTACTCACACTTCATCGGAAGGGCTATGGTGATGATGTAGAAGCCCTCCGTGGTGGATTCCCCTCTGGTGAGCTCCTAGCAGGCCCCAAGATGGGATCTCATGGAGTGCATGAAGGTTGCGGCGGTGGAATTAGGTTTTTGGCTGCGTATTTGATCGTTTGAAGTGCGAGGTATATATAGGAGGAAGAAATCGTCGGTCGAAGCCGTGGGGCCACGAGGGTGGGCGCGCCCTAGGGGGTAGGCGCGCCCCTACCTCGTGCCCACCTCGTGGCTTTCTTGACGAGGGGTCCAAGTCTCCGGGTCATATTCGTGAGAAAATCACGTTGAAGGTTTCATTCCGTTTGGACTCCATTTGATATTCCGTTTCTTGAAACACCGAAATAGGCAAAAAACAGCAATTACAGGCTGGGCCTCCGGTTAATAGGTTAGTCCCAAAAATAATATAAAAGTGGAAAATAAAGCCCAATATGGTCCAAAACAGTAGATAATATAGCATGGAGCAATCAAAAATTATAGATACGTTGGAGACGTATCAATCAACATGTGCAAAGAGAGCATGGTCGCTACTGTCGCGAGCGAAACTTTCATTCTTGTATCGCCTATCTATGCATTGTCGTATTTCATTTTGCATGTTGAATTGTGGTTTATTTTGCATTGTTGCATTATTGAGTTGGTGGTGAATTTGTGCTATATTACGGATGTGTATGGCTTTGAGAGTTTGGATATGAGGGGTGTCGTTGCCCGAGAGGACAAATGAGTTGCTGTCTGGCGATGCGTCCGTGGACATTTATGGAGTCAAATTTGCCCAGTCCAGTTGTATATGCTCTAAGAACACAGATGAATATCATAATTTTCATTCATCACACTGATGAAAATATTTTTGAGTGAACATCCAACACTATATATGTGCCAGTCTTAGGGGAAGTGTGAAGTACAACATTTAATGAGTGATAATCTAGTATTCGCTCACCTCTACTGTCTTTGAGCCCTACCCCCCTCGACCGCGTCAACGTTCTAAGAAAAATATAGTGTTACTCAGGCACAAGCACAAACAAAATTATAGATTATCATGGGTTTTGATTTATCCACTTTCTAAAACTTAGCAAACAATGTGCTTCTAAGTTTTGAAAAAAAATCTAGAAAATCACTCGTATACTAGTAGATATCGAGTTTGAAACTTACCCTTGTAAATTTTTGTAGAATCATATGACGATTTGTGACCTGTATGAAAATGAGAAAACTATTATTGTATTTAGGATCTGGAACTTAAATCGTAGCACTATCATCTACTCTTTTTACATGGGTCAGAATGATCATGCTATTTTGCGTAATATCACATGAGTAAGTTTGTAATGAATACCTACCGCATGAATCTTTTTATGGAGATAATATTGAAAACTCAAGTTTTTTAAAGCAGAAGGTATTTCAAGTTTTTCATAAACACAAGATATTTCAAGTTTTAAAAATTCAGGGGTTTTAACCTCCTTTTCTAAAAATAGATATTTCAAGTTGTCAGCAATATCAATATTGGATACCATGGTGGCAACAAGATTTATCCCCAATAGCTCCTGACTGGTTAATAATCCATCCGTCCCAAAATAAGTGACTCGACTTTGTACAAGTACAAAGTCGAGTCATTTATTTTGGGACGGAGGGAGTATATCTGAGTGCTGCCATGTAGGTCTGCCTTGTTGGACAGGCAACAATTAACATTGAAATCCAAAACCTAGATTTTTGGAATTGACCTATCGAGTTTTTTGATATATTTCTAAGAGAATGATTAGTTTTTCTATAGTTTGCACAAAAGATATTGAGTCTATACAACATAAAAAAAACTAGAAATTTTTGCATTATTTTTAATAAATAAAGGAACAAAGGTTTTTTAATGCCCACAAAAGGTTTTTTTACTCTTTTTCTTTGGAAGGAGAATACTACAGTCCGTAGTAGTGGCGACCGAATCGAATCAACGGAGGGCATCCGCCGGTAAAAATCACGCGAAACCATCCTCTGATTCCCCCTCCCCCTCGTCCCATCCAGATCTGTCTATCATCGTCGCTCCCTCCACTCTGAATTCCCCTCCCCTTCTCTCGGTGAAGGTACGTGCCGCCCGCCCGCATCCATCTTCCTCCTCTCCGCTCACCCCTTCTGATCCCAACACCACACCCATCCACTCAGCAGGTCCTCTCCGGCGCCCCCGCTGCCACGGCCCTCCCTCCAAATCGTCGCCGACCCGAGGTAAATTCTATCTCCTTTGCCTGATTTTGTCATGGACCTGTAGTAGATTTTGTTCCCGTGGAGGCCTTTAGGTCTCGAATAGTTTAACACAGACTCAGTTCAGGTTGTGTGTGCCATGCGGCAGTGCTTGAGGAGGATTGCAGTTGCCTCTGGGTTCGGCTTTAAGCCTGTAGGTTGTTGACCTGGGAGGGACAACACAATAAATTTTAGGTTACATAAATGCATACTGGGAGAAGATCTCTTAAGGACATGCTAAGTAGGGCCGCCCTACTACTTATTGGAACTGTTTTGTGTAACTCAGTTGTTGGAATTGGGTTATTTGTGAGACGGGTACTGTGTTTTACAATTTTTTTTTTTTTGAGAAAAAAACGATTAGAGACTCTACTTGAGTATTGTTCGATACACCTTCAATTCATTGAATATTGTCTCTTGGGTCTTTTGTCGCACTGCCAACCCTAAGTCTGAAACCTTGATTTTAAAATTGGCTTCAAACTTAATTGAAAGAATTTAGATAAGTGAAGGAACTGACTATGTTATGCATTTTCAAGTCCGTGAGCCCATTAGTTTGATCAAATTTGGTTTTGCTAGAGCACTCTAATAATGCCCTGTTCTTTCTTGCTTTCAGAATCTCCGTTCAACAGCAAGGCATGGCAGAAACCATTGATCTAACAGGGGATGGAGGCGTTCTTAAGACGGTGGTCAGAAAAGCAAAGGATGATGCTATAAGGCCATCCGATAGCCTTCCATTGGTTGATGGTACTGCAGTCAATACATAGCCCTCTGATCTGAGTAAAATATAGCCATAAATAATTTATTTTATATTTGACTGGGCGGTTTCTCAGGGTTTAAGTTATGGTAGAAGTTTTTTCTCTCAAGTGCTTCCAACGTTTTTCCATTCGGCTACTTTGCCCCCGAATCTTACGGCAATGCACTTTTCTATGCAATACAGTAAATGGTTCACTGCTTAATCTGCCATGTTGGGTTAAACATTTGCCTTTATACCTATTTGCAGTTCATTATGAAGGGACACTTGCTGAAAATGGCGAAGTTTTTGACACCACACATGAAGACAATTCTATTTTTACCTTTGAAGTTGGCCAGGGAGCTGTCATTAAAGCATGGGATATAGCCTTAAGAACTATGAAAGTATGTGAACGTTTATAATTGCTTGCTCACTTTGATAGCCTCCAAAGTTTCTTTCTAATATGGCACGGTGTATCGGCATGTTGAAGGTTGGCGAGATTGCAAAAATAACATGCAGGCCGGAATATGCGTATGGAAGTCCAGGCTCGCCGCCAGAGATACCAGCGAAGTTTGTTTGCCATTTCACCTCTTGATTGACTGAAGTTGTAAGCATCCCGAGGCCAGAAGTTTCTGTAACAAGGTTTGCTTTGTTTCTGCAGTGCAACACTCATTTTTGAGGTGGAATTAGTGGCTTGCAAGCCAAGGAAAGGTTCAAGTCTGGGCAGTGTATCTGATGAGAAAGCCAGGCTAGAGTAAGACATCTCCAAGTGTTTCCTATTTTATATTTAACGCATCAAGTACCCAATAATCAGATGGTGGTCGACAAAATCCTCAATGAAGCTGATCTGTGGAGGTTGGCACTTGGCAGGGAGCTAAGGAGTTCAGAACTCGGCCTCTGAATGCTCGTCCACCCCATAACATCTCTAGACAACCATAGCTTTTTTAATCCTCCATTTTCAAGTGTTTTTGCCCCTTTTTTTTCTGTTTCTATGGGGTTAGTGGAGCTTTTGCTGTGTTTTTGGTCAGTAGTACAGTTAAGCCAGTTTTGGCATTTTTTTCTAATACAGAAGTTAGTACCCGATATAATTGGAATTAAATAATATAGCATATAGCCTCTAGCTAATATTCTTGTTTACATGATTTCTTGAGAGCTACGTATCATGTCTATTATCCATTTTGTAGCATCCTTGTGATTGTTAAAAAGTACATGATTTTTTATGCATAAATTTAGGGAGCTTAAGAAACAGCGGGAGCTGGCTGCTGCCACCAAAGAGGAAGAGAAGAAGAAGAGGGAGGAGGCAAAGGCCGCGGCAGCGGCTCGTGTGCAAGCCAAACTTGACGCCAAGAAGGGCAAGGGAAAAGGAAAGGGCAAATAGATTACTCCCAACTGATGTATTAGTAGTTGCATTTGCTGCTGAGTGCCGACTGTTGTAACCTAGAAAATAATCTGCACGAAGCATCAGACTGCTAGAAGATTGCTTATTGGCTACTGTGCTTTGGGGGATGCTACATGGCCTATGTTGCCCAGCACCAGCCGTACGGAAAACACTGAATAATTACAGCAATCTTCTCCTGGCTTTTACACAAGATATGAAATGTCAACTCTTCTGACCGAGTCATTTTTACTGCACAGCAATGACATTTCCATGTCTGAGATAATGTAATTGCAGATGAGTGTATACAGCAAATGTGACATTTACTTCTGAACAGACGTGCAACTCAGTCTCAGCAAAATTTGCTTTGATATGCATTTGCTTCCGAACAGCGTGTACATTTACTTTACAACATAAGGGTTAAACTTTTTGTGTACAAACACAGCCGAGACCGGATTATGAGCTGAGGCAGAGTCATCTTCCTCATACCAGAAATACCACCATCTCAAAACGAAACCCTGGAGAGGTGGAAATACTTCTGGATCCGCAGGTATCTTTTCTCATATCTAACATTTGAGGGTTTTAAGAAGTATCCGCTTAACCTGTTATGATCCGAAATGGCTCAGAGATGGTACAATTTGGGCACTTGAATAGGAATATCAATCCCCTTTCTCATATTAGCAACTATGTACCTCAATGTGAATGTAATGCTATCTTTTGTAAATCACATGGCGGTGTAGATGGTAAAATATCATACGATGCACGGAACCGTAGGCCATTGCCTGTATTGACTGATACTGGGCAGAGCCAGCAGAATATGCTACGCCCAAGCACCTGTGGATAAACAATCGGAAACATCAGAACATATAACACACGATGCTTTCCAGGGTTAAGAAAGCAACCAAGCAAACATGATTATAGTTCGGGAAGCGGCACCGCGCAAGCCCGCATCATGTAACTGGCACCACACAGGCCTGACAGCAGACCGCCTACATCCTAAGCGTAGTGCTACGTGCTACGTGCTTAACTATGAGTACATGCAGCAGGGCCGTTGTTCAATTTAATGCACTAACTTCACCACTCTGGTTGAAAGCAATGAAGGGAGGTGAACTACTACACTGATTACCTGTTTCCACAGTTTGAGTTAAAACTTTTATATAACACCCTAATGTGCAAAAAGGGCAGCCCGAGCACGTAGCTCCCGCTTGCGTAGGGTCCGGAGAAGGGTCCGACCACTTTGGGTTTTTTGTACGCAGACTTTCCCTAATTTCTGCAAAAGGCTGTTTCCAAGACTCAAACCTGTGACCTCATGGTCACAAGGCAACACCCTAACGTGCAAGACCAAAATAAAGATACATGTGAAACGCACATACCAACAGCATGGCATAACTAACATTATTTAATATGGGTAGGAAAGAATTTTTTGAAATATACAAATGTGCAAACTTGTGGAGGGGTGTATATAGCAAAATCTGCTTTGGAGTCAGTATCAAAATTGTGGATATCTTTAAATGGACAATAAAGCTGTTGCCATTAACATTGTCTCTGAAAATCAACTATTCCCATTTCCGCATTCATATCTTAATATGTGAAACATTTAAACAGCTCAGAAAATTGTTAGTCTTTTTCGTCGTGAATAGAAAATAGTTCGCCTTCTTACCGAAATAAGATTCTCATAGACACCAAGGTCATATGGATGATGATAAAGGTCTCCACCCTTTTCTGCCAACCACATTGCTCTAACTCCTTCATGGTACTGCAACCATCAATAACAAGTGTTTTTAATATTTCCTATAAAGATAGTGCTGCCCAACATCAAAAGAGAAATTTGTTGTCACAAACCTCAATTGTAGTTTTATTCTGTAATATGAGGTGGATATGCCAGCCCAAGAGCACCGACAGCGCCAGAGTTAATGGACAAAGAATGATCCCACAAATAATCTGTCCATTTGGCAAGTTTCATATTTTTGTGAGTAGTTCAGATGAACATGCAGCATGCTAGGTAACTAAAAAACAACGCAAGAGTACTTACAATTAATGTTCTAGAAGAATCACTGCTTAACTGTTCATCTTTCGGAGCACTGTGAATGACGCTCCCCACAATTAGAATCTGAGATGGGAAAACATACTTTTCAATGCTATACCACCCCAAGAAATCATATTTGCCAAAGTAATCGAAGAAGCTGAACTACCATTGAATAGAAGCTTGCAATTACAGCATACAATACAAAGACCAAGAATATCTTGTAGTTTTCGTGCCCAACACAGTTATTAATCCAAATACAGTGATGGTCCTGCACATAAAAAGTTAGTGAAAACGTGAAAGTCGAGATAAAATAGAAGGATCATCATAGAATTAGTACTAGCCAGCACCATTTTCAGAACACATCTCTTGCACACACGGCAATGGTGTGCGCGTGGGGGCTTATAGTGGCCACATTTCTGGCAGTATCTCAAATCACCACCCTGCAAAAACAGTACAGATTGAGTATTTTGAGACAAGAAACTAATGAGAAGTTAATTTTTGTCAGCTATCGTCACGGAATTGTACTCCTGAGTAAATCAGACAATGGGATTTCCCCGCTTATGTACTCCCACCCCAACCTTACTCCCATACTAAGCTAATCTCCCTATCATTTTCCCCATTTTTGGACAAGGCAACATAACGTTGTACTGCCAATTCAGTAGGCTACTTGCCGACAGCAAACTCTTCCTTTAACACCACAAAGCAATTTGCTCAAGTCACCTTAGAGCTCAATTTCTTCAAGAAGCAGCAGTCCAAAAATCTTGCATTGACTACCTCAATATTCTTGTTTGTTATGCTTAAATGTTTGTAGGCCCAGCAACAGAACAAGCTACTTACATGTGATGTCTACCGCTGTTAACACACCTATGCACACAAAACGAACTAATAAAGGGAAAATGGAAACTTGGACATACCATGGGAAGAGGCCAAATAGCCATACTCACATAGTGCTATCTATTTATCTGCATTTAAGTATCCAACCGTCACATTCACTTTGGAAAATGCAAGATAACAAAACCTAAAACCGGAGGCTTTGCATGGCAATCCAACACACAATACCCACCAGGGCCACCTCTAGAAAAAGATTAGCAACGCCAGCTGCTGAATTCGGAGTCACTTTGGTTTACTGATAGCTTGTGCTTGTTTTGTTTAATGGCCATGGATAACACTTTGAAACTAGCTATAATTTTTTTGCTCATGATTCCAAACCCGGTGGAAATTTAAAATATTATCTAGACAAACCTTCAAAGTTAGACTGGATCCACACACACACGGTGGAAGATTCCAGGGGCCAACACACAGATTCGGATCTAAATTATCTATGTATCTATCAAGTCCCTCCTTTAACAGTCGCAACTTTGAGATGAAATCGGCAGAATGGAACAGTTACACGCATAGATGGTTGTAAATGATCCAATCCTAGGAGGCAAATTGGCATTAAACCACATTTGCCTAATTGGGATGCACAGCATTTGAAGCAAACTGGCCCAATTTCACGGGAAGAGGGGCAAATTCTGCAAGAACCGAGCACCATTCCGCCCACAGATCCAAAACTCCACATGAGGTGGCAGCCAGTCGAGAGCGAGAGGCCCAAGGGACGGGGGGGCACGCACCTTGCGCTTGACCTCGTGGACGGGGGTGTCGGCGCCCTCGACGTCGGGCAGGAAGGCGGGCGGCACCCGGCCGGGGTCCCGGGAGACGGCGGCGTAGTAGGTGGCGAGGCAGGCGGCGGCGAGGGCCGTGAAGGCGGCGGCGTTGGCGACCCCGGTGGCCGTGGCGAGGCCGAGCCAGCCGGCGACGGCGACGAAGACCGTGGTGTAGTAGACGTAGCCGATCGCGGCGAGCACCGCGAAGATGGGCAGCGTCAGGTACCCCGGCCTCCCCATCGGCGCGGGGGCCCCGCCTGCTGCGCGCCTGCACGCCTGGCTAGGGTTCCGGCCGGAGGAGGCGGGGGGAGGCGCGCATCCTAGGGAGGGAGAGGGAGGGAGAGGGGGGGGGGGGAAGGGGAGGGTGGGTGAGTCCCGCGTGGCGTGCGGGTCGGGGCCGAGGGAGGCGGCCGGCCCGTTTTATCGGGGGCTACTTTTATTATGGATTATTCCGCGGGAAGCAGCGGCGGCGGGGGCGGCGAGGCGGGGAGAGGAGGAGAGGTCAGAGGCGCGGCGGCGGGCAAAGCATGGAGGATCTGCCGGCTCGCTTGCTGCCCAGCGTGAAGAACGTGGTGCAGACAGACAGTGGCGGATTATTGATGGTGTGCACTGCAGAATTTGAGTGCTTTAACATTCATAAAAAAAGAGAAAGAATTTGAGTGCTTTGCTTGGGGATTCATGGGCGTGCCAGCTTTGGATTTTGGTGTGCTCCTTTCCGTGGGATTAGTTATTGTGCGCTGTGATTGGATGTCAAAGCATGTATACGTAGTTTGGTGTTTGAACTTTGCGTCAAGGCAAAACTAGCTCGAGATATATCGTTGGCCATTTGGGCACTAGACTAAAAATATGGCGAAAGTGTGCATCTTAGGCGTTGACGTTTTTCTTCTATATATAAACTTTTTTTTGCGAATGTTCTATATATAAACTTGGCCAAACTTTACAAGATTTAACTTCGAACAAAAATCTAATGCACACTCTTTTTTTGTATCATACACATATATTTTGAGAGGGAGAGTATTAACCAGACCACAATACAAACACTGTCAGATCTATTGACCAAACCACAATACAACACACTCAAATATAATTATCAAAAGACAAAACAAACATTCATCATCATCAACAACAACAACAACAACAAAGCTTTTCACTCTCAAACAAGTTGGGCAAAATTTGGAAGGGCACGCACCTGTCCAGCCGTGCCCGGTCGCACAATTGCTTCGTGATCCACAAAGTCGTTGGATGCCGCACGACGACACACCAAGTTTTAAGTTGTAGTTTCTGAAACTCGGGGATTTTGTCGTTCAGTCATATCAAGTTTCAGCATATGAAACTTTATGGAGTTTTAAAAACTCGTCAAAATGTATTCAAACATGATCTTATTTCAAAGCCCTCGTCAGAACGAACATGAATATGCAAACAAAATTTAATTTGGACCGGTTCAAAAGATACAAAAGATTCAAAATTGAAAGCCAAACGAAAAATAGAGTCGGTGCCTCCGCACCTGCGTGCCACAAATCGTCTTCCATAAGTTGGGGCAGGTCACAGTTGAAACTCATAACATTTTGAAACCAAGTCATGGTTCCGATGTGGATAGGTAACTTTCATGCACCCGTGCCTAGTTCTTCGATGATATTCCAGTCATTTAGATATATCTTAACGAACTCCTTCCATGGCAAGTTTGGTCTGTCTCAACCTTTCTTGATATTGTATCATTACGATTTATCCATTCACTATGCAGTGGCACTTCTGGAGGCATGCGTTCTGTATATGCCCAAATGAAAGTGCATCTAATTCCAAAGGTGGATTTTGGTAATTCTTGCCAACATATCCTGAAGAACTAATTTTACTTCAAGTATATTTTAGGGAAAGTTGTTTTATAGAAAAAATATTGGAATAGAAGGCGGCCCCTAAAAATGCTTAAAGAAATGTGTTGGTCAAGCCATGGGATCCTACTTGTCTTGGCTAGCTTCCTTACACTTCACACCCATCGAGCCAAATGCGAATTGTGAAGACCCTCACATTTTCACTACACCTGAACATTGATGCAGCGTGCCACTAAGGATGCGACTGCCCGATCGTTGCTCACTTATCACAGCTTCTATATCAAGATACGAAGTGCCACCAAGAGGGTGACGACCCGACCCTGCCCATTTAACACTACACCCGGGTTCCGGTATGACATGTCGAGGGTTACACCCCAACCATATTGTTTTGAGTTTCATTTTCTTAAGAGTGGTTGAGTTTTGACGTTAGCTTGCTAAGACTATCACAGTCCTCCTCATCTACCCGGGCTTGAGACCAGCTATGCTGAAAACGGGTCCACGGCGCGTCGCTACACGTTGCTCCATCATCCGAGCCAATCTATCGTTGTTGATCACTAATGGGAACTCATCAAGGCCACGGACCCGCCATATCAATGCTCTGGGCAAGAGCAATACAAATCAATACTTATACCTCCATTATTTTCCATACACCTCACGCCAACACCGAAGGCCACATCGACGTGACCGGAACTACGCCGGAGGAGCAACTGTGAAGGAAGCTATCACCGCCGCTCCTACAAACTCTGCCAACCTCACTGGCTAGAACGAACGGTGAAAAAATACACCATTGCCGCCGCCGCATATGACACCGACGAGATGGGGAGACTCGAGGAAACCTTATTACTGGACCTGCGCCACCGCCACTACCAACGACGCACCGTTGAAGAAGACTTTATTAAGCACCACGGGTCGAGCTACCAGCAACTGAAGTCCCGAAGCGACCCACAACAAAAACCTATAGAAAAGCCCCAATCAGAGATAATAAGTACACGGGGAACTATTTTTGTGTTGGCGTGCATGTGATGTGTAAGACCGTTATGTGTCTTCATTCCAAATATACTAAACCTAGCCAGGTTTCTTTTTTCTCCTTTTTTTGACTTTTTCCAATCAGTAAAAATAGGACCAATCAGAGGTTGGCACGCCAATTACTGGGGGATTTGACTGTGTATGATTCCGGGTGGACCTAGCGGTTTTTGTGGCGAGCAATTCCTGGTTGACTACCTTCTCTCCTTTTAATACTCACCCTCCGTCCTGTGATTTTTCTTTAGCGAAGGGCGGTGCCGTTCCAGCTTTGATTTGTTTTCAGGCGGCCGCCGCTTAGATCGCTGCTTCTAGTAGGTGCTGTGATGTGCGTGGCCATCTATATAAGGCGTGCGATGTCCTCCTCCTCCCCTTCTCGCTTCCGTTCCCCACCCAGCCCTTGTACGCGCCGCGCCGCCGGTGGAGCTCACAAGCGCCGTCATGGAGCTCAACGGCATTGGAGGCCCGTGCTGCAACATCTGCCTCCCCGAGCTCCTGCTGGTGGCTTCAACGCCCGCCGGCGCTTCTCCAGCTCCTCCCGCTGGTGTGGTGGGTCGTTAGTCCAGGGAGAGGAAGAAGGCGCCTGCACGCCTCGCCTTCCGCTGGATCCCGAGGACTTGGCGGCGTGCGGCATGGCTCGCACTCTATGGCCATGACGATGGCTGTCACAAGGTAAGCACACCACTACGGTGGGAGCACGAGGCCATGGCCCATGAAGGGGCTCAATATGTGCAGGTGGCTCGCAGATCGACCGTGAACCATGTGCGTATTGTTGCCGCGGCCTTCCTCTTCCTCTCGCTCAGCAGCACCTCCCTCCGCTCACTCAGCTCTTGAGGAAGAAGAAGACTAGAGGAAAAATAAAGACGCAAATACACACGTGTTTTTGCCGGAGCATGAACTCCGCCCGCCGCACGTACGGCGTCCTTGTGTATTTCCTTACCTGAGCACAAACTCAGTCACTCGGCTACATGGCTCACAACTCAGCTCAACGTATGATTCTGAGAGCATCCAGCTTTGTAGCCAACGGCAACGCAGCCCCTACGCTTTCGTTGGGCAACATGCACAACCCGCATGCCCAACGACGCGCGCACCGCGGCCACTTCCCATGCGTCGCTAACCACCTAGCATGCATAGGCTAACAACCACGCCTAACAGCCATCAAGTTCGGCCTGGCTAGCACCGGCTCTCACAACTACCCAATGACACACACACGCATACGTACACCCACGCCACGGAGCCGGCCGCCCGACTCGCCCATGCACGCGCCTGGTGCTTCCGACGCGAACGCCGCTATCCGGGCATGGCTTGCTGCTATCATTCACGCCCCAAGCCATGACCCTTGCACGTGTCAGGCTTGTCGTCAACGTCGCGCCGTCATGTACGCCTCCGCTCGCTGCTGCTGCAGCAGCCCGCAGTCCCGTGCGCCGCCACGCCGCGTCTCCGCCGAGCCGTCGCGACCTTTGCGCCACCACGCAGGTCCTTCGCGACCTCCTCGTCTTCGCGACCACCGTGCCCTTCGCGCGCACTCCCCACGTCCCCGCGCTCCCGGCACGCGCTCCCGCCGCGCACGTACGCGATCTGCGCAAACATGTCCAGCGCCTCGACGCGGTCCACTCAGCCGGTCCCGACAGCCGACGCGGCCCAAAGGCGCACTCCATAACACGCACCGGTCGTGTCCGCTCGCCGCCACAGCCTCCATGCCGCCATGCAAAGGTTTCCACGCCGCCTCGCCGTGTTGCGCCGCCGCACCACCACGCAGCGCCTCGGCGGCCTCCGCGGTCGCCGAACGTACGACGTCACTGCCCGTCGCCTCCGCCACGCGCCATGACAGCCACAACGCCGCCCACCTCCATGGGCCGACACACGGCCCGGAGCTCCATCGCGCAGCCGCCGGCGAGCGCCGCCATCGCTGCCATGCCTCCGGCACGACAAGCACGCCCAAGACACCAAGCTCTGATACCAACTGTTGTTGCCGCGGCCTTCCTCTTCCTCTCGCTCAGCAGCACCTCCCTCCGCTCACTCAGCTCTCAAGGAAGAAGAAGACTAGAGGAAGAATAAAGACACAAGTACACACGTGTTTTTGCCGGAGCATGAACTCCGCCCGCCGCACGTACGGCGTCCTTGTGTATTTCCTTACACGAGCACAAACTGGTCACTTTCGGCTACATGGCTCACAACTCAGCTCAACGACGATTACGAGAGCATCCAAATTTTGTAGCCAACGGCAACGCAGCCCCACGCTTTTCGTTGGGCAACATGCACAACCCGCATGCCCAACGACGCCGCATCGCTGACCACTTCCCATGCGTCGCTAACCACCTAGCATGCATACGCTAACAACCACGCCTAACAGCCACCAAGTTCGGCCTGGCTAGCACCGGCTCTCACAACTACCCAATGACACACACACGCATACGTACACCCACACCATGGAGCCGGCCGCCCGACTCGCCCATGCACGCGCCTGGTGCTTCCGACGCGAACGCCGCCATCCGGGCATGGCTTGCTGCTATCACTCACGCGTGGTCATGACGGTGCCCAGACAGGCGGAGCTCGTGCGCGACGGCGACTGATGCATGCGCGTGGTGGCCCATGAGTGGCGTACCACGCCTCCTCACAGCCCTCTCCGTCCTAGAGCCGAGATTCTAGCTCTTCTCCCGCTGCCGTCCCTATTGGTGTATTCCCATCTCTTCTCCGTGTGACCCAGCTGATGGCATATGCAGAAACTATGGACGATGGCGTACGTAGGGCACTTCCGAGGCGCCAGCGGCCGAGGCTACCAACACGAGTCGTGGAGCGGCGGCGGGGCTGCCATCCCGGCCACCGAGGAGGACTACCACGACCATCGAGGAGGACTACCACGACAACTGTGGCTCCTCCTCATCGATGCTCTTCGATCTGAATATGGTGAACGCCACGGCCGTCGACAACATGGGCAGAGCTGCGACACGCTCCTGCTCCACCTCGCCGGCTCATGCCTCTCGGCACCGGACCCATATCTAGAGACGATGGTGCATGCAGGAGAGGCGATGTCGTGTCCGTCCGGGATGCGGAACTCTGGCCGCGGCGGCGCGCCGTCCTCGCCTTCGTGAGACCATGAGGTGGTATTCTCCACCTAAGCTCACCCAGCCCGCATGCATCTCGAGCTCGCAACCGTCGCGTCGACCTTGCGCCTATCTTTGGCACCCCGCCGTTTCTGGCCCGTGAGGTCGCCATGGGGATCTGTTGCCTTCAGTATATCAGCATGGAAACCCTCACAAACAGTTCTTCAGCTTCCTGTCGATTCGCCTCCACTTGAACTGCACGACGGTGAGCGCACGACTGTCTTCTCCTTGCTCTCTTGCCGTGCGCCCTGTGTTGGGGAACGTAGCAGAAATTCAAAATTTTCCTACATGTCACCAAGATCTATCTATGGAGAAACCAACAACGAGGGGAAGGAGAGTGCATCTACATACCCTTGTAGACCGCTAAGCGGAAGCGTTCAAGAGAATGGGGTTGAAGGATTCGTACTCGTTGTGATCCAAATCACCGGAGATCCTAGTGCCGAACGGACGGCACCTCCGCGTTCAACACACGTACAGCCCGGTGACGTCTCCCATGCCTTGATCCAGCAAGGAGAGAGGGAGAGGTTGGGGAAGACTCCATCCAAAGAAAGACAACGGTGTGGTGGTGGTGGAGGAGCGTGGTGATCCAAAGAGGCTTCGCCAAGCACCGCGAGATATGAGGAGAAAGAGAGGTAGGGCTGCGCCAACATGAGAAGAACTTCGTGTGTTGGGCTGCCCTTTGCCTCCACTATATATAGGGGAGAGGGGCTGCGCCCCACCTTGGGTTCCACCCCTAGGGGCGGCGGCCAGCCCTAGAGCTCATCTAGGGGGCGGCCAAGGGGGGAGGAGGGCCTCCCAAGTCAAGTGGAGGCTCTCCCTTAGGGTTTCCCCTTCCCATGCGCATGGGCCTTGGGGGGAAGTGGCGCCCTGGCCCATTAAGGCTGGGCGCCACAGCCCATGCTGCTGTATTGGACGTGGTGGAACAATTTCCGGACCTCCGGACCTCCAAAATCCTCCGGAACCTTCTCGAAGCTTCTAGACAATACCGAAAAACCCGAACTTTTCCCGAACCCGAACAACAACTTTCCATATATAAATCTTTACCTCCGGACCATTCCGGAACTCCTCGTGACGTCCGGGATCTCATCCGGGACTCAACAACATTCGGTAACCACATACAAACTTCCTTTATAACCCTAGCGCCATCGAACCTTATGTGTAGACCCTACGGGTTCGGGAACCATCTTGAGACATGGCCAAGGGCGTTCTCGGTCAATAACCAACAGCGGGATCTGGATACCCATGTTGGCTCCCACATGTTCCACGATGATCTCATCGGATGAACCACGATGTCAAGGACTCAATCAATCCCGTATACAATTCCCTTTGTCTAACGGTATGTACTTGCCCGAGATTCGATCGTCGGTATACCGATACCTTGTTCAATCTCGTTACCGGCAAGTCTATTTACTCGTTCCGTAACACATCATCCCGTGATCAACCCCTTGGTCACATTGTGCATATTATGATGATGTCCTACCGAGTGGGCCCAGAGATACCTCTCCGTTTACACGGAGTGACAAATCCCAGTCTCGATTCGTACCAACCCAATGCAGACACTTTCGGAGATACCGTAGTGCACCTTTATAGCCACCCAGTTACATTGTGACGTTTGGTACACCCAAAGCATTCCTACGGTATCCGGGAGTTGCACAATCTCATGGTCTAAGGAAAAGATACTTGACATTAGAAAAGCTTTAGCATACGAACTACGATCTTTGTGTTGGGGAACGTTGCAGAAAATTAAAATTTTTCCTACGGTTTCACCAAGATCCATCTATGAGTTCATCTAAGCAACGAGTCAAGGGAGTGAGTTTGCATCTACATACCACTTGTAGATCGAGTGCGGAAGCGTTCAAGGGGATGGTGATGATGGAGTCGTACTCGTCGTGATTCGGATCATCGATGACCAAGTCGAACGGACAGCACCTCCGCGTTCAACACACGTGCAGACGGATGACGTTTCCTCCGTCTTGATCCGGCAAGGAGGAAGGAGAGGTTGAAGAAGACAGCTCCAACGGCAAAGACGACGGGCGTGGTGTTGTTGGTGCAAAGAAGATTCGGCCAGGCTTCGCCAAGCACGACGGAGGAGGAGAGGTGTTGGGAGGGAGGGCTGCGCCTTGGCTTAGGTGTTCAGCCCTCCCTCACCCCTCTATTTATAGGGGAAGGGCAGGGGGCGGCCCCTCTAGATGGGATCTAGAGGGGGCGGCGGTGGAGGGGGAGTTGCCCCCCAAGCAAGGGGGGCGCCCCCTCTAGGGTTCCCCCCCAACCCTAGGCGCATGGGCCCAAGGGGGGGGGGGGCGCGCCCAGCCCTCTAGGGGCTTGCTCCTGCCCCACGCAGCCCATGTGGCCCCCCGGGAGGGGTGGCCCCTCCCGGTGGACCCCCGGAACCCTTCCGGTGGCCCCGGTACAATACCGATAAGCCCCCGAAACCTTCCGGTGTCCTTATGACAACTTCCCATATATAAATCTTTACCTCCGGACTATTCCGGAACTCCTCGTGACGTCCGGGATCTCATCCGGGACTCTGAACAACATTCGGTAATCACATACAAGTCTTCCTAATAACCCTAGCGTCACCGAACCTTAAGTGTGTAGACCCTACGGGTTCGGGAGACATGCGCATATGACCGAGACGGCTCGTGTCAATAACCAACAGCGGATCTGGATACCCATGTTGGCTCCCACATGCTCCTCGATGATGTCATCGGATGAACCACGATGTCGAGGATTCAAGCAACCACAGATACTATTCCCTTTGTCAATCGATGCGTTACAAGCCCGAGACTCGATCGTCGGTATCCCAATACCTCGCTCAATCTCGTTATCGGCAAGTCACTTTACTGCATCGTAATGCATGATCCCGTGACCAAACACTTGGTCACTTTGAGCTCATTATGATGATGCACTACCGAGTGGGCCCAGTGATACCTCTCCGTCATCCGGAGTGACAAATCCCAGTCTCGATCCGTGTCAACCCAACAGACACTTTCGGAGATACCTGTAGTGCACCTTTATAGTCACCCAGTTACGTTGTGACGTTTGGTACACCCAAAGCACTCCTACGGTATCCGGGAGTTACACAATCTCATGATCTAAGGAAGAGACACTTGACATTGGAAAAGCTCTAGCAAAACGAACTACACGATCTTGTGCTATGCTTAGGATTGGGTCTTGTCCATCACATCATTCCCCTAATGATGTGATCCCGCCAGAATGACATCCAATGTCCATAGTCGAAACCGTGACTATCTGTTGACCAACGAGCTAGTCAACTAGAGGCTCACTAGGGACATGTTGTGGTCTATGTATTCACACGTGTATTACGATTTCCGGATAACACAATTATAGCATGAATAAAAGACAATTATCATGAACAAGGAAATATAATAATAATCCTTTTATTATTGCCTCTAGGGCATATTTCCAACACTTTGTGCTAGGCTTAGGATTGGGTCTTGTCCATCACATCATTCTCCAAATGATGTGATCCCGTTATCAACGACATCCAATGTCCATGGTCAGGAAACTGTAACCATCTATTGATCAACGAGCTAGTCAACTAGAGGCTTACTAGGGACATGATGTTGTCTATGTACCCACACATGTATCTGAGTTTCCTATCAATACAACTATAGCATGGATAATAAACGATTATCATGAACAAGGAAATATAATAATAACTAGAGTCAATAATCTGAGTTTCCCATTTATTATTGCCTCTAGGGCATATTTCCAACAGTCTCCCACTTGCACTAGAGTCAATAATCTAGTTCACATCGCCATGTGATTAACACTCACAGGTCACATCGCCATGTGACCAACATCCAAAGAGTTTACTAGAATCAATAATCTAGTTCACATCACTATGTGATTAACACTCAATGAGTTCTGGGTTTGATCATGTTTATGCTTGTGAGAGAGTTTGTAGTCAATGGGTCTGCAAAATTCAGATCCCTATGTATTTTGCAAAACTTTATGTCATATCATAGATGCTGCTACCACGTTCCACTTGGAGCTATTCCAAATTGTTGCTCCATTATACGTATCCGGTATCTTTACTCAGAGCTATCCGGATAGGTGTTAAGCTTGCATCGACGCAACTCTTTACGTCGAACTCTTTATCACCTCCATAACCGAGAAACATATCCTTATTCCTCTAAGGATAATTTTGACCGCTATCTGGTGATCCACTCCTTGATCACCTTTGTACCCTCTTGCCGGATATGTAGCAAGGCACACATCAGTGCGGTACACAAAGCATAGCATCGTAGAGAGCCTACGTCTAAGGCATAGGGGACGACCTTCGTCCTTTCTCTCTTTTCTGCCGTGGTCGAGTTTAACTCTTAACTTCATACCTCACAATTCAGGCAAGAACTCCTTCTTTGACTGATCCATCTTGAACACCTTCAAGATTATGTCAAGGTATGTGCTCATTTGAAAGTATTATTAAACATTTTGATCTATCTTATAGATCTTGATGCTTATTGTTCAAGTAGCATAATCCAGGTTTTCCATTGAAAAAACACTTTTCAAACAACCCTATATGCTTTCCAGAAATTCTACATCATTTCTGATCAACAATATGTCAACAACATATACCCATCAAAAATTCTATAGTGCTCCCACTCACTTCTTTGGAAATACAAGTTTCTCATAAACTTTGTATAAACCCAAAATCTTTGATCATCTCATCAAAGCGCACATTCCAACTCCGAGATGCTTACTCCAGTCCTTAGAAGGATCACCGGAGCAGGATACCTTTTAGCATCCTTAGGATCGACAAAACTTTACGATTGTATCACATACAACCTTTCCTTACGAAGACTGGTAAGGAAACTCGTTTTGACATCCATCTGCAAGATTTCATAAATGCAGCTCATGCTAACATGATTCCGACGGACTTAAGCATCGCTACGAATGAGAAAATCTCATCGTAGTCAACTCCTTGAACTTGTGAAAAACTCTTCGCCACAAGTCAAGCTTCATAGACGGTGACATTACCGTCCACGTCCGTCTTCTTCTTAAAGATCCATTTATCTCAATGGCTTGCCGATCATCGGGCAAGTCCACCAAAGTCCATGCTTCTGATACATGGATCCTATCTCGGATTTCATGGATTCTAACCATTTGTCGGAATATGAGCCCACCATCGCTTCCCCATAGCTCGTAGGTTCATTGTTGTCTAGCAACATGACCTTCAAGACAGGATTACTGTACCACTCTCAAGTAGTACGCATCCTTGTCCCCTATGAGGTGCACGGTAGTGACTTGATCCAAAACTTCATGATCACTATCATAAGCTTCCACTTCAATTGGCGTAGGCGCCACAGGAACAACTTCATGTGCCCTACTACACACTGGTTGAAGTGACGGTTCAGTAACCTCATCAAGTCTCCACCATCCTCCCACTCAATTCTTTCGAGAGAAACTTTTCCTTGAGAAAGGACCCGTTTCTAGAAACAATCACTTTTGCTTCCGGATCTGAATTAGGAGGTATACCCAACCATTTTGGGTATTCTATGAAGATGCATTTATCCGTTTTGGGTTCGAGCTTATCACGATGAAACCTTTTCACATAAGCGTCGCAGCCCCAAACTTTCAAGAAACGACAGCTTAGGTTTCTCTAAACCATAGTTCAAACAGTGTCGTCTCAACGGAATTACGTGGTGCCCTATTAAAGTGAGTGCGGTTGTCTCTAATGCCTAACCCATGAACGATAGTGGTAATTCGATAAGAGACATCATGGTACGCACCATATCTAATAGGGTGCAACTATGATGTTCGGACACACCATCACACTATGGTGTTCCAGGCGGTATTAATTGTGAAACAATTCCACAATGTCTTAATAGCGTGCCAAAGCTCGTAACTCAGATACTCATCTCTATGATCATATCATAGACATTTTATCCTCTTGTCACAAAGATCTTCAACTTCACTCTGAAATTACTTGAACCATTCAATAATTCAGACTTGTGTTTCATCAAGTATATACACTCAGTATCTACTTAAATCATCCGTGAAGTAAGAACATAACGATATTCACTGCATGTCTCAACACTCATTGGACTGCACACATCGAAATGTGTTACTTCCAACAAGTTGCTATCTTGTTCCATCTTCTTTGAAACCGAGGCTTTTCAGGTCATCTTGCCCATGTGGTATGATCTGCATATCTCAAGTGATTCAAAATCAAGTGAGTCCAAACGATCCATCTGCATGGAGTTTCTTCATGCGTATACACCAATAGACATGGTTCGCATGTCTCAAACTTTTCAAACGAGTGAGTCCAAAGATCCATCAACATGGAGCTTCTTCATGCGTTCTACACCAATATGACTTACATGGCGATTGCCACAAGTAAGTGGTCCTATCATTACTATCTTATATCTTTTGGCATGAAAATGTGTATCACTACGATCGAGATTCAATAAACCATTCCTTTAGGTGCAAGACCATTGAAGGTATTATTCAAATAAATAGAATAACCATTATTCTCCTTAAATGAATAGTCATTATTGCGATAGACATAATCCAATCATGTCTACGCCAACGCATAAACACCAAATGACAATTATTCTGGTTTAATACTAATCTTGATGGTAGAGGGAGGCGTGCGATGTTTGATCACATCAAACTTGGAAACACTTCCAACACATATCGTCAGCTCACCTTTAGCTAGTCTCCGTTTATTCCGTAGCCTTTTATTTCAAGTTACTAACAATTAGCAACCGAACCGGTATCTAATACCCTGGTGCTACTAGGATTACTAGTAAAGTACACATTAACATAATGTATATCCAATATACTTCTATCGACCTTGTCAGCCTTCTCATCTACCAAGTATCTAGGGTAATTCTGCTCCGATGGTTGTTCCCTTTATTACTGAAGCTAATCGAGTCTTGTGTTTGGGTTCAACCTTGGGTTTCTTCACTAGAGCAGCAACTGATTTGCCGTTTCATGAAGTATCCCTTCTTGCCCTTGCCCTTCTTGAAACTAGTGGTTTCACTAACCATCAATAATTGATGCTCCTTCATGATTTCTACTTTCGCGGTGTCAAACATCACGAATATTTCAACGATCATCATATCTATCCCTGATATGTTATAGTTCATCACGAAGCTCTAGCAGCTTGGTGGCAATGACTTTGGAGAAACATCACTATCTCACTTGGAAGATCAACTCCCACTCGATTCAAGTGATTGTTGCACTCAGACAATCTGAGCACAAGCTCAACGATTGAGCTTTTCTCCCTTAGTTTGTAGGCTAAGAAAATCGTCGGAGGTCTTATACCTCTTGGCGTGAGCACGAGCACGAAATCCCAATTTCAGCCCTCGAAACATCTCATATGTTCATGACGTTTTGAAAAACGTCTTTGGTGCCTTAACTCTAAACCGCTTAACCGAACTATCACGTAGTTATCAAAAGCGTGTATGTCGATGTTACGCAACATCCATGCATCGACGTTTGGGGTTCAAAGACACCGAGCGGTGCATTAAGGACATAAGCTTTCTTCCGTCCGCATAATCGCTCTTGTCAACTTTCAACTATATTTTCTCTAGGAACATATCTAAACGGTGGAACTAAAGCGCGAGCCACGACATAATTTGCAAAGATCTTTTGACTATGTTCAGGATAATTAAGTTCATCTCATGAACTCCCACTCAGATAGACATCCTCTAGTCATCTAAGTGATTACATGATCCGAGTCAACTAGGCCGTGTCCGATCATCACGTGAGACGGACTAGTCATCATCGGTGAACATCTTCATGTTGATCGTATCCTCCATACGACTCATGCTCGACCTTTCGGTCTCTTGTGTTCCGAGGCCATGTTTGTACATGCTAGGCTCGTCAAGTTAACCTAAGTGTTTCGCGTGTGTAAATATGGCTTACACCCGTTGTATGTGAACGTAAGAATCTATCACACCCGATCATCACGTGGTGCTTCGAAACGACGAACTTTCGCAATGGTGCACGCGATTAGGGGAACACTTTCTTGAAATTTTAATGAGGGATCATCTTATTTACTACCGTCATTCTAAGCAAATAAGATGTATAAACATGATAAACATCACATGCAATAAAATAGTGACATGATATTGCCAATATCATTTTGCTCCTTTTGATCTCCATCTTCGGGGCTCCATGATCATCATCGTCACCGGCATGACACCATGATCTCCATCATCATGATCTCCATCATCGTGTCTCCATGAATTTGTCTCGCCAACTTATTACATCTACTACTATGGCTACCGGTTAGCAATAAAGTAAAGTAATTACATGGCGTTTGTTCAATGACACGCAGGTCATACAATAAATTAAGACAACTCCTATGGCTCCTGCCGGTTGTCATACTCATCGACATGCAAGTCGTGATTCCTATTACAAGAACATGATCAATCTCATACATCACATATCATTCATCACATTCTTCTTGGCCATATCACATCACATAGCATACCCTGCAAAAACAAGTTAGACGTCCTCTAATTGTTGTTTGCATGTTTTACGTGGCTGCTATGGGTTTCTAGCAAGAACGTTTCTTACCTACGCAAAACCACAACGTGATATGCCAATTGCTATTTACCCTTCATAAGGACCCTTTTCATCGAATCCGTTCCGACTAAAGTGGGAGAGGCGGCACCCGCTAGCCACCTTATGCACCAAGTGCATATGGGTTGGTGGAACCTATCTCACGTAAGTGTACGTGTAAGGTCGGTCCGGCCGCTTCATCCCACAATACCGTCGAAACTAGATTGGACTAGTAACGGTAAGCATATTGAACAAAATCAACGCCCACAACTACTTTGTGTTCTACTCGTGCAAAGAATCTACGCAATAGACCTAGCTCATGATGCCTTTGTTGGGGAACGTGGCAGAAATTCAAAATTTTCCCACGTGTCACCAAGATCTATCTATGGAGAAACCAGCAACGAGGGGAAGGAGAGTGCATCTACATACCCTTGTAGATCGCTAAGCGGAAGCGTTCAAGAGAACGGGGTTGAAGGAGTCATTACTCGTCGTGATCCAAATCACCGGAGATCCTAGTGCCGAGCAGACGGCACCTCCGCGTTCAACACACGTGACAGCCGGTGACGTCTCCCATGCCTTGATCCAGCAAGGAGAGGGAGAGGTTGGGGAAGACTCCATCCAGCAGCAGCACAACGGCGTGGTGATGATGGAGGAGCGTGGTGATCCAGCAGGGCTTCGCCAAGCACCGTGAGATATGAGGAGAAAGAGAGGTAGGGTTGCGCCAACATGAGAAGAACTTCGTGTGTTGGGCTGCCCCTTTGCCTCCACTATATATAGGGGGAGAGGGGGGCTGCGCCCCCACCTAGGGTTCCACCCCTAGGGGCGGCGGCCAGCCCTAGATCCCATCTAGGGGGCGGCCAAGGGGGGGGGGGAGGAGTGCCTCCCAAGTCAAGTGGAGGCTCTCCCCTTAGGGTTTCCCCCTTCCCATGCGCATGGGCCTTTGGGGGGGGGGGGGGGTTGGCGCCCCAGGCCCATTAAGGCCAGGGCGCCCCCCTACAGCCCATGCTACTATATTGGACGTGGTGGAACAATTTCCGGACCTCTGGACCCCTCCGGAATCCTCCGGAACCTTCTGGAAGCTTCCCGGTACAATACCGGAAAACCCCGAACTTTTCCCGGAACCCGAACAACAACTTTCCATATATAAATCTTTACCTCCGGACCATTCCGGAACTCCTCTGACGTCCGGGATCTCATCCGGGACTCCGAACAACATTCGGTAACCACATACAAACTTCCTTTATAACCCTAGCGTCATCGAACCTTAAGTGTGTAGACCCTACGGGTTCGGGAACCATGCAGACATGACCGAGACGTTCTCCGGTCAATAACCAACAGCGGGATCTGGATACCCATGTTGGCTCCCATGTTCCACGATGATCTCATCGGATGAACCACGATGTCAAGGACTCAATCAATCCCGTATACAATTCCCTTTGTCTAACGGTATTGTACTTGCCCGAGATTCGATCGTCGGTATACCGATACCTTGTTCAATCTCGTTACGGCAAGTCTCTTTACTCGTTCCGTAACACATCATCCCGTGATCAACCCCTTGGTCACATTGTGCATATTATGATGATGTCCTACCGAGTGGGCCCAGAGATACCTCTCCGTTTACGGAGTGACAAATCCAGTCTCGATTCGTGCCAACCCAATGGACACTTTCGGAGATACCAGTAGTGCACCTTTATAGCCACCCGATTACGTTGTGACGTTCGGTACACCCAAAGCATTCCTACGGTATCCGGGAGTTGCACAATCTCATGGTCTAAGGAAAAGATACTTGACATTAGAAAAGCTTTAGCATACGAACTACGATCTTTGTGCTAGGCTTAGGATTGGGTCTTGTTCATCACATCATTCTCCAAATGACGTGATCCCGTTATCAACGACATCCAATGTCCATTGTCAGGAAACTGTAACCATCTATTGATCAACGAGCTAGTCAACTAGAGGCTTACTAGGGACATGGTGTTGTCTATGTACCCACACATGTATCTGAGTTTCCTATCAATACAATTATAGCATGGATAATAAACGATTATCATGAACAAGAAAATATAATAATAACTAATTTATTATTGCCTCTAGGGCATATTTCCAACACCCTGCTGCCGCGCATTCGCTGTGTGCGGCGTGCTTCTTGCTTGCGCGGGCTGTTGCGTCACGTGCGTGCAGGGCTTACGTGCTGCTGCTGCATGTGTGATGTGTGGAGTTGATGCATGCGTGTAGTAGCTAGGTGATGGTCTCACACTTGATCCGTATACGGATGGTGTAGATACACAATTTCTTACTAACTCGAGTACATAGCTCTTTGTTTCTTATCAGAAGCAAACTCATGATGGCGCCTGAATATTAGGTGCCATATTGTATTTTTATAGAAGTCACGGATGTTGCTTTATTTAATTATTTCATTGTTGATCGCACTATTGTACTATTCTTTATCGAGAAAGATCAAATGAAGGGAAACACTAGGTTTGTATTATCCAATCTAAACCAGTTCTGATAATCTCTAATTTATATTCTACTGTCTTGGTGGTATGAGTCATCAAATTCCCTATCTTGGAATAGCAGTTGTAGGTTAAGGAGGCTATAAAAAATGAAGAGTTGATAGAAAGCACCATTTTAATGTTATGTCATTCTCTTTTTTTTAATGAACCAGGTATTGATGATCATTTAGAAGATGGGGAGCTTACACGGGCTCTGCAAGAAAGTTTGAAAAATGAACATCCTCTTTGTCAGAATGTTCTGTTGGGAGGGGTGTTCTCATATGTCACTCCATCAGTTTAGTGACATTTGGTTGCAGCTATTTTCCTTTTTTTTCAATGAATAACTTAAGGAGAAAAGTATGTTTTTGGTCCCTCAAGTTCCCACAAAGTATAGACTTGGTCTATTAGTATTGTTTTATCCTTCTTATCATGCTCTGCCATTGTTACTGAGAAAATATGACGACAAGTCAACTATTTCATGCTGAAACGAGCTCCTAATGTATGCAAATTTCTTACTTTCTCATGGATGTTCATATTCTTAGGAACATATATATACTATGGTGCTCTTTGTGTACACTTCTGCACAATATGGGAGTGATCCTTCATGTTGTAGCAATCGACAAGATCATTAGCCAGTTAGTTTGTTAAGGTTTTTCAGTCTGTTATTCTTATCGGTTTCTGTTGTACATCCCTCTACTCTCATGTACATGTATGTCATTTAGACCTAGGCAATATTTTTCATCATGCAAGCTTCACATCTTCATTCCTCATCACGTGGAACTCCCACGATTGTTGTCAATCCATGTTTTGACAAAAGATACCGTTCAACACACTTCACAAGCAGCGTGTAGCTAACCTTATTTAAACTCATCGACCTCCTACTAAATGCACAAGGGCACAATGACATCAATAAATAAACTTGACATGTTCTCGAATTCCTGACTTATATACTGCCCAAGGTGATGCAATGTAACCCAATAAAGGTTTGATTGTATCACCTGTACCCAAACGAAATATTTAATTGTATCACATGTGCTCGCAACACCCAGCTACCAATGATCCTACAATCCATATATTGGCCATACACCAGCACACAACCAAGTTCAATAATTCGGTCAAGTTATTTACTACACTATCACAGAGGGAAAACCAGAACACTATAGAACATTTACTCTATCGCCATAAGAAATAAAATCTTCTTTTTTCCTTTATGTATTGCACTCTACTTTCTCAAGTCCATATAGCATCCGTATAGCTCCAAGGTTATGAATATTTTAGTCCACATAAAAAACAATATACAGAAACAATGCAATGCGGCAGACACAACGAATCCCTATTTTAGCACCATTTCCCTTAGGCTAGAACATTCGAGATCGAACAATATCTATAAAAAAGAAACCCATTGTGCCACAAGCTACACAAATTGTATCATCATCCTTCACATGAATATGTAACACGTGTGCATCGATAACACATGTTTTGAGCTTGATCCACACATCAAACCTCATTTTTAAGGACTCGATCCACATATGTCTCATATAACATGCATACACTCCGCCCAAGTTTAAAGGGAAGAGAGCCAAAACTATAAAAATTTACATTTATCTCATCGATCAAAACGGCCAACCAATATTTTTCTCCCTTCCTTTGATCACCATCCCATAAAAAATGAATGCCGAACTAATCATGCCAATCTCTTTTTTGGAAAAAAATCATCAACATAAGAATATTTACTTGCTATACAACAACACATATCACTGCCAATAAGCAAGGCGCGGCGTGCCGCCCCGCGGGTATCAGCTAGTATTATGCTAGGAGAGTTTTGTTGTTCAAGTTGTCATAACAATACTCTTTGTTCGAATTAGACATCAAGTCAAGATGGCCGAGTTGGTCTAAGGCGCCAGTTTCAGGTACTGGTCCGAAAGGGCGTGGGTTCAAATCCCACTCTTGACACTTTTCCTTTTTTCAATTTTTTTTCTTTCTTACTTATTTGCACTTTGACATCACAACCGTACAGAACCAAAACTACTCATCCCTGCTCACTCCAAAAGTAATACAGTACGTGACGTTCTTTCGCGCACGGAACAGCTGAAAGCTGCATCCAATCGCTCAACTGCAGAAGGGAAAAAATCCTCTCACCTAAGAGCAAATACCAAACGATTTCAATCAAACCCATCACTGTAAGAAAAGAATGGAGATAAGATAATACAAACCGGAGGACTGCTCAACTACCAACGACTCAAGCTCATTAATTACAGGAACTTTGCTACAGCTACGGACAATTTTTACGGAAAGTCCTTACGGAGATGAGGTGGAGATCTGGGATTTACCACAGCTGAACTCATGGGAGGAGAATCAATGAGACAAGGACACCTAATCCGTAACAGTCGCCCGTAGCCGGAATCCCGTAAGTCTAGCATTTTTGTAATTACAGACACTACTACACTCGCCTGAAGTACAGCGCCAAAATCGAACACTTTTCTTTTTGAAAAAAAAACTAAAAACAAACGTGTAGATTAACGTGAATTTCTAATGTCTGTAGTATGTTACAATTTCTTGTTGAGCAGATATACAGCAGCATGTAGCCAGTTGAGTGGTTAATCGATCTTGGTGAAGCGCAAGAACCCGAGCACTTCCCTGACCCGGCGCTGCCATCCCGGCTTGGTCGCCGTCGCCGTCGCCGGGGCGGGCTTGGCGCCGACGATGCCGTCGTTGCCGGCGAGCACCCGGTACTTGTCCTTGCGGGTGAAGGTGGTGCACTCGAACCCCAGCGTGGCCGCGAGTATCCTCTGCACGTAGTTGGCGACGTCGACGGGGCTCCTCCCGGCCGCGCACGTCGCCTCGGCGGGGAGCTGGTTCAGGAACGTCACCTCGTACACCGGCCTCGGGTTCATGAAGAAGAAGATGGGGTCCATGGCCTTCCACCCCCTCGCCGTCGTCGGGTGGAAGAGGCCCACGCGGTAGTTGGTCGCCACCGGCACGATCCGGTCGCTCAGCTCCGCGAACAGCGCCGAGAAGCGGAGCAGGAAGGGCTCCCGGCAGGTGGTGCCCTCGGGGCACACCGCCACGTCGCCCCGCGCCAGCTCCGCCCGCATCCGCGCCGCGTCCGTGTCGCGGTCGCGCGTCAGCCGCACCGTCGGGATCGGCGACAGGATCTCCGAGAGCCGGGAGAGGGAGTAGGTCACGGCGGCCACGCGCCGGCCGAGCACGAACGAGAGCACCACCGGGTCCATGAGCGTGCGGTGCGTGCAGACGAAGAGGACGCCCGTGGGCGAGCCGTTTGCGCCGCTCCTCGGGGCGGGGGGCCGGCCGCGCGTGAAGACGGCGCCGCCGACGAAGGGGGCGGCGTAGGGGATGGCCTGGATGGGGAGGACGATGCCGAGGGTGATTCGGACGAAGGCGAGGAGAACGCCGAGGGGGATCCAGAGGAGGATGGCGAGAGACACGAGAGCCGTCGGCCGGCGCACCAGCCGGCCGTCGTGGAAGATGACCGGCCGAAACGGAGCGCATTTCGGTCGCCTCGCCACGTCCTCGTCGTCGTCCGCGGAGAACGGCGGCTGGAGTTGCTCCTGCATCCATGCACATACCGTATTCAGATGTCATGTAAGTACTGGTTACTCATCTTTTGGAAGAAAAAAAAGTTACCCATGCTCAGGGCTTCAACTAAAAATGAAGAGGCAATCCCTAAAAAAAATCAGAGGCAAAGTGGAAAAAATCGAACCCATAGTTTTTGTGAAAATAAAAGTAATAAGTGAATTGATTTTCTAAAATTAATAGCATGCTTTTACAACAAAAAAAACTGCACCAAAGGTTTGTAGTCTGGCAGGAGTGATTCAACCGAAATTGAGCTCCCCAGAGCCCATGTAAAACGAACCAAATTGTTTTTAGAAAAAACAGAACAAAATCTAAAATAAATGGAACTCGTCAAAATTTGCAGAATTTCCAAAAGGAATTCAAAAGCCTTCCTCCCTTTTCGGTTTGATATCCGTCTAAAAAAAGCGGGATATCTTATTTGTCAGGCTCATTGTCATGGAAATAGGCAAATATAGGTATTTTTGCATTAAATTCTGTCATTTTTTGTTTTTAATGTAAAATCAACCAATGCTCAAAAGAGTAGAAGGGCCATGCAACATTAATATGTTGCCTAGCACTTAGTAGTAGTTATGTTCTTCTTAATTAATGTGATTTGTGGGATGAGTCCAAAAAAGAAAAAGGAGAAAATAATGCTTTTTCATGAAAGATGTACGGTAAGAACTTCGTAGAGAGCACAGCTCACCTTGCAGAAGGGCAAGAACGATCGTGCCATTTCCGACCGGCCCAGACCGAGGTCCGGCCGGTCGCCGTCCCGGAAAAGCGCACGCACACGGTCGGCGACGGCCTCGTCGCCGCCGCCTTTGAGGAGCCCGGTGCATCGCCTGAGCCGGCTGTACTCGACGTCGCAGCCGACGACGTCGTGCGCGCCGAGGTGCTCCCTGGCGAACCACTCGACCATGACCCTGGGCATGCGGGTGACGACGACGCGCCTCCCCTCGCAGGCCCCGAAGGCCGCCCACGCGGCGGGGTCGACGTCGTCGGCCATGAACTTGGGCAGCACGGCGCGCGCGACGGCCTCCAGCTCCGCCCGCGGCACCCCCGCCGTGGCCACGAACGCCGCGCAGCGCAGCGCCAGGCCGCCCCGGCCCAGCAGCAGCTCCAGCAGGCGCAGCGCCGGCCAGAGCGCCAGCAGCGCGGCGAAGCGCGGCAGCCCCGACGCCTCGAACGCCACGAGCATGAAGTAGGGGAAGGTGCAGGCGTCGCGCAGCAGCGTGCCCTCCAGCTCCGCCACCACCGACGACGGCATGGTCACCATGCGTCGTCGACCGATCGACGATCTTGCCACCGAGCTGGTCTGCTGCACCTCGGACGTAGTTGTGACTTGTGAGCGTGGGAGTACGTGAGGTCGGACGAGAACGAGGAATGAAAGGAAGCGGGCGCATGCGCGGGGGATATAGGGGGGTGTCCGGCTCCGGGCGACCGGGTCGCCGGGGACGGTGGGCAGCGTCTGGCTTGACCGCGGGCGCCGTCGCCGATTCAGGTAAGCGGACTGCACCCACCGCGTTGGCGCGCTTGCATGCAGAGTTGCGTGGAGGTGTGGGCTGCGCGTGCGGGCGGGCGGGCTGGACGACGACCACCTGACCTAACCTACCTCTCGGAAGTCTCAACAAACCGGATCTATCTATCTTGCTTCAATTCGCTTAGCGAGTGCCCGGTCGGGAGCTTAACTACTAACCACTGTCAGGGAAATCTGGGCGTGTGAACCGCGAGGAGGAGCGGTGGTCGTGGGATAGCTACGTTGTAGTGGTAGTATAGTAAGTTGCGTGGTGGCGTGGCGTGGTGTGGGAAATCTGGCCGACGTGGTACGAAACGACGCACACACACCTGTCGCGTGCGGAGCGGCTTGGATCTCCGGCCGGCCACCTTTGTGCCGTGCGCGGTTTGCTCGGAGCGTTGTTAGCTCTTGAATGCTGATGCGGACTGCCCTAAGCTAGTACTTCCTTCGTTCGAAATTACTTGTCTTGAAAAATGAATGTATCTAGAACTAAGATACGTCTAGATACATTCATTTCAGTGACAAATAATTTCGAACAGAGGGAGTAGACATCATTTCGGACAGAGAGGGATAGAGCAGAGAGCGTCCTGGCACTTTCTCTCTGCGTGTTTTACGCGCCGCACTCGTCTCGTGACGCTGTCTTAGGCATATGGACATGTGGTCGTGGATTGACTTGCTAACAGCGGTTCTCTTCTGACTTGTATTGCAAGCATAACTGGTTTACAGTGTTCTTGTTGATGACCACTTGACCTTAACCAGCAGCAAAACCATGCATGCATGCATGGCCCAGACGCGGAGCAAGTAGTACCGGCGACACAGTCGGGCCCGTGCATATGTTGTTGCTCACGCGATACATGCGGCTGATCTAGCCGTAGGTAAATGCAATCAGCATGCGCTCGTCTGTCTGTCACTAATGACCTGGGAACAGTGACCAGCAACAAAACACTATTATTAACGGGTTACAGGTGCACGAGGAAGGGTCGCATATACTAGTATAGTAGTTGTCTCATCATATTCAAGGTGCTGTTTCTGGAAACGGATTGATGCCTATCATGTCAATGCGTGTGTGTGTGTGTGTGTTAGCAGGCGAGCTGCACGTCCTTATTTTGACAGCAACTCGAAATTAAACTCTACGTCGCAGTTTCCATCGACCTGTACCTACGTGTCAACGGCAGCACGACGCGCTGGGTGCAGGCGGCACGTTTTTAAACCGTCGAAGGCAAGGTACTACTTGGGTTTTCCCCGGGACAGTAATGGCGGTGGTGGTGTTTCCACACGCCGTTTTCCGGGTCAGGATTGATCTCCGATCGAGTTAACAGATGGATACGGCGAGTTGGGTCGACGGAGACATGAGAGAAGACAGCGCCGAGACGGTGCATGCATGCTCTTGGCGTTGTCGACTCGGTGTAAGCTGTTGGAAAAAGTCTGGGCGTGCCAAAATTAGGGGTCGCTCTCTGCTGTGTTTAGCAGTTAAGAGTCCAACGCTGAGTTGACAATTTTTTTTTAGATCAACGCTGAGTTGACAATTTTTCTCAGACTTTGTAGTATTTTGTTCCTTTCCCGTTTTAATCTCCGCCGCTAGATACTTCTGCGACTTTCGTGCGAAACAAGCACTACTGCGTGATAAATGGTTTTACACTCTTAAGCTGACCAGTGGTCACGTATTAAACAGTAAACGTCATCGACTAGAGAGAGAAAGAGGAGAGAGCGTACTAGCGCTTTCTCTCTGCGTGTTTTACGTGCCGCACTAGTGACGCTGTCTTGGGGAGGTGGACACCGATTGACTTGCTAATAGCGGCTCTCTTCTGACTTGCATTGCAAGCATAACTGGTTTACAGTGCTCTTGTTGCTGACCACTTGACCTCCACCAGCGAAACCATGCATGCATGGTCTAGACCCGAGAACGACCAGTACCAGCGACACAGTCGACCCCGTGTACAAGATGCTGGTGCTCACGCGGCACATGCAGCTGATCTAGGCTCTAGCCATGGGTAGATGTGCAATCAGCATGCGATCACCTCCTGCTAAGGACCTGGGAACAGTGACCAACACGACAGCATTAACGGGTGGACGAGGAAGGGCCGTAGTATCGTATTCGTATGTTTCAATATATATGTATTTTTATTTTTTGTGCATGGTAGCTAGCGCGCCTTCTCTCGTACTCAACATGTCTGTTCTGGAAACAGCCCGATCGATGCCTATCATGTCAACGCGCCTGTGTGTGCTAGCAGGCGAGTATCACGTCCTTGTTCCGACAGCAACCCGAAGTTACACCTACGTCGCAGTTTCCATCGAGCTGTACGTACGTGTCAGCGGCAGTACGCGCTGGCTGGGTGCATATGCGCACGCTGTTAAACGTCGAAAAAAAATGATAACGTGTGCGAATTGATCGAACTGTAACATTCATTGATGATCCATGAGGATTATATACATAGGGAACCGTCGCCACGTACTGATGCGTCCGATCGTGGGGGTCGTGAGAGTGTCGAACGGGTGCCTGTGGCAACCGACGTCCGTTTACACAAGGGAGGATTATCCCTAATAATAGAATTAATTTAAATCCTAACACTCCCCCTAATCCTCGCTTGTCCTTGAGACCGATCATCTTTGAAATATTCTCCTCCAAAACCCTGTGGAAAAAATTGAGAAGAAAACATACAATATGCCATGAAAAACTTTTAAAACCCAGTGGAAAAAATATAAGGAGAAACCAATATGGCATACATCCGTACTTGTATTTATATTGTCTCGTTAAAAACCTTATATGAGAAACCATCATGGAAAACTCATAAAGGAAAAAAAAGTACAATATGAATGATCTAGAGATCACCAACAAGTTATAACTTGGGATTTTACTCCCCCTGAACTTTGCAAACATCAATGCTTTCTCATACCAATTCCACGAACCTGATTCTGGAATATAAACGTTGGTAGAGACATTGTGTATCTCACAATAATTTGTTTGCATATTATCCTCTTACATTTCTGTAATTTGCGAGGATAAATATAACCCATAAGAAATACAAGTGATATTATCTTGGTAGATAATGATAATTGATTCCGATTAATCTTCACATGATCTCATATGTGACCAGTCATTCTGCAAAGACATGTATATCTTGTCATGCTTCAAACATAGTTATGGCAGAATGATCATAGGAAGGACTCATTTAGAGTCTATTCCGAAGGCTTCCCTCGGAATACTCTTCCAGTAAATTCAGTCTTTGATATGGCATTGTTGGGATCATATTATCAGCCACTATCAGGATATCACACCATGGTCCCATCTTGGTTGCCCAAATGGAATTAATCAAGACCTTTGGTGTCTTGGACATATCTGAGGATATTCCTTAGACCAACCATTATACCTTTTATTTGGGGATTGCACTCTCAATAAATTGCCAACAAGTATAGTGTCAGGCCTGACTTACTTTGCAATATATATGAGTGCTCCGGTGGTACTCAGATATGGAACTTCATGTCCACTATCATTTCACCATCTCCTGTAGGTTTGGATGGACTTGTGTCCCATGTCAGGTATAATATGACCATATGTGTCTTTGATAAGATATATCCATATTGAACTTTTTCAATATTTCTAGATATATAAAGACTGACATACATTTATTCCCGAGGGAATATGTTCAAGCTATAAACTTAACATCATTTGGTTTTACCCAAATATCTGTCTCAAAATGATTGTGTGTATTGAATTAATATGTCTTGTATAGACATTGATGATAAGATCATCCACATCAATAGCATGTTTAAATCCAATTAAGGATATCTTCATGAATACACATCAACAATCATTAGTATTAGAGTAATCCTTATCGAGGAGTAACTCACTTAGTCGGTTGTACCACACAACTCTCCGACCTCTTCATAGTCATAGAATGACTTATGGAGCTTCACACACTTGTTGCGATTTATCATTGAATTCGAAATATTAAGCCATTTCAATGACTTCAAGATCTATTTCCAAACTTAGCGATCCATGCGAGTATGCAGCCATTACATATATCAACCGCATGGATTTGTACTGCCAATTAAGTATCGAGACATATTTCCCCTCATACCGATAAGGTATGCTACATCATTACTGATGTTGGGTCTCTGCGGAAACCCTTGCACTACAAGCCTCGCTTTCTCACCAGCTCATCTATTTTCGTTTCTGAACGAAAATCACTTCTCTTCATAAACGAAGGTACTTATGCGGAGTAGGTTTTACTATGGTAAATACCTCTATTTTGATGAGCGAGTGCTAATCTTCCTAATTGCTTCCTTTCATTTGAACCAATATAAGTGCCAACGACACTCTCCATGGATTTTGGTTCAGGGCCCAAAAGGATTTCAGCAATTCTCAAGAAGAAATTTATGTCGACATATGTAGACTTCAATATTCGATTCTCATGAATCAATATCTTTAGTGGAATTATCATTATGCCTCTTAAATCCTTGTGATTTCCCACAACAATGGAGTCAAGGTGTTTCGATATCCCAACACCAAAAATATGTGTGCACACCTGTGCTGGGTTGTGGATGACGCGCATCCTTCAGGTGTCATTCAACGCGATGTTGAATCACATTTACTGACTGAAAAGACCATTTCCTCTATTTCCGCGGAAACATATGAGAACTTAATCCCATGTGACCATAATTCTCCCCCTATTGCTCTCATCTGGGGATAAGAGTGGTTATTAGGTACCTCGACTCATTCTGGTACGAGAATTCAGTGACACCTTTGTCATCAGTAAATGTATATGGCAGATTATTTGCAATATGTTGCAAATTTCTCATAATCTGAATCTCTAGTTCATATTCTTAAGTACGTGGACAAAATGTCTACGACATTTCATATGCATTTTCTGACATTCTATATGGTACATTTCTCCCCCTAATGCCAGGAAATGTCCTTATTGCATAAGCAATCAACGCACGGGCTGCAAATAACTCCCTCGCTAGGGTTAAGGTATTTGACGGATTAACTATCATACCACAGTTATTCCTCACATAGATCCCAAATATATGTGAAGGCCCTTAATGTACGTCGGGGTGGTGATATCGGTATGCAACCGAATTACCGCAGATGGGAAATACTTCATTGTTTTCCACGTACAGACCGCAAGGGGATACGGTATTAAATCCATTTGGTCCCATTTAGACCAAACATGCGACGTGTGAGACCGCATGTTACCACCAACAAAAATATTGGTTAATTACAATTCCGTAGCAATGGCCATGCAACTTGACTCTCTTTGACAAGAGATCTAGCCACACCATTCTGAGTAGGTACACGATGTACTGAATATGACCATGGAATTCTCGTGAATCAAATTCAATGAATATCCATTCCAATGGAATTATCCCATGCATATGATCATTTGCTCCAAATTCGTCAATTTGAGCACTGAATTCACTAAACACGTGGTTTGTGTGGATGATACACACCTAAGACAACCATCTAGATGTGTCTATGAATACCATGAAGTACCAAAATAACCCAGCCAATGGTTGAATAATCTGCATCGTTCTTGAATTTGTTCAAGAATAATGAGTGGCTCATCAAATTTTAAGGTGAGAGTGCCTTAAAACTAATTCCCCTATGCCACATGGAGTGCACATGAAATCTTACGATTTTCGGGAATATTGCAACTATGTTGCGGCCAACAGAATTATCAATAATTTTTCTAATCGTCCTCATACCAGACTGATAAAGGAGGAAAAATTATTGTGTATGCAACAATATTGAGTATGAATTGATTCATACACTCAATTTCTCATAACTATCATGTCTCATGGAAAATATGTTGCAAATTATACTACATGCAGTAGTACACTTATAGGCTAATGATATCTCGGGACAACTAGGAGACTACATAAGATCTCCAAAATATCTTGTGAATGTTATTACACAAGCATATCATCAATGTAGAGGAGTGCATTCTCCTTATGCTGCACCAGAATATTTTCTAGTTGTCCATTTGAAGTCGAACTTCAAACTTATTCCATTAAACTCATTCGCCTTCTCCAATGAGTCGGTGACATGATTCAACCCAAAACCTCATAGTTTGGTAATCATTAGTATGATATTCCGTACAACCACCCCTTTGACAAACTTGGGAGTTTTCATTGTGATCATTTATTTAAATGACACATTCTTTTGCGAGATATATACTCCATTTCTGCTTGTCGTCTTTTTATCACTTTACGTTCAACTCCTCGTGGTACTCTAGCCACAAAATTGCTTAGTACTATAAGCACTAGCACAAATTTCAGGTAATGGTATAGTACCCGTTAGGGTTGTACCAGAGGACTCTTCATGAGAAGTTCATCATATTTTCACCCTGAAACAAAGACAGTGTTTATTTTACCATCATATGAGGACGTAAAGTGCAGTAAGGACATACAATCAGATCAAGATCTGAGAATGCCTTATCACATAATCTCAACTTAGTGTTGATCTATAGACAACAGAATTATAAGCATCAACAGACTTGAAGTCCTTAATACAAATGAATATTCATTCGTGTGATGCTTATGACAACATATCTCTCCTTAAGGTGGTACCAAAAGGGCAAACGAATATTCATCATCCATTAAATACTTGGTTTAAGAACCAAGACATTGCGATGTCACGTAAATGCAAATTTGCACATTTCAGCTGTTTATAAATAGCCATAACATTCTCTATGGTGGAGTTTGAGTGGCGACAAGGCCATGGGTCAACAAAATATTAATGTCCATGACCCATGTTCAATCATGACATCCACCTTGTGCCATCACATCGCATTTACATTTGAAAAAGTCAGCCATATATTGCATGAAATTCTCATGCATTAACTTACCTTCAGTAAATTAAGTACAATGAAAATGCTATGGCTAAGCATAATCATGATCATGGTGATTCTTAGTGATTCATGAGCAAGCCTTCATAAGAAGGTAATCATCACAATAAGATGTATCTTCAAATTAAAGGTATAGTCACCTCATAAAGAATAAACCTTTAATTCCCTTAAACACATAGAGGTAATCAACCACTTAGTGATGCCTCACTCTTATGGACATTTTAATCAATCATAGCCTCTTCATAACCTTATGTTATTTAAAACACATGAAGGTAATCACCATGGAGTGGCATAAACCTCTCAGTTGTGCACGAAATTTAATTCGTTGCTATGATCACATCTCATAAGTTGTGTACTCATGGAAGGTAGTCACCAAAATATGCAAGTATTTTGCATAATTATCTTCATAGCATAATATGTAGCATAGTCGCCACTAATGCCTTGGAATCCTCTCCTGATGGAGCATGTGACAGTGTAGTCACAACCAATGACAAATGCTATGAAATTGACAAGTATTTGAAAATCATGAAGGTGGTCACCAATAATGTAGACATCATAGCACCAAACGAAAATTATTTTGTTACTATGATATGCTTAATCCACATAAAGGCCTAGGAAAAACCTAAACGACCCATAATATGACTTTCTACAAAAGATAATCACCATGAAATGGCGTAGATCTTTGTTTTGTAGAACACACAGAGGTAATCACCACGAAGTGGCGCAGACACTCGTATGGCCATTTTCATGCCATAATATGTGTGCTTTCATTTTTTTGCTTTGAGGTAATCACTACTAAGTAGTGTAGACCTTAATCTCATGGTATTTTGTACAACCTTGTGTTATAGAACACTTTGAAGGTAATCACCAGGTGGTATAGACCTTACAGTTGTGAACAAAGTATATATTGCCTTTAATGTAATCCATAAGATATGTGCAAAAACTGAAAGTAGTCATATATTTCTCAAGCATACTCAACATGTAGCAATTAAAAATTGCATCCATACACATGTTGACATTTCATAAGCAGATATTACATAGTACTATGTTAGGAAGTACTAACAAACACTTATGTACAAAAACTAAAAAAGCTAGAAGCTAATCATAAAAGAAAACGAAATATAATGGCAATAGGCTAGCACAGTACAGCCTACTACCGTGGCAAAGCCACCTTTTTTATTTTTGTTTTTGATTTTTTTCCTTTGCTGCTTGTACGCCATGGGATAGTAGTTAGTGTGCTGGCTCCAACAGGCCATACGCACACACGAGTGGATAAGGGGAGGCAACGGGATATTTCTAGTTCCCATCGACAACTCATCCCCAATCCAACTTAAGAGCATTACTAGTAGAACCCTCAAACCTTCAAATCCTTAAAACAGTTTTAAGGGTTGAGAAGTGCCACTTTTTGACATTTTTAAGGGTCGAAAAATAGAGGCAAATACTAGAACCCTCAAACCCAACCCTTAAACTGCTTTAAGGATTGGATTTGAGGGTTCTAGTCTTTGCCGACCCAACCTTTAAATCTATCATTTGACATCTCACAATTTATGACAACAAGAACACAATCAACTTGCAAACAAACTACCAAATGACAATCATTGATGCATGGTTTAATAGTTTACATCACAAAATCATCATCTTCCTCCTCTCATCGGCACCATCATCAAAAAGTTGCACCTCGGCGCCATCTCCTAGACCACAAGCGGGCTCCATCAAGCATCTCCATGGACACCGGTGGAGTAGTACACACCGCCATCACCACAACTACTCATCAGAGTGTCACCTCCAAAAGTAGAGGACGCAACACGGAACATCCTCTTCCTCTCCGTGATGTCCTCCTTGTAGTCCTTCCACCATTGCAATTGGTCTTGATCCATGTCCTTCTTGGACATCATCATGTGCTCTTTCTCTTCCACCATGAGTTCTTTCCATACCTTTGCCTCTTTGAGCTTGATCATCCTCTCCTCCAACTCGGCCTTGCGCTTTGCTTCTTCACGCTTTGCTTCAACTTGTGCAAGCTTGACCTCTTTCTTCTTCTCGGTGATAAGAAGCTTCGTCTCCAATGTCTTCGTTGTCAATTCCTCTCTTGCCTTCATTATGTGGTCCATCTTCTCCCTTAGGCTTGACGCCTCTTCTTCCATCTTCACCCTTACCTTGCCCTTCTTGGTTCCCTCGGGCTTGCCCAAGTTCCTCTCCTCCTCATCTTCACTATCATCCATCCTTAGCATTGCCGACTTCTTGGGTGCGGTCTCTTGATTCCTCAACTTCCACTTGTCAAAGGTTTGAAGAATTGACCAAACATGCTTAAATGGGAATGGCTTGCCCTTGGAAGCGGCCATCTCCATGTACCTCATGCCGGCAATTGTCTCCTATCAACCACACATGAATCACATAAGAACCCACCAATAGCATAGTGCACACACATAATCAAAATAGTGAAGAAATATGTACTCACATAGTCACTCTCCACGGTTCCACTAGGTGGTGCATCCCTCACTTGGTCCATGGCCGCACTCCAACAAGCACAAGCGGACTTGATCAACTCCCACCGGCCTTGAAGCGACCGGAAAGTGCGATGGATTAACCCACTATTCTTTGGCTTGATCCTACAATAGACGTCATCGATCCTTTGCCAATACAGTTTACCGGTTTGATCGGTGACGGTGGTTGCATCCATTCCCACAGCTGCCCAAGCACGAACCAAGCGGACATCTTCCTTCTCGGTGTAGTTTGTCGACCGCGCGTGTGGGCGGGAAGCGGCGGTGAATGCCTCCTCCCCTATCTCGGCCACCTCCTCGTCGTCATCCCCTTCATCCTCCTCATCTTCCTCCTTTTCCTCCAAGTCGTCACCAACCCTAAAGGGGTCTAGAGGCGGAGCTCAGGAGTCCACCTCCGCGTTTTGGAGGAGGTCCATGAACGAGGATGGGGTTGCCATTTCGCGAACACCTCGTCCATGGCGGGAGGAGGTTCGGCGGCGGCCCAGGCGGGGCAGCGGCCGCTGGGCGGGCTTCTTCCGCGGCTTCTTCACGGCCGGGGACAAGCCGACGACCTTGGAGGAAGCCTCGAGGCCTGACGGCCGCCGCCGCCGCTCTTCTTGGGGCAAGGGCGACGGCGGGCGGGCGCCAGGGACGGGGCCGGGCGGAGCCGGGAGGCGGAGGAGGCGCTCTGAGGCCCGCCCGCCTCCGCTTGGCCCCGACGTGGTCGCCACCACGCCGCCACGGCCGGGTGGGCGGGGCGGGGCGGGCGGGGCGGGCGCTGGGCGGGCGAGGCGGGCAGGCGCGGGCGGCCGAGGCGATCGCGGGCCGGGCGGGCGCTGGGCGGCGGTGGCCCGTGGCGGGAGGAGCAGTTTGCTCCATGAGCGAGGAAGCGAGGAGGAGGAGTGCGGGTTGGGGGGCGATTTTCCTCTCAACCCCTACTTCTACAGATTGCAAACTGGTTTGAGGATTGGACCTCTAAATTCTTTTACGGGTTTGAGGGTTTAGAGGTTGAAAGAACATGCGGTGCCCCCATGTTTGGTTTTGGTAATTGATGACAATCTTTATGGACTAATGGTTGCCTTGAGTTATATTTGAAGGGTTTGTCCATAGGCTTTTCTTGGAGTCCATTTGTTGGTTTCAAGGAGAGTTTGTGATGATCAGCGGTGCTATTAAGGAATTATCCAAAGACCGGTCATGTGAGTGTTGAGCTTATTGCAAGCATGTATTGAAGAATAAGATTGTGTGATCATTCATGTCCACCTTCAAGACATCATCTAAATGAAGAGAGTTGGAAAGATTCAACACACAAAGCGCACAAGATGTACCGAGGGATCAAGTGATCCCATGGTATGGTAAGCATTGTCCATTACGCTTTGTGTGCTAACCCATGGTCTTCGTGAGAGTTCTTTGTGGGGTTAGGTTGTGGAGTGCAAGTTCAAGTGATGCATAACGAAGAGATCAAGTGCTTGAAGCTTGCCGTCCATTGTGGTGACAATGGACTTGTGAAGATGAGCGGAAGAGTGGCTCACCCATAGTGGAGTATGGGGGAGCAATCAACTAGTCTTCATCAAGCCAACGCAATCAAGAAAGGTGGTCCAACTTGAGGGAGTCAAGATCGTCATCATCTAGCTCAAGTGGACTTTGTGCAAGGCAAAGGTTTGCCCTTGATAGGTTTTCTATTTTACCGGTCTCATGGTAGTTGTGGGAGACCGGGTTATAGGATCGATTGCCGTACTATCAAGGGAGGCTCTCGATGAGTTGCTTGATCGGATCGTTCGTAGAGAGCTCAAACCATTGCATCCTTGCATCATCTTTATTGGTTCTTGTTTGGTTCTTCTCCTTGCGAGTTTTGAAGCTTATGGTCATTTTTATGACAAGCTCAAGTTCATCGAAAACGGAGTTCATATGCGTCTTCTATGATGTTTTCGATGTTGGAGGGTATGCCGGTTCTTCTCTGTTGGAGTTTCACTCCTTTGCTTGTTTCGATGCTGCTCGTTGTCTTGTTTCCAACAAGCTTGAGTTTGCTCAATTCGGAGCTCATTGGTAGAAGTTATGGCAGTTCTGGTTTTATTGTTTCCCTCTGTTGTCTTCTCTGCAAAATGAAGGACTCCTAGTGTTGGTAATCTGGGGCATGCGGTAGTACTGCTCTCCGGAGCGGTAGTACCGCAGGCCTCTTGATAATCTTGCAGGTGCTCACGGTAATCTTGCTCTGTGGAGCGGTAGTATCGTGGCATCCGCCAGCCTTGTTGCTTTCGGCGGTAGTAGGGCGGATGTAATTTTACATCCGCTTCCCTCTGTGATAATACCAGCGCTTGTGGCGCGGTAGTACCGTGGGCTCAGCGAGCTTAGCAGCATGGCGGAAGTAAAGGCGGATGTAATTTTACATCCGCGCCCTCTGTGATAATACCGCTCTTCGTGTCGGTAGTACTGCGTGCGGATTTTTGCGCAGTCCTCCTCGGCGGAAGTAGGTGCGAAGTAATTTTTACTTCCGTGCTTTCTCTATGACTAGTGTTGCCTGCCTTACGGTAGTACCGTGAAGTATGTGATAATACCGCTCGGCGGTTCTACCGTTCGTTGCCATGTGCAATGAGCCTTCATCGGCGATCTTGCACTTGCGGTAGTACCGCAACTGCGTGATGAATGTCATGACCGACCGGTAATCTTTGCAGCTCCATGCGATGAGTACCGCGTCGTGCGGGCTGAGTGAGGGGATAACGGTTGGATTTTCTCCCCACCTATATAAGGGGGTCTTCTTCCCCATTGAGATCCAATCCTTTGGGCTCGTGTTCTTCCCCCATTGTTGACCTTCTTCGAGCTTGCTAACTCTCAATCCCTCCAATGATTCTTGCTAGTTCTTGTGGGAAAAGAGAGAGGAGATCTAGATCCACGTTTCCACCAATCACTTTCTCCTCTAAGTGAGGGGAACCCCTTGGATCTAGATCTTGGAGTTCTTCGTGATCTTCTTGTTCTTCCTCTCATTTTCTTCCCTAGCATTAGTTGCTTCGGTGGGATTCGAGAGAGAAGGACTTGGGCACTCCGTGTGCCCTTGCCATTGCATTTGGTGCATCGGTTTGAGTTCTCCACGGTGATACGTGGAAGTTACAAGTTGAGAAGCTTATTACTCTTGGGTGCTTGGTGCCCTTGAGCTTGTTCCTCTTGGGTGCTTGGGCGCCCTAGGCAGTTAGTGGTGTTGAGCTCAATCATTGTGGTGTAAAGCTCCGGCAAGCGTCGGGGTCTCCAATTAGGTTGTGTAGATCGCCTGAGCAATTTGGCACCGGTGACCGCCCCAAGGGTTGCCAAAGTGTCTGGGTTCGGTGACCGCCCCAAGGGTTGCCATTTATGCGGGTTCGGTGACCGCCCTCAAGGGTCCCTTAGTGGAATCACGGCATCTTGCATTGTGCGAGGCGTGAGGAGATTCTGTGGCCCTAGTGGCTTCTTGGGAGCATTGTGCCTCCACACCGCTCCAAACGGAGATTAGCATCCGCAAGGGTGTGAACTTCGGGATACATCGTCGTCTCCGCGTGCCTTGGTTATCTCTTATCCGAGCCCTTTACTTATGCACTTTACTTTGTGATAGCCATATTGTTCTTTGTCATATATCTTTCTATCACATAGTTGCTTATCTTGCTTAGCATAAGTTGTTGGTACACATAGGTGAGCCTAGTTGGTGTAGGTTTTGTGCTTGACAAATTAACCGCTAGGTTTATTCCGCATTTGTTCAAGCCTCTACCGTAATTATTTTAAAACGCCTATTCACCCCCCCCCCCCCTCTAGGCGACATCCACGATCTTTCAGAGGTTCTAGTCTACGGCGTTTTTTCCGCGAAAACTGTAAAAAAAACGGTTATTTTTAGGGGTTTGAGGGTTTGAGGCTCTACTAGTAATGCTCTAAGCGGCGGCCGTCTGCACCAGTACCACCAACCTCCGCCACCGGCGTCTGGCTCACCGGCGCGAAGTCGAAGCCCCCGGCGCGACCTCCTCCTCCTCGGAAGAAGATCCACCAGCGCGACTCCATTGGAGTGGCCATTGGCCAGTCCGAGAACCACCGGCTCCATGCTCCCGGCCGACGACCGGCGTGCTACAGCGCGGCGCGTGGCACTATGTGCCCGGCCGGCGAAGCTGATGGGCGGTGGAGCTGCCGCCCGTTGTCGAAGACGTTCAGCGCAGCAACCCGCGCGAGGCGCGACCGAGGCTAACGCTTCGACGAAGAAGCCCCGGTGACTCTGACCTCGTCGCGTCGGCGTCGGAGATGGAAGACGCGAAGTCATTGTCGCGGGCTCCATGGCGTTTCTGGTGGCGCGAGTTCGCCTCCTCCTGGACCTCGTAGTCCATTACCTCATAGTCCTGTGGCGGAGGTGGCTGCAGGACCATCCATGGCCCCCAGCCGTGCACCGGGCACGGACGCAAGTTCCGGTTCAACGCCGACGTCCAATGCCTCGTCCGCGGGCTCCATTACTTCATCCGCGTACAGGTTTGGAGCGCCCGGTCGGCAAGAATCCAGGCTGGGAGCGGCGCCGCCACCGGCATGGCCGGTTCACGCGAAGAATCAGAAGGCCCAGCACCGTCGCGACCTCAGGCGCCATGTCCAAGGCGTGGACCACGGCGACGCCCCCTGTAGCGACGGAAACCGTTCCGGCGGCCTCCGAACCGCCGAAGATCACGGGCGTTGCGGTTTTGGCAGCGAAGTCCGCCAACACCAAGGCGACGGCGACGGCCCTTTTCCTTTCTTCCCTTCTACTCTCTTCATTCCTAAATAATTATCTTTCTAGCCATCTTAAATGCACTACAACATACGGATGTATGTAGATATATTTTAGAGTATAGATTCACTCATTTTGATCTGTATGTAGTCACTTGTTGAAATCTCTAGAAAGACAATTATTTAGGAACGAAGGGAGTAGTTCTCTATTCCGGCGACTATCACCCGCGTGATTTGCGTATGCGTGCTTTGGGCAGAGCGTCGTGCTGATAACGTGTGAAAGAACGAATTGATCGAACTGTAACATTCATTGATGATCCATGAGGATTATATACATAAGAAACCGTCGCCACGTACGGATGCGTCCGATCGTGGGGGTCGTGGGAGTGTCGAACGGGTGCCTGTGGCAACCGACGTCCGTTTACACAAGGGAGGATTATCCCTAATAATAGAATTAATTTAAATCCTAACAGAACCGAAGCAATGCAAGACGCCGTCGATGGCGATCATCTCGCGGTTTTTCCCGGGGCAGTAATGGCGGTGGTGGACTGGTTTTGTTTCCACACGCCGTTTTCCGGGTCAAGATTGGTCTCTGGTCGACATAGCACAACATTTGACGTGACAGTACGTGCTCTCTGTAGGCTTTTGGAAGAAGTCTTGGCATGCCGCAAATAAGGGTCGCTCTCTGCTATGTTTAGCAGTTAAGAGTCCGGCACTGAGTTGACATTTTTTCTTGGACTTGCAGTTAAGAGTCCCCTTCCTTTTCGTTCTAGTCTCCGCTACTCGACATACTTCTGTGACGCTCCTGCAAAATACTAGTAGTGGTACGTACTTCGTGATAATAAACGGTCTTACACCCTTAAGCTGACCGGTGGTCACATACTACTACAGTGGTGACTTTCTTGTCATTCCAAAGATGAAATGAACCAGGTAGCCTGCAGGAGCCAGACATCAATCATGTACTGTTCCCAAGTTTGACCAGAGTAAAACCATTGATTTATCCAGAAGGCCGACGATGCTACACCTGAGATGAACCGAGTCAAGATTAATCACTGCCAAAGTTTTGTCCTATACACGGGCCTAAAGGTCGAAAGGTTAATGATTCTAGATACGGGGTTTGCCAAGACTCAGCTAGCTGCGATTTAGTTTGGTCTCATTCACGTAGCTGACCGTTGGATCTCGTGATGAAGTCTTTTTTTTAGGAGAATAATCTCGTTTTTTTTTTAGTCTAAAGGAGAATAATCTCGTGATGAAGTGATTCTTGCAAAAGGGAGGCTGGCCAGGCTATGGCTTGTTTTTGTGCTCGTTTCTGGCCGAATGTGGCCCATTGTCATGTTCCGTGGGCCGTTTCTCCTTTTTCTTTGTCTTCTACGGGGCCATTTGTTCATTTTCCTGTAGAGTGATGGCTGCTTAGTCTTTCCTTTTCCATTTGTAATTTTTTTGCAGGAGTTATTTTCTTTTATTTTGTTCTTATCAAAATTTATTATTTCTTATATTGCTTTTCTTCTTCATAAATTTAGAAACTATGTTTTCTCTACCTTTTTGTTATAACTATAACAATGCTCGTGCGTAGCAACGGGATACAAATATTCTAATACGTTAGCTCGTGATTTACCTATTCGTAATACTGTGATTGTGTAAATAAATGTTCATCAAATTTTGCCCATGAATTATCATATATTTTGATCAGAAGTTTGATAAGTAAATTAAAGTGAAATTAATTCAGAAGGTTGGATGAAGGGGTGATGGAAAGAAAGGTGAAATGGGAACCTTACGTCTTTTTAAGTACTTCCTCCGTTCCAGAATATAAGGTGTATTATTTTCCGTGCAAGTCAACCATTTGAATATTTGACCAAGATTATAGAATAAACTAACAATATCTACAATACCAAATAAATAAAATATGAAACTACTTTTCATGATGGATAAAATGAAACTAATTTTGTATTGTGGATATTGATATATTTTTCTAAAAACTCGGCCAAACATGGCCTCGTTTGACTTTTGAAAAAACAAATACACCTTATATAAAAGAACGGAGAGAGTAGTAGAGATAGAGCTTTTTTGTCAGCCTATAAAATCTTCGAATTATGTTTTATTTATTCGGGATTGTTAAAAATTAACTAGATGAGATATACCACTTTGATCAAAATGCTCTTATATTTCTTTATGGAGGGAGTATATATCATTCACATTTCTCGCCGCTGGATCAAAGAGCCCCGTGATTCGTGCAGATTGTCCTACGAACGTGTGTGCATCTTGTTTGTCGTTGTTTTCTTTTTCTGGTTGTCTGGCACGCAGACTGCTCACAAGTTATGGGATTTTTTCAATCATTTTTGTTTTATGGATTTTTTGGGGGTCCACATAACTAGATCGAGAGATGAGTGGTCAGTACTTCATCTTTTTTGTTGTCTTTTATTTTTCTCTTTCGCAATTTTTTTATTTTCTTCTTCATCGCTTCTACAATTTAACATTTTATTTTCTATTTTTAAGCAATTGCCAACCTATAAGCTGTGAATGTTATTTTATGATTTATTCCGTGTTCTTTTCATTATTCTTATTTTTATTTTTATTTTTGTCCTTCCTTTTTATTTCCATGATATCAAAAGCCAAGTTTCTTCTTGAAGGTTGTTTTCCCTCGAAGTTTTTTTAGCCGAAAGTTTCATGTGCCCATAGTTCTTAATTTGAGTCTCAACTTTAAATTTCCAAAATGGTTTTACAAGCCGGATTGCAACTGCAAGTTTTCAAATGAGGTGTAACTGCAAGGTTTTAAAAAATGGATCGTAGTTGCAGTTTTTTAATGAGGTTGTAACCGCAGGTTTTTAAATGGGCTACTGCAAGTTTGCAAATGGGATCGCAATCGGAAGTTTTTTAAATCTGAATTTGCTAAAACTCAGCTAGTTATGCCCAGCCCCGTCGAAGGAGGAGGCGAAGATGGGCGACCGCACAGGGCCCCCCCAAAATTTGGGGCCCCCAAATGACTGTTAGTGTAAATGTGTACGTATATATAGGGTTAATCAGCCTGAGTTAATATCCATTGGCTCACCCAACAAAAGCTAAAGCGAAGAGAGCAGCCCATGTAGCAAAGCCAGCCCACGAGGCCTCCTTTCCTTCTCTTTCCTGCCATGTTCCCATCTATCGCCAGAGGCCCAATACTCTGGCCGGTTCTCCTTCGTGTAATTTCCCAATCGCCTACGCCGCCGCTGCTGCCTTCTTCCGTCGATCGGCGATCAGCCGATCGCCCAGATGCTGACTGTTGTGCTGGCTGTCCCTGCCTCCAGGCTCTAGTGCTCGATTACCAGGTATTGGTAATTAGTTTGCTTCTATTTCACTCGATTAAATGAGGACAGCCAAACTGGCAAACGGGGCTAGGTTAGGAGGACGAATTTACGGTAGTACTACTTGACAGCACATCTATACTACAGTATACATCAATTTTTGAGGCATGATTTTTCTTTGTGGGAAGCATTATAAAATAGCCGTGTATGTCTTTGCGGTGCCTTAGTTTAACCTAGGTGGCGGTGATTCATTTTTATTCTGTGCACACTGGTTAGTCAAATTCATGTTTGAACAATGAATCATTAAATTTCTTTAGTTTATAGAAAATATGAAGACATAACAATGTAATAGTAGATGAGTTATCGAATATCTGGGGCCAATTTTGATTTTTGCCCCGGGGCCCCGAATTTCTGAAGACAGCCCTGATTATGCCTCCTTCACACACACAATAGTTGGATCAAAAGCGCCGGAACCGTTTGACTTTTGTTCGCGTCATGATTGATGCCTAGCGTAGCTAAGTTGTACTGCAACAAGAGGGCATGGTCCATGGGCCGTTCTCTTTTTCATTAGTTGGAGGTGCATGCATGGAATGGAATGGATTGTGGCGAAATGCCTAACTGAGAAGTATTCCTTCCAAAGATCATTTTCACCTTCCCGATTGCGACAGGTGGCGTGTGATGACCCACAAGTATAGGGGATCTATCGTAGTCCTTTTGATAAGTAAGAGTGTCGAACCCAACGAGGAGCAGAAGAAAATGATAAGCGGTTTTCAGCAAGGTATTCTCTGCAAGTACTGAAACAAGTGGTAACAGATAGTTTTGTGATAACATAATTTGTAACGAGCAACAAGTAACAAAAGTAAATAAAGTGCAGCAAGGTGGCCCAGTCCTTTTGTAGCAAAGGACAAGTCTGGACAAACTCTTTATAATAGGAAAAGCGCTCCCGAGGACACATGGGAATATCGTCAAACTAGTTTTCATCACGCTCATATGATTCGCGTTCGGTACTTTGATAATTTGATATGTGGGTGGACCGGTGCTTGGGTGCTATTCTTACTTGAACAAGCATCCCACTTATGATTAACCTCTATTGCAAGCATCCGCAACTACAACAAAAGTATTAAGGTAAACCTAACCATAACATGAAACATATGGATCCAAATCAGCCCCTTACGAAGCAACACATAAACTAGGGTTTAAGCTTGTGTCACTCTAGCAACCCATCATCTACTTATTACTTCCCAATGCCTTCCTCTAGGCCCAAATAATGGTGAAGTGTTATGTAGTCGATGTTTACATAACACCACTAGAGGCTAGACAACATACATCTCATCAAAATATCGAACGAATACCAAATTCACATGACTACTAATAGCAAGACTTCTCCCATGTCCTCGGGAACAAACGTAATTACTCACAAAGCATATTCATGTTCATAATCAGAGGAGTATTAATATGCATAAAGGATCTGAACATATGATATTCCACCAAATAAACCAACTAGCATCAACTACAAGAAGTAATCAACACTACTAGCAACCTACTAGTACCAATCCCGGACTTGGAGACAAGAATTGGATACAAGAGATGAACTAGGGTTTCGAGAGGAGATGGTCTTTGGTGAAGATGTTGATGGAGCTTGCCCTTTCCCGATGAGAGGAGCGTTCGTGATGACGTTGGCGATGATTTCCCCCTCCCGGAGGGAAGTGTCCCCGGCAGAACAGCTCTGCCGGAGCCCTAGATTGGTTCCGCCAAGGTTCCGCCTCGTGGAGGCGGAGTTTTGTCCCGAAAGGTTGCTTATTATTTTTTCCCGACGAAAGACCTCATATAGTAGAAGATGGGCATCAGAGTGCCACCAGGGGGCCCACGAGGTAGGGGGGCGCGCCCCCACCCTCGTGGCCAGGTGGGGCCCCCTCTGGTGAACTTCTTCCGCTGGATATTTTTTATTATTTTCCAAAATGACTTTCGTGGAGTTTCAGGACTTTTGGAGTTGTGCAGAATAGGTCTCTAATATTTGCTCCTTTTCCAAATTGAATTCCAAATGGCATTCTCCTCCTTATGTAAACCTTGTAAAATAAGAGAGAATAGGCATAAGTATTGTAACATAACGTGTAATAACAGCCCATGATGCAATAAATATCGATATAAAAGCATGATGCAAAATGGACGTATCAGCGTGTTGCATGCGCGCCACTTATCGCAACATGGATTTTTTTTCATACTTCCGTTTATTCAGAACATTTTATCTCTTTAACCGTGCGTCCAAATCTCGAATCATTTTCACCGTTAGATTCCTCCCGTCGAGATCTTCAAAAATGATCCTATGTTGATAGTTTTGACGAACATTTTTCACGAAAAAACCGGAGGAAAAAATAACACCGGGAGCACGTTTTTCCCTTTTCGAAAGCCGTTTTTGAGAGGCACGACCGTGCCTCACGCGAAAGCAAATCCGTGCCTCTCGCGGAAGGGTAAAAAACATGTTTTTTTTTCTGTTTCTAACAGGCACGACCATGCCTCTCGCAAAAGCAAAACCGTGTTTCTCGTGGAAGGAAAAAAAAGAAAATTTGATCTTTTTCCGTTTCCGAGAGGCACGGCCGTGCCTCTCGCAGAAGCAAATCCGTGCCCCTAGAGAAAGTAAAAAAACACGTTTTTTCGTTCCGAGAGGCACGACCGTGGAAGCAAAACCATGCCTCTCACAAAAGCAAAATCGTGCCTCTCACAGAAGTAAAAAACATGTTTTTTCGCGCAAAAAATGTCTTTTTTTTAAATGTCGAAAAGATAAGAAAGACAAGTGAAAACCGAAAAGCAGAAAACCCCCGAAAAAACAATCTAAAAAACCGAAAAAGCGTGCGGAAAAATAAAAAAAATTCGAAGGGAGCGCCGTGAGCATGACACGTGGCGGCAGCTGAGAGCGCGCAAGTGGTCCGCTCTTAGCACCCCAAGTGACCCTTAGAGAGGTTCCCAAACGAGCACTCCTCAATTAGTTGCTCCCGGATTGTGGGCTTTCTTTTGTGTCACGGCCCTTTGTCGACCCAACATTTTCTGGAGCCTTTCCGTTTTGAACCGTTAGAGTTTTGGGTATTTAGGTGTCTCTTTATACAATAAATCCCGAGTGGACATACAATCATGCGAGGTCGGAATCAAAACCGCTTATTCCCACGTGATTCGTGTAGCTTTACTACATCAAATGTGTGTATTGAATTCCATCCACCGTATACAAATGGTATAGTTCGCTTATTACCTCTGACCTCGCCAGGAGATGGCCCACAAGGCAGCCTCATGCATTGAAATGAGACGCTTGTTGATTACATGTCATTTTCAATGGCATTGAAGCTCTTATCCATCCATGCAAACAGACGACTGGAGGAATGCCCTACGTAAAAGCCAGCCAGCAAAAACTCAGGGGCCCTCTCCTCTCCGACGGTGACGCCGACTGGAGTAGGACCGGGAGAAGAGCTTGGGTTGCTCGTGTACAGAGTAGATGTACGGGCTTTTTTAGGACTGGCGTTATGCCATTGGGAGGTGTGCGGCTGGTGCAGGCGAGCTACGTCCAGCGTCTAGCGGCGATGATGCCCCTATTCCGCTATTCGTGGTGCTCCTGTGGTCGGAGCCAGAGGCGGAGGGGTTATTCGTCGGCATTCCTCCCCTAAACAAGCTCGTGGGTGTCCCAGATCTGAAGCTCAAATTCTTTCTTCCCTGCTTCTTTTTGCGCTTCTGTGGAGGTGGACGGAAGGAGGGAGGGGATCAAACAGCAGACGAACTATCTTTGTTCATCATTGGTGCCCTATCTCTACAGCACCTATGAAGAAGTTTCCATCAACTCTGTGCGATCGTCAATGTCGTTTTTCCTTATCTGCTGGTCGAAGGGCGTCCATTTGGAGCTCCAGCGATCTTTCAGGTCGGCTCCTCTTATTCCTCCCGGCCGTCGAGCCAAAAGGGAGGCAGTTTATTGGTGCTTCAACCTGGCGATTTCCAGTGTCTACCTCTGGTGTTGGCCGGTGGTGTTGTAGCCATTCCTCCACCCCAAGTGGTTTCGTCCCCGGAGGCGGCGGTATCGGGCCAGGATCGAAGCAGACGCCAAGCACTCGATTGCTTTCTAGTTTCATCTTCTGGGGTCCTATTTGCAAAGTTTTAGACTTGGGCTGTAATTTCTACTTTCAGTTGGGCCTGTTTGTAAAATGCTGCATGCTTATCTAATAAGCCTACTCCCAAGTAGGTCCTTCGGGGGCCCTTCCTGAGTTTAGAAGAAAAAATACTCCTTCAGCCTGACATCTTAAATGTGTATTTTAGTGGTATTGTCATTTATTGCTATCCTGCCAATTCAAGTGAATGTGCACATTCTCATAATGTGATGTTTTAATGAACTGTAAATACAAGTCATGTCGTGTAGTGTATCCTCAGAACTAATTCTGAACTCGATTTTTTTACTGAATTCTTGTTTGCAACATTTTTTTTCCGTTGATGCATATGTTGTTCGGTGTGTTTATACATCTGGCGAGCTAAATGTATTACATATACATCTAGTACATATAGCACATCAATGGAGATCATGTTTTATCCTGCCATCTAATCATCCACCACTCCAGGTTTTGAATGTTTTCTAACATGGTTTTCTCATGCTTTGTGGGACATGAACATAAAAAACTGGTGTTGGAGGAGCCAGTGAAGTGCTCTTAGACATTGAGTGGGGAAATCAAAGGAGAGAGAGAGGGAGAGAGATGAACTTATGTACAACTACAATTCTACACCTTTTTTTTTAGAGAGAGGGAGAGATCTGAATATCTGTAGAACTAAAATTCTACATCTTCATTTTTTCTTTCAAAAGGAGCTCCACATCTTCATGGATGAGTTCTACCTAGCTATGCACATGAACAAAGTGCAAGAACTAGAGAAAGCGTGATGAATGAGAGAGGAGCTGGCGGATGGACAAGGGATGGTCTACGTGTTGCATTTAAAAGATGTTGGGTGCCTTAATGTCATGCCATCCATTTAAATATAATTAATTTGTGACTCATTAATTGAATGGGGTCTAGCTCAACCCACATGTATCACAGATGCGTATTCGCCAAATTAACCAACAACATCATTTTGATATTCATTAATTTGCTATATTAAGTGCAAATCTCATAGCACATACGGCAACCCAGATTTCATCCTCGCGTGGCACCATGTCCCAAAAATCCGCACCCTCTCTTTATATGTCTATCATATTTTACTACAGAACTTGCTACACTATTAACGGTTCAAAAGTTATCAAAAAAATACAAAATAAATAGTGGTGCATCACTATAATGCAATAAGATGATCCAACACAACGATTTTGAAAAGGTGCATTTATTTGTCCTCAGTAAAAAAATCATTTCAGCTCATTGTGACATAAATATATAATAAAATATTTGTTTTTTTAGACACATACAACCGTATTTTTTCAATCACTCGGTTGGATCATGTTATATTATAGGTGTGTTGTTTCAGTATTTTTTCAAGATTTTTGGGAACTTTACACCGTTGAAAACCTTAACTAGTTTGGTGGTAAGCTATGATAGAAAATTCTACTCCTATATATATTTAGTTTTTCAACAAGAATTTAGTTTTAAGATATATTTAGTTTTTCTTAAATTTGCTACTACCTGCACGTAACACACCTTGTATGTAATTGCAAATGTTGTAATCCGATTACAATCACACTTCCCATATACTGACGCAACTAGGTTGGGAGTTTTTTTCAAGACAGACACAACTGTAAGTTTCAAAATAGGGTCGCAACTGCAAATCTTTAAGTCAGGTCGTAGCTGTAAGTTTTCAAATGAGGTTGTAACTGCAACTTTTCAAGTCGGGCCGCAACTGCAAGTTTTTAAATGGGTTTGCAACCGCAAGTTTTCAAGTTGGGCCGCAACAGCATGTTTTCTATTCGGGACGCAACATCAAGTTTTTTTTTAATTTGTCTCAAAAAAAAATCAAGTTTTTTAAATGGAGTCACAACTGCAACTTTTCATGTCGGGTCTCAACTGCAAGTTTTCAATGCGGGCTTCAATTGCAGGTTTTTTAAATGAGGTCACAACTGCAAGTTTTCAAGTTAGGCAGTGGGCACTAAAATGCATAAAATAGTAACTGGCACTGGTCACTAAATTAATAGGTTAGTCCAAAAAAATAACATAAAATTTTATAAAAAATATAATTATATATGTGCTTTATACGTATTGCCTGTGACGTCTTTTGGCCAATGTGTCGCCTTTGTATCTCTTGGCCCTTTAACGACTCATAGTGATTCTAACCAATCTAGAAAAGGTAATGGTTTTCGGCCCATTAATACCCATGCTCTGTTTGGGCCATTTTCAGCCCATGTGATCTTTCGGCCTTTTAAGTTCCTGTAACTTCCTGGGCTCATTTCCGGCCCTTGATAATATTCGGCCCGTCAGCGGCCTGTTCTGCTACTAGGCCATTTTCAGCCAGTGGTTACTAACAGAGTCCTAGATTAGGGTGTGCTCAGCTAGTAAAATGCCTGCACTTTGGGTTGGGTCGAGGATTCCCCCAATCATATCATTGATGGGCCTTGTTCGTTGGATCCAGAATCTTCGAGGAGAAATCATCTGAAGACTTGGTGTGTCCTTCAAGATGTAGGAGTAGTCCTCGGCTTGCTCACTCCCTAGATGCAACCGACTTTATGTAAAACCTAGGTATCCCCAGTATCTATATAAAACCGAGGTGCCAGGGACATAGAAGAAGAACTCATTCTCATCGGATCTCGTGGTAGGTCACCTATACTTTGTACCCCATGGTACTAATCTCGGTGGGGATTGACCTCTTGAAAGGACCCGGACCTCGGTAAACACCATGTCCCCTGTGTCCTTATTATCATATAGCCAAGATCACCAGATCGGGATCCCCTACCTGAGATCCGCCGGATTGAGCTCTGACATTGGTGGCCCATACAGGTCCCTCTGTGTGGTCGCAGCGTCTCGATGATCCGCCGGATTGAGCTCTGACATTGGTGGCCCATACAGGTCCCTCTGTGTGGTCGCAGCGTCTCGATGGCTCACCTTCGGATCAATGACATCATTGTCCGTGTAAAAGATTTTCTTTCCAGGCTGGCTCTTTGTCTTCGGCAGCGTCACGCTTTACGCTGATTTGACCGGCCATCTCGGTCAAGTCGAAAATCTCGCTCCAGGGCAGACCACCAGGTTTGGAAACCTAGAGTACGCTATGGTCTCCTACGGCGAGCTTGCGTTTTTGGGAAGGGTACCAGACCAGGCCGAGGACCACACCGACACTTTCATCTAGATCGAGGAGTCAAACCCAAATCAGGACCACAGTGCAGATCCTGCCTTGGATCGATACCAATTCTTCATTTAGGAGCAGAGATTATGAGAAACAATAGAAAGGTACAATTGTCCAACATGCAAAAATAATAATCTCTACTCCTAATGGAGCAGTTGGTAGTCTCCGCCGGTCAATTTTCGTCCCACCTCCGCTGGTTTTTTTTCGTCCTTAAAAAATCTACGAAATTTCGTAGGTTAACCAGGGACAACTCCCACCTCCCGCCTCGACAAAAACCCAACCAAAACCGAAAAAAACCCTCGAACTCCGACGGAACGAGGCTCCCTCGATCTCAAACACCGTACATCTAGCGTCCACGGCCTCACGGGGAAAACCGCGCCGCCGCCCAAGGCCCGCTCCGCCCTCACACTACGCAACGCCCGGCCGGAGGCCGGCCATGGTTGCGCCGCTCGACGGGCGGCGGGCGGCGGTTCTGTCTCCCTACCTCCTGCCAGAGCCCACACCCCACCATACGTAGATCTGGCTGGGAGCCCCTACACCACCATCCCCGCCCCTCCCGTGCGGCCTTCCTCGTCTCTGGTGATGAAGTTCGTCCCCGGATCTGTGACGACGGCGCCTCGGTGACTCCCCCACGCGTGCGGCTTGGCCGTCCCAGATCCGATCTGGCGACCCCCCCCCCCTTCTGACTGGCTGTTGCGTCCTCCGGCCCGGCGTGGCCGCCTCCTCCCTTGGCAGCGTGGACTTGGTCTTGCTCCTCCCCTGGTCGCATCCTCCCTCGGCAGCACTCTCTCTTCATGTTGCATTCTTGCTGGTGGTGGTTGGGCCTGGTCACTTGATACATGTCTGATTGATGAACTTGATATTGCGACCTTTCACATCTTTAGGTTACGGAAGTTAGATTATCCTGGCACGGATGTGCATACTACCGGTCAATATGATTTCCTGATTTGAGCATATGTTGTGTGTTGCAGGTCCTTGAGTTTGGGTGTGACCGGCCATTAAGCTTGGTGGCTCATAATATTTGCTCCATGGAAACCAAGCATACCACGGGAGGTAAGCATTCCCCGATTCTGGACACTTGAATGTCAACTTATCTCATCTTGGAGATCTTCTGACGTTCTGAATATGTGCACTCACTGTAATCTGTGTACTGTTTTAGATGTGTAATAAGTGGATACGTCCCTAATAGGACACAGGATCAAAGGGGGCAATAACTTCAATTGGGAGAAGTCGCTAGAAAAGAAGGTCAGAGCGATAACCTTGGTTAAACACATTCGTTGTTAATATTTGGCAGACGTATAGATGATGCCTATGAGGCTATGACCCAATATCATTATTCTTTATCTTGCAGACTCAAGAAAAATATTAGATTAAATGGATTGTACAAGAGAATTATTTCTACTTTGGTATGACGATGTTCGAAAGGGCTAGAAATATAATTGATTCTCATACTGTTTTTTTAAGATGATGCTCATACTATTGAACTTAGCTAACTAGATGTTTCAAAGCAAAGGCACATGAAGAAACACATATTAGTTTCAACTGGTAGCTCTCATCAAAATTCCTAGAAAAGGTTTAGGAATATTTCCATGATAAATTTTTATATTAATTACTTGTACGGGTGATGGTAATGTTAACATGTTTTTTTGGCTCCTTTGTACACGGATTAGGCTTGTTCAGCACAACTCATTTTCTCAAGATTAGGCTTGTTCTTTCTGTACTGAAAACAATATTAGTAGTAGCATGCATTTTGACTCAGTTTTCTTTTGTAGGAGACCTCTACCTGGTAACCGCACTCTCCACGTGGACGTGGGAATAAGAAAGCGTAGCAGAGACATGAAAAGGTGGGGTGCGACCTTGAAATGCTCATCAAATTGCTGGCTCCATGTTGCCTCTCCACTGTCATCATACTTGTCTGCATCAAGAATAGTGTAGGCGCTGCTGCTGGGGGAGGCGCGCCGGTTGAGCTCCGCCGGGCAGCACTTCGAGCTGCTATAAAAATATCATGATCATCTTTTGGTGAATACAAAGATGTTTGTAACCTCATAAGCAGAGCTCTGTACTGCTGCTTGTATATTGAGAGATACTACAGGAATTTATACACTCATAGCTTATCTTTCTGATAACTGTCATGCATATGTTTCAACTAAATTATGGTTATTGTTTATGTTTGTCAAACTAAGCCATTGATAGGGTAATCAAAAGTAGTTGTTGATTGACAAAGCTGAGAGACAACTTACAGACATTATACCAGCTAGGAATTTATTGTTGGGACAAAATTATGTCATGGTTTACATACAGGTGATCGATACTTCAGGTAGCTCACTACTTGATTCCATAGATCATACACTAACAATTTTTCTTTGGATACAGCAAGGATCATACCCCACCCACGCGGCGGCACGACGCAGAAGGGCTACATGGGTTAATAGCGGCGTGTGCAATGGAAGGACGCCTACGAGAACAAGCTCGCCGAGGTCTTGGAATTCCAACCTAGGTAAACAAGTGAGCTCACTTTAACAGTTTACCCTTTTTTGGTGATGTGGGCTAACTCATTAATTAAGGGCTACTCAGCTCTGTATTTTTCTCTGTTTGGTAATAGAAATCCCCCTACATCGCCTCTGTTCGATTTTGGTAGCTATCCTTGTTCTAGATCATAGGGTTGTCATCTTCATATGTCATATGATATATAATTGATGCAAATTGCAGCTGACCCATCGTCTATCTGTAACCATTTATCTGTAGTTGTGCTCTTTGGCCAGAACGGTGGTATCTTTGGCCAGATGACTGGACCATCTTCTATGATCCAGAAGAAGCACCTCTCGCACAAACATGTATATTTATTTGTGAATCCGATCCTAACAAGAGTATTTGACCTTTAACATTTTTCTGACAGAAAGTATGACCACCAAAATTTCTTGGAATTCAATAGCTCCTAAAACAGATGTTTTGTCATAGTGAAGGAACCAGAGGGGAGGATATATAGGTATGCCCCGCCGTGACGCAGCCCTTGATCCGTCTTTGGTCAATCTTCTGTATTATCTAATCATACTGAACATGTATCTATTGCATCGCTAGAAGCTGAACTCACCATGTACTGATTATATATTTCCCTGGTCACAATTAGATGGCTAATAATTTCACACGCACAATAGCAGATATTCAGATATTTGGAATTGTTTTGCTGTGTTCTTTCTATGAAAGATAAGCATGAATGCAGCGATGGCAAACCTAAACATCGTTGCCAATTTTCTCTTTCATGGAGTAGGATGAATGTCATGGCAGCAACTGCAAGCTGCAAAAACATTATTGTTACGGGGTGCACCAGTTTCAACTGTGTCTTCTTGCAAGCTCCTTGTCAAGGAGAGTCCCAAGGTCAGTCTGTACTCTGTAGGCTAATTAATCCATTGACTATGTCCTATGATTCTCTAGGAGCACTAAGAAATTGTATATTTTTTTATAAGGTGACTGAAACAAAAATAATAATATTTTCACGCCACATCCAGGAGATGAAAACTTTATTGGTAAAAAGACACAAGCTTACCCTTTTCAGCTTGTCTCAAGCAATTAAGAGTTCCGTTCTTATTTTTGAGCACTTCGAATGTGGATCTCTTATGGACTAATACTTTCTGATCTGACACCCTGGTAACATCATGATTTTGTGTAATTTTTCTGAGCGCAAGGCTGGCTGACCCATTTTTTTACAAGGATTTGCAATACTGAGAGACTCAGCCTGCACTGGTAAAAATCCCAATTGACTTTGCCCTTGATTATTGCAATAATGGGTTGATTTTAGTGGTTTGGTCTGTGACGTGAATGTGAGCTAGAGTATAGGGATTACCTGCGCCGCTATCAGTTGGCTTACAGTTTGGTGATCCAGCACAATCTTTCTATTTTCTTCAAATTCTTAAGCAATTACTCACGTTTGAAGAATGACGATGGAGCATACCTTCTTTTAGAAAACTATACTGTGGACCATGGGTGTTCAAGATTATATTGTGGTTTGGGCAATTGTGAGACGTCTATCACCATGAATTGCTTAGATGATGCACCAAAGTGGACCTATTTTGCATTCATGGACTTTGATATTTTCTTGATCTCATGGTTGTGAACATCAATGGTGTAAAGTATATGTATTGCTGCTCATAGATAAATCTTTACCGAGTTTTCATTTTATCATGTACACTTCAAGTCTTGCTTGCCAAACTTCCACAAGTTCATGTTAAATTGTTAACTGCCTCATGTTTGTTCTTCATTATTCCATATCAAAGTGATGTTGTCCAATGCGTCTGTTCCTGTATGATGAAATTGCTTTCCATGAGGTATGCCCTGAAGATGATACAATATCATTCCTCTTGGTGCCTGTGCTAATATAACTCTTATTTAAAAAAAAACAGTTTCTATGTATTTGGGAGCAGGATATTAGGTAGAAATCTTTTGGTGAACTGCAGATTTAAGCGTCTCTGGCAAGTTCTTTGTCGGTCAGCACCACCTCCCTTGGCGCTTGACCTAGCAGATGTGTGTGCGTGTGCAAATCACCCATGCCTCCACTATGCCACCTGCTGTTGGACGGCACTGGCCGTCCAAGCGTGTGGAACTGGAAGGACTGTTGAAAGTACATGTAGTCCCCATGTGTGGTTTTGGTAATTAATTAATGACAATCCTTATGGACTAATGTTTGCATTGAGATATACATTTGAAGATTAGTCCCATTGGAAAATGATTGAAGAATAATGGAAGAAAACTCCTTTGAAGCAACAATTACATTGAGATGATCAAAATGGAGTTTATTGGAGTATCTTAAGGGTTTCCGTGCTTAGAGATATGGTTTGAGCCATAATGGATCAAGATCTTAAAGAGGATGATTTGAATGATGAATTCTAGGAGTGGCTCAAAGATATGATCATAATGGACTCATGTGTTGAGTCATGATTGAGCAAGCTATTCAACTGAAGAATTCAATATATCCTTCATGACGTCAAGATTAAACATGGAATAGAGATATAGGTTGACCAAGATGAAGCTCAAAAGATCGAACTCTAATGGTCAACACACGAGCACAAATGATGCACCACATAGGATCTTGTGGTATGATAAGAAATTATAAATTGCACTCTGTGTACTAACCCATACTATGTGTTGTCTATGTTTTTGAGGGTTAGGTGATTCTCATGGGCTCGCATCAAGAAAGAGATTTCAAGTGTCTATGAGAGGGCGACATCAAGTGTTGGTGATCATGGTTGACAAGGGCAAGTTCAAGATAACCATCCCAAAAGGATTACATGCTTGAAGCTTGTGGATGATCACATGATGGACAAGTGAAGATGAATACAAAGCAAAGCTTCCCCATATTGTGTATGAGGGAGAGACTTGAAGACTTCACCAATGTCTTGCCTTCATCTTGAGCCAAGAAGAAACATCAACATCAAGCTCAAGTGAACGGCTCGTGTCAAAGGTATTAGTTCCTTTGACGTTAGTGTTGTGGAGTGATGACCACCAAAGAAACATATACACTCAAGAATGGATTCTTGATAGCTATGTAGTGTAGCTATTTTTATGATTCTTGAGTTATAGGGATCCCGCACTATTAAGAGGGGATCAAAGGGGTTTGTGATGGATTTGCTCAAGTCAACATCTTCTATACACAATTCCACTCATATCCTATATACCAAAGAAAAGCCAAAGCCAAATAGTTTCCCAAAATATATGATCTAACCTTTGCATAATTTGAACCCTCCATTTTAGTTTATTTTGGGTGGGTTCTCTATCTGAGGACTTGGAACTTTTCCATAGCTTCAAAACGAGTCCAAGATCATCAAAATCGGAGTCCGGATGTGAAAGTTATGCATGTTTTAGTTTTGGGGTTCCTGCTGTTATTTTGGCCGGACGTCCGGTAACGTCCGGAAATCCGGTGCACCAATCCAGAATCAAACGGACGGAAATCCGGTAAGTTACGGACGTCCGGTCTCCGGACGTCCGGAAAATGTCGGACGTCCGTCAAACCTGTTTCGCAAATATCCTGATACATTAAATGCGATGGCGTGCTACAGCGTCGGACGTCCGGTATTCCACCGGACGTCCGGTGCTGTTGCCACCGAACGTCCGGTAATCCACCGGATGTCCGACACTTTCCTGAGCAGAATTCCCCCCCAACGGCCAGATTTGTGCCCATGCTATAAATATCCCTTCACCACTTCGTGGAGGGGTGGAGCAACACAACTATCTTGACCCACACTTGAAGAAAAGCTCCCTCTCCTTCTCCTACCTCAAATCTTAGATCCCGAAGAGATTTGTGAGAGTTCTTGTGAGAGATTCCAATCAAGTGATAGATCCACTCCCTCTCCTTCTCTTGACCACAGGAATTCGTGATTTGAGCAAGTCTTGAGCATTTCCCCCTTGATCTTGTTACTCTTGGAGGTTGGAGACTCCTAGGCGGTAGGAGTGCTCGGTGAGGAATCAACTTGTGATTTGTCCCCCGGAAAGTTTGTGAAGGTTTGGAGGCCACCTCAAGGTCTTCCACTAGTGGTTGGGAATCGCCTTCGTGGTGATATCTCAAGGAGAATAGGGTGAGCCTTCGTGGTGTTGGTGTGCCTTCGTGGTAACATCCACCTCTCTAACGGTGACTAGCTTTCCTCCAAGGAAGTGAACATCGGGATACATCATCATCTCTGTGACTTCGGTTATCCCTAACCCTAACTCCTTACTTGTGGTTTATCTTGGTAACTTGACCGCGCATTCACTATTCTTGTTGTCCTCATTATATTGTGTTGGTTACCATATCATAGAGATTATTTAGGCCAACACTTTATAGTCCGCAATTCATACTTCCTACTATTGTTCTATCTTGTGTTTAGCGTGAACTGCTAGCTTGTAACATATATTGTGTAAGCTTGTAATGCTTACTTGAGTTTGCTTGTATCATTCAATTCCATATATTGTGATACAATTTGTGTAAGCTTGTACTTATTCCCTACTTGTGGGTGTCTGTATTATTCATTTCCATATCTCGTGATATACATTGAGTAAGTTTGTGTAACTTACTTGTGCTTACTCATATCCTCGTTGTTCTCATCTTGTTTATGCTAAGTTGTTGGTGCACTTAGTGAGCCTAGTATATTTAGGATTTGTGCTTGAAAAGTATCCGCTTAGTTTATTTCCGCATTAGGATATAGCCAAATCCGTAAAAGATTTTAAAACGCCTATTCACCCCCCCTCTAGGCGACATCGTGGTCCTTTCAACTGTCCTTCATAGTGGCACAACTCAGCTCGGAGGATAAAAGACCAAGGTCCTGCAGGTAACATCCCATCAACTACCTGTCTACTCCCTCCGTCCCAATATAAGTGACTCAACTTCGTACTAACTTTAGTACAAAGTTAGTACAAACTTGAGTCACTTATTTTCGGACGGAGGGATTACTAAATAGAAAGCTTCCATCTTGATGTAATTTACTGGAGGTTAATCCTACTTGCTTGTTTGATAAACCTTGTCATATGCTTCATGTGAGGTTTCTTGTATTGGTAGCAGACAATGAGTTACTATATATGATACCATATTCCAAATACAATTATTCAACTCATCAGTTCAGCAGATCCTACATAAAAGGAAAAGTGAACAGACAACATGCATTTGCTTTGGTTTATGGTTTTTTAGAGCATCACTAAGTTTGCCAAAAGAAATTCGCCCAAAACTAACATCACGACACTCCGTTTTAGCCTAAACAGAAGTGGCTTCAGTTTATGACATCTCTGAATTTTGAGAATAGTAGGACATGATCTGCAATTGCGCTTTGCAAGTTTCTTGATTTCTTGTGCAAGATCCTAAAACAGTTTACCATTTTGATCCCTAGATTTTGTTATATTGTTGAAGTTTCTTCCAAATAAATATACAATACGTTTGGGGTTTATCTGAGTGCCTAGCATGGTGCAACAGTTATCTTTTTCTTCAACGACGGTGAAAGAGCTATCACTTATATCGATCTCCAATTCAACTTCTTTTTTTCTATGGAGGGCACTGTAACTATCTCATGGTCAGAACATTGATCCTGTTAGTAATTTAGTCTATAATATTTAGTTTCAAAAGATAATTTCTCTTGAGTGAGAAGTTTCCATTTCTCTTGAGTGAGAAATTTCCAGAGGGCGGCGGTGTTGAAGGGAGCCGTTGGCGCTGCCAAGATCCCAACCGATGGACGCGCCTGGTCGCTGGATCCAGTTCACGCGTTGGCTTGGGGGCACCTCGGGGATGTCACCGGTGTTGGAGGCATCCACAATAGTGCGGGATGGGGACCGAGCATCGGGGCATGTCGTGGGTTCCGGTTGAGGGCTTGATCATATAACTGAATTCTTATTGCTTGCTTTCTGACATTGTGACATTGAACACTAGAGCTGAATTGACTCTCTTCACAAGATTCACTTTGATACAGCCTTCATGTGAAGTTTTCAAGTACTACATATAGGAGGGGGCAGGAGTGGCTGCAATCTTGCTACGAAATGACACTTATGGAGCTTCTTTACCTAACATGGCCAAGAAGTCTGCAAACTCCAGTAGCCGTAGAGTAGAGCCGGTTGGATACATATTTGCAGAGTGCATATAGTGTGTGTGTCAGATATACAATGGAAAAACACAACAATGCAAGTGTCAGGTCCTGTTCTCGATGCAATTTTGCGACTCTATTCTGGACTGTAAGCAATTGGTTGATGTTAAGCTGAAACTCGGATCAGTCTTGTGGCTCTTGTGTACCTATATGCCTAGATTATTTAATAATGGTATATGAACTATATCTTCCTGTATAGGATGATCAATTGCCAGGAATAGAAAGACTATGGTTTTGATTTTTATCATGTTTTTGTGATTAGCTTCCCGGTAGACTGGACTTCCAGTTATCTGCTAGACTAAATAATTTCTAGCTAATTTTTAACTATTGATTAGTACACAGAGATGAATTATGTGGTCTCAAAATGCAACACATTTCTTGGATGCCTTGACTGTATGCATACTTGTGTTATAGTCCGTCCGTGCCAAAATAAGTGTCTTTAGTTTGTACTAACTTTAATACAAATTTGTAATAAGCTTGAGACACTTATTTTGGGATGGAGGGAGTATGTGATATGCTCATGATATATGTTGGATGGTGTCTTCCTTTTTTTAGCTTGATTAGATGCAACTGTGGACGTGTTTGTGGGAGACTTTGCGTGGCCTGGTCCTTACAACATCGTTGGTGGCCCGATTTTATGTGTGGCTGGTAGCTGGTCTATTTTTTCTTAGGAACGGTCAAAATGAGTTGTATGCTGCTAGTTGTGGACGGGAAAATACATGGATGAACCCAAGTACATCTGCACCCACTTCGAAAGACACATTTTTAAGTTTTTTAAAAATCTAAAATTGTTGCACATGTACATTTTCATATTCTATGTGTGCGCCGAGCTGTGGTGGAGTGTGTCCATGCGGTGTGATGACAGCGCTCGGTGGTTGGTTACGGAGGGCACGGTCGGCACAAGTCCTGCATATTTCCCTCGTGATGATCGTCGTCAGAGTCGGAGCTGTCGGTTGTTCGCGCGTGTGGCCTTCTGTTGGCATGTGCTGCATGGTTTTTGTGCAGCTGTTGTAGCTTTGTGATCCCATGTTGGTGGCCAGGTTGGCCGATGGTACCCATATTATGTGGGTTGGATTGTATCGGTTTTAGCCCTGTTTTCCATCAATTAATCGGGCAATTCTCTTCTTCTTAATCAATGAAAATGGCAAGTCTTTTGCCTCGGTTCAAAAAAAAAAGATTCGAAGGAATTTTTTTTCGTGTGCAAAAAAGTGTCTCATGGAATACTATTTTCAACCATTGAAATTTGGCTTTTTTTGTAATGGCAAAATAAAATGATGTATTTTTACATAAGTTTGTGTTATGCATATATTTTTGCAGAGATGTAAGTAGAAATCTTGTTTGGAATTATTTATAACATTTAAAAATGCGTTTAACATGCATTTCTAACAGATGGGTGCAAACACCCCTAACCGGCGGTGGTGGATCCACCCGAATCGGGGGGGGGGGGATCAGGGCAGAGAGCGTGGTGGTTGGCGGTTCGCAGGGAAATATGGCGTGAAGGAGATAGGGTGTCATGGTGAAGATGATATGGACATCGTTTGGTTTTAAAGGAGAGGGTTCTAGCAAGCAATGTCCTGCTACGGCGGATACCGAGCAGGAAGAGTAGGGTCCACTAAAAAAGAGAAGGGTCAATCGTGGGATGGTTATTTTTTTGTGTTGGGGCAGTGTGCTGAAGATAACATGATGAACAACCATATTTCTCTCACACATATGGTCTGAATTTGGGGTACCATGGACTGTCCAAACGGTTGGATTTTGAGAAGCCCTCTAGGCAACCGTTTCACGTCCTAACATGGTCGGGCGTACGAGGAAGAAATGAGGGTCGGACTTGGAGACGACCCTAATCATTTGTTCAATTCATTTACATGCATTGTAGCCCGTAGCAACGCACGGGCACTCTGCTAGTAATATAGAAAGGTTCAATTGCTCTAACATGTGAGGATTCTAAGATTGATTTCAAGATTTCCAGCGATGCGTTTTTAGTGGGAGGAGATGTTCCCATCGACGACGAGGCGCCTACAGTGACTTCATAAATCTCAAGATGATATGTCGACTCAGTCTCTCGGAGGTGCTCATAGGGGTAGGGTATGCGTGTGTGCGTTCATAGGGGTGAGTGTATATACATATGTATGAGCGTTTACGTCTGTACTGTGTTCAAAAGAAAAAATTGCTCTAACATGTGAGGATTCTTTCCATATTCATAGTGGTGCGGGCATACATGCATGGGTCGTGCATACATGTTCCTCCAGGGCCATAAAAATCACCTCTGTAGTTTTACTCTAGGGCCTGTTTGAAGAAAGGAGCACTTTTCATAAAGAAAACTTGTATTTACCTTGTATTCAACTTACATGCCAACTCGATTCAGAAAGGACTCCCCAAAATCTTCGATGACAAATCCGATATGGGAAATATTGTGGAAGCTGCACATACGGAGCAAAATTAAGATTTTTGCTTGGCGAGCCTTGCATGGAATCATTCTAGGAGTCTGTATTTTGAGCAACAGACACATTAAGGTATCGCCACAATGTCCAATCTGTAAAGTCGGTCCGGAGGATATAAAGCATCCGATTTTTACTTGTAAATGAGGGAAGGAAGTGTGGAAATCTTTGGGGCTAGATGAGGTAATTTTCAATGCTTTGAAGTGTGATCGATCAGGGTCAGTGGTGCTTGAAGATGTACTTCGTAGCCCATCAAGGAAACCCCCGGTTCTAGGCCACCTGGGTCTGCAAGAAACAATTGCTGTCGGTGCATGGTATATATGGTGGGAGCGCAGAGAAGCAGTAAAAGGAGAAAGAGTTAAACATGCGCCTAGTTCAACCTTTGCTATAAATGCCATTGCTGCTAACCATGTCCCCACGGCTGATACAAAAGGACCAAGAGCTTACTTGGCAGAAACCTGCTCCAGGTTCGTATAAGCTGAATACTGACGCAAGTTTCTTTGATGATGGAACCGATTCAGTTGCTGCAGTGCTTAGGAACTCTCGAGGGAAAGCTATTGCAGGAGTTTCCGAGCTAATTGACCATGTTCGTAATGCCCAAACTGCTGAAGCTTTGGCGCTGTTGCGAGGTTTGAAGCTTCTTTCAGAGATTGGGTGCACCAAGGTGACAGTCGAATTAGATTGTCTAGAACTGATTGAAGCATGTACTGGAAACATTGAGATTTTGGGTCCTAATGCAGCAATACTTGCGGGCTGTTTTCATATTGCTCATGAAATTCCTGAAATTTGTTTCAAGCATTGTTCAAGAGAAACTAATGGATTGGCACATTTTCTGCCTAGGTACTCTTATAATATTAAGTCAAGCTTTGTTTGGGCAGATGTTGCTCCCAGTTTTTTACTTTCTCATGTACTCAGTGATGTAACACTGCTACAATCTAAATAAAGTGCCATGAGGCTTTCCTTTGAAAGAAAAATACATACCAACATTTCTTAAAGAAATGCCATTAACTTTGCAAGATTTTTTTTCGAGAGTACGTCAAAAATGTACCTTAGCTTTATAAAAGAAGAAGCGAAATATGTACAAGAGATTACAATTAGCGGTCACCCACACATTAATTTTGCAAGATGAAAAATGCTTTTCGTGTATATCGTGCATTTCCAACGAATGTTTCGATATGCCCATGTGCACATTGCATCCCACGGACACGGAGGCCCGACTCGTGTCGCCTCCGACTCCACCCCCTACCGACTTCCGCCGGGTTTACGCTTCCATCGAGCCGGACTCTGGACACGTCGCCTCTGCTCTCCCTAGACCCTTCTCCCCCGCCGCTTCCACCACCAGAGCAGCGCAGGTGGCAGCCATGAACGCGATTCGGTCGGCCCTCGCGAGGGCGCTCTCCGCCCCGAAGCCCCGGCCGCCGCTGGCGCGCCACTACGCCGCCGTCGGCGAAACGCAGCCGGAGAGGGTGGCGGCGGAGATGGTCCGCTACGCCCTCGGCGGCCCCGGGCATCAGAGCCCGTCAGGTTAGCCCTCTGCCCCTCCATTCGCCTCCCCCTTCCCCTCCCCGTTGTACCAGTACGCGTTAGGGTTTGAGGACTGAACCGATGTTTTTGCTGCTGGTGTGCCAGAGGACGCGATGCGGATACTGGAGCAGGGGGCGTCGAACCTGCAGGGCGGAGGCGAGGGCGCCGCCGAGGCCGTGAGCACGCTCATGCTCGCCATGTCCACGCTGCTCTACAGGAGGTATGAAGCATTGCGACTCCGTCTCGATTTTGTAGTCTGGTGCTTTCATTTTGAGTAGATTTGGATGCTCCTCTTGTTTGGATAATTTTACAGTCCCGTATTGTCGCGGCATTTAGGAATGTTCTAGCTATAGCACACTCTGTGAGGGTGAAACTGCCTCCTCCCCTATGCTTTGCTTACTTGCTACATTCTAGTTTGGTTAAGGCATATTGTGCTGATGCATGAACATAGTGTGAATTATTATGATACACAGATACAGTGTGTACGAAGTTATGAACTGGGCATGTCATACAAACGTTTTAACATATTCGGCTTTCACATGAGAACTGCCTAATGGGATTGTTATTTATGGCAACTAGAAGATACCCCGCGCGTTGCTGCGGGAACGGCTAAAGAATATTTGATGTTTAAAAACATGAGATTTTGTGAAAACATTGTATATGAAAATGAGAAAGAATTTTTTTAATGAAATATTATTTAAAGTATCTTCAGAAAATGTGATGAAAAACCAAACAATGTGTGTATGTGAAATTTTTCTTTAACTCCTTACCTTCAGAGCTTATCATCAAGGCGACCAGGAAAAAAAACATGAAGTAGAGCTAATAGAGACATCTCGTCCATTTATAAAACCTAAAACAATGATAGCATCATAGTAGAAACTATTGTTGTGCATTCCATAGAAAAATTATATAAAATGTGGGTTTACACATAATCTTATTTTCTATAATAAAAAGGTCACCTATAAATCAAGAGACTCACTTTTTAGTCTTCTCAGCGGAACAATTCTGTGCAGCATACTGCTATTACTTGCACAAAAGGGTCAACCATAACTAAGGGTCAACCATAACTAAGAACCAGTACATTTGAAGGCAAGGTAGCAATTATGAGCAATTGTAATTGAGATAAAAAAATAGCAACTGAGGAAGATTGGGAAGAGAGGTTGACTACATCGAGATTGCTATGAGAGAGCGCGCGGAGGCTGCACCTTGAAGCATGCACCTTGATCAGGAGGCTTCGGCCCCATGATGTGCAGTCCAACGGAAGCACCGCTGAGCATGTGCTGTAAAATCAGGTTTTGCACAAACACAATGTATTAAGGAAAATTAGATCAATCGCTAGACTTTAATTGATTTTTTTGGATCTGTGCTGTGTACCTAGATAGTCGTTACACACTTGTATTTGTGGTATTTGGAGTAAGCTTGTGACACCAGGAAACTCTTCACTGTGCCTAAAAGCAAATAAAATGGGAAAAGTAGCATGAAAATGTTCAACAAAAAGATTTATCTTCACAATTTCTATCTATTCGTAATCTCCAGCACACTATGAAGTTTCAGTGATTTGTTGTCGACCAAACAAAAGTAACTCGAGAATAATCGATTAATGCATCCATAGTTTGTGCTCTTTACCTAAAATCTACATGGAACAATTACACAGAGGGAAGTGTAGAAGAACTACTGTGGAACTTCAACAAAAAAGGGAGCAAGCGAACATGCTTTGCGGTAAAAGATTTAAATTTGCATATACCTTCAGATTGGAGCGTGCCTGGGAAGTACTCTTCAGTAAGAAGGTTCCAGTCTGAAACATAAATTTGCATATAGTTAGAAACTGAATAGTAATCTTCCCACAAACACTCAGAAACTGAAACATAAATTTGCATGTAGCCACAAACTGAATAGTAATCTTCCCACAAATGCTCAGAAACGCATATAGTCAGAAACTAAATAGTAATCTTCCCATGCGTATACCGTCTAATAAAATTACTCAGAAACTGTAACTTGCATCTACCTTCAGATTGGAGAGTGTGTGGGAGGTAATCTTCAGTAAGAAAACAGCAGCTCGATCCCAAGGCAGCCGAGAAGAAACCTGAAGAATTTGAATGGAAGGCTACATATTCAATCAAGCAAAATTAAAATCAGAATTGGAATAGGGAAAGAATTAAAATGCAAGGTTGTGTATTCAATGAAACAAATGAATATCAATCAAACATCCAGAATAGAGAAAGAACAAAAATTGAAAGCTGTGTATGCAATCAAGCAAAATTATGTGCAAAGGAATAAATAAGAGTGAAGAACAACAGGAGAACATGAGCTTCAGCTGTACACCGTAGATCGCCGTCCTCGTCTAGTTAAGGCAAGCACCGAGCGACCAGCAAGCGCGGTAAAAAACATACGAATATTAGATCAGAAACACCAAACATACGTACCTTGCGGAATTGACGGCGGCGCCGAGGAGGCGGAGGGAGGCCAGCGAGGTTCTCATTCCCGAGGTCATCCCACTGGAACAGGGGCCGCCGCAGGGACGGCTGCTTCTGATGAGTCCTAGGCTGCCGGCCCGCCGCTACGAGGAGAGCCCGGAGCAGACCAGTAGCATGCGCACATGCTGAATCGGCTGGACAGAAATGGCTTGGAGTCTTAATGGCGGCGGCAAGGAGGCGGGGCAGGCCGCCGAGCTTCTCCTTGCCCAGCTCATCCTGCTGGAATCGCGGCGGGGATGGGCGCATCAGGCGCGTCCTTCCCGATCCCGCTGGAACTGGGACCGCGTCGTGTCCGATCTGTCCAAGCCGGCCGCCGGCGCGAGAACGGCATGGAGCAGAGCAATGCCATGAGGGAGGTCCTCTGGCTCTGACCGCCGCCGTGGGGAGGCCGATGGGCGAGGAGGGCTCAGACAGAACAACGTCGTGAGGGCCTCTGGATCTGACCGCCGACTGGAAAGACTTGTCGTTTTTCAGCAGAAATAATCTTGGTGGGTTCACAACGGAGAGAGAGAAAGCAGGTGGGTGGGCTTACTCGAGGGAGAGTGCGTCCGTGTGTGGCGCTGGTGGGCCGATGGTCCATCCTCCCAACCGGTAACTGAAGGCTGATGTGGCCATTTTTTTACGCTGGTAAACTCCTTGTCGGTCCCTCCTGTAAGTCAGTAGTGAAACGATGACATGGCTGGCTTGCTGATGTGGATAGGCTGCATGTCAAGAGAAATAGGATAGTGGGGATGAACTATTTGGTATTATAGATACTACTATCCCATTTAGCATGGCGATGTTCCACTCTCTTCACTTAATTGGCCTTCTCAGTTGAGCAGATTTGAGTAAAACTATGCTTGTTTTCTCTGTACAGTGGAAGACGCGAAGATGCAATGGAAAAGCTCAAAGCAACCCAGCAAGTCGCTCCTTCTGCAACCTTCAGAGGTGCTTTACTTTTGTAGGTCCTTGTTTTTTTTTTGTTAAGAGTAGTATTGTGTATTGGGGCAGAATGTGGAATGATAAACTTCTAAAGCAAAGAGCTCTCAAGGCTCGCATTTATTTTGTGATTTTAGCAGATAGAAACAGGGAAGGAAATAACTGTACATACTCAGAAATACTATCATTTATTATCTGATGGTGCTTTATTTATTTTCTGTCAAAAAGAAGGCATCAACTGACTTGACAAAAAGGAGCAGAACTGTTACAAAACTAAGGAAGCTAATGTGAAAGAACAGTTCGAGAGAGGGGGAGGGAGGGAGGGATACTAATTCAGTTCATGCTCTCGAATGACATTTCTGATGCAATATTTTTATTTAAATGTGTAGTTGCTGCTTGGGAAGCGCTAATGGGAATTCGCATGGAAGCAAGCCAGGTTTGGCACTGCGAGCAAATATTTATCCTTTTCACGGCCGTAAATAAAGCTAGCATCATGGTATTTCCTAACACAGGATGTCTCCTCATCGATGTCCCCGAATGATTCGGTTGATTTGTCAATCAAAGAAGAAGAAATCAAATGGTCTGATCAGGATGATCTGAAATTTCGGGTTGATGCAATCAAAGGACTTGCTGCTCTTCTAAATGGAGAGATAGACTCAGGTTATTTTTCATTTTGACATCCTGCATATCTCTGCTAGAAAATAAGGAGTGGATATTATCCAGAGTGATTTACAGTTGCTCTTTATCAGCCCAGACGCTCTTTGGTGGGCCCAACAGTTGCTATGCTGCAGTAGGCAATAACCAAACAGGTATTACCGTAATAAAGCATTTGCTCCTTTCCGTATGGCTAGTGCAGACATGGACCTTATTAGTGTTCATTACAGAAAATGCTGCCTTTACATATGGTGAATATCTGCACTGTACTGGGGATTTTCCTTTGGCAACACAAATGTATGAAAAGGTTCTTGAGGCAGCAAGCAGAGAAGATATATCTGGAAATCTGTTAGCAGCTGGAAACATGGCTCCTGAGGAGGTTTCTCTGGGTGCCACTTGCTCATACGGCCAGCTTTTATCTCATTCTGGGTAATATTCAGATTCTTCTCTACAGTCATTCTGTGGCTGGCCTTCTTTTCTTCCATTTCTAAGACATATTCTTTGTTGGTCTTATTATGAAGAGATCCATTTTGAAACCAACGTCAATATTTGTTCGATGAACTACAAAACAATTATCTTTAGGACGGCAACTTGTCCCTTTTAGGGATCCTGTTGACGGCATTCACTCGGTGCTTTTACAGGAAGTTTGACGAGGCAGAGGACCATCTCACAAGAGCACTACAGAAGGCTGAAGAACAATTCGGTTTGTCACGCGAAGCTTGTTAATGAATATCAGAAAATAAAGCATCTAAGCATTTGATCTCCAAGTTAGATATCATGTAATCTTGTAATCCATGCAGGTTCAAATCACCCAAAGGTTGGTATGGTATTGACCTGTGTAGCCAGGATGTATAAACTGAAAGCAAAATCTGAAGGTTCTAGTTCAATAATGGTTCAGGAGGTCAGTAGATCATTAACTCTAATAGAATAATTGATCTTTGTATTCCCTTGGTCTTAAATCTTGATGATGAGTCAAGAATGAGGCAATTCTCATTCTTTCTCAAATCAGTTCTCATATTTATTTATTTGTTAATTATGTACTCCCTCTGTACCAAAATTTAAAGACGTTTTTTGCCACTACTAATAGTGTCAAAAAGCGTCTTAAATTTTGATATGGAAGGAGTATTACTGGTTGGTGGAGTTTGTGAGTAGTCTTTCTCTGCGCTGTCTGATTGCAGGGGCTATATAGGAAGGCCCTAGAAGTACTGAAAGCACCTGCCATCAATTCTGAGGGTAAAACTATGACCTCCTATGGTATTGGTTCCTGTTAATCCCTTGGGCAATGTTAAGTTTCCTATTTATATTTTGCAGGCACAAGAAGGCAAGTCGATTGGAGAGATATCATATCCTTGGCTAGAGGTTATACTTTGAATCTTTATTATCTAATCTTCTCTGAAGTATTCTACCAGAAGGCAGTTCTTGGATTTGGATTAGTAGAAAAGCAAGTTACTTCATGCAACGTTGTAGATTTCATATTGTTTGTGAATTGTTATCATAATCAATTTAATTTAGTTTTTTCTCAATTGATAAATTCTAGTTCATGCTTTACATTTTTCCCCCTTACCTCCTGTTTGAATGAGACCATGGGGTGGATCTGGTTAAATCTTGAAAATGTAACCTAACAGTGTGAATCCGAATCCGCCTACCTGTACGTGTTAGTATAGTAGGATTGCATTGTAAACCCTTGTGTTTCAGTAACTGAAAGATGGGGAAACGTATTTTCTAATCGTTACGGTTCCCATGGAATTTTTCCTAAAATAGTACCTAAATGTTTCCCCCCTCTCAGTTAGTGTTAGTATAAGCTGAATTCGCCGAGTCCTGACAAATCTGAGTATCACTAATCTTAAGCAGTGAAAATAAGCAGCGTTATTGCTAGCAATTGTGCACATTCGTGTATTGCTTGTATCGAGGCTTTTACGGTGACTGTTGTTCTCGTTCTTACCATTGGTTTAATAATACTGAATTTGTCACTGCTTGTCCAATATTCAGGCGAGTATGCGGAGCTGTTGCTTATTCAGTCAAATAGAAAGGCAGAAGGTGAGCGAATGAAGGAGTGGGCAGAAGATGCCTGGAAGAATCGTAGATCAACACTGGCCCAAGCATTGGAGATTTCAGAAGTTTCAAAGCCTACGGTGGTTGATACCCGTATCGGCAGGGTCATATAGCTTCCATGACGGTCCGAGGAAAATTACTATGCAATAATCTGTGTACTCAACACTAATGTAACATAGGTTCTCCATGGATTTGCCTACGCTCTGCATGTGTTTCTGATCTTTGGCGGAGAGCGCCCTTGCAAATCTTAACTGGAAAACAACTCCCACCTGAATCCAACACTTCTAGTACTGCACACTACATTGCTTTCACTTCACAAAGGCACGTACACACACAGCTGTACAAGGGCTCGTCTGTGTCGAGACAACACAGAAGAGAGGGCTTCAATCGGTACCCCAAAATGGTCACTCCTTCCTCCCGATGCCGTGGGACATGTTGTAGATCCCGCGCCCCTGCGCGTGCACGCACAACACACCATGACACCAACGTCAGTGCAATGCCCAACGTAAAACACAAGAAAAGTACTGACATGGATGCTCATTCAACTTACGACGAGGAACATGCTGGAGGCGGCCAGGGCGAGAGGGATGGCGACGGAGGTGATCACGTCGTAGCGCCCCTTGAGGTACGTCGGCCTGTGCACGCTCTGGAAGTACCTCTGCTTCTTCACTATCTTTTCCCTCGGCCGGAACGGCGGCTCCGGCTCCGGCGAGTACGACGGCGCCATGCTAGCAGAATACGCCACAGAAGTTTTTTTCTTTCAAAAAAAAAAAAATACGCGGCAGAAGTTCTACTCAAGGCGGAAGATTTTACGAACGAGGGCGAATGCTCTCTTGCAAGCAGCTGCCGTTAGCAGCGGATACGCCGAGCGTCCTTTATAGGCGCTGAAAGCCGTCCGGCGTCAGCTGGAAACTCCCAGAATGCACCCAAAAACAGAGCTCCCGATCATTTCCGCACCTGACTTCGAGTCCCGTCACGGCTTTCCAGGCCGTTCGATTCGATCCGCCCGGAACGTTCTAAATTTGTTAACAAATAAGCCTCTGAGAAGAAAACTCTGGGAGGACACGCACAGCTTAGCCTGTTCTGATCAAAATTATAAATAAAGAAGATTTTCTCTTCACTAATATAACATGATCAAACACTCTAAAAAAATGAACCAAATTCAAACATATATTTGAAATTTGAAATATTTAAAATTGAGATTGGCAGGGGCCGCGCAGACGCGTACCCCCTCTATTACAAATTATGACGTCCATTCTCCTACTAGAGGAGATGGTGGACCAGCGTTCCTCCCAAGTGCAATGGAGGCCACTAATACAGGCCATGGGTCTTCTTGATCACCCATTGACCCCGTCCAGGTAAGTGCTTTTCTCGGTAGCACCAGGCGCTTCATATATAGCCTTCCCTGACATGTCTCGCTCCGTCGATGAGCAGTATGGGACTAAAACGTCCAGCGATATGGATCAGACGTGTTGCCCAACGTCTTTTCCAGCTGCAATCCTACGGGCTCAAAACCATCTGGGCCTTGGGCTTCTTGGGCCACGGGGAATGCGATATTTCCAGAGTCCAGACCGAGTCAAATTTGCAATCATATGGGCTGAAAAAATAAAATAAAAAGTACTTTCACTGGAAAATGTTATAATTTCTCAAAAAAATTTGGAAAATGCTATAATTTTTTTGAAGATAGAAACCACAGGAAGAAAGTTTGGGAGACGCATTTCACCGCTGCAGAAAATCAACCAGATATTGAGATGAAAAAGCAAGCGCAAACTCAGTGCAATTTCCGCGTACCTCTGCTCTTCTTGACCCAGCCTTACCCGCGGTTAGTTCGCACATCCCCATCAGTGCCAATACAATAACCCTAGCCAACCAGAGATCCAGCTATCCAAGCAAAGCACTACAAATAAATCCGATCCGACCCAAAACAAATAGCAGCAGATGATATGATCCGGTATGAACCGCCGCTCATTCTCTTCTTCTTCTTGCAAAAAAGAAGAAGAAAAACAACGATCTGGTATGAACTGTTGCCCGATCAGCATCTCCAGCGCTATAAACAAACCCCAGCACCGCACTAGTTTACGCCGGCGAGGTCAACCCTAGCAATCATGCCTCCACGTCAGCCGCACGGGCCACCATCTTCCCCATTCTTTAGTAACGATCGCCACGCAACTGCTCGACAAGTGTATCGGGGAAGAAGTCAGCACCTCGATGGGTTGATCTTCTTGTCCGGTTGTCCCGCCCCGCCCTGGCAGCAGCGCATAGTCGGCCGGGGTGAGATCACGCTGAACTTTCCTGCCATGGCAGCCATTTTCCGGAGGCTTACGCCACCGGCAGGCCTGGAGTTGGATAAAAAGAACTCGACCAATCATGGTCCGGCGGAGGTTTGCGTTGCTTATCTTTTGTGGCAGGTAAGCTGTAGGCTTCAATCAAGGGTTTTTCAGCCGAGAAATTACAGCAACTGACTGAAATAACGTCGCTGTCCACTTGGAAAACTCGGCTTGCAAGACTGACCATCCCTTGCGTTCAAGCCTCCTTCCTTCCCCTCCCCTGCTGGGATTCCATAGCTCCAATGGTTAGTTAACCCGGAATAATGTCCTAGCTAGCTAGCAGTTACCTTGATGAATTCCCTTGTAATAGTACCCCTGAGTCACGACACATTTTGATTGATTGATTTCGTTGCTAAGGTGAAGCTGTCAGGGAACAATTATCCTTCCTGGGCGAGCGTCCCATTTGGTCTCTGATCTCTATCCACTCAGAGTCAGAGGCCTCTTCTGTTTTGGCTCCCTTTTTAAGCCCATGTCCTCCTCCTGCCTCGCCATCATTCATCCCAACAAAGCGTGTCAAACCTCTCCCTCAAGTGTCCTCCCAATAACCACTACTTCTTCTCTCCACCGTCTTCTTCAGCTCTCTCGAGCGAAAGCAAAGGGTGTCATGGAGGGCCTCATCCCGTTCATCTACAGGGCCGTGGCGCAGTACAGGAAGGAGGGGCAGGTCTCCCTCGCCGACCTGCTCTTCGACGAGCAGCCGTCGTCGTCGCCCACGGCGGCCTCGGCCTACTTCCGTCTCCCCGGGGACTCCGGCCGGCACCAGCGCTTCTCGGCCGACTCCGGTGCGGCCGGAGCGGCGCGGCGGTCTCCGGCACACCGCCGGCGCACCATGGATCAGGGATCGTGGTGACTGGTTGTGATTGAAGCGCAGAAAGTCGTCAAGGAATAAGAAAAACAGAGCAAAGCAGGTGAAGACTTGCCTAGGTACGTCGTCGAGTACATGCAGATACGATGCTGATTGGTGGGAAACCTCAGGTATTGGCCTAGCTAGCTAATACAGGCTGCAGACCTGCAGTTTATGTGTGCTTACCTGCATATATTTGTAATATTTCAATTCTGCTTGTAATGATCGGTCCGTGAGTCGGTGAGTGTCAACTGTAAATAATTATGGGATGCATAAGCGCAGGGCCTGTGAAGAAGATGTATAGTGTCAGAGTCCATACATGATACATCATACATGGAGTGTAATATGGCAATAAAAGCTTCACCATGTACAAAAAGGTTGTGTACACGCACACATGACGTGCTGCAAGACTGCAAAAGAAGCGAGAGTCAAGCAATCAAGATTGCTAATTGCATCCGCGTTCTTCAGTTCAATCTTCCTTTTCAAAGAAGAAGAAGGAAAAAAAAACTCGTTCTCAGTTTGAAATCAGGATAAAAACAACCTTCTGGCTCCACACCCAGAGCAAGAACAACCATTTTTCTCTTGAAACTCGGAAGAACAAGAATAACTTTGGTTGAGACGATGTATACCGAATCGCAAGAAACATGGACGTTCTGTGCTACTCCAGTCTCCAATCAGGAAAGGAGTACGCACGAGAAGCATAATTAAAGCACGCATGAATACTACATCAATCAGGATCACTTCGTTTTCCGACCACACGGACCAACGCGGACCTTAACACTGGAGTGTCGGGTGGACGCCAAAGGGAAAACAGGGGTAGGAGCACGTAAATTGGAATTTAAGAAAATTCTAGGCACCTGTGCCCTGACCAATCCATTTGAAATAAGCTTGGAGTACCAAACAAATTCCATCTTTGTTAAATTCAGTTTGATATCCCCGCAAAAACAGGAAAAAAAATTGATTCAATGTCGAGAACCAAGCCCACACAAGAAAACCTCTCATCCTTGACCTCTCTTTTGTGCCAGGCAGATATTCCACTCAGATGATCTGGAGGTGCAGAGTATAGTCAACATGGCGATGATGAAATTCATACACAGTTGTAATCTGAAATTGCCTGACTTCTTTAACGGTGCTTCAGGTAGAGTTATACAACAAAATGGCACCTCTGTCCAGACCAACCCCCTTATACTTTGATTCTGTACAACAGAACTGATAGGTTTCGGCGTGCCTGAAACTCCACAGGTTCTTTGTGTTCATTCACGACACCGCTAAAGAGCAGCGACACACACACCCGACTCGGCTAGCATCGTTCCAAAGCTACAAAGGAAGTAACTAGTCAGATAACTGGTACAGTTGCAACGCTAAGACTATGGTACTAGTATCACCTTAGAGAATGAATGTGAAGGGTATCTGGAGACACTATAATGAGAAACCGACTTAGCATCATTATCTGGAGGACAGCTTCCAGTGAGTAATAATACCTAGGAAATGCTAGCTCCATGGAGTTTACAGGTGTCCCAACATTTCCATCTGTTTTCGCAGTGTGGTTTCTGTTGCTTACATATCTGAAAAATCATCCTATATAAATCCTATGATGAGCGGAAACCTCACTATAAACAGAACTTACACAGGAGGACTATACACAAAATCAGAAGGAAGCCAGGAGCCAAAACATGATGACCGCTGATGTAGCACTTAGCGCCCAGGACAGAAAAGCGAATGCCGTCGCGAGTTGAAATCTCCCACAAGGCAGTTCGTAATATCTTATGCAGAAAGAAATGTCCCTCTCAAAAAGAACTGTTACACCAGCAGCTGAGCACGATGCAGCAAACGAGAGAATCGCAGTAACCTGCATTGCATAGTTGGGTTTCATTAGTGTTGCTGGAGACACTGAACAAGGGAACACAAAGCTGTCCAAATGAAGGGCATACTCATACAATTTGGTAGATAACTCAATCAATTAAGACTGTATGACATGCACAGATAAGTTTTTTTTATGTCAAATGTCCCTCTCAAGAAGAATACAGAGATCATGAATAACTTCAATAATAAGCACAGAAATCAAAACTCAACAGAAAGTACAACACCATAAATTTAGTGTGCAACAATAAACTCCACTAAGCAAGCAATAAATCACAAGCGTACGCATCTGCTGTAGCTTAAATGTCATCCATGTAATATGTGTGCATGCAGCCATGCATGTATCTTGAGCAGGACAGAGGGAGGGAATAATTGAACTAGAACAGGACTATTAACCTAGTAAAACTATATTAGGTATAGAACCCCACATTTCTGTAGCATTTCAGGACGCAAAATAAGCCTTGAATGATCATTTGAATTCATTTTTCTCATATCTAAGAACATGCTTACCATATATCGAATGTTGGTTCATGATAAGCAATGAAGAAGAGCACATTTCAGAAAGAAAGAAACTGGAGAAAGCAAGAAATCAAAACAGCACACTGCATGACAAGAGTTTCAGAAGGACATTTATCATTACCCAGTCTCCGACGACAAATAAGCTCACTAAAACAGCATTGTTGAGATCTCTTTTGACTTTAAGGGCGTATCCATCAAGACATGCAAGCCCCAAGCTCCAGAGTGCTTGCAATCCCATCGACGCAATCAGATAGCTGAAACTCAAAAGAGACAAAGAGCTCATTACAAAACTGAAATGCCATTAGCAGCAGTAGAAATTCTAAAAGGGGAATGCCGTATTAATACAGGTCTGCAAATAAGGCACAATTGCACTAAATTTGTAGCTGAATCTAGGAATTACCACCACCATGCACCCACACCACATGGCCTACAGAAGGCCCAATTTGGCCTTGAGGGGGCTCAGCCATTAGTTTTTGGACAGTACCCACCCGTGCAAAAGCACACTTGCACTAAAATCGCCACTCGTTACAAGTCCAAACCTACATATTTCCTCAGGCACATGTATCACAGGACAGTGATGGTTAACTTCATACCATCTTCTTAGATTCTTTAACCAACCATCTCAATACTCTAGTTGACTGCTCACGGATTAACAAAGCCCCTCGTGATTAAACTATCCATCGCTCGCAGATTAACAGACTAGTAGATGGTACTCCGCCCAGTAAAAGAACTCCCAGACAGGACAGGAAGGTTACCAGAAGGCGGTGTAGCCGGCGAAGCCGTTGGCGGAGGCCATGACGGCGATGGAGGCGGCGGCGAGCGCGGCTTGGCCGAGCCGCAGCCAGAGCCCGCCCCACGTCCCGGGCCTCCCCACCAGCTCCCTCATCTCCGCGACACCCCACCTATCACCTCCCGCCGCGGTCGGCCATGCGCGCGCGTGCGTGCGGGTGGAGTGGTGGTGCTGCCGCCGCCTGCCGCCGCCAAATCAGGTCCCGGTCCGGCCGGTGTAAGGTGCGCGGCGCCGTGCGGGGGGTCGGAGAGGAATCGCGGCTCAGCTGCCGGCGGCTTTGGGCGAGACTTGTTGTCGACGGGGAAAAGGGGATTGGGAAAGGGGCGGGGGTGGGAGTGGGGCGCCGGCGCGGTGGGGAGTTGGTGCGGGGGTGACGCGCGCGGGCGGGCGGCGGGCCCCGGCCGCGGAGAAAAGGGCGGAGAGCGCCCGGGGCCGCGGGGTTGCTTGCGTTGGTGGTTTCTGATCTGGATCCGATCTGATCGGATGGCCGAGGTGAGCCGACGGAGGCGGGGCTGAGGGTGAGCGATCCTCCATCCACTTTCCGTGCTGCGCTTTAACGCTGCGTCCGTACCGATTTTGGGCTAAATTTTGTGCTGATGCGGTGGTGGTTGTGTGGAGATGGAAATCACGCGTGGTATGGTGTCCACTTCTGTCCCGTGTATGCAATCACTGAGCGGAATCGTGCGTGCAGCCACGGCCAGAAATGTTGTTCGGCGAAGGCACAATGTGTCCAGCAGCTGATTTTGTTTTAAGCGTATATAGACTTGTAAAGTCTCGGAAATCAAGAATTTTTTTTGAATCATGAAGGAGAGCTGCATCTGGCGTAAATTAAGAGGGAATAGATATCACAGTACAAAGAGGCGAGTACAAGAGCGGAACCGACAAGCGAGGGAGGAGAGAGAAAAGATGGCCAATGTGTTATTCCCCGTCCATGAGAGACACTCACAACGCGTTTGGTTCGCCTATGGTAACGTATTCAGCTTTGTATTCAGACTGCACTGTATTAAATGGTGTATTGAGTGAACACGTGTTCTGTTTGGTTGAACAAAGGTATGCATTCTGAATACAGTGCAGCGTTTGGTTGACCCATGTATTGGGATTACACAATGTAGCATTAGTATTATCTCATCAAATGAACGACAATGAATGCTAAATTAATGCTGATTTGTACATGGCTGACATGTCCATGTCATATATCATAGGTAACAGATTTTTTCTGATGGATCTTAGTAGATAAATATTTGAACAAATTCAAGCTAACTCCATAAATGGGGTCATCAGCAAAAATGCATTAACACATGCATAATTAATAGCCAACAAAACAGATCATTTTCTCATTGTTGAAGAATAGCAATAACATTTTCATGTGATATCCATCTGGTAACACATCAGCTCATCATCACCACAAGTACCAGCAGTCCCTCATCTTCTAATTGCATTATCCACATCATCAGCTCCTCATCACCACCAGTAGCACCAGATCCTTATCTTCTAATTGCATCATCTAGCACATCATTGGACCAACAAAAACTTGTCATTTCTCTAAACAAGACATGTTGTAGTTCTGAAGAATTGCAAATGTAAAAGCTTTGCATATATGATTTGCATGAAAAACAAATCTTGAATGCCCCAGATCTAAGAAGGATATTGTAATAGCAAGTTGGATTTCATCTGTTCATGACAACACACATGAAATCTGCCTAACAATAAACAATAAAAAATGTCATGGCAGTGTTGGACATTTCTGACATAAATCAATGTGCATGGCCTAGTTATTGGAATCTATACAAGCAAGTTTAGTCGCATCACATGGGTTTTGTTCAACAAAGGTATGCCATATAACAGTCAAGTATTGCTCAGACTATTCTTTTTAAGAGAGAAAGAACAAGATAACAGCACATAACTATCACTTAACATCAGTAACAAGATAATAGTGCATGAATTTAACTTACCAAGCGTTTTCTTAACATACTCCCTCCTCGATTCTGCGGGAGTGCAAGCATCATATGCATTTCTTACGGAGCTTTGGCAAATATCTTTGGCAGCATTCACGATTTGGTCCCAGTGAATCCAAGCCTTGATAATTCATTGATAGCTTTCTCTTTAAACTTACATCTAGGATCTTCCTCCATTGCTTTCTCTTGGGCAATAGCTTGGCGTTCCATTATTGCGTGCCATTTGGCCGACATTACGAGTGACACTCTTGATTTGGCTGTTTACATCTCCAAACATGGTGAGAAAAGGGTCCGTTGATTACGACCCTACGAGACCCGTTACCTTTCTTTCTCTTCTTAGAGTTTGTAGAATCGGCGGTGACATGGCTGTCAACAGGACCGTCTAGGTGTCTCTCTTGACGTTCTGTCATCTTCCTCTTCATCATTCATCTCATCCTCGATGACAATCTCATTCTGCAAATTTGTTATAGCTTCGCCAAAAACCTTCCGCGCCCTCCCCAGTAGCTATATCTTTGCTATAAATTGCAGCCAACTTATCAAAATAAGGGAACGACACACCATACAAGCCCTTGGCCTCATTGTGAAGCTGCAAAAGACAATAAGCATGGAAATCATATTTTTGGTTAACTCTACTACAACCATAATCAATAGATAAAATGTTGTTCAAGAAGTTCCATACGTTCTCAGTTTTCTAGGTCATGCGGTGCGACAACTTACAAGGTAAAGAAAAATCATGCGATGAACGAGAAAAGGCACTTTCTCCAATCTATATCTATGAAATAATGTATTTGGAAGGAAAGGAGGTATCCAATAGGACCTCACTTCTAGCGAAGTAGTAATACAAGAGATGTCAATTGGATAATCCATATGGCCACAAGTAGAAAATGTAATGCAAAAGTAATAGGCATCTGGAGTTATATACCTTACAATGTTCCTCGTATGATTGCTTTTCACCTTTGGATCATTTTCCTATTCTCATCCCAAGAAAACCCACTTCTTTTAAGCATAACTTCAATTGCTCCATACTTGGTCCTAAAGTATCTCACCCTTGACTCAATGTGTGGGGCAGCACTAAGACCACAACCAGGTACCTTTTCAGCCAACCTACTTTCCAAAGACTGAGGAATACCCATTCTTGAAACCATTATCACCTTTCCACCGTGGATCCAATGACGGATCATAGAGAGCATTGACTAGCTAAATCGTCCTCCATTGTTGTCCACTTTCTTTTGTTTTCCCCGCCACGTGCAACACTTGAGCTATCCATGTTGTCCATACCTACAAAATGCATAAGTTAAATCAGTTCATGAAATATTCAGATTTCTATAATTAAAACAAGCATGTATGTACATACGCAATCATCCAATCAAACACAAACCTTAGTGGCCTCTCGCTCTATAGCTATTATACATCCCTTGAGAAAGAGTATTCCGGAAATTAGTCCACTCATTAGATGTTGATATATGAGTGATAAATTCAGGTTCATCGTTCTCTCCCTCCAAGATTTTCATGTTATCTTGCATCATCCCATCCTCACTAGTGAGTGGATCCTCAGCCATATTTTGTAAAATCAGATTGTGTAATAGAGCGCATGCCATTATAATCCGGCAATGAGTTTTGATAGGAAAATATGATGGAGACCTCAAAATCGCCCACCGGCCCTTGAGTCTTCCAAAGCATCTCTCAATAATATTTCTAGCTCTAGCGTGCAGCATATTAAAATATTCCTCTGCGCTGCGTGGTGGGTTTTGTGCAGTCCAACCACCTAAGTGGTACCTTTGACCTCGATAAGGAGCTAAAAATCCATTTGCATTTGTGTAGCCAGCATCAACAAGGTAGTATTGTCCTTGAGGGACTCGAAACCCATCCAACCTCGAAATAGCATCTCTAAGAACACGACCATCATGTGCGAACCCTCCCGGCCGGGTAATATATAAATAAACTGCATGTCAGGTGCACATACACCCAAAACATTTGTATCAATATCAGCCAGCCTTGACCTATACCTCCCTCTTAGATTAGCTGGGACGGTAACCTTGACATGTGTACCATCTAATGCACCCAAACAATTCTACAACATGAACATCATGAGTGATATTAGTGTGTTATACTTGCTAATAAGATTATATCATGTGACCGACACTAAAATTTTCATGCAGAGATAATTTACCTTGAAATACTTCCAATTATTATACATGCAATCTTGGTATAGGCTCTGGTTTCTTAAGTAGCAGGTTGTGTAGCTTCAAAACAGCCAGCAAACATTTATTGAAATTTCGCTTATCGTCTCACCACTTCGATAAAAGAACTTCTTGATTGTTCTATTTTTTAGATGGTGTGATATTATGTAGAGAAATGTAGCCACTATCTCTTCCAGTGATGTGTTCCTTGTGCCCTCTAGACCACCGGTAACTCTAACCATCTCACACAATTTGTGGAATGTCCTCCTGTCCATCTGAAGCTCCTGTATGCAAGCTACATCACTCTCGCCAATGAGCTGGTACAAATGTGCGTCTCTAAGTTCTCTATTTCTAATCCTCTTTTCTATCTTCCACAACCTCCTTTTATAGACTAGTGCAAATAATAACCATATATAATAGTACATAAGCATGATGCTAATCGAAATATTCCTAAATGCTAAATTCCTTAAATCGAGATCTCGTGGTGGCCAAAGGAAGGCGAGCCATGATGCTGAAAATAAAATGCAGCACAAAATTATAAATATTGTGTATCTTGAATTCATATGAGTATATATCAATATATATATATATATGAGTATAGCTTAGCTCATGAAATTACTCTCCGGCAAAACAAAGGGCACAAGAATTACGAGCGTCAAATTCTGCTTAAATAGCAAGCAACCTACATGAGTACGATGCGATTACATCATATATATATTTTCGATAATAAGGGGTCAAACCCCCGGCTCCAATCAATTAAGAAAGAAACCAAACGAGTAACAGAGTTTTAACAACCAGCCTCACCACAGGGCAAGTGCAAAGCTATAGAGATGAAAAGGAAAGACAGCTCCAAACATGTTTCTTTTGCAACCTAACAAACTAAAACAGGATACATCACACACTCTCACTTTGAGGCCACAACAGTGGTGCGATACAGCATATGTGATCCACAAGAAACTGTAGAATCAAATTATTCTTTAAATAACAAACAGCCTCTTCCCTATCAAGGGCATGCATGACTCATATTATTCATATTATCTCCTCCATAGCTATTCTCTTATAGTATCACCCTCGCAAAACAAAAGGGCACAAGAAAATCTAGGTAATGCGGTAAGCATCAGATTTACAGTGAGATAGTACAATACAATACAATGTGAGCAATCCATGCAATTCTCAAGCATCAAATTCTGATTGAACAACAAGCAGCCTATATAAGCACAATACAATGCAGTGTGATCCAATACAACTACTTTATTTATCTATATCCAACAGAGAAAAGGATCTGACCACCTCATTTGTTGGGGACAACAAATCACAGTATGACGAGGAAGCAAAAATTACTAATTCCACCAAAGAATCCCTCAAAATATTCCAGTCATGCGCACATCCATGAACAGTACCCAAATCTCAACTAGTCGACTAAGTCTGAAGCCCTAACGATGCAGTTCGGCCAAAACGCTTGGATCTTCTAGTTCGGAGAAAGGAAGCGATAGATCCAGACGCTGGAGCACGAGAAGAAGAGGAGGGAGGGAAGAGGGAGGTGGCGCACCGTGGTTCTTGTCGAAGATGCGATCGAGGAAGGTTCGCGTCGAGGAAAGAAAGGGACCAGCTGTTTGGGCGGAGCTTGGAGAGGTCCGGCTTTGGATCTTGCGGCGGAGGAGGGAGAGGCCGGCGTTCCTACTCCGACGGCGAGGGGAGGTCGTGGCGGCGACGGGGAGAGCTCATGGTGGGGGCGAGGTCGGGACGAGCGGAGGAAGGGAAAGTGGATCTGATTACGGAGACGAGCGTTATCTGTTTTCACTCGGTGTGCCCTGTTTCGGCTTTCGAGCGACGTATCCGATTACACGGCAATGGAAACCGGCCCAGCCGAACCAAACGCCCGTAACGTTTTCGGGAAGCGATGTAATCGGGAGGCGGTGCAAAATTGGCGAACCAAACGCGTCGTCACAACGCGTTTGGTTCGCCTATGGTAACGTATTCAGCTTTGTATTCAGACTGCACTGTATTAAATGGTGTATTGAGTGAACACGTGTTCTGTTTGGTTGAACAAAGGTATGCATTCTGAATACAGTGCAGCGTTTGGTTGACCCATGTATTGGGATTACACAATGTAGCATTAGTATTATCTCATCAAATGAGCGACAATGAATGCTAAATTAATGCTGATTTGTACATGGCTGACATGTCCATGTCATATATCATAGGTAACAGATTTTTCTGATGGATCTTAGTAGATAAATATTTGAACAAATTCAAGCTAACTCCATAAATGGGGTCATCGACCAAAAATGCATTAACACATGCATAATTAATAGCCAACAAAACAGATCATTTTCTCATTGTTGAAGAATAGCAATAACATTTTCATGTGATATCCATACTGGTAACACATCAGCTCATCATCACCACAAGTACCAGCAGTCCCTCATCTTCTAATTGCATTATCCACATCATCAGCTCCTCATCACCACCAGTAGCACGGATCCTTATCTTCTAATTGCATCATCTAGCACATCATTGGACCAACAAAAACTTGTCATTTCTCTAAACAAGACATGTTGTAGTTACGAAGAATTGCAAATGTAAAAGCTTTGCATATATGATTTGCATGAAAAACAAATCTTGAATGCCCCAGGATCTAAGAAGGATATTGTAATAGCAAGTTGGATTTCATCTGTTCATGACAACACACATGAAATCTGCCTAACAATAAACAATAAAAAATGTCATGGCGGTGTTGGACATTTCGACATAAATCAATGTGCATGGCCTAGTTATTGGAATCTATACAAGCAAGTTTAGTCGCATCACATGGGTTTTGTTCAACAAAGGTATGCCATATAACAGTCAAGTATTGCTCGGACTATTCTTTTAAGAGAGAAAGAACAAGATAACAGCACATAACTATCACTTAACATCGAACAAGATAATAGTGCATGAATTTAACTTACCAAGCGTTTTCTTAACATACTCCCTCCTCAGATTCTGCGGGAGTGCAAGCATCATATGCATTTCTTACGGAGCTTTGGCAAATATCTTTGGCAGCATTCACGATTTCAGTCCAGTGAATCCAAGCCTTGATAATTCATTGATAGCTTTCTCTTTAAACTTACATCTAGGATCTTCCTCCATTGCTTTCTCTTGGGCAATAGCCCGCGTTCCATTATTCTTGCCATTTGGCCGACATTACGAGTGACACTCTTGGTGGCTGTTTACATCTCCAAACATGGTGAGAAAAGGGTCCGTTGATTACGACCTCTGAGACCCGTTACCTTTCTTTCTCTTCTTAGAGTTTGTAGAATCAGCGGTGACATGGCTGTCAACAGACCGTCTAGGTGTCTCTCTTGACGTTCTGTCATCTTCCTCTTCATCATTCATCTCATCCTCGATGACAATCTCATTCTGCAAATTTGTTATAACCGCCAAAAACCTTCGCGCCCTCCCGGTAGCTATATCTTTGCTATAAATTGCAGCCAACTTATCAAAATAAGGAACGACACACCATACAAGCCCTTGGCCTCATTGTGAAGCTGCAAAAGACAATAAGCATGGAAATCATATTTTGGTTAACTCTACTACAACCATAATCAATAGATAAAATGTTGTTCAAGAAGTTCCATACGTTCTCGCTTTTCTAGGTCATGCGGTGCGACAACTTACAAGGTAAAGAAAAATCATGCAAAGGAACGAGAAAAGGCACTTTCTCCAATCTATATCTATGAAATAATGTATTTGGAAGGGAAAGGAGGTATCCAATAGGACCTCACTTCTAGCGAAGTAGTAATACAAGAGATGTCAACTGGATAATCCATATGGCCACAAGTAGAAAATGTAATGCAAAAGTAATAGGCATCTGGAGTTATATACCTTACAATGTTCCTCGTATGATTGCTTTTCACCTGGATCATTTTCCTATTCTCATCCCAAGAAAACCCACTTCTTTTAAGCATAACTTCAATTGCTCCATACTTGGTCCTAAAGTATCTCACCCTTGACTCAATGTGTGGGCAGCACTAAGACCACAACCAGGTACCTTTTCAGCCAACCTACTTTCCAAAGACCGAGGAATACCCATTCTTGAAACCATTATCACCTTTCCACCGTGGATCCAATGACAGATCATAGAGAGCATTGACTAGCTCGTCGTCCTCCATTGTTGTCCACTTTCTTTTGTTTTTCCCCCTGCCACGTGCAACACTTGAGCTATCCATGTTGTCCATACCTACAAAATGCATAAGTTAAATCAGTTCATGAAATATTCAGATTTCTATAATTAAAACAAGCATGTATGTACATACGCAATCATCCACGAAACACAAACCTTAGTGGCCTCTAGCTCTATAGCTATTATACATCCCTTGAGAAAGAGTATTCGGAAATTAGTCCACTCATTAGATGTTGATATATGAGTGATAAATTCAGGTTCATCGTTCTCTCCTCCAAGATTTCCATGTTATCTTGCATCATCCCATCCTCACCGGTGAGTGGATCCTCAGCCATATTTTGTAAAATCAGATTGTGTAATAGAGCGCATGCCATTATAATCCGGCAATGAGTTTTGATAGGAAAATATGATGGAGACCTCAAAATCGCCCACCGGCCCTTGAGTCTTCCAAAGCATCTCTCAATAATATTTCTAGCTCTAGCGTGCAGCATATTAAAATATTCCTCTGCGCTGCGTGGTGGGTTTTGTGCAGTCCAACCACCTAAGTGGTACCTTTGACCTCGATAAGGAGCTAAAATCCATTTGCATTTGTGTAGCCAGCATCAACAAGGTAGTATTGTCCTTGAGGGACTCGAAACCCATCCAACCTCGAAATAGCATCTCTAAGAACACGACCATCATGTGCGAACCCTCCCGGCCGGGTAATATATAAATAAACTGCATGTCGGTGCACATACACCCAAAACATTTGTATCAATATCAGCCAGCCTTGACCTATACCTCCCTCTTAGATTAGCTGGACGGTAACCTTGACATGTGTACCATCTAATGCACCCAAACAATTCTACAACATGAACATCATGAGTGATATTAGTGTGTTATCTTGCTAATAAGATTATATCATGTGACCGACACTAAAATTTTCATGCAGAGATAATTTACCTTGAAATACTTCCAATTATTATCATGCAATCTTGAATTATAGGCTCTGGTTTCTTAAGTAGCAGGTTGTGTAGCTTCAAAACAGCCAGCAAACATTTATTGAAATTTCTGCTTATCGTCTCACCACTTCGATAAAAGAACTTCTTGATTGTTCTATTTTTTAGATGGTGTGATATTATGTAGAGAAATGTAGCCACTATCTCTTCCAGCGATGTGTTCCTTGTGCCCTCTAGACCACCAGTAACTCTAACCATCTCACACAATTTGTGGAATGTCCTCCTGTCCATGCGAAGCTCCTGTATGCAAGCTACATCACTCTCGCCAATGAGCTGGTACAAATGTGCGTCTCTAAGTTCTCTATTTCTAATCCTCTTTTCTATCTTCCACAACCTCCTTTTATAGACTAGTGCAAATAATAACCATATATAATAGTACATAAGCATGATGCTAATCGAAATATTCCTAAATGCTAAATTCCCCGTCGAGATCTCGTGGTGGCCAAAGGAAGGCGAGCCATGATGCTGAAAATAAAATGCAGCACAAAATTATAAATATTGTGTATCTTGAATTCATATGAGTATATATCAATATATATATATATGAGTATAGCTTAGCTCATGAAATTACTCTCAGCAAAACAAAGGGCACAAGAATTCAAGGCGTCAAATTCTGCTTAAATAGCAAGCAACCTACATGAGTACGATACGATTACATCATATATATTTTTTCGATAATAAGGGGTCAAACCCCGGCTCCAATCAATTAAGAAAGAAACCAAACGAGTAACAGAGTTTTAACAACCAGCCTCACCACAGGCAAGTGCAAAGCTATAGAGATGAAAAGGAAAGACAGCTCCAAACATGTTTCTTTTGCAACCTAACAAACTAAAACAGGATACATCACACACTCTCACTGAGGCCACAACAGCGGTGCAAGATACAGCATATGTGATCCACAAGAAACTGTAGAATCAAATTATTCTTTAAATAACAAACAGCCTCTTCCCTATCAAGGGCATGCATGACTCATATTATTCATATTATCTCCTCCATAGCTATTCTCTTATAGTATCACCCTCATAAAACAAAAGGGCACAAGAAAATCTAGGTAATGCGGTAAGCATCAGTTCTGATGAGATAGTACAATACAATACAATGTGAGCAATCCATGCAATTCTCAAGCATCAAATTCTGATTGAACAACAAGCAGCCTATATAAGCACAATACAATGCAGTGTGATCCAATACAACTACTTTATTTATCTATATCCAACAGAGAAAAGGATCTGACCACCTCATTTGTTGGGGTAAACAAATCACTGTATGTCGATGTAGCAAAATTACTAATTCCACCAAAGAATCCCTCAAAATATTCGGTCATGCGCACATCCATGAACAGTACCCAAATCTCAACTAGTCGACTAAGTCCGAAGCCCTAACGATGCAGTTCGGCCAAAACGCTTGGATCTTCTAGTTCGGAGAAAGGAAGCGATAGATCAAGACGCTGAGCACGAGAAGAAGAGGAGGGAGGGAAGAGGGAGGTGGCGACCGTGGTTCTTGTCGAAGATGCGATCCAGGAAGGTTCGCGTCGAGGAAAGAAAGGGGACCAGCTGTTTGGGCGGAGCTTGGAGAGGTCGGCTTTGGATCTTCTTGGCGGAGGAGGAGGCGGCGTTCCTACTCCGACGGCGAGGGGAGGTCGTGGCGGCGACGGGAGAGCTCATGGTGGGGCGAGGTCGGGACGAGCGGAGGAAGGGAAAGTGGATCGATTACGGAGACGGCGTTTCTGTTTCACTCGGTGTGCCTGTTTTCGGCTTTCCGGCGGCGTATCCGATTACGGCAATGGAAACCGGCCAGCAGAACCAAACGCCCGTAACGTTTGGAAGCGATGTAATCGGAGGCGGTGCAAAATTGGCGAACCAAGCAGCGTCGTCTGGCGCGTTTGGTTCGCCTATGGTAACGTATTCAGCTTTGTATTCATCGCCTTTGTATTAAATGGTGTATTGAGTGAACACGTGTTACATTTGGTTGAACAAAGGTATGCATTACGAATACGATTGCAGCGTTTGGTTGACCCATGTATTGGGATTACACAATGTAGCATTAGTATTATCTCATCAAATGAACGACAATGAATGCTAAATTAATGCTGATTTGTACATGGCTGACATGTCCATGTCATATATCATAGGTAACAGATTTTTTCCGATGGATCTTAGTAGATAAATATTTGAACAAATTCAAGCTAACTCCATAAATGGGGTCATCGACAAAAATGCATTAACACATGCATAATTAATAGCCAACAAAACAGATCATTTTCTCATTGTTGAAGAATAGCAATAACATTTTTCATGTGATATCCATCTGGTAACACATCAGCTCATCATCACCACAAGTACCGTGAGTCCCTCATCTTCTAATTGCATTATCCACATCATCAGCTCCTCATCACCACCAAGAGCACCAGATCCTTATCTTCTAATTGCATCATCTAGCACATCATTGGACCAACAAAACTTGTCATTTCTCTAAACAAGACATGTTGTAGTTACGAAGAATTGCAAATGTAAAAGCTTTGCATATATGATTTGCATGAAAAACAAATCTTGAATGCCCCAGATCTAAGAAGGATATTGTAATAGCAAGTTGGATTTCATCTGTTCATGACAACACACATGAAATCTGCCTAACAATAAACAATAAAAATGTCATGGCGGTGTTGGACATTTCGACATAAATCAATGTGCATGGCCTAGTTATTGGAATCTATACAAGCAAGTTTAGTCGCATCACATGGGTTTTGTTCAACAAAGGTATGCCATATAACGATCAAGTATTGCTCGGACTATTCTTTTAAGAGAGAAAGAACAAGATAACTGCACATAACTATCACTTAACATCGTAACAAGATAATAGTGCATGAATTTAACTTACCAAGCGTTTTCTTAACATACTCCCTCCTCGATTCTGCGGGAGTGCAAGCATCATATGCATTTCTTCCGGAGCTTTGGCAAATATCTTTGGCAGCATTCACGATTTCAGTCGGTGAATCCAAGCCTTGATAATTCATTGATAGCTTTCTCTTTAAACTTACATCTAGGATCTTCCTCCATTGCTTTCTCTTGGGCAATAGCTTCGCGTTCCATTGTTGCTGCCATTTGGCCGACATTACGAGTGACACTCTTCGGTGGCTGTTTACATCTCCAAACATGGTGAGAAAAGGGTCCGTTGATTACGACCTCTGAGACCCGTTACCTTTCTTTCTCTTCTTAGAGTTTGTAGAATCAGCGGTGACATGGCTGTCAACAGACCGTCTAGGTGTCTCTCTTGACGTTCTGTCATCTTCCTCTTCATCATTCATCTCATCCTCGATGACAATCTCATTCTGCAAATTTGTTATAGCTTCGCCAAAACCTTCTGCACCCTCCCCAGTACCTATATCTTTGCTATAAATTGCAGCCAACTTAACAAAATAAGGGAACGTCACACCATACAAGCCCTTGGCCTCATTGTGAAGCTGCAAAAGACAATAAGCATGGAAATCATATTTTTGGTTAACTCTACTACAACCATAATCAATAGATAAAATATTGTTCAAGAAGTTCCATACGTTCTCAGCTTTTCTAGGTCATGCGGTGCGACAACTTACAAGGTAAAGAAAAATCATGCATTGAACTGTAAAAGGCACTTTCTCCAATCTATATCTATGAAATAATGTGGACTTTGGAAGGGAAAGGAGGTATCCAATAGGACCTCACTTCTAGCGTAAGTAGTAATACAAGAGATGTCAACTGGATAATCCATATGGCCACAAGTAGAAAATGTAATGCAAAAGTAATAGGCATCCGGAGTTATATACCTTACAATGTTCCTCGTATGATTGCTTTTCACCTTTGGATCATTTTCCTATTCTCATCCCAAGAAAACCCACTTCTTTTAAGCATAACTTCAATTGCTCCATACTTGGTCCTAAAGTATCTCACCCTTGACTCAATGTGTGGGCAGCACTAAGACCACAACCAGGTACCTTTTCAGCCAACCTACTTTCCAAAGACCGAGGAATACCCATTCTTGAAACCATTATCACCTTTCCACCGTGGATCCAATGACGGATCATAGAGAGCATTGACTAGCTCGTCGTCCTCCATTGTTGTCCACTTTCTTTTGTTTTCCCCCGCCACGTGCAACACTTGAGCTATCCATGTTGTCCATACCTACAAAATGCATAAGTTAAATCAGTTCATGAAATATTCAGATTTCTATAATTAAAACAAGCATGTATGTACATACGCAATCATCCACCAAACACAAACCTTAGTGGCCTCTAGCTCTATAGCTATTATACATCCCTTGAGAAAGAGTATTCGGAAATTAGTCCACTCATTAGATGTTGATATATGAGTGATAAATTCAGGTTCATCGTTCTCTCCTCCAAGATTTCCATGTTATCTTGCATCATCCCATCCTCACCGGTGAGTGGATCCTCAGCCATATTTTGTAAAATCAGATTGTGTAATAGAGCGCATGCCATTATAATCCGGCAATGAGTTTTGATAGGAAAATATGATGGAGACCTCAAAATCGCCCACCGGCCCTTGAGTCTTCCAAAGCATCTCTCAATAATATTTCTAGCTCTAGCGTGCAGCATATTAAAATATTCCTCTGCGCTGCGTGGTGGGTTTTGTGCAGTCCAACCACCTAAGTGGTACCTTTGACCTCGATAAGGAGCTAAAATCCATTTGCATTTGTGTAGCCAGCATCAACAAGGTAGTATTGTCCTTGAGGGACTCAAACCCATCCAACCTCGAAATAGCATCTCTAAGAACACGACCATCATGTGCGAACCCTCCCGGCCGGGTAATATATAAATAAACTGCATGTCAGGTGCACATACACCCAAAACATTTGTATCAATATCAGCCAGCCTTGACCTATACCTCCCTCTTAGATTAGCTGGGACGGTAACCTTGACATGTGTACCATCTAATGCACCCAAACAATTCTACAACATGAACATCATGAGTGATATTAGTGTGTTATACTGCTAATAAGATTATATCATGTGACCGACACTAAAATTTTCATGCAGAGATAATTTACCTTGAAATACTTCCAATTATTATCTGTGCAATCTTCGGGTATAGGCTCTGGTTTCTTAAGTAGCAGGTTGTGTAGCTTCAAAACAGCCAGCAAACATTTATTGAAATTTCTGCTTATCGTCTCACCACTTCGATAAAAGAACTTCTTGATTGTTCTATTTTTTAGATGGTGTGATATTATGTAGAGAAATGTAGCCACTATCTCTTCCAATGATGTGTTCCTTGTGCCCTCTAGACCACCAAGAACTCTAACCATCTCACACAATTTGTGGAATGTCCTCCTGTCCATGCGAAGCTCACGTATGCAAGCTACATCACTCTCGCCAATGAAATTTGGTACAAATGTGCGTCTCTAAGTTCTCTATTTCTAATCCTCTTTTCTATCTTCCACAACCTCCTTTTATAGACTAGTGCAAATAATAACCATATATAATAGTACATAAGCATGATGCTAATCGAAATATTCCTAAATGCTAAATTCCTTCACGAGATCTCGTGGTGGCCAAAGGAAGACGAGCCATGATGCTGAAAATAAAAATGCTGCACAAAATTATAAATATTGTGTATCTTGAATTCATATGAGTATATATCAATATATATATATATGAGTATAGCTTAGCTCATGAAATTACTCTCAGCAAAACAAAGGGCACAAGAATTGCAGGCGTCAAATTTCGCTTAAATAGCAAGCAACCTACATGAGTACAAGACAAGACATCATATATATTTTTTCGATAATAAGGGTCAAACCCCGGCTCCAATCAATTAAGAAAGAAACCAAACGAGTAATGTAGTTTTAACAACCAGCCTCACCACAGGGCAAGTGCAAAGCTATAGAGATGAAAAGGAAAGACAGCTCCAAACATGTTTCTTTTGCAACCTAACAAACTAAAACAGGATACATCACACACTCTCACCGAGGCCACAACAATGTGCAAGATAAAGCATATGTGATCCACAAGAAACTGTAGAATCAAATTATTCTTTAAATAACAAACAGCCTCTTCCCTATCAAGGGCATGCATGACTCATATTATTCATATTATCTCCTCCATAGCTATTCTCTTATAGTATCACCCTCATAAAACAAAAGGGCACAAGAAAATCTAGGTAATGCGGTAAGCATCAGATTCTGATGAGATAGTACTGATACAATACAATGTGAGCAATCCATGCAATTCTCAAGCATCAAATTCTGATTGAACAACAAGCAGCCTATATAAGCACAATACAATGCAGTGTGATCCAATACAACTACTTTATTTATCTATATCCAACAGAGAAAAGGATCTGACCACCTCATTTGTTGGGGACAACAAATCACAGTATGACGAGGAAGCAAAAATTACTAATTCCACCAAAGAATCCCTCAAAATATTCCAGTCATGCGCACATCCATGAACAGTACCCAAATCTCATCTAGTCGACTAAGTCTGAAGCCCTAACCAGAGTACAGTTCGGCCAAAACGCTTGGATCTTCTAGTTCGGAGAAAGGAAACGATAGATCCGAATCGGAGCACGAGAAGAAGAGGAGGGAGGAAGAGGGAGGTGGCGCACCGTGGTTCTTGTCGAAGATGCCGATCCAGGAAGGTTCGCGTCGAGGAAAGAAAGGGGACCAATTTGTTTGGGGCGGAGCTTGGAGAGGTCCGGCTTTGGATCTTGCGGCGGAGGAGGGAGAGGCCGGCGTTCCTACTCCGACGGCGAGGGGAGGTCGTGGCGGCGACGGGGAGAGCTCATGGTGGGGGCGAGGTCGGGACGAGCGGAGGAAGGGAAAGTGGATCTGATTACGGAGACGAGCGTTTTCTGTTTTCACTCGGTGTGCCCTGTTTTCGGCTTTCGAGCGGCGTATCCGATTACGGCAATGGAAACGGCCCAGCCAACCAAACGCGTAACGTTTTGGAAGCGATGTAATCGGGAGGCGGTGCAAAATTGGCGAACCAAACGCGTCGTCACAACGCGTTTGGTTCGCCTATGGTATCGTATTCAGCTTTGTATTCAGGCGCCTTTGTATTAAATGGTGTATTGAGTGAACACGTGTTACTGTTTGGTTGAACAAAGGTATGCATTACGAATACGATTGCAGCGTTTGGTTGACCCATGTATTGGGATTACACAATGTAGCATTAGTATTATCTCATCAAATGAACGACAATGAATGCTAAATTAATGCTGATTTGTACATGGTGACATGTCCATGTCATATATCATAGGTAACAGATTTTTTCCGATGGATCTTAGTAGATAAATATTTGAACAAATTCAAGCTAACTCCATAAATGGGGTCATCAAAAAAAATGCATTAACACATGCATAATTAATAGCCAACAAAACAGATCATTTTCTCATTGTTGAAGAATAGCAATAACATTTTTCATGTGATATCCATCTGGTAACACATCAGCTCATCATCACCACAAGTACCAACAGTCCCTCATCTTCTAATTGCATTATCCACATCATCAGCTCCTCATCACCACCGGTAGCACCAGATCCTTATCTTCTAATTGCATCATCTAGCACATCATTGGACCAACAAAAACTTGTCATTTCTCTAAACAAGACATGTTGTAGTTACGAAGAATTGCAAATGTAAAAGCTTTGCATATATGATTTGCATGAAAAACAAATCTTGAATGCCCCGGATCTAAGAAGGATATTGTAATAGCAAGTTGGATTTCATCATTCATGACAACACACATGAAATCTGCCTAACAATAAACAATAAAAAATGTCATGGCGGTGTTGGACATTTAGACATAAATCAATGTGCATGGCCTAGTTATTGGAATCTATACAAGCAAGTTTAGTCGCATCACATGGGTTTTGTTCAACAAAGGTATGCCATATAACAGTCAAGTATTGCTCGGACTATTCTTTTAAGAGAGAAAGAACAAGATAACATCACATATCTATCTCTTAACATCAGAACCAGATTATAGTGCATGATTTTATCTTACCTAGCGTTTTCTTATGATACTCCCTCATCCGATTATGCGGGAGTGCAAGCATCATATGCATTTCTTCCGGAGCTTTGGCAAATATCTTTGGCAGCATTCACGATTTCAGTCCCAGTGAATCCAAGCCTTGATAATTCATTGATAGCTTTCTCTTTAAACTTCTGTCTAGGATCTTCCTCCATTGCTTTCTCTTGGGCAATAGCTTCGCGTTCAATTGTTGCTGCCATTTGGCCGACATTACGCAGTGACACTCTTCGGTGGCTGTTTACATCTCCAAACATGGTGAGAAAAGGGTCCGTTGATTACGACCCTCTGAGACCCGTTACCTTTCTTTCTCTTCTTAGAGTTTGTAGAATCAGCGGTGACATGGCTGTCAATGCAGACCCGTCTAGGTGTCTCTCTTGACGTTACATCATCTTCCTCTTCATCATTCATCTCATCCTCGATGACAATCTCATTCGCAAATTTGTTATAAACGCCAAAACCTTCCGCGCCCTCCCCAGTAGCTATATCTTTGCTATAAATTGCAGCCAACTTATCAAAATAAGGGAACGACACACCATACAAGCCCTTGGCCTCATTGTGAAGCTGCAAAAGACAATAAGCATGGAAATCATATTTTTGGTTAACTCTACTACAACCATAATCAATAGATAAAATGTTGTTCAAGAAGTTCCATACGTTCTCAGTTTTCTAGGTCATGCGGTGCGACAACTTACAAGGTAAAGAAAAATCATGCAGTGAACCAGAAAAGGCACTTTCTCCAATCTATATCTATGAAATAATGTATTTGGAAGGGAAAGGAGGTATCCAATAGGACCTCACTTCTAGCGAAGTAGTAATACAAGAGATGTCAACTGGATAATCCATATGGCCACAAGTAGAAAATGTAATGCAAAAGTAATAGGCATCCGGAGTTATATACCTTACAATGTTCCTCGTATGATTGCTTTTCACCGGATCATTTTCCTATTCTCATCCCAAGAAAACCCACTTCTTTTAAGCATAACTTCAATTGCTCCATACTTGGTCCTAAAGTATCTCACCCTTGACTCAATGTGTGGGGCAGCACTAAGACCACAACCAGGTACCTTTTCACCAACCTACTTTCCAAAGACTGAGGAATACCCATTCTTGAAACCATTATCACCTTTCCACCGTGGATCCAATGACAGATCATAGAGAGCATTGACTAGCTCGTCGTCCTCCATTGTTGTCCACTTTCTTTTGTTTTTCCCCCTGCCACGTGCAACACTTGAGCTATCCATGTTGTCCATACCTACAAAATGCATAAGTTAAATCAGTTCATGAAATATTCAGATTTCTATAATTAAAACAAGCATGTATGTACATACGCAATCATCCACGAAACACAAACCTTAGTGGCCTCTAGCTCTATAGCTATTATACATCCCTTGAGAAAGAGTATTCGGAAATTAGTCCACTCATTAGATGTTGATATATGAGTGATAAATTCAGGTTCATCGTTCTCTCCCTCCAAGATTTCCATGTTATCTTGCATCATCCCATCCTCACCTGAAAGTGGATCCTCGACCATATTTTGTAAAATCAGATTGTGTAATAGAGCGCATGCCATTATAATCCGCAATGAGTTTTGATAGGAAAATATGATGGAGACCTCAAAATCGCCCACCGCCCTTGAGTCTTCCAAAGCATCTCTCAATAATATTTCTAGCTCTAGCGTGCAGCATATTAAAATATTCCTCTGCAAGGCTGCGTGGTGGGTTTTGTGCAGTCCAACCACCTAAGTGGTACCTTTGACCTCGATAAGGAGCTAAAAATCCATTTGCATTTGTGTAGCCAGCATCAACAAGGTAGTATTGTCCTTGAGGGACTCAAACCCATCCAACCTCGAAATAGCATCTCTAAGAACACGACCATCATGTGCCGAACCCTCCCGGCCGGGTAATATATAAATAAACTGCATGTCGGTGCACATACACCCAAAACATTTGTATCAATATCAGCCAGCCTTGACCTATACCTCCCTCTTAGATTAGGGGACGGTAACCTTGACATGTGTACCATCTAATGCACCCAAACAATTCTACAACATGAACATCATGAGTGATATTAGTGTGTTATACTGCTAATAAGATTATATCATGTGACCGACACTAAAATTTTCATGCAGAGATAATTTACCTTGAAATACTTCCAATTATTATCTGTGCAATCTTGAATTATAGGCTCTGGTTTCTTAAGTAGCAGGTTGTGTAGCTTCAAAACAGCCGACAAACATTTATTGAAATTTCGCTTATCGTCTCACCACTTCGATAAAAGAACTTCTTGATTGTTCTATTTTTTAGATGGTGTGATATTATGTAGAGAAATGTAGCCACTATCTCTTCCAAATGATGTGTTCCTTGTGCCCTCTAGACCACCAAGAACTCTAACCATCTCACACAATTTGTGGAATGTCCTCTGTCCATCGAAGCTCTGTATGCAAGCTACATCACTCTCGCCAATGAGCTGGTACAAATGTGTCTCTAAGTTCTCTATTTCTAATCCTCTTTTCTATCTTCCACAACCTCCTTTTATAGACTAGTGCAAATAATAACCATATATAATAGTACATAAGCATGATGCTAATCGAAATATTCCTAAATGCTAAATTCCTTCGTCGAGATCTCGTGGTGGCCAAAGGAAGACGAGCCATGATGCTGAAAATAAAAATGCAGCACAAAATTATAAATATTGTGTATCTTGAATTCATATGAGTATATATCAATATATATATATATGAGTATAGCTTAGCTCAAGAAATTACTCTCGACAAAACAAAGGGCACAAGAATTACAGGCGTCAAATTCGCTTAAATAGCAATCAACCTACATGAGTACAAAGATTACATCATATATATTTTTTCGATAATAAGGGGTCAAACCCCGGCTCCAATCAATTAAGAAAGAAACCAAACGAGTAATGAGTTTTAACAACCAGCCTCACCACAGGCAAGTGCAAAGCTATAGAGATGAAAAGGAAAGACAGCTCCAAACATGTTTCTTTTGCAACCTAACAAACTAAAACAGGATACATCACACACTCTCACTGAGGCCACAACAGCAGTGCGATGCAGCATATGTGATCCACAAGAAACTGTAGAATCAAATTATTCTTTAAATAACAAACAGCCTCTTCCCTATCAAGGGCATGCATGACTCATATTATTCATATTATCTCCTCCATAGCTATTCTCTTATAGTATCACCCTCAAGAAAACAAAAGGGCACAAGAAAATCTAGGTAATGCGGTAAGCATCGATTCTGATGAGATAGTACAAGACAATACAATGTGAGCAATCCATGCAATTCTCAAGCATCAAATTCTGATTGAACAACAAGCAGCCTATATAAGCACAATACAATGCGGTGTGATCCAATACAACTACTTTATTTATCTATATCCAACAGAGAAAAGGATTCTGACCACCTCATTTGTTGGGGACAACAAATCACAGTATGACGAGGAAGCAAAATTACTAATTCCACCAAAGAATCCCTCAAAATATTCCGGTCATGCGCACATCCATGAACAGTACCCAAATCTCAACTAGTCGACTAAGTCCGAAGCCCTAACGAGTGCAGTTCGGCCAAACGCTTGGATCTTCTAGTTCGGAGAAAGGAAACGATAGATCCGAACGCTCGGAGCACGAGAAGAAGAGGAGGGAGGGAAGAGGGAGGTGGCGCACCGTGGTTCTTGTCGAAGATGCCGATCCGAGGAAGGTTCGCGTCGAGGAAAGAAAGGGGACCAGCTGTTTGGGGCGGAGCTTGGAGAGGTCCGGCTTTGGATCTTCGGCTGAGGAGGGAGAGGCCGGCGTTCCTACTCCGACGGCGAGGGGAGGTCGTGGCGGCGACGGGGAGAGCTCATGGTGGGGGCGAGGTCGGGACGAGCGGAGGAAGGGAAAGTGGATCTGATTACGGAGACGAGCGTTTTCTGTTTTCACTCGGTGTGCCCTGTTTTCGGCTTTCCGAAGCGACGTATCCGATTACACGGCAATGGAAACCGGCCCAGCCGAACCAAACGCCCGTAACGTTTTCGGGAAGCGATGTAATCGGGAGGCGGTGCAAAATTGGCGAACCAAACGCGTCGTCAAGTAGTCAGCTTCAATAGTGGACATTTTTGAAAGGCCTATTGTTGCATTTGTTCTAAAGAGACTATGCGACCACAACCACCAGAGAGTCGAGCCCCTTTCTTTTGTTGCTCAACAATGTTGAAATCACAACAGTCGTTGAAGATGAAATTCACTAACAGCTAGAGGGGATGGAGGCCAAGGCAGCCTAGGAAAGAGGACACTGATTGTAAAATTCATTCAATCCTTGCTGGTTGGATTTGTAAAATTTGTCGCCGTAGTTATCATCAACTCTTGTTCATCAACAATTTCATAATGCTCATCATCGGAAGTGAATAATTCCTTCGTAGGCTTGATGGACAGTGATGGAGTTGGATGATATTTGTAATGTAATCGAGTCAGTTTGTTGGGCTTGATCCCTAGTACCCACTATGTTCTGAGATTGATGTTGCTATGAATTTGCTATAGTTAATGCTTGTCACTAGAGTACGAGTGCCATGATTTTTAGATCTGAACCCTTTATGTTTCCCTCTCTGCTAGTTATATGCACTTGCTATTTTTCTAAAACATAGATCCCAAGGTGACAATAATTGGGATACTCTCCGGGGATGACTGTAGTTCAAGGAGTTCATATATTCACCATGTGTGAATGCTTTATTCTGGTTCTCTATTAAAAAGAGACCTTAGTATCTCTTAGATTTCTTTATGGACCCCGCTGTCACGGGAGGGTAGGACAAAAAATGTCATGCAAGTTCTTATTATAAGCACGTATGACTATATACGGAATACATGCCTACATTAAATTGATGAATTGGAGCTATTGTGTATCGCTCTAGGTTGTGACTGTTATATGATGAATGTCATTCACACAAATATCCATAGCTGATCCAATGCCTATGCTTGGCTCATATTGATCTTTGCTAAGTTACTATTGTTGTTGCTGCTGTTGCAATCACTACAAAACTACTACTGTTACTGCCACCATTACTATTGCTACTGTTACCGCTACTATCAAACTATCATACTACAATGCTACTAAACACTTTACTGCAGAGAAAGAACTTTTCAGGATAGGTTGAATTGGCAACTCAACTGCTAAGGCTTATAAATATTCTTTGGCTCCCCTTGTATCGAGTCAATAAATTGGGTGAAATACTATCCTTGAAGACTGTGCAACCCCCTATACTTGTGGGTTATCAAGCATCTACAGCCGGGTGCCTCAACCCCCCCTCCCCTCCCCAAGTGCCTGCCAATGGCCTGGTCAACGACCGGTCAAAAAAGCGACCCATACGAGCGCCTCTAAGAGCAACTCCAACGCGCCGACCCATTTTGTCTGCGCGCGTCCGTTTGGGTCAGCGAGGACAGAAAAGTCGGCCCAACTCGCCGACCCAAACGGACGCGCGTCCGCTTTTTGTCCGCGTGCCGACCCATTTCTGACCCAATTTTGAGCCTCATCTGCGTCGGCGCTAACACAAAACGGACGCGTGCGGCACCCGCCTACTCCTCCCCCTGGCCTGCTAGTCGGTGGCACATTGGCCATCCTCTCCCACCCCAAGATCGATAGCAAATCCTCGCCCACCTTCGCCGCGTCGCCGCTGCCGCCCATTTTCGGTGCCTCTACCAACAGCTGGTGCCTACACACCTCCCCCAACGCCGCCAACTCCCACGTCGCCGCCACCACCGTCTCGCCGCCGGGGCACCGAAGCTTCCCACCCTCACCTCCCGACGTCCAGCGTGCTGGAAGCCACCTCGCCGCCTCGGCCAGCTCCTTCGTCCTGATGCCGGCACACTCGTCGGACGCCTCCAGGCTAGCCACCTGGTCCAAGGGAGGCACGCGTTTCTTCATCGACTGGCTCCTTCGTGGATGCCCGCAAGCTGTTCGATAGTTTGCCAAGGTACAAAATGGACTCTGCCGACGAGTTCTTTTTCCATAATTTCCTTTGCGACTCACACATTTCCTCATCCGATGATGAGGAGGAGATCTTGGCTGCCGTGTTGATCCATCACCACCTTAATAGCCAGCGGCCGTTGTTCCGTGGCTCAATCCCGGGGCACTTTCCGGCGTTGAATCGCAATCGAGAGGGCAACCATTTCGTTCTTTGGAAGGACTACTTTGACACAACCCGTTGTTCAAACATCAGAAATTTCGGTGGCGTTTTCATATGAGCAGGAATCTTTTCAGCCGTATTAGAGAGGGGGTGGTCGGATACGATGACTATCTCGAGTGCAAATAGAATGCCCTTGGAAAGATTGGCTTCTCATCTTATCAGAAATGCACTGCAGCCGTCCGTATGCTTGCATACAAAGTGCCCGGTGATCTCATTGATGAGTATGTCTGTATGAGCGAGTCTACATGCCTAGACTCCATGTACAAGTTCTGCAAGGCTGTGATTGCTGTGTTTGGCTCTGAGTACTTGAGAGAGCTGACTCCTCAAGATACAACCCGCTTGTTGGCGATGAATGCCAGCAGGGGCTTCCCAGGGATGCCTGGTAGCATAGACTGCATGCACTAGGAGTGGAAGAACTGCCCTTCTGCTTGGCAAGGGCAGTATAAGGGCCATGTCAGGGTTTGCACTATCATACTTGAGGTCGTGGCCTCACAAGATCTCTGGATCTCGCACTCTTTCTTCGACATGGCTGGATCACACAATGATATCAACGTGCTTCAACGCTCACAGGTGTTTGCATGGCTTGCCGAAGGCAACAACCCGCCGATGAATGTTACCATCAACGACCACAACTACGACAAATGATACTACCTAGGTGATGGTATCTATCCTCAGTGGACCACTATTGCAAAGACAATCCCCAATCCTGTCGAAGAGAAGAGGAAAAGATTTTCCCAAGAGCAAGAGTGTGCTAGGAAGGACGTCGAGCGTGCCATTGGTGTTTTGCAATCTCGACGGGGCATCATTCGGTATCCTGCTAGGACTTGGAGCACGAAGAAGCTGTGGGAGGTGATGGCTGCTTGTGTGATCATGCACAATATGATCGTAGAAGATGAGCGTCCGGAACATATCTACGATCAAGGGTTTCAGTTTCAGGGTGAGAATGTTGTACCTGAGCATGGAGGAGCGGCAACGTTTAAACAGTTCACCCAATTTCATCATGATATGCGTGATTGGGAAACCCACATGCAGCTACAAAATGATTTGGTTGAGCATATGTGGGCTCATGTAGGCAACCAATAGATGTATCTTTTTTATTTGGCTTGTAAAACTATGTGAGATAATTTAATTTTTATTCTGCTTGTAAAACTATGCTTTATTTGGTTGTGAAACTATATGTTTGCTTGTGAAATAATGCAAAATGTGTACATATTTGTTGAAAAAGGGCGGTCAGTCAGCCACGCCAGCAAATATGGGTCAGCGCATTGGGCGGACTGCCGACCCAAATGATAAACATGACGGACACCGAGCGGGCGGCCGACCCAAACGGACAAAAAGCAGACAAAAGCGTCGTCCGTTTGGGTCGGCGCGTTGGAGTTTCTCTAACGCCCGGGCTGACCGGCACCCCTCGTATCTAACCCAAATCTAGGGCGGATATGGGGAGGCACAGGCGCATCCAGACGCGTCCGTCATGTCAGACTCGACAACTTGATCCCACCACAAATTTCACCAAACCCGTCTTCCTCCTCCTGCATCCCTCCACCAATTCCCGTGTTCGAGCCCTTCCCGTCGGCCATGCTTGCTCCCCCATCCTCATTGCCGGCTCCCATCCACCACCCTAGATGTCGTACAGTTCGTCCCCCACCTCCGCGAGAAGGCTGTGTTGGCGTCGTCGATTGGTGTCCCGTCCTCGGCTATATCATGAAAGCCGGAGAACATCGCCCAAATGGACCGGCAACAAAGGTAGTGGGAGAGGGAAGCAGCGTCACAGAGAGCAGATGTGAACCTCGAGGAGCAGCTATCCCCTCACACCCCTTCCATCCAACCGACGTCAAGGATCACCCCGTCGGACCAGATTGGGACAGAGGAGGATCCAAAAACCGATTGGGGTTCTGAAGAGCTTTCCGCTGACACAGATGCCACCGGTAGACGTCTGTCACTCGTCGTAGCTCGTTCGAGCACGGACAAGCATGGGCACCGGCGGCGCCTGGGCTGCTCACGACCTGTTTGATAGAATGACACAACAAGACTCAATATGTTCTTTTTTCTCCTCTCCGATAAACTTTGCATATGCCATGATCAATGTTTTGCATAGACCATTAGTTCATTTCGGACATGATCAATGATTAGAAACCTTGATAATTTTCAGAGTTTATCATGTCAGACATGATCAATGATAACCATGAACTGACTCGAATGGACTACGAGTTGGGGGATCCAACTTGCCTTTCATTTGAAGTTGGGGCAACCTCAATCACAATCCGAGTAAGATAAAGAAGCCAAAGACAGCAAAGGCAAGAGGTCTGGCATTCTCAACTTTTGAGGATATTTTATTGGTTAAATCTTGGTTGGCGACAACAATGGATCCCATGCGGCACAGAGCAAAATGAGAATAAGTATTGGGAGAAGATTTGGAGGCACTATCATGAACAAAAGCAATATGTGGAGCCATTATCCGTTGAGAATCGTTGCATGGAAAACAAAAAAATTCTACACACACGCAATGATCTATCCATGGAGATGCATAGCAACGAGGTGGAGAGTGTGTCTATGTACCCTTGTAGACCGTAAGCAGAAGCGTTTCACAACGCGGTTGATGTAGTCAAACTTCTTCTCACGTCAACCGATCAAGTACCGAGCGCACGACACCTCTGCGTTCTGCACACGTTCAGCTCGGTGACGTCCCTCGCCTTCTTGATCCAGCAAGTCGTTGAGGTAGTAGATGAGTTCCGTCAGTATGACGGCATGGTGGCGGTGATGGTGAAGTGATCCTCGCAGGGCTTCGCCTAAGCACTACGAAGATATGACTGTGGTGTAAACGGTGGAGGGGGCACGGCACATGGCTAACAATTGATCTGGGGTGTGCTAGGGTGCCCCCCACATATATATAAGTGGGAGTGAGAGGGAAGGCAGCCAGGAGGCGCCCCAAGTAGACCGAATCCTACTTGGGGTCCTCCCAAGTGGCACGCCCCCTGCCTTATTTGTCGGAGGGGGAGGGAAAGAGGGGGAGGGGGAAAGGAAGGGGGAATCCTATTCCCTTTCTTTCCTTTCCTCCTTCCCCTTCCCTTCTCCACCTTGGCCGGCCCATATGGGGGGTGCACCAGCCCCTTGTGGCTGGTGTGTTTCCCCTCTTGGCCCATAAGGCCCATATCTTTTGCCGGGGGTGCCCGGAACCCCTTCCGGTGACCCAATATGTACTCGGTACCCTCCGGAACACTTCTGGTGTCCGTGTACCATCGTCCTATATATCAATCTTTACATCTCAACCATTTAGAGACTCCTCTTCATGTCCGTGATCTCATCCGGGACTCCGAACAACATTCGGTCACCAAATCACATAACTCATATAATACTATATCGTCAACGAACGTTAAGCGTGCGGACCCTACGAGTTTGAGAACTATGCAGACATGACCGAGACACCTCTTCGGTCAATAACCAATAGCAGAACCTGGATGCCCATATTGGCTCCTACATATTCTATGAACATCTTTATCGGTCAAACCGTTATGACAACATACGTAATTCCCTTTGTCCATCGGTATGTTACTTGCCCGAGATTCGATCGTCGGTATCTTCATACCTAGTTCAATCTCGTTACCGGCAAGTCTCTTACTTGTTCCGTAATACATCACCTCGTGACTAACCCCTTCATCGTTTGCTTGCAAGCTTATGATGTGTATTACCGAGAGGGCCCAGAGATACCTCTCCTATACTTGGAGTGACAAATCCTAATCTCGATCTATGCCAACTCAACAAACACCTTCGGAGATACATGTAGAGCATCTTAATAATCACCCAGTTACGTTGTGACGTTTGATAGCACACAAGGTATTCCTCCGGTATCCGGGAGTTGCATAATCTCATAGTCGAAGGAATATGTATTTAACATGAAGAAAGCAATAGCAATAAACTGAACGATCAATATGCTAAGCTAACGGATGGTCTTGTCCATCACATCATTCCCCTAATGATGTGACCCCGTTATCAAATGACAACACATGTCCGTGGTTAGGAAACCTTAACCATCTTTGATCAACGAGCTAGTAAGGCTCACTAGGGACACAATATTTGTTTATGTATTCACACATATATTTAGGTTTCCGGTCAATACAATTCTAGCATGAATAATAAACCTTTATCATGAATAAGTAAATATAAAATAACAACTTTATTATTGCCTCTAGGGCATATTTCCTTCAGTCTCTCACTTGCACTAGAGTCAATAATCTAGTTCACATCACCATGTGATTTAACACCCCTAGTTCACATCGCCATGCGACCAACACCCAAAGAGTTTACTAGACTCAGTAATCTAGTTCACATTGCCATGTGATTAACACTCAAAGAGTGCTAAGGTGTAACATCCCAAAATTCTAAATTTTGGAATGTCATATTAAATAAATAGTTTTGATTGTTTGTTTGATTGTTGTGTGAAATTGAGTGCAATTTGAAACTTTTTGAAAGTTAAATGGGAGGGAATAAAAGGACTTTCCCAAACTTTCACCTTGCATTTATGATCAAATTTAAAGTCCCTTTGAAAGTATTTTCAATTTGGAGTTATTTGGGTTTAAAATCAAATTATTTTTCTCCAAAAAATAAAATATATGGAAAATAGGGTAAAATGATTCCCTGCATTAGAAAATTGGAGAGAAATAAATTATAAATTATTTTGGCACTTTTAAAATATTTTTATTTGGTTTTTAAATGAACCAGTAGCACTATTTGCTTTATTTAAATTTTTGTGGAATTTATTTGCCGCTAAAAAAATGTTCATGTTGTAGAAAATCTTTTTCTGAAAATTTTGATATATAATATGCCTATGTTATATTTTATTTTATTGGGTTTTATTTTATTTTGTTTTTTCTATCTTATTTAAAAAAATTCCCTTTGAACCAAACTGGGCCGAAGCCCAGCTGGCCCAAGTCGCCGCCACCTCCGTCTCCGATTCCCGCTACCGCACGACTCGCCGGCCACCGCCGTGGCCGAGTCGGCCTCCTCGGGCGCCGACCGCTCTTGGAAGTCACTGCCGCCTCCCTCCCCTATAAATAGTCGGACCCGACCCCCTCTCCACCTCGCTACCGATGTCACACTTCTCATCATTGGCCGCTACTTCTTGTCGCCGCCTGTGAAGACGCCATCGCCGCCCTTCTTCCGCTTGCTCCGCCGACGCCCACGAGCCGCCGCCACAGCTGCGTGCCGAGCCACCCACCGCCGACGCCCCGCCATCGCCGGAATCATTGTCATGCCGCAATCGAAATACAAATCGTCCCTTTTTCGGTTTTCCTGGCTTTCCCGATCTGTTTATTTTGCGAGCGTTCCTTAGTTAGGGTTCTGTAGTGAACGGTTTTCGTCGGATTAGGTTCTGTAGTGAACGTTCGTTCGTTAGGTTTTTCTTTTTATTTTAGTTTTCTGCCAGGGACCTATCCGTAGTTTTATTTTTATAGATTAGCCCCTAGTTTTCGAACGATCGTAACTTTTTGCTCGTTTATCCAAATCCCACGAAACCAACGCCAAATTCTTTGTCATGATCTCATCTATCCAGAGAAGCATATTAAAACAACTTTTTTGAAATTTTAAAATTTGAATTAGATCAGATTCAAATTCAAACTTGCTTTGACTGTAACTTGAGTTTCGTAACTCCAATTCAGTTGATTCTTTTTGCAAATTGAAGCTCTTGATCTAAAATTTCTGTTAAGAACTAATCCACATAATTTTAATACTGTTGAAAATTGCTTTCTATTTGCAAGAGTTATTTGCCTTTTTTCGAAGTTTTCTGAGATCTTTTCATCGAATTTTATGCTTGAGTGCTTATGTATGCAATTGCTTGCTTACGATAGATTGATCGGAGTGTGACGAGTAGAACTATCAGGAATTATGAGTGCGAAGAATCTTCATCAACAGTACATGGCAAGTTCACACTTTGATCATATTTTTCATACCCGGTTTTTATGCATTAGTTTCAACCCTCAAAGATTGCATGAGTAGATTGGGAACTGGGGCATTGCTATGTAGTTGATGAGGTAGGAACCTATTACCTTTGATCACCCCGGGATTATACGTTATTCTCTTATTGCTTAGCCATGCCCGTAGACGTGGATTGGTATGTGAGAATCATGCAAGTTGTGAGAGATAATAACTAAGGGAAACTTAAGGTGACTACTTTAATACACATCTGGGTGGATTCGTTGGGGCACCCTGGAGCACCCAGTGGTTTGCTCGGGCACCTGGAGAAACCAGTGCTTGCCCAAGGGGATCCCGGAGTACCCGTGTGATCACCCTAAGGAATGCCACCCAGGCTCAAAGGGATCATAAGATTATTCATTCTAGAAACTTCCGTGTGCAGCCACATGCCATTATGGGCTCTGGCATAGTTGAGTATGTTGTGTGACCTCTTTTAGTGGTAGGCTAGCAAATGTAGGGGAAAGTAGGTGGTACTGTCTACCCAGAGTAAAGAGTTAATGCTTCGGAAAGACTGTGTCTCGAACATCCGTTTCTCAAACATCATGTAGTGCGAGAAATTCAATGGAGGAGATCGAGTCTTGTGGGGAAAAGTGCACAAACGTCTGCAGAGTGTACAAATTAATCATGATTAGCCGTGTCTCTGGTTATGGACATCTTGTGTATCTGGTATTTGAATTATTGGTTGATCTCATCACTCTATTTAATGAAATTGTTGGGTTATTAATAATTTGGGAATTTGGGATTGAGTTGGAAGAACCTTCTCAATAACGGCATCAAGTTGGTAGAAAAATAAAATTTATTCCTTTGTTGTAGGGAAAAATTGGCTTTATGCAAAATTAAACCTAGAGCCTCCACCAGCCAAATATGCATATAGTGATAGCTATTATTCAGCATTGCTCTATGGTGTGAATTTGCCAGTACATTCAATGTACTGACCTACATGGCTGCAACGTCTCATGTTGCATGATTCTTACAACGAGTAAGTGATACGTTAGGGTTACGATGTCTATACTCAACTTTGCCGTTGGTGTTGTTGGGAACTCTAGAACTTTGTTGTTACGTCCGCTATATGGATTGAGGTAATAGTATTTACGTTACTTTATACATGTGATTTACCTCTGTTATAAATCCTTGAGTACTGTGTGTGTCAGCATACCGATCCAGGGATGACACTTAAGCATAGAGACTTTGATCCATTGGGATCGGGTCGCTACAAGATGGTATCAGAGCACATGTTAACTGTAGGACGTGACCCCTAGAAACTGGCAAGCCCTTAGGAAAGGATTTCTATAAAAACTTTATTTTCAAAAATATCTTTTACCTCTCTTATATTCTGGGCTTTATCAAATATTCCTTTTAGTTAGACTATACCCCTTTCCCCTTTTGACCACACAAAGATTCGACTGATGAGGCCACTCCAAGAAGTACAAGATATCGAACAACTAAGACCACTTCAGAATAAAGAAGATTTTACTGGGCATTAGAATAATGAAAACTACAATGGTTGAAGACTCCGAAGACTAGGAGAATTTGAAGGCTCTGAAGAATTTCCAGATTGGTATGACCTAGGAAGGCTACCCTGATGGAGCTTGTCAGACTATTGAAGCTGTCAATACCCGAGGTCAAGGTGTGTTGGAGAAAGACCGGAACATGGAGCATTAAAACTCAAAGTTTTTGTCAAGAAAACCCTAAGGCAGGAGATATCAACTATGGAATGATAGCTCATGGCAATGACATGGGCATAAACACGGCTATCCATGATGTTATCGCTCGCCTATGATATTGTCACCGTGCTGAGTTAAGCATGCATTTCTTCGGAAGGATTGGATGACAAAAGGGCTAATGAAGCACCTATCAGCAAAAGATGAAGTTTTAATCTTAGCTGGTGTATTGCCAGGATCTGGAGTATTACATCAAGAATTCTAAGATGGACTTGCAGGAAGCTGTATTTGATAAGGAAGCATTTCGTGAAGAACTCAGGACCCAGAAGCTGAAAATAGCCAAGCTGGAGGAGCAAAACCTCGAGATAACGGAGATTCGTCAGGAACTGAAGGACAATAGGACCATGGTTCATGACAAGGATGCTGAACCCAGAAGTTTGGAACACAACTCTAGAATATTAAAGGACGTCACGAGAGACGTCGCGTTAACAGAGATGATCTGGCCAAAAGAACTTGAGAAGGACAAGCACAATCGGAAGAAGCCATCGGAGACATGAACAAGACTTGAAGAGTTTGGAGACTTTGAAGATTTATTGACCTTTAGAAGACCAAACCCCTGTTACATACCTACGTTAGATGCGATGATTGTGAGCTGTCATTTGTTTGATATTTTTCCCACAACCACAAAATAAAACTGTCTCTTCAAAACTATTGTTTGTATTGTGTGCATCCTTCTCTATGTCTCTTATCTCACCCCAAAACCCTTGGAACTAGTACAGGATGAATGGATATCAACTCATATTTTCTGGACCATTGACTCAATTGGACACAGACCAACGGATTCAGAACATGGAAGGTCACATGAAGAATAACACTATAGCCGGAAAGGATATGGCCCAGCATGCTCTTCAGTGCTTTGAAAAAGGTGCTGCTACTTGGTGGAGGATGTACCAAACCATCAATGGATGGCAAGGAGTAACCACTTGGAAAGAATTTAAGTTGACTCTGCAAAGGTCTCGTGTCCCAAAAATTGAAGCCTTATGGAAATGTTATGAAGAAACCTTGTGCATGCAATCTCCGTGGAGAAATAGGACACAACCATAAAGAGCACAAGGATGAATGCCCTCATTGTGAAGAAAGTCATCCAGCTGAAGAATGCCCAACTAGGCATATTACTTGTTTCTTGTGTGAAGGGACTACCCACTACCCTGCTCAGTGTCACATTTACCCCGTGATTCAAAGAACCATCCCGCAGAAGAAAGAAGCAATGAAAGGATCCCTCATGGAAATTTTAGAAGAAACTGTGATGAAGGAAGAGGTAGAGGACACACTCGAAGAAGACCCAATCAAACCCTGCACCAAGTCTTGCTATTCATGTGGAGAAGAAGGACACATCTCCCAGAATTGTCTGAATGGGGATCTAGTAGAATTCCCGACAGAGGGAGTAGAGTATGACCCACAGGAAATATACTGTAGAGTATGACCCACAGGGAGTAGAGTATGCAACCCATATAATGAATGTTAGTTCATGATAAGCAATGAAGAAGAGCACATTTCATAAAGAAAGAAACTGGATAAAGCAAGAAATCAAAACAACACAATGCATGGCAAGAGTTTCAGAAGGACATTTATCATTACCCAGTCTCCGACGACAAATAAGCTCACTAAAACAGCATTGTTGAGATCTCTTTTGACTTTAAGGGCGTATCCATCAAGACATGCAAGCCCCAAGCTCCAGAGCGCTTGCAATCCCATCGACGCAATCAGATAGCTGAAACTCAAAAGAGACAAAGAGCTCATTACAAAACTGAAATGCCATCAACAGTAGAATTCTAAAGGGGAATGCTATATTAATACAAGTCTGTAAATAAGCCACAATTGCACTAAATTTGTAGCTGAATCTAGGAATTACCACCACCATGCACCCACACAATTTGGCCTTGAGGAGCTCTCAGCCATTAGTTTTTGGACAGTGCTCACCCGTGCAAGAGCAGACTTGTACTAAAATCGCCACTCATCACAAGTCCAAACCTGCATATTTCCTGATGCACATGTATCACAGGACAATGATGGTTAACTTCATACTATCTTCTTAGACTCTTTAACCAACCATCTCAATACTCTAGTTGACTACTCACTAATTAACAAAGCCCCTTGTGATTAAACTATCCATCGCTCACAGATTAGCAGGCTAGTAGATGGTACTCCGCCTAGGGAAAAACCTCCCAAACAAGAGAGGAAGGTTACCAGAAGGCGGTGTAGCCGGCGAAGCCGTAGGCGGAGGCCATGACGGCGATGGAGGCGGCGGCGAGCGCGGCCTGGACGAGCCGCAGCCAGAGCCCGCCCCACATCCCGGGCCTCCCACCAGCTCCCTCATCTCCGCGCTGCTCAGTTATCACCTCCCTCCCCGGTCGACCATGCGCGCGCGTGCGGGTGGAGTTCTACTGCTGCTGCCGGCGAATCAGGTCCTGGGCCGGCCGGTGTAAGGTGCGCGACACCGTGCGGGGGTGGAGAGGAATCGTGGCTCAGCTGCTGCCGGCGGCTTTAGGCGAGACTTGTTGTCGACGAGGAAAAGGGGATTGGGAAAGGGGCGTGGGGGTGGGAGTGGGGCGCCAGCGCGGTGGGGAGTTGGTGCGGGGGTGACGCGGGCGTGCGGGCGGCAGGCCCCGGCGTGGAGAAAAGGACGGAGAGCGCCCGGGGCCGCGGGGTTGCTTGTGTTGGTGGTTTCTGATCTGGATCTGATCTGATCGGATGGTCAGGGTGAGCCGACAGAGGCGGGGGTGAGCGATCCTCCTTCATCCACTTTTCGTGCCGCACTTTAACGCTGCGTTCGTACCGTCTTTTGCGTAAATTTAGTACTCGTGCGGTACTAGTGTGGTGTATGGAATCACACGTGCAAGTTCAAGTGGTGATCCTCATCAAGATTGTCGTGTGCAAGTTCAAGTGGAGCATCATGAAGAGATCAAGTGCTTGAAGCTTGCCATCCATTGTGGTGTCAATGGACTTGTGAAGATGTGCCGAAGAGTGGCTCACCAAGAGTGGAGTATGGGGGAGCAATCATCTAGTCTCCATCGACCCAACGCAATCAAGAAAGGTGGTCCATCTTGAGGAGGGCAAGATCGTCATCATCTAGATCAAGTGGATCGTGTGCAAGGCAAAGGTTTTCCCTTGATAGATTTTCTATTTTACCGGTGGTAGTTGGGAGACCGGGTTATAGGGTCGTTTGCTGTACTATCAATGGGGGCTCTCAAGTTGGTAGCTTGATCGTATCGTTCGTAGAGAGCTCAAACCATTGCATCCTTACTTCATATTTCTTGGTTCTTGTTTGGTTCTGTTTGTGAGTCTTAGAGCTTATGATCATCTTGATTACAAGCTCGAGTTCTTCAAAAACGGAGTTCACATGCTTATTCTATTGCATTTTCGGTGTTGGAGGTTTTACCAGTCTTATTCGAGGAAGGGTTATCACCATTTTCTTATGGGCCTTTTCTAATTTGCTTATTATTGTTATTTCTATCAAGATTGTGTTAGCCCTTGTCGCTATCTTTCCAACAAACTTGGTTTCATTGAATTCGGAGTCCGTTTGCAGAAGTTGTGTCAGTTTTGGAGTCCTTATAAAAGCTGCAGCGGTACTACCGCTCGTGGGAGCGGTACTACCGCTTGGAGGGGATGTAATTTTTTACTACCACTCTTGGGAGCGGTACTACCGCGGCTACTTTCGTGGCTACTTCCGCTCCGGACCAAAAACTCGTCACAAGTCTAGCGGTGGTAGGCACGGATGTATTTTTTAGTACCGCTCGCAAGCAGTAGTACCGCTATCCTTTAAGGTAGTACCTCTACCCCTAGCGGTAGTACCATGGGGACGAGCGGTAGTACCGCTCTGTGCGGCCTGTGAGCATAACAGTTGGATTTTTCCCCACCTATAAAAAGGGGTCTTCTTCCCCAATGAACCTTATCTTTTGAGCTCGTGTTCTTCCCCCATTGTTGACCTTCTTCGAGCTTGCTATCTCTCAATCCCTCCATGGATTCTTGCTAGTTTTGGGGGGAAAGGAGAGAGGAGACCTAGATCCACATTTACTCCAATCACTTTCTCCTCTATGTGAGGGGAACCCCTTGGATCTAGATCTTGGAGTTCTTGGTGTTCTCCTTCTTGTTCTTCCTATCATTTTCCTCCATAGCATTAGTTACTTTGGTGGGATTTCGGAGAGAAGGACTTGGGCACTCCGTGTGCCCTTTCCATTGCATTTGGTGCATCGGTTTGAGTTCTCCACGGTGATACATGGAAGTTACAAGCTGAGAAGCTTATTACTCTTGGGTGCTTGGTACCCTTTGTTGGGGAACGTAGTATTTCAAAAAAATTGCCTACGATCATGCAAGATCTATCTAGGAGAAGCATAGCAATGAGCAGGAAGAGTGTGTCCACGTACCCTCGTAGACCGAAAGCAGAAGCGTTAAGTAATGCGGTTGATGTAGTCGAACGTCTTCGCAATCCAACCGATCAAGTACCGAACGCACGGCACCTCCGCGATCTGCCCACGTTCAGCTCGATGACGTCCCTCTAACTCTAGATCCAGCTGAGGCCGAGGGAGAGTTCCGTCAGCATGACAGCGTGGTGACGGTGATGATGAAGTTACCGGTGCAGGGCTTCGCCTAAGCACTACGATGATATGACTGAGGGAGTCCTGGACTAGGGGGTGTCCGGATAGCCGAACTATCATCACGGCCGGACTCCAAGACTATGAAGATACAAGATTGAAGACTTCGTCCCGTGTCCGGATGGGACTTTCCTTGGCGTGGAAGGCAAGCTTGGCGTCTGGATATGTAGATCTCCTACCATTGTAACCGACTGTGTAACCCTAACCTATCCGGTGTCTATATAAACCGGAGGGTTTTAGTCCGTAGGGACGAACAACAATCATACCATAGGCTAGCTTTTAGGGTTTAGCCTCTCGATCTCGTGGTAGATCTACTCTTGTACTACCCATATCATCAATATTAATCAAGCGGGAGGAGGGTATTACCTCCATCGAGAGGGCCGAACCTGGGTAAAAACATTGTGTCCCTTGTCTCCTGTTACCATCCGCCTAGACGCACGATTGGGACCCCCTACCCGAGATCCGCCGGTTTTGACACCGACATTGGTGCTTTCATTGAGAGTTCCTCTGTGTCGTCACCGATAGGCCCGATGGCTCCTTCGATCATCAACAATGACGCGGTCCAGGGTGAGACTTTTCTCCCAGGACAGGTCTTCGTATTCGGCGGCTTTGCACTGCGGGCCAATTCGCTTGGCCATCTGGAGCAGATCGAAAGCTACGTCCCTGGCCATCAGGTCAGATTTGGAAGCTTAAACTATACGGCCGATATCTGCGGAGACTTAATCTTCGACGGATTCGAGCACGCCAAGCGCTGCCAGACTGTCTCGATGGGCACGATCTAGCTCGCCAACGGTGTCTCCGGAGGCCGCACGATACCGCCCGACCCTTAATCCGGAGCCGGATTCCCCGATCGAGGACGAGTGGCTGGACACCGCCTCGGGGGGCTACGATCTCAACGGCGATTGAGCCGAACTCTGTCCCTGCCCTTTGCGAAGACCTTGACTCTAGGGTGCCGGACTCCTCTCCGGACTCCGAACCCTCCGCGCCCCTGCCAATCGAATCTGATTGGGCGCCGGTCATGGAGTTCACTGCCGCGGACATCTTTCAAAGACTTTCGCCCTTTGGCGACATCCTGAATTCACTTAAGTCTCTCTCTTTATCCGGAGAGCCCTGGCCGGACTACGGACAGGAAAGTTGGGATGCGGACGACGAAGAAATTCAACTCCCACCCACCACCCACTTTGTAGCCACTGTCGATTATTTAACCGACATGCTCGACTTCGACTCCGAAGACATCGACGGTATGGACGACGATGCTGGAGACGACCAAGACCCAGCGCCTACAGGGCATTGGAAGGCCACCTCGTCATACGACATATACATGGTGGACATCCCAAAAGATGGGAACGGCGATGGAACAACGGAGGATGACCCCTCCAAGAAGCAAGCAAGCGCCGACGTCGTGGCGCCGCTCTAAATCCCGCCACTTGCAAAGCGGTGATTCCGCACGGGAGATAATAACACCGGACGGTGCGAAGACAACCCCTCCAAAGCAGAACTCAGCGCAGGAGGAGGGAGAAGCAAGTCCGCACGACGGTCTGGCGAGAAAGAGGTCGAGGGCGATAATTATGCGCCTCCCTCCGAAGATGAGGCAAGCCTCGACGACGAATTTGTCGTGCCCGAGGATCTCGCCCGAACAGAGGCGTTTCAAACGCAGGCTTATAGCCACGGCAAGCAGCCTCAAGAAAAGCAACAGCTTAGAGCTGACCAAGACCTCGCTAGGCAGATGGATCAAGTCCTTGCAGCGAAGAGTATGAACTCAACGCCCCTCCAAAAGCTACCCCAAACGCAGGACGTTGCCTCGATCGAGGAGGAAGCACCCAAGTCACGGTATGCGACATGGCAGACCCGGCCACCCGTGGTCATGACAGAAGCCTCTCGGCCCTCCGCTCAAGCCACACCCCGACGCCGCTCAAAAAGTACCAAGGCACGGGAAAACGCGCCGGACTTGCAAGATATATTGGAGGATAAGGCAAAACATACAAGATCGATCTACGGATCGCGTGGGCGCCCCACGACTCGGGATGATTACCGTCGCGCCGGATACAGCAAACCCGGCCGGGCCGAACCACGATGAACACGGCTCATACGAGCTACGTCGTGTTATAGCCCAATACAGAGGCGCCGCACACCCACTATGCTTCACCGATGAAGTAATGGATCATCAAATCCCTGAGGGCTTCAAACCCGTAAACATCGAATCATACGATGGCACAACAGATCCTGCGGTTTGGATCGAGGACTATCTCCTCCATATCCACATGGCCCTTGTGATGATCTACACGCCATCAAATACCTCCCCTCAAGCTTAAAGGACCAGCTCGGCATTGGCTTAACAGCTTGCCACCAGAATCAATTGGTTGTTGGGAGGACACGGAAGCCGCATTCCTTGATAACTTCCGGGCACATATGTGCGACCACCAGACGCCGATGACCTTAGCCATATAATTCAGCAGCAGAGGAATCGGCGGACAATTACGGACATGGTTCCTAACAAAGAAAAATCAAATTGTTGACTGTCCGGATGCAGAGGCCCTTGCAGCCTTCAAACATAACATCCGCGACGAGTGGCTTGCCCGGCACCTAGGACAGGAAAAGCCGAAAACCATGGCAGCCCTTACAACACTCATGACCCGATTTTGTGCGGGAGAGGACAGCTGGCTAGCTCGTAGTAACAACTTGACCAAAAACCCTGGTAGTTCGGATACCAAGGACAGCAATGGCAGGTCGCGTCATAGCAAGAACAAGCGCCGGATAAACGGCGACAATGATGAAGATCTGGCGGTCAATGCCGGATTCAGAGCTCTAAACCCGGTCGTGGAAGAAGCCATTCAAAAGGAATACCCAGGCCCGTCCAACTTGGACCGAATACTCGATCGCTTGTGCCAAATACATGGCACCCCGAAAAACCAGCCAATCACACCAACAGGGATTGTTGGGTGTTCAAGCAAGCAGCAAGCTAAGTGCCAAACTCAATGACAAGGGCTGCATAGCGATGACGAGGAAGAGCCCGGCCACGAACAATAGAGGATGAAGGGTTTCCCCACAAGTGCGGACGGTGAACATTATATACGCAACCCATATACCCAAAAGGGAGCGGAAGCGTGCGCTAAAGGGACATATCTGGCGATGGAGCCAGTCGCCCCAAAGTTCAACCCATGGTCTTCTGCCCGATCACCTTTGATCGAAGGACCACCCACTAGCATCCGTCACGGCGGTTTTGCCGCATTGGTTCTTGCCCCAATTATTGTGGATTTCACCTCACTAGAGTCCTCGATGGACGGCGGCAAATTTGAACCTGCTTTATCAGATACAAGGCGCAAAATGGGCATATACCCTCAAGGATTAAACCTACAAAGACGACCTTTAAAGGCGTCATACCGGTGTAGAAGCCAATTATGCGGGCTCGATTACACTCGAAGTGGTCTTCGGATCCCCGGATAACTTCCGAAGCGAAGAGTTAATCTTCAACATAGTCCCGTTCCGCAGCGGCTATCATGCACTGCTCGGACGAACCGCATTTGCAAAGTTCAATGCGGTGCCGCACAATGCATACCTCAAGCGCGCCCGGAGTAACCTACAACAAGACCGCCTGGCACGATTCAAGCACGTGTAGCAATCCGGCCCCAACCCCAGCCCTCGCGAAATTGCGAAGCCAGTATTACGCGTACATAACTACGCTCTGGAGATACCATGGGCATATGGGGAGGGGCACGACCACGGCACGCAAAGAATGCGGCTCGACCGCACCAGGGGCTCCCGATTGTGTCATTCTTTTCTTTTTTCTTTTTCTTTTTTCAGGACTCCATTTTCCAGAAGTCCTGTCTGGCACTAGAATCGCCGAACTCACGATGCAACAGCCAGGGAAGCAGAAAGCTACATCGAGTGTTCAGGTGGTCTCTATTACGAGCATTATACCTGTTTTACATACCATTCCGCAGCTTACCCCTGGAGGGGGACATGTTAAATAATCCCATCCCTTGCTTATCGCACTATTTGTATCGTTCTGCTTTCATTGCAGTACCTTTTTGAATAAACAATACATAGCTTTCGCTTATTATTGCACTCCTTTCTTTATCTATATATATGTTCATTTCATGACATGTTGCACCCGTACACTTTGGTACGGCCAATACACTGAGGGCTTAAGTACCCCAAAATTATGGTGTGATAAGTCCGAACACTTTCACAAGTGCGGCACCCCGAACTTATAGCATTATGTGAATCAGCTCTGAATCATGTCTTGGGTCAATAGTTGGGTTTGCCCGGCTCCCGTGTTTTGGTACCTTACGTTCCGTTATATCGGCTAAGGTAGCACCGGGAGAACCACTGCGATTTTGCCCCGGTTGAGCTGGGTTGAGCACCTCAGTGGAGAAAGCTAAAACTGACCGTCATGATAGGGCGAGAGCCGGTCGCTGTTCGAGGTTTTTTCGGGTCCCTAAAGACTTATGCCGCTTAGAGTGAGGAACCGGAAATGTCCGGCCAAAGGCGTGGATAGCGCCCGAACTCGGTCTTCCGAATACCAGGGGCTTCGCGAAATTTAAAATTATAGAATTCTATGGCTAAGTGAGAGTGTTCAAGCATTATAAGTCCGGTTGCCTTGTTCGTTGCGTTGAGCGCCTCCTAGATGGACCCAATAATGGGAACAAGAGTGCTCAAGTTTATCCCGAACACCCCAGGACTCGTGGCATGGGGCTTGAAGCCAACGACTTGCCATCTCTCAAATTTGATAAACGCATCGCATGAAGGTAATATTTTAAATTAACAAGCATTGCTTAGCGCATATGAACAAGTTTTCAGCAGAGGATAACAAATGGAGTCTATTAAAAATTACATCTTTGGAGCACTCATCCGCTATTCGGCGGGCACCCTTCAGAGGCCCTCATAGTACATTTCGAAAGGCGATGCTCCTTGCCTTCGTGGGTCTGGCCCGTCACAAGCTTCTCCACATCCAGCTTGCCCAGTGCACTTTAGCACGGGCAAGGGCCCGACGGACACCTTCTAAGCAGACGGAGCGCTTGATGACTTCAATCCATGGACAAAGGCCCACCACCATTGCACTAAGCCAAGTAGCTCCTGTGCATGGCTTCCAATGGCCACGGCCGAACTATAAGGCCCTTCATGGCCTGCTCGGCGACCTTGTGGAGCTCGACCATTTGCTTCACTGGTCGCTTAGGGGCACTGGATGTCCGCCTCGACATCTTTGAGACCGTAACACCTTCTCCGTCGAGCTCCCCTCCTTGGCGCGGTAGAATGCGGCAGCATCAGACACACTACGGGGCAGATCTGCGAATGCTCCTGGAGAACTCCGAATCCGGGTAAGTAATAGGTAATTCACTTGCACATTCTTACTCTGCATAAAGAATGCCTTACCCGCCGCGATCTTCTTTATTGCCTCAATCTCCTGGAGGGCTTTTTGGGCCTCGTCCTTAGCAGCTTTGGCACTCTCAAGAGCCGAAGCAAGCTCGGACTCTCGGGTCTTCGAGTCACGCTCCAAACCCTCGTGTTTCTCCACGAGAGCCTAGAGCTCTTGCCGCACCTCCGCCATGATTCGCCTCCCCTTCTCTCTCGCTTCTATGCCAGAACCGCTTTGTTTTCGACCCACGGACACCGCTTCCTTCTGTGGTCGCCACCTCGATCGCCGCCCTGCAGTACCCATGCTATACCTGTTATTTTTGCAAATCAAACCATTCTATAAAGTATTTCTTTAATAAGGTATTACTTACCTTCCTTGTCCTCGAGCTGCTTCTTGGCAAGGCCGAGCTCGTTCTCGGACCGATCGAGGCTCTGCTTCAATGCATTGACCTCCGCAGTCAGTGCGGCAGAGGTCAGCAGCACAACCTGCATTCCCATATTGACATACTTATGTTAGACTCCTGCGTATATCTTTTTAGATCCTTAGTCCGGCTTTTCTTTCCAACACCGAACTAAGCATCGTGGGCTACTGTCTATGCGGTAATATTTTTACATATTCTAAACTTACCTCAAAGCCTGTTAGTAGGCTGGTACAGGCTTCGGTCAGCCCGCTCTTGGCGGACTGAACTCTCCGGATCACCGCACTCATAAAAGTGTGGTGCTCCTCCTCGATGGAGGCGCTATTAAGCGCCTCCAGTAAGCTATTCGGTGCCTCCGATTGGACGGAGGACACCGGCGTCTTACCCTTCTTACGAAGGGACCGCTTGCCGGACTCCGGAACCACTGAAGGTTCCGGCATGGAGTCCGGAAGAGGGTCGGGCTTAGAGCCCCTGGGGGTTTCGCCCCCCACGCGCCTGGAGTCCGGGAGGTCGCCTTGTGGTGCCTCCTGCGCCACCTCCTCTTGACCAGGCCCCCCTTGGGGCCCCACCTCGGCGTCGACCGCAGCGTAAGGCAAGGAGGCGGCCGGAAGTAAAGTACTCTCCATTTTCGACGAACCCAGGGACCCGCTCGATGAAGCTGCGAATTCGCCCTTGGGCGGGCTGCATGATTGTTCGGCATTAGAGAACACTATGCAATGATAAAAAAGCCGTGGGTATCCGGACACTTACAATCTCGCCAGGGGCTTGGCCCTTGTTGGCCAGTCCTCCTCGTCGTTGTCGACGTTGGTGGAGAAGTCCGGAGGAAGGGTTCTTCCCTTCTTGGACCCTCCGGCCTCCCCAGTTGGGACGGCCTTCCTTTTCCTCTCCTCCCCGGGAGAGGCTTTTTTCCTCCTCCTCGTCCTCGGAGAAGATTACGCCCAGAATCTGACAGCACCTGGCGTCGGGAGCTCCTTCGAGTTCCCATGGCCTCCTTCTTGGCCTTCTTCTCCGGCACCACATGGGGTACCGAAGCCAGCAGCCCCGTCAATCGGGCGTCCGTTGGGTCTTCAGGCAAAGGAGCCGGACAGTTAATCTGTCCGGACGTCTTCAGCCAGTTATGTCAAAGGTTAGGGAGTTTTAGATCCCACATGGAGTCAATCTATGAAAAAAGAGTCCCGTAAAGGGTAAAATAACTTACCTCGCCGGCTTGACGCTGCGAGCTGTATCCGCGATCTTTGTTAGCGGATGCGGGGGCTTCGGCACCCTTGAACAGCACCTTCCAGGCATCTTCGTACGTAGCGTCGATGAGCCGGCTCAAGGTTCGGTGCTGTGCCGGATCAAACTCCCACAAATTAAAGTTCCGTTCCTGGCATGGGAGAATCCGGCGGATGAGCATGACCTGGACTACATGGACAAGCTTGGGCTTCTTGTCCACCAGGTTCCGGACACAGGTTTGGAGTCCGTCAGCTCTTCCGAATCACCCCACTTCAGGCCCGTCTCTTTCCATGATGTGAGCCGTGTGGGGAGCCAGATCTGAATTCGGGGCCGCCGCTCATTTGGAGTCGCTGCGGCTCGGTGATGTAGAACCACCCGATTGCCACCCTTTATTGTCTCCATGAAGGAGCCCTCGAGCCAAAGGACATTGGGCATCTCGCCCACCATAGCTCCTCCAAGACTCGCCTGTCGGCCGCCCACTATCTTCGGCTTGACGCTAAAGGTCTTCAACCATAAACCAAGTGGGGTTGGATGCAGAGGAAGGCCTCGCATACTGACGATAAACATCGAGATATTGAGGATGAAGTTTGGGGCGGATCATGGAAATCCAGGCCATAGTAGAACATGAGCCCCCGGACAAATGGGTGAAGTGGAAAACCTAGTCCGCGGAGGAAGTGGGTGAGGAACACCACCCTCTCATGGGGCCTGGGAGTGGGGATGAGCTGCCCCTCGTCGGGTAGCCGACACGCGATGTCGCCGGACAAGTATCCAGCCTCCCGCAGTCTTGTGATGTGCCCCTCCGGGACAGAGGAGGCCATTCACCTGCCTCCCGCTCTGGACATAGTTGGAGAAGGTTGAGGTGGGATGTGCGGACTTGGGCGGTGGAGCTCGAGTGCACGGAAATGGATGAGCAAAGGAGGAAGAAGGCGTAGGTGAAAAAGGTGGATCCTTATCCCCTTATATGGACGGACGAAGCTACGCGTCCCCCACCAGCCTGGTAAAACTCGCTTATCTCCCAAGCGTCGTAATCAATGGCGCGGATGGGTTACCCACGCCCGTATTGATGGGAATCCCGGAATAAGGGGGCACGATCTATGCTTTGATAAGACGTGCCAGGGAAACCTCCTCACTAAACACACTGAGGTGGAGCAGTAAAAAACGATTCATATAAAGGCCTGGCCGTGGTGTGATATCACATACGGAATACGCCAAGAGATCTGTGCAAAAATTATTCTCTCTACGGTGGTATGTGGAACTTGTTTTGCAGAGCCGGACACTATCCTTGTGTTCAAAACCTTCCATGAAGTATTCGGAGGAGGAACCCGCCTTGCAATGCCGAAGACAATATGCGCGCCGGACTCGTCGTCATTGAAGCCTAGTTCAGGGGCTACTTGAGGAGTCTGGACTAGGGGTGTCCGGATAGCGAACTATCATCACGGCCGGACTCCAAGACTATGAAGATACAAGATTGAAGACTTCGTCCCGTGTCCGGATGGGACTTTCCTTGGCATAGAAGGCAAGATTGGCGATACGGATATGTAGATCTCCTACCATTGTAACCGACTCTGTGTAACCCTAACCTATCCGGTGTCTATATAAACCGGAGGGTTTTAGTCCGTAGGACGAACAACAATCTTACCATAGGCTAGCTTTTAGGGTTTAGCCTCTCTGATCTCGTGGTAGATCTACTCTTGTACTACCCATATCATCAATATTAATCAAGCAGGAGTAGGGTATTACCTCCATCGAGAGGGCCCGAACCTGGGTAAAAACATCGTGTCCCTTGTCTCTGTTACCATCCACCTAGACGCACAGTTCGGGACCCCCTACCCGAGATCCGCCGGTTTTGACACCGACAATGACCAAGGTGGAAAACTGTGGAGGGGGGCACCGCACACGGCTAAAGATCAACTTTGATGTGTTCTAGGGTGCCCCACTCCCCACGTATATAAAGGAGGGAGGGGGAGGCCGGCCAGCCACAAGGGGCGCGCCAAGTGGGGAGGAACCTACTCCTAGTAGGAGTAGGTTTCCCCCTTTCCTAGTCCGACTACGAGGAGAAGGAAGGAGAGGGAGAGGGAGAGGGAAAGAGGGGTCGCGCCCCCCTCCCCTAGTCCTATTCGGACTCCCCATGGGGGTGCACGCGCCACCTCCTGGTGTGGCCCTCTCTCTCCCCTAAAGGCCCACTAAGGCCCATGACTTCCCGGGGGGGGGGGGGTCCGGTAACCCTCCGGCACTCCAATATATCAATCTTTATGTCTCGACCATTTCGAGACTCCTCGTCATGTCTGTGATCTCATCCGGGACTCCGAACTACCTTCGGTACATCAAAACACATAAACTCATAGTACCGATCGTCATCGAACATTAAGCGTGCGGACCCTACGGTTTCGAGAACTATGTAGACATGACCGAGACTCATCTCCGGTCAATAAACAATAGAGGAACCTGGATGCTCATATTGGCTCCTACATATTCTACGAAGATCTTTATCGGTCAAACTGCATAACAACATACGTTGTTCCCTTTGTCATCGGTATGTTACTTGCCCAAGATTCAATCATCGGTATCCTTATAACTAGTTCAATCTCGTTACTGGCAAATCTCTTTACTCGTTCCGTAATACATCATCTTGTAACTAACTTATTAGTTACATTGCTTGCAAGGATTATAGTGATGTGCATTACCGAGAGGGCCCAGAGATACCTCTCTGACAATCGGAGTGACAAATCCTAATCTCGATCTATGCCAACTCAACAAACACCATTGGAGAACTTGTAGAGCATCTTTATAATCACCCAGTTACATTGTGACGTTTGATAGCACACTAAGTGTTCCTCCAGTATTCGAGAGTTGCATAATCTCATAGTCATAGGAATATATATAAGTCATGAAGAAAGCATAGCAATAAACTAAACGATCATAGTGCTAAGCTAACGGATGGGTCATGTCAATCACATCATTCTCTAATGATGTGATCCCGTTCATCAAATGACAACTCATGTCTATGGCTAGGAAACTTAACCATCTTTGATTAACGAGCTAGTAAAGTAGAGGCATACTAGTGACACTTACATTTGTCTATGTATTCACACATGCACTAAGTTTCGGTTAATACAATTCTAGCATGAATAATAAACATTTATCATGATATAAGGAAATATAAATAACAACTTTATTATTGCCTCTAGGGCATATTTCCTTCAGTCTCCCACTTGCACTAGAGTCAATAATCTAGATTACATAGTAATGATTCTAACACCCATGGAGTCCTGGTGCTGATTATGTTTTGCTCGTGAGAGAGGCTTAGTCAACGGGTCTGCACCATTCAGATCCGTATGTATTTTGCAAATCTTTATGTCTCCCTCCTTGACTTGATCGCAGATGGAATTGAAGCGTCTCTTGATGTGCTTGGTTCTCTTGTGAAATCTTGATTCCTTTGCCAAGGCAAATTCACCAGTATTGTCACAAAAGATTTTCATTGGACCCGATGCACTAGGTATGACACCTAGATCGGATATGTACTCCTTCATCCACACTCCTTCATTTGCTGCTTCTGAAGCAGCTATGTACTCTGCTTCACACGTAGATCCCGCCACGATGCTTTGCTTAGAATTGCACCAACTGATAGCTCCACCGTTCAATATAAATACGTATCCGGTTTGTTACTTAGAGTCATTCGGATCAGTGTCAAAGCTTGCATCGACGTAACCATTTACGACGAGCTCTTTGTCACCTCCATAAACGAAAACCATATCCTTGGTCCTCTTCAGGTATTTCAGGATGTTCTTGACCGCTGTCCAGTGATCCACCCTTGTATTACTTTGGTACCTCCCTGCTAAACTAATAGCAAGGCACACATCAGGTCTGGTACACAGCATTGCATACATGATAGAACCTATGGCTGAGGCATAGGGAATGACTTTCATTTTCTCTCTATCTTCTGCAGTTGGTCGGGCATTGAGTCCGACTCAACTTCACACCTTGTAACATAGGCAAGAACCCTTTCTTTGCTTGATCCATTTTGAACTTCTTCAAAACTTTATCAAGGTATGTGCTTTGTGAAAGTCCAATTAAGCGTCTTGATCTATCTCTATAGATTTTGATGCCCAATATATAAGCAGCGTCACCGAGGCCTTTCATTGAAAAACTCTTATTCAAGTATCCTTTTATGCTATCCAGAAATTCTATATCATTTCCAATCAACGATATGTCATCCACATATAATATTAGAAATGCTAGAGAGCTCCCACTCACTTTCTTGTAAATACAGGCTTCTCCAAAAGTCTGTATAAAACCATATGTTTTGATCACACTATCAAAACGCTTATTCCAACTCCGAGATGCTTGCACCAGTCCAGAAATGGATCGTTGGAGCTTGCACACTTTGTTAGCATCCTTTGGATCGATAAAACCTTCGGGTTGCATCATATACAACTCTTCTTCCAGAAATCCATTTAGGAAGGCAGTTTTTACATCCATTTGCCAAATTTCATAATCATAAAATGCGGCAATTGCTAACATGATTCCGACGGACTTACACTACAAAAAAGAGACACATCCGTGACATTTTGGGCCGAACAAATTTTTTCTGTCATACTTATGACACTTCTATGACGATAATTGTGACAAAACCCAGTATCATCATAGATATGGTGGGCTCCTACTTCTATGACAAAAAATCATGAAAGAAAATGGGCTTTTTGTCCTGGGCGGGCGGAGCCTTGTTGCATGACATTCTTTGGGTCGTCCATGACGGAAAAAACCATGGTAGAAGCAAGGGCGAGGAAAATATCGGGGTGTTCCCAGTTACGGTGGGTGGTCGGGGCCGAGCGATGCACGTTTCTCTCGTACACGCACACGCGTGGGTGTGAGGCATTGGGCTCTAATCGAACCCGGCGATTACCGCAGTTACGCGTTCTTGAACCCGATCGTGCGATTCGCCGTTCATATCGCTAAGCTGAAGCCGATCGATCTTGCCTCTCGATGAGCAGTGAGCTTTCACGGTGGGGGGGTTGGATGAACAGCTCCCGGGGGGGGTGGATGAACATGACCCCGTGGTGTTGCCTCTGGATGAACAGGACCCCGATCGATCGAGCCGGTTGGGGCTGGACGAACATGACCCCATGGAGGGTTGGATGAACAGGACCACCCCGTGGGGGGGGGGGGGGGCTGGATGAACAGTAGATGTTGGAGGGCTGGATGAACAGTAGCCCGTGGAGGGGTGGTTGAACAGGAGCCCGTGGAGAGGGCTGGTTGAACAATAGCCAATGGAGTAGTGCGCGGTGGAGATTGGATGAACAAGAGCCCATGGATGAACAGTCGCAGGTGGAGGCTGGAGGAGGTCGATGGTGGATGAACAGTAGCCCGTGGAGGCTGGAGGGGGTCGATGGTGGAGATGAACAGTATTCCGTGGAGTCCCATTTTGCGGTACACCGCACCCCCATGATGAACAGGACCCCCGTTTTCGAAGTGGCGCTCCAACACAAGTCTGTTTCTCCGTTTTGCGGTACACCACACCCTCCCGATCAACGGGACCCGTTTGACCGTAGGAGGTCCGCTTTCCTCTGCTTTGGCGGTATGCGGACCCTCCCGATGAACAGGATCCCGTTTCGAACGTGGCCGGTCGAACACAAGGCCGTTTCCTCCGTTCTGCAGTACGCCAGGCCTCATTTCCATCGGCTGTTCCGTCCAAGCCGATTGGCTCCCACTCGTTCCGTTGCCTCCCGATGGACACGATGCATTCTGTTGCCTCCCCATGAACACGACGACGCAGTTTCTCCATTCCGACCCAGCCATGTACACGAGCCCTGGACATACGTACGCGCAAGTAGGCGTTTGAGACCCCGCCCATATGTACGTATGTGGCCGTATTTACTTTCTTGCACCCTGTCCGTTGTACGTACGTGTACATGCTACGTGCGTGCCTCTACTACCACACGTGCGCGCCTCTACATCGACCAGTATGTATGTACACGTTCGCGACCAGAATGAAAATGCTACGTACGCTTCGACCAGGTGGGTCCCGACTGTTAGGCACTTCCTTGCGTGCGAAGATGTAGCTGGTGGGTCCCAGAAGTCAGGGGGACGAATCGTTTTTCTTGCCCGGACGCACTTCCTTGCGTGCGAAGATGTAGCTGGTGGGTCCCAGCAGTCAGGGGGAAACGTTTTTTCGCGGAATATGGTTGCCCGTCCAGTGGGTCCCTACTGTCAGGTGGAGGAATCATTATTTTCCGCATAATAAGGAGGCACTTCCTTGCTGCGGCCATGGACCCAGCTGTCAGCCTCTTCACGTACAGTCCACGTCCGATGGAAGCAGTTCCTTGACCATGTTGACCACGCCGCGCCGAGAGCACCAGGGCGGTGGATGACGGCGAGGCCTAGGAAGGGGACGACGCGGAGCCGGGGAAGGTGCGACAGTGGATGCCCATGCGTAGAGGAGTATGAGGGTTCACTGGTTCGCTGCAGTGTGAGGCTGCCGTCGCCGTAGAATAATACGGGGTGTGGGTGAGTAGAGGGATGGCCTGGCCAGCGATGGGAGTAGTAGGGGGCGGTGAGGCCAACGTGGCATCGTAGCCGGCCACGGGAGGCAGGAGCACGAGGCACGACCGGCGCTGGTTTGGGTGGCTGGAGCAAGAAGACCAGAGGTTGAAGAAGCACTACGGCCGTTGGATGGACATCGTACGGTCACTGGAGCTAGAATCGTGCATATTGACTAAGTTGACAAAGCCCTCCGTCCCCGTCAACTTAGTAGGCCCACAAGTCAGCCTCCCACTACTGGGTTCCAGCTAGCAGGGGGAGTATTCATTTTTTTTGTGCGTAATAAAGAGGCACTTACTTGCGTGCAAAGATATAGCTGGTGGGTCCGAGCTGTCAGCGGCGGTAACATTTTTTTCGCAAAATACAGAGGCCCTTTCGGTGGGTCCCAGATGTCAGGTGGAGGAATCATTATTTTGCGTGTAATAAGGAGGCATTTCCTTACATGCGGCCGTGGACCTAGCTGTCAGCCTCTCCACGTACAGTCCACTTCAGATGCATGTCGGTCATTGACCATGTTGACCAGGCCGCGCCGAGAGCACCAGGGCGGTGGATGACGGCGAGGCCTAGGAAGGGAACGACACAGAGCTAGGTAAGACTCTGCAGTTGTTTCCCACGCGGAGGGGAGTACGACTGTACGAGGGTTTACTGGTTCGTCTGCCGTCGCCGGAGAATAACAGCAAGTGTGGTTGAGTAGAGGGATGGCTAGGCCAGCGACGGGAGTACGGAGGGGCGGTGAGGCCTGCGCGGCAGCACAGCCGGCCACGAGGAGGAGGGAGCAGGCAGTCCCGCCGATGCTTGTTTGAGCGGCTGGAGCAGGAAGAGCAGAGATTGAACAAGCACGACGGCCGTTGGATGGACATCCAACGATCCTTTGCTAAAGGCCAACCTTTTTTAGGAAAGCCTCAAATCTGTGGAAAACAGCATACAACCCATTTGCCATTATTTCTAATAATTTACAGCCCATTTGCTAATTTTAAGGTTTTTTGGAGCCCATATTCTTTTTGTTAGCATTACAACCCATATTGTGGCCAAGGTTAAAAAATTATACGAAAATTTGCATATTTCGGTGCGGTCCGAACTATTTTTAATCCCAAAATTTCGAGTCACATTCAAACTGATTTTAAAAATAAACGTATATCAATATAAAATCCAACAAATTGTCCATGCATAAAAATCAATGCAATAATCGGCCAGCCGAATGAAGCTCTCCTCATCTTGAAAGATTTGCAGCCCAACAGGCATGACAAAGGGACTTACTTGGCAAATCACAAAGAACTGGGCTAGCCATTTTCAGAAAGCTGGTTTGTGGTAAACATAAAAGATAAGGCTGTCTACACAGGCCAGAGTGCCCCACACAGCCCTGTTGACACCCTGCTTCTGTCTCAAAAGCAGAGACCCGCCAATTATGGCGATTCATAAAAATGCCACTGCAATTTCCAAACTTTGAAAAATGCCACTGCAATTTTTGCAAACTTTGGAAAATGCCACTGCAATTTCCAAACCTCCAGACTTCGAAAAATGCCACTGGAAATGGCACAAAATGGCATTTTTCAAAGTTTGGAAATTGTAGTGGTGTTTCTCGGAAACACCAGATTTGGAGTGGCATTTATCAAATTAACCCAAAACAAAAATAACTGGGCAAGCTGCTGGGTCCCTGGTGTCAGCCACTCGTTGTGCAATTCTCTCGTTTATTGACTACGTTGACAATGGCATGGGACCCAGATGTCAGAAATCCATTAGGAGGAGCCATTTTTTTATTGGCTTGAAATAAGGAGGCACTTGCTTGCATGCTGTCATGACCTCGGCGGGTCCCTGCTGTCATCCTCTCCACATACAATAATCTCCTGATTGTGTACGTGTCAACTTGGTAGGCCCACAAGTCAGCCTCTAAACCCGTGGAGGACAAATACAACCCATTTAAAAAATAACAGCCCATTCCATATGTTCAAACGGAAAGTTCAACATTTAGAGCAAAGTAACAGGTCTGATCCACATATAGAGTACTGAACTTCCACGTTGACAACCATCATAGCCAAGTTAACTATCTACTCCCACTAATACTCTAGTAGCATACAAGTACTAACTTACTCTTAACTAACTAGACGATGCCGGCCGCCATCTGCGGTACACGCTAAACGCCGGCACCGGCGTCCTCCGCCTCGCCTCGGACTTGCCAGAGGTGCAATAGGGCGCGTTGCTCGCGCGCGTTGGCCCTTTCCATGCCGGCGTGGTCCACCGAAGCTTCGGCTTCTAAGCGGGAAACCCACTTGACGAGCTGGTAGTATAAATTGGCGTCACGAACGTGTGCGTGCCCAACAGCGTCCAGGGCTATTTGCCGGGCGCCGGTCTCCATGTAGTCGGCCCAGTTGCGGGCGCTCTGCTCGTGACTCAGAGCGTCGGTGCGCTGCTGCTCCATGTCCCGCCGGCGGCACAAATCGGCAATACGCTGCTCCTCCGCCAGGCGGTCGCGCTCCAACAACTCCTCATAGTCCGCATTGCCATCTAAAGACCGATAGAATGCCCCCTCCCTCTATCTGCCTTCCGGTGAAAAACCGAACACTAGTTCCGGCGGTAACCGCCTCCGGTGTCGCCTATCATGGACGGGCGGGGGCATGGCGGACGTGGCGAGAGCGAGGATAAGTGGCGAGCGACATCGGGCCAGTGGGGGCTTATGAGGATAGGGCGAGTTGGGTGATGGTGCCACCGGAGAAGCCCGGGAAACAATAATTATAGGCGGAAGGTAGGCGAACTAGCGTGTCGCGAGAAACGCGACGGTCATCGCGGTCATCAGAATTCAATGCATAAGCAGGCATGGCTTAGCACGCTAGCTTGCCGTGGAAAACTAGAAAAACTGAAATTATGACTGTGCCGTCCCGTCCTGTCCCGTCAGTGGTGCGTCCCGTCCGTGCTAGGTCGCACGCCGGCATGACGGTCAAACGAGTGCACTCGAATCATCCAGATGAGGTACTCCCTCCTTGTCAAAAATGATTCCACCACTCATCATCTACCTTGGTTTGTTAGATTTTTGAATTAATCCCTGCAAGCCAGAAATGAGGTAGTACGTGTGTGATCCACTATTTCTTCGTGTAGGAGCGAGTAGGTCGTTTTTTGAATTGAGCCCTGCAAACCGGAAAGGAGGTAGTACGTGCGTGATATGCTATTTATCCGTGTAGGATCGAGTAGGTCGGATAGTGTACGTGTAGGATCGAGTAGGTCGGATGGTGTACGTGTACGATCACATTAGCTGATGAACGTTCGCTGGGAGATAAGGCATTTGTGAACATTTTTGCTGGCAGTTTCTTCAGATTCGCATTGCATTTTCTTCAGAGCAGCTTGTCAGTTTCTTCAGAGCTAGGCATTTTTATTCAAAAAACTACCACTTCGGATCTTGCGTCGGAACTAAAACTGCCAGGAGCGCATTAGTAGGCTAGCTAGTGATCGATCAGTAACTTGTAAACACTAAGCGAACAGAAATAAGGAACTGTTAGTAACTTGTAAACACTGAGAACATAGAAATAAGGATCATGTTGTGCACAGCAGTAAGAGCTGATCCGTTCAAAATGTTCATATGAGACTCACAGGCCTGGCATTGTAATATGTTCACATTAGTAGCCCAAATTCAAAACCAACTAGTACCATTCCCATACATAAGATCAACATGTTAATGCATCTCAATGATTCACAGATCATATATAAATATGTAGCTCCAAAAGCAAAGATCTAGAAAAACATCTGTTTCTTCCTACTAACATGGATGCTTCTCTTGGCCAACATCCGGTAAAGACCGAAAGACAAATTTGTTTGTGAAGTCTACAATTCCTCTTGCAAACGTAAGTGGTTTCACCAACAATTTGGAACCATGAGAATGAACCACACATGATGGAGGAACATCCACTGCAATGTGATTTGGTCTTCTCTCGATCACACGGCGAGACTATTTTCGGAGTACAAACTTTAACTTAGGCAAAATGATGCCCATTGTATAATAACACCAAAGCAATGAAGAACCTAGTGTTGGCCAATAAATAGTACAGTACTACTTTTCTGCAGTCCATGAAATGACTATCCAATCTTTCCGTGTCTATTTTCAAATGGCACTGCATGCAGTGACTATAGTATTCTCTTGTGCAGTTCAACCAAAATTGCGGTCACTTTGTGTGTTTGCCAAATAGCAACGGGCAGACATCTCTGTCTGCACAAATATCAAGCAGCTAGTAAACATATACCCCACCTTGTATTTTCGGTTTAAACATGTCTCTTCCGCTTAGCATCTGTCATGTTTTGCACTGGACAATTTGATACAGTCATGTTTTGCCCTGGACAGTTTCATACTGAATTGATTTGCTGGTTCGGAGCAGAAATATAGCGCCTATTCTTCATCAGACCAAGGATATCCATGTTCGCAGTGAGGGAAGAGGTGAAATCTATACAACCGAAATTGAGCATTTAATCATTGAATCCTGTCCTGCACCTCCAATGTAGATCCACCCTGCCAATAAATTCACATGCAAACCACTAGTATTACTATCTAATGATAGTACAAAAAGAGTAGCAAGATAGTAGCAAACCATGTACCTTCGTAATGAAAAGCTCATAGTGCCACCAATTGGATATAAAGGTTTGGAAGAAAACATGCTCCTAATGTTGAACCAGTTGGACTTTTCGTGCAGTTCCACTAAAATCGAGCATCCCTGTTTGCATAGATATTGAAAGTGTGATTACTATAAAAGTGGCACTAGTTGAAGCATAGAATCACAAATATAAGCATTCCAATTTCTTAATGGGAAAAGGTAGCAAGACTGTTTCTAACCACCTGTTTGAAGGAATAAATAAGGCAACAACGGTGATGTCGAGAAAGGCATATATAGTTCTTTACGAAAGAATGATCGATTCTCGACCTTTCCTCTTCTTTTAAGCATATTTTGTGCAGTTCAACTAAAATAAAATGCCATCACCGCCTTGACAATTCAAAGGACACTGCATAAAAGGAAATGACTTAACATTACATCATAATGTCGTGTATGTAGTCGACAAGCATTAGAGACAAACATACAGACCTCCTCCGATAACATAATGAACATTAATTTTAACAAAGGTGTGACTAGCTTTACCGGGATAATTTGAGTGAACTCTACACCTTCTGTTCCTTAATATGAGACATTTTCGCAGTTCAATTTAAAGTACCCAAATGTCCAATATTTAGAAAAACAGGTAGTAGTTTTCTTGAGCACATATCTGGGAAAGCTTGCCACACTTTATATATGTCCATAGGCTAATGCAACACCATTCGAATAGTACAAATATACACTAATCCAGTGGTTAGTGCAACAATAGAGTAGTTATTTTATTACAGGGTACAATACAATGGTTTTATGAACAGATTTCCATAAGCTCTAACCTTTGGAAGATTTCTATAAGAATTAACAATATAAAATGTAAAGGTAACAAGTTTCAGCATTGGTATACCAGCTGTGCAAGAGCATTAAACCAAATACAAAAGTCTGAATGTAACAAGCATTATTAACTAATGACAGTATTAAAAGATTGCAAACCATGTACCTTCAAGGTAAATATCATTTCGAACTCGAGTGGACATGAAAAATTGCTATCCCAATCTTGATAATCGATCAAACATAAAAACCTGATCGAACGAATCAATACAATAGCCAAAGGAGGAGGTGCCCACTCTTGACCTTTCCTCTTGTATTCATAATTTTTTGTGCAGTTTAACCAAAATAAAATGACATCAATGCCTTGGCAGTTTGGTGACACTGTACAAAAAATTTGACTTATCTCATGAAAGTGAGGTATGTAATCTATAAGCATTAACAGTGCAAAAATCTGAAGGTAGTAACAAGTTTCATCGTTGGTATACTGGTTGTGCAACAACATTAGAATGCCTTAGCTGAAAAATCTTTAATACATCCACAATCAACAACTAACCCTGAAATAATCCAGAGACATTAAATGGCATTGCTTAAATTTATCGGTGGCATTAGACTGAGTGCGGCATTAGTTAAATGTGGCATCACTTTAGCAGTAGCCTTGGTTGACTTTACCGCTGGCTTTATACTAACAGCAAAAAAGTGGCAATAAGAGCATGGGAGACCCATTCGGACAGTGGGCGCACCAGTACAATGTACCTCCACGAACGCATAGAGTGGTGACGGAGGTATGGTTGCCCAGAGCAACAAATATCCAGGCAGCATATGTGGATCACGTCCCATTTTTGTTCTCTTTAGCCACCTTTTTCCTATGTGAGGACAACAAACCGATCGACCTGGTCATTCTCTATTGCATTGTCATGCCTTTCTACCCTTCTTCAACCAAGAGACACGAGACTCATTCCTTAGCTACAGATTTCCCCCTTTTCAACCTAGATGCGGGTTTGATGCCTACTCTCTTGGACAGTACAGTCTCCCTTCCTTTCCTTATTCAACCCAGACATGGATTAGTCTGCATGAAGTAGGGTTTCCTTTAATAGTGCAAATTAAGGTTTTCGTCTGCGTGACCAGCAGAGCAGAGGATAGGAAATTGGGAAGATGGTGGAGTGGAAAAAGATCCACATGCAGCGACGTGGCAGATGGGGCAAGAGAACAAGGGTATGGTTCAAAAAGAGGTAGCATACCTGAGGGTCGGCGGGAAGTGGCTTCGCTCGTGGTCGTCGTCCTATGTACGCACTACGGCAGTGAGCTTGGGGACGGAGGCCATCCCGCGCGGGCGCTAGGTCTGAGAGGACAGCCTTGTCGCCGCTATGCGTGACCTCCTCGCCAAGACGAAAAGGCCAACCCTGCACGTCCTTTTCTTCCCTGATGGATCTGTGACCACCGGTGAGGAGGGAGAGAGAGGCTTTCTTTTTTAATCTGGAGAGAGGGTGATAGTGTGAGAAGCAAGTGGGCAGCCCTTAGCAAGAAAGCTCTGAAGCTCCAGCCTATATATCTTTTTTATACTACTAGTACTAGAGGCGGAGTAGTGGTAGAGTAGTTTATATTTTCTCTGCAAACAGTACGAGTTAGTCCTGCTTCAAAACTGAACGACACGCCATTAAAAAAATGAAGGTCGATAACTAGTGCGACACCTCGGGCCAATGTGGCCAGATCACATTTTGCATGAGAAATTACACACCATGTTTCGTTGACATGTGGTCCCGTTCCAACATGTCAGTGAGACGACGGCGAGTCCTTTTGTACAATTTCCGAAAGGACGTGTAGGCCGGGGCGCCTCTTCGTGTACCGGCAACCGTCCACCGACTCTTTGCTTTTCCCTCTCGATTTGGAACTGATGTCGCACACTCTTCCTCCCTCCTCCATTTGCCTTCACCCTTCCATCTGCCATTGTTCGATCGTCTTCTCCACGGAGGGAAAAAGCCGGAAACGACCCCGTTATTCTTGCCCGATCCGAAAGATGACGTGGTGGGGGAACTCATTGATCGGTGCGACGTCATCACCTCGGCTAGCATGGCAGGTTCGTTCAAGACCATTCTGGACTCAACTAATAACATCATTACAAGGAACCCAAGGGTCCAGGAGCGGTTTGATCTCCCTTATCTTCTTCGCTATAAGCCTGTTCGCATGGTCGCGGACGACGGAGGCCTCGCCTTGTGCAAGTTGATGCCGCTTGATAATGATACGTGTGATGTCAAGATGCCATTGCTTTAGGGTAAGGCCTGGGCTGGCGCAAATGGAGATTGGGTTGTTTATATTGGGTACAGCCAGAGTGGGAACTTGTGAATGTGTACACTCGTCAGCGGATTCCACTTCCAAAAATCTCAGAGTGCCCTGAGGTTGAGCACACAGATGATCTATGTACGTTCAAATATGATCATGGTGGTTGTCGTCTACGGAAGATAGCAACTTGTCAAGTTCCCAACCGCTCTTGGAATTACAAGAACTATGAAGTTGTTGCTATCTTCGACAAGCTTGTTGTCGTCGTTACTGATTCCACGGTTCGTCCATGGATATTGCTCAAAAATCAGTTTATGTACACGGATGAGTATTGTGATGCAATTGAATACGAGGATCTTGTGTTTGCTGCCACCACTCGTGGCACTGTTTTTGCATGGGATCCTTGTAGTTTCGGTACGTTTGTCTTCCACCGGAATTATAATTGTTTCATCCACATGCATGCGGGTTAGCAAGTTTCCCCTTACTAATTAACCTTCTTCTTGTGTTTCCAAGGTCCTGTGAACATTCCACCACCTATACTTGAAAAAAAATAACCAAGGGGGAGATGACAATGGTGATGATCATGAGCATGAGGACGAGCAAAACTTATATACTCAGTGGCGCCTGGCAACTAATTCCGATGGATCACCTCTTCTTGTCTGTATATAGTGCACTGAGATTGTTACTACTGAGGGAATAGGTGTTGTCTCCCATGGTCGCGCTCTCCGGACCTATTCCAACACCCGTTGCAGGGTATTCAGGATGGATACTAGTGTGCTAGCGCCAACACCTTCTCCCTGGTTCAGTACTGATATTCTTGGAGAAAACTTGCTCTTCCTTGGACAAAACTATCCAATGATGGTGAAAGGCGATCCAGCTACTGTTGACACAACGTTACTACCATTTATGAGAAGCAACTGTATCTATACCCCGGACATTGCGGTGGTTCCCTACCCTGGTCCTGATATATGCCGCTTGACTGGATGATCGATCTGCGTTGCTCTCGATATTGACAATAGCCGGCCCTTCCCAGAGCACCTATGGTTCAAAGCAAGCGTTTCCAATGCCGAGGATTGGTTGAGTTGAAGTTCATTTCATTGCTTGTTATTTGTTGTGTGATGAGAACTTCAGTATTTACTAGAATGTTTTGTTGGAAATAATCCATAATCGAACATGCATCCTCGTTGTCGTTGTGTGTTGATGACTTGTTGTATGTAATGAATGGTACATTTGCAAATGCATGTCATAGACTCAATTTATGAATGGTTTTCGAGTCACTTCTTGGAGTGTGAGTATTGTAGTAGTATAGCCAGCATCCGGTTAGCATATGAAGTTGCCACATCACATGGAGCCAACCTAATATTGGAGTATGCTAGCCCTCCACCGGCGCGCCGCTTCAAATGGCGGAGGAAGTGAGAGGTCGCGTCACCTTGTGTCCAGATTTGAGATGCCACGTGTACCAGATGAATGACTCCAAGTTCGACCACCGTGATGCTAGGTGCGAGCCGAGGAACACTATTGGAGAGACCCCCCTCATAATTTTCCTACATTGGTCGTTTGATTCATAGGATAGAATGCTATAGGATTTTCCCCCCTATGTAATCATGTTTTAATTGGCAATCTAGCATCCACTCCAACTTTTGTTTCACTTCCTTTGTTCCTACGAAGAGAGTACTTGCTCTAAATGATGTGCCGCTGCAAGAGCCGCCTATATTAATTAACCATGCTCTAAAAAAAGGTGGACTAGCTTTGGCTATAGTAATCTTGTACTAGGTTAGTAGGTGACCTTATGCTTGGCTCTTCTCCTCTTCCGGAAGTCGAACAATAATGATGGTACTACAGTAGTACTTCTGGCAATCTGACACCAAATGAACTGCTACACCTCCACCGCTTGTAAGCAAAAGTTTCTCCTCATGCTGTGAGCCACCGCGCACGCGTTGGCGAGGGAGAAGGCGTAGTAAGCAAGCTTCTCATCGTTCTGTGAGTTGACGGGACACATCAAAGTTATTTATTAGTACTCTCTTCAAAAAGGGCCGACCATGTCCATGGCTACCATCCCGTGCTCTATCATTGAGTACGTGCACTATTCACGTGCCATCGAGGAGAAAAAACATTGTGTAGTACTAGGTGCCATCGAAATGCACGACTCACTTACGCACTGCATATCTACATTTTCTTGCATGACACGCCACCTTGATGCTAGATGTCCCGCGTGTCATGGAGGCATATAGTATGATTTTGTAAAATGGAGGCATATAGATGTCCCGCGTGTCGGCAAGAGGATGAACAAAGCTCATGTCTTAGACGAAAGAGTGGAAGAACATAGATTCCCGACGACCGATAAGGAGCAACAAACCTCGGGGTGGAGCATCTGCACTCATAATATTTTATATTATTCAGCGATATAAAATCAACCAAATCTCTCCTCGTTCCTATACCATTCTATATTATGAGAATAACTTTGAACGTAAGCCATTGATTCACTCTATCCAATGGTCATAGTTGGAAAATCCAAACAAAACCAAGCATTGGATCAACTCTTTTCTCAGGATCAACTCTTTTAGCACTTAGATTGTTGCCACCTGCCCACCTAGCCCACCTATATATCTGCTCAGTGTGATGACCACAAGAGCTATCCACTCAAATTGTATGTTAAAAAAATAAAGGTCGATAACTAATGCGGCATCTCGGGCCAATGCGGCGATCGCATTTTGCACGAGAAATTACACACCATGTTTTGTTGACATGTGGCCCCGTTCCAACATGTCAGTGAGACGACGGCGAGTCCTTTTGTACAATTTCCGAAAGGACGTGTAGGCCGGGGCACCTCTTCGTGTACCGTGGCAAACTGGCAACCATCCACCGACTCTTCGCCTTTCCCTCTCGATTTGGAACTGCTGTCGCACGCTCTTCCTCCCTCCAACATTTGCCTTCACCCTTCCTTCTGCCAGATCGTCTTCTCCATGGAGGGAACAAGCCGGAAACGACCCTGTTATTCTTGCCCCGATCTGAAAGATGACGTGGTGGGGGAACTCATTGATCAGTGCGACGTCATCACCTCGGCTAGCATGGCAGGTTCGTTCAAGACCATTCTCGACTCAACTAATAACATCATTACAAGGAACCCAAGGGTCCAGGAGCGGTTTGATCTCCCTTATCTTCTTAGCTATAAGCCTGTTCGCATGGGCGCGAACGACGGAGGCCTTGCCTTGTGCAAGTTGATGCTGCTTGATAATGATATGTGTGATGTCAAGATGCCATTGCCTAAGGGTAAGGCCTGGGCTGGTGCAAATGGAGATTGGGTTGTTTATATTGGGTACAATTGCAAGTGGGAACTTGTGAATGTGTGCACTCGTCAGCGGAATCCACTTCCAAAAATCTCAGAGTGCCCTGAGGTTGAGCACACAGATGATCTACGTACGTTCAAATACGATCATGGTGGCTGTCGTCTACGAAAGATAGCAATTTGTCGAGTTCCCAACCGCTCTTGGAATTACAAGAACTATGAAGTTGGTTCTATCTTCGACAAGCTTGTTGCCATCCTTCGTGGTTCGACTGGATGGATATTGCTCAAAAATTAGTTTCTATACACGGATGTGTACTGTGATGCAATTCAATACGAGGGTCTTATGTTTGCTGCCACCACTCGTGGCACTGTTTTTGCATGGGATCCTCATAGTTTCGGTACGTTTGTCTTCCACCATAATTATAATTATTTCATCCACATGCATGCGAGTTAGCAAGTTTCCCTTCTCTACTAATTAACCTTCTTCTTGTGTTTCCAAGGTCCTGTGAACATTCCACCACCTATACTTGAAATTTTTTATAACCAAGGGGGAGATGACGGTGGTGATGATCAAGAGCATGAGGACGAGAAGGGCCCATATACTCAGTGGCGGCTGGCAACTAATTCCGATGGATCACCCCTTCTTGTCTGTATACAGCCCACTGCTGATGTTACTACTAAGGAAGAAGATGTTGTCTCCCATGGTCGCACTCTCCGGACCTATTCCAACACCCGTTGCATGGTATTCGGGATGGATACTAGTGTGCTAGCGCGAACACCTTCTCCCTGGTACAGTATTGATAGTCTTGGAGAAAACTTGCTCTTCCTTGGACAAAACTATCCAATGATGGTGAAAGGCGATCCAACTGCTGTTGACACAACGTTACTACTACCATTTATGAGAAGCAACTGTTGTCGCCGTTCTGGGAACGGGGGTCCCCGGACTTGCCTGCCTGCGGCCCATGGCGTGGCTCTGCAAGCAGGCCCGTACGACCCATCTTCACCAGCAAGCACTCAAGACCCTCGCGAGGGGCCAAGCCTCGCGAGGCGGACGACGCAAGACCTCCTCGGGAGTGGCCTCACTAGGCTGGCTCGCGAGGGGCGGAGAGATCAAGGCAAGGAAAACCTCGTGAGTTTGCATGACATGAGCCATGACGACCAAAGCCAGGCAGGCGCCAGGCGGGCGCCAGCGCGCACAGTGTCCTTGTTTCCACTTTGGTTCCAAGGAGGCAAGCGCAGGCGAGGAGTTTCGAGGCATCAGGCAAAGGTTTCCATATCGGTTCAACCAGACCAAGACCAGCAGGACGGCAAGATGGAGGTCACCGTGGAGCCCAAGATGGCGTCACCACCAGAGCTTTTGGCAAGCAAAGACTACTTTTGTCAGGATAAGCCGTACTAGCTGCCCCCCTTCAAACTTGGCCGTTGTGGGGTCCCTTCCCGGTCAATATTTGGGAAGAGGACCAGGGCCTTTATAAATAGAACTAGCCACCACAGTAGGAGGCAGCTCGAACTGACCTTGAGCAATCCTCACCCACACAAAGCACAAGTACACCTCTCCTCAGGAGGCTGTTCTTCCCCTTGTACTGTTCATCCTCAGCACAAGAGGCAATCCACCACCACCACGCTTGAGTAGGGTATTACACCACAATGGCGTCCCGAACCAGTATAAATCTTGTCTCTCTTGTGTTGTGAGTTTGTCGTGCCTAGCCTAGAGATCGCGAAGTGTGTGAGGGCGTGATCAGTGAGAGAGAGATCTTCGTGCGCACCCGTGCTACCTCTTGAGCACTGCGTTGGTTTTCCCTTGAAGAGGAAAGGGTGATGCAGTAAAGTAGCATAAGTATTTCCCTCAGTTTTTGAGAACCAAAGCATCAATCCAGTAGGAGACCATGCTCAAGTCCCACACACCTACACAAACAATTAAGAACCTTGCAACCAAGGCGATAAAGGGGTTGTCAATCCCTTCACAGCCACTTGCAAAAGTGAGATCTGATAGAGATGATAAGATAATATTTTTGGTATTTTTATGATAAAGACTAAAAGTAAAGAAAGCAAAATAAACGGTAATAGAAATAACGGTAGATTAATATGATAGAGAATAGACCCGGGGGCCATATGTTTCACTAGTGTCTTCTCTCAAGAGCATAAGTATTACGGTGGGTAAACAAATTGCTGTCGAGCAATTGATAGAATTGAGCATAGTTATGAGAATATCTAGGTATGATCATGTATATAGGCATCACGTCCGTGACAAGTAGACCGACTCCTGCGTGCATCTACTACTATTACTCCACACATCGACCGCTATCCAAAATGCATCTAGAGTATTAAGTTCATAAGAGCGGAGTAACGCTTTAAGCAAGATGACATGATGTAGAGGGATAAACTCATGCAATATGATATAAACCTCATCTTTTTATCCTCGATGGCAAATACAATACGTGTTGTTTCCCCTACTGTCACTGGGATCGAGCACCGCAAGATTGAACCCAAAGCTAAGCACTTCTCCCATTGCAAGAAAGATCAATCTAGTAGGCCAAACCAAACTGATAATTCGAAGAGACATGCAAAGATAACCAATCATACATAAAAGAATTCAGAGGAGATTCAAATATTGTTCATAGATAAACTTGATCATAAACCCACAATTCATAGGATCTCGACAAACACACCGCAAAAGAAGATTACATCGAGTAGATCTCCAAGAGAATCGAGGAGAACTTTGTATTGAGATCCAAAGAGAGTGAAGAAGCCATCTAGCTAATAACTATGGACCCGAAGGTCTGAGGTAAACTACTCACACATCATCGGAGAGGCTATGGTGTTGATGTAGAAGCCCTCCGTGATCAATGCCCCCTCCGGCGGAGCGCCGGAAAAAGGCCCCAAGATGGGATCTCACGGATACAGAAGGTTGCGGCGGTGGAAATAGGGTTTTGGCTCCTCTGCTAATGTTTTCGGGGTACGTAGGTATGTATAGGAGGAAGAAGTAGGTCGGTGGAGCCACGAGGGGCCCACGAGGGTGGAGGGTGCGGCCAGGGGGGTAGGCGCGCCCCCTGCCTCATGGCCTCCTCGTTGATTGCTTGACGTCCCCTCCAAGTCCTCTGGATTACGTTTGTTCGGAAAATCACGTTCCTGAAGGTTTCAATCCGTTTGGATTCCATTTGATATTCCTTTCCTTCGAAACATTGAAATAGGCAAAAAAACATCAATTTGGGTTGGGCCTCCGGTTAATAGGTTAGTCGCAAAAATAATATAAAAGTGTATAATAAAGCCCATTGAACATCCAAAACAGATAATATAATAGCATGGAACAATCAAAAATTATAGACACATTGGAGACGTATCAAGCATCCCCAAGCTTAATTCCTGCTCGTCCTCGAGTAGGTAAATGATAAAAACAGAATTTTTGATGTGGAATGCTTCTTAGCATAATTTTCAATGTAATTCTTTTTATTGGGGCATGAATATTTAGATGCGCAAGATTCAAGATAAAAGTTTAATGTTGACCTAAAAACAATAATACTTCAAACATGCTAACCAAGCAATTATGTCTTATCAAAATAACATAGCCAAAGAAAGCTCACCCCTACAAAATTATATAGTTAGGACATGCTTCAATTTCGTCACACAAAACGTTCTCATCATGCATAACCCCGATGACAAGCCGAGCAATTGGTTCATACTTTTTAACGCGCTTCAGCCTTTTCAACCCTTACGCAATACATGAGCGCAAGCCATGGATATAACACTATGGGTGGAATAAAGTATAATGATGGGGGTTATATGAGAAGACAAAAGGTAGAAAGTCTCACACTGACGCGGCTAATCAATAGGCTATGGAGATGCCCATCAATTGATGTCAATGAGAGGAGTAGGGATTGCCATGCAACGGATGCACTAGAGCTATAAATATATGAAAGCTCAACAAAAGAAACTAAGTGAGTGTGCATCCAACTTGCTTGCTCACGAAGACCTAGGGCATTTTGAGGAAGCCCATCATTGGAATATACAAGCCAAGTTCTATAATGAAAAATTCCCACTAGTATATGAAAGTGACAACATAGGAGACTCTCTATCATGAAGATCACGGTGCTACTTTGAAGAACAAGTGTGGAAAAAGGATAGTAACATTGTCCCTTCTCTCTTTTTCTCTCATTTTTTTCTTTCTCTTTTTTTGTTGGGCCTTTTTTTTTTCTTTGGCCTTCTTTTATTTAGTCCGGAATCTCATCCCGACTTGTGGGGGAATCATAGTCTCCATCATCCTTTCCTCACATGGGACAATGCTCTAATAATGATGATCATCACACTTTTATTACTTACAACTCAATACTTAGAACAAAATATGACTCTATGTGAATGCCTCCGGCGGTGTACCGGGATATGCAATGAATCAAGAGTGACATGTTAAAAAATTATGAAAGGTGGCTTTGCCACAAATACGATGTCAACTACATGATCATGCAAAGCAATATGACAATGATGGAGCGTGTCAAAATAAACGGAACGGTGGTAAGTTGCATGGCAATATATCTCGGAATGGCTATGGAAATGCCATAATAGGTAGGTATGGTGGCTGTTTTGAGGAAGATATAGGGAGGTTTATGTGTGATAGAGCATATCATATCATGGAGTTTGGATGCACCGGCGAAGTTTGCACCAACTCTCAAGGTGAGAAAGGGCAATGCACGATACCGTAGAGGCTAGAAAATTGTGGAAGGTTGAGAGTGCGTATAATCCATGGACTAACATTAGTCATAAAGAACTCATATACTTATTGCAAAAGTTTATTAGCCCTCGAAGCAAAAGTACTACTACGCATGCCCCTACAGGGATAGATTGGTAGGAAAAGACCATCGCTCGTCCCCGACCGCCACTCATAAGGAAATCAATAAAAGAACACCTTATGTGTCAAAATTGTCACACAACTTTTACCATACGTGCATGCTACGGGACTTGCCAACCTTAACACAAGTATTTCTCAATTTCACAATTACTCAACTAGCATACTCTAATATTACCATCTTTATATCTCAAAACACTTATCAAGTATCAAACTTCTCATGATATTCAATGAACTCAATATGGAAGTTTTTATTATGCTCATCTTGGATGCCTATCACATTCGGATTAATTTCAAAATTAAAGAAAATTACCATGATGTTTAGGACTCTCAAAATAATATAAGTGAAGCATGAGAGATCAATAATTTCTATAAAATAAAACCACCACCGTGCTCTAAAAGATATAAGTGAAGCACTAGAGCAAAAACTATATAGCTCAAGAGATATAAATGAAGCACATAGTGTATTATAACAAATTCCGAATCACGTGTGTGTCTCTCAAAAGGTGTGTACAGCAAGGATGATTGTGGTAAACTAAAAAGCAAATACTCAAATCATACAAGACGCTCCAAGCAAAACACGTATCATGTGGTGAATAAAAATATAGTCCCAAGTAAAGTTACCGATAGACGAAGACGAAAGAGGGGATGCCTTCCGGGGCATCCCCAAGCTTAGGATTTTGGTTGTCCTTGAATTTTACCTTGGGGTGCCTTGGGCATCCTCAAGCTTAGGCTCTTGTCAATCCTTGTTCCATAATCCATCAAATCTTTACCCAAAACTTGAAAACTTCACAACACAAAACTTAACAGAAAATCTCATGAGCTTCGTTAGTGGAAGAAAACAAAACACCACTTTAAGGTACTGTAATGAACTCATTATTTATTTATATTGGTGTTAAACCTAATGTATTCCAATTTCTCTATGGTTTATAAACTCTTTTACTAGCCATAGATTCATCAAAATAAGCAAACAACACACGAAAAACAGAATCTGTCAAAAACAGAACATTCTGTAGTAATCTGTATCAAACGCAAACTTCTGGAACTCAGAAAAATCTACCAAAATAGGAAGACCTATATAATTTGTTTATTGATCTACTGCAATTGGAATCAGTATTTTATCACGTTCTGGTGGTTTTAAACAATTGTTTTCGTGAACAGAAAGTTTCTGGAATTTTCAGTAAGATCAAATAACTATCATCCAAGAAGACCCTATAGGTTTAACTTGGCACAAACACTAATTAAAACATAAAAACACATCTAACCAGAGGCTAGATCAAATATTTATTACTAAACAGAAATAAAAAGCAAGAAAATAAAATAAAATTGGGTTGCCTCCCAACAAGCGCTATCGTTTAACGCCCCTAGCTAGGCATAAAAGCAAGGATAGATCTAGGTATTGCCATCTTTGGTAGGCAGTTCTTCAATAAGACACCTATAACCCTTAGGAGTTTCTTTATTTTTATTAATTATCAAACTCATAGGGACAAAATCAATAAAATCATTTGTAGCAAAAGGTTCCTTAAGGATAGCGAGAAAGTTGGGGTGAACACTTATGGATTTGAGGTCCGCATTTCCCTTACTAGAAGTTTCACCCTTATTTTTAGGAACATACATCAATTTGGCAATCTTAGCATTAGAAGGATTATTTTTCACGGAAGAAAAGGTAGACCCTAGTTTGGTAATAATATCCTCAATTTTATCAATTCTAGTGGAATCTTGATCTATCTTTTCATTAACCATAGGTTCCTTTTCTTTAAAAAAATTAAGAGCAACTCCTACCTTAGATCCATATTGGGTAACTTGGTTGTGGATCTTTCTATCCAAATTTTCAATCAAATCTACGGTGGCAAATTTATTTTCAATAATTTCAAGCCGTTGCATCACATGTTCCAAAGTTAAAATAGTTCCATTAACCAAAAGAGGTGGTGGGCCAAACAAATCTATCATATCATTATAAGAATCAAAAGTATGGCTGCCCAAGAAATTTCCTCCGGTAATGGTATCAAGAGTATATATATTCCAAGGAGTGATGCCTACATAAAAATTGTGAGTAAGAACGGAAGTAGATTGCTTCTTAGTAGATCTATTTTGCAAATTGCATATTCTGTACCAAGCATCTTTTAGATTTTCTCCCTCCCTTTGTTTAAAATTAAGAACTTCATTCTCGCGAGACAAAGGAGTAGATAAAGGGCTAGACATAACGATGAAGCAAGCGAAAAAGAGGCGAACGAAAAAGAAGGCGAATAAAACGGCAAGGGTGAAGTGAGGGAGAGGAAAATGAGAGGCAAATGGAAAATAATGTAATGCGAGGGATAAGAGTTTGTGATGGGTACTTGGTATGTCTTGACTTGTGCGTAGACTCCCCGGCAACGGCGCCAGAAGTCCTTCTTGCTACCTCTTGAGCACTGCGTTGGTTTTCCCTTGAAGAGGAAAGGGTGATGCAATAAAGTAGCGTAAGTATTTCCCTCAGTTTTTGAGAACCAAGGTATCAATCCAGTAGGAGACCACGCTCAAGTCCCACGCACCTACACAAACAATTAAGAACCTTGCAACCAACGCGATAAAGGGGTTGTCAATCCCTTCACAGCCACTTGCAAAAGTGAGATCTGATAGAGATGATAAGATAATATTTGGTATTTTTATGATAAAGACTAAACGTAAATAAAGCAAAATAAATGGTAATAGAAATAATGGTAGATTAATATGATAGAGAATAGACCCGGGGGCCATAGGTTTCACTAGTGGCTTCTCTCAAGAGCATAAGTATTACGATGGGTACACAAATTACTGTCGAGCAATTGATAGAATTGACCATAGTTATGAGAATATCTAGGTATGATCATGTATATAGGCATCACGTCCGTGACACGTAGACCGACTCCTGCCTGCATCTACTACTATTACTCCACACATCAACCGCTATCCAGCATGCATCTAGAGCATTAAGTTCATAAGAACAGAATAACGCTTTAAGCAAGATGGCATGATGTAGAGGGATAAACTCATGCAATATGATATAAACCTCATCTTTTTATCCTCGGTGGCAACAATACAATACGTGTCGTTTCCCCTTCTGTCACCGGGATCGAGCACCGCAAGATTGAACCCAAAGCTAAGCACTTATCCCATTGCAAGAAAAATCAATCTAGTAGGCCAAACCAAACTGATAATTCGAAGAGACTTGCAAAGATAACCAATCATACATAAAAGAATTCAGAGGAGATTCAAATATTGTTCATAGATAATCTTGATCATAAACCCACAATTCATTGGATCTTGACAAACACATCGCAGAAGAAGATTACATCGAATATATCTCCAAGAGAATCGAGGAGAACTTTGTATTGAAATCCAAAGAGAGAGAAGAAGCCATCTAGCTAATAACTATGGACCCGAAGGTCTGAGGTAAACTACTCACACATCATCGGAGAGGCTATGGTGTTGATGTAGAAGCACTCCATGATCAATGCCCCCTCCGGCGGAGCGCCGGAAAAGGCCCCAAGATGGGATCTCACGGGTACAGAAGGTTGCGGCGATGGAAATAGGGTTTTGGCTCCTCTGCTAATGTTTTCGGGGTACGTAGGTATATATAGGAGGAAGAAGTAGGTCGGTGGAGCCACGAGGGGCCCACGAGGGTGGAGGGAGCGCTCAGGGGGGTTAGGCACGCCCCCTGCCTCGTGGCCTCCTCGTTGATTGCTTGAAGTCCACTCCAAGTCCTCTAGATCACGTTTGTTCAGAAAATCACATTCCCGAAGGTTTCATTCCGTTTGGATTCCGTTTGATATTCCTTTCCTTCGAAACACTGAAATAGGCAAAAAAACATCAATTTGGGCTGGGCCTCCGGTTAATAGGTTAGTCCCAAAAATAATATAAACGTGTATAATAAAGCCCATTGAACGTCCAAAATAGATAATATAATAGCATGGAACAATCAAAAATTATAGATACGTTGGAGACATATCAACCCCTCTATTCGAACCTTAAGGGTTTTGCCAGAACCTGAAATCCGACATTTGGCGCGCTAGGTAGGGGTGCGCCGGAGCTTTCCTTCCGCCGATCCACGTCCCATCGTCTCGTCGTCTCCATGGCGGACGCTCGCCGAGCCCGCGCTGAGCGCCGGGCCGCCCTCGCCGCCTGCGTCGCTCAGAAGGATCCTGTCAGCGGGCATCCCCGTCATTCTCCGTCACCCGTCGCCAACACCGCCACCGGCCCGGCGGGGGACAAGCAGCAATCATCCTCGTTGCTCCCCTCGGTGCAGCGGGACGGCCGCACCGCCACTCCGTCGCTGACCCCCGCTAGTTCGTTGTCTCACGCTCTTCGCGCTCCCATGGACGCGTGGGCTGCGCTCCTCATGGCGCACGAGCTCCTGGGCTACCTGTCGGTGTCAAAACCGACGTATCTCGAGTAGGGGGTCCCGATCTGTGCATCTAGGCTGATGGTAACAGGAAGCAAGGGACACAATGTTTACCCATGTTCGGGCCCTCTCGATGGAGGTAAAACACTACTTCCTGCTTGATTAATATTGACGATATGAGTAGCACAAGAGAAGATCTACCACGAGATCGTAGAGGCTAAACCCTAAGAGCTAGCCTATGATGGTATGATTGTGATTGTGATCGGCCTTCTAGACCAACCTCTCCGGTTTATATAGACACCGGAGAGAGCTAGTGTCGGTGTCAAAACCGGCGGATCTCGAGTAGGGGGTCCCGAACTGTGCGTCTAGGCGGATGGTAACAGCAGACAAGGGACACGATGTTTTTACCCACGTTCAGGCCCTCTCGATGGAGGTAATACCCTACTCCTGCTTGACTAATATTGATGATATGGGTAGTACAAGAGTAGATCTACCACGAGATCAAGGAGGCTAAACCCTAGAAGCTAGCCTATGGTATGATTGTTGTTCGTCCCTACGGACTAAAACCCTCCGGTTTATATAGACACCGGATAGGTTAGGGTTACACAGTCGGTTACAATGGTAGGAGATCTACATATCCGTATTGCCAAGCTTGCCTTCCACGCCAAGGAAAGTCCCATCCGGACACGGACGAAGTCTTCAATCTTGTATCTTCATAGTCTTGGAGTCCGCCAAAGATGATAGTTCGGCTATCCGGACACCCCCTAGTCCAGGACTCCTCGGTAGCCCCTGAACCAGGCTTCAATGACGCATTTAGTCCGGCGCGCATATTGTCTTCGGCATTGCAAGGCGGGTTCCTCCTCCGAATTCTTCATAGAAGGTTTTGAACACCAGGATAGTGTCCGGCTCTGCAAAACAAGTTCCACATACTACCGTAGAGAGAATAATTTTTGCACAGATCTGCTGACGTATTCCGCGGCGTGACATCACACCACGGCCAGGCCTTTATATGAATCGTTTTTTACCGTTCCACCTTAGCGCGTTTAGCGAGGCGGTTTCCGCACGCGTCTTATCAAAGCATAGATCATGCCCCCTTATTCCGGGATTCTCATCAATACGGACGTGGGTAACCCATCCGCGCCATTGATTACGGTGCTTGGAAGATAAGCGAGTTTTACCAGGCTGGTGGGGGACGCATAGCTTCATCCGTCCATATAAGGGGATAAGGATCCACCTTTTTCACCTATGCCTTCTTCCTCCTTTGCTCATCCATTTTCCGCGCACTCGAGCTCTAGCGCCCAAGTACGCACACCCCACCTCAACCTTCTCCAACTATGTCCGGAGCGGGAGGCAGGTGGATGGCCTCCTCCGTCACGGAGGGGCACATCACAAGACTGCGGGAGGCCGGATACTTGTCCGGCGACATCGCGTGTCGGCTACCCGACGAGGGGCAGCTCATTCCAACCCCCGGGCCCCATGAGAGGGCGGTGTTTCTCCCCCACTTCCTCCGCGGACTAGGTTTTCCACTTCACCCATTTTTCCGGGGGCTCATGTTCTACTACGTCCTGGACTTCCACGATCTGGCCCCGAATTTCATCCTCAACATCTCGACGTTCATCGTCGTGTGTGAGGCCTTCCTCTGCATCCAGTCCCACTTCGCTTATGGTGAAGATCTTCAATGTCAGCTGAAGGTAGTGGGCGGCCGTCAAGCGGAGTCTTGAGGCGCCATGGTTGGCAAGATGGCCAAAGTCCTATGGCTCGAGGGCTCCTTTGTGGAGACAATAAAGGGGTGGCAGTCGGGGTGGTTCTATATCACCGAGCCGCGCAACCCCAAATGGGCGGCGGCCCCCGAGTTCAGATCTGGCTTCCCCACACGGCTCTCATCATGGAAAGAGACGGGCCTGACGTGGGGGAATCCGGACGAGCTATCCGGACTACAAACATGCGTCCGAAACCTGGTGGACAAGAATCTCAGGCTTGTCAACGTAATCCAGGTGATGCTCATCCGCCGGATTCTCCCATGCCAACAACGGGCCTTCAAATTGTGAGAGTTCGATCCGGCACAACATTCAACTCTAAAAAGGCTCTTCGACACTACGTACGAAGATGCCTGGAAGGTGCTGTTCAAGGACGCCGAGGCTCCCTCATCCGCTACTGAAGATCGCGGATACAGCTCGCAGCGTCAAGCCGGCGAGGTAAGGTATTTTACCCTTTACGGGACTCTTTTTTCATAGATTGACTCTATGTGGGATCTAAAATTCCCTAATCTTTGAGAGGACTGGCTGAAGACGTCCGGACAGATTAACTGTTCGGCCCCTTTGCCCGAAGACCCAGCGGACGCCCGATTGACGGGGCTGCTGGCTCCGGTACCTCATGTGGTGCCGGAGAAGAAGGCCAAGAAGGAGGCCACGGGAACTCGAAGGAGCTCCCGACGCCAGGTGCTGTCAGATTCTGAAGCAGAATCTTCTCCTGAGAACGAGGAGGAGGAAAAAGAAGCCTCTCCCCCAGCGGGGGAGGAGAGGAAAAGGAAGGCCGCCCCAACTGGGGAGGCTGGAGGGTCCAAGAAGGGAAGAACCCTTCCTCCGGACTTCTCCACCAACGCCGATGACGAGGAGGAGGAGTGGCCAACAAGGGCCAAGCCCCTGGCGAGATCGTAAGTGTCCGGATACCCATGGTTTTTTCATTGCATAGTGTTCTCTAATGCCGAACAATCATGCAGCCTGCCCCAGGGCGAGCTCGCCGCTTTGACGAGCGGGTCCCTGAGTTCATCGGAAATGGAGAGTACTTCACTTCCGGCCGCCTCCTCACCTCACGCTGCGGACGATGCCGAGGTGGGGCCCCAAGGGGGGCCTGGTGAAGAGGAGGTGGCGCAGGAGGCGCCGCAAGGCAACCTCCCAGACTCCAGGCGCGTGGGGGCGAGACCCCCAGGGGCTCTAAGCCCGACCCTCGTCCGGACTCCATGCCGGAACCTTCAGCGGTTCCGGAGTTCGGCAAGCGGTCCCCTCGTAAGAAGGGTAAGACGCCAGTGTCCTCTGTCCAACCGGAGGCACCGGATAGCTTCGGAGGCGCTTGCGCCTCCATCGAGGAGGAGTACCGCCTTTGTTATGAGTGCGGTGATCCGGACGATTCGATCCGCCAAGAGCGGGCTGACTGAAGCCTGTACCAGCCTTCTAACGAGCTTTGAGGTAAGTTTAGAATATGTAAAAATATTACCAAGCATAGACAGTAGCCTGATGCTTAGTTCGGTGTTCGGAAGAAAAGCCGGACTAAGGATCTAAAAAGATATACGAGGAGTCTAACATAAGTATGTCAATATGGGAATGCAAGCTGGCTGCCGACCTCTGCCCGACCTTGGCTGCGGAGGTCAATGCATTGAAGCGAGCCTCGAGCGGTCCGAGAACGAGCTCGGCCTTGCCAAGAAGCAGCTCGAGGACAAGGAAGGTAAGCAATACCTTATTAAAGAAATACCTTATAGAAAGGTTTCGGTTGCAAAAATAACAGGAATAACATGGAGTGCTGCAGGGCCACGAACGAGGTGGCGACCACGAAGGAAGCGGTGTCCGTGGCCGGCTCAAAGCGGCCATGAGTGCACCGAGCGAGAGAAGGGGGAGACGCAGCTGGCGGAGGTGCAGCAAGAGCTCCATGCTCTCGTGAAAAAACACGAGGGTCTGGAGCGTGACTCGAAGACCCGAGAGTCCGAGCTTGCCTCGGCTCTTGAGAGTGCCAAAGCTGCTAAGGCCGAGGCCCAAAAATCCCTCCAAGAAATTGAATCATTAAAGAAGATAGCGGCGGGTAAGGCATTCTTTATGCAAAGCAAGCATGTGAAAGTGAATTACCTATTACTTACCCGGATTCAGAGCTCTCCAGGAGCATTCGCCGATCTGCCCCGTAGTGTGTCCGATGCTGCCGCGTTCTACCGCGCCAAGGAGGGGAGCTCGACGGAGAAGGTGTTCTGGTCTCAGTATGCTGAGGCCGAATGTCCGGTGCCCCTGAGCGACCAGCTAAACCAGCTGGTCGAGCTCCACAAGGTCGCCGAACAGGCCATGAAGGGCCTCATAGTTCGGCTGTGGCCATTGGAAGCCATGCCTGGGAGCTACTTCGGCTTAGTGCGGCGGCTGGTGGACGCCTGTCCATGGATTGAAGTCATCAAGCGCTCCGTCTGCATTGAAGGTGCCCGTCGGGCCCTTGCCCGTGCCAAAGTGCCTTTGGGGCAAGGTGGATGCGAGAAGCTTGTGACAGACGGGCCACCGAAGGGCAAGGAGCATCGACGCCCGAAATGTACTGTGAGGGCGTCCTGAAGGGTGCCCGCCGTATAGAGGATGAGTGCTCCAAAGATGTAATTTTTGAATAGACTCGCATTTGTTATCCTGTTCGCTGAAAACTTGTTCATATGCGCTAAGCAACGCTTGTTAATTTAAAATATTACCTTCACGTGCGGCCGTTTATCAAATTTGAGAGATGGCAAGTCGTTGGCTTCAGCCCCATGCCACGAGTCTTTGGGGTGTTCGGGATAAACTTGAGCGATCTTGTTCCCATTCTTGGGTCCATCGAGGAGGCGCTCAGCATAGCGAACAAGGCAACCGGACTTATAATGCTTGAACACTCTCACTTAGCCATAGAATTCTATAATTTTAAATTTCGGTGAAGTCCCTATTATTCAGAAGACCGAGTTCGGGGCGCTATCCACGCCTTGGCAGGAAAATTCCGGTTCCTCGCTCTAAGCGGCATAAGTCTTTAGGGACCCAAAAAAACCTCTCGAACAGCGACCGGCTCTCGCCCTATCATGATGGTCAGTTTTAGCTTTCTCCTTTGAGGTGCTCAAGCCAGCTCAACCGGGCACTGTCGCGGTGGTTCTCCGGTGCTACCTTAGCCGATATAACGGAACGTAAGGTACCAAAACACGGAGCCGGGCAAACCCAACTATTGACCCAAGACATGATTCGGAGCCGATTCATATAATGCTATAAGTTCGGGGTGCCGCACTTGTGAAAGTGTTCGGACTTATCACACCATAATTTTTGGGGTACTTAAGCCCCTGGTGTATTGGCCGTACCAAAGTGTACGAGTGCAACATGTCCTGAAATGAACATATATATAGATAAAAAAAAGGCAATAATAGGCAAGAGCTATATATTGGTTATTAAAAGGAAACTGCAAATAAAAGAAGAACGATACAAATTGTGCGATAAGCAAGGGATGGGACTATTTAACATGTCCCCCTCCAGGGGTAAGCTGCGGGATGGTATGTAAAACAGGTATAATGCTCGTAGTAGAGACCACACGAACACTCGACGTAACTTTACGCTTCCACTGGCGGTTGCATCGTTAGTTCGGAAATTCTAGTGCCGGACAGGACTTACGGAGAACGGAGTCTGAAAGTAAGAAAAAGAAAAGGAAAAGAATGACACAATCGGGAGCCCCTGGTGCGGTGGAGCCGCATTCTTGGCGTGCCGTGGTCGTGCCCCTCCCCTTATGCCCATGGTATCTCCAGAGCGTAGTTATGTACGCGTAATACTGGCTTCGCAATTTCGCGAGGCTGAGGTTGGGGCCGGATTGCTACGCGTGCTTGAATCGTGCCAGGCGGTCTTGTTGTAGGTTACTCCGGGCGCGCTTGACAGTGTCCGGATGTTTAGTGGCCGGACTCGAGAATTGCTGTGAGAGGCTGCTTTGTACCTCCGCCGTGAGGGCCGCCGTGTGCTCCTCCGTTCGGAGAGAGCGTTCGGTGTTTCCATTGACCGTGATTACTCCTCGAGGGCCTGACATCTTGAGCTTGAGGTATGCGTAGTGCAGCACCGCATTGAACTTTGCAAATGCGGTTCGTCCGAGCAGTGCGTGATAGCCACTGCAGAACGGGACTATGTCGAAGATTAACTCTTCGCTTCGGAAGTTATCCGGGGATCCGAAGACCACTTTGAGTGTAATCGAGCCCGCATAATTGGCCTCTACACCGGTATGGCGCCTTTAAAGGTCGTCTTTGTAGGTTTAATCCTTGAGGGGTCTATGCCCATTTTGGCGACCAGTATCCTCGATAAAGCAGGTTCAGTTGCCGCCGCCCATCGGGACTCTAGTGAGGTGAAATCTGTCAATAATTGGGTCAAGAACCAATGCGGCAAAACCGCCGTGACGGATGCTAGTGGGGTGGTCCTTCGATCAAAGGTGATCGGGCAGGAAGACCATGGGTTGAACTGGGCGATCGCTCCATCGCCAGATATCGTCCCTTTAGCGCACGCTTCCGCTCCCTTTTGGGTATATGGGTTGCGTATATCATGTTCATCGTCTGCACTTGTGGGGGGAAACCCTTCTGTCCTCTATTGTTCGGCGACCGGGGCTCTTCCTCGTCATCGCTATGCAGCCCCTTGTCATTGAGTTCGCACTTAGCTTGCTCGCTTGCTTTGAACACCCAACAATCCTGTTGGTGTGATTGGCTGGTTTTTCAGGTGCCATGTATTTGGCACAAGCGATCGAAAGTATTCGGTCCAAATTGGACGGGCCTGGTATTTATTTTGAATGGCTTCTTCCGCTGACCGGTTTAGAGCTTACGAATCCGGCATTGACCGCCGTATCTTCATCATTGTTGCTATTAATGCGGCGCTTTGTTCTTGTTATTGACGCAACCTGCCATTGCTGTCCTTGGTATCCGAACTACCGTGGTTTTGGTCAAGTTGTTACTACGAGCTAGACTGTCCTCTCCCGCACAAAAGCGGGTCATGAGTGTTGTGAGGGCTGCCATGGATTTCGGCTTTTCTGTCCTAGGTGCCGGGCAAGCCACTCGTCATGGATGTTATGTTTGAAGGCTGGAAGGGCCTCTGCATCCGTCTGACAAATAACGATTTGATTTTTCTTTGTTAGGAACCATGTCCGTAATTGTTCCGCCGATTCTTCTGGCTGCTGAATTATATGGCTAAGGTCATCGGCGTCTGGTGGTCGCACATATGTGCCCTGGAAGTTATCAAGGAATGCGGCTTCCAAGTCCTCCCAACACCTAATTGATTCTGCTGGCAAGCTGTTGAGCCAATGCCGAGCTGGTCCTTTAAGCTTGAGTTGGAGGTATTTGTTGGCATGGAGATCATCACCGCGGGCCATGTGGATATGGAGGAGATAGTCCTCGATCCAGACCGCAGGATCTGTGGTACAATCGTATGATTCGATGTTTACGGGTTTAAAGCCCTCGCGGATTTGATGATCCATTACTTCATCTGTGAAGCATAGTGGGTGTTGGCGCCTACAGTATTGGGCTATATCACGGCGTAGCTCATATGAGCTTTGTCTCATCGTGTGTTCGCCGCCGGATTTGCTGTATCCGGCGTTACGGTTATCATCACGTGTCGTGGGGCGCCCACGCGATCCGTAGATCGATCTTGTATGTTTTGCCTTATCCTCCAATATATCTCGCAAGTCCGGCGCGTTTTCCCGTGCCTTGGTAATTTTTGAGCGGCGTCGGGGTGTGGCTTGAGCAGAGGGCCGAGAGGCTTCTGTCAGCGCCACGGGTGGCCGGTCTGCCATGTCGTCTTGTTGGTGACTTGGGTGCTTCCTCCTCCGATCGAGGCAATGGCCTGCGTTTGGGGTAGCTTTTGGAGGCGTTCGAGTTCATACTCTTGGCTGCAAGGACTTCAGTCCATCTGTCAGCTAGCAGGTCTTGGTCAGCTCTAAGTTGTTGCTGCTTTTTCTTGAGGCTGCTTGCCGTGGCTATAAGCCTGCATTTGAAACGCTCCTGTTCGGCGGGATCCTCAGGCACGACGAATTCATCGTCGTTGAGGCTTGCCTCATCTTTGGAGGGAGGCTCTTAATTATCGTCCTCTACCTCTCTTTCTGCCGCACTATTGTGCGGACTTGCTTCTCCCTCCTCCTGCGCTGAGTCCTGCTGGAGGGGGTTGTCTTCGGCACTGTCCGGAGTGTTATTATCTCCCGTGCCGGAATCACCGTTTTTGTTGTGGCGGGTTTTAGAGCGGCGCCGCTGACGTCAGCGCTTGGGATGTTTCTTGGAGGGGTCGTCCTCCGCCGTTCCATCGCCGTTCCCATCTTTTGGGATGTCCACCATGTATATGTCGTATGACGAGGTGTCCTTCCAGTGCCCTGTAGGCGCTGGGTCTTGGTCGTCTCCAGCATCGTCGTCCATTACGTCGATGTCTTCGGAGTCGAAGTCTAGCATGTCGGTTAAATCATCGACAGTGGCTACAAAGTGGGTGGTGGGTGGGCGTTGAATTTCTTCGTCGTCCGCATCCCAACCTTCCTGACCATAGTCTGGCCAGGTCTCTCCGGATAAAGAGAGAGACTTTAGTGAATTCAGGATGTCGCCAAAGGGCGAGTGCTGAAATATGTCATGCAGATGAACTCCATGACCGGCGCCCAATCGGATTCGATTGGTAGGGGCGCGGAGGGTTCGGAGTCCGGAGAGGAGTCGAGCACCTTGGAGTCACGGTCTTCGCAAAGGGCGAGGATGGAGTTCGCTCAATCGCCGCTGAGATCGTAGCCCCGAGGCGGTGTCCAACCACTCGCCCTCGATCGAGAAATCCGCCCGGATTAAGGGTCGGAGCAGGCAGTGCGGCCTCCGGGACACCGCTCGTGGCGAGAGCTAGATCATGCCCATCGAGACAAAGGCGGCACGCTGGCTGCGGCTTGAATCCGTCGAAGATCAAGTCTCCGCGGATGTCGGCCGTGTAGTTTAAACTTCCAAATCTGACCTGATGGCCAGGGGCGTAGCTTCGATCTGCTCCAGATGGCTGCTTAATTGGCCCGCAGCAAAGCCGCCGAATACGAAGATTTGTCCGGGGAGAAAAGTCTCACCCTGGACTACATCTTTGCTGATGATTGAAGGAGCCATCGGGCCTATCGGTGACGACATAGAGGAACTCTCAATGAAAGCACCAATGTCGGTGTCAAAACCGGCGGATCTCGGGTAGGGGGTCCCGAACTGCAAGGCTAGGCGGATGGTAACAGGAGACAAGGGACACGATGTTTTTACCTGTGTTCGGGCCCTCTCGATGGAGGTAAAACCCTACTCCCGCTTGATTAATATTGATGATATGGGTAGTACAAGAGTGGATATACCACAAGATCGTAGAGGCTAAACCCTAGAAGCTAGCCTATGGTATGATTGTTGTTCGTCCCCACGGACTAAGACCCTCCGGTTTATATAGACACCAGATAGGGTTAGGGTTACACAGAGTCGGTTACAATGGTAGGAGATCTACATATCCGTATCGCCAAGCTTGCCTTCCACGCCAAGGAAAGTCCCATCCGGACACGGGACGAAGTCTTCAATCTTGTATCTTCATAGTCTTGGAGTCCGGCCAAAGATGATAGTTCGGCTATCCGGACACCCCCTAGTCCAGGACTCCCTCAGCTAGGGTTTACATGGAGTCGGTTACAAGGAAGGAAATATAATATCCGGATCGCCAAGTTTGCCTTCCACGCCAAGGAGAGTCCCCTCCGGATGCGGGATGGAGTCTTGAGTCTTGTATCTTCACGCTTCAATAGTCCGGACGATGTATAGAGTCCGGCTGTCTGGATACCCCCTAATCCAGGACTCTCTCAGTAGCCCCTGAACCAGGCTTCAATGACGACGAGTCCGGCACGCAGTCTTGTCTTCGGCATTGCAGGGCAGGTTCCTTCTCCGAATACTCCAAAGTAATTATCGAACACGTAGACCGTGTCCGGATCTGCAGAATGATCTTCACATACCGCCGTAGAGAGAATGATATCTCACAAATGCAATCTGCTAACAACTTTTTAGACAACGTGACATGTCATTACGGTCGGGTCATTATTCAAACTGTTTTCCCACAGCGCATATTGCGAGGCGATGTCCTTGATACGTCTTGTCAAAGCAGAGATCGTGTCCCCTTATTGTGGGATTTTCATTAATACAAGTATGGATAATCCAACCGCACCGCTAATCGCGGCGAGTGGGGAGCGAGCGGGTTCCACCAGGCAAGTGGGGAGGCGCAAAAAGCTTTTACCGTCTCTATAAAGAGATAAGGTCTCTTCCTCTTTACCCACGCCTTCTCCTTCCGCTAGCCCATTCCTCTCTGTTCGAGCCCTGACGCCCAGGCATTCTTTTCTTCCATCAAATAAAGGTTTTCCAAAGATGTCCGGGTCCGGAGCAGGAGGCAGATGGATGGCCTCTACTGTCCAGGAGAAGGATATCAAGAGGCTCCGGGAGGCCGGGTATCTGGCCAAGAAGATCGGCCACCGTCTCCCACCAGCGGGACAGGTCATCCATACTCCGGAGCCCCATGAGAGAGTCGTGTTCCTTCCCCATTTTGTCCGCGGGCTCGGGTTTCCCCTTCACCCATTTGTTCGTGGAGTCATGTATTACTATGGGATTGATTTTCATGATCTTTCCCCCAACTCTTTCCTCAATATCTCAATGTTCATCGTCGTGTGCGTGGCTTTTCTCCGGATTTCGCCTCACTTTGGCCTATGGCTGAAGATTTTCAATGTGAAGCTCAAGGTAGTGAGTGGCGAGCACGCCGAGTGCGGCGGCGCCATGGTGAGCAAGATGCCCAAGGTTGTTTGGCCGACGGGTGCCTTCAACGACTCCGTCAAGGAGTGGTAGCAACAGTGGTTCTATACCACCGAACCACGCGCTAAAAAGTGGGCTGTAGCTCCAGAGTTCAGATCCGGAGCCCCACTGCGGCTCATGTCCTGGCCCAAGAAGGGCCCGCACTGGTCCTCGTCCGATGAGCTGTCACTGCTCCAGACGCGCGTTCAGAGTGTGGTCGACAAGGACGTCAAGCTCGTCGACGTAGTCCAGGTGATGTTAGTTCGCCTGGTTCTCCCTTGCCAGCGTCGAGCCTGCAACTTGTGGGAGTACGACCCAACCGAGCACCAGACCCTTCGGGAGCTCTACGATTCCTCCCACAAGGACATATGGAAGGTGCTCTTTAAGTTCGGCAAATCATGGCTGGGCTCCTCCGAGGACCGTGGGTATCAATTATCCCATTCTGCAAGCCCGGTAAGTTATAGCAACGCTCCGTCCATCCATGCTTCAGTTGGCATGTCCTGAGGGAGACATCTTTATCATGTTTTATCATGACCCCAGGGATGGATAAAAAAGGTGGAGCCGATACATTGTCTGGCCCCGCTGTCGGAGGAACCGGCCGGACCTCTTCTGACAAAGATGCTAGTCCTCGCGCCTTACGAGGCGCCAAAGAAAGAGGCCTCCGAGAAGGTCAAAAAGACCCGGAGTGGCCTCCGTCGTCGCGAGGCTTCAGACGCCAAATCCGAAGATTCCAGCGACGATCCTTCTTCTGAAGACGAAGAGGAGGAAGCAGAGGAGGACGAGCCTCACTCTGGAGGTGGGAAGAAAAGGACGACCTCCTCATCCCTGGAGGCCGAATCACCCAAGAGGGGGAAAGGTTCCCTCCTAGAGGTATCCACCACGGCTGCCGATAGCAGCCCGGAGTGGGATCGAGGCCCACCCACGGAAAAGTCGTGAGTATCTGAAATCCGAACACGCATATGCGCCCGGGATTGTTTGGGTATAGTAGTTTTAATCGCTGTTGCCATATTTTGTACAGCCCGGCGAGGTCTCGCACGGACAGTCCTCATCGGAGGATTCGGCTGAGCTCAGACGCCTTGGCGGCGAGACGCCTCAAAGGCCCCTTCCCGAAGTCAGGGCACGAACGAGGTGTCGTCTCAATGGGACCCGGACGGAGGGGCATATCTACGGGGCGGACACACGGGAGCGATGGCCCCCAAGCGTGTCGACGGCGGGGGCGATCTCGGGTTCGGCCCACAGTCGGACAAGGTCCTAGAGACCTCTAAGGCTGCATGATCGAGCGAGCAGCCACCTTCGATGGTGGGAGGCTTGCCTATTCCACCAGCAACCTCTGTCCAAGCAGAGCTGCCAGGCGGTCTGTCGACAGCGTTAAAGAACGCGTCTATCGTCGATGAACATCGGACCCTCATGGGTGCGGTGGTTGGAAAGATTCAGTCCGCCGAGAGCGGGCTGAATGAGTCCTGCCTTGGCCTTATAAAGGCCTTCGAGGTATGTTTCCTAAGAAACCTTTGAAGAATCGTCATAATATGAGTAGTAGCCCCTGATACACTGTCCGGCGAAAGATAGAGAGCCGGGCAGGGGATCAAATCCCCTTCTTTAGCAGGAGCCTTTGTTAATGATGTACACCCCTTTGTGCGAAAACAGGTGTCTGTAGAGAAGACGGCCGCGCATGATGCGGAAGTGTCCGGGCTGAAGTAGAGCCTGGAACAGGCCGAGGAGGAACTTGGCCGTGTGAAGAAGCAATTGGAGGACAAGCAAGGTATATTGAAACATTTTCTTGAATTTGGCACGAATGAGGAATTGTGCCTAGTGAAAAGTATTTGTATCGTATGCTCTAGGAGCGAGTGCCGACTATGAGGCACTAAAGAAGGCTGTGGCTGATGCCAATGAGAAGGCTGTCGCCGAACAGACGCTTCGTGAGAAACACGAGGCCAGGGTCATCGCAGCTGAGCGAGATCTCCAGGAGGCTGTGAAGAAAAGCGAGGGCTTGGAGCAGAGTCTAGCAGGGAAAGAATCCGAACTCGCCCAAGCTCTCCAAGCCGCGGAAGATGCTCGGGAAGAAGCCCGAGGTGCTGTGCGGGACATTCAGGAGGCCCGGAAAGTTGCGGCTGGTAAGGCTTTTTGTATTCATGGCCATTTTTACATGATAGTGGGAAGAACTCAAAGCGACAAGCTGAACTCATGTTTTTCCAGGGGCATTTGCGGATCTGCCTCGCAGCATATCAGATGCCGCCCAATTCTTCCGGACCGAGGAGAAGAAGTCTGCGGAGAGGGATTTCTGGTCGCAGTATTTGGCGCCGAACTATCTGGTGCCCTTTATCGATCAGCTGAAGCAGCTGGTCGAACTGCACTAGGCGGACAAACTAGCCATGAAGGACTTGGTTGTTCGGCTGTGGCCCGCGGAGCCCATTCCAAGCAGTTACTTCGGACTCGTGAAGCGGATTGTGGGCGCATGTCCTCGGCTTGATGCTGTTAAGCGACCGGTCTATATAGAGGGTGCGCGTATGGCGTTTGCCCGTGCAAAAGTGCATTGGGGGAAGCTTGACGCGGAGAAGCTGATGACCGAGGGGCCGCCAGAGGGTAAGGAGCACCGCAAGCCCGAGCTATACTATGAAGGTGTACTGAAGGGAGCCCGCCTTGTAGTGGATAAGTGTACCAAAGATATTATATTTCCCTGAGGGCATTCGTGCCGTTCTTTGTAATATGGGATAATGACACTTTTATTATTTATTGCCTATTTTGTTTGAACATTTGTTCTTCCTGGGCGGCTGTTTAGTGTATGTAAATCCTGAGAGTTGGCCAGTCGTCGGCTTCTGCCCCCACGAAAGAAATACGGGGGTGTTCGGGACATAACTGAACACTCTTTATCCCATGGCTGGGTCCTATTAAGGAGGTGTTCCTCGCCACGAACCAGGCAATCGGACTATAAGGCTTTACCACTCTCACTTAGCCATAGGAATTCGAGTATGGTCGGCGCAGCCCCTAGTGTTCGGAAGGCCAAACTAGGGGCTCTATTGGCGCCTGATCGGAAGACTGATCCGTCGCACTCTGCACTTATAATGGCGTTATGCGGAATGAATCTTTAAGGATTTTAAAACCTCTCGAACAGCTGATCAGCTCTCATTTGTATCATAATGATCGATTTTAAACTTTCTCTCGAGGTGCTCGTCCGTGAACCGGGACACAATCGCAGTAGTTCTCCCTGCGCTACCTTAGCCGATATAATGGAACGTAAGGTACCAAAAGAAGGGAGCCGGGCAAACCCAACCAATGACCCAAGACATGATTCGGAGCTAATGCATATAGTGCTATAAGTTCGGGGTGCCGAGCGATCGAAAAGGTGGTCGGACTTTATTGCCATACTGTGAAGCCCCTGGCATAATCGGGCGAGACACGAGGCGTCGATGAGAAACGATGGCCGGTAAGTGTTATTTTAAGTCTACGCATTGTAGTAGGATGATATGTCTATGCATATGAGTACGATTTGTGATTATGAAAAGAGGTGTTTTTGGCGGAACCTGTGATGGCCGGATTGGAGGGGGCTGTGAGTGGATCTGAAGTAAGTCCGGACTACCTTCTTTGTGGGGGGTCACATGCATGTTCCTGCCTAAGGGAGTCCTGGATTAGGGGGTGTCCGGATAGACGAACTATCACCATTGGCCGAACTCCTAGACTATGAAGATACAAGATTGAAGACTTCGTCCCGTGTCCGGATGGGACTTTCCTTGGCGTGGAAGGCAAGCTTGGCGTCTGGATATGTAGATCTCCTACCATTGTAACCGACTCTGTGTAACCCTAACCCTATCTGGTGTCTATATAAACCGGAGGGTTTTAGTCCATAGGACGAACAACAATCATACCATAGGCTAGCTTCTAGGGTTTAGCCTCTCTGATCTTGTGGTATATCCACTCTTGTACTACCCATATCATCAATATTAATCAAGCAGGAGTAGGGTTTTACCTCCATCGAGAGGGCCCGAACACAGGTAAAAACATCGTGTCCCTTGTCTCCTGTTACCATCCGCCTAAACGCACAGTTCGGGACCCCCTACCCGAGATCCGCCGGTTTTGACACTGATATTGGTGCTTTCATTGAGAGTTCCTCTGTCTCGTCATCCTTAGGCCCGATGGCTCCTTCGATCATCAACAACGACGCGGTCCAGGGTGAGACTTTTCTCCCCGGACAGATCTTCATATTCGGCGGCTTTGCTGCGGGCAATTCACTTGGCCATCCGGAGCAGATCGAAAGCTACGCCTCGCCATCGAGTCAGATTTGGGAGTTTGAACTACGGCTGCATCCGTGGAGACTTGATCTTCGACGGATTGAGCCACAGCCAAGCGCGCGCCAAGACTATCTCGATGGGCACGATCTAGCTCTGCCGCCCGAGCGATTGCCTCGGAGGTTGCCAGCGTCGCTCGACCCTTAGCTCGGAGCCGACTCACGCCGATCGAGGGCGAGTGGTTGGACACCGCCTTGGGGCTACGATCTCTATGGCGATTGAGCGAACTCCATCCCTGTCCTTTGGCGAAGACCGTGACTCCAAGGTGTCGACTCTCTCCGGACTCGAACCCTCTGCGCCCCTGCCAATCGAATCCAATTGGGCGCCGGTTATGGAGTTCACTACCGCGGACATCTTTCAGCACTCGCCCTTTGGCGACATCCTGAATTCACTAAAGTCTCTCTCTTTATCAGGAGAGCCCTGGCCAGACTACAGTCAGGAAGGTTGGGATGCGGACGACGAAGAAATTCATCGCCCACCCACCGCCCACTTTTTAGCCACTTTCGAAAGCTTAAACGACGTGCTCGATTTCGACTCCGAAGACATCGATGGTATGGACGACGATGTAGGAGACAACCATGAACCAGCACCTATAGGATACTGGACAGCCACCTCATCCCATGATGTATACACGGTGGATACACCTAAAGAAAGTGATGACGAGGAACAATGGGACACTACGAAGGATAAATCCCTCGGAAAGCAGTCAAAACGGCAACGTAAACGCCGCACCAAGTCCCGCCTCGACAAAGACGGCAGCCACACAGACCCAGCCATAGAGCAGGGCGAACCGGTGGACGACAAACATGCTATCGAGCAACCGTCCGAACAGGACAACTTGGATAAACAACCCGTCCCCGACGAAGATAATAGTCCGGACGATCTCACGCCGGACAAATTGTTGGAACAGAAGAACCTCCACAAAAGGCTCGTCGCCACTGCGTTTAGCCTGAAAAAGCAGAAGCGGAAGCTCAAAACAGCGGAAGATGCACTCAGAATCAGATGGAGCAAAGTACTCAACACCGCAGAGAAATACGGCGACATTCACCAAACAAAGAGCTACCCGAAGCGCAAATTACTGCCCGAATTCGATGAGGAGGCCGTAGATCCCCCGCAATCAAAGAACAAAGTGGCCGCCTGGTCGGATAGACGACCACATGGCAAACATGGAGCGGCAAGCGGCGCCGCACACAAGCCGGCACGCGATCCGCATAAGGATTCACATCAAAAGGATGGCCCAGTTAGGTCCATCTATGGGCCGAGAAAGCAAGCTCTTCTAAGAAATGCAACACGCCAAATATTCGAACATCACGGCACACCCAAATATAGGGGTTCCACACACCCCCTGTGTTTCACCGATGAGGTGCTGAATCACGAATTCCCAGCGGGATTCAAACCCGTAAACATAGAGGCATACGACGGAACAACAGACCCTGGAGTCTGGATTGAGGATTACACCCTCCACATACACATGGCTAGAGGAGACAATCTTCACGCCATAAAATACTTACCACTCAAGCTCAAAGGGCCAGCCCGGCATTGGCTCAAAGGCCTCCCTGAAAATACCATTGGAAGTTGGGAGGAGCTCGAGGATGCTTTTCGGGCAAATTTTCAAGGGACTTATGTCCGTCCTCCGGATGCAGACGATTTAAGTCACATAACTCAACAACCCGGAGAGTCAGCACCGCAAATTCTGGAACAGGTTCCTTACCAAAAAGAACCAAATAGTCGATTGTCCGAACGCGAAGCCTTAGCAGCTTTCAAACACAACGTCCTAGGCAGAATGGCTCGCAGAACACCTCGCCGGAGAAGCCGAGAACCATGGCTGCATTAACAAGCCTCATGACCCGCTTTTGCGGGAGAGGATAGTTGGCTGGCAAGATGCACTACCAGCGACCCAAGTACATCGAAGTCGGGGATGGAAATGGAAAACCACGACGCAGAAGGACCAGCGCCGGACAAAGGGAAACAACCCGAAGAGCACGGCGATCAACGCCGGATTCAGAAGCTCCCGGCAGAATCATAAAAAAATGCCCCTCAAGGACAACAACGACGAGCTATCCAACCTAAACAAAATCTTGGACAAAATATGCCAAATCCACAGTACTCCCGGGAAGCCTTCAAACCATACCCACAGAGATTTTTGGGTCTTCAAGCAGCCCGGCAAACTCAATGCCGAACACAAGGGGCTCGACACACCAAGCGAGGACGATAGCGAACCCCACAAGCGAGCACGGAAAACAAAAGAATTTCCCACAAAAAGTCAAAACAGTGAACTCACTTCAAGTGACAAAGGGAAAAAAGCAGGCGGCGCCCATAGAAACACGCTACCGCACGGTCTATCCCAAAGAGAGTCCCAACGATGGTTGTCAAAACCAATCACCTTCGATCATCAGGACTATTCCGGAAGTATCCAGAACGCAGGATGGACTGCCTTGATATTAGATCCTATAATCGACGGACTCCAATTTACACAAGTCCTAATGGACGGAGGTAGCGATCTAAACCTACTATATCAGGACACAATCCGCAAAATGGGGATAGACCCAACCAAAATTCTCCATAGCAACACCTCCTTCAAAGGGGTAATTCTAGGCCTATATGCCCACTGTACGGGCTCCCTACTGCTAGAAGTTGTGTTCGGCTCATCCGACAACTTCCGCCACGAAAAGTTAACCTTCCACACCGTCCCATTCGAAAGTAGCTATCAAGCACTACTGGGGCGTGAAGCTTTCGCTCGCTTTAACGCAATACCGCATTATGCATCTCTTACACTTAAAAGGCCCGGTCCAGGCGGCATCATCTCGTTAAAAGGGAGTATTAAGTGTTACTCGAGCACGGAAGAACGTGAGACTGCCTTGACTGCCCCACACCAATCCGGCTCCGCTAATCAAAGCACCTGAACAGGTCATTCGAACCCCGGACATGGCTAGACGAGTCCGGCGCCCACTAGCGGCATACCCCCATACAAGGGGCTGCACGCATGTACAACAAGAGATAATAAAGCTCAATCGTATTCACTTTTCGAACCATACTCTGTTTATATAAAGTACAGTTTTCGCACGATCTTTTTTTCTTTTCAACTAAGTTCTTCTCTTTTACAGATGAACACCATGCTACGCCCGTCCAGGATACGGCACAACGGAGACACAGGCAGAGCGTGCGAGGGACCCGTTGCAAGGATTCTTTTCAGATTAAGACCCTGCGTAAACCTTTTTTACTGTCTCTTGTTGATACACATCCCCCGGTTTCTTGCTATAACCGAGGAGGAGGCTGGTGTTTCGGCATAGGCCGCACCAGAATTTTTGCGCGTACCTGGACACCACGGGCTTAGGGCATTATTCTGCCCATTTTCATAAAGACCGAATACCTTAGGGAGTGTTCGGCGTCTCGAGTTAGGCCTTATATGCATCAGCTCCGAATCATGTCTTTGGTCAAATGTTGGGTTTGCCCGGCTCACGTGTTTTGCTGCCTTACGTTCCGTTCTATCGGCTAACAGCACCGGGAGAACTCTGCGATTGTGCCCGGTTCGCCGGAGAGCACCTCGAGAGAAAGCCGAAACCGACTGTCATGATATAGCGTGAGACTGGTCAACCACCACGATGACCCAGCGGAATGTTTAGAATACCCCGCATTGACGAAGGGCCGTTTCGGTCGAGCACATACGCGCCGAATTCAGGGAGGCGCGGTGCCCCTAGGGGCTATATAGTAGCCCCACCATCGAACTCCTACGGCTAAGTGAAAGTGATAAAGCATTATAGTCCGGTTGCCTAGTTTGCTACGCTATCACCTCCTTTACAGGACCAAGACATTGGATTAAGTGTGAAAATGCACCTTTTTGCAAACACCCCCGCACTATGTGCGTGAAATTTGAAGCCGAACTGCCATCTTTCGGGTTATATACACATATACATCAACGGCCAAGACAGAGGTGTTTTAATACTTGAATGCACAAGTATAAAAAGCTCTTATATTATATTGAAACATTGTTTGCACAAATCATACATGTCATTAAAACATAGTATCCTTCGAGCACTGCATCTCTATTAAACGAGCGCCCTGCAGGACTTCCTCAAAATAGTGCTCGGCGGTACTAAACTTCTGTCGAATCTTGGGATGCAACGTCGGTGGCCTTCATCTCCGCCCGGTATGTCTTGACACGGGCAAGAGCCATCCGTGCACCCTCTATGCATCTTGACCGCTTCATTGCATCGATATGCGGCACCGCACCAAGGAACCGCTGCAACAAGCCAAAATAACTCTTGGCTCGGGCCTTTTCCACAAGCGAATCACGACAGCCTTCATGGCAAGTCCGGACAACCTATTCAGCTCAGCCCATTCGGCCAAACGATCGGTTAATGAAAGTGGACGCTCCGGACTATGGAACTGCGACCAAAAAAGCTCTTCCATTTCGTGATCCTTTTGACCTTGGAAGTGTTCGGTCGCGTCTGCGGCACTCACCGCCAAGTCCAGATAAGCATCCTTCCCACTCCACAGCCGGTCCAATTGAGCGTACTTAGGATCCGTGAATTTTCTCCGCATCAGAAAGGGCTTTCCAGCCGCAATATCTTCGGCCTGACGTAGCTCCTCCGTCATAGCTCTCATCGCAGAGCGAGTATCCTTGGCCTTGGTGGCGGCCTTTTTCAGGCCCTCTTGTTTCGCTCGATCTTCTTTGTCAAGAAGCTCGCAACGGTCAGTAGCATTCTTCAATTTCACGGCCATCTCGGCCATTTCTTTCTTGCATAGGCAGTGAGCAGCCTGTCCGGCTTTTAGCTCTGTGGCCGCCTTTAAGGCCGCCGCATCACTTTTTCCGGCTTGCTCCTTGGCTCAGGCGAGCTCCGCCCGAAGGTTCTCCATAGCAGCGGCACTATCTGCATTAAGCATACATGTTGTAAGGCATGAGCGTAAACCTCCCTTACCAGGTGTCTGCGGAGAAGTTGCATACCTTGTGACTCGTCAAGCCGCTTATTAACAAGCGTGATGTCCGCATCCGCCACGTCAAGTTGCCGCTTGTGTCGGCAAATTCATCACCCGGCTAGCCACCGACGCTTCACCACCTACATAGGAAGAGCGCATATTATACAGGGTTATGATCCTCGGCGCGCCATCATTTTTGACACCGCACCAAGTCTCAGGGGCTACTATCTATACAGGGCGCATTTTATATGCAAAACTGTCAGAAGGTACATCATTTGGCGTACCTCAAAACCCGTCAATAAACTTACGACAGCTTCATGCAATCCGCTCTCAGCGGATGAAATCCTTTCAATCACCGTACCCATTAACGTACGGTGATCTTCCGAGATAGACGCTCGCCCAAGCAGACCCTTTTCAGCTCCTCCGACCGTACACCCGTTGGTGCCGGACTTCGTCCGTGGCCTTTTTGAAGGCGGACACGAAGGGCTTTGAGGGACATCTGGCTGCCTTACGGCCCGCGGATTCGGAGAAGCCCTCCACCACGACACCTCGTGGTCGTCCACCTCGCTCTTGATGCGACAGGCGGAGGCGTTTCGCTCTCCATCATCTCCGGATCAAGACCCCCTGAAGACGAGCTCTGCTGTGAAGGGCTGAGATCCGAACTACAAGGTAAATTTCGGTTATCTTCAGAAATAAAACGGGGATGTCTCTCTTTAAAAAAAATAAACACCCCCTTTACTTACGGCTCGCTGGAGGGCTGACCTCCTTGGGGAAATAGTGCGGCCGGGGCATCTCCCGCCGTAGGACCCTTTGGTGAAGATTTCTTCCCCCGCTTCGAGGCTTTGGTCTCCGGATCTTCAGAAGCGGTCCTCTTCCCCCCTTGGAGGGAGGGATTCTCGGAACCCCCTTTCTTGATATCCTCCTACACGGAGGTAGTAGTTCCCTTGTTCCCCCCGTCGCCTTCTTCAAAATTCACAGCCTCTAGAAACTTGGTTATCTGAGGATCTGGCGTGGTCTCGTGGGAGGGGGCGGACACCTGATCAGTTTTGCTTTTGCTATCCACTCCTGTTTAAAGGATAGCTCTTTTAAGGGCAAGTGTATGATAAATATGCGGATAGCATGTCCGGCTCTGAGGACTACTTACTTGAGTATCCAAGGCGATTGCAGCTCAGACTGCGTCCTCGGTTAAGTCCGGACACATTGCTTGTGATCCGAAGAATAGTTGGTACATCTCCACAGGCGTTACGCCCATAAAATGTTGGAGAGCTTCGTGGTCCCTCGGATTAAACTCCCACAGGCGGAGGGGCGGCGTTTGCAGGGCAAGGTGCGGCGAATCAGCATGACCTGCGCTTACTACGACCAGGTTGATCTCCCTCTCGGAGGTCTCGAATCTGACCACCTGCAGAGGTACATCCTTGGGCGGTCCCAGTCGAGCCCTTTATTGACCCATGACGCCCGGCCGCGGTGGAGGACCCGAGCGGAAGGCAGGTGGCGCTGCCCATTTGGTGCCCACAGGGCGGTGATATAAAACCACTCCTGTTGCCATAAATTGAGCTCCTCTTGAAAAGAGCTCTCGGGCCATGGGCGTCCGCATTCTTGCTTATAACAGCCCCTCACTTTTCTGCTGATGCCCTTGATCATCTTCGGATCCACTTTGAAGGTCTTGAGCCACAATCCGAAGTGAGGGGTAATGCGGAGGAAGGCTTCACATAATGACAATGAGCAGCGAGATGTGGAGGATGGACTCTGGATCCAAGTCATGGAATTCCAGCCCATAATAAAACATGAGCCCCCTCACAAAAGGGTCCGTCGGGAAGCCTAAACCCCGAAGGAAGTGAGACACAAATACCACGCTCTCACCAGGCTCGGGAGTGGGAATAACCTGCCCTTGGTAGGAAGCCTATGCGAAAATTCGCCAGTTAGATACCTGGCGTCTCTCAGCTTTAGCACATCTTCTTCCGTGACGGAGGAAGACATCCACCGGCCGTGCAGGTCGGAGCCGGACATCGTTGAAGGTCCGAAGCGCCTAAATCTGGAGCTTTGGGTGTTGGAACTCGAGGCGAGGCGGATTCGATTGAGATTGAAAGAAAGGAGCGGGCCTTGGTCTCGTTATAAAGAGGTTGAATACCAAGAGCCCTCCCCGTGACCGTTCGGGACTCGCCTTCGATGGAGGAGGCATGCCAAACGGGCACGATTGGGTTACCCATGCCCGTATTGATGAGGATCCCGGAATAAGGGGGCACGATCTCCGCTCTAATAAGACATGCCAAGGAAACCGCCTCGCTAAACGCGCTGAGGTGGAACAGTAAAAGCGATTCGTATAAAGGCCTGGCCGTGGTGTGATGTCACGCCGCGGAATACGTCAGCAGATCTGTGCAAAGGTTATTCTCTCTACGGTAGTGGAACTTGTTTTGCAGAGCCGGACACTATCCTTGTGCTCAAAATCTTCTATGAAGTATTCAGAGGAGGAACCCGCCTTGTAATGCCGAAGACAAAATGCGCGCCGGACTCGTCGTCATTGAAGCCTGGTTCAGAGACTCTGGGGAGTCTGGATTAGGGGTGTCCGGATAGCGAACTATCACCGTTTGCGGACTCTGGACTATGAAGATACAAGGTTGAAGACTTCGTCCCATGTCCGGATGGGACTTTCCTTGGCGTGGAAGGCAAGCTTGGCGATACGGATATGTAGATCTCCTACCATTGTAACCGACTCTGGTAACCCTAACCCTATCCGGTGTCTATATAAACCGGAGGGTTTTAGTCCGTGGGACGAACAACAATCATACCATAGGCTAGCTTCTAGGGTTTAGCCTCTACGATCTCGTGGTAGATCAACTCTTTTACTACCCATATCATCAATATTAATCAAGCAGGAGTAGGGTTTTACCTCCATCGAGAGGGCCCGAACCTGGGTAAAAACATCGTCTCCCTTGTCTCCTGTTACCATCCGCCTAGACGCACAGTTCGGGACCCCCTACCCGAGATCTGCCGGTTTTGACACCGACACTGCCCTTGTGTGTCCGGGCCGATTCCACGTCGCCAATCCTGTTCTGCGTCAAAAATTAGTTTATAAAGGAAAATACCTAGAGGCAGCTGAACGTCCTCTTGTGGTTGATCCGAGGGTTCCTGATCGGACCACAGTTAACCCAAATTGTTATACCGTGAAGTAGCGCGGACTCCTCAGTTGGTATCCGGATAGTTGGCTGTCATATCAAAATTTTGATAGGCATGCACGACTCGCTGCTCCGGCAGCTGTATGATTTCCACTCTAACGGCGGGGTTCGGCCTTGCCCATAGGTGTGACTATATGACACGGTGTTGGCCTAATGGTTTGCCACGTGGAATCTAGTCAACATTGTTCGTCCCGTGAGCATATGGTAAACTACCGTATGGGGGAAGGTGCCGAAGAATTATTCTTTGGCGTGGCATTTTTTGGTGATCCGAAGACGACCATTAGAGTGGTGGGCCAGTAAGGCTGGACCTTTGCACCTGACATCTTTTTTAGAAGATGTTATTTGTGGTTTCGTACCCGCATGGGCTATATGTGTTATGGAGCCCCCAGACTACTAGGTCTAGAGGTACTGCAATTGAATTGATGTGGTTTATATGATCGGGGGCGATCGGCCGTACTTTTATGCTCTGGGGGGTCTCTTGACTAGACGCCTCCCCTCATGGTTTCCGGCACATGACCAGCCGCTTTGTTTTGAGGATCCGGCATTCTCTATTGGTATGCTTTGCCGTCCTTCTAGGAGTACCATGAATTTCACATGGTTGATCGAGTGTGTGGCTCGGGCCGGATAGGCTTGAGTTGTTCTTCGTCTGCTGACCGTACTGGGAGTTGCTGGACTTGGCACCAGCTTCCCTGACTTGACGTTTATGACCATTGGGCCGAGGCTTGAGGATGCCTCTTCGTGTGTCCTTCGTATTTTCTTGGACCGTAGTGATGTGTTGACGTCGGGGTATGTGCCTTGGGTTCTCCTGCTTAGGTCGAGGTAGCCAGTTGTGCCGTGTGTGCCCTTTGTCGAGGCAGTCGAGTCCGTATTTTTGGTGGCCAGGACCTTGGTCCACCTGTCCACGAGCAAATCTTGGTCAGCTTTAAGCTGCTGTTGCTTCCTCTGCAGGCTCCTTGCCGTGGCCATGAGCCGTCACTTGAAGCGAACTTGTTCCACTGGATCTTCGGGCACGCCGAATTCATCATTGCCGAGGCTTACCTCGTCCTCGGAGGGGGGGCGTATAATTGTCCCTTTCCAAGTATCCCACCGTGTCCCGTTCGGCCTGCTTAAAGGCAGGCTGATCAGGGTTGTATCCATCTTTGGCGCCCTCCGAATTGTTTTCGTCTCCTGTGCCGGTATTGCTGTGGCGAGGCTTGGAGCGGCGTTGACGACGTCCATGCTTTGCTGTCTTCCCTGAGGGATTATCCTCCATTGCCTCATCGCCATTGGTTTCCTTCGAAGTGTCCGCCATATATATAGCGTGTGAGGAGGTGGCTGTCCACCGCCCAGTGAGTGGTGGTTCGTGTTCTTCTCCTGCATCATCGTCCATACCGTAGATGTCTTCAAAGTCAAAGTCGAGCATGTCGGTTAGATCATCGACCGTGGCGATAAAGTGGGTGGTGGGTGGGCAGCAAATTCCTTCGTCGCCTGCTTCCCACTCGAGCCGGACATAATTCAGCCTAGAGCCTCCTGACAAAGAGAGAGACTTTAATGAGTTCAGCATGTCGCCGAAGCGTGAGTGTTGAAAGATATCCGCATCGGTAAACTCCATTACCGGGGCCCAACCTGGCTCGGCTGGCTCAGGAGCGCGCGGACTGGAACCCACAACCGGATACGAGTCCGTGGTCCGGAGTCACAGGCTTCGACAGAGGTGAGACCTGTGTTCGGCTCCAACGCCGATGAGTGTGTGCAACTGGCGGGGTCCATCCCTCCATCCTTAGGCAACGCAACCTGCTCCGGATTTAGGTCCGGCTCTGCCGCAGGTGATATCCCGAGCATTGTCCGGCAAAGAGTCTAAGCCGTGCTCATCGTGATTGTCCGGTGCTCCGGGCACAGGCCCGAATCCGTCGAAGATCAAGTCTCCACGAATGTCGGCCATGTAGTTCAAGTTTCCGAACCTGACCTGGTGCCAGGTGCGTAGCTATCGATCTGCTCTAGATGGCCAAGCGAATTGGCCCACGATGCAACCGCCGAACACGAAGATCTGTCTGGGAGAAAAGTCTCCCCACGGACCGTGTTGTTGGCGATTGAAGGCGCCATCAAGCCTGCAGCCGACGCATACGAGGAACTCTCAATGAAAGCACCAATGTCGGTGTCAAAACCGGCGGATCTCGGGTAGGGGGTCCCGATCTGTGCATCTAGGCTGATGGTAACAGGAAGCAAGGGACACAATGTTTACCCAGGTTCGGGCCCTCTCGATGGAGGTAAAGCCCTACTTCCTGCTTGATTAATATTGACGATATGAGTAGTACAAGACTAGATCTACCACGAGATCGTAGAGGCTAAACCCTAAGAGCTAGCCTATGATGGTATGATTGTGATTGTGATCGGCCTTCTAAGGACCAACCTCTCCAGTTTATATAGACACCGGAGAGAGCTAGGGTTTACATGGAGTCAGTTACAAGGAAGGAAATATAATATCTGGATCGCCAAGCTTGCCTTCCACGCCAAGGAGAGTCCCATCCGGACACGGGACGGAGTCTTGAGTCTTGTATCTTCATGCTTCAATAGTCCGGACGACGTATACAGTCCGGCTGTCCGGATACCCCCTAATCCATGACTCCCTCACTACCGCCCAGTCGACGACCTGTACGAGGACTGGCTGGATCGCATCACCGAGCTCGTCAGCGCCGCCGGGGGCTCCCCCGCACCGTCCCTCTCGCTGCCTCGTCCACCGCCAGCTACGGGTGACGTAGCTCACGGAGCACCTCCACCACCTCTGCACCAAGACGGCGCCCTGGTGCCAAGGCGCGTGGCTCCGCGGCATGACCCACCGCGTCCGGCGCCCACGCGTGAAGAAAGAAGTTGTCAATAAGTCCCTCGACCGCAAGAGGACGCTCCACCGCTCCCCACACCGCCACGTCAGGATCGCTTGCTGTGGCAGGGCCTAGCACCACTTGCCGTGGCGGCACGCGAGCGCTAAGACCAAGCTCCACCTCCAAGATGGGCCCCGGTGACCACGGTCGGCTGCCGCGCCTTCACACCCGAGCTGCGTAGCATCGCCTGGCCGGGCAAGTTCAAGCCTGATCTGCCTCCTCACTACGATGGAACCCCCGACCCTGCGGAGTTCTTGCAGCTCTACGAGATGAGCATCGAGGCGGCCAACGGTGACGAGAAAGTCATGGAGAACTGGTTCCCCATGGCGCTCAAGGACGACGCTCGTTCGTGGGTCCTGAACCTGCCTCCAGGCTCGATCTCCTCCTGGGACGAGATGTGCGACCGCTTCGTCGCCAACTTCCAGGGCACTCATGATCGCCCCCTGGCCGCGGGTGACCTATGCCGCGTCAAGCAACAACGAGGAGAGACCCTCCATAAGTACATCCAGCGCTTCAACAATGTTCGTCTCAAGATCCCCAAGGTGATGGACGAGGCCATCATCTCGGCGTTCTCCGATGGCGTCCGCGACGTCAAGATGAAGGAGGAGCTCGCCATCCACGAGGAGTTGTGCACATCCCTGGAGCTGTTCAACCTGGCGACCAAGTGCGCAAGGGCTGAGGAAGGGCGCCTTTCCCTCCTCGAGCTCCCAGCTGCCGACCCAGAGGAAAAGAAAGCCAAGGCCAAGGACGTGAAGCGCAAGGGAGTCGCCGTGCTCACGGCGGAGCCGGACATGAAGCGCGGCAGGGACCAGCCTTAGTCATCCAAGAGCAGCCGACCGTTCTGCGCCTTCCATAACATGCACAGCCACAACACCAACGATTGTCAAGAGCTCAGGACCATTCGTGACAGACGCTTCAGTCAACGCCCCGAGCGTAACGACCGAGGCTACGGCCGAGGAGGAGGACATGGCGGAGGACACTGGGACGACCGTGGCCCGCGCCAGGAGTGGCGCGACCGGCCTCGTGAGGACCGCTGGCAGGATCCACCTCGCGAGGGTGCCTGGAGGGATCAACCTCATGAGAACCGTCCTCACGGCAACGTTGGGCTCCCTTCGCTGCCACCACCACCTAGAAGGAACGACGACCACCATCAAGACGAGGGGGCTGGGGGCTTCCAGGAGCCGCGTGCTATCGCCTGCATCTTGGGCGGAGCTCAAGCCCCAGCCTCACAACGAATCTTCAAGCAGTTTGCTCGCGAGGTGAACACAGTCCTTCCCAAGCTCGAGGCCACTCGCCCACTCAGGTGGTCCAAGTGCGCCATCACTTTCAGTTCGGCAGATTAGCTCAAGTGCGCGGCTACCACTGGCGCTCTCGCGATGCTTTTCTCACCCGTCATCAGCAACGTACAAGTCACCAAGACCCTCATCGACGGCGGCGTAGGGCTCAACGTCTTGTCCGTCGACACGTTCAACAGTCTCAAGTACCCTATGATCAGCTTCAGCCCACTAAGCCCTTCTAAGGAGTGACCGACGGTTCCACCACACCGATAGGGCAGGCCCGCCTCCCTGTCACCTTCGGAGAACGCAACAACTACCGCACCGAGCTCATCGACTTCGACGTCGCACACATCCGTCTGCCATACAATGGCATCCTCGGGTATCCAGCCCTGGACAAGTTCATGGCGGTGACGCACCACGGCTACAACATCCTCAAGATGCTAGGGAGCGGCGGGATCATCACAGTCCCCTGCGAAGGAAGAGATGCGGTGTGCTCCCTCGAGCGCGCCTTCCAAGCAGCGTCAATCGAAGACCTCGACAATAGTGCAGCTCGGTACCCTCCTAAGGTTGTCCCCAAGAAGAAGAAGCAACTACTCCGTGCAGGACCTCAGGAGGGTGGCGTCACGAGTGGTACCTCGTCAGGATCAGCGCCCGCACCTGGGGCGCCTCCCTCCCTCGCATAGGAAGGCGCGCCCGGTGCCCTCCTTGGGCAGGGCTCGGGGGCTCTCTTCTGGAGGGCCTCAGACCTTGCCAACGTCACGAGGGAGGCGCTCGGGCACCACTTGGAGGCGTGCTTCGCGGCATGTCTCCCTCAGGAGGACACAGGGCGAGGGGCGCCCAGCACTCAGGAGTTCATCGCCAAGACCACTCAGGAACTGCAAGACGCGAGAGCCATGCGCGGCGACCGCCGCTCACCGGGCGGAGCTCCCCATCCAGGCGAGGATGCCGGGCTGCGCGTCTGCTTCGACGTCTCAGGGCTCAACAGGGGCGCATCTCAGGATCTCTTCTGGCCTTCGTGTGTGGGATGCTGCGAGGGCCCACCTCATAGCTACGTTCGCATGCCCTTCGGCCTGTCGAGCATGGTATCTGCCTTCCAGCGCAACTTGCGGAACATCTTGGCTTCTCAGGAGGCCAGGCATCGCACCGTCCTGGCGGAGATGGAGATGGACCTCAAGGAACTGCCCGGACCCATGGAGCTTCCTGAGGCTCAAGGCCCCGGAGGCTCATGAGAAGTAACCCCTTTGCCACGCATCTTCAGCTGCCACAACAATTGTTCAACAATAGAACCAGGTGACATTTTCCAAGTTTATTTAGCTAGGAGAGCCCCTCGGGCTGCATCATTCCCAGGCCGCGTGGGTCCGCCCCTATGGTATGTATCCTCTTTTTGATGTCGTTAGGTTACCTTGCTGGGGGCGCCCCTCAGGCCGCATCATTGATACGTCTCCAACGTATCTATAATTTTTGATTGCTCCATCCTACTTTATCTATTGTTTTGGACTATAATGGGCTTTATTTTCCACTTTTATATTACTTTCGGGACTAACCTATTAACCGGAGGCCCAGCCCAGAATTGCTGTTTTTTTGCTTATTTCAGTGTTTCAAAGAAACGGAATATCAAACGGAGTCCAAACGGAATGAAACCTTCGGGAACGTGATCTTCTCACCGAACGTGATCCAGGAGACTTGGACCCTACTACAAGAAGTGCCAGAGGCGGTCACGAGGGTGGAGGGCACGCCCCCCTGCCTCGTGGGCCCCCTGACGCTCCACCGACGTACTCCTTCCTCCTATATATACCCACGCATTCTCAACAGATCAGATCACGGGCCGAAAACCTAATTCCACCACCGCAACTTCCTGTATCCACGAGATCCCATCTTGGGGCCTGTTAGGAGCTCACGGGAGGGGCATCCACCATGGAGGGCTTCTACATCAACACCATAGCCCCTCCGATGAAGTGTGAGCAGTTTACTTCAGACCTTTGGGTCCATAGCTAGTAGCTAGATGGCTTCTTCTCTCTTTTTGGATCTCAATACAATGTTCTCCCCCTCTCTCGTTGAGATCTATTCGATGTAATCTTCTTTTTGCGGTGTGTTTGTTGACATCGATGAATTGTGGGTTTATGATCCAGCTTATCTATGGAAAATATTTGATTCTTCTCTGAATTCTTTTATGTATGATTGAGTTATCTTTGCAAGTCTCTTTGAATTATCCGTTTGGTTTGGCCAACTAGATTGGTAGTTCTTGCAATGGGAGAAGTGCTTAGCTTTGGGTTCAATCTTGCGGTGTCCTTACCCAAAGGATGTGAAGGGGTTTCAAGGCACGTATTGTATTGTTGCCATCGAGGATTACAAGATGGGGTATTTATCATATTGCATGAGTTTATTCCTCTACATCATGTCATCTTGCTTAAGGCGTTACTCTGTTTTTAACTTAATACTCTAGATGCATCTTTGGATAGCGGTCGATGAGTGGAGTAATAGTAGTAGATGCGTAATCGTTTCGGTCTACTTGTCACGGACGTGATGCCTATATACATGATCATTTCCTAGATATACTCATAACTATGCTCAATTATGTCAATTGCTCAACAGTAATTTGTTCACCCACCGTAGGATATCTATGCTCTTGAGAGAAGCCACTAGTGAAACCTATGGCCCCCGGGTCTATTCTCATCATATAAATCTCCATCACCTTATTTACTTGCTTTGCTTTTACTTTTCACTTTGCATCTTTATACCAAAAATACCAAAAATATTATCTCTGTCAGATCTCACTCTAGTAAGTGACCGTGAAGGGATTGACAACCCCTAATCGCGTTGGTATTAAGTAGTAGTTATCGTTTTGTGCAGGTACGAGGGACTTGCGTTTGGCCTCCTACTGGACTGATACCTTGGTTCTCAAAAACTGAGGGAAATACTTACGCTACTGTGCTGCATCATCCTCTCCTCTTCGGGGAAAACCAACGCAAGCTCAAGATGTAGCAAGAAGGATTTCTGGCGCCGTTGCCGGGGAGGTCTACGCAAAAGTCAACATACCAAGTACCCATCACAATCCCTATCTCTCGCATTACATTATTTGCCATTTGCCTCTCGTTTTCCTCTCCCCCACTTCACGCTTGCCGTTTTATTCGCCCTTCCTCCATTCAATCTTGTGTTACCATGTGCCGTCTTTTTGCTTGCATCTTTGCTTGCTAAAAGTTTATGGATCCTCATCCACTTGCTAATCTCTTTAAGAGATCCAATTATGATGAACCTATTGCTAGTGAATTGAGTGCACTAGATTATCTTTATGAGTTTTTGCCTGAAATTCGTGAATCTAAAAATTGTGATGAAGTACTTTATGAAGTGATTCACGAAAGATCTTTGAATAAAAAGCATGATTGCAATGATTTTACTATAAATTCTATTGATGTCAATATTGCTAAAAATATGCAAAACCCTAAGCTTGGGGATGCTAGTTTTGCTATGTCCTCTACTTGTTGCAATGATCATGATTGGGGTGATCCTTCTTATGATCTTGAAAATTTGTTTAATCCCCATGATGAATATGAGATTGATAATAGTGTTTGCAATAATATTGAAAGTGGGTTTGGAAGAGTGTCAACTTTAGATCCCACATATTTGGATAATGTTCAATCGTATGAAGTTTTTGATAAAAGTGGGTTTGGAGAGGTCATGACTTTAGTTAATATTAATCCCACTATTTGGAAGAGTGTCAACTTCGCATGCATGTGGATCGTGTTGAGAATATGTTATGTGATAGCTATATTGTTGAATTTTCTTATGATCCTACATGCAATTATTATGAGAGAGGAAAATATGGTTATAGAAATTTTCATGTTACTAAATTACCTCTCGTCATGTTGAGATTGCTATCGTCTCTTTCTTATTCCTTGCATATGCTAGTTTTTGTTTGCCTTGCAAATTTGTTTGCTTATAATATGCCTATGCATAGGAAGTATGTTAGACTTAGATGTGTATGTCACGTGTTTCATGATGCTCTTTTTGCGCTTCAATTCTTGTCTTTCATGTGAGCATCATTGAAATCTCAATGCCTAGCTAGGGGCGTTAAACGGTAGCGCTTGTTGGGAGGCAACCCGATTTTATTTTTTTATTTTTTGTTTTTGCTTCTGTTTTGGAATAAATAATCCATCTAGCCTCTGTTTATATGTGGTTTTATCTTTTAATTAGTGTTTGTGCCAATTTGAACCTATTGGATCTTCTTGGATGATAGTTATTTGATCTTGCTGTAATTTCCAGAATCTTTGTGCTCAGTGCCCGAATTGTTAAAAATCACCAGAACGTGATAAAATACTGATTCCAATTGCTTCTGATCAATAGACAAATTGTCCAGGTCGTCTAATTTTTGTAGAATTTTTTGGGTTCCAGAAGTTTGCGTTAGTTACAGATTCAACAGACTGTTCTGTTTTTGACAGATTCTGTTTTGCGTGTATTGTTTGCTTATTTTGATGAATCTATGGTTAGTAAAATAGTTTATAATCCATAGAGAAGTTGGAATACAGTAGGTTTAACACCAATATAAATAAAGAATGAGTTCATTACAGTACCTTAAAGTAGTCTTTTGTTTTCTTTCTCTAACGGAGCTCACGAGATTTCTATTGAGTTTTGTGTTGTGAAGTTTTCAAGTTTTGGGTGAATTCTTTTGATGGATTATGGAATAAGGAGTGGCAAGAGCCTAAGCTTGGGGATGCCCATGGCACCCCCAAGATAATCCAAGGACACCAAAAAGTCAAAGCTTGGGGATGCCCGGAAGGCATCCCTCTTTAAATCTACTTCCATCGATAATTTACTTGGAGCTATATTTTTATTCACGAACATGATATGTGTTTTGCTTGGAGCGTCTTGTATTATTTGCGTCTTTGCTTGTTAGTTTACCACAATCATCCTTGCTGTACACAACTTTTGAGAGAGCCATACATGAATTGAAATTTGATAGAATACTCTATGTGCTTCACTTATATCTTTTGAGCTTGATAGTTTGCTCATAGTGCTTCACTTATATCTTTTTTAGCGTGATAATTTTTGCTCTAGTGCTTCACTTAGATCTTTTAGAGCACGGTGGTGGATTTGTTTTAAAGAAACTTGATCTCTCATGCTTCACTTAGATTATTTTGAGAGTCGTTAATAGCATGGTAATTTGCTTAATGTTAATATACTTGGTATTCAAGATATGTGAAACTTTCTTTTGAGTGTGTTGAATACTAAGATAAGCTTGATGCTTGATAATTGTTTTGAGATATGGAGGTGATAATATCAAAGTCATGCTAGTTGAGTAGTTGTGAATATGAGAAATGCTTGTGTTGAAGTTAGCAAATCCCGTAGCAAGCATGTATGGTTAAAGTTGTGTAACAAATTTGAAACATGAAGTGTACCTGGCTTGTGCATCCTTATGAGTGGCGGTCGGGGACGAGCGATGGTCTTTTCCTACCAATCTATCCCCCTAGGATCATGCGCGTAGTACTTGATTTTGATGACTTCTAAATTTTTGCAATAAGTATATGAGTTCTTTTGACTAATGTTGAGTCCATGGATTATACGCACTCTCACCCTTCCATCATTGCTAGCCTCTTCGGTATCGTGCATTGCCCTTTCTCACATTGAGAGTTGGTGCAAACTTCGCCGATGCATCCAAACCCCGTGATATGATACGCTCTTTCACACATAAACCTCCTTATATCTTCCTCAAAACAGCCACCATACCTACCTATTATGGCATTTCCATAGCCATTCGAGATATATTGCCATGCAACTTTCCACCGTTCCGTTCATCATCATCATGACATACATTACTTTTTTCATATTGCCATTGCATGATCATGTAGTTGACATCGTATTTGTGGCAAAGCTACCATGCATTATTTTTCATACATGTCACTCTTGATTCATTGCACCATCCCGGTACACCGCCGGAGGCATTCAAATAGAGTCATACCTTGTTCTAGTTTCGAGTTGTAATCTTTATGTTGTAATCAATAGAAGTGTGATGATCATCATTATTAGAGAATTGCCCAAAAAAAAGAGAAAGGCCAAAAAAAAGAAAGGCCCAAAAAAAGAAAAGAGAAGGGCAATGCTACTATCTCTTTTTCCACACTTGTGCTTCAAAGTAGCACCTCGTTCTTCATGTAGTGAGTCTCATATATTGTGCTTCAAAGTAGCACCTCGTTTTTCATATAGTGAGTCTCATAAGTTGTCTTTTTTATACTAGTGGGAATTTTTCATTATAGAACTTGGCTTGTATATTCCTACGATGGGCTTCCTCAAATGCCCTAGATCTTCATGAGCAAGCAAGTTGGATGCACACCCACTAGTTTTCTTTTGTTGAGCATTCATAGCTCTAGTGCATCATTTGCATGGCAATCCCTACTCCTGATGTTGACATCAATTGATGGGCATCTCCATAGCCCATTGATTATCCTCGTCAATGTGAGACTTTCTCAATCCCAATCATCATATTCTATTCCACCCATAGTGCTATATCCATGGCTCACGCTCATGTATTGCATGAAGGTTGAAAAAGTTTGAGATTATTTAAGTATGAAACAATTGCTTGGCTTGTCATCGGGGTATAGAAGTTGGGAACATCTTTGTGTGACGAAAATGAAGCATAGCCTAACTATATGATTTTGTAGGGATGAACTTTCTTTTGCCATGCTATTTTGAGAAGACATGATTATTTTGATTAGTATGCTTGAAGTATTATTATTTTTATGTCAATATGAACTTTTGTCTTGAATCTCTCAGATCTGAATATTCATATCACAATTAAGAAGATTTACATTGAAATTATGCCAAAGTATCACTCCACATAAAAAATTCTCTTTTTATCATTTACCTACTCGAGGACGAGAAGGAGTTAAGCTTGGGGATGCCTGATACGTCTCCAATGTATCTATAATTTTTGTTTGCTCCATGCTACTTTATCTATTGTTTTGGACTATAATGGGATTTATTTTCCACTTCTATATTAATTTTGGGACTAACCTATTAACTGGAGGCCCAACCTAGAATTGCTGTTTTTTGCTTATTTCAGTGTTTCGAAGAAACGGAATATCAAACGGAGTCCAAACGGAATGAAACCTTCGGGAACGTGATCTTCTCACCGAACGTGATCCAGGAGACTTGGACCCTACTCCAAGAAGTGCCAGAGGCGGTCACGAGGGTGAAGGGCGTGCCCTCCCACCTGGGCGCGCCCCCCTGCGTCGTGGGCCCCCTCACGCTCCACCGACGTACTCCTTCCTCCTATATATACCTACGTACCCCCAATAGATCAGATACGGAGCCAAAAACCTAATTCCACCGCCGCAACTTCCTGTATCCACGAGATCCCATCTTGGGGCCTGTTCGAGGAGCTCACGAGGAGGGCATCCACCACGGAGGGCTTCTACATCAACACCATAGCACCTTCGATGAAGTGTGAGTAGTTTACTTCAGACCTTCGGGTCCATAGCTATTAGCTAGATGGCTTCTTCTCTCTTTTTGGATCTCAATACAATGTTCTCCCCCTCTCTCGTGGAGATCTATTCAATGTAATATTCTTTTTGCGGAATGTTTGTTGAGACCGGTGAATTGTGGGTTTATGATCTAGCTTATCTATGGAAAATATTTGATTCTTCTCTGAATTCTTTTATGTATGATTGAGTTATCTTTGCAAGTCTCTTTGAATTATCCGTTTGGTTTGGCCAACTAGATTGGTAGTTCTTGCAATGGGAGAAGTGCTTAGCTTTGGGTTCAATCTTGCGGTGGCCTTACCTAGTGACAGAAGGGGTTGCAAGGCACGTATTGTATTGTTGCCATCGAGGATTACAAGATGGGGCATTTATCATATTGCTTGAGTTTATTCCTCTACATCATGTCATCTTGCTTAAGGCGTTATTCTGTTTTTTACTTAATACTCTAGATGCATGCTGGATAGCGGTAGATGAGTGGAGTAATGGTAGTAGATTCAGAATCGTTTCGGTCTACTTGTCACGGTCATGATGCCTATATACATGATCATTGCCTAGATATACTCATAACTATGCTCAATTCTGTCAATTGCTCAACAGTAATTTGTTCACCCACCGTAGGATATCTATGCTCTTGAGAGAAGCCACTAGTGAAACCTATGGCCCCCGGGTCTATTCTCATCATATCAATCTCCATCACCTTATTTACTTGCTTTGCTTTTACTTTTCACTTTGCATCTTTATACCAAAAATACCAAAAATATTATCTCTATCAGATCTCACTCTTGTAAGTGACCGTGAAGGGATTGACAACCCCTAATCGCGTTGGTTGCGAGTAGCTATCGTTTGTGCTTGGTACGAGGGACTTGCGTGGCCTCCTACTGGATTGATACCTTGGTTCTCAAAAACTGAGGGAAATACTTACGCTACTGTGCTGCATCATCCTCTCCTCTTCGGGGAAAACCAACGCAAGCTCAAGATGTAGCAATCATCCCCAAGCCGCTCGGGTCTGACACGGTGGCATGTATCTTCCCTGCATTTACTTGAGCCAGTTTGCTTTCCATGCTTAATCTATCTATGACTATCACCTGCTTGATTGTCACCCGCCGCGGGAGCCGCGCGCCGGTCGTCTTTCTTCAGGACCCTTCGCGTGAGAGGGTTAGGCACGGCGTGTGTGCTTGGGCCCGTCCCTGCAGCGTCGATAAATCCAACAGCTGAGCTCTTTCTGGCGGGCCGACCCCATTCACGTCACCTCCTGGGGCCGTTGGTGCTTGGCCTTCTCACGCGATAACTGAGGGAGTCCTGGATTAGGGGGTATCCGGACTGCCTGACTGTGTACAACGTCCGGACTATTGAAGCGTGAAGATACAAGACTCAAGACTTCGACCCGTGTCCGGATGGGACTTTCCTTGGCAAGCTTGGCGATCCGGATATTATATTTCCTTCCTTGTAACCGACTCCATGTAAACCCTAGCCCTCTCCGGTGTCTATGTAAACCGGAGAGGTTGGTCCTTAGAAGGCCGATCACAATTACAATCATACCATCATAGGCTAGCTCTTAGGGTTTAGCCTCTACAATCTCGTGGTAGATCTACTCTTGTACTACCCATATCATCAATATTAATCAAGCAGGAAGTAGGGTTTTACCTCCATTGAGAGGGCCCGAACCTGGGTAAACATCTGTGTTCCTTGTTTCGTTACCATCGGCCTTGACGCATGATCAGGACCCCCTACCCGAGATCCGCCGGTTTTGACACCGACATTGGTGCTTTCATTGAGAGTCCCTCTGTGTCGTCGCCGTCAGGCTCGATGGCTCGTCTAATTGTCAAGGACGACATTACCTTGGAGGGGGCTCTGACTGTAGGCCAGACGCTCTGGCTCGGCGGCTTTATCATGGCCGCCCCATCGGCGGTGGCGCCGACGATGACTTCTCGGGTCATCGATCAAAACCTTCACTTCAGTTCGGAACTTGCCGGACAGATGGATCCAATGGAGCTCTCCTCCCTTAATGAACTCTTGGATCGCATCGCCGCTCTGGGAGTCGCTACAGACTACGACCGGATTGGGCTTAAACCCGACCAAAGGGACATCAGGTCCCCGCCGGCCACCCATGAGATAGCGATAGTGGAGGAGCCACACACGGATTGCCCCTCAACTTTGAGGAAAAGTTGTATTCGGATCACCGAACTCCTTGAGTCAAAGACCTGCTCAAAGGAAAACCTGACCCAGGTCCCGGACTTAAAATCGGGCATCGGGCTGAAGAAATTGGGCACCCCGGATTCTGAGCTGTTTAGCTCGGGACCGCCCCCACCCTTGGGCGTTAGATCGGGTCAAAATCCGGACTCTAAACTGGACCTAAACTGTCTCTCCCACATCAGGCAAGAGGCAGGGCCAGATTCCTCCTTGCGCTTAACAAGGTCAGGGACTGCCGTGAAGAGGACATGGTCTCACTTTTCTGCAAAAACTGCACGGACGAAGGACTCCTCAATGCTATAAGCCGCTGCGACATAGTATGCTTCACGGACTTGGCAACCATAGTACAGAAGTACTATGCGATGGAGAGCGCTTGGAAGAACCAAACAGAATTTTGGGATAGTACTGCTCTCGCCAAAACCTTTGTCCGAACTAAACGGACGAACTCTCGTAAGTCATCCGACCCAACCCCCAAGAAACCAAAGCCCACTCCAGGGCGGAGATCCGTATTGGAAGAATGGCTCGACGGACCATGTAAGCTCCATAGTACTCCGGATACAACACCTACTCATAGCCTTAAGGCATGTTGGATACTCCAGCAGGTGGCAAAAAGTGGCGAGGACCTTCTTGTGGGCCATAAAGCGGAACAACATTCCGCCAGCGAACACAATACGGTACTAACAGTCTTCGAGACTTTCGCCTCAAACAATAGGCGCAAGCGACCTCGTCGAAGCTCCACTGAAATTTACCGTGTGGCAAAAACAAACCCTTGGAACGACACTGCTATAACTTTTAATGCCAGTGATGAACCTCGATTCCGGGCTGTCCGGGCACCGGCCGCTCTGGTCCTTAATCCGATCGTAGATGGCTTTCGGCTCACTAAAGTACTCATGGACGGAGGAAGCGGATTAAATCTGATTTATGAAGAAACACTCAGCAAGATGGAGATTGATAAAAGCCGCATTGAACAAAGCGGCACGACCTGCAGGGGAATTATCCCTACTCGGGAAGCGCGGTGTGCGGGAAAAATCACACTCGATGTGGTATTCGCACCGGAGAATTATAGGTCCGAGGAAATCACATTCCAGGTGGCTCCTTTTAGCAGCGGATACCACGCCCTTCTAGGGCGGGACGCCGTTACAAGCTTTCAAGCTGTACCCCATTATGGGTACATGAAGCTTAAAATGCCGGACCTAATGGAATCATCACTCTAGCCCGATGATCCGGACGTTGCGCTTGGCGCGAAAATAAAACCGCAGCTCTAGCCTTGGAGGCATTATCTCAAGCCCTAGCAGCCGAAGAGTTAACAACACTCAAGGGCCCTTGTGGATGTGGACGACGTGGTACTAGACAAACGACCCAAGTCCACCTCATTCAAACCTGCAAACGAGATAGTCAAATTCCGTGTCCACCTAACGGACCCCACAAAGACAGCTTCCATCGGGACACGGCTGAGCCCGCGATTGATGCCGCTCTATGAGATTTCTTCTGCGAGAATTGGGACATTTTACTTTGGCACCCATCGGACATGCCAGGCATCCCACGCAGACTGGCCGAACACAGCCTCAATATTCTAAAAGGATATAAACCAGTCAAGCAGACCCTAAGTCGATTCTCAGAGCCCAAACGACAGGCAATGGGAGAAGAGTTAGCCAAGTTACTAGAGGCCGGATTTATCAGAGATATCAAACATCCAGATTGGCTGGCAAATTTGGTGATGGTACCAAAGAAGGACAAATCCTGGCGCCTATGCATCGACTTCAAAGACCTCAACAAGGCTTGCCCCAAGGATCTCTTTCCCCTCCCTCGCATCGATCAAATCATCGATGCCACAGCTGAACACGACTTCATTGTGTTTCCTCGACGCATACTCTGGATACCATCAAATAAAGATGGCAGAGTTTGACCAAGCTCCAACAGCTTTCATAACGCCATATGGCCCTTTCTGCTTCAACACTATGCCTTTCGGGCTCAAGAACACCGGTGCAACCTACCAACGCATGATTCAAACATGCCTGGAAAAGCAAATCGGCAAAACAGTGGAGGCATATGTGGACGACGTGGTCATAAAAACAAGACACGTCGAAACCCTAATAAATGACTTGAGGCTTACATTTGACAATCTCCGAACATACGACATCAAGCTGAATCCGGAAATATGTGTTTTTGGCGTCCCCTTGGGGAAGCTACTCGGCTTTATCGTTTCCAACAGAGGAATTGAAGCGAATCCGGCAAAGATCCGAAGCTCACGCCTGGCTATACCAACAGACCTCAAGCACATCCAAAAACTAGCCGGATGCATGGCTGCTCTCAGCCGCTTTATCTCCAGGTTAGGAGAAAAGGCACTACCGCTTTACCGCCTTCTTCGGCGCACCGAACACTTCATATGGACGGATGCATCCGCGGCTGGACTGGATGAAATAAAGACCTTATTGGCCAATAATCCAGTACTAACAGCACCGAATGTCGATTTAACCTATCTTTGTACATATAGCCGCAACGCATCAAGTCGTAAGCGTGATGTCAAATGCGTTGAACGAGAGGCTGGCGGATACAAATACCTGCTCCAAAAGCCGGCCTACTACGTGTCCACGATCCTAACCCCATGCAAATCCCGATACCCACACTATCAAAAAATAGCATACGCGGTGTTCATGGCATCCCGAAAGCTACGACACTACTTTCAAGAGTGTTCGATTACAGTGGCCTCCGAAGTACCACTCAATGACATAATAAATAACCGCGATGCTACGGGCCGGATTGCCAAATGGGCCATTGAGCTCGTCCCGTTCGACATAACGTACAAACCTCGGCCGGCCATCAAGCCGCAAGTGTTGGCGGACTTCATCGCCGAATGGACAGAAGTCGAACTCCCTAAAGAGTACGGCGCATACTCAAATTGGATCATGCACTTCGACGGCTCTAAAATGCTGGCCGGATTGGGAGCAGGTGTAGTCCTGACGTCTCCCATCGGAGACACGGTCCAGTACGTCCTCCAAATATTATACACAGACTCTAACTATGCAGCCGAATACGAGCCTCTGTTGCACGGTCTTCGGATGGCAGTCTCTATGGCCATTCAACGCCTAGAAGTGCGCGGGGACTCAAACCTCGCAATATCACAGATAAATGGAGATTTTGATGCCAAGGACCCGAAAATGGAGGCCTACCGTAATGCCGTCCTCAAAATGTCAGCTCGGTTCGAGGGGCTCAAATTCCACCATGTGGCTCAAGAAAACAATCAAGCGGCGGATGTCCTCGCTCGCATCGGCGCTAAACACGACCCTGTGCCACCTAACATATTCTTGGAACGACTGTTCAAGCCATCCGTAGTATGGGAAGGGGAGTCCGGCAATACTAGCACGGATCGGAATACATCCCAGCATTCGAACCATCAGACATAGTCGGAGGTTCTACCCCCGAAATAACTTCCTCGGCCCACGAAATCATGGCTGTAATCGCCCCGTGGACCGAGCCCTTCTTGGCGTACCTAAATAGGCAGGAGCTCCCCGAAGACCAAAATGAAGCACGTTGCATTGTCCGGCGTTCTAAAGCTTACAAAGTCTACGAAGGGGAACTCTACAAGAAAAGCACTACCGGAGTACTACAAAGATGCATCTCCGAAGAGGAAGGGCGGCGGCTCTTGGCTGAAATCCATGCCGGCCTAGGCGGGTACCACGCCGTGGCTCGGGCATTAGTCAGCAAGGCCTTCCGTACAGGCTTCTATTGGCCGACGGCCCGAGCAGGCGCACAAGACCTTGTCCAACACTGCGTCGGTTGCGAGCTCTTTGCCAATCAGAGTCATATGCCCCCTACCGCTCTCCAAACAATCCCCATAACTTGGCCCTTTGCACTCTGGGGGCTGGATATGGTCGGACCTCTTAAAGGGGGAAGCCATTAGAAGAAATACCTATTGGTCATGGTGGACAAATTCACCAAATGGATAGAAGCTAAACCAGTCGAAACGGCTGAATCCAGACCAGTAATAGACTTCATATCCGGGGTCGTACACCGATACGGTGTCCCCCATAGCATCATCACTGATAATGGCTCAAATTTCACAGCCGACGAAGTGAAAACTTGCGCGCAAAAATGGGCATCAAGCTCGATTACGCTTCCGTCTACCATCCCCAAACAAACGGCCAGGTAGAGCAGGCAAATGGTCTCATCATGAGTGGCATCAAACCCAGACTAGTGCGATCCTTGACAGAGTCGGATATGCACTGGGTGGAGGAGCTCGACTCCGTACTATGGGGGCTACGGACCACGCCAAATCGCACCACCGGATATACACCATTTTTTATGGTGTACGGCGCGGAAGCAGTCTTACCTTGCGACATAATACATGATTCGCCACGCGTACGCATGTACGAAGAGAAGGAAGCCGAGTTAGATCGGCAGGATAATTTGGATGCCCTGGAGGAGGAGCGCGATGTCGCAAAAGCCCGTTCCGCATTCTATCAGCAGCAGGCTTGATGATACCAAAGCAGAGAAGTGCGGGCCAAAACTTACAATATTGGCGAGCTCGTTCTACGACTGCCGGAGAAGAAGAAGGACAAACTCAAACCCAAGTGGGAGGGTCCCTTCGTTATTGACAAAGTTCTCACCGGAGGAGCGTACCGCCACGTAATGCATCCGATAATGGACTCGAGCCAAACCCATGGAACGCGGCAAGACTACGGAGATTCTACGCCTAGCGCCGAACACAGTGTTCGTCTCCTAACCCCTCCCCTTTAATTATGCCCCATCCCCTTTTCCTTTCTCGACCTTTTTTCCCTTCACACAAAGTATTCAATACAGTGCGGATTTCCGGATCACTCCAGCTGCACTAAGTGTGTAAGCAATACCTGGGGGCTTCCTATACGGAAGCTAAAAATGATTACTCACATGGCTTTCTGCCCGTCGCATATGCATTCTTTTTCCATATGTGCCTTTTCTTCACCATTATATGCATCGATATGACTTAAGATGTTGCCAAGATGGGTTGCCTGGCTCTTGTGTTTATGCCCTACATTCCCGTTAATTCAGCTAGGGCATAAGGGGAGCACCTCTGCGATTGTTACTGCCGGTTCAGCCGGATGTGTACCTCAGACTGGGTGAAGCCGAAAGCTAGCTTCCTTAAGAGAATATTCGGTCGGTGAACAAAAGATGTATTCGTTTATTATAACATAAATCCCCAGAATTCTTGTATCCTGCGCCTTCGTTCGCAGTCCTGACATGTGCATCGTCGCATGTGTACCCAGGGAAAGGAACCCCTCACGGAACTATTCTCTCTGGAAGATGTTTCTTACTATCCATGTAATATAACATAACTAGTTGGGTACTTGTCTGTTCAAGCACTTATGACCCCTATGCCTTGTTTCCACGCATACCCCGGTTTTGTATAGCTGAGCGGGTATTCGGACACACCCCGGACTATAGGATCCGGGGGCTGAAGCGAAAAGGTCTGCCATGACAAATGCTTCTAATCCGGCTAGGGGCTCATCATGCCCATTAAATTACACAATCACTTGGACTGATTACATTCCTCTTCTATACCATCCAACAGGCTATCTAGCTTACAATCCTGTTGAGAATACTTAGCGGCTAACGCTACCTGGTCATACACCAGACTAACGGGAATTTCTTGCCCATCGGGCCCCGCCGGTCCCACTTCGGCCATATGGCTCAGGTCCAGCTTGGTGTAGCGCATCTTCACCATTGCCCAGGCTTCTCTTGCTCCTTGTCGGCATGCTGATATCTTCCATAGACGGAAGCACCGCCGGGCTCCTTGAAGCAGGTCCGCAAGTTCCCCCATGCCATTCAGCAGTAGGCTTGATGGCCACAAAGCCTGAGCAACACCCTGCATCACTTGCTGAGCTCGCTCGTGCAGCTGCAAAAGGTCTTGCGGTAAATCATGTGCAGATGAGGGCATCTCCTCCTCAGGGTGACCCGTTAACATTCCTGCAAGCAAAATTCTTTCAATATACTTCCTCACCGAACTATACAACAATTCGTCTAAGCACTTACCATAAATGCCGCGTCGAAGCCTCTTGTTCTCCTTCACGGAGTCCGCCAGCTGAGTACGGAGATCTTTTAACTCCACGTCCAGCTGAACTTTGGCATCTTGAAGATCATTCTTCTCCCGCCTAACTCGCATAAGAATGCGCTCGCCAGCCCCTTGCTGCTTTTTGAGATGGATGCATCCTCTCTTACGCCCTCCGAATTCACCCCGAGATTGTCTGCAGAATTTTCTGTTAGACTTGTCACATCAGCCATTTACTAACTGGTGCATCTTCGTGCAAATGTGACAATTGTTACCAGATGAGGGCTTTTGGGGTTCCTCTAATTTGGCAATTGCGGCCCTCAGTTCGGCCTTGCATCCCTCCAGCTCCCGAGACAATTGCTCGTTCTTCTCTACAAGGACCTGTACATACATTGATCCTTAAAACTGTTGTTTCAACCGTTTCAAGTCTCAGGGGCTACTTCTACACATGCTTATCAAATTTTCTTACCCGTATATCTTTGTTATACTGGTCCGTCGCTCGGGCAAGCCCGCCTTGAGCAGCTCAGATGTATGCGTCTCCCGAATTGAAGGCATTAAATGCCTCTTCGGAAAAGATGTTGTTCTGAAGTACGACCCGTCGACGCCTGTGATTCATGGCGCTCTCTACTTCGGAATTCGTGGCCGAGAGCATATCCGCACTCTCTGTTGGAGAGCTATGCGGTGCTGGCCCCGTGTCCGCCTCACTCAAGCCGGGTTACGGAACTCGGCTGGTGGAGGCGTGATTGGTAGGGTCGCCGGATATAGTCCGGTTATTCCTCTTCCCGCCAGACACAAAGGGCGCTGTCATATTTTAAATTCTACAATTACAGGACAGGTCACTGCGTTACCTCTGTAGCGGTGTGTCAACCCTCACCGCCTTCCTCTTGAGCCTGCCCGATCTGGACACTCGTAGTTGACGAGTCCCTAGGGGCTCGGCCCCTCGCTCCGGCCGTCGTTTCTGCAAATAGAACGACACCTCAAAGGTAAATTGTAATACCTGGGAAGAGTCCTCTTCGAAGGATAGGGTTTTTTAGTTCGGCTTACACGCGAAGCGGGGAGCAGTCCAGGGTAGTCGGCCGTAATGGCCACTAGGGCGCCATCCCAGCTCGCCTGATAGAATACCCCGTTGACAAGCTCCACAGTGATATCCGGATCCACTTTAAGTCCTGGATCTAGAGCCCTTCCAGGGTCCTATGGTTGCGGGGGGAGGGGGGGTGAAGATTCCTTCTACGGCCCTCCTTAGTTCCTGCCCAGAAGCATTGATGCAAGTAATCTTAGCAGAAGATTGCTAGAGTAAGCAGGGAAAAAGAATGGCAACTTACCCACGCTGGGGGGTTGTACATGGAGAATTCGTCCCGCATTTTTATGCGAAGGAATTCCTCCTCTTCCCCTTTGCATAAATCGGACAATATCCTTGCCAGAGCGGCAGCGGAGTCCGGACCCTTACGGCCGCAGCGGGTGGCGTCATCTTCCCCGTTGAAATGCCACATGGGCTTCCCCCGATATTGGAGCGGCTGCACTCCCCGTCTTATGCATATCGTCATAACCTCAACTATCGTCAGTCCGGATTTGGCCAGTAACTTTATCCTGTCAATCAGGAGGAATATTTCCCTTGTGTCCTCTTCTTGAGGGCCCCGAGGGCGCCAGCTCAGGCGTTCTCGGCGGGCGTTGCTGAACTATGGAGACCTGGCGGACTGGATCCGGAAGGGGACATCGTTTATATAGAACCACTCAAGGCCAGTTTTCGGTGCCTTCTCAGGAGTGCCGGACAGGTATCCGGTCTCGGCAATGCGCCATACTTCGGCCCCGCCCACTTGACATCGGGACTCCCCCTGGGTGCGGGGGACGAGGCAGAACAACTTCCTCCATAATCCGAAGTGTGGTTCGCATCCTAAAAACAGCTCGCAAAGGGCAACATACCCTGGTATGTGCAGAATAGAGGCAGGGGTAAGATCGTAATCGGAGGTCAGAGAACTCCAGGAGCCCGCGAAGAAACGGGTGGATAGGGAACCCGACGCCCCTCAAGAAATGAGGGATCAGACATATACGCTCCTCCGGAGATGGGTTCGGAGATCCCTCAGCTTGGTCTCCTCCGTCATAAGTGGCTATTCCAGGTCGGACGGGGACCATGAACGCCGGTGGGAGAAACCCTTGGGTTTGTAACTTTATCAAACAACTATGAGGAACTGAACACTCTCCCCAATCCCCCGACTTGGAACGGGAAGGGCAAGCAGAAGAGCTGCAACGGCCGGCCATGTTGGAATGGCTTTTCGCGAAGCGCTCTGTTGGATGCTGGCTCTGGGAGGGAGAGTGAGTTTGGATCTGAAAACCCCCGTCCCTTCAAATAGACAGTTAGCCCGGAGGATCGAGGGTGGCAAATGCAAAAATGCCTCGACTCCTCGCATCCGCCCAACACGTGGAGATGGTTATTACTGAGGCACCGAAGCCGAGGAGCACAACATTGATTGGAGGCCGGACACTATTCGTCGTAACAGGCACTTTGGAGTATTCGGAGAAGGAACCCGCCCTGCAATGCCGAAGACAAGACTGCGCGCCGGACTCATCGTCATTGAAGCCTGGTTCAGGGGCTACTGAGGGAGTCCTGGATTAGGGGGTATCCGGACTGCTGGACTGTGTACAACGTCCGGACTATTGAAGCGTGAAGATACACGACTCAAGACTTCGACCCTTGTCCGGATGGGACTTTCCTTGGCGTGGAAGGCAAGCTTGGCGATCTGGATATTATATTTCCTTCCTTGTAACCGACTCCATGTAAACCCTAGCCCTCTCCGATGTCTATATAAACCAGAGAGGTTGGTCCTTAGAAGGCCGATCACAATTACAATCATACCATCATAGGCTAGCTCTTAGGGTTTAGCCTCTACGATCTCGTGGTAGATCTACTCGCGTACTACCCATATCATCAATATTAATCAAGCAGGAAGTAGGGTTTTACCTCCATTGAGAGGGCCCAAACCTGGGTAAACATCTGTGTTCCTTGTTTCCTGTTACCATCAGCCTTGACGCACAGATCGGGACCCCCTACCCGAGATCCGCCGGTTTTGACACTGACAATAACCTCAAGAAATTCGTTTGGCGCAGGTTGTCTGACCACCTCGTAGGACCAACACAGCAAACAAGAACCAAGACCAGGCGCAACCCACCTTGAGGTAGGGCCTCGTGAGTCCCGCACTGGCTCACGAGTACCCAGACACACCTCGTCTAGCCCTGCCGTGCAAGCCACGTGTCAGGGCAGGGCTGTACACGCCCCAGGGGCTCTCCGCAGTAGGGAATCCCCTCCCACGTACCAGTGGAAGCACCATGCTCCGCGCTGGCCGTCGACACTGCCGAGGAGCGGCTATGCCCGCGCAAGTGTGGAAGTGCTATGCTCCGCGCTGGTGATAAACAACTGACGGCGGCCCCACGACCGCATCAACCTTAGGGAGCCCCTGAGCTCAGTGTCCGGCCTCACCGCAACACCTCCCAACAGGAGAGTCGCGTAAGCGGGCTGGGCACGGGGGCTGCGCTCAGGTCACGCCCAAGCGTACGCCACCCAACCAAGTCCCCCGGACTTGGTTGTCGCGTGCCCCTCCCGAGCCAAGCCTCGACGAGGGCAAAGGTATGAAGGTTGTTTGCACGTCAAGAGGGATTCCTGAGCATCGCGACTCAGGAGCCTAACTAGTCACGTAGCCCCTCACTCCTTGGTTCCGTCCTGGTCTCTGGTCGGCCCAACGGCGGTTGAGGTATGCGCGGGGCCGGGCTCTGCCGACGTAGAACACTAAACCTATCCTCGCGTCTCCTTCCTATAAGCTGTTTGTGTGTCAAGGGGGACTCCTGAGCATCGCGACTCAGGAGCCTAACTGGTCATGTAGCCCCTCACTCCTTGGTTCCGTCCTGGTCTCCGGTCGGCCCAACGGCGGTTGAGGTATGCGCGGGGCCGGGCTCTGCAGACGTAGAACGTAAAGCAAATAGGAAGAAAATCGCAAAATCTCAAAGCAAACATTACAAGACATATTGTTCTCCCAAAATCAAGCACAAGTTTAAACGCCTCCACGAGGCATGATGCGTGTTGCAGGAGTAAAACAGGAAAGCCGCCGCGAGCAGGTCACCGCTGGACACCGCCGTCGCCCACAAGAGGTGCTCCTCCCTTGGTGGCGTCGCCTTCACCTGTACCGCTAGCCGGAGCCGCAGGATCGGTAGCACCGCCGGTCGAAGGCGCGAGAGCGAAGCCGCAGAACTTCTTCAGCAGGGCCTCCACCTAGCCCTTCACGGCTGCGGCAGTGGCCGCATGATGCTCCTCGTCCACAGGCTCCAGCAGCTCATCCAGGCGGGCAGCAGGATCGCGAAGATGGAGGTGACTGAAGACACGCGTCAGTGCAGCTGAGGAAAGAACGCGGGCTTCTGCCTTGGCCATGGGACCGATGCCGCTCACAAGCTCCTCAAGCGCAGAAACCAAGTAGGGAAGCAGCTGAGCAGGGTCGTCCTCATCGGTGATCAGCAGCCTCTTCAAGCCCTTCTCGTACAATGCCTTCAGCGCCGCACGTGACCTCTTCTCGAGGAGCGCGAAGGCCGCGCGGTCCTCGGTCAGGACCTTCGCCTTGGCATCAAGACTGGCCTTCTCTGCCTCCACCTTCCACTCGAGCTCCTCCAGCCGGCTGCACTCCGTGGCCTGCACCTTCGCCAGCTCCCCCAGCTCAGCATTGCGATCCTTGATGGCATCCTCCCGGGCCCTCATGTTCCCGTCCTCCGCCTGGCGGCCACGAGCTTCTTCCGCGCGCAGATCACGCAGATTCTTCAGTTTGGCCTCCAGCGCCCGGCAGCGATCCTGGGCGGCTTTGGCATCCTTCAGCGCCACATCACGAGCATTTGAAGCTTGGGCGGTGGCTTGCTTCTCCTTTTCGGAGGCCGCCACGGCTTGGCTCAGCGTCGCTCGTACAGACACGTCGGAATGAAGCCAGCCAGAGACCAGCTCCAGGCGCCTGGCTACCAGGTGGGAGTCGGCGCCCTGGAGATCTTCTCGCAGCTGGGCCATCTCCAAAAGGGCGCGCTCCAAGACATCAGGAGAAACAGAGGGACCTGGAAGCACTGGCGCAGCAGGAGGAGGAAATGGCGTCGTCACTAGGGCCTGGGAGACCGGGGGCTTCTGAGCCTTGGGGACCCCGGCAGCCGGGCTGGACACCAACGCCTCCGGAGCCAGCGGGGCCACGGGGGCTATCTCCCCATGAGGATGCTCCTTCAGACCTCGCAAGGGCGACTAGATCAAGGAGGTGCGAGTGCCATCGCTGCCCTTCTCCATGAAGGGGGGTGCGGCTGCTGCAGATGGTTCGGTCCCGGGAGGGGTCGCGGCATCCTCCTTCCTCTTCTTCGCTGCAGGCGGTGGCCTAACCAACACCAACGATGAACATCAAGAAGCAGCAACATGAGCGAGAACAAGGCAAGGCACGAGTACTTACTGGTCCACCGCGGCATAATCCACCCTCCACTTGCTGAGCTTGAAGCCCGAGAGCCTCGGGGCTTGAGGCGCGGGAGCGCAGGCTCCAGGAGCAGAAACTGGGGCAGCGGAGGGGCCGGAGTCAGCCCCAGGCAGCGTCAAAGCCGGGGCAGCATCTCGGGAGACCAGCGCCGACCTGCCCCTTGTCGGGACCATGGGTGGCTCCCCCTTTTCCTGGCGGGCATCGGCCTCATCGTCGTTTGGCAGGGTGCGGAGGATGTCGGCCTTGCTCAAGGGGGAGGTCTCCCCCATCCCTTCAGGGGTCACCTCCTCCTCCTCCTCCTCTTCTTCCTCCCCGCGGGACTCACCAGAAGACAGCTCCACCGGCGTCAGCGCCACATGGGCCCCGGTGGACGCCGGCGGCACCAGCCCATGCCTGTCAAAGGTCGGCCTGGCGGCCATGACCTACGCTCCATCCTTGCAGCGGAACAAGGGAATGAAGACGCTTTGCGGTACTCCTGGTCGTCCCCGACCAGGAGGAGGAGAGCTGCAGCCAGCTCATCGTCAGGCAAGGCTTCCGAGCTCAGGAGAACCTTGTCCTCCTCGTCCCCAAGCCTCCACAAGGGGCTTGTACGCGCCTGAAGCGGGGCCACGCGTAGCATCAAGAATTTCCTCAGAAGCATGGCCCCAGTCACCTTCGCCGCCTTCGCGTTGCCCGACTTCAGGTTGGCGTTCATCTTCTCCAGCACCAACGTCGCCCGCTCATCAGTGAGCTTTGCGCAAGACCACCCCTTGTCGGACTGGGGCATCTCCATTGGCAGCACCAAGCGTGGGTGGATGCACTTGGCGTACATCATGGCCCACTTGCTCCTGAAGCCGTCGGCCTTCTTCCCAGCCTTCGAGATTGAGTTGGCCTTGCCGGCCACGATGAAGTTGGCACACCTGAAGGTATGACCCTCTTTGACGCGGAGGAAGAAGAAGTGGCGTAGAAGAGCCAAGGACGGCATCACGCCGAGGTACGCCTCGCAGTAGTAGGCGAAGATCGACAGGAGAAGGATAGAGTTGGGATGAAGATGCAGCGCCTGTAGCCCGTAGTGGCCGAGGACCTCATAGAAGAAGAAGTCAGAGAAGGGGGATACCAGTCCCGCGGCGATGCTGCTCGTAAAGAAGGGGAAGAAGGTGCTTCCCTCGGGCTACGGTACGGCGGAGCCGGCCCAGAGCTCAGTCTACCCCCTCTTGTTGCTTTCCCCTGCCATCAGCAGGCGGGTGGCGGCGAAGCTATTCTTCGAGATGTTGGGTGCGTCAAGAGCCGGCTCGTACCAGGCCGGCGATGAGGCAGGCTTGACCTTTCGGGGCGCCATTGGTCGCTGATGTGAAAGAGGATGGGAGCAGATCTGGAGATTTCGGAAGCAAGGAGCAAGGAAGGGGATCTCGAGCAAGGTGAAAGGAAGCAATGAAGGCACGCGCTGTCTGCGCCAGCCTTTTGACAGTCGGGCAGTTGCCGAGGCAGCGTGGGGAAGCGGAGACGCCCACGTCCAATCAACGGTCACGCGTTGACCAGGGCTGCAGGCTGTTGGGGCCCGCGGTGCTCCGCACTTGCCCTTTGGCTTCGCCTCGAAGCCAAGTCCAAGCGCGCCTTGGGCCCGGGGGCTATTGTCGGCGTTCTGGGAACGGGGGTCCCCAGACTTGCCTGCCTACGGCTCACGGCGTGGCTCTGCAAGCAGGCCCGTACGTCCCATCTTCACCAGCAAGCACTCAAGACCCTCGCGGGGGGCCAAGCCTCGCGAGGCGGACGATGCAAGACTTCCTCGGGAGCGGCCTCACCAGGCTGGCTCGCGAGGGGCGGAGAGATCATGGCAAGGCAAACCTCGCGAGGTTTGCATGACGTGATCCATGACGACCAAAGCCAGGCGGGCGCCAGGCGGGCACCAGCGCACACTGTGTCCTTGTTTCCACTTTGGTGCCAAGGAGGCAAGCGCATGCGAGGAGTTCCGAGGCATCAGGCAAAGGTTTCCATATCGGTGCAACGAGACCAAGACCAGCAGGACGGCAAGACGGAGGTCACCGTGGAGCCCAAGACGGTGTCACCACCAGAGCCTTTGGCAGGCGAAGACTACTTTTGTCAGGATAAGCTGTACTAGCTGTCCCCCTTCAAACTCGGCCATTGTGGGATCCCTTCCCGCTCAATATTTGGGAAGAGGACCAGGGCATCTATAAATAGGACTAGCCACCACAGTAGGAGGCAGCTCGAACTGACCTTGAGCAATCCTCACCCACACAAAGCACAAGAACACCTCTCCTCAGGAGGCTGTTCTTCACCTTGTACTGTTCATCCTCAGCCCAAGAGGCAATCCACCACCACCACACTGGAGTAGGGTATTACACCACAACGGCGGCCCGAACCAGTATAAATCTTGTGTCTCTTGTGTTGTGAGTTCGTCGTGCCTAGCCTAGAGATTGCGAAGTGTGTGAGGGTGTGATCAGTGAGGGAGAGATCTTCGCGCGCACCCCTGTGTTCGAACCTTAAGGGTTTTGCCGGAACCCGAAATCCGACAACTGTATCTATACGTCGGACATTGCGGTGGTTCCCTACCCTCGTTGTGATATAGTAGGCCGCTTCAGCCTGGATGATCAGTCCTACATTGGTCTCGAGATTGACAGTAGCCGGCCCTTCCCAGAGAATCACTTGTGGTTCAATGCAAGCTTTTTCAACACCGAGGATTGGTTGAGTTGAAGTTCATTTCATTGCTTGTTATTTGTTGTGTGATGAAAACTTTAGTATTTATAATGTATCCTCGTTGTTGTTGTGGGTTGATGACCTGTTGTATGTAATAAAATGATATGCCTGTGATAAACTTACTAAATTTATGAATGTCTTTCGAGTCGCTTCTCTGAGTGGGTTCTGCGACGAGGCAATTTTTTTTCCAAATACATAATTGTACGTGCATTGCAACAGGTTATCAGATGAGGCCAATCAACAATAGTACACTATTTGTACTAGCTTCACATGCTGCACTATCTCTACGTCTACGTACGTAATACAACAAGTTTTAAACTCGAGACCAGCCACCCATCCTCACAAAGAACACTATTTAACCTAGCACAGACTCCAGGAAATTTGGCCACAGTGTGAGGTGGGCCATATGTTAATGTGTTCGCTGTATGTAACCAACACCTCGAATCCTCGATATTAGTACTATAAGTAGTAGGAGTAGTAGGGTGGCATGGGCCGGAACAAGCATTCACGTCTAGGAGTATGGTACACGCCACCAACACGACTTCCATCTGACACCATATTTCTTGGAGTCCGTGCTACGGCAATCTCTTCAACCTCGTCGTTTCTCTAACTCAGCCATCGCACGGCGGGCGAGGTGAGGGTTTGCCGATAGTCAGTTTCCTCAACCGCGGTCCCACTTGTAAGGCCAACTCCAACGCACGACCCCAAACGGGCCTCCGTTTTGCCCGGATTCTGTTTGTTTGGGTAGGGCAATGGGGTTGTGTCCGGGCCATTTCTCGGATGCGGTGGCCGTCCGCCGAACGCGCGGACGCATCCCGGCCGCGTATATTTTTCTTTGCAAGCACATATCTTGTTTTCATCATTGATTTTTTGGTACATGGAGATACATCACCAAAATTTTGACTAGAAAAGCAAGACCAAAGGAAACAAGAACCACAAGAATACATTTTAGAAGATATCCAACTTCCATAACTGCTCCTGTAAGTTGGATTAGTGCCTTCTCGATGCATTCATTGTTGATCTGCGGAGGCTCAATCTTGCGTGCTTCTTTCTTCTTCGTGTAAAGAAGTAGACGGTTCTAGCCTCTATTCTATCAACAAGTGCACTAGTCTCATCTCTAGCCTCTATGCTAGCTAAAAGTGCTAGAACATCTACTAAATTGCGCTCTATCAATATATCGTTGTACTCTTCTTCCCAATACCAAAACTTGCATCCATTCTACACAATAAAATTTTAAGTTAGCACAACTAGTCTAATCTGAGAGCACAACCGAAGATTTGGTCGAAGTTCTTCCTCCTTTTTCCGACACGTGGGACATCCAAAGATCCGTGTCGTGTCATGCAAAAAAATAGAGTGGTAGTTGAAGCCACGTGATGTGCATCTTGTGTTAAACTATAAATAGAATCTTACTACTCTTGAGTAACTCCAAAAGCGGCCACCGAAGATCTTTATTGGATTTGTTTTTCATCACCAACACGTCGAGGTGAAAGATGTGCAGGTTCAGTGGGTCCTCTTGCATTTTCACTGACATGTGGGACCGCATATGAGCAAACAGACGATGGGCTCCGGACGTCTGCTGGCTGCCTGAGAAGAGAGATAGAGGAGGGCTAAGCACGGACTCCGAGAAATTTATTCTACGTAACCAGCACCTCGATATAGTGGGGTGGCATGGGCCATAACTAGCATTCATGTCTAGCAGTAAGGCACACGCCACCCACACGAGTCCCATCCGACACCAATTTTCTTGGAGTCTGTGCTACAACCATCTCTTCTCCCTCCTGTTTTCTCAGCCATCGCACGGTGGGCGGGGTGGGGGTTTGCCGATAGTCGGTTTGCTCAACTGCGGTCCCACTTGTAAGTGAAAATGCAACACAGCACACATTCCCCCTTGAGCGGCGTGCCGGACCAGCCGTTTGGGGGTGCGACGTGAACACGGCAGGCTTTTCCTTTTGAAATTGTAACTTGTAAAATTTGGTTCTACTCCATGGCGCGATAGATAGATAGAAATAACGATTTTCCCTAGAGTAATGAGAAGTTTGGTTCCGGAACGGTTCATGCATGGAGTACATACGAAAATTATGAAGTTGATGCGAAAGGTAAGATAATTACTAGTAGTACCATATACTACTACATGGATTTGACGGAAAGATAAAGATACATACGGATTCATCAACGACATCCTCACGCCCTAGTGCACCGGGTCACCAACCGACGTGTGAGGAGCAGCGGCGTTGGCGGCAAGCTCAACGTGCTTATGAACAATGCCGTCCAAGGTTGCCCTGCAGTCCAAGAAGGCCAGCGTCCTATCGTTGTCCTCTTGCATGTAGTAGTCCTTGTGGACAATTTGCGCGTAGACGTGGGTGATTATGTCGATGGTGTCTTGCTGCACCAGGCGCTGCGAGGCGAGCGCGACCTCGAGGTGGACATTCTCCGGCACGACGGGGGGCAATAGCAGGGCCACCAGTGCCTCGAATAGGTTGTCCCCATAGAGGCCGTTGAGGGTGGCAGGCATCACAGAGCCTGGGCGCGTGGGCTGGAGGCGTACGTGAAAGTGCAACAATCCCTGGGTGGTTTTGGTAATTCCTAACAACATATAGCTCATTGAGCTAACATTATTCCAAGATGAATATTTCAGGAAAATCTCAATGAATGGCATGGCATGGATGAGGAAAGTGGACCCCTCAAAATACCAAGGATAAAAGTATTGGCTCAAGCTCAAAAGCTCAAGACTCTACATTTTATATTTTAGTGATCCAAGATCACATTGAGTCTATAGGAAAAGCCAATACTATCAAGGAGGGATGAGGTGTTGCTTAATGAGTTTCTTGCTCCATAGTGCTTAGTGATATTCTCCAAAGCCCTCAACTACTTTCTCACATCCACATATGACCCAAACCAAAAGTCAAACTCGGACCTACCTATTCTTTCTATCCGGCGCCACCGAGTTCAGATGTCATAGCCACTGCCACAAACCCTAGGCAAATCGGTCTCACCGATAGGGATCTTGATCTCACCGAGATGGGATTGTAATCTCTCTGTTTCCCTTCGTAACGTTTGGGTCCCACCGAGATGAGCGATCGGTCCCACCGAGATTGCAATGTAAACTCTCTGTTTCCCTTTTGTAACATTTCGGTCCCAACGAAATGAGCGAACCGGTCCCACCGAGTTTACCTGACCAACTCTCTGGTTAGCTTATTACCAAAGTCGGTCTCACCGAGTTTGTGTAATCGGTCTCACCCAGATTACGTTATGCCGTAACCCTAACCATATCGGTCCTACCGAGTTGCATGTCGGTCCCACCTAAAATCCTAATGATCACTAGATTTGCTGAATCGGTCCGACCGAGTTTCTCAATTCGGTCCCACCGAGATTGGTAAATTGTGTGTAACGGTTAGTTTTTATGTGGAGGCTATATATACCCCTCCACCCACTCTTCATTCGTGGAGAGAGCCATCGTAATCTAACCTACACTTCCAATACACATTTTCTCGAGAGAGAACCACCTACTCTTGTGTTGAGGCCAAGATATTCCATTCCTACCATATGAATCTTGATCTCTAGCCTTCCCCAAGTTGCTTTCCACTCAAATCTTCTTTCCACCAAATCCAAATCCTGTGAGAGAGAGTTGAGTGTTGGGGAGACTATCATTTGAAGCACAAGAGCAAGGAGTTCATCATCAACACACCATTTGTTACTTCTTGGAGAGTGGTGTCTCCTAGATTGGCTAGGTGTCACTTGGGAGCCTCCAACAAGATTGTGGAGTTGAACCAAGGAGTTTGTAAGGGCAAGGAGATCGCCTACTTCATGAAGATCTACCGCTAGTGAGGCAAGTCCCTCGTGGGCGACGGCCATGGTGGGATAGACAAGGTTGCTTCTTCGTGGACCCTTCGTGGGTGGAGCCCTCCGTGGACTCGCGCAACCATTACCCTTCATGGGTTGAAGTCTCCATCAACGTGGATGTACGATAGCACCACCTATCGGAACCACGACAAAAACATCCGTGTCTCCAATTGCGCTTTGAATTCTCCAAACCCTTCCCTTTACATTCTTGCAAGTTGCATGCTTTACTTTCCGCTGCTCATATACTCTTTGCATGCTTGCTTGAATTGTGTTAAGATTGCTTGACTTGTTCTAAGATAGCTAAAATCCGCCAAAGACTAAAATTGGGAAAAAGGATAAGCTTTTATTTGGTCAAGTAGTCTAATCACCCCCCCTCTAGACATACTTTCGATCCTACAATTGGTATCAGAGCTTTGGTCTCCATTTGCTTTGATTTCCATAGCTTTTGGTGGTCATAGCCTTGGTTTCACAACCTAGGAGAGTATGGCATCTAGTGAGGGAAATTATCACCATAGAGGTCCTTACTTTGATGGTACTAATTTTGCTAGTTGGAAGCATAAGATGAAAATGCATATTCTTGGACATAACCCCGCTGCTTGGGCTATTGTGTGTATTGGCTTGCAAGGTGAATTCTTTGATGGGAGAGAACCGAACCGTGAAGCTAGCGGAAGAGTTGAAGCTGCAATACAACGCTCAAGCTTGTGATATCCTCTTCAATGGATTGTGCCTCAAGAATTCAACAAAATCAGCCGCCTTGAGAATGCAAAGGAAATTTGGGATACTTTGATTGATATGCATGAAGGTACTGACTCTGTCAAGGAATCCAAGTTGGATGTGCTTCAAAGTCAACTTGACAAGTTCAAAATGAAGGATGGTGAAGGTGCCGCTGAAATGTACTCTAGGCTTGCTCTTATCACAAATGAGATTGCCGGCTTAGGAAGTGAAGAGATGACCGACAAATTCATCATCAAGAAGATCCTAAGAGCTTTGGATGGAAAATATGATACCGCAGTGCACATTGATCCAAATGATGCCCAATTACAAAGATCTCAAGCCAACGGAAGTCATTGGAAGAATTGTTGCTCATGAGATGTCACTCAAGGATAAGGAGGAACTTCACAACAAGACAAGTGGTGCTTACAAAGCCTCATGTGAAGCCCCCACATCATCAAGTGAGAAACAAACCTTCAATGAATAATTGAGCTTAATGGTGAAGAACTTCAACAAGTTCTACAAGAATAGAAGCAAAGAGAGAAGCTCCAAGTCAAGGTCCTACAATGACAAAAGATCTTCTAGTCGAGAGCGCAATTGCTACAATTGTGGGAGACCCGGACACTATTCCAATGAGTGTACGACACCCTACAAAAGAAGAGAAGAATCACCCAAGAGAAGAAGTAGAAGAGAAGAATCACCACCAAGAGAGAGGAGGAGTAGAGATGATCGTTATGAACGAATACCCTCACGGAGAAGCAAGGATTTGAAAAGGAAGGACAAATCATCAAGGAGCTACACAAAACGAAGACATCAAGCTCATGTTGGTGAATGGGTATCCGGCTCCGACTCCGACAATCACTCCAAGTGAAGATATCACTCCGACTCCGAATATACTCAAGATGAAGGTGTTGCCGGTCTAGCACTTGTTTCAACCAACTCCTACGACATATTTGATTCACCAAATGAAGGTATTGGAAGATGCTTCATGGCCAAAGGTCCAAAGGTAACACATCCCGAGTATGTTGATTTCAATAGTGATGAAGATGACTTGTTAGGTGATGATGATTTACTTGTTGACAACTCTAGTGATGAATACTATGATGAAACGTCAATTAATCATGCTAATCAAGATAAAACGAATGACAATGATAAGGAGAAGATTGAGCTTCTAACTAAAGAACTAAACACTCTTAAGTTAGCTCATGAAACTATCTTAGAAGATCATCGAGAACTTTTAAGGACTCATGAGAAGTTACGCTTTGAAAAGCTCAACCTTGAGCAAGAGCATGAGTTCTTAAAGGCAATCAATGATGATCTCCGTTAGAAAAGTTCTTCTTACATTGCCAAGCGTTTACTCCTATCTACTTACATGCCTCAAGTCAAGTCTAGTTACAAGAACAAGAAGGATTCTTCCTCTAGTAGTAACAATAATCATGCTAAACCCAATGATGTTGCTTCTAGTAGTTCTCTTGATTCCACTAATGATTCTCTTAGCCAAGTTACACTTGAGCAAGAAAATAGCTTATTGAAGGGAATTATAGAGAAAGGTGTTTACAAGAGCCTTGCCGGGAGTAAGCAATTTGAGGAACTTGTACGCAAGCAAGGAAGGCATCGGAAGAACCAAGGTGTTGGTTTTGAACGAAAGTTCAATGCCAATGGAGTTGAGTGGGAAGAAGATCAATTCCCCAAGACAAAGTTTGTTCCTCAACAAGAGAAGTATGATCCTACTTCCTTCAAGGGGACACAAGCTCAAGATGATCTTCCACCACAAGACCACAAGCAAAAAGGCAAGGATAAGCTTGAAGAGGAGATTGATGCATTTGAAGAAGCTCCAAAGGCCTTGGTCAAGTGGGTTCCCAAGACTACATCAAGCTCTAGTTCATCAAGTACGACTACAACTCCAAGGATTCCCATCAAGATGATGTGGATCCCGAAGAAGAAGAACTAGAGAGTTCTTGAGGGTGACTCCGCCAACATATTTCACTCATATCATTTTGGCAACTACAAGTGCAATCAACTTTCACATCTTGCACTAGTTCAAGGAGTCACAAACCCTCTTGTTAGTGAGACAAGGGACAAGGTAACCTAATGCTTTCATAGACATCATCTTATGTGTGCATCACTCTATGTCTATGGATATCCTTGTTTGTTCCTTGTGGGACTAACCCGTGTAGGTATTGAAAGTGCAACTCACTCCAAAAGGATTGCTCCAAATGATCTTCATCAACATTGAGAATCCTCATCTTCAACACCTACATGAAGTCTTCATCGACAAAACCCAAGGTTCGTTCATCCCTCTAAGGGGGGGGGGGTCTCACATCTAGGGGGAGCTTTACTCTAAGAATTGAGCTAAAGCAACTCTAATGGTGTGAACACATCAATGCATTATGTAAAAGTGGTAACCCCACTTGAGCTTAAATGATGAGTATGACCTATGATCAAATGTTCTCATTTGACTCCTAAGTCAATATACTCATATATAGATGACCTAGTCATCGCCAATTGCTTGATAGATACTAGAATTGGTTGTGCATGCTTTGCCACATAGTTCATTTGCCATTTTATTGTGTGAGCATGTTGGTTGCATATTCTACTCATTCGAGGACATCCACTTGTTGTTTTGGTTGATTGGTTCTTTTTCTTTTGCCAAGTGGATGGACAAGAATGCCTAAGAACCTTCTCTAGCTATCTATGCTCTTCTCGTCTCAAACTCTATTCATGCTGCATCACAAAATTTGATCAAGTCAGATTCGAACCACTCTGTGTGAGGAGCACTCAGAGTCCCCGATTCGTCATAGACTTAAACTTCCAAAATTTCTTTGTGCGTTTCGGTCTGACCGATTCTACCATTTCGGTCATACCGAGATCACTAAGTCGATCTAGGTTTTCAATCTCGGTGCAACCGATTTGAACTTTTCGGTCACACCGAGTTGTCAGAATCGCTTGCGATTATGCATCTCGGTGCCACCGAAGTTGTTCCACTCGGTCACACCGACAGGACGTGCTATATATACCCACGGGCAAAATTTGGAAACTTTCTCCAAACTCTTTCACCTGCGTAGCCCGCTCTGCCTGTGGTCTCCGGATCGTCCTCCTCGCCGCCACCGCCTCGTCATTGGTCTCCGCCGTCAACGGAAATCTTCCCCACCGTTGCCGTCGTAGCGAGTTCATCATCGAACTAGGGTATGGACTCGATCACTGTGCTATCCCCGTCCGATTCCTAGCACATTGTGTTCAACATGAATCTTGCCATGATTGAAACTATTCTATCCAGTCAAAACACTCCGTAGATTAGTGATGAATTGAAAATTTAGGGTTAGGTTTCCGCCGAAACCATCTCGGACCCACCGAGTTGTAGAACTCGGTTCCACCGATTCGGCTAAGGCCATTGCACATGTGGTTCTCGGTCTGACCGATAATTGCAAATCGGTGTGACCGAGTTCAGGACTTTGTGAAACCCTAGCAGTCTCGGTGCATCAATCGTGACTCGGTCTGACCGAGTTCACTAGTTTACATTTCAAAAGCTACTTCGATATCACCGAGTTTACAAATCGGTCGATCCGAAATGCTTTCTGTGGAAAACTAAAACTAAGTTTTTGACTCATTCTTTTGCAAAAATCTCCGCATTTTGTGATGCTCATCCACTCTATCTCATCTATATCTATTCACAGGGTCTGCAGTCAGTGTTTGCAATATGTCTGATCAGAGTGATAGCCAGAACAAATCAGAGGAGAAGGTTCAAATGAGTGAGGGCACTAGTCCCTCCAGCAGCTCTGATGAGGGCAGCAGGAGCACTCCAAGCAACTTACCCAAAACTGCCACCAGGACCAGGAAGAAGAGAACCTCAGAATCTGAGGATGAAGACTATGTGGCTGCTGAGGATGATGCCATTTCCAAGAAAAAGGTGCTCAAAAAGGAGTATGGCACAACTGCTGCCACCAAGCCTGGTATGAAGACCAAAGTACCTGCCAAAAGGATTCCCATGTCTAAAGCCAGAGCCTCCACTCAAGCATCTTTGGAATCTGAACCCAAATAGGCTGCTGCACAAGGGAAAAAGAGGAAGGAAAGGGTCAAGAGGACCATGGCCAGAGTTATTGGGAAGCCTTCCATGATGGAAGAGGAGGAAGAAGAAGAGGTTGCTGCACCAGCACCCAAGGCTCAGAAGCTTATGGGTGATGCTATCAGGACAGGGGCTGCATCATCAAAGCCCAAAGAAGCACCCAAAGCTGCCTCCAAACCCAAGACTGTACCTAAGAGGAATACCAGGAACATTCCAGCTGCTGAGAAGAATAAGGCCCCAATGCCTGAAACTACTGTTGAAGAAGAAGAAGATGAGACACATGTCTTGAGAAAATTGAAGCCAAAAATTCCAGATCATAATGATGCTCATCCTGTAGCTGAGAACATGAAGATCAGGAGAGACTCAGGATTGAGGCTATGGAGAGAGTCGGATCCATATGCCACCAGAAGAAGAACTGCTAGGATTAAGGTGTTCCACACCAAGGAACAGCAGGACTTCTATGAGACAATTCTGCTGGACAAGAAGCCAATAGTGTGTGACATGAGGTGGGTCGACTGGACCTACATGAAGGAGAATGAAGAACACTATCCTG